>OV277703.1:13852500-15102500 GCA_922987775.1 Agonopterix subpropinquella | reverse complement strand
GAGATGGCTCCTCAACAGGAGATGGCTCCTCAACAGGAGATGGCTCCTCAACAGGATATGGCATCTCAACAGGAGATGGCTCCTCAACAGGAGATGGCTCCTCAACAGGAGATGGCTCCTCAACAGGATATGGCATCTCAACAGGAGATGGCGCCTCAACAGGATATGGCATCTCAACAGGAGATGACTCGTCAACAGGAGATGGCTCCTCAACAGGAGATGGCTCCTCAACAGAAGATGGCTCCTCAACAGGATATGGCATCTCATCTGGAGATGGCTCGTCAACAGGAGATGGCTCCTCAACAGGATATGGCATCTCAACAGGAGATGACTCGTCAACAGGAGATGGTTCCTTAACAGGAGATGGCTCCTCAACAGGAGATGGCTCCTCAACAGGAGACGGCTTCCCAACAGGAGACGGCTTCTCAACAGGAGGTGGCTTCTTATCAGGAGATGGCTTCTCAACAGGAGACGGCTTCTCAACAGGAGACGGCTTCTCAACAGGAGATGGCTTCTCAACAGGAGGTGGCTTCTCAACAGGAGATGGCTCCTCAACAGGAGATGGCTCTTCAACAGGATATGGCATCTCAACAGGAGATGGCTCGTCAACAGGAGATGGCTCCTCAACAGGAGATGGCTCCTCAACAGGATATGGCATCTCAACAGGAGATGGCTCGTCAACAGGAGATGGCTCCTCAACAGGAGATGGCTCCTCAACAGGAGACGGCTTCTCAACAGGAGACGGCTTCTCAACAGGAGGTGGCTTCTCAACAGGAGACGGCTTCTCAACAGGAGACGGCTTCTCAACAGGAGGTGGCTTCTCAACAGGAGATGGCTCCTCTACAGGAGATGGCTCCTCAACAGGATATGGCATCTCAACAGGAGATGGCTCGTCAACAGGAGATGGCTCCTCAACAGGAGATGGCTCCTCAACAGGAGATGGCTCCTCAACAGGAGACGGCTTCCCAACAGGAGACGGGTTCTCAACAGGAGGTGGCTTCTTATCAGGAGATGGCTTCTCAACAGGAGACGGCTTCTCAACAGGAGACGGCTTCTCAACAGGAGATGGCTTCTCAACAGAAGATGGCTCCTCAACAGGATATGGCATCTCATCTGGAGATGGCTCGTCAACAGGAGATGGCTCCTCAACAGGATATGGCATCTCATCTGGAGATGGCTCGTCAACAGGAGATGGCTCCTCAACAGGAGATGGCTCCTCAACAGGATATGGCATCTCAACAGGAGATGACTCGTCAACAGGAGATGGCTCCTCAACAGGAGATGGCTCCTCAACAGGAGATGGCTCCTCAACAGGAGATGGCTCCTCAACAGGAGACGGCTTCCCAACAGGAGACGGCTTCTCAACAGGAGGTGGCTTCTTATCAGGAGATGGCTTCTCAACAGGAGACGGCTTCTCAACAGGAGACGGCTTCTCAACAGGAGATGGCTTCTCAACAGGAGGTGGCTTCTCAACAGGAGATGGCTCCTCAACAGGAGATGGCTCCTCAACAGGATATGGCATCTCAACAGGATATGGCGCCTCAACAGGGGATGGCTCGTCAACAGGAGACGGCTTCTCAACAGGAGACGGCTTCTCAACAGGAGGTGGCTTCTCAACAGGAGATGGCTCCTCAACAGGAGATTGCTCCTGAACAGGAAATGGCATTTCAACAGGAGATGGCTCCTCAACAGGAGACGGTTTCTCAACAGCAGGTGGCTTCTCAACAGGAGATGGCTCCTCAACAGGAGATGGCTCCTCAACAGGAGATGGTTCCTCAACAGGAGACGGCTCCTCAACAGATGGCTCCTCAACGGGAGATGGCTCCTCAACAGGAGACGGCTTCTCAATAGGAGATGGCTCCTCAACAGAAGATGGCTTCTCAACAGGAGACGGCTCCTCAACAGGAGATGGCTTCTCAACAGGAGCTAGTGCACTAGGTGAAAGCGGATTGTCGCCAGGAGATGGATTCTCAACAGGAGATGGCTTCTCAACAGGAGATGGCTTCTCAACAGGAGCTGGTGCACTCGGTGAAAGTGGCGGTTTGGGTTTGTTGTCTTGAGTAAAGTCTCTATCGGTTTTTGTGCCTTTTTTTCTTATCAATATTTTAAATAGACCACTTGGTTTTACAGTGATGGTGATGGGTGACTTAGGTGTCCGAGTTCTGTCAATTCCGCTTATGTATTTGTCTTCCGGTATTTGGATTGGTTTTCGTATAATTATCCTTTGAGGTTGAGCATCGTACACGTTGCACTGGAAAATGAAAGGCGAATTTATAATGTTTGCATAGAAAGAAGAATGACAAAGGACCCAGCCATTTTTTACGAAAACTAAAAGGCGTTCACAACGGCGGTCATCTATCTTCTGCTACATACATACATATGCTTACGCCTATGTCCCACTACTGGGGTAGGCAGAGACAACAGATCGCCACATGCTACGATTCTGACACACATCTTTCGCCTTCTCAACATCCATAAGTTTCTTCATACAAGCTCGTCGGTTCCGGGTACATTTTATTTGTGCGCCTAGGGCGACCCCTTTCAACCATTCCATTCACACTTGCCTTGTAAATTTCAAACGTCAACCTACTTTCGCTCATTCTTTCCACATGGCCAAACCACCTCAGCATCCCTTTTTCAATCCTGGTCACTACATCTTCTTTCAGACCACATCTTTCTCTAATCACACTATTCCGTATCCGGTCCTTCAAGTCACACCACACATACTACGCAGGGAGCGCATTTCAACAGCATTTATTTTAGATTCATGCTTCTTCTGCCATACCCAACTCTCACTGCCATACATTAAAGTTGGTTCTTGTTCTAAATATAAACTGACTGAATGACTGACATATCAATGTAAAGCCCATAGCGCTGGGTCTAGAGATTGCAGTAGGTTCTTTATGAAGCCTAAGAAAGGATTTTTCAAAATTCAACCCATAAAGTGGTAAAACGGGGTCAAGGTTTGGGAAGTATGGGGAAACAAGATTAGACAATTTTTTTTTTGTGTTGTTTTAAACTTCACAGGAGTACTCCTATTGATAAATGAGTAAACACGTGTTTCAGGTTTATTAGAATTCAACCCCTGAAAGGGGGAAATGGGGTGACAAAGTCATCAAGATATATTTTTATATGGTTTATCGAGTCGCTGTTTACGAAAACAACAATAATTTTAAAATCCAACGTGGCGGACGTGAAATACCATCATCCCCTGTTGTGGTGCGATGGGGTTGAAATGTCCAAATATCATTACGGGTGTCCTTTTTATGGTTTTTTGGCACGTTAATTACCTACCGCTAACTACGCTCGACTCATCCCCAACTCTGCTATATAGGGGATGAGAAGGGGGTGCGTAAGTGGTGAGTAGGGGGTGCGTAAAAGGTGAGAAAGGGGTGCGTAGAGGGGGCGAGTATAGGGGTTGCGTAGGGGGTGAGTAGGGGTGCGTAGGGGTAAGTAGAGGATGCATAGGGATGGGTAGAAGGTGCATAGGGTTGAGTAGGGGGTGCGTAGGGTTGAGTGGGGGGTGCGTAAGTGGTGATTAGGGGTGCATAGAGGGGGTGTGTAGGGGATGTTCTTTCAGAAGTCACAAAAACAAGTCAGCGTCACAAACAAAAACCATAAACAAGTCCCAAGTCCACGCGTACGATGTCGCGGGCAACAGCTAGTAATTATTATAAACCGATAAAATTTAGGATTGAAAAAAAACTACCACATCTCCAGAAGTCCGGATTCAAAAGTAGAAATTACTAGAAAAAAATAGACAAATCATTCAAAAAGCAGTAGCAAAACGCAACCACTACAGCTATTTTCATCTAATACCTAATATTATCACTGGGGTTTGACTGAGGCATTTTTTGGTCGTATTCGGCTTTGCTGAACTGATAGTGTAGGTATGTGATTTCATTTTCTTCCATTATCATATTTTCAACTTCAATAAGCCTTTATATCTTCGTTTAGACTGACTTTAGCGATATGCATGTAATAACAAGTTTTGTTTGTTACTTTATTCGGAACTAAAACATTATAGTTTAGTTGATGGCCACGCTAAAAACAACATCAAAAAATAAGGCGCCAACCTTCCATACAAAATCCGCATTGTCTTTTCCAGATGAAAAGGTCAATTTTGATCGGTCTTATAGCTTTGTATGGCAACTTTAGACAGTCTTACTATTGCGTATGGGTACATTGAACCACAGCATAAGACAGTAATCTATCTTCATACAATGGTACCAAACGCGGCTTGTATGTGTGCTCGCCAGTACGTACGCCTCGTAGCACGCGCACACTGAAAATATGTCAGACTGACAAGAATGCGCCAGACGGGGCTACGCGGAGATATTGTCAGTGTGTGCGTGCTACGAGTCGTACGCCGCGTTTGGCACCATTGTATGAAGATAGATTACTGTCTTACACTGTGATTGAACTAAGGTGAAGAATATGACGGTACCTATAGAAAAATAACGGTAACCTGGAAATTTAAAATAAGGCAATTTCTATTTTTTTTTTTTTATATTTAAGACTGGGGTTTTTATATTAGTAATGTCGTACCTTACAACAATATCAAAAGGGCAATCGGTAACCTTTTTTGTAATTAAAATATCCCGTGCCTACAGTAGGTAGGTAGGTAGGTACCTACCTACTATTAGTGAAGAAAATTACTTACCTGCAATAAACACAGGAACAGCACTAATCCTATTACAAACCACTCCATAGTATGCTCAAAGATTACTTGCTACAAAAATATGTAAACTTGCTTTTATAATGTGTAGAATAATTGATTGCATAGGCTCTGTTCACACAGGTGCTTTAATCGCGGCGATTACCAGCAAATATTGTGGGTTTTTTGCAAACAAAGAATAACGCTTCGAACTCGATGAGTTAGAAAATTGCAATCCGAACAAAAGCTTGTAAGCATTATGGTGCTCATCGCGTAGTGGTTCTCAAAGTCTGGAAGGGCGAATAAAGGTGGACGCATTTATATCTGCGGCCAAATAGCCGAAGGAGGCGAACGAAAGAATTTTCGAATTCGTTGTGTGTCCATTAAACTGAAGAACTAACTATAGAGGCAAATTGTGCCAAACATAAAAAAAAACTGTTGTTGAATACAAACTACCTTCCTAGTCGACTCTATTGTATGAAACAGCAATTTTTTTCTGACATCCTGTATAACGGAAACTTATTAATGACCATCAAAATCGATTACTTTCGAAGTCAACAGCACGAAATAGGCCAAGCACAAACCTCGGTAACTCTAGGATTCCTCCAGACATACATCTAGAAATAGAAGCAATGCATGCTCGGTTCAAGTAAAAGGTGTAAAATTTGTGTTAATTTTTTTGTGAAGAAATAAATAAATAATGATAATTAATTAAACCTATAGAATGTTCATTGTAGTTGCTATTACAGTAAACGCGGCGGCGTCAACGCTCATGTGGCTAAGCCCTTACGCAAGGTGCAAAACTATAGCCACTATCGATGTCGCAAGGCGCACGTGTGTCTGTTTGTACGTTATCAATTAGTCTAGTGCATGTTTATTATTATTATTTTTTTTTTAATTCATGCTAGTTACGCAAATCATTATTCTTATCTGTTTTTAGGGTTCCGTACCCAAAGGGTGAAAACGGGACCCTATTACTAGGCCTACTTTGTCCGTCCGTCCGTCCGTCCGTCCGTCTGTCCGTCTGTCCGTCTGTCCATCTGTCCGTCTGTCCGTCTGTCCGTCTGTCCGTCTGTCTCCGTCTGTCCGTCTGTCCGTCTGTCCGTCCGTTGGTCCGTCCGTCTGTCCTACCTATTTAGGGCTGTAACTTTTGAACCGTAATAGCTAGATAGTTGAAATTTTCTCAGATTATGCGTTATTACGGTGGATTAAAAATGTCAAAAAGTTAAAAATTAAGGTGGGTTCTCAAAAAGAAACTAGTTTTTATCAAAGTTTTTTCTTCACGCTCGATCGTAAAAACGGTAATACATACAAGCGTTAAACTTAGTGTGATTATAGAACAAACCCTACAAAACAACAACAAATACTAAAAACCGGCCAAGTGTGAGTCGTTCTTGCGCTAAAGGTCCCGGACAAAAAAAGATTTTTTTCTAAGCTAATAATGTTGTGTTCTGTGGTGGTGTGGTACGGAACCGAGGGCGGTGCGCGAGTAGCCCGACTCGCACTTGATCGGTTTTATTAATAACGAGCTTTTACCCGCGACTTCGTCCGCATAAATTATATACCAGATTTTAAGTCAGATGATAAGCTATCAAACAAAAAAAGTTTCATTAAAATCGGTTCAGTAGTTTTTGCGTGATACTCGAACAAACAAACACCCAAACAAACAAACACCCAAACAAACAAACAAACAAACAGACAGACAAAAAATCCAAAAATTTGTGATTTGGAATCAGGGACAGGTAAAAACCATGCAGTAACTTTTTTTTTGTAAATATCTTCAATGTACAGACACACTTCTGTTACAGTTTTATAATAGTCTATTATAGATTCATTTACTCCACTTAGCATGAATTAATCAATGAAATAATACTTTCTTTGCACCAAAAATTAAATATATTGCACAGGAAACAAAAACTGGTAATGGTAGATACAAATAAGGCGGTCTTATCGCTAAAAAGCTATTTCTTCCATACAACCTTAGGGTAGAGGAAATATATATAACAAAGAACGGGTCGGTGTGTTACAGAAAATTAAATAAGTAAGTATACCTAAATATAAAAGTGAATACAACAGAATACAAATATAGCTATAACTAAAGGTACATAGATTAATAATAAATCTATATTATATTAATCCCTATTTCCCTTGGTCACGACATCACTTGAGAACGGTTGGACTTGGTCACGACATCGACACTGGACCGATTGCGATGTTTGGTGGGTTGTTGTGCACATGCCAGGGAAGTTATATATAAACAAAAAAAGGCCAAGTGTGTGTCGGGAAAACTGATTCTGAGGCTATACGAAGATCGCCGGGTCAGCTAGTATACAGGGTGTAAAAGTGACAGCCTAGCAAATACTGAAACGGTGAACTCAGACCATCAAACTGAACAACTTTCACTATGGAGCTTACTGAGGAAACGCGAAAAAAAATCAGCTGTCCCATACAAAACTGTTGTACCTACCAGACTAAAATGTATGGAAGAGCAGATTTTTCTTCGCGTCTCCTGAGGTAGGCTCCATAGTGAAAGTTGTTCAGTTTGATGGTCTGAGTTCACCATTTCAGTATTTGCTAGGCTGTCACTGTAATACAGGGTGTAACAAAACACCCTAGTAATACTAAAGGGGGTGCTGCAGACCATCAAACTGAACAACTTTCACTATGGAGCCAACATCGAAATAGAGAAAAAAAAATCCGCATTTTCATACAAAACTGCAGTACCGTCTGGACTCAAATGTATGGGACGGCAGATTTTTTTATTTTTTCTCGACGTTAGCTCCATATTGAAAGTTTTTCAGATTGATGGTCTGAAGCAACCCCTTAAGTATTACTAGGGTGTTTTGTTACACCCTGTACAGGATGAAATTGATATCATTAGCATCCTTTTAAACTAAGAGTCTACCCATCAAACTGAACAACTTTTACTATGGGAGCAAGCCGATCAGAGCAACAAAAAAATCTGCTGTTCCATACTAAACTGCAATGCGGCCAATGCGTGTTCGACTCAAATGTATGCAACAGCAGATTTTTTAGTTGTCCGATCGGTTTGCTCCCATAGTAAAAGTTGTTCAATTTGATGGGTAGACTCTTAGTTTAAAAGGATGCTAATGATATCAATTTCACCCTGTATGTATAAAGGACACTGGGCAGAAGTGGACCAAGACCCTCCCATTAGTGGCATACTACGTTTGAAAGGGGGTTTAATATAGATTTTTTTTTGTATGCAGCACCAATATCTTTTCGAGACAAAAAAGATACAGGGGGTTGTTTAGCGGTTTTTCATACTAATGTTAGCATTTAGCCGATATATGCATATGTAGTGGTGTATAGGATCGAAGTGGTACGGATGAAGGAGGAGCAGTTACGAGATGAATTTTGTAGTGCATGGATTTGGAAGCTTCGTGAGAGTGGACTAGCTGTGTTGAAAGGATTTTGTATGGTACGTGACGTGTTGTGGAAGACCATGTGTGTTAGAGATGAGGTGCGAAAGGAAATGGTGTTGCTCATGTCGTTGTTTGACGAGACGATGAGAGACTTACATCATGAGCCATGGTCAGGGGGGCATTTGGGTTTAATGAAAACGTTTGAAAAGTTTAGGTGCCGATTTTATGTAAAGAATGCTGAGAGCAAAGTAGAGCGCTATGGGAAAAGGTGTGTGGTTTGCCAGGAGAGGAAGAAGGTTGGGATGGTTGCTCCCCTAGAGCCAGTCAAGGTAAGTAGTTTGATGGAGAAGGTTATGGTGGACCTTGGTCGGTCCATTGAGGAAGTCGTAATTATAAATGTAATAAATACAGGGTGTAACAAAACACCCTAGTAATACTTAAGGAGGTGGTTCAGACCATCAAACTGAACAACTTTCACTATAGCCAACGTCGAGAAAAAATAAAAGAAATCAGCTGTCCCATACATTTTAGTCGAGTCGGTACGAAGTTTTGTGTGGGACAGCTGATTTTTTTTATTATTTCTCGATGTTGGCTCCATAGCGGCTGTGCGGCTGTGTTAGTGGGTCCGGCCAAATATGATTGCTCGCAGGTTTGTACGGTGCTCGAGGGATGTCAAAATAACATTGTTTAGAGCCTACTGTACTTCCCTCTACACCTGCAGCCTATGGAGACAGTACACGCTACGGGCCTATGGGGCCCTTAGGGTCCAATACAATAACGCGTTCCGGGTGTTGGTGGGGCTGCCCCGATACTGTAGTGCATCAGGAATGTTTGCAGAGGCGCGTGTCGACTGCTTTTATGCCACTATGCGCAAGAGATGCGCATCCCTGGTGCACAGGGTTCGGGCCAGCCCCAACAGCATCCTGAAGATGATAGGGGACAGGGTTGACTGCCCCTATGTGCTTCACTGCTGTGGACTACATGTTCCCAGCAGCTAATTACCTACATGTATGTATAATTATTACTAACAATAGAATAGATTAAGTGTGTACCTACTAATAAAATTATGAGTCTTGTTACTTGAAATAAATATATGATTGATTGATAGTGAAAGTTGTTCAGTTTGATGATCTGAAGCACCCCCTTAAGTATTACTAGGGTGTTTTGTTACACCCTGTATATTATGGTTTGTATAGAATATTTGTGTCGAAGTATGTGGTGTGTAGGGCGATGCCGAGGCCGACTGCGGATTTGGTGAGTGAATTTCTAGTACAAGAGGTGTTTTGTAGCTTCGGAGGAGTGAAGGAGGTAGTGTCTGACAGGGGGTCGGTGTTCACGTCGCACCTAGTTAAGGAAGTGGTTGAATCGTTCGGTGCTAAGTCGCGCTATACAACAGCGTTTCACCCGCAGGCAAATGGGTTGTGTGAGCGGTTTAATAGAACCCTAATGCAGATGTTGTCTATGTACGTATCCGCAGACCAAAGAGATTGGTGCACGTATTTACCGTTAGTGTGCTTCGCTTACAATACTAGTGTACAAGCATCCACCCATACTTCGCCGTATGTAGTTATGTATGCCCGCGAACCATTACTGAGTCCGGACCTGGAGCTTAATTTGAATAGTGTGAATGCGAGTAGAAACCTGGGCGAGAGAATGATTTATTCGGCTACTCAGACGCGAACGGCGATTGAAAATTTAAGAAAAGCACAGGTAAGACAGAAGCGGCTATATGATAGGAAGGCGAAAAAGAGGTCTTTCCTACCCGGACAGTTAGTTATATTATTTGTCCCACGCAGGCAAACGGGAATCTGCATAAAACTTTAGGTTTAGGTTAGGTGCTATAGTAGACGTAATTTTTTGTATACTTAGAAGAATAAAATAAATGCTTAGCAAAATTAATATATTTTACTTAAACAAAAATACTTTGTAACTAGAATGTCTATCACACTAATTTAAAATGCACATAAAGTTTGTTCAGAACCACGACGTCTTCTTGCCGGCTTCATATTTCTGTATATTGACAAGCATCGATTCGTGGATCTCTTTTGCGTTTCTGTTTTGTCCGTAGTAATCTACGAATTCACCATCCGGATTTACTAAATATATGATGATCGTGTGATCCACCTGTAATAGAATTTTTATTATTAATTATTTTATCAACACAACATTTTTATTAAGGAGGATTAAAGGCCTTTGCCTAGCAGTAGAATGAAGTAGGTAAGTAATAATTAAAAAAATTAAATAAATTATAATTAACACAAGCATTCCCAAAGTT
This sequence comes from Agonopterix subpropinquella, assembly GCA_922987775.1. Taxonomy (NCBI): domain Eukaryota; kingdom Metazoa; phylum Arthropoda; class Insecta; order Lepidoptera; family Depressariidae; genus Agonopterix; species Agonopterix subpropinquella. The sequence goes on along the minus strand of OV277703.1, from coordinate 15,092,182 downwards.
GTAATAAATAAAGGAAAAACGGTGATCTACTTTTACTGTGTGAAATGAGCAGGCATCATTCGAAATTGGCGCCACATACTAATTTGGCTATCCTTAGAAATGCCAACAATTCACCAGAAGGCTCACAAGGGATCGAATTAATTTCTACTACATTATGCACTATGTCCCAGTGCTGACGCAGGCGCACTGTATTAGATTGTTTATTATAGCCACAGCCTGTATGTATCATTCATTTGAAGTTTTATGGCTATGTTATACATTGCCTTATTCAATAAGGCAATGGAAAGTATCGACCGTGAGCGAGTTCGTAGTCTAACTTGCACTTGGCCGTGACAACCTTTTTTTTTTCAGGCTAGATCAGCGCCTTTGGGTCGGTACGTGTGGTGGAATATGGCCCAATCTAGACCATTTAAAAATAGGGACCTGCCTTACGTTAGTATTCCCCTCTGCCAAGGTACAAGATCAAATTATCATGTATATGTGCATACAATTTTATACTTTATCACTAAACGAGAGAGCCCATAATTGCGGAACAACTAGTCTTGTATCGCACGAGACTATTTGTCATGATTTTTGTTTGATTTTTGACATTCAAAATTAGACTCTAAAATAACGTAATAAAATCCGACCCGAAAAAAGTGTCAGAAAAGTTTGTTAATAGAGTTACACGCATAACTCGTCCATATTTAAATGGTCTAAAGCCCACTCTCTCGACCATTATTCGTGAGAGGCCTTTGCCCAGCAGTAGGAATAGGATCCTACAGGCTTTAACTTAACGATGACTGTGGGAAAAATCTGCTTTTTATTACCTCCTAAGCTACAAAGATAAGTAAATTGGCTTGCACTCACAATGTAATCGTCATCGACGTCCTGCGGGCCGGCGCTGAAGTAGACGCGGTAGGACTTGCAGGCCTGCTGCACCTGCTCCTTGGTGCCAGTGAGGCCGAGCAGTCGCGGCGTAAACTCTTTACAGTATCTGCATTTAACAATAGTACATTGAGCTAGTTAGAATATCACGTACAACACACCAACCAACAACAACAACACAACATTGACAACATTGTATTATCGTTCATCCTAAAGCGGATATTACACGGATCAACCAAATTGTATCAATCATTGAACATTGCACGCATTTCCTATACTTAGCTTTCAATAATCAAATTGAAATGTATTTAGATGTCTCAATGCCATCAATATTGAACCGAAATTGATCCGTGTAAAATTTGCTTAACTAGTCATAATCATATTGTATGAAATTTTTAATCTTCCTGCTTTTATCCGGGGGGAGGTTTCGAGGTCAAGGTGTTTAAGCCAGTATTCCGCTGCTGGGGTTAGCCTTTGGTATTTCTCTCTTCACAAAGTTATAGCAGAAACGAAGCACAATAAGATGGAGTGGTATAATAGACCTCTGTGATTAACATTATTTTCATTACTTTTAAATTATGCTGGTATTTAAATATCTCTCCCATAGGTAAAGTTCCTATAACTTAATTGCCAATGTAAAACATATTTTATTTGGGAAGGTAGAAATATCAAATAATAGCAATAAGACTTACTTTCCAACAAGCTCTGGTGTATCTCTCTGTGGGTCAACGGATATAAAGATAGGCTGCAGTGATGGTGCTGACGGTGAAGACTCTACAAATTAATTGAGTGAATCAATTTTATGTTTATAATGGTTAATAATATAGACATCTGCATTATACTAGACAAAATGGCAATCAAGTAGGCCTAAGGCCTCGCATGCCACCTCCTGAGAAAACGATAATCGCAAATTCTTTCTAAAAATCTAGATATGCCTCCATCTTTGTTATTTTACGTAAGTATGCCAAAAAGAGCGCGCATGAAGTTTTTCTCGTTTTGTCGCTCGTGTGTGGCATGCTAGCTGTGCTGGGTCAAGTTTTTGACAGAAAGATTTGGATAGGAATCACAAAATGTCTGTGACGAATGCCTCTTAAGCCTCGCACTCATAGACTTTACAGTCGCGCGACCCTCCGCGACACACGGCGACCGCAGTGTCGCTCGTCTGTAAGAGTGCTAAGAGTTTTAATGATAAGAGGATTTGCACTGAAAATTCAGTCAGTGATCCCAAAATGGGTAATTTTATTATGAGTATGTTATAACTAGAGATCGGATAATCGGATGCATATTTACCTAAACTTCATTTTTGGCTATAAAATTATGGAAGCGGCTTCATAAAATTATCTTTTTTTTTTTAATTTCGGGATGCGTAGAAATCCAGAAATTCATAACTAATCTGATGCATTATGCATACCTACTATGGAAGCAACTTCTTAAAACTATTTAATTTAAAAAAGAAAAAAAATGTTTTCGTTAAAATAAATCCTGGGATGTCAGGAAGTCCGAACTAATCAGATGCACAGTATAAAAGCGGCTTCTGAAAATTATAAAATTATCTAAAATATTTTGTTTTCGGTACAACAGTGCACTCCATAACAGCCAACACCTCAACTTTAGGTAAATATGCATCCGATTATCCGATCTGTAGTTATAACTGATAACATAAGAGAATAATCCAGTTAAAAACGAATACATAAATTATTATTACCATGTTTGTTGACAACTTCAGCCAGTTTTTCCAGTTCATCGGGGCAGATGTCAGGGCAGTGCGTGAACCCAAAGTATATCAACAGCCACTTTCCTAAGAAATCTGTGCTTTTGACTAGTTTGCCCTGCAACACAAATATCCTATGTAAGTACAGAAAATGATATGATTGATAGCAAAGATGGAATAGGAAAATAGAAAATTGTAATCAAGGATTTTTTCTACACTATTATAAAACTATAACAGAAGTATCTGTGCATTAAAGATTTTTTTTAAATTGTGACGATGAGGATAACTCCAAATTAAAAAATTTCTATTATATTTCCTAATATTAAAATTGTAGCTACATTGTGGTTTCATTGATTTGCCAATCTCCAGTTTAAGTAGCTAATTAATGTACTTGACGTTGCTCAGTAATCAATATTTGGGCGTTCTCAACTGAAGGGTTGTTTTTGTACAAAAACACACTTGTGCCACCACAAAACGGTGGGGCTTCATTGCAAGCCGGGGATATAGGCAACCGTCATGTGACCACTCAGTAACAGACTTGCAATGTGACTCCCAAAGAGAATGGAATCACTATCTTTAAGAGATTAAGATGACACTCTGACCATAAAGTTATTATACGTGTCGGAATAGAGTAACTGACATGAGTTGTCAAATGAAACCATTTTTTGTGCATTTGTCGGCACTTATCGGCACCCTAAAACTTCGAGTTCTGTGTATAATTGTGAATCTAACGTGAAATCGTAGGTAATTTAATGAAATAGTGTTAGTATATTTCACAAAATAATCTACGACTTCACTTTAGATTAACTAATTATTCACAGAGCACGAATATTTACCCAGTCGATTGTGCTGACAAGATCAAAAAAACGGTTCTATTGCCTCGCGTCACGTATCTCTTTCTATTATACAGTGGCGCCGCTAGGTACATCTCTCTCTCTCAGCTGTCAGTTCCTCTATATGATACCTTTATGACTCTGACCGATGGCCCTATTTAACCAGCTTCGAAATCCAAAATAGTACAACTCGGGCGAATTAACTTGGCACCTGGTTCGCATTTGGCTCGGAATAAAAAACGGAGAAAACTCAGAAAGAATAACTCGAAAATGCTAAAATGTAGGGACACGTGTAACGGTAACTGAGATGCTATGCTACTGGCCTCGCACAGCGACGGCGGGAGGTCGAAGGAGGGGTGTTGAATTCCGAGCCACGTGCGAGACAGGTGCCAAGTTAATTCGCCCACGTTGTATGAAGTTAAGGCATTACATCCTTGGAGCCCATACAATTTAGGGCATTATTTTGTTCTGTGTCGCGACACTGGCGACTCCAAAGATAAAAGATAATTTACCGTCGGGTCAACGAGCTCAAAACCGCCTCCAATCTTGGCCTTTCCAAGTTGTCTCTTTCTCTCGCGGTCCATAGCATCCTGCTTCTCTTTTCTAACGTAGAGCATGAACCCGGTGAGTCCGCCGCCGACCACAGCCGTCGCCGCCACAGACTTCCACGTTATCGGCCCGAAGAACTGCTTTGGGCGTAGCTTCGGGGGCTGGGCACACCGCTGCACCGCACTCGAAGAGAAACTTCTCACGAACTTAAAACTATTTCTCCACATGGAATTCATTTTGTTAGGCTGTACTGTGACTGGCAATGTTTACGATATATTACAATAGATAAATTATTATCATAAGAATTTTCACATTTTACTTCATATCAATCGCACGTTTCAGTTTCGTCGGTTCGATTTGAGAGAAATGTCAGAAGTGCGATTTTTGGAAATCATACGAGCGGCTTGGCAGTAGAAAATGTCAAAATTTCTATGGAGATTATGCATCTTTCTACTGCAAAGTCGCTCGTATGATTTTCAAAAATCGCACTTCAGAAAAGCTCACTGTGTCAGCTGATAGGAAATTTTATTGCAATTAAGTTCTTATTCCCTTGACTTAAATACTATATTAGAAATCAGTGATAAACACTGAGCTGCGTTCAGAACCTACACCCTATGTGCACCCAGAGTGCACCCCGAGCGCAACTTTTCGCACTAAACGCCGTTCAGAGCCTCAGTGAAAGACGTTTTACTATAGAGCGAGTTGAAAAAACAACCGCACAAAAAGGTTCAGAACGCAGCTCAGAACGTTACTGGAAAATGTAATGTCACTGTCACTTTGACATATTTCTTTTTTTTTTTTTTTTGATAATTTTTAACGGCTCTGGATTTTATTTCCTTTTGAGCCAGTCATTTGACATATTTCGTCATTTGGGTGTTACCATATTGTTTACGTTAAAAACGATGATTTCAATGAAAAATCTGTTTTGGAAATTAAAACCGGTATCAGTCGCAGAGGCGATTACTTTATAATAGTTTAAATCTAAATATTGTAAATGTAGGCTCTTTCGTCACCATTTTAGCTGCCCCTTCGTCGGGAGAGGCTAAATGGTGCACCTTTTTATTTATAGTACTAGTGTTTATTTAATGATTGAATGTTTGATTAGCGCAAACTGCGCAAATATTAGTTAGCAGCTGGCAACTCAGCCAAGAAAAAAAAATGTAAATCGTAAAATAATTTTTATAATTTGGTTGGTGTAATTTTGTAATAAATAATGTAATTTCGTTATTGTGAAAAAGTTCCGAAACTGTTACAATGCGAACGGACGTAGAAAAGGAGGCCGGCGGCTGTATCCTCAGAAACTATGGGGAATTCTTCAAAAAACAATATCAAGAGTTGTTATCACTGTCCGAGGATGATAATTGGGAGGAGAACAAAACTTACTTGCCCATACAGGTCGCTATGGTGCACCACGAGCTCGTACCAATCACCGAGTTGGTGTCGTCCGACAATACGTTGATGACGAAGGTACTCAGCGTACTTTCCTCCCTCTGTGTAGAAGTTATGAAGTTGAAACATGAAGCTTTTGAAAGGTAGGTATAGTGTTTAGTATAGTGTCCAATACATAACATCCAGGCCGATCTTTTCCACTGGGCACTCTGGGCACGTGCCCAGGGCCCCGCGATCGATGGGGCCCCCCTATTTCCTGCCCGATCACCAACCGAAAACCGATATTACCGATAAATATAATAATTTTCTGAAAATATCAGTTTTTTGGTATTCTAATGAAGAAGGGGCCTAACAAACAGTGGCAACAATTTGGCTGCCTACCTACAACTTTTAGGTCTAAATCTAGAATTTTGCATACCTAAGCCTTTTGCATGTCGTTAAAAAAATAGTCCTGTCATATTCATATCATAGTCATAGGTTCCCCAATTTCCTAAAGCGCCCAGGGCCTCCAATAGGTTAAAGACGGCCCTGATAACATCCATACTTATAAAAGAGTTCCCTGACTGACTGACAGACAATGCACAGCCTAAACCGCTGAAGATAGGGATAATATGGGAGCAAACTTTTAGGGAGAAAAATTTTGCTCCAATCGGTTTGCTCCCATAGTAAAAGTTGTTCAGTTTGATGGGTAGACTCTCAGTTTAAAAGGATGCTAGTGATAGAGATTTCACCCTGTAGAGGATGTAGGGATGCGCTAAGAAAGGATTTGTCGAAATCTACCCCTAAAGTCCACGCGGATGAAGTCATGGGTCAGCTCATAAATACATAAACTCACATCACAACCGTAATAATTTTCTGAATCAGAAACTTTGCTAACACTGCATCAATGATATTGATTACTTTTGATTCTAAGGTAAGAAGAATAAGAACCTAGGTGAACCCGTAAAAGGGAGAAATGTGACATGATCCAGAGATTTCTTTTGAGCGTAACCTCCCTCTAAGGGTTCTTACAGACGAGTGATGGATAGACTTTAGGGTCGCGCGACACATGGCGACAAAAATGGGATCAGCTGTAGTATCCTGCGGCCCTGCATCACATATTTAGGGGGGATGAGTGGTGGGGGTAGGGCGGAGATCAAAATGAAATGTTCCCATAAGGCCAATCTATTCAATTTACTTTGAAAGAAGCATCTTCCTATAATTTAAAGGATTAATTGAAGGCTTCAAATTTTTATTTCAGGCATTTCAATTTCCTATCAGTGTTTGAAGAATACAAAGATAGTGACATCAGTTCTCAGATGGAATCAATATGTTTGTTGAGCTCCTTTGCAACGCGGTGTGATGAGACCCTGCGCAACCTGTGCAGTCAAGTGTTTGCCATATTCACTGAGGGGATAGTCAACCTGAGTAAGTTAGTTAATCATTATTTGGAAGTCATTAAAATAATTATATCACAGGCTATACCACATATGAATAGATAATGATAGTACACTATAGAAGCGAAACTATGATTAAACCAACAAGAGACGCATTTAGACATTTAATACAGGAGTTTTGTTTCTGTAGTGTACTATTATTATCTATTCATATGGCAATACCATGATGCGTGGAAGAAGTCTCTGTCACACCTTTTATTTCAAGTCACAAACAGAAAGAGAGCTTAGCCATGCTAGACCGTCATGCATGTGTCCCTCTTTTATCTGATCATCATCATCAGTAGCCCATATCCACCCACTGCAGGGCATAAGCCTCATCCCCATTTTGCCATCCATTTTGCTCTTGCACCAAACATTTCCTGATCTTACAGACTCTTCTATTAATGTCATTAACTCGTTTTCTTAATCTCGGTCACCGCTCTGTTAGGGCTTTACACCACCTGCCATCACTTCATTATCTGATACTAATAAGTAATTATGTAAATGCTTGTTGCAGATGGAATTCAATTACACTTCATAATAAATCATATCGGAGAAATGTTTACTATCCTCGTACTATTGGAGCTGCTGATCTCGAACACATCACTCTCTAGGAGTTGGAGCAACTACCGCAAGAACCTGAAAGCCTTCAGCCACATGCCTGAGACTGTGGACTTGATTGAAGAGCGCTACAAGGCTATGAGCAGTGCCATTGATAACATTACTTCAAAGCTTATGAATGATGATATTGTACAGAATACCCTTCAAAACATAATGACTTTGAGAAAGAACTTAATTGACAAAAATTGTTCTATAGTGTCAGCAGAGTTTACACAATACCTGAGACAGGCAATAGCTAACCTAGATAAACTAGTGCAAGAAAAACCAAATGTTAGCAATATGTATAAATGCATTAAAATCAATGCTTTGTATGTATTGAGTTCACATTTGTTTGGAAATATTGAAAAGAAAATATTTAAATCCTTGATTGAGTTAAATACTAAGGTATGTACCTATTAAATATGAAGATTCACTGTATTTATTTACTTTGTGACATTTAAATTAATTGAAACTCACTTATATGTATGTATATAGTTGAAGAAATATGTATGTATGTATGTATATATTTTAGATTATTTTATTTTTAAGTATATTTATACTTTCATTGTCATTCTGGATTTCTTTCTTCTCTTGATCTAAACCGCCTACCTATTTTCGTTTTTGTAATTCCTCTACCCTAAGGTTGTCTGGAAGAAATCGCTTTTTAGCGATAAGAACACCTTATTTGTACGTAATTGTAATTCTTTATCTTTATTCAAATGTATATTCTGTTTTGGTGTGCAATAAAGTATAATTGAATTGAATTGAATTGAGACTTTTTTTACAGGCTCACAGTATTTATGTCACAGGAACAACAGTTTGGTTTCCAGAACAATTCCTACAAAGATATGCAGCATCACAATGTGCCAGCTATGGCAAATTACCACAGACTATGCTAAAAGCGCGTCAGGCGTACATGAGTTCCAAGAAGGCATCTCTAACCCGTGATATGTCTTACCTACAATCCTTATGCACTCAGTGGGCCCTAAATGTCGAAGAAACATTCTCAGCCACTCACCACAAGCTCAGTGCTGCAGAGATGAGCTTACATGCTAAAACTCTATTAGAAGGCCTTGACATTGCATCAAGCATCAATTATTCAGTGCTAACTTTGATTAACTTGCATGTCTCTCTTGGAGTACCACTTTCTAAAAGCATGCTTATGTCAATATTTGAAATCATTGACCTGCTAAAAACGTTAAAGAATGTTTTAACTCGAAATGGAAACCAAATAATCAGTTCAACAACAATGATCGTCCAACATTTGATATTTCAAGCAACTTCTTCAATTTTGGAAGTGAAGAAAACTTTGATGACTGACAAGAATTATGCCAATAAAAGATTAGATGAGCTGACTTGCCTGGTTATAGCAGAAAGGTCACTGAGAGGGACAGCCACCATGGAGCGCAATATAGCCGCGAACATAGCTTTGAGCTTTGTACCAGATACCACATACCTGGAAGACAGCTATGTGAGACTTGGCATGCTACTTGAAAAAGTTCAAATCCTATCAAATTTTACCACATCAATGGACAATTTTTGCAATTGCTCTTGGTTGCTATGGCATCAACATGTTATCCCAATATATTTTGACCAAAACTTTACTGTTCAATTGAATTCTTTTAAGTTAAAATATTTCTTAATGGTCTTGGAAGATTGTGCAGTATTGTTGCATAAAACTGACAAGCAATATGGAACAGACAAGTCGCAAGAATTCTTAGATAATGTAAAAAATATGATAGCAGAAAGCATACTCAAAACAACTAGCCAAAATGTCGAAACAAACTTGCGCCTGCACATTCATTCGCACTTACAGTTGGATGTAATAAATCCATTCACTTGTGACATGACAAAAAAATTGCTCCTGGTTATAGATAACTTTAGGATTCAATGCATTTACATGTCAGTTGTTCCTTCAGTGGAACATTATTTATCAACAATGTATTACAACTTGACTACTGTTGTATTATCTGATTGGAAAACGTACGGAGAAATGCGACAAATGGGCAAATTCAAATTCAATCTCAAGACTGTACAAGATAATCTTCCGACACAAACTCTGGAGCAAGGATTAGATGTCTTGGAAATTATGCGGAATATACACATATTCGTCTCTAAATATTTATATAATCTTAACAACCAAATTTTCATTGAAAAGAGCAGCAACAACAAACACCTGAACTCTATAAACATCAGACATATTGCGAATTCTATCAGAACTCATGGCACTGGCATCATGAACACTACTGTTAACTTCACATATCAATTTTTGAAAAAGAAGTTCTTCACTTTTTCTCAGTTCATGTATGATGAACACATAAAATCGAGACTTATCAAGGATCTGAGAAACTTCAAGGAATCTGTAGTTGCTAATGACAACATGTATCCTTACAGGAATGCAGAGAAGTTTAACAAAGGTATAAAGATGCTAGGTGTCGCTGATGATGGACAAAGTTACTTGGATCTATTCAGAGACCTTATAAGTCAAGTTGGAAATGCCATGGGCTATGTCAGAATGATACGGTCCGGAGGCAGACACTGCTGTTCTGATGCAACTGTGTTTTTACCCAGCCTGGAAATAAATAAATCTTTCCAAGATCTATGTGAAGGTTTCGGTCCAGAAACTATTCAGGCAGCTGAAAATTTTGATAACAATATTAATTGTTTGATAACAAACTTCTTACAAGGCACAGAATATTTCAAATTGCTTGTTGATGTATTTGCGCCTGTTTTCCGAAACCCCAAGAATGTTCATCTTAAAAACTTCTTTATCATTGTTCCTCCACTGACACTAAATTTTGTGGAACACATGATATTATCAAAGGACAAAATGTCAAAGAAAAATAAAGTTGGTGCTGCTTTTACTGATGATGGGTTCGCGATGGGAGTCGCTTACATATTGAAGCTATTAGACCAGGTGAATAACTGCTTGTTACTATAAGTCCTGTAACAATCAACATCCTTTTTTAGTGATAGACAATGTGATGTTTCCTCAACATTTGTTTAGTACATGTAAACTGCAACATTTTATCTAATTTACTGTTGTCCATGTCCATTTTCATGTGTTAAAAGCATGGCATTTAAGATTACTCAAAAAATCGTCTGTTAGAGGCCTAATCATAGCTATTCAGAGGTAGCAAATTTTTACAGCTCTTTCATCTTATAACAAATACTGTAACATTGTTCCAGGATACCAACTTCGAAGCACTTCATTGGTTTGAATCCGTCTGGAAGCATATTGGAGATGAAAGGAAACTGATTGAAGAACAAAAAAATAAAGGATCAGTACAACTACAACAAACATTAGCATTAACAGAAAAGAAAATTAAGACACTGGAAGAAGAATTCAAACTACTTTATTACAGTCTTACAAGTGCTAGAATATTTTTTAGATAAGCATAAACCTTAAAATTTATTTAGTTAAAATTAATTGATATGACTTTAAATTTAAATGCATTTCAATCAAGAAATTTTATACCTAATTAATTTATAATCTGCCATTGTAACAAAGGAAGCAACTGTTAAAGCTATTAATAAGATGTGATATTATCTAAATACAATTTTTTATTATAATGTATTTAATGAACTGGTTTTATTCCATATCATTGTTGTGTGTACATGATATAATATCCTTTATTTCTGAAATAGCTCCACATTCTAAATGATTTTCTAATATTTTAGCAGATTTAATTGTAGATGTTCTAGCACACTCCCCTTGTATGTATGAAACAAGTCTTTTCATAGCTTGATATGCTTCTATACCTGATGTTGATTCTGTTGCATGTTCTGATGCAAATCTTATGGGAGCATTTTTTGCATCTTTTTGCTCCAAGTTTAAACTTTGCAAGTTTTTGTCACAGTAAACAAATTGATCTACTGAATTAGAGTAGACCTCAAGATCTACGGGAATGTTAAACATTCTACACCAGTGAGAGAAGTTCTGATTTTCTGCAAAATCATCATCATCCACGTTAAAATAAAGACTCTCTTCTGGTAGGAAGAACAATTGTTTAATAAAATAATTTGACACATTGTGCCATGCTGCACTCATCATATCAATATAATCAGTTATTCTAAACTGACATAATTCTGCATTAATTGATTTTCTTGTCAACTGTAGTTTTCTGTAATGGTATTTGAAACATTCTGCAATCTTTTCTGCAGCTCTTGTAACAAAACCCATGTTCAATAAATTGAATACTTTTATGTTACTCAAACATAAGTCTTTAGCGATATTATCTGGCAGATCCATGACCAAGACAACATTTCTTCCCTTGCATTGTAACTCAGTATTCCAGTTGTGTAAATAGTTTGAAATAACATTAGTATCCACTTGTGGTAAATTGCAATGGTAATAGTCGACAGGAAGACTTCTTATGTTGTATTCTTTGGCCAGAGATTCCGCTCCGACCACGGCAAGCATTCTTTTATCACATCCTGTACTATTCACCAGGAAAAGCAATGACATATAATCATGTGACTCCTGTCCCCTCACAAAGTTGTCAAAGCTGAGAGAGTGGAGTAATGCACATGTACTGCCTATGTATAGCTCTCTAGAGTCTATACTGTCGAGAAGCCGCATCCATTCATCCTTAGCCTGAGAGCTGAACTTTCCAGGTGTATATTTTAACACGTTATGTCTTACTATAAAATCAGCTAACCAATCATCAATGCAGGGAAATTCTTCATTTAAACTTTTTAATAGCTCCTGCGCTTTTTCACGTAGTTTTGCTTCAGTAACAACATTCCCGCATCGTGTTTGTGCAGTTAGCCACTCCGTTAGTGATTGGTCGAGGTTTATGCAGCGAACTTCTTTGAGCAGCTTGTATTTGTGGGAATATTTCTTCAGGATTGATTCTTTCTGCTTGTAAATGTAGGTTATAGTTTGAGGGTGGACGCCGTACTCTCTGGCTATATCTGTTTTTAGTTGGCCATTATCTAAAGCATAAATAATACGTAATTTACGTATTGGGTCCATTTTTGTATATGTTTTCTTTCGAAGAGAATAAACTGTAGTCTTTGAGCACTGTCTTTGTAAAATCTTGTAATTATAGTGTCTTCAATGATGCTGTTGTTATCAGTACTCTAAACTAAATTACTAAACCGAGATGTTTACTTATATTTATAGTTTGTTTTATCGTTAATATACAAGAAATATTTTATCTTTGACAAGAAAAGATTGAAATCACAGATCAGTAAGAACAAAGAGTAGAGTAATATATCGGAAAAAGAGAGCCCTCTAGTGCCATTTTAATGCAAATAAATTTGAAACGCCACCTATGATATTTAACAAGAAACAGTTGCTATATATACGCATACCTATAGCTATATGTATGCTTTACAATGGAATCTACTTTTTCTCAGTAATGAGCTATTTTGTTCTAGTTTAGAGTAGTAGACTCAGTAACAGGACGGAGGAATAATCTTGCCTCAACGTCTGAAGTGAAGATCAACACTCAAATCTATTCTATTTTTTTGTTTAATGGCGTTTCCTTGGTGGATTTTGCCAGTATCTAGTTTAAAAAGAGCAATTAGTGCTTGACGTTGTACGGTAATTGGATATGGCGATCTCAAAGCCCTGTTTTTAAACAAAAACACACACTCGAAACCACCATAAAATGGCGGAGCCGCGTGGCTACTTAAATCGCGAGCCAACGACAGACGTCCACTCGAAAGCCCTCTAGCCACGCGACTCCAACACTCAAATCACAAAATGGGCGCAAAACACAAACAAGCGTACGCGCAAGTTGTAACGGCGGCCATATTGTGACAACTTGTGTAGCTGGTGTTGCTAGGTGACAATAATATGGTGCTACCGCAGAACATAAGTTAAATTATTTACTAATTTTAATTAAAACAGTTTTGAAATATTACGTAAATTGTATTAAATAGGATCAAATTTTTTTTTATAATTTTAGTAATAAATTTGCTTTATTGATGAGTTTGAAGAGACATCTATCGGAAATTTGAGACAATATTTTTGTAGTTACACGTTATTCAAAGAAGATGCCGCTGGTTTCTTTGCGTTTTTCCTCAAAGTTCCCCTCTGTCCCCCCTCTGAGTAAGAATGATTGAAATCCTAATTTTGAGCCATGACACTGACAGTGACAGTGACAGATTGTTTTTTTTGGTTTAGTTCAAGGTAAAGGGGATATCCCATACAACCGATGTCTTCAATGAAGTCAGAATGAAGTTCTTTTATTTTGGTGTTCGACGTTTTGACGCTTCTTTGGAGAAGACCATAAAGGTTATAATTAGACTATGATGGAGAAGACGCAGGAAACGCAGAGAAATCCACAGGAAAGAGGTGAACCCAAAAAGCTTACATTAGGTATGTAAGCTTCATGGGCAATTCATGGGTGAACCGATCGCTTTACCGCGATACAAATGACGAAACACTTTTCCTGGTTACGACCCATACACCATCATATTTCACTGAACTGTATATTGTTCACTTGCACGACTCTTTTTTACGCAAAACAACACCAATTTTACGAACCAAAACTCACTATTAACAATAAAAAATCGACAAAATATGTGGACTCCTAACGTAGATAGCTATCGAATGCCCGCCAAAAACTTTTTTTAAATATATAATTCTTCCTTGCGGAAAGGCAACGGGAACTAGCCCTTACAGCCTGGTCATTAGCGTCATTTTCGCTTGTACCTAATTCTAACCTAACTCTTGAAATGCATGGATTCCAATGTTCATGAAAACACGAAGTTCAATCCGAATCAAACGGGAGCGCCTTCTTTATTTCTTACTTTTAGTATATTATTCTTCATTAATGGCACATTATTAAACTAATCCCACCACATTAACACAATAATGACCACGAAAAACTAATTTAGAAAAAAACAAAGCCCATAGTTATAGTTATATACAACGATTCTGCAAGAATATGAAAAATAGGGATATTTGACCAAGGAACGAACTATTCAACGATATTATTATGTCATATGACGGAGAAGAATTGGGGCTTCTCAAGGGAACTAAAGCTGTCATAGACCTGCACTGGTAGCATGCCAACCCACGAGAGCCGTGCGTGATACGGCTTTATCAACGTCTTTTATCTAGTTCTTTTGCGCGCGAACGAACGAGATAGATAAAGCCGTATCACGGCTATCGCGGGTTGGCATGCTACCAGTGCAGGAGTGGTTCGACCGTTTACGTACGATTAGGGTCTACCCGCACATTCGATTCGAACTTTTGCGTGAATGTTTTCGTTCCAATTTCAACTCTGTAGTGTATATTTTCTTTGACTCTATTACAATGAAGTGCGGACCGAAACAGTGGCGATATAGTGAAGATCGAAAGTGCGGGTAAGGGGGCAGACCTACTGGCTCGCATCGGCCTGGCCCGGACGGCATTTTTTAATGCGGCAAAGGATATTGAAATGTGCAAACAGGAAATTACAGTTCATATTTGCATGCAACTTATGCATATTGTTCCGTTCGTATTCCGCGACGGCCGTACGGCTGCCGACTGATTCCGCGGCATTCAACCGGCTCCGTTGACATGCGATCGATGCCTTCGCGTTGGTTCAGTGCCGCGGCAGCCGTAGCGTTTGTAGCTAGGTACTAAATATTTGATGATAAGAACCAAATAGTACTAAATAGGTACTAAATCGTGCATAGCTTAAATAAAACCGGTCAAGTGCGAGTCGGGCTACTCGCGCACCGAGGATTCCCCACAACAGAACACAACATTATTAACTTAGAAAAATACTTTATTTGTCCGGGACCTTTAGCGCGAGACCGACTCACACTTGGCCGGTTTTTAGTATTTGTTGTTATTCTGTAGAGTTTGCTCTATAATCACACAAAGTTTGAGGCTTGTATGTATTACCGTTTTTACGATAGAGCGTGAAGAAAAAACGTTGATAAGAACTAGTTTCTTGTTGAGAACCCTCCTTAATTTTAAACTTTTTGACATTTATATTATTTGTTAACCCTTCGTATGCTATGTCTCAGATCTGCGCTACCCCCTCTATCTGCGTTGTCTTAGATTTGAGACAAGATTACCTAGGTCACCTTTCACGTTAATTTAAATCTTATGATAAAGATTTAAGGTGGTTTTTTGCTTTCTTTTTATCATGAATGAAACAATCTACCATAGACAAGATTTTCTCTGAGAGGTTTTGTGTGTTCCTCACATGTTTTTAGACAATTTGAACTATTTCTGAGACTCGTCGCGCGCAAACGCTCACTCTTACGAAACTCCCGCAGTCCACGGATACATTTTGCGCATTCCTGACGCATATAAAGGGTTAACAAATCCCCCGTAATAACGCAAAATTTGAGATAATTTCAACTATCTAGCTATACCGGTTCAAAAGTTACAGCCCTAAATAGGTAGGACAGACGGACGGACAATGTAGGCTTAGTAATAGGGTCCCGTTTTCACCCTTTGGGTACGGAACCCTAAAAACTAATCGCCGGCTTGGTCCAGACATCCTGACGCTCACGAAAAAAGGCCCTAAAGGTAGCATTCCGATCCTAGCGACCGGCGACTGCGACTGCGACCGCGACCCACTGCCACAGTATAAGAAAGAGTATCTATTACTGGCTCTGTATGAATTTATATGAAGCGCCCCGGTCGCGACTCGGTCGCTAGGATCAGAATGCTACCTTAACAACTCTTCGTTGGGTGGGGCCTTTTTGGAGTCATGCGCGGTTAGTCATCACATCAGCCAGTCAGTCATCTTCTAAATAAAAAAATATAGTTTAGCAGTACTGAACTGGTTTTATTGCAGATTATATTGATAAATGCTTCAAATGTCTAACCTAAACATTTACTTAAACAAAACATGGTAATAAGTTCACGATAACATCAATGTTATACTGATATGCTAAGATGCAAATTCGTATTCTTATTAATTTGCGATGAATTTTACTTAGATATTTCTGTCTATTATACTTGTTTTAAGAATACAAAGAGCTGTAACTATTATAAGGGTTGCAAAAACACGTCTAATCTTATACTATTGCATCATAAAGATCGGTAAACAAATAATAATAAACATGGAAGTCGATCGAGAACATGTGTGTGTGCAATGGAGAGCTAATTAAGAAAAAATAGTTTCAATTGGCTCGATAGATGGCGCGAGATGGATAAACAACCTTGAATATGATAAAATACAAATAAAATAGTTAAAATTCGTGTTTTTAAGTAAACAGAAAAATATGAAAAGATACTTCGTCAACAGATGTGTCGTGACACGAAAGTTTGTTTACTTCTTGTCGTTCTTTTTCCGTGTTCGCATCCAACTCACACCATCTACATGTTGACCTACATTTTACCAGCTATCAGAAAACTCGTTGTGCCGTATAAAGAAACAACCATCAAATCCATCAATACATATTTCTAGCTTCCTGGAAACAACAAATACAGAGCTGCCCAGTCAGTAACCTGGGGTCTACAATCTACTCTACTTTCGATTTTCGATACATGGTAAACTTTTTCGTTTAAATGTAACTCTATTCCAAAAAAGGTCCGACAAAACGATCCCGATACATCGAATATCGAAAGTCCAAGTAACAGCTCAGTTCAAGTTCAATTCTACTGCCTAAACTTAATCAATTCGTAAAATACTTTTGGGCAATTTTGTTGTACCTCAAAATACAAGGTATGTGCAAAAAAGGAGATGGTTTAGTATGGGGGCTGGTTTTAGGATCCCAGCGGTAAAAAAATAATAAAATATAAAGTTTATAATAGCCCATTAAATAAATTTTCCATTGATATACATATTGCGTCTGCTGGAGACAGAAACCCGCTTTGGTCCATGTCCTTTTTCTGTAATACATGATCAATATTAAGCTATAACTCTGTTATAATAAGGGTTGATCCACATCTGTCAGCACAGAATCGCATTGTTTAATGCTCTATCCTTTTCTGTCGCTCAGGAAAGGATAGAGCATGAAAGCGATTACGTGCTGACAGCCACATCGTGGGTCAACCCAAAGCCTGTCATGCTACCTGTCATGCCGCAAGCGCATTCCGAGTCAAATCATTCTACATCCCGCTGCGAGTTGTCAGGAACGGTGAGAAGGGTAGGTTGTGTAAGATCGGGGTAGGAGTCGGGCGGGGTGGCGGCGAGCAGAGGGGTGGGGGAGGGCGAGGGTGAGGGCGAGGCGCGCGCGGGCGGGTAGTCGTTGAATATGTGTATGTGTGTGACGCAGCGTCAGTCCTCCTGCTCGTGCAGCTGCGCGAGTAGGGCGGCGCGACGCGACTCCAGCTCCGCGTCGCTCCACGCCCCGCCCGAACTAGATCTGTATTTTAAACATTCTAATTTTGTTATTCAAATTATCTAATATCACATGGTTAAGGTCAGGCATGTCCACAGATTACCCCCAATAGATACCGCATACTGAACATTTTGTTCACGCCCGAAGTCACAATTTTTGGCGGTAGGTGCGGGTAGCGGGGCACGGAACGGTGCAACGCGATTGGCCATTTCAAGGTCGCACTACTTCTAGCTCGCTCACTCGCGTTGCTAATATCAGTATGCGGTATCTATTGGGGGTAATCTGTGGACATGTCAAACATGCGGGCCGCATGCGGCCCACCCTGCGCTTTCTTGCGGCCCGATCCCTTGATTAAGATGCAGTTTAAACGTTGATTTCTGAAGATATAATTACCCCAAACTTGAAATAAACAACTTATAGTTAAGACACATTCTTGGGTGGGATTGACATGTTTTTTCTACTACAAAACAAATAAATAAACAGTCTTTTTCTATGATCGATACAAATTCTTTAAGTTCTTTGCGGCCCACTGAGTCTACTATCATTATGCATGTGGCCCACCATTGACTTTGAGTTTGACATGCCTGGTATAGGTCGAACAGAATGTCATGAAATGAAAAAAAGTAAAAAAATATAGATTTTTACGTGGCAATGTTCAACTGTCATCAAGCCTTTACAAACTGAAACATTTTGCGGCGAGAAAAACGCGCATTTGTTAATGGGTGTATATTTAAGAGCGTTTGAACGCCCAAATCATCTGGCCGAACATTTTTATCTCGTTTACAAGAAAAGGCATACAATTTTATAGCTGAATTTTATCACAAACGTTTTTTTTCGTGGTTGTATGGCGTTTCAAAAGAGCTGCAAAAAGTCGCAGTGTTTGAAGGGCCCTAATCCAATTACCCCAGTGTTGCTTACTCTAAAATTTGATTTCCTCATTTTTCATGAGATTCTGGTCTAAGAATACAGGAAAAACAGTGACAGACAGAAGGTAGGGAAGGTAAAATAAGGATTAATGTTATGTATTTATATAATAACGTAATTGTAAATGGCTTGTTATTCTGAATGCATTATACTGTAAAAGACGCTGCTAGCATCCCGAATATTATAAAATAAAATAAATAAAGGAGGTCCGTGCAAAGCCGCAACAGCAACAGGAAGCTCCCACGACTCACGACGGACCAGTTAATAACAAACATGATATAGTGGGCATAATGAACGCTGTTCATTTTGATGCTCTTAAGCACCTACACTATGTAACGCATTTAAGTAACTGGGTACTTCTTGTCGCGGCGGTATCGTCGGGATTTTGCGCTCTAGCCTCACGGTTTATAGTCCAATCCTTAATAATTTTAAGGGAAGCTCTGGTATCTCACCTGTCCTTCTTGTCTTTCTTCTCCTTCTTCTTTTTGGGTTTGTGCGGGTGGTCGTGGTCCTCGGGACTGCCGGGCGCGCTGCGCTTGGACTTCTTCTTGTGCCGCGTCGGTTCCTCGTCTGATATGCCACCCTCCTCCGGCGTCGGCGATTTCTAATAGATATAAATACACATTCGATTAGGATAAGGATAGAAAATGTTAATGTCCATTCTAAGCCGTGTGGTTCTGGCTTCGAATGGACCACCCGGATTATTCATGTGGGTGTCGTACAAGGCGACTAAGGGATTAAAGGTTTCTGGTGCTGTGTTTATGTGGGCAAAAGGCTAGCTTCCTCTCACCACTTGACTGACACCTGATTCCATACTGAAACTTAAAATGCTAAAGGTGATCATTGCTACATTGCTAGATTCTTAACAGAAAGTTGGTAGTTGTAGCAATGTTTCTGACCACCCCAGTTGTAGCAATGTTTTTTCTAAACTCAAATACGGAGGTTCGCTTTGGGAGTGGTTACTGATTATTACTTACTGCGACTATGAAGCGAACAACACCAGTGACGGCGAAGCGCCCTGGTAGGTCAACCGAACCAGTGAATGAACTTAAGCAACCTGCCCTAGGGCACCGCCAAGCGGTACGGTCTTCGGTAATGGACGTTGCTGGGACTACGCGACGGATTAGGTCCCTACCCAATCCGGGACAGGTGAGAACCGGCCAGCGATGTCAGAAGAAAAAGCATAAGATTAAACTTAACATCAGTATGCCACCCCTGAGAAAACGATAAAAATAAAGATGTGCCTCCATCTTTATTATTTTACGTATGCCAGAAAGAGCGCGCATGACGGTTTTCTCATTTAAACGCTGTGTCGTGGGTGGCATGCTAGCCGTGCTGGTAGATCATTTATCTCGCTAAGATGACGGGACGGAGGACGAAGGCGCGGGTAAACTCTAGTGTGATATAAACTTACAGCAACGGGTGAGTGCTTGCGATGTTTCTTCTTAGCTTTCTTGTGCTTGCGTCCCTCGTCGGAGCTCCAGGTGGCGTGGGAGGGTGCGGGCGAGGGCGAGCGCGCCGCCGGCGTGGGAGACCGCGACCGAGACTTTGACTGCAACGTTCACGTTATTAACTTAGTTCTACTGCAAGATTTACATCCATCATCATCATGCCTATACAGGGTGTAACAAAACACCCTAGTAATACTTAAGGGGGTGCTTCAGACCATCAAAATGAACAACTTTCACTATGGAGCCGACGTCGAGAAAAAATAAAAAAATCTGCCGTCCCATACATTTGAGTCGAGACGGTACTGCAGTTTTGTATGAAAGAGCGGATTTTTTTTTTCTCGATTTCGATGTTGGCTCCATAGTGTATGTTGTTCAGTTTGATGGTCTGCAGCACCCCCTTAAGTATTATACTGGGGTGTTTTGTTACACCCTGTATACGTCCCACTGCAGGACACTTAAAGGAGAGTATATGGGCGTTAGTCCACCACGCGTGCCTAATGCGGATTCGTAGACTCCACATACGCATTAGAATTTCTTCTTCAGCGTATGCAGGTTTCCTCACGACGATTTCTTTCACCGTTTGAGAGCAGTCGGTATTACGTACATAAGTTAGAAAAACTCATCATATAAGGCATGTCTTCCGTGCTTATTCAAACCCGGACCTCAAGATTGAGTTCCCATACCTATACGCAACGCGCCACCGACGCTCTGTATACAGGGTTACTTTTTTTTTAGTGCACAAGCTTTCACAACGTATTAGGTGTCGTTAATACAACCCGAAAAAAAAAATAAAAAAAATATTTTTTTTCGCAAATTTTATCTATTTTTGCCATCCCGTAAACTTGAATAAAAATTGCTGTGCTGATCGTACTGTTGATAACCACCGCGCCGATCGAGGAAGCGAGTGACAGTTGACAGTGTGGTTAGTACAAACCAAACATTTTTAATGAATAAGTTCAGATGCAGTTATTTTTTTTATTTTTGTTGTAAACCGGGTTAAACAAAAAAACACGGGTATTCTTAATTTTGATAACCATCACGCTCGCAAAGTTTGTGCACTTCTTCTTATCGTGTGGGCAGAGCCCTGGTGTCAGAGTTTTTTCAGACCGCCTTACAGCCTCTGACGTGGTTTTTATTTAACAACTACTACCACCAGAGATATAGTAGCCGGGACCAACGGCTTAGCGTGCCATCCGAAGCACGGAATCATTTTTCTTTTCGGACAATCAGGTGATTCAGCGTGCAATGTCCTAACCAACTGGGGAAAAACGCACAAAGTGACATATCACTAGGTTTCCCCCGTGGGAATCGAACCCACAACCTCCGTATTGAGAGCCAATGCTCTTAACTGCTAGACCACGGAGGCAGTTTGTGCACTGAATAAAAAGTAATCCTGTATTTATCGTACAAAATGTTAAATACCAGTGAAGTGGAATGTGACCGTTTCTTCTTTTTGGAGCGCTTCGACTTGCGCGGCTTCGGGTGATGGTAGTGCATACAACTTTCCTCTTGCTCGTGTTGGAAGTCCTGGAAGGTAACGAACGTAATATTAGCTAAATTTAAGTAATACTTATTACTTTCTATTCAAAACAATTTTGCTTAGTAACAGTTTTATGTATCCAGATGTCGTTACTTTAGACCACACTAAGGGACTGTTTCACTTCCTGATAAGTTTCAGATAGACTATCTAACATATATATGGCAAAATAAGCTAGGTTATTGGCCTTTCGGAACATGACATCCTTTTCCCAAAATACAAGTTCCCAAAACATCTGTTCCTAACTTATCCGTTTCTCTGAAGAAACGTTTTTCAATAGACCTGTATCTCAAATCATCAGTTTCCTAAGCGGTTGCATCTTAAAACAGTCCTACTGGAAGAGAACAAATGTAGAAACCATGTAGTCACTTGTTTATAATGGACTAGCTTTTGAACGCGACTTCGTCCGCGCTAAATTACAATAACGCAAAATCTTAGTGCACCCCTTCATGCTCATGCTCTTCATGGTTAAGGCTGTGCGTTGTCTGTCAGTCGGTCACGTAACTCTTTTATATTATAAGTAACGAGCTTTTACCCGCGACTTCGTCCGCATAAATTGCATACTAGATTTGTGATTTGGAATCAGGGACAGGAAAAAACCATGTCGTAATTTTTTTTTGTAAATATCTTCAATGTTCAGACAAATTTCTGTTACAGTTTTATAATAGTTTAGAAGAAAGATAGATAGATGGATAACCTTGTATATCCTGACGCGGTCCTCGTCCTCCGGCACGGCCGCAAACTCCGGCAAGCTGAGGTCCAGCTTCTCCTTCACCTCGCTCCACGGCAGCTGGTGGTCCACGTTGGCCTCGCTCAACGCCCATTTGAAAGCGCTCTCTACTTTCTTCGCCGCTTTCGATTCTTCCTTCATTTTTTCTTTGTTCTTTGCTTCGGCCTAGAGAACAAAATGTGTCATTATACGTTTCATAGAAGTAGTAAACAAGGGAGCGCTGCTGATGGTAAAGCCGTAACATAAGTCACTTCCATATTTTGGTTCGGATACCTTCGTTTTGCGTTGGTACCTGGACTTTCGCCTCCCGTCGCCCCGCCGTGCGCGTCTGCGGTGATATAACATTCCTTAAAAATGGATAGTGCCTAATTTTTGACGTTCCAAATCATCTAGTGCCCGAACATATACCCAGCCATGCTGTGAATAAAATAAACTCCTTGAAACACCTTGGTACCATCACTTGTCAGAAGCATATAACCTCAACTTTGCCACGTTGCCGCCTCCTGAAGTTGGTGTCTGGTCCTCACACACGAGGATGGAAGACCAAGGTTAGTGGATATTGTCTTTGCTCGCTTTCGAATGGTGGAGATTGTTTCATACGTCTTACTTTCATTATTTTTAGGGTTCCGTACCCAAAGGGTGAAAACGGGACCCTATTACTAAGCCTACGTTGTCCGTCCGTCCGTCCTTCCGTCCGTCTATCCGTCCGTCCTACCTATTTAGGGCTGTAACTTTTGAACCGTAACAGCTAGACAGTTGAAATTTTCTCAGATTATGCGTTATTCATAAAGATATTATACCTTACGGAATAGAGTAAGTGACATGAGTTGTCAAATGAAACCGTTTTTGGACGTTTTTTGGAGTCCTCGGCAGGGTAAAAATTCGATTTCTGTGTATAATTCTCAATCTAACGTGAAATGGTGAATAATTTAATGAAACAGTGTTAGTATATTTCACAAAATTATCTACGATTTCACTTTAGGTTGACGATTATTGACAGAAACCGAATTTTTACCAGGACTCCAAATCCCCAAAAACGGTTCTATTGCCTCGCGTCACGTATCTCTTTCTATTATACAGGCATGCCGCTAGGTACATCTCGCTCTCTCAGCTGTCACTGTCTCTCTTACGTAGTATAATACCTTTATGGCGTTATTACGGCGGATTTGTTAACAAATAATAAAAATAACATAAAGTTAAAAATTAAGAGGGGTTCTCAACAAGAAACTAGTTTTTATCAACGTTTTTACTTCACGCTCTATCGTTAAAATGGTAATACATACAAGCGTCAAACTTAGTGTCATTATAGAGCAAACTCTACAGAATAACAACAAATACTAAAAACCGGCCAAGTGTGAGTCGGTCTCGCGCTAAAGATCCCGGACAAAAAAAGTTTTTTTTCTAAGTTAATAGTGTTGTGTTCTGTGGTGGTGTGGAACGGAACCCTCGGTGCGCGAGTAGCCCGACTCGCACTTGACCGGTTTTATTTATACCTACACAATACAGTCCACACATTCAATTTGAACCAGCGTTCAAAAGCATACAATGACTGTACCTTTTCAAGCAGTGAGTTGTATGTAAGTTTGACGTTGCCGGCGTCCAACGATGCGGACTTGCTGTCCTCGCAGACGACGGTCGCGAACTCCTCGAAGGTCGTGTCCGGCCGCACCTCGAACTCCTTCTCCTTGAGGATCTCCTTTATCACCTTCTTCTCGTCGTGGAACCGAGCCTTCAGATTCTCCACGTAAAACTTGAATAAATCTAGCGGCGTTGAACCACTTTGACCTGCAGAGTGTTAAATTGATTAAATGGGGATGATGTCAATTTTTATTTTATTTCTTTTTTAAAAACTGTTTGATATCTTAAACACTAAAGTGAAACAGATTTTTTAATATCTTCAAAAATAACCAAAATACACCACTAGTTTTTAATTACTAACATAACTTTAAGGGTGTATTCAGACCATGAATCACAACAACTAAACAACTTTCCCAAAGAAACATGGGTCGAAAAATTAGAAATTTTTTTGGACCTTCCATACAAAAGTGCGGATCGGCCGATCGATTTTCTATGGGAGGTCCAAAAAAAATTCTCGTTTTTCGACCCATATTTCTTCGGGAAAGTTGTTTAGATTCATGGTCTGAATACACTCTTAAAGTTATGTTACTAATTAAAAACTAGTGGTGTATAAGTGTTTAAAATTTATGGTTAGAGCGAGAGGCATACATGAAGGGAGTGACGTCATATCCTCGTATTTTAATACAAATAATAACGAAGTGTCAGTGAAAGAGATAGAAGACGATAAAGAACGTATTTCAATCGCTTATAACTTTTTTGTTTTCTGTTTGATTGTAATTTCGTTTTAACATTTTATTATTGAATTTAGCCTTTTTTTAGAATTCGTTATAAGATATGAATTTCCAGGATCAGTCATCATCCCTATTATAACAAGACAAACACGACCAACCGACGTATTGCAACCAATCGATGAGCCCTACACTTACACCATATTTGCTAGAACTTTAATACGAAGATAGATTATTATGTAATATTATACTCCTACCCTTATCCCATTATTTGGGTTCGGCGTAATATATCAGCATAAGGCTGCGGCAAAATTTTTATGGCCGGCTGCCAACCTGACGCATCCCTATTTGGGGAAGTTTTAGCCGTGATATCTAAGGGCTTATTTGTCTAGAGGTCGTAGGAATAGTTCTTACCAAGCATGGCCGAAAACCGCATGTCCGCCGATATGACAGGGTACAACTCCACCCACAGCGACATCGACGTCAACTTGCCCTCCTCGTGCAGGCTGTCCAGCAAAGCCTGAAACGTGCCCAATAAATACCTAATTACTACAGCTATCATGGACTGTCTGTTAAATTTTTTATTTGTCTGTTAAATTATTTATACATCAACTATATTAATTCCTTACCTATTTTCTGCAATTTAATTTCAAATTACTAATATAAATCATTCTTAATATGCTGACGGTTTTTAAGGGAATAAACAGAACATCAAACTGAAAATCTTTCTCGGATCGGACCAACATCGAAATCACGAAAAATTCAGCTGTCCCATACATTTGAAGCAAGTATGTTTGCAGTTTTGTATGGAACAGCAGATTTTTTATTTCCCAATTTGATTTTGTTCCCAGTGATAAAATTGTTCAGTTTGATGGTCTGAACCTCCTATTTAAAAACCGCCAGCATATTAAAAAGGACCCAATATAAAAATATTTCATAAAAGAATGGTAAAACCCTCAAATTTAATTTTTAAATAACAATATTTTTTGTTTTGTCTCGTATAAAATCTTACCAAAAAGTTATCCCTATTTTTCCTTTGCTGCCGCTTGTTTCTCTTTTTGACTTGATCTCTTTCTTGTAAATATTCAGCTTCTAGATTTCGGATGTGCTGCTCAAACACTAAAACAAAATAATTTTATAAGACACCGTTTTTAATTCTGAGTGAAAGAGCAACGCGCATTTAAGTATGGAAACTGGCACACTTACTTTTTGCCATCATGAAAAAAGAAAAAAAAAGTTATTTGGTAAAACATTATATTCCATGTCTAAGAACCGAGATAATCAATCTCAACTCCATGAATATCTCGGGTTGGAAGACGTTTTAGGAGAACTTAACAGAATACATGTTACCTTTGTTTCCACAACTTCTATCTATTTTGGACGGTGGTGGCCGCAAATCATGAAATTTTCAAAGTGGCAAAAGGGTATGCCACTTCTATCAGGCCTACGTTGTAGATATCGACACTTTGGCGCATCGTAAGCAATAGGCTTGCTTGATTTCTGCCTCTTGCGCCAGTTGGCAACATCGCATACTTCACGCGCTGTACGATGTATTAACAACGCTGAGTCAAGCGCCCTTAGATACATTTTTTCGCATACCGTCTGGCAGTAGGTAATTAACTCTAGTGGTTTGTTTATCTTTCATCGGATGCCCCCGACACAAATAGTTGGACAATGGGTTACACCTATTATACTGCCAGTGCCTCTGACCACTCTGCTTGTCCATTTTTTATTGGAAATACAAGTATATTCCTATTAGCACTTCATGGTTTGCCCCCAAAAGGCTTTGCAGTTTTTTGAACAACTACAAATGTTCGGGGTACACAGCTTTCTATGTTTCGAAGTGGCACCTGGGTGATTTAGGCTTACAGGGGAGTAGGGGAGGCAGTGAATGCGTAGCGTAGAAAAGACAATGCGGGTTTTGTATGTAAGGTTGGTGCCTTATTTTTCGCCGTTGTTTTTGGCGCGGCCAGCAACCAAACATGTATATTTGATGTCAGAATAACGTAACAAACAAAACTTATTAACATGTACATCCCTAAATTCAGTCCGGACTGAGATATAGAGGCTTGAAGTTGAAAATATTACCATTACGTGCACTTCAAGCCTTTATATTTCAGTTCGGACTGAGTTCCGAGATATTTGTAATAACAAGTGTTGTTTTTAACTTTATTCTGAACCATAATATCCAAGTTTGATTGACGGCCGCGCAAAAAAAAGGAAAAGGCGCCATTTTTAGGCATAGGCTTTTATCGTCTTCTAAGGAAGTTATGTACATCTGTTACGAAGTAACTAGTAATCAGTGCTTCTATCCTATGACATTCGTTAGTTGATTAAAGTTGATAGCTTACCAATAAGAGCATCTTCTTTGTCCATCCCCAGTAGGCTGACGTCGTTCTTAAAAGCAGAGTTTTCCAGCAGTAATACCTGAGCCTCGCTCCATGTACTACTGTACGTTATCTCACTCATGTTCTCTAGAACCTGTCGGAAGTATAACAACACTCATTACTAGAATTTATACCTAAACTAGTATTTGCTCGCGACTTCGTCTGCGTTGACTCTGAAAAAGGATCCTATGTGTTAATCCAGAACATATACTGTCTGTGTGCCAAATTAAATCCAAATTCGTTCAGCCGTATGTGTGTGACTAGCTTTTGCCCGCAACTTCGTTCCCGTGGATTTTCAAAAACTTCGTACCCCTTTAGGGCTCTTACAGACGAGCGACACTTTGCTGTGGCGGTGGGTCGCAGAGCGCCGCGCTCATACATTTTACGGTCACGCGGCCCTCCGCGACACCCGGCGACCGCAGTGTCGCTCGTCTGTGAGAGCGCTTAGGGGTCGATTTTCGACAAATTCTTTCATAGTGCACCCCTAACGTTTTCTATAGAATATTTATTTCAAATTGCAAGTTTCTATCTTTGGCGGTTTATGCTGCGCGTTGTCTGACAGTCCGTCATACTGTTTTATAAAGGTAGCGAGATAGAAGATAAAGAATATAATTACTTACTTGCGCTAACATTTTCATATTTCGCTTCTTCAAGGCCTTTGCTTCTTCTTTTTCACGTTTTGTAATTGTAAATATACAATCCTCGAATATATCCCTCCTGTCTGATTCGGGAACACAACGCCATATCTAATGGTAAGCATTTATCATAAAATAACCGTTTTATTGCAAATATGTTCTATCCTATTCTAAAAACTAGAAGATATAAATAATCATGTCAGCCGATAGACTTCCACTACTGGACAATAAACTAAAGTGGTAATGGGTGAGGCACATTGCTCGCAGAACCGATGGCCGATGGGGCTGAAGAGTTCTCGGGTGGCGGCAGCGTATCGGAAAGTGTAGCGTGAGTAGACTGTCATAAGCTGGACTGACGACCTAGTGATCTTGTGGCGATCCTCGGAGGAGGTCTATCCCCCGAGGATCGCCACAACGACCAGTCCTGTGCTGCCCTCATCCAATGGGTTCCCGCCACCTTCACCAGGTCGTTAGTCCAGCTTATAACAGCCTACTCACGCTACGCTTTCCGATATGCGGCCGCCACCCGAGAACTCTTCGGCCCCATCGGCCATCGGTTCTGTGAGCAATGTGCCTCACCCATTGCCACTTTAGTTTAGCAATTCTTTGGGCTATGTCGGCTACTCCGGTTCTTCTGCGAATCTCTTCATTTCTGATTTAATCTCGCAAGGAAACTCAGAGCATAGCCCATCTGGTCCATCCATTCCATTGCCCTTCTGGTGATATTCTGCCTTTTCATGAGGCCTTTAGTAAGCGACCACGTCTCATTTCCGTGTGTCATCAAAGACATTCGTCTTGAGACACTGCGGCATTTGGGACAAGAAGATACTACGTAGTTTTCCGAAGATATAAATCATCATCATCATCTCAGCCGATGGACGTCCACTGCTGGACATAGGCCTCGCCCAAGGATTGCCGATCGAAGATATAAATAAGTTTATGGAGGAACTGAGGTGGAAGGTTCCTCCATTGAAAAGCGAAGTACTTCCGCCAGGCTAGGTGTCATGCCTGTGGACCGGCCGTGGTCCTACTGATGTTTGTCAGAACCTTGTATATATACTGGGACTCTCTGATAATTCTACTTGCGCGATTTGTGTCTTGCATGCGATTGTGAACCTTAGTGTAGCAGCTTTACGGGTTTCCAATGTGCCATCGTTAATTGTCTTATGTCGTATTTTTGCTAGGGAGACTGTTAGCGCCATCTGTTGGCAGGTTTCTACAAGTTTAATCAATGATAGAAAGAGCTTACTAACCTCCAAGTTGCTGAACATTTCCTCACACTTGTAATACTTCGTCAGTGAAGTAACACGATCACAGCCCAACAGGAATTCTTCTAAACTCTCGCGGTTCTTCTTAGTCTTTAACCTGAGAAGAAAGTCGACTGTAAGACAGAGTTATAAGGCCTAATATTAATTGACAACCTATTTGTCTAAATCAGACCCAGCTTCCACTAAAGGTAAAATAATTTTGCCGTAGGAAAATAACACAGTTCAACTTATGTTTCATTAAATTCTTTTTTATTTTTTTTCTTGTTTGGTTATTGAAAGCTCGTCTCCACTTTAGTTGAAGCTGGGCGTTCAAATTCATTATTCAATTAGAAGAGTTGTGCCAACCTTTGTTCTTCTCTCTCGTCCTTCAACTTCTGAGTTTTGTATGCATTGAAAGCTTGCTTCTTCTCGTTGAGCTTCTTAAAAGTGACATAGCGAGGATCCTTTGATATTATCTTCACACACTGCTCCCATGACGCGTTTGAGGGGACATTCTGTCAATAATTTCAAGCTGCTTATAAAAGGTCGACCGAAATGTATAGAAAAGCTATTTTTTTTTGTTGCGATTTCAATGTTGGCTCCATTGTGAAAGTTGTTTAGTTTGATCATCTGAAGCACCTTGTTTATGCATTTAATTTTACACCCTGTTTATCGTTATCTATTCTGGGCTTTAGAATTATGTAAAAAATTGTGTATTCAACATACCCTATCCTTGAGCAATTCTTTGAAAGCCTCAATAGCTTCTTTCTTATCCTTGTATTGTGTCTCTGGCTGTTGTTCATTGCCATCAGCATTGTTCTGCGGTGGAGCTACTATCTCCTCTGGCTTGACTAAAACATAAGTAATTACCAATTAATTATATATTTCAAATTAAAGATTGAAAAATTCCGTTTTTGGCTGTACCCACGCACAAGGTCCTAAATTATCAAGATAGGTAATTATTTTCTTTGATATTTATCCAAGCTGATTCTTAGTTTTAAAATATCTGTTTTTGCTTTAGGAGCATTCCACGTTGTTGTATGGGACATTCGTACGATGTTTTCAGTGTTTGAAGTACAATAAAACATTTACTCGGGAACGCCTCTAGTTCATAATTAGCATTACGTAACAACATAACTTTGAACAATCATAATTATAATGTATAGTCTATCTAGATATACTCAATTAGTATTTATAAACGTTTTACTTCGCCTGTTGTGCGGGATAGTGAAACTACCGAGGCTGCAATTCCTCTTAATTAATTCGATTATTCAGCGAATTCGTAACTACTTATAAAACAATATTATTGCCACTGATAAACTAAACTCGAAGGAAAATAAAACACAGATTCGGTCGGAAAATTTTTATTGGTAAAAATAATACACATTTGTTGTGCGGGAAAAGAACGAATTCCAGTACTAATTTGATAACCACAGTGTTCGTTATCAACGAGTCTTGCATTAATAAAAAAGAACGATTATATTTGAGCATAATATTTAATTTATCTATATAAATAATGTTAATAGCGCAAATTAAATTTAAATCTAAACTATTATAAAACTGTAACATAAGCGTGTCTGTACATTGAAGATATTTACAAGAATAAATGGTAGCATAAAAGTACTATAATATGTATATTTTTAGAATTGTCTATTTACTAGCTTTCATTTGATACCCATATTGTAATTTAAAAAAAAAATTATTCCCCCTCTTTTTTTTTAATTTGCAACCGCCTTATTAAAATAATATAGCCTATGTCACTTTCACGATTTTTACAAATCTAACGACACCTCATACGTCAAAATCCATCAAGCCGTTTAGGCTGTAGGCCGTGCCAAAGAAATATACATACAAACCATAGATATATATATTACTAGCGTAAGGACCCGGCCTACGAGCTTGACTATTGTCCCCAGTGCGTTGGCTCTAAAATGTCAGTTTAGAGCACTACGCAACTTAGTCGTCTGCGGGACTGACAACTGTAAAGATGTCAAATTGCGTCGTTAAAGGGTGCAAAAATTATCATACAAAAGTTAGTAAAAAGAAAGATGGAATATCGTATCATCGGTAAGTAACCTTACATTATATTTCTTTCTAGTTTAACAATTAAACATTCGCATTTTAAAGTGATAATTTTATACCGAGATTCATGATTCATTATGGTGAAGCTGAACGAACTAACCTTGTAGGGACGTTCTAAAATAATACTTCTTTGTATGAGGATAGTTTGATTTCTGATTATGAATTAGGTTTGTAAGGGGTATCGCATACAGAAGGAGTCGAGGCGGAGTCGAGGCGCGGTCGAGGCGGGTTGGGGCGGGGTCATGGAATAAGTCGAGCGAGGCGGAGGCGTCATGCCTCGTTTGTACTCATTCAGCATGTCGTCGTCAGAAGATAAAGACGTACTTGCTGTTAGTTATCAATTTGAACAGAAAAGAAAATATTGGGTGCACCCATATAACAGGGTGGATTTTTGAGACGGGCCAGTAAGGGCAGGTACCTTAACCGTTGTAGTTACAGCGAATCGTTCTTAAGAGACTATCCTTAACTTTTTGAGACATTTTGAACTGCATTCACTGATTTAAAAAAAAATGTACGGTCAGTTAGAAAATAGGCAATTTACACAAAAACTTTTTTTTATGCCAATACATCCTGTTTCTTATAAGGATCAATAAACTCTAGCAGACCAACCGAGGTTTGAGTACTAGAAACGTCGGAAATCTAAAAAAAAAATCCCATACATTTCGTAGGAAATCCTACTCCAACTCACTTTTATACTTATCAAAACTCTTTATTATGGAAATACTGGCCGCTAAAGTAAACAGGAGTGCGATTTTTAAAGTTCACACGTTTTAATAAGCAGTATAAAATTTCAAAATTACTTTAGCGGCCAGTCTTTCCATAATAAAGAGTTTTGTTAAGTATAAAAGTGAGTTGGAGTAGGTTGGAGTCTCATTTCCAACGAAATGTATGGGAAAAGTTTTTTGAGATTTCTGACGTTTCTAGTACTCAAACCTCGGTTGGTCTGCTAGAGTTTATTGATCCTTATAAGAAACAGGATGTATTGGCATAAAAAAAAGTTTTTGTGTAAATTGCCTATTTTCTAGCTGACTGTACATTTTTTTCAAAATCTGTGAATGCCGTTCAAAATGTCTCAAAAAGTTAAGGATAGTCTCTTAAGATCGTTTTGCTGTAGCTACAACGGTTAAGGTAGCTGCCCTTACTGCCCCGTCTCAAAAATCCACCCTGTATATACATATATTCATGTTGTACCCACTCCTGTAATGACTGGAAACTCTGCGCTCGAAGTTGTTGACCATTATGTTTACCTGGGACAAACTATTCAGTTAGGTAGGTCCAACTTCGAGAAAGAGATCAACCGACGAATCCAACTTGGCTGGGCAGCGTTCGGGAAGCTACGTAGTATCATTACGTCCCAAATACCGCAGTGTCTTAAAATGAAAGGCTTTGATCAGTGTGTGTTGCCAGTGATGACATATGGAACAAAGACGTGGTCGTTTACTCAAGGCCTCATAAAAAGGCTGAAAGTCACCCAAAGGGCAATGGAGAGGGCTCTATGCTCGGAGTTTCCCTGCGAGATCGAATCAGAAATGAAGAGATCCGCAGAAGAACCAGAGTAACTGACATAGCCCGAAGAATTGCTAAACTAAAGTGGCACATTGCTCGTAGAACCGATGGCCGATGGGGTCGAAAAGTTCCCGAGTGGCGACTGCGTACTGGAAAACGCAGCGTGGGCAGGCCCCCCACACGGTGGACCGACGACCTGGTGAAGGCGGCGGGAACCCGTTGGATGAGGGCAGCGCAGGACCGGTCGGCGTATTGCCAAACTGTATGCTACTACAGACAGGAGTTGCTCTGCAATCGATCACAGTTTGCTTTCGTAGATGAAGAGCATACTGCATACCAGTACAGAGAGTGTCTGTGTTGATATACAGTTTGCTTTAAAACATCAGAGCAAAAAACATACGAGTACAGACTGTATGCTATCTGACTGCGGTCTGCTGTGGTATTTAATATGACACCTAAAGTTTAGCGCAAAATACATGCGAGTGCAGACATTATCTGTTTCTTTCAAATTGATATGTTGATTATAAATATTATAATAGTAACCAAAAAAGTGATTGAGTACTTGCAATTAACAATTACAAAAAGTAATTGGTAATTAATTAAATTTTGCCCAGCGCTTAGTAGTAGTTAATTTTTTAAATGTTAAGGACCACATAACTAGGGACCTTAGACCATTTAACTAGGGACCAGCTTTGCCATCATCTGCATTTACATGCGACCTTATCACTAAATGAGCATATGATCACGACTATATTCCCCGAGGGGGTAGTCAGAGATATTCTGAACTTCGGAACATCCACGTTTCACTAGTAGTAGCGAAACTCTGTCCAGTGTGACGGGGAGTGAGCCCGTCGCCACTTGTAACACTAAATGAGACAGCCTATAATTGCGGAACCATAACTTCAAACTAGTTACGTTTGAGGTTCACAAGAGACTATTATTAACATTCAACATTTGAATCTGAAGTATTCAAAATACATGCGAGTATTTAAATATAACATAGTTTCAAAGTTATCGTGGTTCAAAGTTGTCTATGCAATTCTTAAATTAATCCTAGCATTGAAACTATACAGGGTGTAAGGAAAAGTATCATGTAGAGTAGGCGCTGCAATTTAGTATGGGAACTGCTGCTTTTTTTGTGCTGACTGGTTTACTCCCATAGTAAAAAAATTTCAGTTTGATGGGTAGAGTATGTGGTTTAAAGGTTACTTATACTTTTTCTTAAACCCTGCATATTTTTTTTTTTTTTTTTATTGGTTTAGCTCAGACTATCAAACTGAATTAACTATCACTAGGGAGACAAAGTCGAAAAAAAAAAAATTGCTGTTCCTTACAGTTGAGTCGAGTTGGTACTGAAGTTTTGTATCAAACAGTCGATTTTTTTTTTGTTAATTGTTGTTCGATGTTGGCTCCCTAGTGAAAGTTGTTCAGTTTGATGGTCTAAAAACTCACTTAAAATATTACTAGGGTGTTTTTTTGCACTCTGTACAGATAACTCTGTACTCATAGTTAATTTGCTCCAATATATTGATTATTTTAAAGAGCAAAAAGTAACCCTGTACAGACAATGGTTTTCTGTAAACCACGACCGGCCGACCGGTCGACCGGTCGCGTATTGCCAAACTGTGTATTACCACAGACACCCATAGTCTGTATTTTACATAGTCAGTTGCCTCAAGGTAGACCAGTTGCTGTCAAGCTGGCCTGATTTGACAGTCAGTCAGATGTGCCCTCTTGTGGGGCAAAACATGCAAACCAATAAATGCAAGCAAACTGTATATCTGTACAGATTGCTCTGTACTCGTATGTAGTTTGCTTCAATATTATGTTTTTTTCAGCGAGCACAAAGTGATCCAGTACAGACTATGGGTGTCTGTGGTAATACACAGTTTGGCAATACGCGACCGGTCGTTATGGCGATCCTTGGGGGAGGCCTATATCCAGCAGTGGACGTCCATCGGCTGAGATGATGATGATGATGAAGTCCATACAAGTTTCTGAAAAAAGGGTCGAAGTGAAAATTTTAGGTTTGAGTTAGAAGAAGCAAAATTTTTAAAATTCTCCTTAAAATACAAAAAGGAACACCATAGGTTGAGACTAATTTTAAAAACTTCAGTTATTATTCAACTTACCAAAAAAAACAAAAAGTGGTTCTTAATAAGCCATTTTACTCTGGAATAAGCTTCCAAAGTTAAAAGTTAAAAGTTAGTTAGGTGAAAAATCCACTAAGAAAAAATGTTACTTTCGAAAAAATAGTATTATTATTTTTTATTATTGTTGCTAAAATTATGACTAATTAAATATCATCAAAAGTAATTGGGTTCCGAGGTGAAAACCTCCATCGACTCCACTTATAATAATAAAAAATATTGGTAATACTATTTTTTCAAAAATAAAATTTCTAGCGAATTTTATTTTTCATCTAAGTAACTTTGGAAGCCGATTCCAGCGTAAAATGGCTTGTTAAGAACCACTTTTTGTTTCTTATTTGGTAAGTTGAATAATCACAGAATCTACTAATATCAAATCAAATCAAATCATTTATTTCAGATACTTACTTATCTGAAATAAATGATTTGATTTGATTTGATATTAGTTTCAACCTATGGAACATCCATTTTGTATTTTTAAGAGAATTTTGAAAATTTTGCTGAGTCGAACTCAAACTTACAATTTTCACTTTCGACTCTTTTTTCAGTAACTTCTATTGACTTCATGTTGCTGATTATTTTACGTTTGGAAGAGTATATCTAAACGATCATGCACATTAAGAAAAT
Organism: Agonopterix subpropinquella; assembly: GCA_922987775.1. Lineage (NCBI taxonomy): Eukaryota > Metazoa > Arthropoda > Insecta > Lepidoptera > Depressariidae > Agonopterix > Agonopterix subpropinquella. The sequence continues at coordinate 15,056,988 of OV277703.1, read as the reverse complement.
AAAAAAAAATCTTAGTACAAAAAAAGTTATGACATTTTTAAGCCGCTCCTTTAAAAAATTCTCAAATAGGTACACATTTAAAAAATCATAACTTCTAAACTACATCAAATCGCGGAACATAAGGCTGCCTGTCCAGTAAAGCTGTGCGAGCTGTGTAGCTGTGTAGCTGTGTTTTTTTAACCAATCAGGAGCTTGGGCGAGGCGCGGCCGATATCGCCCGAGCTCCTGATTGATTAAAAAAACACAGCTACACAGCTCGCACAGCTTCAATGGACAGGCACCCTAAATGGGTTATTTTTGGATGTATCCGAAACACACACCGACACACAAAGGTCTAGGTGCACCTAGAATGAGAGTACCTATTCTAAAAAAATGTGGACCTCTCCGTTTGGATCGTAATAATACAAACAATTCGAACCATTGTGGTACGTGCGCGCTCTTGAGTATAACATTTGACACTGCTGCCGGCGCGTACCAATAGTCATAGTTCAGAATTGGTACGGCGCGCAAGCAAAGAGGGCCGAGACGCGCTCCTCCAGCGTCCCGCACCTCGCGCACGAATTGGCCCGTCGCGACCATAGAGCGCTTATTATTTATGTTTACGCTGTGCCCTAACCATACCGATATTGAAACAGTGACTCCTTTCTTTTTCTTGTTATGTGGTTGTTCCGATAACCAAAACACAATATAATTGTTTGACTTGAATATCATGTCTTTCATTTGAACACCTTAAAACATTTTGCTTTGATCTGTTCTAAACCAACTTAAAAGTTTAAACTAAAAATATTATCAAATATTATGCACGCACATACAAGGTTAGGTGTATCGCACCACTCACGTAGTCAACGTGACACGACATAGTTCGTATACGAGTTATGACAGATGCCGCCAATTTTTGGTTCTATGAAGAAGGTTTTTATAAAATATTCTGATGAGCTTATCCTTACGCTAGTAATATATATATCTATGATACAAACATACATAAAATTTATACATACATACGCTCGAAAAACATAACCCTCCTTCTGGCGCAGTCGGGTAAACAGATTATGATATGTTTTTTTTTTAGGTATCCCTGACTCCAAATCGACTTTTTTTAGAATTTTTGTCTGTCTGTTTGTCTGTTTGTTTGTGTGTTTGTTTGTTTGTTTGTGTGTTTGTTTGTTTGATCGAGCATCAGGAAAAAACTACTGAACCGATTTTGATGAGACTTTTTTTGTTTGATAGCCTTATGACCTGACTTAAAATCTGGTATATAATTGGTGCGGACGAAGTAGCGGGTTAACTCTAGTTATATTATATTTTTATTCTTCTATGAACTAAAAAATAAAAAAATCGTATCGTATTAATTTTTAAGATATAAAATTAAAAGTTTCTTCGCCACATGACGGGCAATACGTCAAATAAATCGTTGAAAGGCGTATCGCCGCGCCACCATCATAATATTCTTGTTTTGTCCCGCAATAACCACATGTATCGTGGACGACCATGCGTTCTTTGTTGACATTACACCACGGGAGCAATTCCATCTAAACTTTAATTAAAAATTGTTTTGGAAGGTTTAAAGAAAACACTTGCATTTTTCTAACAGATAAGCATTTCACCTACAAAATATTACAAAATTTTTGTGATTAATAATTATGTTAAATGCAACGGTATAATAATATCATTGGTTAAATGTATTAATTAGGTACTGTTAAAAATAAATAAATATTACCTTTTCTCGCATCGAAGCTGAATATGTCTTATCTTTGGTAGATATTTTCATAATTTCATTGACTATACAGTTGCTAACCCATTTTTTCTGTTTTCGAGCTGATTTCGAAAAAAAGGCATTTTTAGTATTAATTTTTATTCTGTTCTGTACATAGATTTATATATTACTAGCCATAGATAAGCTTTACTAGCGTAAGGATAGGCCCGTCAGAATATTTAACAAAAACCTTCTTCATAGAAACAAAAATTTGCGCCATCTGTCATAACTCGTATACGAACTATATCGTGTCATATATTTTCTTTGATCGTTGAAACTGACATTTTTCCTTGTATTTTAGAGCCAACGAACTGGGGACAATAGTCAAGCTCATAGGCCATGTCCTTACGCTAGTAATATATATGTCTTTGGTTCTGTACGTTTTTTTTGACAACAATAAAATCAAAGAGACGAACACTGAACAAATGAAAAAATTTTTGCTTACGAAGAGTATGGAATCACTACGTTTTAAATAAAATATTTAAATATGGAACGTCATATAAAGCAAATAATTACGCCGAGAATTCGATTTATCAAGTTTTTTTTTAGTCTTTATTTTATATTTTTCATTTTAAGAAACTGATTTCTTTTTTTGTGCGATTCATCGAGTATCGAGTTTATAAATTTAATTTTTAACTGTAATCAGTAATGTCAATAGTTGCGAAAAAATCATTCGAACTCCCCATGGAGTTCTCCCCTTTTTCTCCATCAAAGAGTACTTTATTACGAGGGGCACACTGAAAGTTTCAAGACAATAAAAAGTGTATAGAAGTAGGAGGTTGGGAATACTTTTAATATTTTTAGAAGTGGCCTCCATTCCATTTTATGTATCGTCCCGTTCAATAGAACCTCTGTGAGAAGCAGTGGACCCCCTCTGCTTTACTATGAAATTATTGAAATCGGTTAAATTATGGGGTACTCATCTAGTACAAAGCTTCCCTACGCCTTAATATTCGTGTAGGATCTTTTGCACTTGACTCATATCAATGCTGAAGCTTGCCTGAATCTGCTGGTAGGTCACTCTCTTATCAGCCTCTCTCATGAGCTGCACAGCATTGGCGTTTTGTTCAGTTGTCGCCGTTGAACGACATCTCCCAGGTAGATCATCACTGAGATTACTCCGATCATGCCTATACTCATTTAACCAATTGTAAACAAGTGTCAAGGGACAGGGCTTCATCATGAAATACCAATCGCAGTTTATCATTAACTTTGTTATGGACTAGGAACACGACGAAAATCGTAATAAATTGGGGAGAAAACATTTTTCCCTGCTAAATTCGTTTTGCCTCGCGACACGCACTTTTTAATTTGCCGCCAAATCGTTAAAACAAATGACAATCGAATAAAATTTTCGGCTATAGGTTGATAAAGAGTTTCTTATTCGTAATTAAAATAAATGTTTCATCGGCATTGTCACTAACTGGTCCATTCTTGAAACTTTCAGTGTCGCCCTCGTATAACCATAGAAAAAGGTTTGCTTAATTTTAAAAATAAAAATCACCTGCCTTCTCTTTCTAACTCACCTGGAAACAGAAACGTCAACTTTTTTTTTTTTTTTTTTTATACAATTTATCTTTTTGGAAATGCAATTGGAACTAGCCCTTACAGCATGGTCATAAGTTACATTTTTCTTTGTACTTAAAACTAAACTAGCCTATAAACCTAACTAACCTTATACCTAACTATTGAAATGCGAGGATGGTACACATGTAGGTGGTGCGTAGGATGACTCCAATGAAATTGTCTTTATACACCACACACAATGTTTATTTCTTGTTCACAATAGTGTTCTAAAGTTTAATGGCACTATACACATATATCAAAGCATAAGCGGTAAGCACTGATTTAGATCGAAACAATAGGTAGCTATGAAGAGCGTAAAGCGACGTGCGTCCTAGGCAAGGCAAGCTCAGGACTGCGGGAGCGGGGCGCGGGCAGCGGGGGGCACACGGTGCATCGCCGATGACGCGGCGCAGGAGCAGGTAAGTTTGTCGATCGCCGGGCCCGTTGTCCATAGGTGCCGACTGGCGGTCGCGCCGCATATCTAGTATCGGATGTGTCGACACAGGTAAGTGTTTGTTTGTTTAATTGTATTATAAGGTAAGGTTAGGTAAGTATTGGTATATTAGTGTATAGTACTGTATTGTGTAGTGTGCTAGATATTATTATGTATTTATATGTAGGTAGGTATGTATACTTGAATATTTATTTATATACGGTTTATATATAGGATAGAATATAAGATACAATGTGGGGCCGCCACATCACTCCCCTCCAGAGACCGTGTTACGGGCGATAAAAATCCGGGAATCGTACTCGGCGCCCTGATTTTGTTTGTCTTTGAGTATCATCTTCTTTCCTGGTCTCTTCTTCTGGGGTTTCGTGTGGGCTTGTGGTCTCTTCTTCATTCTGTTCTAGTATGTATGCCGGTTTTAGGCGGTCAATGGATACGGTGACTGGTTTTCCATTGAGCATTATTTTGTATACTTTATCTGTCCTTTCTATGACGGCGTGTGGACCTGTGTATGCAGGACGTAGTGAACCTCTTATTGTGTCGTCCCTTAGAAATACGTGACTTGTTTTAGCAAGGTCCTTAAATACGAACGTCTTATTTTTGCAGTGCCTCGACGTTGCTACGGGTTGCAGGTTTTGCGCTATTTTTCTTAAACGTGCCGTAAAGTCAGTCAGGTCCGTGGTGGCTGTAGCTTGTGGGTGGAAAAATTCTCCAGGCAGTCTGAGTGGTTCACCGTATACGAGTTCTGCAGAAGATGTTTGCAAGTCTTCTTTGAATGCGCTTCGGATGCCTAATAGTACGAAGGGCAGTGATTCTGTCCAACTTTCATTTGCGTGGCAGACAATGGCTGCCTTGAGTTGTCTGTGGAACCTTTCCACTAGGCCGTTGCAGGCAGGGTGGTATGCCGTAGTACGGTGATGTTGGAAGCCCGCCATTTCTGACAGGTATTTGAACAGGGCGGATTCGAATTGTCTTCCGCGGTCCGTGACTATATGCGTAGGGCAACCAAATCTGGATATCCATACGGATATGAGCGTTCTAGCTACTGTCTCTGCAGTTATGTCCACAATGGGTATTGCCTCTGGCCATCGTGTAAATCTGTCCACTGCGGTAAGGCAATAGCGGTATCCGTGCGATGGTGGGAGAGGTCCAATGAGATCCACGTGTATTTGGGTGAAACGAGCTCTCGGGAGTTTGTAAGTACCGAGGGCTGATGACACATGTCGAGTTGTTTTTGCTTGTTGACATGGAATGCAAGCTCTTGACCACTCTCTGCAATTTTTCCTCATGTTGGGCCATACGTATCTTTCGGCGACTAACTTAGCTGTGGTATTGGAGCCTGGGTGGCTAAGCGAGTGAAGACTTTTGAAGATTTGTGCGCGTAGATCCTTTGTGACGAAAGGCCTGGGAACTGGTGTGCTGACATCACAGTATAGCTCATCATGAGTTCCAGGTAAAGTTATCTTCTTGAGTTGAAGAGATGTGCCGCCTTTTAGGATTTGCTTCAATTCGGAGTCTTCCAGTTGTGAGCGAGCCAGTTGCTTCATTTCAGTTGGTTTTTCAATGAGATCTGTTCTTGACAGTGTGTCTGCTACCACGTTATCTCTGCCGGAAATATGTTGTATATCGGTGGTGAATTGGGCAATGAAGTCGAGATTTCTAAACTGTCTCGGTGAACAATTTTGTTTGTACGAGTTAAATGCAAAACAGAGAGGTTTATGATCCGTATACACTGTGAATATTCGTGCTTCCAACATATGTCTGAAGTATTTTATTGACTCGTAGATGGCTAGTAGTTCTCTGTCATATGGTGAGTACTTAGTTTGTGATGGGATGAGCTTTCTTGAAAAAAATGCGAGTGGTTGCCATTTGTCTTCCTTCCGTTGTTGCAGTACAGCACCGATCCCTGTGTCCGAAGCGTCCGTAACGACGGCTAGTTGGGCTTCGCAATCCGGGTGTGCGAGAAGTGCTGCTCTACATAGGCTTTCCTTGCATTTTTCAAATGCCGCGAGCGTTTCATCTTGCAGTTTTATTGCTTGTGTACTTTTTACGCAACCAGCAGTGAGCCCGTTAAGTGGAGCCTGTAGCTTAGCTGCACCTGGGAGGAATCTCCTGTAAAAATTTACCATGCCCAGGAATCTCCGCAGTTGCTTGACAGTTTTTGGCGGTGGGAAAAGCTTGATGGCATCCACTTTTGTGTCCAGAGGCTTTGTACCTTGTGTCGAGATATGGTACCCCAGAAACTTAACTTGTGAGGCGCCAAATATGCACTTTGCTGGATTTATCACGATGTCGTATTCCTTGAACTTGTTGAATAGTTGCCGCAAGTGAGATTCGTGTTCCTGTTCGTTCTTGGAGAATATTAAGAAATCATCTAGGTAGGCGTAGACGAAGTTCATCCCTCTAGTTACTTCGTCCACAAACCGTTGGAAGGTCTGCCCTGCATTGCGTAACCCAAACGTCATATATGGGAACTCGAAAAGCCCAAATGGTGTCGTTATGGCAGTTTTAGGTATGTCATCTTCGTGTATTGGGATCTGATTATACGCTTTTACCAGATCAATGGTGGAGAAGACAGTGCATCCTGCTAAGTTGTGAGAAAAATCATGGATGTGTCGTATTGGGTAACGGTCTGGGATGGTACGTTTGTTGAGCATTCTAAAATCTCCGCACGGCCTCCAGCCATTATCTTTTTTTGGTGCTAAGTGAAGGGGTGAGGACCAAGGGCTTTCTGACGGTCTTGCTGTGCCGTTGCGCAGCATGTCCTCGAACTCGTGTTTAGCAATCTTTAACTTATCTGGCGCCAGTCTTCGGGGTGCGCAGTGGACTGGTGGGCCGGGCTGTGTACGAATATGATGTACTGTGTTATGGCGTGGTTTGGTTTTATTCCCGGATGGTCGGGTTATTTCCGGGTACTCTCTGAGGATATCGTAATGCTTAGATTCGCCGAATAGTGTCTTGATTGAAGATATCGTATTTGACGAATTAACTAGTGCTGCTGATGAAGAGAGTGATGTAATGTTGTCTAGCAACCTTTGATTTCTGCAGTCGACTATTAAGTCGTAATGCGAGAGAAAATCGACGCCTATGATGGGTTTACTGATGTCTGCCACGATGAAAGGCCAATTGAATTCGCGGCGTAGCCCTAAGTCCAATTGTAGGTGCGCGGAGCCATATGTGTCGATGACGGTTCCGTTCGCGGCGTATAGTTGGTACGTAGTTTTGGGCCGGCGTTCGCGTATTGCTGACCTCGGGAAAACACAAAGGTCGCTTCCTGTATCGACCAGAAATTGTGTTTTAGTTCGACGATCAGTGACGAACAGGCGACCTGACCTTCGGCAATCGCTAGTCGCCCTTATCGACTGCCTTTTGCGTTTCCCGAGTCTGAACGGTAATCGCAGGGTTTAATGCATCTGGTCGATTTTTCGCCGAATTTAGAATGATACCAGCAGATTGGGTATTTCCGGTAGCTGGATTCTGATCTTGTGTGGCTTTGGCTGCGTCCGTTAAAGTTATTGTTAGAACGTTGCCTGGACCTGGGTCGAGGATTTCGGCCTGTAGACAAAGCCTGTACTTGCTTCGTCAGTTCCGCGATCTGCCTCGCCATTCCGTCCATTGCGCTGTCTCTCGAAGTACTCGCTACCTGTGGGGTACTTGGCGCAAGATCCTTAATGCGATCTGCCAATTCAGCTAGAGCCTCCAGTGTGAGTGCTAGTGGTTGGGCTGCTATAAGTGTCTGCATATTCATCGGTAAACGGCTAGTCCAGATTGATTTGAGGAAGCTTTCTGGTACGTCAGCACCTGCGAGTTGCTTAAGGTGACGTAAGAACTGCGAGGGTTTCCTGTCTCCTAGTTCCTCTTCCGTCAGCAGTTGTTTGACTTCCTTTTCCCTTGAATCGCACAGTCTTTTAATAAGCTCGCTTTTCAGTGTTTCGAATTTATTTTGCGTAGGTGGACTAATAATGATGTCTCTTACTTCCTTAGCATATTGTGCATCTAAATATGAAAGCGCATAGTGGAACTTAGTATTGTCCACTGTGATTCCTGATAGGATGAAATGCCCCTCAATTTGTGCAAACCATAGCTGTGGATCGTGCGCATAAAAAGGTGGCACTTTCATTCCGACACGGAATGTGTCGGAACCAGTGGACAACGACGTTTCGCCGCCATTTACGCTTTCGCCTTGCGCGTCTCTGAATACATTGTCATCAGATTTCGACATTATTGATTTGTTTATTGCTTACTGCGTTTCCAGTGTTTCAGGTCAGCGGAGAAGTTCCTGAAGGTTGCGATCCTAGTCCAGGATAGGGGTCACCAATGTAGGTGGTGCGTAGGATGACTCCAATGAAATTGTCTTTATACACCACACACAATGTTTATTTCTTGTTCACAATAGTGTTCTAAAGTTTAATGGCACTATACACATATATCAAAGCATAAGCGGTAAGCACTGATTTAGATCGAAACAATAGGTAGCTATGAAGAGCGTAAAGCGACGTGCGTCCTAGGCAAGGCAAGCTCAGGACTGCGGGAGCGGGGCGCGGGCAGCGGGGGGCACACGGTGCATCGCCGATGACGCGGCGCAGGAGCAGGTAAGTTTGTCGATCGCCGGGCCCGTTGTCCATAGGTGCCGACTGGCGGTCGCGCCGCATATCTAGTATCGGATGTGTCGACACAGGTAAGTGTTTGTTTGTTTAATTGTATTATAAGGTAAGGTTAGGTAAGTATTGGTATATTAGTGTATAGTACTGTATTGTGTAGTGTGCTAGATATTATTATGTATTTATATGTAGGTAGGTATGTATACTTGAATATTTATTTATATACGGTTTATATATAGGATAGAATATAAGATACAATGTGGGGCCGCCACACACACATTCCAATATTCAAGAGAGTTTTACGTGAGGATCAATCCGAATCAAACGGGAGCGCCTTCTTTATTTCTCACTTTTACTACATTGTCCTCCATTAATGGCACATTATTAAACTAATTCCACCACATTAACACAATAATGACCATGAAAAACTAATTTAGAAAATTAAGAAACAAAGCCCGTCCTTTTCTTCAAGATTCTCGTGCAGAACTCTCCTGGGCGATGATGGGATGATAGATGAAAGATGACAATGAAATTCTGGTTGATTTTGTAAGCTCGCGCGTTGCCCCCAAAACCACCATGTACGAGTAAACTTGCACCAAAACTTTTGTTCTTTCTTCGTATGTAAATGAGATTTCTGTTATGTTGGTCGATCTACGCAACCTTTTGGTACACAATCCGCACGAAATTATGTCACAAATATCACTAAAAACCAACTTTTCACAAATATCAAATACAGCCACAAACGAACAAAATAATGGCGGCAAGCAAACTCAGAAACGTCAACATCAAATGTCAAATTCGGACATATTGTTTTTTTTTCTTAATGGCCTGATATTTTATGTTGATTTTTAGTTTACCAAGGAGTTCACAGGTTTTCTAGTGACGTCACTGGTCTATCTCTGTTGGTAAGTAGTCTTTACATAAAAACTTAGACATAAAAACCAAGTCAGAGGCCGTAAGGCGGTCTGAAAAAACTCTGACTCTGGAGTCAGAGCCCTGGGGCTTTGCCCACACGATAAGAAGAAGACTGGACGGACAGAGTAAAGGAGATCATTCCTCTGAGGGACGGACCGAAAAACGACGTTATTTTATTAAAAGTATCTGTAATCCTTTCATTTTAAACTCTCTGACAGAAAATATTATTATTGGTTGAGAAAAAAACTTGACATATCGAATTTACGATAACCATCTCCTTGATCGGCCGAAAAAAAACCTCAATTTAATCGAGAAAATTTTTGTAGAAAAAAGAAATATTATTCAGTCGAATTGAGAAACCTCCTCCTTTTTTGAAGTCGGTTAAAAACCGAAACAAAAATGGTATTTAACAATTTAACGCCTTCAAATAACCGACCCACTGAAGAGCTCAAAATAATTTAAAATAAAGGTCCCTAGTTCTTACAGTAATTAATTAATGCAAAAAAGCAAAACATAGGGACATGGCCGGAGGTGACATAGATTGTATGGTAAAAAAATATTTGCTCTAGTGTTATTAATTTATTATCCAGGGAGAAAACAGGGGAATACGTTTGTATGGAGTAAACCGTACTGGTCTATCCACTTAACTTTTAATGTGGCAACAGTATTTGTGTTTCAATATCCTGTAATTTGATTTTTTTTATTGAAATATAATAAGTAAATATTTGATACTATCAGTTTAAAATAACTATGTGCATGACCTTGAAGGGCCGTTGGATAACTTCACTCGGTTGATAAAGGAAAGTAGACTCTATGTAAAGGAAACAATCATTTGAATGACTCGAGTGAAGTTCGTGTGATTGAGTGACGTCACATTTGCGAGCGAGGTCATGCACATTGTTATTTTAAACTGATAGTAGTGTATTATCATAGCGTAAATATTATAAAGTGAGCGCGCTCTATGGCCGCGACAGGTCTATTGTGCGCGGGGTGCGGGGCGCGGGAGGAGCGCGTCTCGGCCCCCTCTGCCTGCGGGACGTACCGCAACTCAACTGAGACTTGGGGTACTCGCCGGCAGCAGTGTCAACATTCATATTTGCGAGCGCGCATGTACCACAATGGTTCGAACTGGTTGTATTGTGTACGGGTGTGATTCCACAATGAATCAAAATCAAAAGATTTGTTGGAAATAAAGTGGTTTAAAACATTTTTATCGCGATTTGAAACTTTGTTGTTTTTACTGAAAATACCGTTTAAAACTGCAGGTAATACTATAAATAGGTAAGCCGCGCCGCTACATAATTGTTTTAGTACATAATACAGGTGACTAATTGAAAAATAATGTGTTTTTCTTTAAAAAACTTTGAATTAAAAACGTTAATCATAGTTCATAACAAAAATAAATACCTAGGTAGGTACTATGATCACTACCAATTAATAAATTTTTTAATGATTAGACTTATTTCATATTGATTATCTTGTATTTATGTCATATCCTGTGAACATGATAGTAACAACCCTTAGCATGGCCGCCATCTTGCCGCTTCGGCGGCGTATCACGCGATTTCTTAGAAGCGCATCTACTATTACGTTTTATATCTAAACTATTATAAAACTGTAACAGAAGTGTGTCTGTACATTGAATATATTTACAAAAAAAAATTACGATATGAATTTTAAATGTCTCTGATTCCAAATCACCAATTTTTGGATTTTTTGTCTGTCTGTTTGTTTGTATGTTTGTTTGGGTGTTTGTTTGTTCGAGTATCGCGAAAAAACCACTGAACCTATTTTGATGAAACTTTTTTGTTTGTTAGCTTATCATCTGACTTAAAATCTGGTATATAATTTATGCGGACGAAGTCGCGGGTAAAAGCTGGTATACTATATTATGATCAAAACATGCCCATTAGAGAGTGCAGTGTTCGAAAGATTCAAATACGAGCGTTCAGACTGATTAGTCTTTTTAGAGTGCCTTAAAAGACTACTTACTTAGAAGAGACAAACATAGCAGTTAGCACTGAATCTAGCTCTTTTTAGGGTTCCGTACCCAAAGGGAGAAAACGGGACCCTATTACCTACTATGCCTACGTTGTCCGTCCGTCCTACCTATTTAGGGCTGTAACTTTTGAACCGAAATAGCTAGACAGTTGAAATTTTCACGGAATATGCGTTATTACGGCGGATTTGTTAACAAATAATAAAAATAACAAAAAGTTTAAATTTATGGGGGGGGGGTTCTCAACAAGAAACTAGTTTTTATCAACGTTTTTTCTTCTCGCTCTATCGTAAAAACGGTAATAGATACGAGCGTCAAACTTGATGTGATTATAGAGCAAACTCTACACTACAGTATAACAACAAAAATGTGAGTCGGTCTCGCGCTAAATGTCCCGGAGAAAACGAAACTTTTTTGTAAGTTAATTATGTTGTGTGGTACGGAACCTTCGGTGCGCGAGTAGCCCGACTCGCACTTGATCAATTTTTACTTGTTTAAGTTTTAGCGCTTATTCTATTTTTGAGGTGACAGCCCCTAGTCTCTCTCTATAACGTAGTGTTCACACGCGGCAATATACCACGACCGATTTTTTCTTCTGATTCGTCAGTTGCACATAATACCCTATCTACACAGAGGCTTAGATCAAATAATATATGCCGGCCTTACGCGAACATTTCAAACCAGAAAAATGAGGCAAGACAGATTGACAACTGACACATAATTATACTTCAAATATGTACCTAGATGAGATGACAGACAAGTGTGCTAGTTTGTATGGACCAAGTGTGCTAGTCGTGTGTTTCAGCTTAACGCGCTTTGCGCCTATCCATTAATTTTACTTTGATCTAAGCACGGAGGTACCTAATTACAATATGAATCCTATCCAAAAGCCTTTCCTACTCCTACTACTTTATGAAAACCTACGAAAATCGTTGTATGAAAAAGTCTATAAGTACTTTGTTCGGAAGTCGGCTGGAATAAATCGGACGTGTATCCAGTGTGAAGGTACCATACATAAAGCGCATGCGCGGCACCTGCGCGCGTCGCGTGCTACCCCTCCCCCGCCTACGTCTGTACCCCTAGGGCGTGCCGCGTACGAAGTTGACGGCCTATAACTACAATCATAAATTGATGCGGACTCTATGCATTAGAATAAAGATATCCTTCCTCTGAGGTTTCTGTTTTTGGTTGGCTTTCACAATTAAATTTTTCTTATTCATTGTGATGCGAGACATAAATGCTGAAGATTAGGTGCTGTTTGGTCTGGATACGAGCGCATTAAATTAAAAACAGCAATTTTAGAACTATCACTATTAGTTAGCAATTTCACTCAAAACTAAGAATCAGCTTTGTTATCGGATAATTATTTGTCTTGTCATAATTATCAAAGAAAATAATTATCTATAATTATTTTCTTGACAGATACTTGATAATTTAGAATCCTGCCAGATAATTATCATGATAATTAATTTATCCTTTCGCAAAATTGTTTATTTGCATTGTATAAATAGACCATAATTATTATGACAAAAAACAACACTTACTTTCATCAGGTATAGGTATGGAGTTAGTAAGATTCGAGTCCATAGAAGCAAGAGTCTTGGCCATTGCCTCGTCCATTGCAGAGCTTGCGACTGAGGGTGAATTTGGCAGAGGCACTTCCCCAGGAGGTAAATCTGCGTTCATTGCCATCCTGTTTAAAAGCATCAGCATCATCTTCCTCATCATAATCACAGCCTATATACGTCCCACTGCAGGGTACAGGCCTGCCCTCAGGGAGGGTATGGGCATTAGTCCACCACGCATGCCCAATGCGGATTGGTAGACTTCAAATACACATTGGAATGTCTTCCACAGCGTGTACAGGTTTCCTCACTATGTTTTCCTTCACCGTTTAAGAGCCGTCAGTATTACGTACTTAAGTTAGAAAAACCCATTGGTACATGGCATAACATCCGTGCGGATTCGAACCAGGACCTCAAGATTGAGTGTCCATAGCTCTCCGCAACGCGCCACCGACGCTCTCAATAACCCAGAACGAAACATTTTTTACAGATAGAATCATGCTCTGCTGTCAGTTTTGAAAGAGGATGATCGACCATCAAACTGTACAATTTCTCTATGGGATCAAAATCGATATCACGAAAAAAAGACTGCTGTCCCATATAAATTATTTGGATTGAGTAGGAATGTAGTTTTGTATTCGAAACAGCAGATTTTTTTCCGCGATTTTGTAGTTTATCCCATAGCAAAATTGTTTAGTTTGATTGTCTGATCATCTCTTCAAAAAACCGTCAGCATTTAACGACCCTATCCCTCCCTATATCTATAGGATCCTTCTTAATATGCTGACACTTTTTAAGGGGATGATCAGACCGTCAAACTGAACAACTTTCTCTATGGGACCAACAACAAAATAGCGAAAAAAAATCAGCACTTCCATACAAAACGGTAAACCTACTCGAGCCAAATGTATGGGACAACAGACTTTCTTTTTTTTCGCGATTTCGATGTTGGTGCCATAGAGAAAGTTGTTCAGTTTGATGGTCTGATCATCTCTTCAAAAAACCGTCAGCATTTAACGACCCTATATCAATATGTAATGAAATGACCCTGTGTAATATGAAATAAATATATGAAATATGAAATATGTGTTTTATCTGTAATTTTATGTATGCAATAAAGTGTTAAAATAAGGGTTAACCCCAGAATGATAAAATTATATAGCTTTTGTCAACTTGCTCATAAATCCCAACATTACACAATAATTGAAAGCAATTAGCAACACTAAGCACTAAGTAAAAAAAAACAACGGGTTGCACTCCGGGAGTGCTGGCAGAAGTGAAAACTAAGGCCTCGTTCAAGGAGACGATGCGCTTCACGCGGCGCGGCACGCGGCGCGTCAAGCGTATTCTCCGTCCGCGGCAGCCGCCGCTACACCCGCCGCGTTGCCCGCCGCGGCTACCGCAGCTTTTTTTTTGCATCCTGTCAGTCTTTATACGTTTAACATAAAATCTTATGTCATTGTCTTACCAATTTTTGTCTTACGAATTTTCGATCAGGGTTACATCACGGTCGTGACGCGAGTTTAACATTTTTTACCCATCCCAAAAAGTGCACAATGCCTCTAAAGAAGTTTTCACTTAAAAAATCGTGAGGAATCTTGCACTCGCTGAAGAAATAATGATTTTGAAGTTGACATGTAGATTGTAGAATGGTACCGATTCGGACTGTGCCACGACTTAACTTAACTAAATTTAAACCTGTCACTTTCTAAAATAAGATTAAGAAAAGAGACATAAAACCAACAGCTGACTTTAGTGCTGTCAAAGTGACGTTACACGCCCAAAATAAGATGCCATCATAATGTACGCCATCTTATTTAAAGCGTTTTTGGGCGTGTACCGTCACTTTGACAGCACTAAAGTCGGCTGTTAGTTTTCTGTCTCTTTTCTTGAAAGTGACAGGAATAAATTTAGTTAAGTTAAGTCGTGGCATAGTCCGAATCGAGGCCATTGTCATCAGACACAATAATAAAAGATTTTCATTTAGAAGTCAACAAGTTAAATATAAATAATAGAATGCTTACATTGCCGCTTCCTCTGCAGCTATTTTCTCCTTGATGTCCTGCAGCTCTTTAGGGACCACCCAACTAGACTCCTTGGTCTCTATGTTGTGGTAGTATACCCTCCCGGCATCCGTCGTGTATTCTTTCCAAACACATGATGACAGCATTTTCTGTTACGACAAGGCATTGTTTCAAATGATGGACCAAGATGGTCTGTGTATTTCTTAATTTGCTTACGGTTTTTTAAGGGGATGATTAGATTATCAAACTGAACTCTATGGGACCAACTATTATTGTTGAGAGGGCTATGGGACCAACATTGAAATAGCAAAAAAGAAATCAGCTGTTCCATATAAAACTGTAAACCTACTTGACTCCAATGTATGACACCAGATTATTTTTTCACAGTTTTGATGTTAGTGCTATACTGAATGTTGTTCAATTTGATCTGATCATCCCTTAAAAACTACCCATCCATAAGAAAACATAAAAAACCAATAAAATTTTTCAAAATGACATAGTGTTTTATTTTTGGAGCAGCCGATATGCTTGGTCATGTTACAATATTTTACTTTATTCTTTAATACAATATTTATGATGCTGACCAGAGGTGCATCAAGTAGTTATTTTCCTTACCTCTGCAGCAGTCTTCAGGTCATCGGGCTTCTCCCAGAGGCTCTGCTTTGACACGGAGTTGTAATAGTAAGTGCGGCCGTCAGGCGCCTTGTGCTCCGACCAAGGACTGCTCTGGTTGGCCAGCGGAGCTATGTCTGGGGCTGGTGCAGTTAGTTCCTAGAATGTCATTAATTTAATTTAAAGCATACACTGTAAACAATAGAAGAACAGAGATCGGAAATCTTAAAGGAGCGTATGGACTAGAGACAGCCTCAGGGTGAGCAGCCTCGGCACGCACGGCTCATGTGAAGGCTGCAACGTGCCTCGGGTCGAGCCACGAAAAAATGAAGCTAATCGAAACCGTGCTCAAAATGACGTCCACACTTGCGAGGCACGTACGCCGAGGCGCCTTTGAGCACAGTCAAAAAACCGACACCAAATGGCTCGCGCCGCGGCAGCCTCGCGTGAGGCACGCCTCGGGCTGAGGCACGTATGCACTTGAGGCAACAGGGCGTGCGTGCCTCAGGTGAGGCTGCCTCTAGTCCGTACGCACCTTAAGATTCAGTCGTTAAGTAGATTTATTAGTACATACGCTCATACTTATGTCCCACTAGGGTAGGCAGAAACAATAGGTAGACATGCTATGATTCTGTTCATACAACATACATGCTCTTCAGTTGAATTATGAAATGAATCGAGAGCAAAATCAATTAGTTGCTTGAAAAAAAATTTGTATCAATCATATCAGAGACATTTAATGTATCAATCTAGATTTCAATTTAATTCAATTATACTTTATTGCACACCAAAACCGAATATACATTTGAATAAAGATAAAGAATTACAAGTAGGTACTAGATTTCTTAGTCTTTACAACACTAACCAATGAGGAATGTTGTCAACAGCAAATGTATCTTTTCAAAATTGTTGCCCGTTTATGTTTTTATTTCATGTTTTTTCTGATATAATTATAAACTACTGTAACTACTACAAAAGGTTAATGAATGAATGAACTGGAAGTCAGGATACATGCTTGATTATCTCAAAACATACTCAGAAAATATCATCTACTTTTCTTTATCTACAATTATGAAGTCCACTAACCTTAAAAGGTGGAAAACCCGGTGGTGGCATTGAAAAGGGGGGCATCATCGGAGGGAAGGTCATAGGCGGCGGCATACCAGCCAAGTTGGGCGGCAACCCGGGCACGGGCGGCATGGCCACGGCAGGCGGCATCGGAGGCGCCAGCCCGGCCATCATCGGCGGCGGCAGGAGGGGCGCCATAAGCCCGGGTGAACTTGTTCCGGCGTTCGGCGGCTCCTAAAACCGAGGGTTAAATTCATAGGTTAAAAGTTACATCTTCATTTTGTATTTGCCTATCTAATAACCTAGAGATATTTACCATTCTGCTCCTCTTCTATGCAGTGAAACACTCCAAGATAAATTACATTGATATTTGTCTTTTCACCAAATGCAACAGTTTTTATAGAAAATTCTGTTTTTCGTCGTCAACAAAAGAAGTCCTTTGCCACAGATTACTGATATGTAGCAAGCTACAGATGCGACAGTGAAATTTGCACTTAGTTCCATTGTTTCCGTTGTGGCGTTCTGTCGTCAAACTAATGTGTATAGAACTTGTAGTTATAGGTATGTATACACTGATTCCAGGATGCAAAAATAGGGATATTTGACCAAGGAACAAACTATTCAACGATATTATTATGTCATACGACGGAGAAGAATTGAGGCTTCTCAAGGATTCTAAACTCAAGCTAAAATACCAGGAAAATCACAAGATATAAGCTTCTGACGCAACAACACGGCATGAGGCTGCTGTTGTTGTAAGTTCAATATGGCGTTGTATCTCGTCCTCATTGGACGAGATACAATGTATCATCGTCCAATGAGGACGATGGGAAACAGCGCCACAACGGCTACACCAGAACTAAGCTGTCATAGGCCTGGTCCTTTGCCATATGTCCTTTGCATTGAAAGAAAAATTGAATGGAATGAATGAATGAAATTGAACGAATGATCAAATGAGGTTACCAAAAACAATCGATTTTTGTTCAATAGAGATGTTACACGATGGTTAGATGCATATGAGTCAGTTGATTGATTTGTGTCAGAAGGTCACAAAACGTTTGTTTCATAAGCTTCTAGGTTCCTCTTCTAAACGTGAAACAGAGAAAACTATATGGGCTAGCTACCTACCGAACAAAATGAGGGTTTTAATGCTAGAGTTAGATTTGAGTCAGCTCATTATAAAAAAAAGAATACCCTGCTGCTTTGCGCTATCATCTTTAGGGGTCCATTTACTGCAGTCCGACGCTAATAATAGGATCGTTAATATTGTGTTGTCGTTGTCTGGCGTCCGACAGACAACCTTGAGCAAAATGTATGAAACTGCGTCTGCAGAGCTGCGTTCAGAACGTTTGAGTGCGGTTGTTTTTTCAACTCGCTCTATAGTAAAACGTCTTTCACCGAGGCTCTGAACGGCGTTTATGCGAAAAGTTGCGCTTGAGGTGCACTCAGGGTAATATAAGCTGGGTGCACATAGGGTGTAGGTTCGGAACGCAGTTCCGTCCTACACGTCGGAATGCAGTGAATGGACCCCTTTATTCTTTTATCTATTGTTAATAATGTCAATCATTTTCATTCATTTCATTCATTCATAAATTGTCAACAAGTGCGTGCGTCGTAGCGTGCTGCGGTGATTTTTTTTATAAATAACGAACGTTTTACACGTTGTTCGTAGTCCTGTACGTGCACTTTTGCCTTGAATTCAAAGCAAACGTTTGGATTAATTGCTTTCGCTGACTTAGCATATTGCCGAAATGTCGAGCACATCACAGAAGCACAGGAATTTTGTGGCCGAACCTATGGGTGAAAAGCCAGTAAACGACCTAGCAGGCGTCGGTGAAGTGTTGGGTCGAAGACTCGAAACGGCGGGCTTCGATAAGGTCAGTGAATACTTTATTTTACCTCTACTATTATTGTACTTCCTCTAGTCTAGGGTTGCCAAGCACTTGGCTGGATGTTTGGTTTTATTTTATTTTTTGTCATTGAAATTGTTATAACAAAGAAAGTGTGGGTCAGAGTGTCATCTTAATCATAAGATATCAAACAAAAAAGTTTCATCAAAATCGGTTCAGTAGTTTTTGCGTGATGCTGTGACAATCCTCAAAAAGGTTGATTTGGAGTCAGGGACACCTAAAAAACCATATCGTAATGTTTTTCTTGTAAATATCTTCAATGTACAAACACACTTATTTTTCAGTTTTATAATAGTCTAGGACCTTTACCAGGGACTGCACTCATGTCCAACTATGGTTCTTCAGTCTCCATCTGACTGGCCTTCGAATCCAAATGTATGGCCTTGCAGAAAAACAAGTGGCAACCCTAGTCTCATCCACATAGGGATCCGCAAAAATTCAAAAGTATCGATACCTACTCGATACTGGTATCGCAGAAGAAAGTATCGATACCGATAAAAGTATCGAACGAAAAGAATCGATACTACTCAGTATCGAGTACTTTTTTGATCACCTTAGAAACTGTAAATAATCGCAAAAAAACAGTAATAAACAAGCACATACTCAAGTTATTATTATTTGTTTTAAAAACATACAAAATTGTCATTATAATTATCATTAAAGTATCATTTATATCAATTACCTAAATCAAATTGATTTTTTATGTCGGAGAGCAGATAGCAGGGAAAAATATTTGTGTTTTACTGTAAATACTGATTAAGAGTGCATATAAGTACTCTTTTTTAAAGTAAAAACACAAATTAATTTTTAAATTTCCAATCTTCTTCGATGCAATCAGACATAAAAAGTAATTTGTCGATACGCGACCCAGTGAGCCGGTTCCGAGTCGCTGTTACCGTCGCTTCAGCTTTCGAAAAAAGCCTTTCAGATGGGTCTGAAGTGCCTGGTATTAACAAAATATACTGATTTGCCAAACCATATTATTTTGGAAAAACTGCTTTCATCTCACTCCAATGATTAAATCTGTCAAACTTTATAGAGGACACCGTTACACGGTACGTCAGCAGGTCTAGCATGATTTCTCTACACGCGCGCGACGCGCCTTCGCTGCATACAAAATAACTAGGGATGCAACGATTACGAAGCGGTGCATCGTTTTGCATCTGTAATCGTAATAATCACGATTAATAACGATGCAATGCACCGTAGTAAGAATCGTACGATTATTAAATCGAATTGAAAACGTCAATCAGATTGCACTTGTTGACGAATACACGACCTGAATACTAGATTCCAGAGCCGAAAAACAACTTTAAAAAAATCTGATCTCTCGCTGCTATTTTAGCTCATTCTGAGCTAAATCTGACTTTTTTTGGTCAGATTTGACTCTCATTTCGTTATTTTTTTTTAATTCTGCCGAGGTCAATGATTTGATTTTCGGTTTGAAATATTACATACATTCCTGTCCCTGCGATATCTCATCTACATTTTAAAAGATTAATCTCCCACGTAAATGGACGAGAATCTCTTGATTAACGAGACTATACAGAATCATTTCCCACATAGTGTTTTTCAAATAAAATTGGCCTGTACGCATCCAAAAATCATAATCCTGATGAAGTGAACCTTTGACTTCGATCTCAAATTAGTAGAAAAAGTTACAAAATCTTGGAATTTTTTAAAGTTTTTTTTTAATGATATTACTTTCATTGGAATACAAAGAAACACTATGAGAACTCATTCTGAGGATAATCTCAACTAAATTTGTTTAAATAATCGTAATGCATCGGTTATCGTAATAAATAACGATTAATATCGTAATCGTAATCGTAATCGTAATGGCCGAATCGTTGCATCCCTAAAAATAACCTGCTCCCGCGCTTTTCCGAGAGCGAAAGCCGCGCTTGCCGCGACTTATAGAATGGCAATATGCCGAGTCGCGCCCAAGTAGAGAAATCATGCTCGACAAGACTGAATAACATCCAATTTGACCCCTGCACCGGACAGATATCTGTCAGAAACAGTGCTGTCGTCAGCATACCCAAAGGTTCCGGGCACAAGCATGTCGTTTATATGCAGCAGAAATAAAGTAGCTGTCTGAAAAAGTCTGAAAGAGAAATGGTGAAAACTACACAACTGAGGTGAGGAGACAAAAGTATCGAGTATGTGGAAAAGTATCGATACCTAGTAAAGTATCGGAATCAAAGTATCGAGTACAAAAATACTAGGTATCGAAGAGAAAGTATCGATACTACTCAGGTATCGATACTTTTTGCGGATCCCTACATCCACATTGAAATAGAATGAGATCTTGCCTGACCTCTTGATCTTCATTTGAATTTACTGATAAAAAAAATTATGATAATGCTCACAATAATATCTATTTGAATTATTGTCCAAAAGTTAGATTTTTTTAAGTTTATAATGGCCAGCAAACAACTTGCCAAAAAGCTTGACTGCGTAGAATAAAATTTGTAGGAGAGAGCGCTACAGCTTACAGTACACCCCTCGTTCCCTCCCCATTGGTGAAGACATTTGCCACATACTTAATTTAATTATATAGTCTACTAATTATTTGCATCATCATCACATCTGCTGGTTGTAATGTATGACTAATTGTTCAAAGTTATTACCAACATCTCCCTAATAATTATAATGTGTTTTGTGTTAGTGTGGGTGGTGGTGTTTTATAGTTATCATATCAGGCATGTATCCAGGGGAGGGGGGGGGGGGGGGGGGGGGGGGGGGGGTAGATGGGATTTATCCGTCTAAATAAATAAATAACGCTCACAGGCACATACATTGTAATGATCCCAAGTATCTTATCTTATCTTATCTTGTTGTGGGGGCTGGCAAGCCAGCAACACTTCGACCCAGTGGGATCTTTTGTGTTAGCCCCAATACTTTTTACTTTCTTCACCCTTCAAATACATGGTCAATGAAGGAGGCAATACCATTGAGGGGAAGAAGCCTAAGATCTCCCGGTGATCCCAAGTAAGCCTCAGGCTTTTTGTTATGGGAATCATACAACAACGGCACAAACATAAAACATCCATAACCGACGTGATAAATTCATTATAATGTTATCTAAATTATATTATTATATTTAGTGATGATCTTTCATTTCCATTTAATTTAAACAAAAAGCAGTAGGTACCACTAATACCAACATCTGATTCATTACAATAACAATGTGTTTAGATGAGATTCTAAGAAGACAGTTTTTATGGTAATCACCACACATGCAGCCAATATAATTGAAGATAAGACTTTCTCCATCTTCAGTCAGTTTATTCTGTTGCTTCCTGCGAGGCTAGTATGCCAGTGTGATATAGCGCTATCACACTTCTGCTCACAAATAGTAATATTTGCGCGCGAACATATGAGATAAAAGAAGTGACATAGCTGTATCATCTGCAACATGCTAGCCCAGCCTGCTGTGCACTACATGCATCTATCTATTTTGTGGTATTGTTGTGAAACCATGTTATTTATGACATGAGGAGCAACGAAGCATGGAGAGTGGAGCAACAAAGATTTGGCAAAGGGATGTGAAGTTTTGCAATCAAATGATTTCATTCAACCATTTGGAAGGAAAGAGAAAATATTAAATCTCTTTTTGACAGCAATTTCAAAGATAATGTAACTCGCGATGTTATAAGACTCTGGAGTTCCATACTAAAAACGTGTTGTGACTGATATCCAGAATGTGTGAAACATGTGCTAACGTTTAAAGGAATTTAATGGCGGTTATTTGACTTATTTAAGAGTTGCGCGAGCCTAAGCAATTTATTCAAAAATGAACACAGTGACAGAGGACAAAATTAATATTCAAAATAAAAAAAATTAAATTACGTACTGTTTCATCATTTTATTGTTTAATAATTACTACACATACATATTTAGAAAATCTAATTACTGGTTTTTACCACTATCAGCTTTTACTACCTATTATGAGTGGTCCATCAGATTTTTACGACTTATTGTGACTGGTAGTGTCCTTATAACCAATTTAAACTGTAATTTGGTTTGTGTATTGTTATAATTGATTATACATAAGGTCTGGTATTCCCGACAACTAATTAAAATGGATCTAAAACCAAGTTATCTCGATTGATGAGGAATAAAATTGTTTCCCACTATTATTTTGGTTCGGGAAATCACTTTTTATTTATTTTCTGTGTTCCACAGCATTGTTGATGAATGTATTATTTTTTGTTACAGGCTTATGTAGTTTTAGGCCAGTTTCTGGTTCTAAAGAAAGATCGGGAGTTGTTCCAGGAATGGATGAAGGAGACGTGCAGTGCCAACTCTAAACAGTCAGCCGACTGCTATCAGTGTTTGAAGGACTGGTGTGACGAGTTCTTGTAAATATTAGCTGTCTAATTATAGATGTTTCATTCTGATTATTTTATAAATTACTAATTTTTATAAAATGTAAATAATGTATTGTGTAAGTAGACTTCGGTCATTTGTATGTAATCCGTCTCTTGTTTGTTGATTTCTGTCTGTAATACTATACTTATAAGATTTCACTGTCCAATTCCAAAGCACATTTTTATTGGACTAAACTGTGTAGTTTACGAACTATGTGTAATTAATAAAATAATTCTTGTGGCTAAATTTTTCTGAGGACAATTTACTTTATATAAGTGCATTTATAACATTTGACTAATGACAAGGTGGGGGAGTTCTAAATAATGTTCTTTATGGATATTTGTAGATTTTCACACAATAAATAATATGATAGTATTAGACAGTTTTATTAACGTTAAATCATATTTATATGCATTTACACCATTTTATTTACTATACCAGTTGTATACATTATCAGTCTGTCAACAAGTCTTACAGGTGTTATAAGGAATGGGTTTGAAAAAATGCATTACTTTACTAACCTTTTACCCTTATTGAAAAATATTTAACACATTTGGTGACCCCCTCCCATTTGAAATTTTCTCGCAGTGCTCACCCTCCATTAGTTCATGATACGCCCATATTATAGATGGACGCATGTGTATAGGGTTGTTCTTAATATGCTGACGGGTTTTTTTAGGGGATGATCAGACCATTAACCTGAACAATTTTGGTATGGAAAATGGAACTAACGTCGAAATCACGGAAAAAAAACAGTTCACCATTGAATGGTTGTCGCACAAAATGTATGCAGCACCCGATTTTTTTCCTATGGTCCCATAAAGTTGTTCAGTTTGATAGTTTAGTCACCCTCTTAAAAAACCGTCCACATATTAATTTCAACTCTTTAGATTATGAGCACCTCTTTAAAGTCTGCAAATCGTGCATATACATCAGAGAGCACAAATGTGTAAACCAATACTTTCAGCTTAGAACCTCAACTCTTGCAATCCACCGTACAACCAATTGACAGACTGAATAATTTTTTCAAGCCATAACAACAACAAAGAAAATAAAGAAGAATATAAGAACACCAAAAACTTTGAACATGAGGGCTCTGTTCCCAGTAATATTCTGGAAGTACTTCATGATTTCTCTGTGGCCTGCCTCTACATGCATCTCTGCCTCCTGGATGTTAGTGTCAATTCTACCGATGGCTTCATCCTGTTCTTTGACCATGGTCGCCAGCTGCTGGAATATACCACCTAGCTCAACAATGGTGCTTTCAATATTGTGCATAGTTTCCGCTCGTTGCTGCACGTATGAATCTGTATCATCTCTTAAAGCTAATTGTTGTGTCTGCAGGTTGGAAGTTTCCCCTAGGTCTATGCTGACTTCATCTTGCTGGAGCAGCATTGGTACTTCCTTCACAACGGGTGCCACTCGGGAGAATTGCTCGCGTCTGTTGTTTTGATGCTTTAAGTTCTCTGATCTTACTTCAAGTACCTGCGAAAGATTTGATGGTTTTAACTAAGTAGTTTCTTAAGATATCATTGAAACCTGTGGGGTACCCACATTTTACTTTGGAGATGCTCTCGTGCGGAGCGTGAGGGCTGTTTAGGTGGCTAGGGCAGAGAGTAGTAAGACAAGTGAGTATCAGTGCGTACTGATTTATTATTGAAAATACACCCTTCGTCGTAGGTCGGCGACATATGGGCCGCAGTGCGCACGACTCAAACCTTGAGTCAGAATTGTATAGCATTCAGTGTTAGCACTGCGCGAGTGTCATTGTTTTGAGCTTAGCGGCGAAAGTGTTACCTCAAAACCTGACAAGTGGACGCTTTTTGTGTAGACGCCCATACAGGGTGTTTTCTTTTTTTATCAGCCTACTTCATCCCACTGCTGGGAGTGCTGGGCAAAGGCCTCTTCCTTGCTCTTCCACTCGTTCCTGTTTTGGGCAACCTCTGGCCACTGGTCGTCAAATTTATCCAGGTCATCCATACACCTGGATAAATACAGGGTGTTACAGAAGTAAAAATAAAAATTGAAAACCTTTAAGGGGTGGTTTAGACCATCAAACTGAAAAACTTTCGCTATGGGACCAACATCGACCGAAAAAAAAAATCTTTTGTCCCATACATTTAGCTTGAGTAGATCTGTAGTTTAGTGTGGAACATCGCAAACGCATCGTTTCATGGCGATTATGGCAAATCTCCTCATTTTGGGGAGTCCAATGTCCAGCAGTGGACGTCTATTGGCTGTTATGATGATGATGATGATATTTTTTTCGCGATTTCGATATTGGTCCCACAGTGAAAGTTTTTCAGTATTGTGGTCTTAACCACCCCCTTAAATGTTTATTTGTATTTTTGTAACACTCTGTATATTGTAAATTAACATACCTGTTTGAATTGGTTGCTCATGGATGCAAGTCTGGACTGCAAGCCGAGCACGACACTTGAGGAGTGGCTGTGCATGCTGCGGCGCCCGCGGGGCATCTCTCCCAGCCGTGCGATCTGCTGGTTCAGTGAGCTTATATCACCCTTTATAATGTATGTCAACTCTTGTATCTCTGTCGGTCGATCATCAAACAAGGACTTCTTCTTAGCCACTAAAACAAACAAAAAAACGAAATTAACGTACGTCGTAGGTTGGCGACAAATGGGCCGCAGTGCTGAAGAACCCACATAACGAGTCAATTCAATTGCATTTCGCTTATGCTCATGACCTACTGCGCGAGTCACCGACAACCTTACGCCTGCGCTGGTGACCCACAAGACGAGCCAGTTTATCGTTTCACCATTACGACTGTGTGTACGACCTATGAGGGGGGTCAAGTGCTATTGTATTTCGCCTGTGCTCATGACCTACAGCGCGAGTCACCCAAACCTTACGCATGTGCGGATGACCCACGTGGTGAGCCAGTTTCATCGTTTCACCTTACGACTGTGCGCACGACCTACAAGGGACATCAGTTTTAGCACTGCACGAGGATCATGATTTTGAGCTTAGCAGCGAAAGTGTTAAGTAAGTTTGTATATGATTCTAATCTATGCATATAATAAAATTGGAAACTTGGTGTGGATGTACAATTGACCAATTTGACAGATGAGTTCATGACCCACGTTGAACCTTGTCACAATCACATGAATTACTGTCATTAAGCTTCTCTCAAACGTGACAGCAAATAGTATGCTGTGAAAAGGTTCTATGGTGGGTAATGATTCAAATTTTTTGATGGTACATTGAAGATATTTGCAAAAATATTAATTTAGGATACATAATGGGATTGAGGCCATTTTTAGAATTTTTGTCCTTTTTGTACATGCATCACTTAGAATAGAAACTACTGAACCGATTTGGAAAGGGTTTTCATAAAAGCAGAGATTAGTTCGGATTAACATTTAGGCCTTATATCATTACAATCGGTTCATCCACCAAAAGTTATGAGTGTTTAAAGTCAGCGGTCTGCATGTACGAAGTCACAGGCGCTAGTCAATTGATATAATCACAAAATACTTACATAGAGCCAGTTTTTCCAACTTCGCGTAAGTTCCTGTTATGTTTTTACTGATGACTTTCGCCATACTCATAAACTGTGAATACGTCTCCAGAATTGCTTTACGCTCGTCTCTGACCACGGGGCGGGCCAGCGTACGGCCTTGAAGGCTTCGCACCGTCGCCACAAACTCGTTGGTCCTGTCTCGCGCAGCCATCACTGGTTCAAACACAAACTCTTCAAGGAAATCAAATACGATCTCTGATTCAACAGAATCAGCAGGCCTTGTTTGTGAACCCCCTAATGGCACATACTGCTTTAGATACGAATATCCTTTCTTATCTAGCTTACTGTAAGAGTCTTCGGTCTCAAGTAAAGGAGTGCGGTCCGTCACACCTCCGACGTTGCGTCGACGAGGGAGCATCTCATTCTAAATGTAATACCTGCTAGGGATTATTGTTTAGTATCACAAATGTATTACAATCCACTAGTAATTAACGCTAAATTCTTGAAGATAAATAAATTTTTGTAATTCACAAGTCTGCAGCTGTTTATTGGTTGACGTTTGACAGGAGACACGTCACTACGTATATTATTGTACCATGGTCACTAGTGACTACAACGAGCCCAACGAAAACCTACGGTCCGAATGAATCATTGTCAAGCGGGTACTTCACTATGATGCCACGAGAACAATGAAAGACATCGACACTCGTTTTTATTTATAATTAAATGGACTCTTGCTTGTGCGTTAGCACTGCATTTTCGCCAGCGTCAAGTATTTTATGGGAGAATCTATCCCAATCTCGGATTGTTTTTGGACAAAAACAAGAGAAGACTGAGGATTGCGGAGCCTCGTGGCAGGCAAAAGCGAAACCACGCGAGACGTGTGCTCGGGTCAGTCCCTGCAACGTGACTCGAAACTCTCGTTCTCGGCGAGTGTACATAGTTTCCCGCATAAAATTAATGATGAGTCCAATCCAAACCAAACTGCCTCAAAAACCGGTGAATAATGGTGAAACCATGATGCTGAAGTGCGATTTTTGAAAATCATACGAGTGACTTGGCAGTAGAAAGACGCATAATCTCCATAGTAATTTTGACATTTTCTACTGCCAAGTCGCTCGTATGATTTTCAAAAATCGCACTTCTGGAGCTGGGAGAAAACCATGGATGAAAATACTGTCCTATCAATGTAGGAATGGAGACTCATTCTGAGATTCAGATATGATTTTTAAGTCATAGTTCGAACTAAGTCGGGTCAAAAATGTATGGATTTTGACATACGGGATTTCGAACTAAGGCCGAGATTCAGAGACGTTTTTTTAAGTCTTAGTTCGAACTACCGTATGTCAAAATCCATACATTTTTGACCCGACTTAGACTTATATTACTCTTTGGTTTGAACAATGACTTAAAAATCGTCTCCGAGGCTGAGATTCAGAGACGATTGTTTAAGTCATAGTTCAAACTAAGTAGGGTCAAAATGTATGGATTTTGACATACGGGAGTTCGAACTAAGACTTAAAAAAACGTCTCTGAATCTCAGCCTCAGAGACGATTTTTTAAGTCATAGTTCGAACCATAGATAAATGTATGTACTGGCGAACTAAGTACGGTTAAAATGTATGGATTTTGACATACGGGAGTTCAAACTAAGACTTAAAAAACGTCTCTGAATCTCAGCCTTAGTCAAAGAGTAATATAAGTATATTAGAAAAGAGAGAATTTCAGCACGATGTCTGCCCAGCGCACTACCGCACTAGTGTCAGAGAATGGCTGGACGAAAATTTTCCACTCCGCTGGATTGGTAGGGGTGGACCGACGCCATGGCCGGCAAGGTGCCCGGATTTAACACCCTGCGACTATTTCTTATGGGGTTACATGAAAGACTTAGTCTACACTACACCAGTAAATGATGTTGAAGAGTTAAGAAACCGAATATTAGCAGCTGCTGATCAAATACAGCGAGAACTTACCGGGGTTGTAACTCGTTCCAACTTGAGAAAACGACTCCGTGCGTGTATAAGAAATCAAGGCAGACAATTTGAACAAGATTTGAAATAAACAAAGTGTTTTTTAAATAAAAATCAAGTGTTTTAAAAGTTTAAAAGTGTTTTTACCCTACTGTTTATTACGTCGTATGGCATTTGTGTTCATAATAGGGAAAATAATCTTTACTGCTTTGACTTAAGAACATGACAGCTGTCAAAAGGTAAAGCTTGAACAGACCGCCACTGTACCAAAGAAAATATACACTACCGCGAAAAGAAGCGACACTCATGCATGTGTGCTCGTAAAACCGCTCGCGGCTATGTGTGCGGGTCGGGCGAGCGAGGGGGGGTGCGCAGTATGCGAGCGGGTGGGAAAACAGGTCATTGACCGCTTGAATTACATGGTTGCTCTTGCTCGCTCGGCCGTTGAAATAGGTAAATATTTTCTTTGATTCTGCGAGCGAAGCGTGCGACGCCGACCAATATACATAGACCATACACTATATAGTTATATTTTAGTTTTAGGACAATTATGTTCAGTTTGCTTTGTAACTGATTTATAATACCGAACATAAATAATATAATGACACAGGCTTAGATTAAAAACTGTTTACTATATCTATGGACACAGGTTAGTTCAGGGTTAGTTTAATTCCAAAGCACAGCACAAAAGAGTAGGTATACAATTAGAAGGAGTAGGTACTTAAAGAGGTAGTTACTTTTCTCAAATAAATAAATGAGAAAATTATATCGTAATTTGCAAGTATACGTAGCAAAACATTTTTTTATTCAATACTATTGTAATACATAGTTACAAGAACGATTTTAATTATTCATTTTATCGTAAGTGACAAGGTATTCATTTTATCGTAAGTGACAAGGCGTGTATGACCGACGCTCAACTTACGATAAATTAAATATTCAACAATTTCATTGTAACCGACAAGTACTGACATGTACAAATGAACATGTTTTGCAACTTACGATAAAATTTTCTCAATTTAATAAAATCGTAAATATCTGTGCCTTAGCCGTCTGTGTAAAAATACGGATATCATAATCTAGAGATTACTTGAATAAACCATATTTGTCACTTACGAGGAACTTAGTTCTTACCCAGGAACTGTTTGTGTGAAGTTAAAAAGGACATTAAAAAAATATACCTATAGCTTTTTGTTGTTAGTATAATCATAATCAGTGCTCCGTCACTCTTGTTTGACAGCTGCGAAAAGTACCTACAGCGTCGGCGCCAATTAGGTTTGTCAAAATATTTTTGGGAAGCCTAAATCGAAAACTATTTCGAGATAATTGTCTCAATAATTGTCGCGGGATATCACAATTTCTTGGTTGACATTCCACATATCCGCACCGAGCGCCTTTCTGAATCTTTTTTACCCGACTGCGCCAGAAGGAGGGTTATGTTTTTCGAGCGTATGTATGTATGTATGTTTGTATGTCTATTTCTTTGGCACGGCCTACAGCCTAAGCGGCTCGATGGATTTTGACGTATGATGTGTCGTTAGATTTGTAAAAATCGTGAGAGTGACTTAGGCTATATTTTTTTATTATGGCATCTGGGAATTAAAAAAAAGAGGGGGAATAAATAATTTTTATTTGTAAAAATTTACAATAATGGGTATCAAATGAAAGCTAGTAAACGGACGATTCCAAATATGTATACAACGTCTTAATGAATAAACTAAAAAGTAGTTTGTTTAGAATCAAGAGCAGAATCGAATTATCATGGTTTCAAAACAGGTAATTTTTGACAAAATATTAATTTATTTGTTTTTAAAATTTTTAATTTACCGAACCCGATGTCAGACCACCTCAAAAGCACACTCACCTTACTAACTACCAATACTAGATTATTAAAATATATCCATGAGTACGTTAGGTAGCGCTTTCATTTATTGCTGAAATGACAACAAATCATTTTTGCCTCAAAACTTAAAATGCAAATAACTTTAAATTTTAACTATCAAAATAATGAAATTATTGTTTCAATCTAATTATTTTGTTATAAATCAGTTGGCTTGTATGAGGTTTTGTGTTAATTCATTAACACGTTGTATATTGTAGTACTTTTATGCTACCATTTCGACATAGGACTAAAAAGTATGAAATAAACCAAATTATTACAAAAAACCCGACTGCATAAAAAAACTGTTAGCTGAAAAGAGAAAAACAAGCTCTATAATCACTAATCAGCTATAACAACATTAATTAAATATAATTTGAATGTTATTAGGTAGGTATTGCAGGCGAGGACAAACCAAAGGAAGGTACCTAGGTATGTATTATACTTAATTCATCTTTGTCCCCGTTTGCGATACCTACCTAATAACATTCAAATTATATTTTACTTAATGTTGTTATAGCTGATTAGTGATTATAGAGCTTGTTTTTCTCTTTTCAGTTAACAATTTTTTTATGCAGTCGGGTTTTTTGTTTTTCATAATTTATAATGCGCACAGACAAGAAGTGGAATGCCTTGCCTGTGTCAGTATTTCCGAGCACTTACAACCCGAATTCCTTTAAAGTACGAGTGAATAGGCATCTTTTGGGTAAGTTCGCTACATCTTCGACCCCATCTTTGTCTTGAGGACTGGATTGAGGTCAAGAGCAAACCAATCAGTAATAAACAAAAAATATATTTTCTATGTTAGAAATTTCAAAATGAAAAGATTACAGATATTTTTAATAAAATAAAGTCGTTTTTCGGTCCGACTAGTGACGTCATTCGTTGGACCTGTAAACTTCTAGGTAAAATAAAAATCAACTTAAAATAACTGGCCATTAAGAAAAAAATATAATTATATTCAATATGTCAGAATTTGACATTTGATGTTGCCGTTTCTGTTTCCAGTTGTAAATAAGTAAATTTAAAAATGACGTACTTTACCTATATTTAATGACGATTTTACAAATGACTAAATACGAGTTATAAATTCTTTGCGACATCAATATGTATTAAATTCAACCTGATTATATTATTATCCAAATTATTGTCAAATTTCAAGGCATTATTCTAAACCTAGAAATCGATGAATGTAACACACAAACTATTTATTTTATTTTGAAACAATCGAATGAAAATTAATTACTTAAAATTTTAATGAATTGGAATTTACATTCTACATGTTTATTCTAATCTTAACTTCTTACTCATTACTTCAAATTAAAATACATTTATCCCTTACGATGTGATTTTAACGTTTTATCGTGTCGCTTGTAAGAAACAATATTTTTGTAGGAATACCTACTCGATTCAAACGTAAGAGACAGCAGATTTTTTTTTGTTCTGAAAGGTTTGCTCACATAGTAAAAGTTGTTCAGTTTGATGGGTAGAGTATGTGGTTTAGAGGTTTAATGCTACTTTTCCTTACACCCCGTATACACCACTAGTTTTAATTACTAACTACATTTTAAGGGTATTTTCATTCGAATATATAAAAAACCTTTCGTGCACCCCTACGCAGAAAATTTATTTCATAATTCTGTCTTCAGCGATTTAGGCTGTGAGCTATTTGTCGGTCAGTCAGCGGAACTGTTTTATAAGTATAGATGAATAAACAACTAAACGCAAAAGACAGCAATAAAATTTGAGTGACAAATTCAGCGGGCAAAGCTCAGCTTACGATCTTCCTAAAAACGCTCGATAGAAGCGATGAATATGTTCCATACCTTCTATTGATTTTAATGTAAGTGCCTAAGCGTACAGTGAATTTGTTTAATCAGAGAAAAAAAATCGGAGTTCAGTGGTATTTTCAGGGGACTTACGACAAAATGTCCCATACGACACTTGAAACGCAACTTGAGAGTTGTGCGCGTCGTATGCTGAATTTGTCGCTTACGATAAAAACATCAACAGTGGAAATTGCAAATGTCGTAAGGGACATTTTGTCGTAAGTCCCCTGAAAATACCACTGAACTTCGAATTTTTTTCTCTATCGATCTGTATTAAATCATGTTTTGAACGAGGCCCATCATTTTGTAGTAAGTTAAACTTTATGTCGTATAAGCAAGGAAAATTTCAACCTTCTTGCATATAAGTAAAAGTTTAGGTTCAAGCTCTAATGTAATTTTTTGAAACGTCTTAAGTCTTTATAGTTACCAGCTGTAATACACAAACTAATTAGAAAGAACTACCTGTAATACGTTGTAAGTAACCCACCTACAAAATAATTATATTCTTTACAACATAAATTCTGTTAAAATAATTTTAAACTTGAAATGAACATTATTAACAATTCTAATTACTTAGTGTCATCCCCAGAGTATTAGTACCTACCTATGTCTTTTATTATTTCCTTGCACTAGTGTAAATAAGGTTGTCTGGAAGAAATCGCTTTTTAGCGATAAGACCACCTTATTTGTAATTCTATATCTTTATTCAAATGTATATTCTGTTTTTTTCTGTTTCTGTTGTCTTGTTGTGTGTTGTCTCTGACTACCCCCTCGGGGAATATAGTCGTGAGCATATGCTTATGCTTATATTCTGTTTTGGTGTGCAATAAAGTATAATTGAATTGAATTGAATTGAATTGAATTGAATATTCGTTTTCCGCAAGTATCAACCCTATAGGTCACCGACGCTTGGGCTCACACGTACGAGGAGTGTCGTGGCTGTGACTGTACATCCATAAGATCCTTTATCAGAGTTAGAAAGGCGATATGGTAAAGGAGTTTTTTGTCAATAACGTTGTTACAGGAGCTTTAAGTAATAAAAACGTGTAGCTTACGGTTTACCTACTCGACAATAACTGAGTTTTTTGTGCGGTTTTTGAGAATTTTGTGCACTTATTATACCTTTTTAGAAAGCTAAGGAAACATGGAATTTATTGACATCGTTTGTACGACAAGTCATTTGAAGATATTTTCCTCAAAAGTTAATTGAAATTTCAATAAAGTATTTTTTTTTTGTAATGTTATGACTTTTAGCTCTCATAACTTTAAAATTTGAAGTAACTTATGAGATTTTTTGTTCTTAGTTTATGAATAATTTATCCAGTAAACAGAAAACGTAAAAAAAAAAAAATGCATGCAATAAGTATTTATTTTTATTTTTATGCGTTTACCTTAAATTTTGGTAATTTTCGAAAAAAAGTTAAAGTGTCCATTATTTCCGAAATCAGTGATTTTCGACCAGGGGTTCCATACAGTTTTTGACTTCTAATGGGCTGTACTCTTTCCCCTTTAAGCCATACAGACCTATTACAAATCACCCTGTATACTTATATACTCATACCGTTGTTTGAATGCTAGTTTTCGTTCAATCCCGCATCGATCGAGTGAAATTCCAGTATCCTTACTATTCCTGTAATCTGTACATTGGTAAGAGAACAACTGAAACTCCAGAACATCACTAAATCGGCACAAAATTGAACAAAAACTACAAACAACACGCACATTACACAAGGTAGGTCGCCATGTTGTAAATTTGTCAATTTGACATTGACATAGACAATAATCTTGTTTTTTCATAGTAAAAGATATATTTAACAGATGGCAGCACATTCTATGCAAACTGAATCGGAAAAACCACCAAAAGGCAAATGTCCTCCGCCTGGCCTTAGTATAAGGCTTTATAAACATACTTTTTAATGATCGATTCATCGATTCTATATGAACTCCCTAGTTGTCAATGTCAGCTCAGCTGTTTGTAAACTGTCAAGTCAAAGTTTGTTGCTGTGTCGGCTACATGTTTTGCATTCGCTTTGCACAATTTAACTTTATTTCCCTACGATGAGATATAAAGATGATTTCTTATGTGGCGAAAGTAATAAGCTTATTTGCCCTGACAATTCAAAAGGTTTTCGCTCTTGCCTCGTTTATAGGGCAAGTGATAGTGACCGTGATAACAGGAATCTCGTCTGCAATACTTCATGTTATTCAAAATGTGATATTGTTCTTCCAAATTGTGTACGAAGATAACATATCCATATTTACCGAAGAATTGCCTTCCTTCTCAAATGATGTGTTTAATACAATCGCTAGTCAGTGGTCCTATTTAGAACATGGTTTTAACGCGGTATTCTCCAACATATATTTTAAAATAAGTGCTATAATTGGTACAATAAAGTGGCTAGTGAGTGCTGTGATCCTCATAATCAGTGAAGTGCTATATCTTTTCAAGAGTGCAGTTATATTCATTGGAAGTACCATATGGTTGATACTGACATTTATTCCTGTGCATCTACCGCAGCTCGTGAGCGCACTTTTGGCAAGTCTGACTGACATAATTGTTACTAGAGTCGTGGACGCATATATGGCCTTGTTGAAAATAACAAATTTTCTAACAGATGTGCCTTTAGAGTCTTTTATAGGAATAACAAGTGCGATAGTTATTGTACGCCTCATTATACATTTTAAAGAGACAATTCAAGCTAAAGCTTTTACTTTGTATTGGTCTCTAGTAAGAAAATTTTGGTACTATTATTACGCTCTTTACAATTACTTCATAGACCATGAGGTGAGGGAGATAACTCGCATGTCCATTGGACAAGACGTGGGAACGAGGCAGGTGGACAGCAGTCCGGCCGTTGTGGACGACGGGAGTGCAGCGGATGCGTTGTGTGTGATATGCCAGGAGAGACAGAAGTGTGTGCTCACCCTGCCGTGCCGGCACGTGTGCCTGTGCACGGAGTGCTGCATGCGGCTGTACGGGTACCAGCGCACGTGCCCCATCTGCAGGACATTCATATACCATTCTGTCACTGTTTACTTGTGACAACTGGGGAGTTGGGAAACTACAACCAAACATTCCTGGTGTGACAGCATAGCATTTGTTATAAAAAAAAGATGGAATTCGATTCTATTACTGACCGATAAGCATGACAATAATTATGTTCAATTGTATAAACTGATGTAATATTTAAAACTATATACTATTCCAATAGGACTGTCTCAAGATGTGCACTAAAACCAAACCTTTTTAATTTCTTCACAGTCAAATTCATAGATATAATAAACTCGCACCTTTTTCCCAGAGGTGTAGGTAGTGACTATGGATCTCCACTTTGGGTGTTCCTGGCATACCTCTTGCTTCCTCTTAAATCTAGATCCATACATTCTACATCTACTACTACATACATCTTGTAATACATTCTTGACAATTTCGGGTACTTGTCACAAATGGTTGATTCTCATCAGTATTCTAAAATGATACCCATAAATGCGCAATTTTTTTAAAGTTAATTTTAGACAGTTCTACTTGGATGGGCTATATGGCTAGGTGTGAAGTCTGAATTTTGTAATAATAGATTTTAATAAAAATGTGTATTTAATGTAAGATGGATTTTTTGTTTCTTATGCTTCTGGTTTTAGTATCAATAGGGGAATAAATAAAAAACTGTAAAATATTTGGCTTGAGTAGGTATGTATTAAAAAGATAGCTTACAGACGAAACCTATTTTAAGTTCTATTCTATACTAAACAACATAAATTATTTGTTCTTATCTCTCACATAATAACTAGTTCTCAGTAACAGTTTAATTATAGCATTAGTCATTAATGCACCTTGTTATGTTATAATTTTATGTTTAAAGACAAAACATTCACATGTTTTTATTAAAAAGTTTTATACATTATTTATACAATAGCATATTCACAAAGCTCAAATGATTAAGTTACACAAATATTCCTACTATAGTATAATCCTAAATTACCTACTATCTTGTACTCTTGTTGTACTTTCCTTGGAAAATATAAGGAATGGAAAATTTGTTTTGTCATGACTGTGGACTATTATTTCTTGAATTACCTAACATATAGCTATCTGACCCTATCCTACCTTCCAAATGATGCAAACTCCTCCGATGCCTTGCATCTAGATTTAAATCTTTAAACGATAGTTTAACATCTTTAAACGCATTCAACATAAATACAGCGACTATCACAATAATGAAACCACAAATACATCCTAAAATATCATTACCTTTCATATGTTCCCACTCTCGAAAAAGTAACCCGGAAGCAATTATAACTAATACTGTAAACATAACATAATACACTGGAGTCACAACACTAGTATTAAATATATCCAAAGACTTATTCAAATAGTTCATTTGTATCATGATACAAATTATGGACATGAACAATAACAACCAAAACATGAAGTGAGATACATTGTTGTTACCACCACTGATAGTTTCTTTTATTCCTAAAGCGACTGCTTTGCAGAATACAACAGTTAAACTGCCTATTGCTGAACACATTAATAAATAAACTGCAATGTTAGTATTACCGAACCTTGGTACAAACACAACCTTCACTATGAAACTCATTACAAAGATTATAACTACATAAGTCAAGAATAAATAGTCACATAGCTTTGTTACTAATTCTGTAAATGTTTTGATTTCTTCAGTTTTCGGTGAATGAAGTACAAAGACAATAGATCCAACAATACAAAGCAAACACCCAATCTGTAAAAGAGTAAAATTTTTAGAATTAATGTACTTGTTTACACTTATAAGCCCTGCAAGTTGATATTGCGATGGAACCTTGTCACAATAATAGCTGCGTGACGTCATCCGTCGCAAAAAACTCTAACCTAAGCACGGGCTGACCTTGCTAACGGTACTGACGGTGCACGTCGACTACGTCACAATTACGTCACCAAGATGGCCGCCAATCGCAATATCAACTTGCGGGGCATATATACGCGAAAATTAAAAGAAAAGAGTAGGTATTCATGTATGTCAGCTAAATCACTCCTATTTTTTTATTACTAGAAAAATTTTAAGTAATTTTATTCAGATAATGAAACTAAACAAGTTTCCCTAAGGAACATGGGTCGAAAAACAGGAAAAAATGTCGGACCTCCCATAGTAATAGATTGGCTAACCGCACCAGTGCAGATAGCAATTTCGTATACAAGGTCCAAAGTCTTATTTTCGACCCATGTTCCTTGATATATTGAATAACTTTCCCTAAAAAACCTATTAGAAATTCCCAAAAAAATATGTTGCTTTTTCCGTACTAAATGAAATAAATAAATAACGCTCACAGGCACATACATTGTAATGATCCCAAGTAAGCCTCAGACTCTTTGTTATGGGAATCATACAACAACGGCACAGACATATAACAACCATGACCGAACCGGGATTCGAACCCAGGACCCTGGTTTGGCAGTCCGGCGTGATAACCATTACACCAACCGGGTTGTCAATTGCAGTCAGCTGATTGAAAATTGGTTTGAAAATTCGATTTT
Organism: Agonopterix subpropinquella; assembly: GCA_922987775.1. Taxonomy (NCBI): domain Eukaryota; kingdom Metazoa; phylum Arthropoda; class Insecta; order Lepidoptera; family Depressariidae; genus Agonopterix; species Agonopterix subpropinquella. The sequence goes on along the minus strand of OV277703.1, from coordinate 15,019,455 downwards.
CTTTTTGTGAATTTCCCTTATTATAACTTGTTTAGTATCATGAATAGAATCACCCATGGAAGTTATGCAACTGTCTACCCTAAGTATAGCGACACACCTGTGGAACGTACAGCGCCGAATGTTCGGTTGAATACGCGTTCAATATTTTTCCCTATACTGGCAACACACCAGTATGCGCATTTTTTCCTAGTAGACTCATATCCAACCGAACGTTCGGCACCATACATTCCGCAGATGTGTCGCTGCTACACTTACAGACTGTATTGTTACTATCATCAGTAGAAAGCTACCCGTACCTTGCCAATAAAGTTGAGGTTTTCATTGAGAAATTTAGAAGAGAGTATTGCTGCTACAAGTACACTCAGAGCACCCAGTGGAGTCACCAATGCTGCCGGAGCAAAAGCATATGCCAAGAGGTTTGCTGCTTCTCCTACGCCCACTGAAAACATTATTCTTTAGATAATTGATGTATTTAGATAATTTTACTAACACAAATCACCGACTTCGGGGAGAAAACAACTAAAGTAGGAATGCCATGCCGGCCATGTCTGTCAAATGCACCAGAGAGGTGGGCAAAAATTGTTATGCCATGTGAATAGGTACGCTATAGAAATGAAACTCCCGCGTTAAATGTCAATATATTCCTACCAATCTCATTTTGGTTTAACCATATTTTTGCTTCTGTAATATAAGTACTATCATTATCTATTCATATGGTTAGTCCTTGAGTCCTAGAAAATGGTCCTCAGCATCCAGGTCGTCCTAAGAGGATCTGGATGCTTTTGATGACAAGTGGCCAGAGCTTACCCAGGATAGAGATGCTTGGATGATTAAAGTGGAAGCCTTTGCCCAACAGTGGGATGAAACAAACTAATATATTTTTTTGATGTATAATTTTCATAGTTGCAAACTTTGATTAATCATATGTCAAGATAGAGCCTGCATGGTGCGACCAAGGCTGTTGATGAACAACTGATCAAATATGACAAATGTTTTGCGTTGTGACTGTATCGTGTTTGCATCTATGCTGTATCGCGACTGCATTGATGCTGGTTCGTGACTGAATAGATGCAGAAGTGCTGCAAGAGTGTAAAGGGCTCTAATCCAATTACCTCACTGTTGCTTACTCTTAAATTTGATTTCCTTATTTGCTATCAGATTCTGGTACATCTATAGCACAGTATAAGAAAGAGTAAGTATCTATTACTACATACCTATCGCTTAGACTGTCTATCTTGACATATAACTTATCAAAGGTCGCAAATTACTTCAAGTAGGTAAATCGAAAGGTATATTACTTGTAATGAGACCCAGCCACCACATCCATTGTTTTAAATAAGAGTATCCTCCTGCAGAAGCTCTAACGTTTCCTGAAGTATTGATTTTTTTAAGAGCAACCTTTTTAATTATGAAACTGGATCCAATGAATAAGCTGGAGGAAACGGCAAGGCAAAGTCCTATTATGAACGAAAAGTTGTCGTAGTCACGCCCATCTACTGTTAATTTGGAAGTCTTCATTTTGTTCAAAGTTTCCTTTGATTCGCTCGAATATTTGAATTCCTGTGCCTTTACATTCTTCACACGTTTACTCCATCGGTCTTCTTAGTTTCGGTGTGTTATAAACCTATCTCTTGACACTTTATCGACACTTATTTTATAAATTGACTCATCGCGGCTTTACTCCCAATAAATTTACCTAAAATTGACTCACTAATTCACTATTTTGATAACAAAATGAAGCCGCCGCTGAAAATGACACTGACACTGAAGTGCGATTTTTGAAAATCATACGAGCGAATTGGCAGTAGAAAGATGCATAATCTCCATAGTAATTTTGACATTTTCTACTGCCAGCCGGCGTAGCATGCACACCCGCGATAGCGATATGTAACACATTCATCTGTCAAATGTAGGTGATACAGCCGCCATCTTGAAATTTTATCGCAACAGCGAGCATGGCGCACGCTTGTGACGTCACTTTTTTATCACATCGATATCTCGCGAAAACTTTATCACAGTGCCGAACATGACCGCCATTTGACAGCTACGCGCGCTCAAATTTTTTCACTTTTTGACAGTTTAGAGAGATAACTTATCGTCCACAAAATTCTACGCGATAGACATCTTTTTGGCTATAGAGCTTGTAAAAATCTGTAAAATTGGCTCAATTCCCACGTAGTCAATTCCTAAATAGTGGTATCTCTTTGCGCCCATTCAAAATTTCCAAACAGGGATTTTAACATAGAATTAGAATAGAGTACTTTGGACTATAATTTTTGTGTTCTTTGTTCCAAATCAACAAACGTAGTTAATTAATTTATTAAATAATCCCCTAATTTAATACCCTAACTAATCCCATAATGTCAAGAGGGTCAAAGAGAATGGAATCACTACCGTTTTAAAGAGGGTATCATCATCATCATCATCAGCCTATCATCGTCCACTGCTGAACATAGGCCTCTCCCAAGGCGCGCCACAAAACTGTCCTCGGCCTTCCTCATCCAGGCGCTCCCCTCTACTTTTTTTAGGTCATCTCTCCAGCGGGCAGCATAGGGCGTCCCACACTACGCCTACCCTTCGCGGTCGGTTCGGGAAGCTCCGTCATATATTCTCCTCGGCTATACCACAATGCCTCAAGACAAGGGTGTTCAATCAGCGCGTCCTGCCAGTAATGACCTAAGGTGCGGAAACCTGGACTCTGACGATAGGACTAGTTCATCAATTCAAGGTCGCTCAGCGAGCTACAGAGAGAGCTATGCTCGGTGTTTCTCTGAGAGATCACATTAGAAATGAAGTGATACGTCAAAGAACTAAAGTGGTTGACATGGCTCAGAAAATTAGCAGCTGAAGTGGCAATGGGCTGGTCATATCTGCCGAAGAACTGACAACCGGTGGGGTGTCAGAGTTCTAGAGGGCATGTGAGGCTACAATTACCTATTGGCCTCGCAGGAGAAATCTATAAGGAAGGAAGAAAGGACGCCCTAACGACAGTACCTAAGCCTACTGTAAACTCTCAGAGGGACCCTGGGACAGGTTCGAGGTGAGAGTGCAGAGGGAGTCATGTTGTCTAGAGTTGTCTCGTTGTTGTTGTTGTAGAATATTTATGTTATGTTATGTTGTCTGTTTTGATAAATGTCATGAGAGTGTAGGTACTGGGTCACTCGGGTACAGGCCTCTTGCCCGAGATATTTGGGCTAGCCCGCAGCCCAGCCATCCGTAAAGAAAACTATGGTTTTAAAATATAATACAATCGTTTATTTTCAGGAATATGGTACAATGATAAACAGTTACAAAAGTGCTAAATATAGTAGACAAAGTAGCAAAAACAAGCTTGGTTAAGTGAATTAAGATACGAGTACAGACTTCCCTGAAGGTGGAATTTTCATGGAAAAGGTTAAAAGCCCGCAGAAACTTAAAGATATAGCTATGTGGTCTAGCTCGTGGTAACATCAAATGGTTAAAACTTTTGTTCTATAAGCATTTATGCAGTAGGTTGAGAAGAAGCATATTTATTCGATAAATACCTACCTGCACTAGTGGTCGCTACTGAATAAAAGCTTATTTATTTATTTATTTCTTTTTTGGAGAACTTACAGCTAAATAACAGTTCGGTTTCAACAAAGACAGATTGTTAGTCAGATGCTGACAACAAGTTCCCACGTTATACATGTTATCATCATCATGACATACCTATATACGTCCCACTGCCGGGCACAGGCCTCTCCTCAGTGAGGGAGTATGGGCGTTAGTCCACCACGCATGCGCATTGGTAGACTTCACATATGCATCAAAATTTATTCTTCAGCATATGCAAGTTTCCTTAGGATGTTTTCCTTCACCGTTGGAGAGCAGTCAGTGTTACGTACATAAGTTAGAATAGCTTATTGGTACATATATAGCATGTCGTCCTATGGATTCGAATCATCATGAAATTCATGAATCATGATTGACCAAACCACAACGTGACATTATTTAGTTAACATAACAATTATAAATAAGTCTGAATTAAAACGGCAACAAATCAGCTTAAATATAAATATTAGGATCTAAAACTAAAACTTAAAAAGTAAATCTTCGGTTCCAAGTCACCATTTTATTATTAGCCTTTTGCAGAGACACATTAGTTGCAATGTTACACTCTTCAATTAGTTCTCCTCTTCACTCTGCGCGTCTAGAGACGCATAGGCCTCCTCCAGCATCTTCCATTGCACTCTGTCTTTTGTGAGTCTCGTCCATAGAGGGCCCGAGACTGCTTTGATGTCGTCTACCCATCGTTTCTTTGGACGTCCTCTTTCCCTTTTGTTACAGTCTCTCGTTTGCCATTCTACTATTATTGTGTTCCACTTTTCCTTTCGGTCCCTTAGCATATGCCCTGTCCAAGTCCATTTTAGTTTTTTCACTTTGAATGTTGCATTGTCTAGTTTAGTGACGTTCCTGATGTTCTTGGCTCTTTTTTTGTCTAGAAGTGTCAAACCTAGAATGCTCCTTTCCATGGCCCTTTGGCATGTTGTTAGTTTCTGCACAGTCTTTTTAGTCAGCACCCAGGTCTGGCACCCATATGTTAGGCACTTGTATACTCCCATACAAGATTTGAAGAATTTTCTTTTAATAGTTTTTGGGTATGATTTATCTTTCATGACCTCTTTCAAGCTCCAGAGATTTTCCAGGAATTTGCAGTTTGCCTATCCAATTCTTTCTCCATTTGGTTTTGAACGATATCAGTTGACCCAGATAGATATAACTCTCTGTACATTCGTTACTTTCTCCATCACCTTCTATGCTAGTTGGTCCCTGATTTGTCATTTTTGTTATGCTCTTGTTCATTGTCAGTCCCAGTACTTTACTTTGTGTTGAAAGATCCTGTAGCATGATTTGTAGTGTTTTCTGAGATAAGCAATCGTCGGCAAACCTATGGGGTGGTTAAGTCTTACTCCGTTTTTGTTTACGCCATAGCTCTCCCATCCAGTTGTCTAAATATCTCTTCGAGAACAGCCGAGAAGATCTTTGGTGATAGGGGATCGCCCTGTCTTACTCCTCTACTTATTGGGAATAATTCACCCTCTGTCTCTAATTTGACCTTTGCCGAGCTTTCTGTGTATATGTTTTTGACGATCCTCACATATTTGTCTTCCACTCCTTGGTTCTCAAGGCATTTCCAGATGTACTTGTGTTTCAAGGAATCGAAAGCTTTGTTGTAGTCGATGTAGGCCAGGTATAAAGGCCTCTGAAACTCTTGGGATTTTTCAATTAGTTGTTTGAGTACAAACATGTGATCTGCTGTAGAAAAGCTGGCATGATAACCCGCTTGTTCTTTTGGTTGTTGTTCATCGAGTTTCCTTGTTATTATTCTATTTAATATTATTTTTGATTATATTTTGTATATGTTTGACATAAGGCTTATGGGTCGATGGTTGCCGATGTCGTCACGGGTGCCTTTTTTGTGGATGAGAATGATGACGCTTGTTGTCCACTGTACAGGAATGCTTTCAGAATTTAGGATAAGATTGAACAGTTCAGTCAGCTTTGCACGGTTTTCTTTGGAGAGCACCTTGAGGGATTCATTTACTATGTTGTCTGGCCCCGGGGATTTGTCATTCTTCTGTCATGCTATTGCTATATCTGTTTCCCATGTTAAGATAGGGGTCATGGGAGGTATAGCTTGCTCTTGCTCTTGCTCTCGACTTGTTACTTTTGTTTTTTGACCGAAGGTATCCATTCTTTTTTGTTCCTTAGTTCCTTGTAGGCCTTCTTGATCCCTCCTGTTTTATTTATGAATTTGGTAATGCATTTTTTTCGATTAGTTTTAATATCTCGTTTTAAGCTTTGGCTAATTTTTTTGCTTATCTCAGTTATTTGTTTCTGTGTCTCCTTATCCTTTCTGTTCTTTAGTAATTCCCTTCTATGTGAAATTAAGTTCTGTGTATCTTCTTTGATGCAGTTTTCTTTCTTTGGTTGTTGTTGTTTTTTGAGGGTTAATATTTCACTGATTGTTGAGTCATATTTTGTCTGGATATCTGAGGCAGGAGATTGTCATTTCTTATGCCTGTTCCGAACTCCCCAATTGCCATTTCTTATCTTTCTTGTTGTTCAAGTCACCATATTCTGGAACAAAAAAATTTTGCATTTAATTATTTATAATAAGAAATCGCATAACAAGTCATGTTATTATTTCAGAGAACCAGCAGCCGTAGGAAATGCAAGTTATTTGCAAATTGGTCAACAAAAGCGCCAACAAGGAGGTGAAACTTACTTCTCCTAAAATCTAGTATTGAAGGACATCATCCATGTTTCATATCTTTGACTATTTACTATAAGGACTAGCCTTGCGGTAGCACTTCCCCTGGTATAAGAACAATTGATCATGTGCATTTACATTCAATTTTATACATTATCATCACTAAACGGGACAGCCTATAATTGCTACAATAACTACGAACTTACGACGTTTGGGGTTCACACGAGACTACTTTTCATGATTTTTAACAATCAATATTAGAATCTAAAGTTATCTATAAGTTCTATTACAACATCTATAAGACGATTACATTATCTATAAGAACTGACAACCGGTGGAGTGTCAGAGTTCTAGAGTGGAGACCGCGAACTGGTAGGAGTAGTGTCGGACGCCCTGCTGCCCGCTGGAGAGACGACCTAAAAAAAGTAGCGGAGAGCGACTGGATGAGGAAGGCCGAGGATAGAGTTTTGTGGCGCGCCTTGGGAGAGGCCTATGTTCAGCAGTGGACGATGATGATGATGATGATGACTATTACAAAATAGAATTTAGTTTGTTTGTTTGTTCGAGTATCACGCAAAAACTACTGAACCAATTTTGATGAAACTTTTTTTGCTTGATAGCTTATGATCTGACTTAAAATCCGGTATGTGATTTATGCGGACGAAGTCGCCGGTAAACGCTAGTAGGAGATAAATCCAAACCTGCGGATTTCATGTTACCTCGTCCCCCGTAAAAAGTGGCAGAAATGTTTGTTAGTAGAATTACACGCGTAACTAGTCCCTATATAAGTAGTCAACGTTTCATATATTTTTCATTTTTGATCCAAATGTGGAATTGCCGTCCACCGAAAACTAATGCTATATTCTGTCAGAACTTGTCAATCTAAGCATTTATTATAATGGCTCTCACCGATCCCCGCTACCCAATCCGCCGCGTAGCCCCAGCAACGTCCTATGCCGAGGTCCGTACCCCTCTGGTGCCCCTAGGTCGGTTGCTTAAGTTCATTCATTTGGCCCGGTAGACCCTTCGTGGTCCCTCCAATAGTCCGCAGTAAAAAGCAGTAATAGCTCCCTGAGCTAAGCGGTAATAGTCATTTCCAAAAAAGAATAAAAAATTATAATGGCATGACAGCTGTGCTGTAGCTGTAAGTTTTATAACATCAAAAATATGAAAAGGCGGAATGCTGAGACAGACTAAGTTCTAACAGAATATCGATTTTCTTTTTGGCTTGCTCTTTCGCGTTTTGGACCAAAACGAATGATGTCTTTTATTTCATTATTATGAACAATGGTTACCAACCTCTCCCTGAACGCCAGTCTTATCCATATGGCATTGTATGGTGTTGGATGTGGCTAACTGATTGTTGATGTTGATGTCCATCAGCTGTTTAGAAACATCCTGTAACGAAAAGTATTCAAAAATTATTTAAAGAGCATAGATAAAATCTAAAAGTATTGAGTGAAATTATCAAAGAGCGTAGTCTCCCATCGAGCATTTGGTATGGCATTTCCTAAATCATAGCTCAGGTATAAAAAATAAAAAATCTATGTTTCTTAATTCACTAGGAAGTTGTACAATTTTTAAAACCTAAAAATGACCGTGCTATAATTATTCAAAAATTCAAATTCAAAATAATTTTATTTCAGACAAAGTCCATAGATTGTTAGTATACATAAACTTAAAAACTATATTAGTACAGTATTATCATATTGTACAACAATAGTCCTATATCTACATAGCCTATTTTCTGATAGAGGGGGCAGCGGAGGTGTAGTTTCGTCCAGTGCCTCCAGAAGGGACAGTGTGGCCGGTTTGAAATGGTGTTCAGGAGACTGTTGGTGCTACTTTGGACGCGACGCATCAGGTAGGCGACTCTACTGCGTATTATGGCGTGAAAGGAAGTCACACTTGCCGCCGCGAACATCCCTGACGCGCTGCAAAACCTCGGAAGCCCCATCAGCATCCTGAACCCATTATTATACTGGATACGCAGAGCATTGTAGGCTCTCTGACCCACAGGCTGCACGTGTACATCGACTGGCAGAAAGCTCTGAAAAGTGTACACTTTACCTCCTCAGTGCATCGTGCAAACCTGCGTGCCAAAATATTACAGCGCACCGTCAACGCCCTGCGCTCCCGCTCCATGTCAGAGTTGTCCTTAAGGTCATCGGTGACCCAGTGTCCCAAATACTTGAACTCGTTCACCTTTACAAGTGGCGATTTCCCGCCATCCGGATAATACAGGGTGTTCGGTAGTTAAATTTGTTCCTTCAGAATATTAAACTGAAAAACTTTCACTATGGGTCCAAATTAGAAACTACGAAAGAAAAATATCTGCTTTTCCATACATAAAACTGCTGTACTACTCTATTCAAAGGTATGAAATAAACACTGATATTTTTTGCGATTTCGGTGTTAGTCGCATAGAGAAAGTTATTCAGTTTGATAGTTATCACCTTAAAAAGGAACGTACCAAACAACCTGTGTACTTCAAAATCTAAGAATATTAAAACATATACAGGGTGTAACAAAACACCCTAGTACTACTTAGGGTTGAACCTCATCTGACAGCACCGCATCGCCTTTTTCTGTCGCTCCATCTTTTTGGTACGTCATTTGCTCGAGCAAATAAGGTAGACGGAACGCCAACGGACGCCGCAGCACCGCCGCGCGCGATCGCGTTCCGTCTACCTTATTTGCTCTAGCCAATGACGTTCCTGAGTGACAGAAAAGGATGGAGCGACAGAAAAAGGCGATGCGGTGCTGTCAGATGAGGTTCAACCCTTAGGGGGGTGTTCCAGACCATCAAACTGAACAATTTGCACTTTTTTTTTATTTTTTCTCGGTATTTTCTCCATTTTGAAAGTTGTTCAGTTTAATGGTCTGCAGCAGCCCCTTAAGTATTACTAGGGTGTTATGTTACACCCTGTATACACTCAGTATAACAGACCTTGGCGACGTCGGACTGGCTCTCTGCCTGTTGCACGCTCCTATAGTGGCTCTCTGTTAGGAATGTGCGCACTACCTCTGGCTCTAGGCAGGGGCTCACTTCCCGTGGCTTGAGAAAGGCTCGCTCACAGCATTGGCCCTGTAGCCCCATGCATTTTATTATCTAGGTATTACAACTATTATACTTACACTCGTTCTCATATTCTTCAGCTCCTGTCCTGCCAAAGGCACTTTCAGGGCCTATAGTATTTTTAAAACATGTGGGCTTAGTTCTGGTACATTTGCTATATCGCCAGTTGCGCGTTGGGCTGAGTTTGCTCGCACCTTTTTATTTGGTCTGAGCTCGCACCCCAATTTTTCTGGCATTGTGCCTCAAGTCACGCCAAGTCTGAAAAGGTTTAAAAGGTCTTTTACTGGGTGGTCATGCGACAGACATTCAAATTCAACCTATATATGAAATGTATATAAGTAATACAATGATCGATCGATTTACTAGTCACGATAAGACTAGTAAATCGAAAAAGGACTAGATGGCAATGTTAAAATCACTCATAAACCTGTGACATTTACAGTAAAAACTGTTGTTTGTCTGTGTCACCAAAACACAAGCGTAACTCGAGAAAATTCAACATTTCATGAAGTGTTATCAATGTTTTTTCTTGACTGTGTCACGATATTGGTAGTAGCATCGACAAACTATATTTACATTTATTACTTACGAGCTTTTACCCGCGACTTCGTCCGCATAAATTATATACCAGATTTTAAGTCAGATGTTACGCTACCAAACAAAAAAAGTTTCATCAAAATCAGTTCAGTAGTGTTTGCGTGATACTCGAACAAACAAACACCCAAACAAACAAACAAACCAAATTATTTTTTCAAAAATTTACAGTTTTATAATAGTCAAGAAATTACGTTGTCTATTGCTACAAAAAACACATGTTAAAAGTTTTGCATAAGGGTCTCTTAAAATTAATGAAACTAAATTATTACGGCTGACTGTATACATTTAAGTGTATGTCTGAGGACCTAAGTTTGAAATAGTAGATTACACACCGAGGACAGGAAAGTAAGAAAGGTCTCGCCGAGGTCAATAAACATGTCATCTGAGGCTTTCTTATTCACTGTCCGAAGTTAGTATGAATGACGACCCGGTTGGGGTAATGGTTACCACGCCGAAATGCCAAGCCAGGGTCCTGGGTTTGAATCCCGGTTCGGTCATGGATATTATATGTGTGTGCCGTTGTTTTATATGGTTCCCATAACAATAACCTTAAGGCTTAATTTGGGATCATTTCAATGTATGTGCATGTGAGCGTTATTTAATTTTAATTTAATTAAGTATACTATTTTTCTCCTCGACGGAGGTGGAAAGCGACAACTTCGTTTAGCGCAGCGGGACGACAATTGACGCTTTCCGTCCGGAGGGGAGAAAAGTAAATAACTTATCAAATTAAATTACATTACTTACTATTACTACAATATAGTTTAAATTATAAAAACCCTTAAGAAAGACAACGCTTGTCCCCATGTCCCGGTCAGTAAGTCATTTGTCCCTTGTGACTAAGTTACGCTAGTGCGTGGGCGTGTGTTAGGAGTGGTAAATATGGGAAAACAATATTTTGATGGAGCTCTATCTTATAACGATTCGTAGAGAAGAAGAACTACTATTGAAACTTGGATGTTATGAGTTTTTCGAATATATGCGTATATTGTGAGTTGGTATGTACACACGGCGACACATCAAGCTATACAAAACCAACATAAGCTGGCCGCGCGACGTTATACGTTACGCGACCGACGCGCGGCCAGCTTATTTTGGTATTGTATAGCTTGATGTGTCGCCGTACGTACATGCATGAATTTTATAATCTAGGTATGTCGATTATACTTACACCTGTTTCTTCAGCCCCTGTAGTACCAAAGGCACTTTCAGGGCCTATGGTCCCAAGTATTTTTAAAACTGACTTTACTCGTGCGCCAATGTTACGTGCATTACGCCTCAGGACACGCGAAGTCTGAAAAGGTTTAAATGGTCTTTTACTGGGCAGTTATGAGTCGGATACCGCTCTCCATCTGGCAATGAGGCTCCACCATTTCGTAGTACCTAGCACTAGCACAAGTGTATTTTTGAGCATAAAACAATCTTTGAGGTCACCACACACATGTAGCGACAATCCGCTACTACTTGGACCAAGTCCTAACTAAATCAAAAGTAGTTGCACGCTAGCAAGTTGGGCCATTCACCAATGCATCGAAGTTTCTCCTATAACACTGGTCGCGCCTTTCCCGCTCCCCCGATTCGTCCTGCGGACATCCAGCCACTCGGACGGAAGTCATCGAGCGCTAGCAGATATTTGACATTGTGATTTGACATCGCAGTTATGTGTGGGCACCGTAAAGGTTAATAATACTTTTCCTTACACCCTGTATTTATTACTGAATAACGTCAAGCACATTTGCTATTTATACTGGAGATTGGCACTACGATGGAATGGAGCCACAATTCTATGTTTAGAATTAGAACCAAAAGCACAGATTAAGGAGTTACTACATGACAGATACATCACTCCCTTACAAAACAATAAATTATCCAGCTTTAATTACCGCTCTTTCTCACTGCAAAATTCTGATCAGCGCTTTCACTTGCGCTCGTGGCAATTGAATAGCGAGGGAGTGCGGGCTCTCCATGAAAGTGTAGCTACATATAGCGATAGCGGTAGGTACAGTCGAGTGAAGGAGGCTTACCTAAAGCTTTATCATTGGTCTGTGTACATAGTGCGTGTTGTTACAAAAAGAAAATTATAGTTCTTACATGCTCCCACTGGTCTGTGGTTTTATCCGGACCATGCTCTTTAAGTATTGTCCGGAGACTTTCCCATTGTCGGTCCAGTTGCGCCTTGCCTTGCGGCCCATTGAATTCGTTATTTGCCAGCCGGGGGTGAGCTGCCATATAGTCCTATAACATTTATGAGTAGTGGTGCTTTGGTCTCTAGAAATTAAAGAACACAAAAGTTTATTAGTTAATTTCATATATTTTTGTCTGGTAGGTAGAAAGTACTATTAATAAAGTGACCAAGATAACACTTTAACCACGATAAATGTACATTTTTAAGCTTTTGTTTAAGTTTTGCATAGAACTATTACGGTAGACCAAAAACTGACTCGCGAGCTCTTTGTAAACTTACCGTTTCTTCTTCGGGATGTCATTTTCTTTATTATCACTCATCCTTATTTTGAATTAAGGAATATAATTACTACTCTCTACTGAGATTTCGAATTAAATCCAATTAAACTATAATTTCACGTTGTTGGTTGTTGTTTGTAAAACGTCACGACGTGCTTATTTGGAAAGATTTTTGTGCGAAGTTGGATACACGACGGAGAGATAATTTAATATCGCTCTCTCTCTCTATGAAATTGTTGCGTATAGAAGGATGACAAATAAACAAAACGAACGAATGGTGAACGAATGAAGTGATAGTCGTGATATGCATATCACAGCGTATCACAGTGTCAGCCATGTTCGCAAATTTGATACGTTATCGCGCGTGATATGAAAGATAGATTTGATAAATATATCTATCACGGGTATGCATGCTACGCCTGCAGGAGTGCGATTTTTGAAAATCATACGAGCGACTTGACATTCGCATACGAATTGAGATTTTCATTCCGAGTGGTTACGTTTTTCTCTATTTTTGAAATCGTTCGGATGTGCCAAAACCGTTTCGATTCACACAGAAAACGTTTCAATTGAACGAACGAACGAATGAATGGTTTCATAGTAACATTTCAAATCGGACTTTACCGCCAAAATTATGGGTTAACGGAACGTAGAAAAAAAGTTAAATCTGTTGACGTCTGACAACATTACAAACGTCAAACATTCGAGTGGTAGAATTGGATACGAGTGGTTCGGAGCACTCGTTGCAAGTGATAGAAAGTTGAATTCAAAAATGGCAAATCATCGATTTTACGTCATTTTCTACTACTCGTTTTGAACGTCTGATTTTCAAAAATCGCACTCCAGAAGTGCGATTTTTGAAAATGATACGAGCGACTTGGCAGTAGAAAATGTCAAAATTACTATGGAGATTATGCATCTTTCTACTGCCAAACCGCTCGTATGATTTTCAAAAATCGCACTTCAGGTCGCTCGTATAATTTTCAAAAATCGCACTTCTGAAGTGCGATTTTTGAAAATCATACGAGCGACTTGGCAGTAGAAAGTGTAAAAATTACTATGGAGATTATGCATCTTTCTCGTTTCTACTGCCAATTCGCTCGTAGGTACCTATGATTTTCAAAAATCGCTCTTCAGACATTGACCACAGATACAGATTTTTTTTTTCAAATGTGTTTTACGGCTCTGGATACTACATCCTTTAAAGCCATATCTACAATACGTCTTCTTCTTCAAAATCAGCACTGGTAGCATGCCAACCCACGATAGCCGTGATACGGCTTTATCAAGTCTTTTATCTCGTTCTTTTGCGCGCGAACGAACGAGATAAAAGACGTGATAAAGCCGTATCACGGCTATCGCGGGTTGGCATGCTACCAAAAATCGCACTTCTGGCCTGCGTTCAGAACCTACACCCAATGTGCACCCAGAGTGCACCCCGAACGCAACTTTTCGCACTAAACGCTCCCAGAGCCTCGGTGAAAGACGTTTTACTATAGAGCGAGTTGAAAAAACAACCGCACAAAAAGGTTCAGAACGCAGCACTGAGCCAGACATATTAGACTTGGCCCAAAAGTCTTTGTACCGAAGCTACAAACTTTTAAAAAAACTAACATTGTTTGCATTTGGCAACACTGTTTCCCTTTCCCGTTCCCGCGCTTTTGGTTGTCATTGTCAAACGGTCAGAACAGAAGGCTTCCTTGCTTATCTTATTAATTCCAGTTTTTAGCTTTCTTTGTTAAGTTCTTTTGAGTTTTCTTTATTCTACTCTACACTACATAGGTGCTTACCAAAATGGTTGGGAAGTCGAACAAGTTGTACGTCCACAAGCGTGGTAAGTAAAGACTACAAAGCAATCATTTTGTTATCTTCTAATAATTTCAGTTCATTTATTTAACTTTGCCAAGCCTTGAAGACATTGACCCTATAGTACCCACAGGGAGGATGTCTGCACCTGTCGTTTTACCGGTAACCTTAAATAAAAACTACCTACGGTATAAAATTAAGAAGATAAAACCATTGGTTCACCTGATAGTTCACAACATAGTACTAATTGATTAAGTCGGTATACGCGAGAGGGTTCTTTACTAGGTTCTTTACCTTTTTCGTCTGTCCTAGACAAGTAATTCCCGTGGGGGCCTAGCATGCCAATCGCGAGAAAACGACAAAAATCGAGATGTGCCTCTGTCTTTGTTAGTTGGCGTATGCAAAAGCGAGCGCGCATGTTTACTCGTTTTGTCGTGTGTGTCATGCTAGCCCTACTAAGCAGGGGAATTACTTGTTAGGGTATTTACTGAAGGAACAAGAGTACATTGTTTTTAAATCTCATTCTCAGAAGACTCATTCTATAAAATACGAGCTTTTGACCAGTGACTTCGTCCGTGTGGATTACACCTTTAGGGTTGATATTCGAAAAATCCTTTCTTAGTGCACCCTACATGCTCTGTAGATTATATATTCCAAATTTCATGTTTCTATCATCAACGGTTTAGGCTGTGCATTGTCTGTCAGTCAAGAAACTCATATTTTATAAGTATTACATAGATTAACTCTTTTGCGGTCTGTCTTAGTACAACCCGACCAAAAGTAGGATTAAGTTAACTAAAGTGAAGAATATTGTAAAAAATAGTAAAAACATAGTAAAGTGAAAATATAAGTAAGAATATTGTAAAGTGAAAAAATATTTAGTTATTTTATAGTTTTTTTAGTTATTTTATAGAAAAAATATTTAGTTTTTATGTTAGTGAAGAAAAAATGTGGGATGTGCAGGCAGGATTTCGAAAGGGAATGGGATGTATGGACCAAATCTTTTCCCTAAGGTGCATAGCCGAAAAATACCTGGCAAAGCACGCGAAGGTATACTGTGCCTTCGTGGACCTGGAAAAGGCGTATGATCGAGTGTGGAGGGAAGAATTGTGGTCTACGCTATCTATATACGGTGTTGACGATCACTTGGTGCAGGCACTAAAATCATTATACGAGGGTTCTAGTGCCTGTGTCAGGGTCAACGGGGCGCACTCAAAATGGTTTAACATCACCAGTGGAGTTAGACAGGGTTGTGTTGCGTCCCCTTGGCTTTTTAACCTGTATATGGATAGCTGTCTGACTGATCTGAAAGAATGCGAAAATGGTTTAAGAATGGGAGAGTTACTAGTCAAGTGCCTCCTGTACGCTGATGATCAAGTGATACTTGCATCGTCAGCGGGAGAGCTACAAGACATGGTAACTCTCATGAATACAGCATTGAAGAAGAAAGGAATGAAAGTGAATGTGAATAAAACTAAAGTAATGGTAATGGAGAGGGATGAATGTGTGACTGATTGTTGTATAATGATTGGGAACGAAAAAGTGCAACAAGTAAATGAGTTTGTATATTTAGGATGCATGTTTACTAGAGATGGGAAATGTGAGGGTGATATGCATAGGCGAGTAACAGCGGGAAACAAAGTAAACGGTGCTCTGCATACTATTGTGGCTAGCCAAGTAGTGTCCAAAAAGGCACGACTTGCTATACACAATGGTGTGTTGGTGCCTACACTTATGTATGGCAGTGAGTGCTGGGTATGGCAGAAGAAGCATGCAAGTAAAATTAATGCTGTTGAAATGCGTTCCTTGCGAAGTATGTGTGGTGTCACGATGAGAGATAGAGTGAGAAATTGTGTAATAAGAGATCGATGTAAATTGAAAGAAGATATTGTGACAAGAATAGAGAAAGGTATGCTTCGTTGGTTTGGTCATGTGGAAAGGATGAGTGACAGCAGATGTACGAAAGAGATATATGTTGCTAATGTGAGTGGAAGTGTCGGCAGAGGGCGCCCTCGTAGGACGTATGCTGATCAAATCAGTTGCGTCCTACAAAAAGGGGAGGTGCGGAGTACTCGAAACCGACGGGCATGTATGAGGAGATGTATGGATGTGCATGAGGCAAAAGAGGTATGTAAAGATCGTAGTAAGTGGCGCGCCCTGGTCTCTGCCTACCCCACTGGGAAAGAGGCGTGACGTTATAGATAGATAGATAGATGAAAAAATATTGTGTCGGTGAATAAAGGCTATTTTATTTTATTTACTAGTCATTTGCTTCGAGTTGGCCGCTCCCTCCCTTCCCGCTTCACCGTACCGCACCCCTAAGAGACCCTATTAAACGCAATTTTATAACCTCTAGCAACGCAACCACGTACGGCACGTCCGTCCCGATCACTAATATCGCTTTTAATTTTAAATTCTTATTTGCTTGTTATACTATTTTTTGTCGACGGGACCAGTTAATGTGCCTGTGACGAAATTTCGTAACGGTCATCGACGGCCAACTCCAAACAAACGGGTAGTATTTATTTTAACTCTTTCGCGGACACTGAACGGCTATTGCAGTGATAACAATAAAAGTTCTAATGTGTCTCGTTCAGTGTCCGCGTATTCACTGCCGGTCCTTTTTTCTGGACATTCACCAGATGCCGCACTTTTAAATTGCGAACATGTTGCTAACTAAATGAACGCACAGACGCATTCAAGGCACCTGATGAAAGTAACAAAAACGCATAAATGCGTTGCCGGCAGTTAAAGTGTTAACAGTTACCTCTAAAATTTACAGGAGGAAGAATGGAGGAGGTGCACATTGATAAGATCACCTCGAGGATCAAGAAGCTCTGCTATGGATTAAATATGGATTTTGTAGATCCTGTAAGTATTGTGTAGTTTTACTACCTACATTTAAAAATGTGTCTCAAGATGTGGAAAAAATATTTTGATGAAATATCTAAAGAAAAAGGAATTTGGTACAAAACAATACAAAGTCAGCCTCCTCACATACCTTGGTTTACCCAAATTAAGGCCAGTAGAAAAATTGTTGTTATGGCACATAGGCTTCATAGTGGACACATTCCACTAAATAAATTCGGCTTCATGATGAAAAAGTGTAGTTCACCTAACTGTGAGGAGTGTGGAGTGGTCGAGGACGTTCATCACCTGTTAGTGGAGTGTGTTCGTTACGAGCAGGCTCGAATGACACTGATGAGGGAGCTTGGAGTGAAAAGGCTTGATGTGGGCATGTTTCATGACATCCTAGCATCACCAAGTTCTGATGCTGCTAGGAAAGTGTTCGCCTTTGCAAACTCATCAGTGTCTCGTTAAGTAAATTAGAATTAAGTTAGAGTAGGTAAAGTCTAGATATAAGGTACGATGGGACTGACATGTACAAAATGTGTTTTGTATAAAAGTACCTTAAAAAAAAAAATTGAGTAAAAAAAAAAAACTTGCTGTGATCACCTATGATTGTCCCCCATCCGAAGAAAAAGTCCGGACTTAGCTTGAACGTACTTGAATTATCAGTTCTATGTAGTTTCATATGTATCTGGGTTGAAGAGGATTGTTTGTTTCACGTCATCAGCCTTCTCATCTCTACTGCACAGGCACTCTGCCCCCTCCTTCGGTTAAAATTTAGTACGTGCCACCTTAACCGAGAGGCAGGAGGTAGGGGGTTGAGGTCCTCACTAAACTAACAGACTTGAGTCTGATCTATGGTCCAAAAAGGTTTTAAATTTGGCATTACCTCACATCCCCTTCACTGGGAGGGGTTCACCTCAACCCCCCAAACCACCTCCCCACCTGGATGTTTCTAAATCCCCACCCCCCATGTTAGCGAAGCGATTTAACCATTATTATATCTTTCATGTCCAGGTGTCCATAACTCTGAAGGTCATAAGTGGAATATATTCGGGTGTGACAACCGTAGAGCTTGATAACCTGGCTGCTGAGACTGCGGCTACGATGACCACTGACCATCCTGATTATGCTGTGCTTGCTGCAAGATTAGCTATTTCCAATTTACATAAGGAGAGCAAGAAACATTTCTCAGGTATGTTCATTATACAGGGTGTTACAAAAGTAAAAATCAACATTTCAAACTTTTATGGGGGTTGTTAAGACAATCAAACTGAACAACTTTCACTATGGGACCAACATCAAAATCGCTAAAAATAAATTTTTTGTCCCATACATATAGCTTGAGTAGATTTGTAGTTTAGTATTGAATATCAGTTCCCAGACCCGAGTGAGTTCGGTGGTATCAGTTCAGTTCTTTGGTGATTGTTTCCCATACCGAAGCTCCACTGTGCCCAAAGTATGTTCCATAAAATACAATACTTTGCCTTGTTTTACAGATGTAATGACAGACTTGTACAACATTGTGAATCCGTACACAAAAAAGAGGTCCCCAATGATCTCAGATTACCATTATGATATAATCATGAAGAACAAGGAAAGATTGGATTCAGCAATAGTGTACGATAGAGATTTCAAGTACAACTATTTTGGTTTCAAGACTCTAGAGAGATCTTATCTGCTGAAAATTAACAATAAGGTAAACACTAGCACCTCATTATATTTCAGAAAAATACCCTGGATTAAAATACTCGGAACTAAAGAAGTTTCATAGTAAGACATTTTCTTCTGTAGCGCTCTCACAGATGAGCTACACTTTGCCAAAGAAAATATACACTACACTTTGCGGTCGCCGGGTGTCGCGGAGTGTAAAATGTATGAGCGCGACGCTCTGCGACCCACCGCGACAGCAACGCTGTCCTTATTCCACTTCTAGAAATTAATACACCTTGGAATTGGGGTCGTTTTGTAGCCAGTAGGAGGTTATATTCCATCAGTACTAGAATTAATGTATGATGAAAAACTTTAATTCTAGAAAAGTCGTTAAATTAAAAAAAAATGTATGTGAGAAAGTTGTGTTCGGAAATGTTTCGAACCAGCGAAGTAGGCGAGCGCGATGCTGACACGTCGAGTCAGCTTCTTTTGTCAGTGTGATCAGAAAAACTAAAGGAAGTGCCAAGTGTGATATCATTTTGAAAACTTGATTAAACTGGCCAACTTTTGAAATTACTTGGCAGGTTACCGCCATAAATTTTTTATACAGGTTATAGTCTCAAAGTTGACATAGAAAAAATTGTTACTGCAGAAGTCTGACAGAAAAAAGTGTTTTCTGGGGAGTCAAGTTGCAGGAACTGACCCGAGTACACGTCTCGCGTGGTTTCGCGCGTCGCGTTTGTGCCTGCCACGAGGCTCCACATTCCTCAATCTCTTCTTGCTCTTGTCCAAAAACAATCCCTGAGATTGGGATAGATTCTCCCATAAACTACTTGACACTGGCGGAAATGCAGTGCTAACGCACAAGCAAGAGTCCATTTAATTATAAATAAAAAAAAAGTTTTTTCTGTAAAAAGTATGGAACTAATAGTTTGTTTTTGAATTGGGTCCGCTGACAAGATTATTCTGGATTGCGTAACAGGTATTTTCAAAAAAAAAATTACAGCTACATCTAAAAGTTGAGTTAAAAAATCTTGAAACGAAAACTTTGATAGTTTTCGTTGAAGATATTACTTGGACTTTTTTTGTATTTTTCTCTGAACAGTTATAAACTCAACTATTACCTATTTGCGGCTTGACGTTGAGTTTTGGGACACCCTCTATATTATAACAAATATATTTTTATTACCTTCCAGGTGGCAGAGAGGCCGCAGCACATGCTCATGCGGGTATCAATAGGCATACATGGTGAAGACATAGATGCAGCTATTGAAACCTACAACTTATTGTCAGAGAAGTATTTCACACATGCTAGCCCCACCCTTTTCTCCGCAGCCACCCCTCGTCCACAGCTATCATCCTGTTTCCTCATCGCAATGAAAGATGACAGCATTGAAGGAATATACGACACTTTGAAGCAGTGTGCCCTGATTTCTAAATCGGCTGGTGGTATTGGTGTTCATGTTCATTGCATCAGAGCTAAAGGTACCTACATTGCTGGAACAAATGGAGTTTCCAATGGCCTAGTTCCGATGCTTCGTGTGTACAACAACACTGCCAGGTATGTGGACCAAGGAGGAAACAAACGTCCCGGTGCCTTTGCAGTTTATTTAGAACCATGGCATGCAGACATTTTCGAGTTTTTGGATCTGAAAAAGAACACTGGTAAAGAAGAAGTGCGTGCCAGAGAACTTTTCTATGCTCTGTGGATTCCTGACCTGTTTATGAAGAGGGTAGAACAAAATGAGAATTGGAGCCTGATGTGCCCTCACGACTGTCCCGGTTTGGCTGACTGCTGGGGAGAAGAGTTTGAAGCTTTGTATGAAAAATACGAAAAGGAAAAAAGATACATGAAACAAGTGAAGGCTCAGATGTTATGGAAAGCTATCATTGAAGCACAAGTAGAAACGGGTACACCATACATGCTGTACAAAGACTCTTGTAACAGAAAGAGCAATCAAAAAAACCTGGGCACTATCAAATGCAGCAATCTGTGCACGGAAATTGTTGAGTACACTTCAGATGATGAGGTGGCCGTTTGTAATTTGGCTTCTATTGCACTAAACATGTTTGTAAATGAGGACAAAACATACAACTTCGTACAATTGAAAGAAGTCACCAAAACTATAACAAAGAACTTGAACAAAATTATTGATGTGAACTTTTACCCAGTACCAGAAGCCAAGAAGTCTAACATGAGACACAGACCCATTGGAATTGGTGTGCAAGGCTTGGCAGACGCCTTCGTCTTAATGCGTATACCATATGAAAGTGAGGCTGCCATGAAGCTCAATCAACAAATATTTGAAACCATTTACTATGGTGCTCTGGAAGCCAGCTGTGAATTAGCAGAGAAGAATGGCGTCTATGAAACATATGAAGGAAGTCCAACAAGTCAGGGAATTTTGCAGTACGAAATGTGGAACAAAACACCAACTGATCTGTGGGACTGGGCTGTTCTGAAGGAAAAAATTGCAAAGCATGGTCTTAGGAATTCTCTGTTACTAGCCCCCATGCCCACTGCGTCAACTGCACAGATTCTTGGAAACAATGAATCATTCGAGCCTTTCACTTCAAACATTTACCAAAGAAGAGTTTTGTCAGGCGAATTTCAAGTGGTAAACCATCATCTGTTGCGAGACCTAACAGACGCAGAGTTATGGGACGACAACATGAAGAATCTTATCATACACAACAATGGTTCCATACAAAACATCGAAGCTATACCCAAAGAAATCAGAGAATTGTACAAAACAGTTTGGGAGATATCTGTGAAAACCACAATTCAGATGGCTGCTGACAGAGGTGCCTTTATTGATCAAAGTCAGTCTTTCAATATCCATGTTGCTGAACCAAACTATGGAAAGCTAACATCTATTCATTTCTATGCTTGGAAAATGGGTTTGAAAACTGGAATGTACTATTTGCGCACTAAACCGGCAGCAAACGCCATTCAGTTCACCGTAGATAAGTCCAAGGTCAGAGGCAAAGTTGCAAATGGCGTGTCTAATGGAAATTCTGAGAGGGATGAGGCTAACATGGCGGCGATTACTTGTTCTCTGCAAAATAAGGACGATTGTTTGAGTTGTGGGTCGTAATTTAAAGTAGATTGTTTGCTTGTTTGGAGGTTGCTTTACTATTGAATAGGATTTATTATCACATACAGCAATAATGTTAATAAAATAATAATTATGATAGAATATAAGTACAAATGTTAAATAAATAATTACACAATATAAGTTACTTACCTAATGTTATGCGGAATCTAATATACTTAATTGTGATTTTGAATTAAGACTGCTTTATTTTTCATAATAAAAATTACTTGAAAAATTATTTAGTTTTATTCAATAGTTCTGTTTTTTAGGTTCCGATTCTGACCTCCGAGACATCCCAATACCTTATCTTATCCCTAGTTTTCTTTCGGGAATATCATTAACTAGCTTAAGCACGCGACTTCATCCGTGCGAAATTGAAACAGTAAAAACTTCATCGAAATAGGTTTAGTAGTTTTCGAGAATGATACTCAGGAATACTGGGGTCGGCGGAGACGCCCCGCCACCCACACCGATCTATGATTTAGCACAACGGACCTAGAATGCCACCTGCGAGAAAACGACAAAAATCGAGACGTGTCTGTCTGTTATTTTCCATATGTGAAAGTGAGAGGGCATGACAGTTTTCTCGTTTTGTCACTTTTGCGTGCGTGGCATGCTAGCCATAGTGCTCTTTAGTGATATAACAATGTAGCTTCATAAAATAAAACAAAATATTTACATTATTAACATTTAAATATATTATTTTAATTCATTAAATTTCATTATTATTATTTATTATTCTTAAAACGTGATTCATTTTACCTAACCATTTATTGTCCATATTAAACTGAAATATAATTCAACTCTTCCTATAGCTTCTGAGAATTGGATAGATTATGTCTAGAGCTTCATTAATTTCATTCCTTGTTTTACCACCTGGAAAAAAACTAAATGTTAGAGGAAGGTTACATGTTCAGTATTTCGTCATTCTGGTCCATCAGTCTGGTCTGAATGACGGGAGAATGATGGTAAACCATCCATCCAGACTGATGAAAATTTATTCCGTCATTCCATTGTGAATGATGAAATACTGATGGGAAACTGATTGTGTAACCCACTCATCATTCTGGCGTCATTCGACGATCGACCAGACTGATGAAATACTGACCGTGTAACCTCCCTCTTAGAAATGAAGACGAATTGGTAAACCTCTTCCTTTTTTATAAGTCTGTAAAAAAGGTAGATTTTTGAATCTCAATATAATAACTTACCTGTAAAAACGATTTTCCCATTCACGAAAATTAACAAAACAACCCTTGGCCGTACCATTCTGTACACTAGGCCAGGAAATAGTTCAGGTTCATATGAAGTAAATTGCCCATGTGCTTGCTGGAGGGCTTCTAATCTCACTGGGAATCTTAGATCTGCAGTTGCTATAAAATTCTGTATCTTAAAATCTAAAAACTTTGCCTGAAAAAAAAAGAAAACAAATCTTTTAAGACAATCTTTAAAAAAAAAATTGGTAAATAAAAATGTTTGCCAACAGAAATAATGTAGTCAAATGCCACAGCATTATTTATTATACAGGGTGTAAGGGAAAAGTACCTATCATTAACCTTTAAACCACATACTCTACCCATCAAAATGAACTTTTACTATGGGAGCAAACCTCACAGAAAAAAAAACTGCTGTTCCATACTAAACTGCAATACCTACTCGACTCAAACGTATGGAGCAGCAGATTTTTTTTGTTCTGACAGGTTTGCTCCCATAGTAAAAGTTGTTCAGTTTGATGGGTAGATTTACAGATTAATGTTACTTTTCCTTACACCCTGTATTACTTATACATTTTATAGTACTTAAATACAACGTTTTAATGAATTAGCGCAAAACCTCATACACCCCAACTGATTTATAACAAAATAATTAGATTGCAACAATAATTTCATTATTTTAATAATTAAAATTTAAAGTTATTCGCATTTTAAGTTTTGAGGCAAAAATTATTTGTTATCATTTTAGCACTGAAAGAAAGCGCTAACGTACTCGTGGATACATTTTTATAATCTTGTTTTGGTAGTAAGTAGGGTGAGTGTGCCCGTGCGGTGGGTTGACATCGGGTTCAAAAAATTTTAAATTTTGCAAAGATATTATTTTGAAAAAAATTACCTATGTTGAAACCATGATAATTCGATTCTGCCATCGATTCTAAACAAACTACTTTCTAGTTTTGCGTTAATTCATTAACACGTTGTATATATGTAGTGTATAATGCTTACAGGAAATCCTAATTTATGAATAATCCTTGCAAATTTTCTAGCAGCTACATAAGAATCATGTTCATTTCTTGCTCCAGTGCATACTATTTTTCCAGACCTGCAAAAAAAGTCTTTAAAATCTGGACAAAACAATTACAAATATCAACTCCAAGAGCAAAATTAAATTTACCGAAAAACAAGAGCTGTAGCACGGGGTTCCAGTATCTTCATAACTACGCCTTGGAACCTTGCTGGATTGTATTCAGAAAACCTTGTTCTACTGTATATTTCCAATAATTTTAATTCACAACCCAAGCTCACCGTTGATACACAGTTCCTGAAAGAAAATTATTTTGTATAAAAAAACTATGTTCATTAGTTTCTTCAGCTAACTTCTAATAAAAAAAAGGGTTGTTAAAGGGTTTAATTTCAGGAAAGCCCTTGAGTGTTACAAAAAATGAAGCTAATATACAAATCACATATTTTTATGTTCAATGGTTTAGTCTGATGAGCTTTAATCAAAAAGTTATTCTGTTTAATGTAGATTTCTATGAGCATTTTTCACTGCCAAACCATTATCGACTTTGCTTGTATTGAAATAACATTGAAAACCAATCAACACATCTACTAGTCCCCGAGAGCATTGAAGCGACTTGAGGCGAATGAAACGCAAGGAAAGTCAATAATGGTTTGGCAATTCTCTGCGCTTCGCTTTGCCAGGGGTGGCGCTATTGTCTTATTTAGTTTTCTATCTCTATAAGTCTACCAGTTTCATGACAGATTAGGCAATGAGTATTTAATAATTACTGTATTTTAATGCTGTTTTTCGCCTGAGTAGATTCACTAGCCATCGGTGTTAACGCTGTCAAGGAGCTGTGTGGGTTGACTGGCACTGGTGTGAACGAGCAATGAGTGGGTGTCAGCGCCACATCCCCAGTTATCCGTGACTGAGACGTTGAAGACATGTTGGAGTCACTCCGGACACTGTCTGGCCTCAGTGGAGTCCTAATCACACTTGTAGATTGTCCACCAGGCGATGAGCTGTTTGTGCTTATAACAGTTGCTCTGTTCATTGATATAGTTTCTTTATCTGTATCTATGTAGACCATTTGTTCAACATCCATGTTCTGAAAGTGATTCAGTACTTATTAATACAATACCCACTCTCTCTTATTTGAGATGCTCAACACAACAATTGTTATGGTTGTGTTCTGAGGATTTTATGTTGTACTAGAGTTAACCCGCGACTTCGTCCGCACTGTTTACTAACAAAATTGCCATTGTTCCGTTGCCTTTTACGGGGACCGGATTATGGTACCCTGAATAAAATAATGACCCACAAGCGCATCGCTTATGATGCGCAAAAGTGTAGGTACTTGTCTCAGTTCCGACACAGAACAAATAATCACTACGTTTTATTATTTGTTCAGTGGGTTCCGAGGACCAAGTGACGGAGACCTGGTGCAGTGTTATTTCTAGTAGGTACACAATATTTTATTTCAATGAACGAAATGTGTTTTATGGTTTTAAAGAGGTTAGATTTTTGTTGACATCTGAGATATTTTAGATAGAACCGATTGAAAATCTGTTTCTTTACAATAATTACCTGAGAGTTACTCCAATTAGGTGTTGGTACAGCTGGAGTTAAACGTTTTAGGGGGCTACTGAAATCAAATGCAGTTTCCTTATTGTCCTCCATGGTACTAAATGAAATTGATCCTTTTAGAAGTAAAAATAAAAACTTGTAAAAACACACTGCTTCGTAAGGGTTATATTAATAATAATTAGCACTGAAACTGGAACTGAAACTTAACGAAAAAGTATGAATATTTACGACTGAATTTTACGATATTTTTTTTTTTCTTTATACAATTGGTATCGATTCGGTATGCGCACTCGACTAAACTAATTTTAACCAAAATTCGACTAAAATAAGTTAAGTCGTTTTCGTGTGCAATTCGGTTTTGGCAACGAACTAAATTAAGTCGTCTTGTTTGACAGGACTAAATCGACTTTGACAGGTTTAAATTGAATTCACAGATAAAATAATACGGTGATGGCAAGGTGATGGATTGTCTATGGTGTGGCTTATGGCGCGTCTCCACGACTGAATGATTTAAAGTCATTCGTTCATTCCGTTTTTTTGGTACAATATTTTAACGTATGAAAACAGCTGAATGCGATGGCGATAGTTAGATTTGTATACGTCTATCTTCTTCTTCCAAGATGATTATGTTTTTTTCGGATGTAAAATAATTTCAACTGAATTTTGTCACTTTGACATTGACAGGACGATTTTATTCTATTTGTTTTGTTGGAAACTGTGATAAATCAAGAAAAAAAGCCAAGATATTCATGAATGCTTCCAAAAAAGAAGTAAGTATACGTGCTTACCCGTCCGCCAACACCGGGACATACCTGGACCCCGAAACCCTTCGCATAGCAATGGGCCTCCGAGTCGGCGCGGAACTCTGCACCCACCACCACCAGTGCCCCTGTGGCATGAATGTCGATCGCCTGGGACACCACGGGCTCTCATGCCAACAAAGTGCCGGCAGATTTCCTCGCCACTCCACTCTTAACGACATCATACGCAGGTCTCTTGCCACTGTCAACGTACCGGCCACCCTAGAGCCGAAAGAGGCGTCTAAGATAATATATAGAGCCGAAAGGTATTGTACGAGAGGATGGCAAGAGACCAGACGGGACGTCTCTCGTACCCTGGAAGATGGGTCGGGTGCTGGTGTGGGATGCCACCTGTGTGGACACTCGCTGGCGCCGTCCCATGTACGGGGAACGAGCAAAAGAGTTGGCTCGGTTTTCAGTATCATTAACATTTACGTATTTAACCATTATTACCTAAAAATAATCACTAATTTGACTTAAAACTTGTTTCAGAGATCGGAGTAAAAAATCCAGTTACAATGTTGACCGCAGACCTAAGAAATCAGCGTCCGGTGGGCAGTTGTCAGAATATGGAGCACTGAGTGCTTTGCTACGGGATCGCAGACCTAAGAAATCAGCGTCCGGTGGGCAGTTGTCAGAATATGGAGCACAGTGCTTTGCTACGGGATCGCAGACTGAAGAAATCAGCGCCCGGTGGGCAGTTGTCAGAATATGGAGCACAGTGCTTTGCTACGGCATCACAGACCTAAGAAATCAGCGTCCAGTGGGCAGTTGTCAGAATATGGAGCACAGTGCTTTGCTACGGGATCACAGACCTAAGAAATCAGCGTCCGGTGGGCAGTTGTCAGAATATGGAGCACAGTGCTTTGCTACGGGATCACAGACCTAAGAAATCAGTGGGCAGTTGTCAGAATATGGAGCACAGTGCTTTGCTACGGGATCGCAGACCTAAGAAATCAGCGTCCGGTGGGCAGTTGTCAGAATATGGAGCACAGTGCTTTGCTACGGCATCACAGACCTAAGAAATCAGCGTCCAGTGGGCAGTTGTCAGAATATGGAGCACAGTGCTTTGCTACGGGATCACAGACCTAAGAAATCAGCGTCCGGTGGGCAGTTGTCAGAATATGGAGCACAGTGCTTTGCTACGGGATCACAGACCTAAGAAATCAGTGGGCAGTTGTCAGAATATGGAGCACAGTGCTTTGCTACGGGATCGCAGACCTAAGAAATCAGCGTCCGGTGGGCAGTTGTCAGAATATGGAGCACAGTGCTTTGCTACGGGATCACAGACCTAAGAAATCAGCGTCCAGTGGGCAGTTGTCAGAATATGGAGCACTGAGTGCTTTGCTACGGGATCGCAGACCTAAGAAATCAGCGTCCGGTGGGCAGTTGTCAGAATATGGAGCACAGTGCTTTGCTACGGCATCACAGACCTAAGAAATCAGCGTCCAGTGGGCAGTTGTCAGAATATGGAGCACAGTGCTTTGCTACGGGATCACAGACCTAAGAAATCAGCGTCCGGTGGGCAGTTGTCAGAATATGGAGCACAGTGCTTTGCTACGGGATCACAGACCTAAGAAATCAGCGTCCAGTGGGCAGTTGTCAGAATATGGAGCACAGTGCTTTGCTACGGGATCGCAGACCTAAGAAATCAGCGTCCGGTGGGCAGTTGTCAGAATATGGAGCACAGTGCTTTGCTACGGGATCACAGACCTAAGAAATCAGCGTCCAGTGGGCAGTTGTCAGAATATGGAGCACTGAGTGCTTTGCTACGGGATCGCAGACCTAAGAAATCAGCGTCCGGTGGGCAGTTGTCAGAATATGCAGCACAGTGCTTTGCTACGGCATCACAGACCTAAGAAATCAGCGTCCAGTGGGCAGTTGTCAGAATATGGAGCACAGTGCTTTGCTACGGGATCACAGACCTAAGAAATCAGCGTCCGGTGGGCAGTTGTCAGAATATGGAGCACAGTGCTTTGCTACGGGATCACAGACCTAAGAAATCAGCGTCCAGTGGGCAGTTGTCAGAATATGGAGCACTGAGTGCTTTGCTACGGGATCGCAGACCTAAGAAATCAGCGTCCGGTGGGCAGTTGTCAGAATATGGAGCACAGTGCTTTGCTACGGGATCACAGACCTAAGAAATCAGCGTCCGGTGGGCAGCTGTCAGAATATGGAGCACTGAGTGCTTTGCTACGGGATCGCAGACCTAAGAAATCAGCGTCCGGTGGGCAGTTGTCAGAATATGGAGCACTGAGTGCTTTGCTACGGGACCACAGACCTAAGAAATCAGCGTCCGGTGGGCAGTTGTCAGAATATGGAGCACAGTGCTTTGCTACGGGATCGCAAACTGAAGAAATCTGCGTCCAGTGGGCAGTTGTCAGAATATGGAGCACTGAGTGCTTTGCTACGCGATCGCAGACCAGAATATCAAGCAGCCTAGGGCGCTGAGCGTTTGCTACGTAATGATGATGATGATAATAATATATTAGTTTTTTTGTAATTTCTGGTTGATCTCATGATGTTAGTCTGAACTTAATTATGTTTAGAAATAAATTTGGTGATCAAGGTTCTTTTTGTGTATTTAATTTACCAAAATAAGTTCATAGATAGATTCATTGATTCTTTATTGTACATAAAAACATAATTATGAAAAAATACACTGTAAAGCCGCATTGACACGATCAACAGTCTGCTTGGACCGAGTGGACTCGTAGGAGTAAGCCTCATAGGATCCATCTTCCGGGTGTGCTCGGATTATGGGTTGCCAGAATACGAGTAGCGGGGTGTGCTCGGATTATGGGTTGCCAGAATACGAGTAGCGTCTGAGTAGGTATCCGAGTAAACTCAGTCCAAGCAGACTCTGATCGTGTCATAGCAGCTTAAGTAATAAAAAAATTCATGAATGAATGCAGTTGTTTATTTATTTGGTTATTATTATTATATATGATACACTAGCAGCTCAAAGCTGATGCGTGTATATCACTGCACTTGTTTAGTTTTATAAATAACTGTCCAGTCTATTTTTGAAAGAGTTCACTGAAGGCGCACTTATTACAGTCTCAGGCAATTTGTTCCACTCGCGAACTATTTGGTTGGGCAAAAAATGTTTCCGGGGGTTGCTTGTACAAAATTTGCCATCAATTTTGAGAGAGTGACCTCTGAGATTTTAGTTCTGGTTCATCCGGTATATATGTTCAATTCCTTGGACATCATAACATCCAGCAAGTATCTTATATGTCTCTATGAGGTAACCACGTTGACGCCGTTGTTCAAGTGTTGTTAACCCAAGCTCTTCTAATCGTCTCTCATATGGTTTGTCACGCAGTTCAACAACCATTTTTGTTGTCGTTAGTTTTCGGTATGTATTGGTACTTTTTGGTAATGTTGGTACATTCCGGTATAGGTTGATAGATGTATGTATTCATGCCAACATTCTTCTGTTCTGTGGAATGGTGCGTTGCACAGTTTCTGCTGGCATCTCAACCATTGTATCTATTGCATTGGAACCTTAAAGAAAATGTTGTTAAATTAGTTGAAGTATTTAATGCACTTATTAAGTATTGGAGTTTACCCGCGACTTCGTCCACACAAATTATAATTATAACAGATTTTAAGTGAAATCATAAGCTAAAAAACTTTCATAAAAATAGCTTCAGTAGTTTTTGCGTGATGTTCGAACAAACAAACAAATTTAGAGAAATAACTTGCTCCCGAAGAAAGGCTCGTTTTCATTGGTCGATAACTTGGTTGATATACAGCATGCGGGGACTCCGCGCAGGCAGGCTAATGAAAAATGAAATTCAACAACACAGTGGTTGTTATATCACCTACAGGAATCCCCCATCCATCGATCATAGAACTAGATGCACAATCAGCGTTTGTTCGCTATAGACCAGTGAAAATGGTTCCCTGCATCCGTGCCTTATGGCATGCGTTACAGAAATCTCTCGCATCCCAAATGCGGGCTATATCGAGCAGTGAAAATAGTTGCCCTAATGCGGGGTCCATGGCATGCGTTACAGAAATCTCTCGAGAAAGAACGAACAATGAAAATGAGCCCAAAGGTCATAAGCAGCAAAATTTCACACAGATGACGCTGTGGAAAATACTTAGTATATAAGTCCCACTGCAGGGCACAGGCCTTCCCTCAGGGAGGGTGTTGGGGCGTCATTCCACCACGCGTCCCCAATGCAGATTGGTAGAATTTCTTTTTCAGCATATGCAGGTCCTTCCTCACAATGTTGTCCTTCACCGTTTGAGAGCAGTTGGTATTATATACATTATAAAAACTCAACTCAATGCAGCCTGGCTACGTTTCCACCAGAGATGTGCGAGGACGCGTAGAGAGGGGTGTGCGTTTTAAGAACCAATAGAATCGCTTCATTTACCTTGCCTCGCTCAGCACAGCTCTGGTGGAAACGGCTTAGCGGAGCAAAGTTTTTGTACGTACAAAAGAAGCAAGTGATGTGTGTGAGAAATGTATTGCGAGGTTTGCGACATACTTGTACCATCCAGTCCATAGATGCCCCCGCCGACACATTTCACAGCTTCGCAACGCATCCTCGCACCGCACATAAATGTGCATTTTCACAGCTCCACTAGACATCCTCGCACGACACATTTCCCTCGCACATCTCTGGTGGAAAAGCTCCCTAAACGGGTTCAAAGTATCTCGTGGGTCTCTTTAACCTAACTCTTTCCTGCTGATTTCTGTGAAGTGAATTTTAGGGCGCTCGGCCTGCGGCTCGCTTGACGGCAGACTGACCCCGGAGACCAGGTCCACCAGGTGTCCAGGAGGGACTTAGTAGGGAGTTAGGTAGCTCGGGCTTCGGCCTCGCGCTCAAGAGATACATTTATGAAATGAAACCTCATAATTTACCTCTCTTCTGCTTCTACCAGAGCCGCAACTATGTAACGCGCCATTTCCACTTGATTTTTACTTAAATTCACAGGAAAACACGCCTAGTTGTTTTTAGTCGACACCTTTTAAGTCGCAACTAAAATTGGACTAAAATAAGTTTGACACATCTAAAAGTGACAGGTGAATGGTATCGATTCGGTATGCGCACTCGACTAAACTAATTTTAACCAAAATTCGACTAAAATAAGTTAAGTCGTTTTCGTGTGCAATTCGGTTTTGGCAACGAACTAAATTAAGTCGTCTTGTTTGACAGGACTAAATCGACTTTGACAGGTTTAAATTGAATTCACAGATAAAATAATACGGTGATGGCAAGGTGATGGATTGTCTATGGTGTGGCTTATGGCGCGTCTCCACGACTGAATGATTTAAAGTCATTCGTTCATTCCGTTTTTTTGGAACAATATTTTAACGTATGAAAACAGCTGAATGCGATGGCGATAGTTAGATTTGTATACGTCTATCTTCTTCTTCCAAGATGATTATGTTTTTTTCGGATGTAAAATAATTTCAACTGAATTTTGTCACTTTGACATTGACAGAACGATTTTATTCTATTTGTTTTGTTGGAAACTGTGAAAAATCAAGAAAAAAAGCCAAGATATTCATGAATACTTCCAAAAAAGAAGTAAGTATACGTGCTTACCCGTCCGCCAACACCGGGACATACCTGGACCCCGAAACCCTTCGCATAGCAATGGGCCTCCGAGTCGGCGCGGAACTCTGCACCCACCACCACCAGTGCCCCTGTGGCATGAATGTCGATCGCCTGGGACACCACGGGCTCTCATGCCAACAAAGTGCCGGCAGATTTCCTCGCCACTCCACTCTTAACGACATCATACGCAGGTCTCTTGCCACTGTCAACGTACCGGCCACCCTAGAGCCGAAAGAGGCGTCTAAGATAATATATAGAGCCGAAAGGTATTGTACGAGAGGATGGCAAGAGACCAGACGGGACGTCTCTCGTACCCTGGAAGATGGGTCGGGTGCTGGTGTGGGATGCCACCTGTGTGGACACTCGCTGGCGCCGTCCCATGTACGGGGAACGAGCAAAAGAGTTGGCTCGGTTTTCAGTATCATTAACATTTACGTATTTAACCATTATTACCTAAAAATAATCACTAATTTGACTTAAAACTTGTTTCAGAGATCGGAGTAAAAAATCCAGTTACAATGTTGACCGCAGACCTAAGAAATCAGCGTCCGGTGGGCAGTTGTCAGAATATGGAGCACTGAGTGCTTTGCTACGGGATCGCAGACCTAAGAAATCAGCGTCCGGTGGGCAGTTGTCAGAATATGGAGCACAGTGCTTTGCTACGGGATCGCAGACTGAAGAAATCAGCGCCCGGTGGGCAGTTGTCAGAATATGGAGCACAGTGCTTTGCTACGGCATCACAGACCTAAGAAATCAGCGTCCAGTGGGCAGTTGTCAGAATATGGAGCACAGTGCTTTGCTACGGGATCACAGACCTAAGAAATCAGCGTCCGGTGGGCAGTTGTCAGAATATGGAGCACAGTGCTTTGCTACGGGATCACAGACCTAAGAAATCAGTGGGCAGTTGTCAGAATATGGAGCACAGTGCTTTGCTACGGGATCGCAGACCTAAGAAATCAGCGTCCGGTGGGCAGTTGTCAGAATATGGAGCACAGTGCTTTGCTACGGCATCACAGACCTAAGAAATCAGCGTCCAGTGGGCAGTTGTCAGAATATGGAGCACAGTGCTTTGCTACGGGATCACAGACCTAAGAAATCAGCGTCCGGTGGGCAGTTGTCAGAATATGGAGCACAGTGCTTTGCTACGGGATCACAGACCTAAGAAATCAGTGGGCAGTTGTCAGAATATGGAGCACAGTGCTTTGCTACGGGATCGCAGACCTAAGAAATCAGCGTCCGGTGGGCAGTTGTCAGAATATGGAGCACAGTGCTTTGCTACGGGATCACAGACCTAAGAAATCAGCGTCCAGTGGGCAGTTGTCAGAATATGGAGCACTGAGTGCTTTGCTACGGGATCGCAGACCTAAGAAATCAGCGTCCGGTGGGCAGTTGTCAGAATATGGAGCACAGTGCTTTGCTACGGCATCACAGACCTAAGAAATCAGCGTCCAGTGGGCAGTTGTCAGAATATGGAGCACAGTGCTTTGCTACGGGATCACAGACCTAAGAAATCAGCGTCCGGTGGGCAGTTGTCAGAATATGGAGCACAGTGCTTTGCTACGGGATCACAGACCTAAGAAATCAGTGGGCAGTTGTCAGAATATGGAGCACAGTGCTTTGCTACGGGATCGCAGACCTAAGAAATCAGCGTCCGGTGGGCAGTTGTCAGAATATGGAGCACAGTGCTTTGCTACGGGATCACAGACCTAAGAAATCAGCGTCCAGTGGGCAGTTGTCAGAATATGGAGCACTGAGTGCTTTGCTACGGGATCGCAGACCTAAGAAATCAGCGTCCGGTGGGCAGTTGTCAGAATATGGAGCACTGAGTGCTTTGCTACGGGATCGCAGACCTAAGAAATCAGCGTCCGGTGGGCAGTTGTCAGAATATGGAGCACTGAGTGCTTTGCTACGGGATCGCAGACCTAAGAAATCAGCGTCCGGTGGGCAGTTGTCAGAATATGGAGCACAGTGCTTTGCTACGGGATCACAGACCTAAGAAATCAGCGTCCGGTGGGCAGCTGTCAGAATATGGAGCACTGAGTGCTTTGCTACGGGATCGCAGACCTAAGAAATCAGCGTCCGGTGGGCAGTTGTCAGAATATGGAGCACTGAGTGCTTTGCTACGGGACCACAAAGAAATCAGCGTCCGGTGGGCAGTTGTCAGAATATGGAGCACAGTGCTTTGCTACGGGATCGCAGACTGAAGAAATCTGCGTCCAGTGGGCAGTTGTCAGAATATGGAGCACTGAGTGCTTTGCTACGCGATCGCAGACCAGAATATCAAGCAGCCTAGGGCGCTGAGCGTTTGCTACGTAATGATGATGATGATAATAATATATTAGTTTTTTTGTAATTTCTGGTTGATCTCATGATGTTAGTCTGAACTTAATTATGTTTAGAAATAAATTTGGTGATCAAGGTTCTTTTTGTGTATTTAATTTACCAAAATAAGTTCATAGATAGATTCATTGATTCTTTATTGTACTATCAGCATAGTTCACGCTGGACCCCACTAAGATCTAATTTTGCTTGTAGCGCCCGTCCGCTACCTCGCGTATGACATCCAATAGCGTCACGGTAGCACCATAAAATTTTTTTGCTTCGTCCCTTTTTACGTTTGTTGTATTCTAACTATAATAGGAATAAACTAAAACAATATTTTCTGTGCTAAGAACTCAATATTTAGTTGTTAGGGTCCCGTATCCAAAGGGTCTGCTACAAAAAGTAAAAATTCATGGGGCTGGATAATTTCTTTTTTATTGCTATATCGTAAAAACGGTAACACAAATAAACGTTAAACTTGGTGTAATTATAGTGCATACTTTAACGTAAAACAAATAATCAAAACTAGCCAAGTGTTGAGTCCGGCTCACGCTAAGGATTCTAGTCGAATCGCAATATTTTCGGTAAAGTGTATACGGAACCCTCGGTGCGAGTGTCCGACTCGCACTTGTTATAATTTCTGTCATGTCTCCAAAGCTCGATATGTCGGGAACTGACTATCCTAGTAAAGCAAGTATCCGAGTAGGCCCCACTTGGAGCAGGTAGTGAGCAGGATCGGTTGTAAACTGTAATTGTCTAACCAACTTTCGCTACACCATCTGTTTTACAGATGTTTTTTTAGTTGCTTATTGGTCAACAAAATAAAGAGCGGGACTGGCCGTGATGGTCACTTGCAAAGGAAAAATGTTTGAAAAGGGTCCAGCGTGAACTATGTTGATAGTACATAAAAACATAATTATGAAAAAATACACTGTAAAGCCGCATTGACACGATCAACAGTCTGCTTGGACCGAGTGGACTCGTAGGAGTAAGCCTCATAGGATCCATCTTCCGGGTGTGCTCGGATTATGGGTTGCCAGAATACGAGTAGCGTCTGAGTAGGTATCCGAGTAAACTCAGTCCAAGCAGACTCTGATCGTGTCATAGCAGCTTAAGTAATAAAAAAATTCATGAATGAATGCAGTTGTTTATTTATTTGGTTATTATTATTATATATGATACACTAGCAGCTCAAAGCTGATGCGTGTATATCACTGCACTTGTTTAGTTTTATAAATAACTGTCCAGTCTATTTTTGAAAGAGTTCACTGAAGGCGCACTTATTACAGTCTCAGGCAATTTGTTCCACTCGCGAACTATTTGGTTGGGCAAAAAATGTTTCCGGGGGTTGCTTGTACAAAATTTGCCATCAATTTTGAGAGAGTGACCTCTGAGATTTTAGTTCTGGTTCATCCGGTATATATGTTCAATTCCTTGGACATCATAACATCCAGCAAGTATCTTATATGTCTCTATGAGGTCACCACGTTGACGCCGTTGTTCAAGTGTTGTTAACCCAAGCTCTTCTAATCGTCTCTCATATGGTTTGTCACGCAGTTCAACAACCATTTTTGTTGTCGTTAGTTTTCGGTATGTATTGGGTACTTTTTGGTAATGTTGGTACATTCCGGTATAGGTTGATAGATGTATGTATTCATGCCAACATTCTTCTGTTCTGTGGAATGGTGCGTTGCACAGTTTCTGCTGGCATCTCAACCATTGTATCCATTGCATTGGAACCTTAAAGAAAATGTTGTTAAATTAGTTGAAGTATTTAATGCACTTATTAAATATTGGAGTTTACCCGCGACTTCGTCCACACAAATTATAATTATAACAGATTTTAAGTGAAATCATAAGCTAAAAAACTTTCATAAAAATCGCTTCAGTAGTTTTTGCGTGATGTTCGAACAAACAAACAAATTTAGAGAAATAACTTGCTCCCGAAGAAAGGCTCGTTTTCATTGGTCGATAACTTGGTTGATATACAGCATGCGGGGACTCCGCGCAGGCAGGCTAATGAAAAATGAAATTCAACAACACAGTGGTTGTTATATCACCTACAGGAATCCCCCATCCATCGATCATAGAACTAGATGCACAATCAGCGTTCGTTCGCTATAGACCAGTGAAAATGGTTCCCTGCATCCGTGCCTTATGGCATGCGTGACAGAAATCTCTCGCATCCCAAATGCGGGCTATATCGAGCAGTGAAAATAGTTTCCCTAATGCGGGGTCTATGGCATGCGTTACAGAAATCTCTCGAGAAAGAACGAACAATGAAAATGAGCCCAAAGGTCATAAGCAGCAAAATTTCACACAGATGACGCTGTGGAAAATACTTAGTATATAAGTCCCACTGCAGGGCACAGGCCTTCCCTCAGGGAGGGTGTTGGGGCGTCATTCCACCACGCGTCCCCAATGCAGATTGGTAGAATTTCTTTTTCAGCATATGCAGGTCCTTCCTCACAATGTTGTCCTTCACCGTTTGAGAGCAGTTGGTATTATATACATTATAAAAACTCAACTCAATGCAGCCTGGCTACGTTTCCACCAGAGATGTGCGAGGACGCGTAGCGAGGGGTGTGCGTTTTAAGAACCAATAGAATCGCTTCATTTACCTTGCCTCGCTCAGCACAGCTCTGGTGGAAACGGCTTAGCGGAGCAAAGTTTTTGTACGTACAAAAGAAGCAAGTGATGTGTGTGAGAAATGCATTGCGAGGTTTGCGACATACTTGTACCATCCAGTCCATAGATGCCCCCGCCGACACATTTCACAGCTTCGCAACGCATCCTCGCACCGCACATAAATGTGCATTTTCACAGCTCCACTAGACATCCTCGCACGACACATTTCCCTCGCACATCTCTGGTGGAAAAGCTCCCTAAACGGGTTCAAAGTATCTCGTGGGTCTCTTTAACCTAACTCTTTCCTGCTGATTTCTGTGATGTGAATTTTAGGGCGCTCGGCCTGCGGCTCGCTTGACGGCAGACTGACCCCGGAGACCAGGTCCACCAGGTGTCCAGGAGGGACTTAGGAGGGAGTTAGGTAGCTCGGGCTTCGGCCTCGCGCTCAAGAGATACATTTATGAAATGAAACCTCATAATTTACCTCTCTTCTGCTTCTACCAGAGCCGCAACTATGTAACGCGCCATTTCCACTTGATTTTTACTTAAATTCACAGGAAAACACGCCTAGTTGTTTTTAGTCGACACCTTTTAAGTCGCAACTAAAATTGGACTAAAATAAGTTTGACACATCTAAAAGTGACAGGTGAATGTTCGTTTCGAATAGCAAAGGGACGTTTTTAACCTAATTTAGTTCGAAATAAGTTTAGTCCTGTCAGATAAGTTAAGTTTTTTTTAGTTGTGTTTTTCCGAATAGCATACATGATTTTGACACATTTTAACTAAATTTAAGTTAAGTTTAGTCGTAATGGGCGCAACCGAATCGATACCATTGTTCGTTTCGAATAGTGTTGCCGTTTTAGTTTGCAGATATCGAAACAATTAAGAAAACTCGACTTTGTCGTTACGCCATTTATTTGAGAAGGAAAAAACAATATCGAATCAAATACATGTCACACCATAGATAAGCTAAGTACTATGTCTATGCCACAACATCCTCCACACGCGAGAAAGAAACGACATGATACATTTTATTTTCATGTCTAATATTTACCCACTAATAACTCAAAGTAATGATACGAAAACAAGTAGGTACCACAATCAAAGCAACACATAATATTTTTATAGAAAACTAGTCCTAACTCAACCTCAACATTTAAGTTCAAATTAGAACACAAATTCAACATTTGGTAAACTTTGACATGCCTTTGTTGGAAAACTTTGACAAGCGTTTGTTAATTAATTTTACTTGTCTTTAAATAGGTACGAAACATTATTGCAGTTCAACGTGATAATGATAAGACAGGGTAATTAAACACATCTTATTATCTTATTAATAAAATAACAATTTTACCTATTGGCTGTTTTATTTTTAAACTGGTATCTGACAGATAAGTAGTTCAGTAGGTAGATAATTAAATTCCCCATATTAGCGAAATTACTAACCACAAACGAAAGTTGCTCACTTCTCAACTACCTATTATAACTAAAATAAACATACCTTTAAATACGTAGGTACCTTATAGCCTAAACCTTATACCGGCTAGGTAAGTTGGTTATCCTTCCACTGCGAGTGGCCGTGGCCTTATCCTTAGTATTAACAATGGTACTCGGCTCCGTTGCTGCGGGATTTATTACTTCAGCATCGGCCTCCTTGCCAGGGCAACAAGAAGAAAAATCACGCAGGCTGTCACCTACTTCTAATGGATACAAGCGTTGAATAGGTCTAATCTTTAGACCAGTCGATGTCTTGATTTCCACTGACCTTTGGACACCATCACATCCAGTAAATATTTTAGTTACTATGCCTAGTGGCCAATTTACTCTTTTCTCTTCTGTCTCTAGTAAGACAACCTGTCCTACCCTTACTACATCCCTTGAAATTTCACGGCGCCATGCTTCCTTTAGAATCAATTTGGGCGGCAGCATTACAGGAGAAGTATATCCAATAGGATCAAATATTTTCTGTGTCAGTGATAGGACTTCTCTTTTAGTGACATATTTTATATCCTGTTTTGGAGGCAAAGTACTAGTATTACAGTAAAGTTCATCTGACTCAGTATCCCACATTATTCCTAGGACTGAAATGCTTGACTGTCCAGTTTCATTGAGCTTCATAGGTGATGTAACCCACTGTCTCAGATCAAACTTTGCGTCCCGCATTATCTGTATACTATGTGACCTAAAATTATTAACCTCCTCTTCAGAGTCTAGGCTTGTTATGCAATTATCGACGTAGTATGACTTACTTAGTAGTTTAGCCGCCTCCTTACGCTGACTTGTAGCCCACTGCTGATCATTTTCCATCTCTTGAAACAAGTGATGTTGTATCGTAGCTGATAGCAGAAACGGACTTGGTGTCAGGCCAAATACTACTCGACAATGTCTAAAAGTCACCATTTTAGTCCTCGAACTGTCTTCCCACCATAGAAACCTCAATCGGTCTCTATCTTTAGGAGAAATTGATATTTGAAGGAATGCCTTTGCAATATCAGCTGATATGCCGATTGCTCCTTTTCTGAAGGCTACTAATAATGTAGGTATTTTCTCCAAAAAATTTATTCCCTTTTCTAAACAGGAATTAAGGGATTTTCCATTTTTGTCACGGGCTGATGCATCAAAAACAGGCCTCACTTTTGTAGTTAAGCTGCTCTCTTTTATTACAGCTCTATGGCTGAGATTCAGAGACGATTTTTAAGTCATAGTTCGAACTCCCGTATGTCAAAACCGATGCTAAGTTCAATTTTCGTATTCAGAGTCGAGCAAAACTTTGCTTAGTCTGAACTCAAACTAAGCCGAGCATTAGTTTCCGAAATCGGCGACTTAAGTCCTACTTTGGCCCTACTCAGCAAGGAATCAGGGCCATAATGCCAAAAATGTGCCAGTAAAACGAAAAATAATCCTCAATGTAATGTCAAAGTCCCTTTGACATATTTATCATAAATATTTGTTTGAAACAAGAAAATTCGGAACAAATCAGTGGTTTTTAAATAAAATGGACAATATCACAATATTGGCCGTGTTATTGTCCAATTTCTGGAGTATGCTGTGTTGAGAAATTACGATTTTTACGAGGATTGTTCAAGTCTTCAAGTCCTGTTCCACTTCGTCAGCAAGAATAAAGATCCCTTTTGATGGTGCTTTCGATTACAATATAACGAAAGTAAATTAACCGATCCCCACATAAGGTCAGAGTGTCATCTTAGGGGCGATTTGTTGGAGTTGGAGTAGTAACCCCTGATACCCAGTATTAAAAACATGATTGTTACCTACTTTGATTAATGGAGAGCGACATTATACAAAGGATACCTACCAATATTGTGATGTGTAATGTAATCTATCACTGCGCATTGATTATGCGTGTTGAACTACCTAATGCCTCAACACCCTCCTTGACGGAATGCCTGTGCCGGAGAGTTTGTGAAGTTCCCATACTTTTTGCTCGACTAAGCTTTTCTCAACACTCTACATCCTTGGTTATGTCAGCATCAATGTTCATATCTTATCTTCCTAAATAGGTAAGTAATAGTCTTTTATTTAATAATTAACACATTCGTGGACAGTGACCGACTACAGCAGTAATAATAAAAGTTCTATTGTGTCTCGTTCACTGCCCGCGAACGTGTTAAGATGGATGGCTGTGTGATTTTGGCTTACAATTTGCCACATCTCTCTTTTGGTGTTGTACAAGGTGACTAAAGTAAAGGATAAGGGTTTCTCAAGCAGTGTATTTGTGGGTGAAAAGCTATCCACCTATCACCGCTTTACACATTATTCAATGTGAAACCTGCAATATGCTAAAAGAGCTTTGCTACGACTGCTTGCAAGACAGTTGGTAGTTGTATATGTATGTGGTATATCATCTGTGCGGATTCAAACACAAATCCTCACGTTTAAGTGTTGATACCTTTCCGCATCACACCACCAATTGATTTTATGTTTAATTATAATACGGTATTAATATGGACAAGTCTT
The DNA here is from genome assembly GCA_922987775.1 of Agonopterix subpropinquella. Classification (NCBI taxonomy): domain Eukaryota; kingdom Metazoa; phylum Arthropoda; class Insecta; order Lepidoptera; family Depressariidae; genus Agonopterix; species Agonopterix subpropinquella. The sequence goes on along the minus strand of OV277703.1, from coordinate 14,978,563 downwards.
GTAATCCCATGGCAATAAAAGTTTATTGATTAGATAACCTATAGTATAATAAAAATATTTTTTATTTTCAGGCCGTTGACACCAACGATGAAAGTTTTTGATGTTGCAACGTGACGGCCAAATAAAGGCTGGACGGATAATGATAATTTTAGTTAAAGACAGTAGTTAGTCCCTTTTGAATCCCAGCTCAAGAGCTAACAAAATTATAATTATGTGGAAGTTCAGACCAGAAATGTTGTGGCACGCGTGTTCTGTGCCCAAAAAAACGGATTATTGGATCGCATGGATACATCATGTTGAACTGAGCACCAAAATAAACAACTAAAAGCAATATATCAAATTGTGGTATACTGTGTAGTTCTGCACAACTGCGCTATTGATGCCAATGAAGTGCTGAAAGAAGATAAGGAGTATGGAGAAGAAACTTCTCTTTAATTTCACCTGTTTGCTGGTCTGTGCATTTCACAACAACATGGTGCAACTTAAAAAAATAAATCTAGTTATTCACTTTTATTTAAATAAAATATTGTGTAAATAAACCACTTTTATTAAAATTCCTTGTTTTATTTTGATTGTGTTTTGAATTCGTGATTTTTCATGAATTTATTCGCCGATTTTACGCAAAAGTAATTCAAATCACCCGCGTAATTTGTATTTTCCATTGTGTTCCACTAGCACGGGCCATCTTTGATACAATCTTCTACCTCTTTTACTCTTACGACGATTTCGTATGGTTCTATCACTTCATTCTTTCATGTAGCAGTTGGCAAAACCATCCCACAGAGTGTCTACTGAATGAATAGGAATGAACGAATGATAACTCGTACTTAGCCGAGTAGTGGCTTAGCACCGGTTGAAACTTGACTGTGAATACCAAAAAGTAAGTTCGCGTTAAGTACTACTTTGGCTGTCTTGGCTTAGTTCGTGCTTAGCACGTCTTAACGAATCGTCTCTGAATCTCAGCCTATGAGGTAAATAATGTGACTGGTCCATATTATTCTCAGGTTCAAAAACAGACTCAATTATCCCAGTGCCATGCCACTCTTGTATTATGTTATGATAAGTATCAAAAGTGCCAGACATTAACAACTTTTTGGTAGTAAACTCTAATCTTTGCTTTGCAACATTACAATTATTTTGTAACTGGTCAAATCCTACCTTCCAGGGTAATTGTACTTCATATCTGCCTTCAGAATTCACCTGTATAGTTTCTTCAAAGGACATGATCACTTCAGCCTCTGTTTCTACTCTGGACTTTACTTCTATGGGGTCCCGAATACCCAGTGTTTCTAACGACCAATAATCTGATATATTATTATTATTAGAACAGAATAAAGTCGTTGATAGAGTGTTATTCATTACCACACTTACCTGTTTTCCTTGTAGGGTCCATCCAACTTTTGTTTTGATTGCTACCAATCCATTTTGTAGCTGGACCACTTTACCTGTCATAAAATATCCTGAGAAGTCAGCACCTATTAAAAGCTCTATATCTGTTTTATCACCCTTATCTGTCAGATCGATCTGATTTTGTTCAAGAACTTTTTGCAAATTTAAATCAGAACAATTAATTTTAGGTACATTACTACAGATACAATTTTGGCTTAGGGCCTCAACTTGTAGCTTAAACTTACTGTCTAAACCTTCGATTTCAAACTGGTAAACGTTATGTTTCATGGGATTAATTTCCATTCCACCGAACAAGCAGTGTGCCAACGTTTCCTTATTCATGATTGGAATCTTCAGTTTATCGACTACTTCTTGTTTGATATATGTTCGCTGAGATCCATTATCGAACATGGCACGTACTGGAATTTTCTTATTGCCGCTGGTTACATTTACCACGACTGTTTGAAGTAACGTCACACCTTGAGACATCGCTTGAGATGACAAGGTTGTAGATGGTGCGCCGCTAACATCTTTCTTCTCCTCTTCATTATTTTTGAGAGGTTCTTGGTTTGTTTTTGGTGTTGCAGGTTCTGTTGAACAGATGGCGGTTGAATGCCTCTTCCCGCAGATCAGACATTTTATGAATGCTTTGCAGACTCTAACGTGGTGTCCGACCTTTAAACACAAAGTGCACGCTCTCTGTTCCTTCAAATGCTCTATTCTTTGCTCAATGCTCATTTTATTCATTTTATAGCATTCTAGGCTCGCGTGCGTGTCTTTACCGCACCAAACACATGCGTTATAGTAATTAATTTTCTTTCCAACTGCCTTTTTCTTTTCTGTGTATACTAGACAGCTGGCTGAAGCTTTAAACTGTTCCTCTCGGTGCAAGGTCTCTTGTGAGTTGAAGGTACTTTGTGCCATAAGGATTCTTTGGTTGCTATCTACCTCCTTTTTAATGAAGTCTAGTAAGCTGTTGAGCTCTACGTCCATTTCTGCATTGTGTGCAGTAGAGCGTTCCCATGCTCTTAGAGTATCTTCAGGTAACGCAGATTCTATCATAGGTAGAATAAATGCTGCATATTTATCCTTGGTTACACCCAAGCTGGCAAGTGCACGTAGTTGGGCACTGAGTTTATCGTAGAGCGCTGTTAATGTCAGTTCAGACTTTCCTAATATAAGCGCCAATAACTCTCTTACGTAAACTTGTATTAACAGCTCTTCCCTAGCATACCTTGATTTAAGATGTTGTAGGCAATCTGCATAGTTACTGGACTGGTAGCTTTCCACCAAGGTCTTTACTTCGCTATTGTCGGCCATTGCCTCTAGTAAGTAATGATACTTATCCTCGTCAGGGATGTTTTCGTTTTCATTTATTTTTTTAAACTGATCATAAAATAGTAACCAATTTTTTAAATTTCCATCGAATTTCTTGATGTGTATCGGTGGCAGTTTAAGTTTAAATTGTTGTCCCTGTGTCGGGTCTTCCACTTTTTGTATGGGAGTATTTTTCGATGCAAATAGTGCTTCCAACTTCTCACACATATGAAAATAACTTGATAGATATTTCATTACCTCTTCTTCTTCCTTTAGGAGATCCTCCTCTTTGAACTTAGGGTCCCCAAGTATGATATTCTTTATTTCGTTATTTAACGATTCGAGCCGCTTGTTATAACTAGTCAATTTTGCTAGTTCTGCTCTTAAATAATATTCAGGGCGATCCCCGGTTTGCAGATTATTCATTATGGAATTGCATGTGGTGGTGAATAATCTCCTCACCACCGCACGCTCTCTGCGGTATTTTTCTTTCGCTTCCAAATTAGCTGGCGAAGTTTCCCTTTGTATTTTCTCTTCACTGGTCGCCATGTTGCCGTTTTAGTTTGCAGATATCGAAACAATTAAGAAAACTCGACTTTGTCGTTACGCCATTTATTTGAGAAGGAAAAAACAATATCGAATCAAATACATGTCACACCATAGATAAGCTAAGTACTATGTCTATGCCACAACAAATAGCAAAGGGACGTTTTTAACCTAATTTAGTTCGAAATAAGTTTAGTCCTGTCAGATAAGTTAAGTTTTTTTTAGTTGTGTTTTTCCGAATAGCATACATGATTTTGACACATTTTAACTAAATTTAAGTTAAGTTTAGTCGTAATGGGCGCAACCGAATCGATACCAATTTATCCTTTCGGAAATGCAATGGGAACTAGCCCTCACAGCATGGTCATAAGTTACATTTTTCTTTGTACTTAAAACTAACTTAACTAATCTTACACCTAAATATTGAAATGTGTGGGTGATACACACATTCCAAGTTCAAGATAAGTTTTACGCGAGGATCAATCCGAATCAAACGGGAGCGCCTTCTTTATTTCTCACTTTTACTATATTGTTCTTCATTGATGACACATTATTAAACTAATTTCACCACATTAACACAATAATAGCCACGAAAAACGAATCCAGAAAATTAAGAAACAAAGCCCGTCCTTATCCTCATGATTCCCGTGCAAAACCATCCTGATGACGATGGGATGATGGGATGATAGGATGACGATGAAATTGTGGATGATTTTGTAAGCTCGCGCGATGCCGCCAAAACCACCATACGAGTAAACTTGCACCAAAACTTTTGTTCTTTCTTCGTATGTATTTGAGATTCCTGTTATGTTGGTCGATCTACGCAACCGTTTGGTACACAATCCGCACGAAATTATGTCACAAATATCACTAAAAACCAACTTTTCACAAATATCCAATACAGACACAAACGAACAAAATAATGGCGGCAAGCAAACTCCATTTTACGATATTTTTACAAGTTTTTTTTTTTTTTAACAATTTATCCTTTCGGAAATGCAATGGGAACTAGCCCCTACAGCATGGTCATAAGTTACATTTTTCTTTGTACTTAAAACTAACTTAACTAATCTTACACCTAAATATTGAAATGTGTGGGTGATACACACATTCCAAGTTCAAGATAAGTTTTACGCGAGGATCAATCCGAATCAAACGGGAGCGCCTTCTTTATTTCTCACTTTTACTATATTGTTCTTCATTGATGACACATTATTAAACTAATTCCACCACATTAACACAATAATAGCCACGAAAAACGAATCCAGAAAATTAAGAAACAAAGCCCGTCCTTATCCTCATGATTCCCGTGCAAAACCATCCTGATGACAATGGGATGATAGGATGACGATGAAATTGTGGATGATTTTGTAAGCTCGCGCGATGCCGCCAAAACCACCACGTACGAGTAAACTTGCACCAAAACTTTTGTTCTTTCTTCGTATGTATTTGAGATTCCTGTTATGTTGGTCGATCTACGCAACCGTTTGGTACACAATCCGCACGAAATTATGTCACAAATATCACTAAAAACCAACTTTTCACAAATATCAAATACAGACACAAACGAACAAAATAATGGCGGCAAGCAAACTCTCAAGTGTTTTAACCACCATTGACTTTTTTTTTTTTTTATAATAACCACCATTGACTTTTTTTTTTTTTTGAAAGTTTTTAACGGCTCTGGATTTTCTTTCCTTTTGAGCAAGTCTTTTTAAGCAAATTATTGTTTCTCATTTATAGCAAATAAAACGTTGGTGTTCGACGTTTCAACGCTTCTTTGGAGTTTTTGGAGGCAATCGAGAAACGCAGGAAACGCAGAGAAGTCCACAGGAAAGAGGTGAACCGACCGCTTGCCGCGCTACAAAAGAACGGAACACTTTTCCTGTTCACGACCCACACCATCATATTTCACTGAACTGTATATTGTTCACTTGCACGACACTTTGTTACGCAAAACAACACCGATTTTACGAACCAAAACTCACTATAAACAATAAAAATTCGACGAAATATGAGGACTCCAAACGTATCTGTTCAAATCCCGCCAAAAAACCACCACCATTGACTTTTTTTTTTTTGAAAGTTTTTAACGGCTCTGGATTTTCTTTCCTTTTGAGCCAGCATCATCCAGTGCTGCCAATGTAAATTTCTTGATTCCCATATTGGCACCAGAGCACAAGTACAAGGTAAATAATCAAACCGAAAGAGTCAACAATTACTTTGGAGGAAGGTTACTAAAACGTAGGTTACCATCATTTAATGAAATGCCACCCTCTTTAAGAACTGAGGAAAATAAGCGAAGGTTTTAAATAATATAAATAAATAATAAATAAATATCTTGGACAATGTCACACAAATTATCTAATCACATTTAAAGTACCAGAATCTAGCCTGGACTTGTATTACGATGACTAGACAACGATATAGAATACATATATAAATACAAACATCCATGACTCGGGTACAAATATTCATATTCATCATACAAATATTTGTCCCTTACGGGATTCGAACCCGCAACCCTCGGCACAGCAGGCAGGTTCACTACCGACTGTGCTACCGGGCCGTCAAATAATATACCGATATTATTTAAAATTCATCTGCTCAACTCCATTCAATAAATAGATATTTAGTATTATGTACCTAAGTCACCTTAAGTTTTGTTTTATGTTATAAAATTTATAAAATATTGTATTGAGAATTTGAGACTCTTGATCCCACAGACAAACCGTGGAAACGGTTTTGTGGGTCTTTCCTATGTATGTGTATTCAACAAAGAGTAGAGTCATAGATTTATATATTACTAGCGTAAGGATAGGCCCGTCAGAATATTTTACAAAAACCTTCTTCATAGAAACAAAAATTTGCGCCATCTGTCATAACTCGTATGGAAACTATATCGTGTCATATCGTAGAGGGAGTAGAACTATGGAGTAAATGATACGCACACATCTTTAATGTTCGATAGAGGTGAACCTATACACTAGTCTGTAGAAAGAGTGAGAAAGACTATAATGAACGCCGTGTAACCACTTTTTTGGTGACCGCAACTTGTCATTTTGACGTATTGCGGTCTAAATTGACTAGTATTGTTGTTAGGCTTATCAAAAGTTATGAATTACGGAATTGTAACAGCCTGAATTACCTGCTGTGTGAGGTGTTCTGATAATATAATAATTTATAATCATTATCGAAGTGAAAATGGTGGTCTGCAGTGTCCTAGGATGCAAAAACAGATCGAAAAGTGCTGCTGGGAATGTTTCGTTTCACAGGTACGTTTCACTGCAATTAAATGCTACAAATACTTTGTTTGTGATTAGATTAATGTCTATTGTACACGTTAAAATGATATTACAATACAAATTAAATCATAAAACCAAGTTATAGGTCAACATTGATTCCATAACCTCTAGATCAGCAGTCATTCAGTGTTACCAGTTTATGGCCTTTGAAACACCCGTAAATACGGGAAAACTGACTTGGAAAATACATAGGTACCTAGTAATGGTTTGGTTTCATCACTGTTTTGTTCATTTTCAGGATTCAGCTACCAGACAACCTGTCATAATAGAAAAAATTACAGAAACACTGAGGAAGAAACATCTTAGAATTCAATTGAAGAGTGAGTTAGCTGAAAAGCGCCTAAAGAAGTTGCGTACTACTCGTTAAGCGCAAAGACGATTAATAAAGAAGAATGCTGAGTTACTCAATATAATCATGGAATTAAAAGTTAAAGCTATGATTTCAGCACTGGTAGCATGCCAACCCGCGATAGCAGTGATACGGCTTTATCACGGCTTTTATCTCGTTCTTTCGTGCGCAAAAGAACGAGATAAAAGACGTGATAAAGCCGTATCACGGCTATCGCGGGTTTGCATGCTACCAGTGCAGATGTTTTAAATTAAATTTTTTTTCACGTTTTTTTTAACGGTAGAAAAAAAACTGTTTTTTTACAACACTATTCCTGATCAAAGCCATTTGGTTAGATTAAGAAACATTAAAATTTATTTTCCAAATTGTAATTTATTTACCATAACCCTTCATCATGCTTCAGTCAAATAAAGAAATTGATCAAATTCGAAAAAATAACCTCTTTGACCTCATTGCTTGACAAATAACTACACAGTTTTTCAAGGCTCCAATTCTGGCTAATTTTATTACATATTAAGGTGGTTGCAGAGGGGTCAATTTTATACAAAAACAATTTTATTGACGCACAATACGCATAGACGTTATAAGTATAAGTAACTTAGAATAAATAAATTTTTATTTTTTATATATGTAAAAATAGTTTAAAAAATCTTGATGCCGCGTCACAAATAACATTTGCAATTTATAATATAATTACGAAGATATAATGCTTTGTAATTTTTCATACTACATTTTAAAAGCTTTATAAATCTTCGTAATTATATTATAAATTGCAAATGTTATTTGTAACGCGGCATCTAGATTTTATAAACTATTTTTCCATATATAAAATATTACTTTTATTAATTCCGTCTACGCGTATTCTGTGTCAAACTTTTGTATGGACTGAAACCACCGTAACATTAAATTTTAATGTTATTTGTGAATATTTCTGCGATTTGTGTTAGGAAAGTAGTATTAACAAAATGTATTACTTAGACTAGCCGACTGTGAAAAGTTGGTGGTATTGATAAATTTGTGGGAAAATTGAGTTCAATCGGGTAACATTTACACACACATGTACAAATCAGACACCGATAGAAAACCGGTTACACTGTCACTTGCTCTATAGTTCTACTCCCTCTACGTGTCATATATTTTCGAGTGCTCTAAACTGACATTTTTCCTTGCATTTTTAACCGACTTCAAAAAAAGGAGTAGGTTCTCAGTTCGACCGTATATATATTTTTTTTTTTAATGCGTGTTCGCGGATAACTTCGTCGTTTATGAACCGATTTTGATGATTCTTTTTTTGTTGGAAAGGAGATATCCCAAGGGTGGTCCCATGATAAGAAAACCAGGATCTGATGAAGGATAGCAGAGAAATCGAGGGGAACCTTCGAAAATAGTAGTGCCGACTAGTGCGTTTGTTAATTTGAAGCACTACTGTTAAATCGAACTAATGAATTCACCACTGAAAATTGTGAAATAAACAAAATTTTAACAAAAAATTAAAACCGCCTTCAAAAAAACTAAAAAGTTAAAAAATAATATTGCAGCCGATGACTTTTTCGTTCGCATCATAAGAACATTAATTTTTTTTATAGAAGTCGGTGTCAAGCCAAGCCAAAAAACTAATGCAAGCCCTGTCGCGAATCGGCTTGACAGCGACTTCGATAAAACAAATTAATGTTCTTATGATGCGAACGAAAAAGTCATCGGCTGCAATATTATTTTTTAACTTTTTAGTTTTTTTGAAGGCGGTTTTAATTTTAGAGCCAACGAACTGGGGACAATAGTCAAGCTCATCGGCCATGTCCTTACGCTAGTAATATACAACGTGTTAATGAATTAACGCAAAAATAGAAAGTAGTTTGTTTAGAATCGAGAGCAGAATCGAATTATCATGGTTTCAACATAGGTAATTTTTTTCAAAATATTAAATAATTTTTTTGCAAAATTAAAAATTTTCTGGACCGGATGTCAACCCACCGCACGGGCACACTCACCCTACTTACTACCAAAACAAGATTATAAAAATGTATCCATGAGTACCTTAGTGCTTTCTTTTCGTGCTGAAATGGTAACAAATAATTTTTGCCTCAAAACTTAAAATGCGAATAACTTTAAATTTTAACTATCAAAATAATGAAATTATTGTTTCAATCTGATTATTTTGTTAGAAATCAGTTGGGGTGTATGAGGTTTTGTGCTAATTCATTAACACGTTGTATATGTATTTGAGTAGAGTAATATATCGGAAAGTATTCAAGAAACAAAGTTTTTGAAATTTGAAAATTTGATTTTTCTCAAGGCTCAATTCTCCGAATTTCCCCGATTTCCAATCATGCATTCCCCGAAAATTCCCCGACACTAATATTCAAGAAATAAAGCATTTCTTCATGCAAAATGTAGTTTAATGTTTCATAAATTAGTTTATCAACTTCTTCATCTTCTAATTTTTATCAAAAATCAACTTAAATATTTAGAATACAATTAATTTTATTTATATTTCTCCCACACTTTCGATCTAAGAATCGTATGATTTGGTTCGAATTTTAACAATCCCTCTTCTTTAGACATTCTTTGTTCGACATTTATTACAAATAGTCGATTCCCCGAAATTGCCCGATTTGAATTATTCCCTGCGCTCTCCCCGAACGCACCCCTCATTCCCCGAAAATCGGGGAAATTCCCCGGAATTGGCAGCACTGCGTTTTTTCTTGTTAAATTCAAGGCAAAGGGATCTAGCCCATACGCCCTAAAGCTGTGACTCATGCTAATATTTTTCAGCACACATTACACAAAAACATGGAACACAATGGCGTCGTCCCATACAATTTAATTTAAAAACAAGATGGCGGACGACAAAAAGTGAAGCTATGTTTTGTTTTCTTCATAAAAAACTCATTTAAAGTCGCGACTCCAGAAGTGCGATTTTTGAAAATCATACGAGCGAATTGGCATCAGTAGAAAGATGCATAATCTCCATAGTAATTTTAACATTTTCTACTGCCAAGTCTACTGTTCTAACTAATGTTTTTTATGAAGAAAACAAAACATACCTTCTCTTTTTGTCGTCCTCCATCTTGTAAAACAGTCGCTGGAATCACGCCTTAAGGTTGAGATTCAGGCTGAGATTCAGAGACGATTTTTTAAGTCATAGTTCGAACTAAGTAGGGTCAAAATGTATGGATTTTGACATACGGGAGTTCGAACTAAGACTTAAAAAACGTCTCTGAATCTCAGCCTCAGAGATAGGCCAGTCATTTTACGGAGTTTTGTTAGGCGGGGTAGGGAATAATTATTAATTGTCGAAGATAAAATATAGGGGTAGATAAATAATATAAAGCAAGACATAGAAACGCTACTTGACATCCATTCACACTTATGACAACCGCCCATTAGAATAAGTGAAATGTCAATAGTAAACAGATACCGTCTTGAACCATAATGTTACCAGACCTCCAGCTGGAAGACTCAGCTATTTCCTTACGTTAAGAACGAATTTTGCTTGAATTTGCTTAAAAAGTGGTGACATTTGTTTAACAGACGTAACAGGTTTACGTCTAATCTAGCTCTTTCACTCTTATGGCAATCTTTGTGCGACTGTAAGGAATGACTATACATGTTTTTGTACAGTTTGATATTGGGTAGACCTGTTAATTGTACTTTTAAACTGAACCGCCGCCACCATTTAGTGACAAAAACACTATCATAAACCAAATTAAAAAAAAAATTGCTACGCAACACGGAAATCAAAATTGTGTGTCCCAGAAGGCTTTTAAATTAATAATATTAATACCAATGCACCCATTTGAATTAGATTTAACAATATACATTATTTTTGATCAATAAAATATTCATTAAAATTTAAAAAATTATGTATTTATCAGAGAATACGAATGAATTTTTCAAAACCTTCTGAGTAGACAAAAATATTTACACCATATTTGAAGTATGTATGATGATAAAGCCTTAAATTATGTGCAAAAAAAAATTATCATCAGGCTTTTTTAGAACGAGACAATATCTATATTTTAAAATTGGATCTATTGCTGACGTAATTTTTCTAAATTTTGGTGCATTCTTAAGCTCAAATTGGCTCTTCAATATTATAGCGAAAAAAAAAATTCAATTAGTAATTAGTCCCGGCTCAAACCGTAAAATGACTGGGCTAAGACGATTTTATAAGTCATAGGTAGTTCCATGGTACAATGTTCGAACTAAGTAGGGTCAAAACAGAGGGTCAAAATGTATGGATTTTGACAAAACGTCTCTGAATCTCAGCCTGAATCTCGGCGTTGGACTGAACTTGGATGTTTAAAATTAGCGCAATCGCCGAGAGTCCGACCATAGAGTGGCAGTTTTGTTTTATCACATGGCGTAATCAGCTGACTTCATGTTGATTTCTTTCATATTTTACCACTAGCAATATTTTATCCAACTGTCAATGTCAGTTATCTGTCATTTCTGTCAAATTCAGCAAGCAAAAGAATTTGTTTTGAGTATTTTGGATTTTTCGGTGGTGTTAAAATCCAATTACATCTAGTAATTTGATCACAGAAACAAATACTTAATCATATCTAAAATGGCTCCTAAAGGTGGTGGTGATTCGGCTAAAGTTAATTCAGCGGTATACAAAGATAAAAGTAAACCAACAGACATTCGCCTCAGCAATATAAATGCCGCAAAAGGTATGAAACATCTGATACTAATAATTCGATTTTATCTTGTTTCCCTTCGCCTTTGCCGCTAATCAAATATTTATTTAGTTTCCTGTTCGAGAAAACAACGATATTAAAACTTTGGGTCTTAACCATTTTACTATTTACCGAATTTCTGATGGGGTTAGCCTACGATTTTTTCTATTTATTTTCGTAACTACTACTCGTTTTCATAATAAGGACCGGTTTTATCATAGCTCCGTTATCCTTAACATACTATCCTTAAATAAAATATTGATGGGATATGAATAACTGTTTACTTTTATACCTACCTCTTGTTAGCAATGAATGACTCAGACAAAACGCGTTCAGAGCTCTATAAACCATTGTATTTCAATAATCAGTGATTGGATATTCAGGTGCTTATTTACCTAAAGGACATCCGGCACATAATACCAAAAAATGTATAACCGTACTTCTATTTTTATTATGGACTATGGAACACTAGAAACTAACATTTATTAGTTTTATCAGTTTTATATAAAAAAAACAGGCTCAGGTCAGTTACATCCTTTTCCCCGAACGTCCACTATGGACCTGAACGTCCACTTCCCGGTTTCGTCCTTTTCCCCGATCGGCCTTTTCCCCGAATGGACATTTCCCCGAACGGACATTTCCCCGAACGGGCATAATATTCCCGACCTTTTCCCCTTATGTAAGGAGGTGCATCAGAACATCAAACTGAACAACTTTCACTATGGAGCCAACTTCGAAATTGCAAAATAAAAACCAGCTGTTTCATTAACACTGCAATACTGGCTCGACTCAAATGTTGTCTCCATTGTGAAAGTTGTTCAGTTTGATGGGTAGGTGGTTTAAGGGCTAATTTTACTTTCGTTACACCCTGTATTTATTTTTTAAACAGTAATTTTTACAGGGCTGAAAATCGATAGGGTCCTTCTTAATATGCTGACATTTTTTAAGGGGATGATCAGGAGTGCGATTTTTGAAACTCATTCGGTGAGTTCAGCCATTGTAAATGTCAAAATAACTATGGAGATACGCATCTTTCTACTTCTGATTTGACTTTCAAAAATCGCACTCCTGAAGTATGATTTTTGGAAGTCAAATCAGCAGTAGAAAGATGCATGTCTCCACAGTAATTTTGACATTTTCAACTGCTGAACTCAGCGAATGAGATTCAGAAATCGCACTCCAGACCATCAAACTGAACAACTTTCTCTAAGGGATCAACATCAAAATCGCGAAAAAAAATCTGCTGTCCCATACATTCTGCTCGAGTAGGAATGCAGTTATGTAAGGACGATCTGATTTTTTTTCGCGATTTCGATGTTGGTGCCATAGAGAAAGTTGTTCAGTTTGACGATCTGATCATCCCCTTAAAAATTGTCAGCTTATTAAGAAGGACTCTATAATATTTTAGTACAAAAAATGTACTAAAGGGAAATGTCTATAAAAGGAAAGAGACGTAAGGGAAATGTCCATACAAGTAAATGGACGTACTAGGCAATGTCCGTTCGGGGAAATGGTCGAACAAGGAATTCAGGGAAAAGGATGTAACTGACCTGATCCAAAAAACATTGTGCTTGCATCACCTCCAACCTCCTCCTACTAAACAACATTGACAGCCATTTAGGGGTTGCTGCTTTTTTATAATTTATTAATAATAAATGACTAAATAACTCGTTAAATAAAAATAAATGATACTATCTGAGTCGTTTTTATAAAACCCCATAATTTATTATTATTACACATTTGACTTTAGTCAAAACTTCTATACATTTTAAGGTATTTTTTCAAGGGAGAGCGACAGTTATCCTTTACTTTTGAGTCGAATAGTATGAAAGAGAATTATATGGATGTCATAATAACTATCGTCATTCATCATAATTTATTCATTTTTACGGTAAAATCCCAGGATCATTTCATTTCATAGACCAATTGTACCAATGTTTTTTTAAATTAATAATGCTTTCACACTTTTAAAAGAAGCTTATTTTTATACAGTAAGATGTACTAAATGAGTCAATCCCTGGGAGTCTGAATTTTTTGAACTAATTTTATTTGGACAGACATGTTCGTATAATGTTTTTGTAAGATAAAAGTTATTTTTAAGTAAATAAGTATTGATTAGTTGATTACGTATTTAACAGTTTTTAAAAGTATTCATATTCATATGTTTCATATGTATTAGTATTCATATGTTTTCACTGAATTAATTTATTTGTTTCAGCCGTATCAGATGCCATTCGTACAAGTTTGGGGCCCCGTGGCATGGACAAAATGGTAAAAAAATATATATTTGTTTAAAGTCTTGTTTTAAAATGAAATTGTGTGTATCACTGCATATCTGCCAATCACTGTTTAGGGAGCATCATAATCTCAAGGATTGTTTTAAATAAAATAAATAAATATCTTGGACACTGTCACACAAATTATCTAGTCACATTTAAAGTACCAGAATCTAGCCTGGACTTGTATTATGATGACTAGACAACGATATAGAATACATATATAAATACAAACATCCATGACTCGGGTACAAATATTCATATTCATCATACAAATATTTGTCCCTTACGGGATTCGAACCCGCGACCCTCGGCACAGCAGGCAGGTTCACTACCGACTGTGCTACCGGGCCGTCGATGTTTTATGTACAAACACATTTGAGCTAATACAAAATGCTGGAGCCTTGTAGTAAGCCAAATACACAACAACCTATAGTGTGTCCAAGATTGCTTGGTGATTCTGATAGGCGGTTTTAGAGATTTCATACTTTTTAAAGCTGTTTGAAAGCCCTTCAAAGCTTTATAATACACTAAAAATATACAAGATTAATTAACATTTAACATAAAATTTAAGGGTTTACGGCTCAAACATTTTCAAAAAGTAAAACAATCGCTCTAAAACAATCTGTCAAAATCACCTATCACACTATACAAAGTACAAACAGACTCCTAAAGTAATATTATTTGCTAAAAATGATTTCTTATGCACTCAATTTATTGATCATTCCAGATCCAAGCTGCCAATGGTGAAGTGACCATCACTAACGATGGAGCTACGATTTTAAAGCAAATGAGTGTGATTCACCCTGCAGCTAAAATGGTAAAGTATTGTTTTTAAGTCCTAGCCTATGTATAGTCCGGTAATCTTCAATCAATTAATCAAATTAGAATGTCCCATGTGTCTGAACCCCTGCTTGAGGTAATACCTAAATAATACTACACTGGATGTCAGGCTCGCAAAATACCTGGCCAATAAAATATAGAAACACAATTGTAGAACAATAGACATTAAAAGAAGAAGAACTGAAACTTGCCTGTATTCTGGATTGTTTATTGAATTTCTTTGTCAAGTTTTATTGAATTTTGTAATGTCATTCAAGGTTAGTAATTATTAAAGTTAGTTTATCAAATACGAAAAGTACAAAGTGCGTATGCACGACAAGCTTCGTCAAAGGCAATAGGTACAACATTCACATCCATAACAGGCTTTGTCAATAAATACATCCCAAAATAAAAATAAATCCATCAGATGTTGGATTGTTATATCAAATAATTTAGCCTCATCTACACTAATATTATAAAGAGGAAAGATTTGTACCTATTTTTGTATGTTTGTATGTTTGTAATGAATAGGCTCAAAAAGTACTGGGCCGATTTAAAAAATTCTTTCACCATTAGAAAGCTGCATTCATCCTGAGTAACATGATTAGACGTCCACCCGTGCAAAGCCGGGACGGGCCGCTAGTTTCTTATATTTGTATATACTTTTTAAATTACAATCGGATACTGTTAGATTTAGTTCAGTTAATAGTATATTTAGATTAATAATATTATGTCTATGTTAACATACTTATGTTGTTGTGCAAATAAATCACCCCAATAATTTGGGGCCATAAACTTGTGTGATTAATATTACAATTCTTACATTTCATTTTATAACAATTCTTAAATAACTTCTTCCAGTTGGTAGAGCTGTCCCGGGCCCAGGATATAGAAGCAGGAGACGGGACCACCTCTGTCGTAGTGATTGCCGGCGCTCTGCTCGATGCTGCCGAGAAACTCCTCCAGAAGGGCATCCATCCCACTGTTATCTCTGATGGTTTCCAAAAAGCTTTGCAAATGGCACTACAGGTAGGTTTTACACAAGAGCTGCACCAGCACGGCTAGCATGCCACCCACGACAAAGCGTTTAAACGATAAAAACGTCATGCGCTCTCTTTCTGGCATACGCAAAATAATAAAGATTGACGCATATCTCGATTTTTATTAGATTACAGGTAGTGAGGTTGTGAGTGAGGAATAAATCCCCCAATAGCTTACTTGCTTGTTCACATCGTAAGAAAATTTAAGCTCATCTATTGGGTCAGAAATATTCCATATTTCTTCAATCATTCAATGGTAGTTTTCTTTTAATATTAAAAGAATAGGCGTGAAAATATGTATGTATGTATATATATACATACATACATATTCTCACGCCTGTCTCCCACTAGGGTAAGCAGAGACAACGGAACGCCACCTGCTACGATCCTGACATACCTCTCTAGCTTCCTCCACATTCATATTTTATAATCACTTTTAACATATCTTGGTGATAAATTCACTTCTGTAGATTATTTCCATAAGATCATGGTTGCATGATTTGTAATCCCATTTTTATGTTTTCTTTGTAGGTTGTTGAAGGGATGTCCACACCCGTGGACATGTCTAATGAGGATGCGCTACTGAAGGCGGCTGCGACTTCCCTCAACTCTAAAGTAGTGTCACAACATTCAACTATACTGGCCCCCATCGCTGTTCAGGCTATCCGAGCTGGTAAGTTATGTTTTATTGTTTTTATACTGACATACTAGGAGTCTTGAACAATCAGCAAGCCCCTTAATATGATGATTGGAAAATTTCTTCACTATGATGGCAGATCAAACTCAAGGGTATGCCATCAAATCAATGGAAAAATATTTTGATTTGACTTTTTAGATTAAATATCTTGGTTTACATTTACTGTTTCAATAAAATCATTGTTGTAGTCTTTGAGTTGCTTATTTTAAAAATTAAAACGATAATAATTATTAATAAGTTTACTGATATTTACAATTTCATTAAAATTGGAACTTAGACCATCAGTAAAGTAACAACATACAAAAAATAAGATAAATAACGCTTACAGGCACATACATTGTAATGATCCCTAATAAGCCTTACAACAACAACAAATAACATAAGAGTTGTAAAAAACAATTCTTTTCAACTGCAGATACAAAAATAAAAAAATGAAAAAAGAGGGAACATCAACCACCAGTTTTTTTAGAGTGAACTAGAGTTAACTCGCAACTTCGTCCGCACAAATTATATACCAGATTTTAAATCAGATCATAAGCTATCAAACAAAAAAGTTTCATCAAAATCGGTTCAGTAGTTTTTACGTGATGCTCCACTTAATCAAACAAACAGACAGACAAAAATTCTAAAAAAGGTTGATTTGGAGTCAGGGATATCTAAAAACCATATCGTAATCTTTTTCTTGTAAATATCTTCAATGTACCTACAGACACACTTCTGTTACAGTTTTATAATAGTTTAGATGAAAGTCATCAGATTCGTAGCATACAAGGTGTCCAAATATTTCTAGGAGTACTAATTTTCAATAATTTCTTTACACATAATATCTGATATCTGATGGCGACTGTCCAGCAGTGGATGTTTATCGGCTGAGATGATGAAGCAGTATTTTCAGTTAGAGACTAGAAAAATAACAATGATTGCAGTAATGGAGCCGATACCCGGCGGAGTGGGCGCCCGCGTGGACCTCCGCGACGTGAAGGTGATCGAGCGCATCGGCGGCACGGTCGAGGACACGGATCTGATCCAGGGGCTCGTGGTCCCGCATCGTGCCTCCAACGTCAACGGACCGCATCGCATCGAGAAGGCCAAGCTTGGTCTCATTCAGTTCTGCATTTCACCACCGAAGACTGATGTAAGTGTTTCGCAGTATTATTCATATTTTTTTTAGGGTTGAGACACATTAACAGACGGCGTACGACGGCGGGTCCACACAAAAAGCACGTTTAGTATAGGACATTGTCCATATCCTCCGCCGTCGGTCGCCGCGACGAACGGCGCCGAACGCGTTCCCATGCTAATCGTCGTTTTTTGTATGGGTCTGCCGTTGTTCGCCGTCGGCCAATGTGTCTCAAACCTTATTCTACTTTTTATATTTTTTTCTTTTTATTTATAAATTAATGGACTGTTTGCTTGTGCATTAGCACTGTATTTCCACCAAGTAGTTTGTGGGAGTATCCATCCCAATCTCAGGGTTTGTTTTTGATCAAGAACAAGAAGAGATTACGGATTGCGGAACCTCGCGACAAGCACAAACGCAAACCGCAGGAACACCACGCGGCAAAACTTGCAATTTGACTACTTTTGATATTCTTTTCTATTGTAATCTTTAAACTTTACATTGTGGTTCCATCGTCGTGGTCTATGATTTTGCCAATATCTAGTTTAAATAGAAATGTGTGATCTGTGAACTCAGGGATTGTTTTTGAATAAGAACCCGCTTGAACCACTACAAATAAAATGGCGGGGCCACGCCTCCTAACCCGCGTACTCACTCTCTCGCGACTCTACTTTTGATATACTTTTCTGGCATAGGTTTAGTTGACCAAATCATTTGGGTGTGCTTATTCTGATAAAGTAATCTTTATTCATACTTTGTAACTTGTGCAGTTGCAGTCACTCAAGCCAATATTCAGAAACAAATGATTTTGTTTCAGATGGATCACAATGTAATTGTGTCAGATTATGCTGCTATGGACCGTGTCTTGAAAGAGGAGCGCCAGTACATATTGAACATCGTCAAGCAGATCAAGAAAGCTGGGTGCAATGTTCTTCTAGTCCAAAAGTCTATCCTAAGGTATGTTTCTCCTTATTTATTTTTATGCATCTGTTCTTTGTTCTTTTTCCAGCAGTCTTAACCAAATCTTCTTTATCTTACAGAGATTCTCTCAGTGACTTAGCCATCCACTTCCTGGACAAAATTAAGTGCATGGTCATTAAGGATATAGAGCGTGAAGATATTGAATTTGTTTGCAAGACCCTGGGTTGCCGTCCGATCGCTTCACTCGACCATTTCACCGCCGAGAACCTGGTCAATGTTGAGCTCGTCGAAGAGGTCAATGAGCCCTCTGGAAAGTACATCAAGGTATTGTGGGATACCCGACTTACTATTATTTGATTCTATAATTCTCTAGGCTAATTTTGTGTGTCTGATCCCATAGTCTTTGCTTCGACCATCAAGAACATTGACATGCATTCATTTTCGTAATGCGATTTTGTATTGTGCAATGACATTCAATAACAAAACCCAAAAATGGCACATGTCTCTAATGTCACCTTAGTATGTGCTCTGCCATGCATTATCATCGTTGACATTCCAGTCATTTCAAATGTCTTTGGTCACTAAGCAGTAATGTAAAACTATCAACCACACTGTTGCGTTAACAGCACGCTGATGCAAAGTCCTTGTGTATAGAATGTTATTAGTATTGTGTAATAATATAATGTAACGTTTGCAGATGACTGGATGCGCGACGGGCGGGCGAACGGTGTCGGTGCTGGTGCGCGGCACGAGTGGAGCCGTGGTGGCCGAGGCGGCGCGCTCCCTGCACGACGCACTCTGCGTGGTGCGCTGCGTGGCGCGCCGCCCCGCTCTGCTGCCCGGCGGCGGCGCCCCCGAGGTGATAACCTACCGCATCGGAGCAAATCTTTGCTTCTGCTACTTACTTACTGTGCTGGCTCAGGGACCCGAAGTGGAAACACGCCATTCATCTCCTTTCTGTGCCATCTCAGTCCAGTTGGCCACCTCCAGCTCTTCGACATCCATGGTGACCTGTCTCTCCTGCGATATCTGGTCCTGCCCACCGGGCGAAGACCCAGATACGCTCTCTTCACCGCACGATCTTCCCCCATCCGTTCTCAGAGCCAGCGTAGGCGTGCATATTTTATCTCCTAGGACTTTGGGAGTGGAAACTAGTTCTTCTGCAACGATTATGCCAACTTTAGAATTTCTAGGATATGGAGACAACAGGATATCTTCATGCATTTGCGTATTTTTACTCTATGGGACAATGAGATGATGGGACAATGTAAATTTCTTGCATAATAAAATAGTATATTTATATTGTAGGCTGCAGCCGCGGCTGCGTTAGCCCGAGCTGCCATCGCAGCGCCCGGCGCCGACCACTACTGTCTGCGTGCGTACGCAGACGCGCTTGAAGTCATACCGTCCACGCTCGCCGAAAACGCTGGTTTGTATTTACCTACTTAGGATACATTTTTCAATATCACAGATTGAAGAGTTACTACTTCTACTAGACTACATAACAGATGCATAACTCCCTCAGAAAGCGATAAATTCCCACGCTTTAATTAACGCTCTCGCTGCGACATTTTGTTCGGCGCTCTCGCTTGCGCTGCGCTCATGGCAATCGAATAGCGAGGGAGTATCCGACTCTCCCCGAAATTGTTGGCATTTATCGCGGTAGGTATGGTCTAGTGACGGAGGCCTGAAGTGCGATTTTTGAAAATCATACGAACGAATTGGCAGTAGAAAGCTGCTTAATCTCCATAGTAATTTTGACATTTTCTACTGCCAAGTCGCTCGTATGATTTTCAAAAATCGCACCTCTGGCTGTATGCTAAATGTATCAATATATTTTTTGTGTGCAGGTCTGAACCCCATCGAGACGGTGACTGAGTTGAGGGCGGCGCACGCGGCGGCGGAGGGCGAGGGCGGCGCGGGTGGGGGCGCGGGCGCAGGCGCGGGGGTGAACGTGCGCCGCGGCCGCGTCACCGACATGCGCCACGAGCACGTGCTGCAGCCGCTCCACGTCACCGCCTCCGCGCTCGGCCTCGCCACCGAGACCGTGCGCGCCATACTCAAGATAGACGACATTGTGAGTACACTACACTACACATCATACAAGCTTAGAATACAAGTCATCAAAGTACAAGTCCAAGCTAACTTCTGGTACTTTAGATGCGACTAGATAATTTGTGTGACAATGTCCAAGATATTTATTTACACACTGCACACCACAGACATAAATCTAAATCGTTGATTGAGTACTCTATAGATTCGCTGAGCACGTATACTGGAAAGGGATGGAGATATGACAAAAATGCATGGTACAATAATATACTGCGCCTGGTATTCTCTTCCGACCACGTGACTGATACAAGCCTACGTCATCATATGCTACGGTCCAAAATGCGCAAATATGCGCTATCGGTAGAGATAGTATGCACACAATCGGTTCATAATGCGCGAATGTGCGGATACGTTTGCTATCTGACGTCATCAGTGACGTCATTAACTTGCGCTTACGCCGCACACGAAAAATAGGTAGTGCAGCATATGCATGTCAAATTGACAGCTGGTTCAAATTGTACAAATTGTTTAGCAGTGTATTCGTACTTACTAATTTGGACCGACCGGTAAAGCGTGTGTATAGCGTTTGCACTATTGGCATATTTCGAACCGTAGCAATACCCTTTTACCATTGCTACGGTCCAAAATGCGCAAATATGCGCTATCGGTAGAGATAGCCTGCACACAATCGGTTCATAATGCGCGAATGTGCAACTACGTTTGCAATCTGACGTCATCAGTGACGTCATTAACTTGCGCTTACGCCGCACATGAAAATTATGCTACGGTTCAAATTATGCCATGCATGCAGCGTATGCATGTCAAATTGACAGCTATTTCAAATTGTTTAGCAGTGTATTCGTACTTAGTAATTTGGACCGACCGGTAAAGCGTGTGCATAGCGTTTGCACTATTGGCATAATTTGAACCGTAGCACATGTTTAGCGGCCATTTTTTTGTGACGTAGGCTTGTGTCACTCTGGGAACAGAAGACCTTGTTTTTTTAGACTATGACAAAAATGTATGTAAAATCATGCGAAGTTGCAAGATTTTGTAATCAATTTCAACCTAGTCACCAAAAATACCTCATACGCAGAAAGGGAAAAACAACATAGATTTTTCTCTTGCTCACTGCGATTAGCGATTAGCGTATAAATAAGCCTTCTCGTTTTCGCGACTATTGTTATTTTAATGCCTTTTCTAGTCATTCTCTTTCTACGATCTAAATAAACTACGAATTAGAGTAAGAAGTGCTCTATTTGTAGTGTGTCCTATCCTACCCAAACAGACGCTGCGCGCTGTTTGAAACATCGACTAAGATCAATGACGTTCGATGACGACGGTTGTAGTAAATAGATAACGGAATTAGCGTGTTTTATGAAAGCGCAATGCGCTTAATTCGACCCTTATAAGCCTCATATTCGCAGGGGAGTAAGAGTTGAACCTCATCCGGCAGCACCGCATCGCCCTTTTCTGTCGCTCCATCCTTTTCTGTCACTCAGGAACGTCATTTGCTAGAGCAAATAAGATAGATGGAACGCGATCGCGCGCGGCGGTACTGTGGCGTGCTGTCGCGCTTCGTCTACTTTATTTGCTCTAGCAAATGACGTTCCTGAGTGACAGAAAAGGATGTTGCGACAGAAAAGGGCGATGCAGTGCTGCCAGATGAGGTTCAACCCTAATTCTATCGCGCGTTGGAGACTATTTTTTCCATTGTTTTGTTCGAAACAAAATTTTTGGTTCGCGATAGAATTACACCTGTTATTAAATTGCGAACATGTTGCCGTGAACGCACAGACGCGTTCACGGCACCTGATGAAAGTATAAAAAATGCATATATGCGTTGCCGTCATCATGGACATACTATGACATTTTAAACTAATTGTTGACTTCATATAAAATTATAAATGACATTTTAACAGTTGTCTGATTCTTATCCAAACACATTGTATCTAAACCACCACAGCCTAAGGGCCTTTTAGGACGACTTACTACACCTACATCTTATTTAAAATGTTAACTATTTTGTATTTGTTTCAGGTAAATACACTAAATTAAAGCTGGCAGACACTATTACCAGTTGTCACAAAGTATTAATTTTATTCATAATTATTATGAAGCTTACTTTCACTTTTATAAACTTGTCATATTCTTATTTAAAGTGATTTAATAATTATGATGCTTCTACTAATTTAATTCATTGAATAATTTGAAATGCTTATTGAAGTTCAGGAATAGACCCTAATAAAACAACTTACTTCAGCTAAGTGTTGTTGTTTTTGTTAAAAAAAAAGGAATAATGTTATATATTATTACGAAAACTAAAATATTCACGAAGTGCTTAGACTTGTAGCTAGGATTGAATGCCGAAGAAAGGAATAAGATGTGTATTACTGTGAGTTTTAATGAAACATCCAGTTTTAGAAAATGCTAGTTTATTTACTTACAAATATGTATTCACCTTAAAAATAAAATATTACTAAATACAGAATGTTTCTATTTTTGTGTCATTTATCGTTGATAAGGATGAATTTGGTTGGCGGCTTTAATGTTAGTTTTAATAGCAGAGGGTGCCTTGGGCATGGTGGGCGCCGCTGGGCCGAGAGGGGTGGGCCCGCGCGATGGTCCCATCCCCGGCGTGCCCACGCCCGGTGGTCCTATTGGCGGCATGCCGGGCCTCAAACCCTTGCCTGTGCCAACAGCTGTTACCAGAGCATGTGTGTCCGCCATGCTGTGTGTTGGTTGCATTCCTAGACAAATTATATTAAAAAGAGTTGCTTCAACATTATAAAATAACTAGACTTTTCCGTCAATTTTGTCTGTACAGATTTCTGTTATCATAGCGAGATAAATGATCTGAGTCTAATCATAAGCTTTCAGACAAAAAGTTTCTTCAAAATAGGTCCAGTAGTTTTCGCGTAATGTGCGTAGAAACAGACAGACAAAAAACCCCAAATTGGTGGCTTGGAGTCAGAAAAACCATAATAGTTTTTTTTAAATATATTCTATGTACAGACTACAGAAAAAGTTGTGTTACAGTTTTATAACAGTGTAGATGAGTGACAGCCAGGAAGCTGGAAAGTGACAGCACATACCTGCAGATCTCATAGAGTCTCCTTCCCAGTCCTCGCGACCTTTTGATATTATTTCCCAGACATGGCTCACGATTTTTGTGAATTGTGCCACTTGTTTCTGTAAAGAAGACATGTTTGTATTGTAATTATTTGGGTCCCTGATATGGCTGTTCTAATATTGCTAAAAATCCTCTAACTTAGTAATGTGTTATGAACCTAACAGCGTCAGCACAGTACCTAGCGATGATAATGAACTCAACGTACAGTCACCAGCAGATATATCGTAGCTAACAAGGTGGTCAAATATTTCTAATCAGTTTTAATTTTCAATAATTTCTTTACTCAACCTCTTTACCAATCAAAAATATAGGAACGCCTAGAACATCAAATATATCTACGCAGTCAGGGTGGTCATAAACATCTGAACAGTTTAGGGAAAAAAAACTTACTCCGTTGTTTTACCTACATTTTAATTTTAAATAACATTGTTAAAGAAATTATTGAAAATTCGCTGTTCACATATTTATGAATTATGACAAAATACACGTTTAGATATAATTGGTAACAGTACTGTAAATAATTTAATGAAAATTAGCACTGCTCAGTAATATTTGGACACCTTGTATGCTACAATATATCTGATGGCGACTGTACATAAAAATTTTTCACTTATCTTCAGACTCAACTACCTCTTCAACTTGTCTTCCGACATAGGCCTCTTCCTGAGATTTCCACATACGACTTTCTCTCGCTTTCCTCATCCATTCTCCTCCTGCTATCCCCCTAATATATCAAGTGCACATTAATTTAGAAAAAAATAGAGTGAAAATACTCTCAGGACGGCAATTTATTACTGTATAGTGAAAAACTGGCAAAGTTGAGTTGGACTGGCGCACATAGGGTTCAGTACCAATTTTTGTTTTCCGCAGGATTCTTAGCATGGGCCCGACAAACTTGGATGGTTTTTATTATTTGTTTTACTTTCGAGTAATGCACTATAATCTCCAACTCATATTCTGGTCACCCCAATAGGGGGTTATAGTAGTTAGTTTATGTATGAATAAAATAGTTGAAATGGGTCAATTACATTCCTCCATGCTTCCCACCAACCTATTATCTTATTATGTTCAGTACAAAGAAAGCAAACACAAAGTTAAATAATACCTTGCAGTGCTAACGCACAAGCAAGAGTCCATTTAATTATAAATAAAAAAAAAATAATAATAATACCTAAACATAGACCATCTAAAATGGGGCTGGACAGGACACATGTTAAGGTGCAGAGCGAACAAGTGGAGCCAACAGGTCACGTTATGGTATCCGAGGGATAGTACAAGAGAACGGAAGCGGCCATTAAGGAGATGGGAGGATGATCTTCGCCTGACCCTGGGACCGTACTGGACAAGAGTCCCGGCAGACAGAGAGCAATGGAAGCAGTTGGAGGAGGCCTATGTCAAGCGACACACCGAGCTAAGGGACATTTTATAAACCACAAGACCAAACAAAGAAGGAACCAGCTCGGAACAAAAGGCTACATCATCATCATCATCATCAATAATACCTGAGCTGTATCGTAGCTGAGAGTGCTAGCTTTGTGATTGAACTGCTGGAGACGCTGCTCAGCCTGTGGTTCAGGCTTCGTACGCAACAGGTCCGGCACCAGGTCGTGAGTGCAAGCAGGTACACGGCCCTCTGTCATCCGCGCCAACGCCTCATCGCGCTCACAGCCCAGCTGCAGCGGCAGGACTATTTGAGACCGCAGTGGGGACGCTAGCTCGGCTTGCAGTATTTTACTTAGACCGGTTAACTGAAAAGGGCACAAATAATAAAAAACCTACTTCATAATGATCACGTCCGATATTTTAGCATCAATGACGCATTGCGTATACTGATGGACAACATTGTCCTTCTGATATGGACCCAATCAATCATGAGGTCCGGACTCGAATCCACACAGACAACATGCCATGTACAGTCACCAGCAGATATATCGTAGCCTAGATCGTAGCAAACAAGGTGGTCAAATATTTCTAAGCAGTTCTAATTTTCAATAATTTCTTTACTCATAACCAATCAAAAATATAGGAACGCTTAGAAAATCAAATATATCTACGCAGTCAGGGTGGTCATAAACATCTGAACAGTCTCGGAAAAAAACTTTACTCTGTTGTTTTACATTTTAATTTTAAATAAAATTGTAAAGAAATTATTGAAAATTTGCTGTTCAGATATTTATGACAAAATACGCGTTTAGATATAATTGGCAACATTTACTGTAAAGAATTTAATGAAAATTAGCACTGCTCAGAAATATTTGGACACCTTGTATGCTACGATATATCTGATGGCAACTGTACTAATGTGATATTCTGTAGGTATGTAATTATTATTGAGTGAAACATACAAACAGCCTACTCGCTCTTAAAAAAGACTTAATAGTGAGATCACTCACAGGTCACTGCACTAAACAAACACATGCACACCTTGAAACTAAGCGACTCCACTTGCTGCAGGTTCTATAGGGAGGAAACGGAAACCCCCCTGCACAAAGTATTTTTTTTGGCAGACAGGTACAGTAGTACCAGGTTTATAAGTCTTACCACTGCGCAGTTGACAAATTTTAATACCGCTCGAAATTATATTCACCAATCAGCAGCAGTTTACGCTATTGGCTTATTTGTTTTCGCGCCCATTTCGCTACTATCCGACTTTGCACCGTTTGATTACTAAATGACTTTGGGTTTTGTTGGGGACTCGGGCCTGCTCTGCGCAAATGAAGATTGATGGTTGGAATCCTTTTCCTGGTCGTACTGTATTTAATCCAGATAGATACAAACAATCTCCCTGTTAAAAACCTACTGCAATATCTAACTGCTATAGGGATGAATGGAGAACTGTAGAAGGGGTGTTCACAAAAGATCAGCTATGGTCGCAGTGGCATAGGCGTTAGTCTGTTAAGGCCCCATTCACTCAATAATAATGTATGTAATACTGACTGCTGTAAAGATGAAGGAAAACATCACGAGGAAACCTGCATACGCATACCAAGAAATTCTGATGCGTATGTGAAAACTTCAATCTGCATTGTGCACGCGTGGTGGAACAACGCCCATACACCCTCCCTGAGGGTAGGCCTGACGTTTATAAATAAATAAATAAAAATAAAAATTCTTTATTTCAGATATAATCCATAAATAACTATGTTAGTACAAACACTTAAGTGCAGACCGACCCAGTGCTTAATAAAGCTACTGTCGTATCTACTTGCGACCATTTTCAGAATGCTGTTGGTGCTGGCGCGAACCCTCTGCAGTGCGGCGGCACAGCATTTGCAGAGCGTGGTGGGAAACCCATCGACATGAGCGTCCGCGAACATGCCTGATGCACTGCAGAAGCGCGGCAGCCCCAGCAGCATCCTGAAGGCGTTATTATATTGGGTGCGCAGGGCCCTTAGAGATGCCTGGCGATATGCAGTCCACAGATTACAGGTGTACATGGATGTGCAGGTTTATAGGCTGCTGTTGATGACATCTGATTTTGCTGAAATTTAATATATCCAAGATTCCTTACATGTCCAGATAATATAGCGTAGTTGTCGAGAAACGTCGGCCAGTTTATAGTTTCGTATTCAGTTTCTAGTTTTGTAATAAGAGCCTGTATTGCAGTCTTCAGATCGTTCACTCTGTTTAGTATCGCTTGTAATGTGGCCTCCAACTGTTTTTCTTCTCGCTGCATTTTTAACACTTAATGCTTGTAAGAGGTGTGTATCACTTGTAATTGTTTTTATATTGTATAGGTCATGGAACTGTATATTTTTAATTACAAATCGGTTTCAAAACAAATTAGGTATTTGTAAAGATCACCGCGTCACGACAGAACAATGAAGAATGAATGACAGTGACAGGAAAGGGTGACCATTTGGAAAATAGAGAATCTGCCAGCTAAAAATCTGCCAAACACTCTTATGAAACATGCCATAAATATGTCACACATTTTTAATGTTACTTATTTTAAAGAATTTGTGCAGGGTTTAACATAAAACTTATTATTGTAAACCATTTCATTTAACAAAAAATTTTTTTATTTCGGGCGTAAGACGATTTCGGGGAAGCGCAAGTTTTATTTTTTCTTGCATAGGCCCCGCCCCATGTGTCTAGATTTTTATTATGTAACGTAAGTTACATTACAGTTACAGTTATTTGGGTAGTCTCATAATCTCATTACAAATGACTCCAGAGGCACCCCAGGGCAAGGGCGGATCCAGGGGGGGGGGCCCAGGGGGCCATGGCCCCCCCCACGGACCTCTGCGGATTGCATTGAATTTCGAGGCTGAGTAATGACGGCACTTTACTAGGGCATAGATTGATTGAGCTCTGTCCATAACCTATTCGTAGAGCGGAGAAAATTAGAGCTCGCTTCGCTCACTCTATGTTTCTGTTTTAATTATTGTACCTGTGTAGGTACAATAATTAAAACAAGGCTGTGGCCAGAAATCTTTAGGATTATACACATAATATAATCCTAAAGATTTAACAGCAAACCGGGGAACACGCCCCGGGCGGCAGGTTTAAAATATTGCATCGACTTGACAATTTTGCAAAAAAATCTCGTGCTCGCTTCGCTCGCTCCTGATTTCATATATTGCAGTGACGAAATCTCGAGCTTGTTTCGCTCGCTCTTGGTTTTAGATCTCATCGCAGTCATCTCATTATATTGCAGTGACGAAATCTGAGCTTGCTTCGCTCGCTCTCGGTTTAAGATCGTATTGCAGTCGTCTCATTATATTGCAGTGAAATCTCGAGCTCGCTTCGCTCGCTCTTGGTTTTAGATCTTATTGCAGTCATCTCATTATATTTTAGTGAAATATCGAGCTCGCTTCGCTCGCTCTTGGTTTTTTTGTTGTATTGAAATACATTGCGAATTTCTGACTCGACCTAATCATATTGCAGTAAAATCTCGAGCTCGCTTCGCTCGCTCTTGGTTTTAGATCTTAATGCAGTCATCTCATTATATTGCAGTGACGAAATCTGAGCTTGTTTCGCTCGCTCTTGGTTTTTTTATTGTATTGAAATTACCTATCGCAGAATTCGATCATATTGCGAATTTCTGACTCGACCTAATCATATTGCAGTAATATCTCGAGCTCACTTCGCTCGCTCTTGGTTTTAGATCTTAATGCAGTCATCTCATTATATTGCAGTGACGAAATCTGAGCTTGTTTCGCTCGCTCTTGGTTTAAGATCGTATTGCAGTTGTCTCGTTATATTGCAGTGAAATTTCGAGCTCGTTTCGCTCGCTCTTGGTTTTAGATATTATTGCGGTCATCTCATTATATTTCAGTGAAATATCGAGCCCGCTTCGCTCGCTCTTGGTTTTTTGTTGTATTTAAATTCGATCATATTGCGAATTTCTGACTCGACCTAATCATATTGCAGTAAAATCTCGAGCTCGCTTCGCTCGCTCTTGGTTTAAGATCTCATTGCAGTCATCTCATTATATTGCTGTGACGAAATCTGAGCTTGCTTCGCTCGCTCTCGGTTTAAGATCGTATTGCAGTCATCCCATTATATTGCAGTGAAATCTCGAGCTCGCTTCGCTCGCTCTTGGTTTTAGATCTTATTGCAGTCATCTCATTATATTTCAGTGAAATATCGAGCTCGCTTCGCTCGCTCTTGGTTTTTTTATTGTATTGAAATTACCTATCGCAGAATTCGATCATATTGCGAATTTCTGACTCGACCTAATCATATTGCAGTAAAATCTCGAGCTCACTTCGCTCGCTCTTGGTTTTAGATCTTAATGCAGTCATCTCATTATATTGCAGTGACGAAATCTGAGCTTGTTTCGCTCGCTCTTGGTTTAAGATCGTATTGCAGTTGTCTCGTTATATTGCAGTGAAATTTCGAGCTCGTTTCGCTCGCTCTTGGTTTTAGATATTATTGCGGTCATCTCATTATATTTCAGTGAAATATCGAGCCCGCTTCGCTCGCTCTTGGTTTTTTGTTGTATTTAAATTCGATCATATTGCGAATTTCTGACTCGACCTAATCATATTGCAGTAAAATCTCGAGCTCGCTTCGCTCGCTCTTGGTTTAAGATCTCATTGCAGTCATCTCATTATATTGCTGTGACGAAATCTGAGCTTGCTTCGCTCGCTCTCGGTTTAAGATCGTATTGCAGTCATCTCATTATATTGCAGTGAAATCTCGAGCTCGCTTCGTTCGCTCTTGCTTTTAGATCTTATTGCAGTCACCTCATTATATTTCAGTGAAATATTGATCATATTGCGAATTTCTGACTCGACCTAATCATATTGCAGTAAAATCTCGAGCTCGCTTCGCTCGCTCTATGTTAAACGTTTTATCGCAACCACTCAACCTGGACCTGGCCTCCCTAAGAAAAAATTATTGCTACACTCTTGTAGAGGAGGCCCGGCGCCTCAATCTCATTGTTTTTGCCCTGCCTCGGAAAAATCGTAGATCCGGGGCTGATTGTTTTAGTTTTCTATGTATGTATACAAGACGTCTCGGGTCTGTGTCTCTAACTTAATTTTTTTATATCTTAATACGTGGCCTGAGTCGGCCGAGGGCCCCCCCCACTATGAAATCCTGGATCCGCCCTTGCCCCAGGGGTGCAATCGCGGTAAATATTCGGTGATGGAACCATAATTGAATTACGTACGAACCATAACTTTTGACACGATTGGTATTGCGCTAATCACGGTACAGCTCATGACAGCCGTTAGAGCCGTTTTGACAGATCGCTTACACGTTAAAGGCTGTCATTTACATAGAGTTTAGTGCGATGTGGAATTCAGATCAGTTGAATAGTAATTAGATTGCAATGTGATTAGATCTGAAATTGGATAAGAATAGAATTTCAATGTTATAAATTAGCGCAATCGGGCTCCAGGTCGTTGCAAGGATTGCCATGGCAAAAAGAGCTTTCAACGACAAAAAACACCTTTTGAAAGCAAAAATATCGAGCAAAATCCGAAAACGCCTAATTAAAGTGTACATCTGGAGTATTGCCCTGTACGGCAGCGAAACGTGGACATTTACTAAACGAGATCGAGATAGGCTGGAAGCTTTTGAGATGTGGTGTTGGAGGAGAATGGAGGGGATAAGTTGGACGGAACGAATAACAAATGAAGAGGTATTAAGAATGGTTGATTATTTGTGGTTGGGCTATTGCAAGCAAGGGTCGTTGTAACACGGAGACCAGCGCTGGTCCTTTTGTGTTCGCCCCAAGCTCACCCATATTTACGCATACCTCCGAACTTATGGAATTTTCTTTTCATTCTCGGGAATGCAGGTTTCCTCACGATGTTTTCCTTCACCGCCGAGCTAGTAAATGATAAATACAACCGTACATAAATTCCGAAGAACTTAGTGGTACAGGCCAGGAATCGAACCGCGGCCTCAGGATTGAGGCGCTAGCTCTCTTCCGTATGGGCTGTCATCGCTCTTATTAAGAATGGTTAAAGAAAGGAGAAACATTTTGAAGACAATAGAAAACCGGAGGGGAAAGATGATCGGACACCTGATACGAAACGACAACTTCTTTAAATCCATACTGGAGGGGAAGAGAGGCAGAGGAAGACCCAGACAGAGTTATCTAGCCCAAGTGAAAGAAAAGGTTGATGTCGTGTCGTATCAGGAACTCAAGACACTAGCTGAAAGTAGACAGGATTGGCGAATACTCCACCGACAAGAGCGTAGCTCTTAAATAAAATGATGTTGAACGTAAGTTACTTTTTTATGACTCAAATCTTGGTTTCTATATTTTTGCTACTATCTCATTGCAATTTTGGAAGATGATTGATCTTACGTAAGATTGAAAGGAGCGGGCGGGGGGAAGGGGTTTATCTAAGTCTTATTTTTTCTTAAGTACGGGTGGTTAAAAAGTGCTTAAAATTGTCTACGCATTCAACGAACAACCCCTAAGAATGGACCCTATAGCATGGGTAGCATGCTACGAATAAGAATAACTATAGAGAATAACTCTTAACAAAATCAACGTCTTAAACCTCTTAAAAAATAACAAGTTGTATGAGTTTTGGCGGCAAGGTAGAGTTTTTAAAGAACAAATTTAGAACATTGTGTACTTTTTTGGCGCCATTTTTTGAGCTTGATTTACATTTCTATACATTCTTATTCGTAGGTAGCATGCCACCGTGATATAGCGCTATCACCCCTTAGCTCTCTTTCTATTTGCGCGCGAACGAACGAGATAGAAAACGTGATACAGCCGTATCCCGTGTAGCATGGGTCGGCTTCTGTTCTTAGGTAAAATGGGTTATGTAATTACTAGGTATTAGTAATGTGTCTAAATTATGTTAAATAACAAATCCTATTTGTTCTCCCAAAATAATAAAAAGTTAAGGCTACTACACACATGCCGGCGGCAATGCCGCCGGGTTCATGCCGAGCGGCTATGCCACCGGCAATACCAGCCGCCGGCACAAGCCGCACAAAGCCGCCAAGCATCATTCCGGTTGCTGACTCATTGCTTAGTTATGGTTTGAACAGCTACGGGTGTACATTTGATACATACGTACATGCGATTAAACAGTTGCAGATTCAATTCATGAAAAAATATTTAGTAGACAAAAAAACTAAGTTAAAATGTAATAAAAATTATGATCTATTGTTTCCTATATGTAAGATAATCCCGGTTAAACATAAGGTTGGATACTTATTGGCTATTAATCAGTATAACTGTGAACATTTTAAAATACCTGTTGAAAATAAATATAATACCAGAAGGGTCAGAGAAGGTAAATTAATTCAACCATCGGCTAAAAATTACTATGGTAAAAGAACCACCAAGTACTTAACTCCGAAAATATTTAACAGTATTGACTGGCTAAGGCAAAACCGGAAACTTTGTAAATTATCCTTAAAAGTTAAACTAAAAAGAACTATTCTTGAATCACTTTAACTTGATAGTACCTAATTAAATACAAATTGTAAACAATCGCTGTTAGTAGGTGTCTGGATATATATGTGATATCACAAACTTACTGTTATGGGTTTGTGATATTATCTATATACTTTATCATAATACTTTAATTTATATTAACCATATTGTATGGGTAAGATTAAGGACTCATTTTTTTAAAATTGAGTGTAATGTCTTTCGCCAACAAACTGTTCTGCAGTTTGGCGAAATGTAATGTAATTTGTAACGTTTGTAATTCTGAAAATTTAAAATAAATGAAAAAAAAAAAAAAAAGGTTGTGACAGTCACATAGAACCGCACACCACTACCGCTCGAATGCCGGGCACGAACTGACGGACGCCGAGAAGCCGCGTAACCCGCCGGCACACCCCGGCGGCTCTTTTGTGCGGCAAAGCCGGCAGCTTTGTATGCCGCCGGGTGATCGGCGTAAAATGGTAAAATGATTAGTAAATTATGAAATATTCAATCAAAAGACGCGTTGGCATCTTTTTGATCATCTTCTCCCTCTTTATTATTTTAAAGAAACACTTTTTGAAATGTTGACCTTTATTCGCACAGACCGTAACGCCAACTACCGATCCACCAGAAAACCAAAAAAAAAACGCTCATTCGTCAACATAGTGTCTGTTAAAGTGATAATCGATAGCCAAATCTGCCAAAATGGCAGAAATCTGCCACAAATGGTCACACTGGATAGTGAAATTTTTTTTAAATCTTCCTTACGGAAAGGCAAGGGGAACGAGCCCATACAGCCTCTCACAGTAACAACAGGTATAATAACTTTATGGTAACAACTGATTGACATTTGGAGCTTTTTTAATTTCTTCTTTACGCGAAAAATTCTTCGTCAATGCTTCTTTCATTCGGAAAAGCAATGAGATTTTGCCCTTACAGCCGTTGTCTTCGTAAAAATCTTAGCTGTGGTCTTCTGTGGTTGATCTTGGAAGCACGCGCGCGCAACGCTAATAGAAAAAAAGTATAATTACGTGCGTTGCCGCCAAATTTTTTCGCTTACGAGTTGACCGGTCACAAGGAATATACTGCACGACTACTTATAGTTCGCTGATGACTACATACTACTCTCTACCAAGCAACTACCAAGAGAAGAAAGTCAACACCGGTCACTTCATTTCCCCCCACCAAGTTTTACCTCAAGTAGCAATACTCTTAGCTTTGTAGGAAGCGTGGCAGAAAATGTAGGTATTCCTGTCCTGCCTCAATCGCACATGCTTACCTCTTCATGTCAGTTTTTCGCATTTGTACGAAGTGATAGCAACATTGTCCAAGGCGTGGCTCAGAGCTAAGGCCTCAGGGTGCATAAGAATAGAAGTAAGTACGCTTTATTTCAATATCTTTTTAATATTTATTTTATTTGCATAATAATTTAACATAACATAAAAATAATGCGAATAGTAAGTATAAATAAAACTTAAATAAAATATATATGAGTATATCAACAAGCTTAGTACGAAATTAAATTAAAACTAACGGCATAGTTTAACTAGTGGTTGCGCTCGGCGGTCGCGACAGGTCAATCGTGCGCGGTGAGCCGGGGGCCGGGGGGGGGGGGGGGGGGCGTATGTCAGTACTCAGTACGTACATACGTGCCGGTACCGAGTTACCTGCGCGCGGTACCGACTTTGCCGGTACCCCGTCCCCCGTCCCCCGCACACCGCGCGAGCATAGACCCACCGCAACCTCTGAGCGGAACCACTACATTATAATTACGCTATGCTAACGGATTATCATATCTCCCATCTAATAGAATGTATTTAGAACTTATTAAAGTTTCCGCCTTAGTAGAACTTCGCAGGTTTCAATGATAAGTTGTGTGAATTTGATATTTTGCAAATCCATCGGAGAGTCTGTTGATTTCCTTTCCATTTGGTAAAGCACTTTTTGTAGGACTACTATAGTGGTAGCCAATGATGGATGCGCTGGAATCGAGGTATCCACTGCCTGAAAAAACAAAAAATAAATTACTTAGCATTTAAAATTTTTAGAGTTTATATTCGTTTTGGTTACACTGACCACTACTAGGTACTATTTAAAAAAAACAGGCCATGTGCGATTCGGACTACTCGCGCACTAAGGGTTCCGTACCACCACACAATACAGGGTCCTTCTTAATATGCTGACACTTTTTTAAGGGGTTGACTAGACCATCAAACTGAACAACTTTCTCTATGGGACCAACATCGAAATCGCGAAAAAAAATATCAGCTGTCCCATACATTTGGCTCGAGTAGGTTTGCAGTTTTGTATGGCAGAGATGATTTTTTTTTCGCGATTTCGATATTGGTCCCATAGAGAAAGTTGTTCAGTTTGATGGTCTATTCATCCCCTTAAAAAAGTGTCAGCATATTAAGAAGGACCCTATATATTTAGTTATTTACTTACCAACATTGCGCGACTTACCGACTAGCGACTGAGGCACCGGCAGTATTGGTACCGCGCGCAGGTAAATTTGTACTGGGACACGCTCCCCCCGGCCCCCGCTCACCGCTGTCGCGACCGCCGAGCGCGCTCACTAGTTTAATTGCACTATGCTTTGGGTACGGAACCCTGAAACGGTTTTATTACTCTACAAAATTCATACCACAGTCTGCATCCTCTTGAATAAATGCGGCGGTACAGTGACGATCCACTCTGAAGGGTTACTGGAGTGCGCCTGGCTCTGCTTCAAGCGCTGGACAGTTATAGCCAGCAAGGGGGGCAGCACCTGCTCCGGCTCCTTTATCACACCCAGCACGCTCTCCGCTAACGTGTCGTAGCCGAGGTGGTAGAGGCCTATTACCTGCAAGAATTGGGCTATTATTAAGGTGCGTACGGACTAGAGGCAGCCTCAGGGTGAGCAGCCTCGGCACGCACGGCTCGTGTGGAGAATGTCTCGGTAAATAATTAAAACAACGAGGCAGCAGTCTGAGGCAACGTGCCTCGGGTCGAGCCACGAAAAACAAAATGGCGGCACGACAAAATGGCGCCGCGCCGGATCGATAGCTGATCGAAACCGTGCTCAAAATCACGTCCACACTTGCGAGGCACATACGCCGAGGCGTCTTTGAGCACAGTCAAAAAACCGACACCGAATGGCTCGCGTGAGGCACGCCTCGGGCTGAGGCACGTACGCACTTGCGGCAACAGGGCGTGCGAGGCGAGGCTGCCTCTAGTCCGTACGCACCTTTATACGTCACTTGTTGGCTAAATAGTTTACAGGTATGTTAAAGTTGCGCCATTAAGTAGGTACGCAAAGTTTGGATCATAAAGGATGCGCAACACGTTTCGTTTGTCGATAAACGCTCATAGTCCGCTGACTGTCGTCTACCTACTGCAAGAAAATTGTTGCACATGATGAAAATTAGTTATTATAAATAGTAACTATACTATCGCAATTGTACTTTTATAATAATGCATTTCATCATTATGAAAATTAGTTATTATAAATAGTAAATATACTATCGCAATTGTACTTTTATAATAATGCATTTCATCATTACTTTCCATAAAGTTATTTACTTTCTCAACCGCGCTTTCATGCTCTATGGATTTTTTAAACTTTTGTCTCCAACTTAAAACATAGTAGGTGTAGTTTTATTGTATCGACAATACAACCATTACAGTTACGCAAATTACTAGTACAGTTCGATAACGTTCATAAGTACGAGCGAGAGGTTCAATGATAATGGTTTATGGGTTTATGACCCAAACTTTGCGTTCGTCACAGCGCAAGTATACTACTTTACTCATTTTGCTGATGAAATAAGAAATAAACAAATGGTTTTTGCAGAGATAAAAGTCAAGTACCTGTTGTCGCTTTATGAAATCGTTATCAATGTTCCAAAGTTCTGCCAAGTTTGAAACATTATCGATCCAAAACGTGGATTCTTCATCGTTGTAAACTTTCTGAGGATCATCTGTATCTTTGCACGTTATCGTCTCTATTGCGGCACGAATCAACTTCGTCAGAAATTTCATTCTCGGGTTCCTTAGTTTCTCTGAAGCCGTCATGTTTATCTCTCTAGCAACTACGTTTCCCGTGAGTGCATCAAATATGTACTGATAGTCAATATCGTATAGTAAATCAAGAGGTTTCGAAAATTTCAAATTAAAGTGGCACTGGTAGTATATCGTGCAAGATATTTGATAGTTCAGCTTTAAGATATCGCTATTTACATTCTTTGTATCCTGCGCCACTTCAACTAACGAAGGCAAACTTTCATCCCAGATCTTCTCAAACAGTATCACTTTTTTCTTTTGATTGATAGCAGTCGTAGAACAGTTTAGAAAATTGTCTAAGTATTTAGTTGTAGTTTTGAGAAAATCTACCATTTTAGCGTTATTGAAACCAACGTCTTGTAAACACAGAGGATCTTTGGGTAGTCTACCGACTTTATTAACGAGGCGGCAGCTTGCTTCAAACACATGTTTAATATAAGTGGACCAGATAATGGAATATAAACCTAATCGTAAATGCAGGTCAGATATTTGGGTCAGACAACTGACGACTGTCGTGAGAGTCTCCGTTTTCTCTATGCACTTCTGCCACTGCATAGCGTACTCCCAACACATGTTGGCGATTATGTAATCAGCCGAAGTGCTAAGTGGGAACTGTCGACGGAGAAGTGATAGCCATTTGAATATTTTCGGATTTTCATCGACAAGTACACGATTGTTTTGTACGAAGACAAAGGCAGTGCTGTTATCATCGTCTTCAGAAGAAGAATCCGAGTCATCGCCTGTATTGGACTGGTCTTCCATCAGCTGATTTGTGACTATTGCTTCAGGCGGTACCCCCATGCCGCAAAGCCATTTCGCTATGAGTTCTGTTACAGATCCCTTGCCTCTAGTGTAGATATATTTCAAGTTGATATTGAAATCATCCACTGGCAGTTTCGGCAGAGTTTGTCCTTTGAATGTGTCTTTGAACACTAGTATAATGCTAAGAAGAGAAATATCTTCAAGTTTGCCGATCAAAATTCCCCATTTAGCATTTTCTTTCGTGACTGACACCCAAGCGTCTTCATCTCGTTCTATGGATTTATGTTCGAAAATGCTGCCGACAGCTTTGCATGCCATAGCTACAATCATGCTCCTCAGTGGACACGGCATCTCGACTAGAGTATCGCGAATGTTTTGCCACCAAGGTGATATGTCGTTGTAAATCATATTCGTCGCATCCTCCGTTACACTGCACACGTAATATAAGACTTCTATCAATTTCTCTATCAGTTCTATACTTATTTCTTCCATCGACATATTCATTATGTGCATTATAACCAGTTTAACTATCTCTGTTGGATCAATATTACTCTCTTTTATAAAGTCTGTTAACATTCTTAGATTTTTTATTTTGAATATTGATTTAAAGGTGTCTGATGCAAGGTTATTTAATTTCTCCGCTGATGTATCAGGTTTTAGTGAAATATGTTTAGATGTTTCGTCTAATACAAAGCAAGAGACGAATTCTTTGTAGGTGCTGGTGTTATTGTCTGCGAATTTAACCCTTGCGTGTTGCTGTTCTCTGTAACCGTTTTGTTGAGCTAAATGCAATAATCTTTCTAAAATACAGTTATCATCTTCTAGTAAATGGAAATCAGTCCCCTGCTCTTTTGTGGTACTATTTTCCGTAGTAACATTTTCAGTGTGTATTTCCAGATTCATAATTTTATATATTTTAGAAACCAAGTCTTTCATGTCATCGGTGCTTTCATTATTAATGTGCCTGTAAAATAGAGTAACCAGTCCTAGGTTAGCAAAGTAATGTTTAATCTGGTCTTCTTGCTCGTCCAAATAATTTTCAATGCTATCCCAGAATATTTCTAAGCACGCCATTACAACTTTTGGGGTGATTTCATACTTCCTTATTAACATTTCAAGGCAGTGTTTTTTCAGATCTAATGTTTTCAATTCTGATGCTCTCTTAACTATTTCATGTTCGTATTCTTCTGAAGAGTTGGATGTCTTCTTTATAAAGTCCCGTAGTTCCCTCAGTGAGTGCAAGTCTTTGGATCTCTCTGAATTCTCACCGTCTAAGGCGTAGTAGAAGGGAATGTTAAATTTTTTCAGCTTTCCGTCAGGGTCCATCAACACACATTGGAATTCTGGCAAATTAAGCTTCTTGTGAGTATAATTTTTCTCGGCGCCGACCAAGCCGCAAGTGTTGTATATTAGTATGCCATTCTTTGTTGCTGTAAACACTGCTATTCTGTTACCTCTCTGCATTAATCTTATGTCGATAAGACCTTTCTTGGGATTGTAGATGATTAAAAAGATTGCTCTATTTATATCTTTAACGACGGAAAGCTGCGGTTTCTTATTGTCCATGTCGAACATCTGAAATTAAAAGATTGCCTCTTTAGTTAGTGTTACTGAGCTACTATCTGAAACAGAAAAATATATACAAGATATTTTGTTATTGTAGAATGAAATTGGTTTAAGGGTTTCTTTTATAGTTTATACACCCATCAATTTGGTGCGAAATCAGAATCTCATAACTACCTAATATTGTATCGTATGTAAACGTTTAATTATTTTTGTTTTTGGCAATTTTATACCTTTACGAGCTTTTACCCGCGACTTCATCCGCATAAATTATATACCAGATTTTAAGTCAGATGATAAGCTATCAAACAAAAAAAGTTTCATCAAAATCGGTTCAGTAGTTTTTGCGTGATACTCGAACAAACAAACACCCAAACAAACAAACATACAAACAAACAAACAAACAAACAGACAGACAAAAAATCCAAAAATTGGTGATTTGGAATCAGGGACAGGTAAAAACCATGTCGTAATTTTTTTTTTGTAAATATCTTCAATGTACAGACACACTTCTGTTACAGTTTTATAATAGTTTAGATATAACTTATCTCCCTGTACATGATTAACTTAATACATCTTGGAAGAGGACTATCGCTTAATAAGTCAGGCATTATTTGCCTAATTAAGCTTTAGTTGGTAATTTCTCGCAAATTTGTACTGTCTCATTATCATTAAGTATTCAAATATTGTACCCTATAAAAAATTGATTTAGATGCTTAATACTAATAAATAAAGTTTTTTTTTTTTTTTTGAGTTCCATACCTCAAAACGAAACCATTCTAGTTCACTTTGTTATCCGTCCGTCTGTCTGTCAAGACCCTTTTTCTCAAGAACGGGTAGAGGTATCAAGTTGAAATAAATATCTAATATTAAGGTATACAGTCCCTAGGAGACATACAAAATTCAAGCAACTTAGAAACGATATCAACAGCCATTCACGTCACATATTAGGATAGGTACTCGCAAGCTCACTCATTAAAAAAAACCTATAGGGTCCGTTAACCTAGAATGTCCCAGAATCATTAAATTTGGCAAGAAGCATGGTCTCGTAGTTGAAAACTTTCAAAAATTATGTCAGTCATTCATTATTTCACATTTAGTTTTTACTTTAGGACTCGCTTCTCGATTTTTCAAGATTTTAGTCAGCGAAATATGATATCCATTTATTTAAATAACTTATAGCTTACGCACCTGAACAAAAGCGCACTGAGCATCCCTGCAGCCTTTGAACAGCCTCACGAGATGCCCTCTCTGCACGTCGAGCACGGCCACGCGGCCCACGTTGTCCGCGAAGGCGGCGAGCCTGCGGTCCGGCGACACCGCGACCGCGGTCCCCTGCCGCTGCACGTCGTAGAGACCAGACCGCATCGACAGCGCCTCCGAACGCCTCAGAGGGTCCGTCGATGCTGTTGGACTTTCAGTTGAACCACCGAGCCACCCTCTGCAAGTTTATTTAACTTTAGATCAGTATCAATCAATACGGAATCCTCGTGAACTCGTGTCTGTCACACGCGGTTTCCTCAGAGAACTTTAGACAGGAAGGTTCAAAAATAATGCTGTAGCATTAACAAGACTAAGAAGGGAGATTTCATTGTTAAGCTTTCCTGTAAGATACAATATTTACTAGAGTAGAGAGAAATGTTCAATTGAATTCAATT
The DNA here is from genome assembly GCA_922987775.1 of Agonopterix subpropinquella. Taxonomy (NCBI): domain Eukaryota; kingdom Metazoa; phylum Arthropoda; class Insecta; order Lepidoptera; family Depressariidae; genus Agonopterix; species Agonopterix subpropinquella. The sequence continues at coordinate 14,938,030 of OV277703.1, read as the reverse complement.
CATTTATTCAGAGACTACAATAGCTGCATGTTCTTTATCATTGACCTTCTATTGACCTTATTAAGGCGGCAACCTTTTAAAAATAATCAGTGAGCAGGAGTGCGATTTTTTCGGCAGTAGAAAATGTCAAAATTACTATGGAGATTATGCATCTTTCTACTACCGATTCGCTCGTATGATTGTCAAAAATCGCACTCCAGTGTTTTTCTAATATAAAATATTGTTTCCTTTGCGTCAAAGCTATACAATGTTCTTGAACTTGCTATCTTTAATGTTCAAGCAATTGTTCAAGATACTTTTCCTCTGTGAATCGCTCGTTGTTTCCCACCCTGTGTACGGTACATTCTCCGTTAATTAGTCACGTAATATAAATCGACGCACTGTACTTACGGTAACGCCGACTTGATCTTGTTAGCGACAGCTCTCGCCACATCCTGCAGTGGGGGGGTGGTGCCCCCTTCCAGAGCGTAATGGAAGCCAACGTAAGGAGTCACTCCCGCTCCCAGAATCAATGTGTTCATAGGTGGGATTGAACGGTACCTGCGTCATAAAATATTGGGTGTGAGACAAAAGATAGTGAATAGTATGCTTGGTAGCATATTATTTACCTATTATAGGGTTTCTTTACGCTAAGGTTAAATATAGATGGCGCCATTAAGTAGAAGGTAAACACAACAAGCTGATAAGGGTTGAACCTTCGCAACGGAATCGAATTTTTTTGATGCTCTATCCTTTTGTTTTTAAGGAAAATCATTTACTAGAGCGAGAAAGATAGCGGGAATACGATAGCACGCGGCCGCACCGGCATTGCTGCAACCTTTCTCGCTCTAGCCAATGAGATTCCTGAGCGACAGAAAAGGATAGAGAGTGAAAAAATGCGATTCCGTGCTGCCAGATGAAGCTCAACCCTAAAGGTCGCAGGACATTTTCGCGGCGTTCAAAGTTGTTTTCTACAAATGCACAAAAACAGTGAAAATATATTGTAAAACAAATTGACAATAAAGTTCCCTATTGGATGTAAGATGATATCTCTTGTAATAATAGTCTGATTTGCTATGAAAGGAAATATCTACTCAAAAAGACATACAGACAGACAGACATATATAGACAGACGAACAACACAGACAGTGCAGTTGCAGTATTATGTTAGACAGTAAATTAAATGAATAAAATGAAATCTATTACCATGTGTCATATCCTCCATAAGTGGAAGCTGCTAAGAGATGGTCATAGGAGTTTTTAAGCTCAAGTCCCACCACTGCAGCATCGTTGATGACCTCCTGGTCAGAGAATGTCCACTTCCGAATGTTAATACTGCGGCTATCGATTGAGTAGTCATTTTGAATACCGGCCTGCACTGAAAATATATCGAAAGAAACCTATCTTATTTGTCTCCTAAATTAGTAAATTTTATAATATGACCCTGCAGGACAAAGGATGCAGTCATAAAATTGAGGACAAGAGAGTGAACTAAGTATAATGTTTACCTATGAATCTATGATCTGCAATAGAATAACTGAATTAAATTGAAACAGTACTTCTGATCGACCACCCAATATATCAATTATTTTATGTACCTAGTACTCCAAGAAAATATAAGATACAATTATAATAAATAGTTAAGAAGTGTTTGCAAGCAGGATAACCTTGGGATTGGGAACAGTTGAGTTGGTCCCGCACTTCCTTATTCAAGAGAAGAGGCCCTGCAATGGGTACCTACACCAGCCTGCATAACATGACAGAGGTGAGAGCGACACAGGTCACTTCTAAACGTCAAATTTGAGTGATATACTATGGAGATAACCGCCAATTTGACGATGAGAAGTGACCTGTGTCACTCTCACCTCTGTCATGTTACGCCGGCTGGATATAACTTAACCATAAGGTAAACATTTAAATGATGACAGAAAGTGGCTCTTTATGTGCCCACAAGATAACAGCTGATAACCAGAGTACATTATCAAAGTATTTTGTTATACTTAAGATGATTACAGGATACATCATCAACATACGTGATTATTTGTACCACTTCTGCTGAGTGCTCATAAAACTACTGCACGACCTGTACAATGTTAAGTTTATTTTATCATGTAGTAAATAAACGAAAGCTTACCTCTAGCTAACTGAGCTTTAGCATTCCTCAGTGTTTGAAACAAACTGGCCCCGGTCACAATGCACTGGCAGCTTTGGAACAGGATGTGTATATCATCAGGCAAGGTCCCATAGGTGCCCGTATGACATGATATCTTCATGACAGGCTTCTCATCCAGTTTCTCAAGCAATAGCAAGTGGCCTGTGTTTGTGTACAAACCGATGCTTCCATTTTTAAATCCAACTATGATACAAAACCAGTCTGGTCCATTCTGAAAGATTAATTGGTTTTATTAACTGATAATTTACACTAAATAGATGCAATTTTGTTTATACATATTATATGAAAACACTACACTAAAATGAATGAACTGGTTATCGTGACTTTTATAAAGTGCAGTACTTTTAATTAAATTACATTATAATTTTTGATTTGATTGTTGTTAAAATGTTTTTTTTGTTAATAATTAATATAGCCTCATAAGTAGAGATCGGATAATCAGATGCATATTTATTTACCTAAAGTTGAGGTGTTAGCTATTATGGAGCGCACTTTTGTATCGAAAAAAAAATGTTTTTTGTCTTATTTGATAATTTTAAGAAGTCGCTTCTATGCTATGCATCCGATAAGTTATGCATTCCCGGACTTCCTGACATCCCAGGATTTATTTTCCCAAAAAAAAAAATTTTTTTCTTTTTGGACAGAGTACTACTAGTGGCACATGGATGTTCTGGGGTTCAGAATAGCTCTGACTAGCCCCTCGGGGAATATAGTCGTGAGCATATGCTATGCTATGAAAGAAACAAAACAAAATCGTTATAAAATCAGCGTTACTTCTGTTTAATACCTCAACAAGGCTGTATCCAATTTTACCTTGAAAATACATCTCATCATAATACAATATGTTGTGCATGTAAAACTGCACTCTACAAAAAGATGAACAATTACCTGTGAGGATTGCTGTGAAGGACATATGGGTAGAGTCAGCACGGCCGTGATCTCCGAGGGTAATGTGCCACTCCACGAGATCAAATAAGTGTTGCTATCGGTTGCACTGATCCATTGAGTGGTGAGCAAGCACAGTCGGTTCCTATAGCCCACCGCCAGCAGGCTGCCGCACGAAGACAACGACACACAACACTGCGATAACCAATTCTCATCTGCAATTTGTATATATCGGTAGTAAATAGAACAAAGAAATTTAACAAAAAATGTGTTTTAGGCACTTTACCTTCCCTCTCTGGTATGAAGAGTGCTCTGCCTAATGATGATATATCACCACAATCTGCTATTTGTTCTATCTGACAGGACATTCTGCTTGTTGAGAACTCATGAAAATCTACGAGTTTTAGATAGAATTTGTTATTTTTATGAAATCCAGCAATCACAAGCAAGTAGTAAATTCCTGACCTAAGGTGGTCCGGTGGCAGGTATTAGTTCTCGTTCGACAAAAATCTGATAAAAGGTAGATACAATTGTACTAGAAAATATAAATAAATACGCGAAAGCGATTAAAACCTTTTTCTAGCCCCAGCTGACCGAGTCAACTGTCACTCTTCACTCACTGTCATTGTCAGTCAAATTCATCAGTGTTGCCACCTTACCTCCGGAACAAGTAGCTAAACCGTATCCAAAAAGTGACTAGATACTGGAAATTTCACTGTCGCTGAAGTGGCTAAAAGTGGCTGAGCAAGTTAAAGTTAAAAAAAACATTATAAATATTGATTTACAATCATTTATTCTATAAAATTATGCTCTTTTATAATTTTATAGAATAAAAATATGGAATCTTGAGTAAGTAATTTAAATAATTCTGTTATTCTGTTGATGTTTTACAATGCTCATTGTAGAAAATAGCCTTCAACTTCTACGTTTAGTAGTAGTTGTAGTTCCTAAAAGTTACACACTTATATCGGACCTCAAAAACAGTTTAGTTTAATAAATTGCTATTTACCAATAAATAAATAAATAAACAAAAAAAGTGGCTAGAATAAGTGGCTAAAATATTTAGCCAACGAATATTTTTTTTGTAGCCAACAAGTTCGAAAATGTTGCTAGATCTAGCTAAGAAGTGGCTAAAGTGGCAGCACGGAAATTCGTGGCTTTTAAAAAAAAGTTTTCACCATTTTTTTTTTCTGGCCTGGCTTCCTGGGACTGGGAGGAGTTTTAGCGGGAGAAGGGAATCAATTTGTTTTGAAATTCTTGAAATTGTGTTTTTTTTTGCAGGCTTTTTTTTTTGCCTTTCAAGGCTAGGCTGCGACCCGGGGTTATATCGTGGCATTTCCGATTATTTAGATTGATTTAGATTAATGAAAATGAATCGAATGGTGTACCCATAAAGGTATCATAGGTGTACCCAAAGAGTAATATAAGTATATTGTGTACCATACCAAAAGGTCCAAAGGTGCTGCCTGTGCTGGTAACGTATATTAAACTGTAGTCAATGTAGTCTTTGCTGGTAACCAAGGAAGATTAAATATATTCTTTGCCAAGGAATATCTGGTAACACTGGGCCAGGCCAACAAAAACAAACAGAATCCGATTTTTTTTCTCCACTATCTTTCTATTGAATATTCTCTTCTCTGTATTTACATTAATTATCGTTTTTTGTAGTGGTTTTATGCTGTAAATGTGTTTGCTTACTGGATTTATCTAATAGGTAAACGGAAATCCTTTTACTGTTAACATTATTGCGTAATTTCAATTCAAATGTCTTTGGTGGATTTTTGATTAGAGACGATTTCAAGACCACGAACGTTCCGTGTTCAAGACCTTTTTTGTAAACACTGATTGAGAACCCAATAATGTTAACGTTATTTATGTTTGTAGGTTAAATAATGGGGTGTTTGCACAGTAAGAAGGAGACTTCGGACCTACATCCGAATGTGTTTCGCGTCGTGAACATTGACGAGCATGGGGCGGACCTCTGCGCGGGTCAGCTCGAGATCACGGAGTCCGACATCGTGCTCTATAGAGAAGGCAGGGAGTCGACTGTGTGGCCTCTACACTCCCTGAGGAGATATGGGTTTGAAGGAGAAATATTCAGTTTTGAGTCGGGTAAGGATATTTTAGTATATTAACGCTTGCTACTGACAATCCAGTAGAAGTTATCTCGGCACCAGGCTAAGATGATTTCGTAATGAAATATTGTTGTTTGGATAGTATTGGTCAATATAATGGTAAATCAAGTCAAGAAAGATATATCTATTTACATACTTATAAGTATTGTCTTTTTGGTACGTGTGCGAGTATAGACAGAGTGATGTTGTGAGCGAGATAGCATGGTATCGTCCATTTACAGATTGTTTATCCGCATGGGTTATATTTAATTAATTCACAAAATGGGGTCAGAGGGTCATCTTAGGGGCTGTCTTAAAATATGAAAATATATGTTCAAAGGTGCAGGCGTCACTCTTGGGTGCCAAATTAAGGCTCAATTCCCACTGGCGCAAAGTCGAAGCGTCGCGACGCGGCGTGAAGCGTCACGTTTTTGACCCGTTCAAAATTAATCTCTATTACTCTATTAATACGGTATGAATTTGTGTTCTGAAAATTTTAAAATGCTCAGTGAATACGCTCATATTCGCCTGCAAGGTTCGCTCGCACCGTGCACAGATATGCTAACATTCACGGTTCAATGGGGAGAATTATTTCGCGTCGCGTCGCTTCGACTCTGCGCCAGTGGGAATTGAGCCTTACTTCTGCGGACTGTATGAAGGATGTATTTTAGGCTTGTTCTTAGCTATCACTATGCAATCAGTGGGTGCAATCAGAGCTTCGCTGGCGAGTTGCAGGCCATTGATTGGTTCGAATCATAGGTGCTTAGGGTCAATGCTGACAGCATAGATCTAGAACCACCTTATTCGCTGAGCGAATTCTAGGTGTACAAACCCACAAGAAAATATATTATGTTTTAAAAAATGTTGCTAATAAATAATACTTGATCAGTGATTGATAACTGATTTTGTATTTTTTATTGCAGGTAGAAGATGTGAAACCGGTGAAGGAATTTACGCCTTTCGATGTCGACGAGCATCCCTGCTTTTCAGAACACTGCAACAACAAATACAGTTAAGAAACGTTATTCATGATTCGGTCCCTTACCCGGTGTCGCGCTTGACACCCTCTCCTCAGGGCAGGCAAACACTGCAAGCCAGTGTCGTGCACCGATCTTCAATAGACAACGGCCCTCCTGATAATCCAGCTACTGTTCTCAACAACAATTTGTCTAATACTGGAGTGCCCAGGGGTGTGAATCAATCACCCAGGTCACCATCAAGTGTAGACATTTTAGAAGTCATGCCACTATACCCTCGCTCGCAAACAAACAGCAACCATGTTACTAATGTCTACCAGCTGAGAGATTTCAAAAGGGAGCACAATAATAACCAATCAGAGGGTACCTCAGATTCTCGACATGTTTACTGTAATGACATTAATAGAGATCTAGCTATCTTGAGGAATACTTTGCGACAAGAAACTGCTTTAAACACTATGAGAGACATAGAGGATGAGACTCGGTTCCTTGAAAGTAGATTCATCAATGACGGGGTCTCTAAAAACCAGGGCAATAGTTTGTCCCCAACACTAAGCAACAGTAGTGAGCACTATGCACAGCTCAGCATAGAACAACAAGAGTCTGCACGGTTGTACATGAATATAACACCCAGTGAGAAAAACACTGCTGCAGATTTCAACAAAAACGATGCTCCACCCACAACACCTCTCACACCAAAGCAAGTTGAATACTGTAATTTAAGCATAGGCATACCCAGACCAGAAGTCAATTCATACGCCAATTTATCATTAGGAGAATTGGGGGAAAGTGTAAAGAATGCTAAGAAGCATGGTTCAGAGCATAGTCAGAAATTCTCAGAATCAGACACATTTACTTCAATGTCACCCGTTGAAGAGTTGGAAGTGAACTATGCTATTTTGGATATCGATTCAAATAAAGAGGCTGCGAAATTAACGAGGGAATTGGCATCACCTGAGAGTCAATCGTACAACAGTTCAAAGAATGAGAGCACGGCGTCATGCTCGTCGCAGCCGCGGGGACGGCTCGTGTCACAGACCAGCCTCGAGAAGGCGCCGGTGACCAGCCTGTCCTCCACCGCACCGTGCGCCAACATCGGCTACACCACCATAGACTTCGATAAAACTGTGGCCCTCACGTCTGTCGCCGCCGGAGGTGACAATGATCTGGATGGCCCTCGGAAAACGCGACACAATTCATCTAATATAATGTGCGGCAGCCCAAGTAGTGCTGATAGAAACAAAGCAATTATTAATTAAGTTTCACTAAGTTTTTAACCATTTATGCTTTGATAAGTTATAATTATGTCAAGGTAGACAGTAGACAGACGAACAACACATCGAAAAAACTTGCAACCAGGTAAGGCCGCTAAACCCCCTCATACAACTTAACTCTGTGTGCGTGTATATGGATAGCCATATACATATGAATAGATAATAATAGTTAGGTAGTTAGTTAGAGTTTGACACTATAGAAGCGAAACTATGGTTAAACCAACACGAGATACCAATCTCGTGTTGGTACGTATTCTACGCCTACCAAGGCGTATCTTTACATTTTGTAGGCGAATCTTGACATTTAACACGGGAGTCTCGTTTCTATAGTGTACTATTATTAACAATTCATATGCCATATACAAGCACACAGAGATAAGTTGTATGACGCCTCACGCACACTATCATAAGAAAGTTGGCCATTTGTTTTAGTTTTACTACATTAGAAGCGTGAGGTTCTTATCTTGACATATAATTAATCAAAGCATTTAAGCTTTAGAGCGCTTACAGACGAGCGACACTTTGCGGTCGCCGTGTGTCTCGGAGGGTCCGTCGCGCGACTGTAAAATGTATGAGCGCGGCGCTCTGCGACCCACCGCGACAGCAAAGTGTCGCTCGTCTGTAAGAGCCCTTAGTTAAATAATACCAAAAATACCAAATAATATTGTTCCATCACAAACTTCAGCGTTTCAATGCACTTTTATGACAGTTACAGTAGTAAATAGTAGTGGTGATATACGAGATATGGTGGATTGACAAGTTAACAGAGGATGTATTGAAAGTTAAATGCAGGCACAACCGGAGGTACAAAATGCTTCATTGCCTATTATTAGGCAACTATTATAGTTTCATGTGTTAATAGTTTGTAAGTAAAAATATTCAATGGTGCCAAAGATTGTTTTATAATATTATTAATTAATTAATTATGTTAAGTTTAATTTTGTAGATGTAGTAAGAACAAATACCGGATGATTTTTTTTACCGTTTCGAATCTTCCAGGGGTGGTACAGACCAGTATTTTTTTGAGATTTCAGGTTTGCTCCCATAGTTGTGCAGTTTGATCGTTGTTTGATGGTATCACCCCTGAAAGTTACGAAATGTTAAAAAAAGTCATCCGGTATAGAAAGGTCATATTTTAGAATGAAGTTCACAACAAATGATATACTTATAGACAAATTGTGTTCACTTTGAAATAGGCTTTTTTATTTTTGTATTGAGTGATGCCTAAGAAATGTGTAGTTATTATCAAGGAGAACATCTTGTAATGTAAGTGTTACCTAGCTGCACTGCATCCCAGTGTGTACAATAAGTTACTAAAAAACCAAAGTAATTTATACATAACAAATGCTGTACATAATGGCCTCGATTCGGAGTGTACCACGACTTAACTAAACTAAATTTATTCCTGTCACTTTCTAAAATAAGATTAAGAAAAGAGACAGAAAACCAACAGCTGACTTTAGTGCTGTCAAAGTGACGTTAAACGCCCAAAAACGCTTTAAATAAGATGGCGTACATTATGATGGCATCTTATTTTGCGCATTTAACGTCACTTTGACAGCACTAAAGTCAGCTGTTGGTTTTCTGTCTCTTTTCTTAATCTTATTTTAGAAAGTGACAGGAATAAATTTAGTTTAGTTAAGTCGTGGTACACTCCGAATCGAGGCCAATGTGGTACATACATTATTGATCAATGATCTTGATCACCTTATGAAGTTAAGTTGTCAGTAATTTCAATGTTGATTTGTTGTTATACGTGTAATAGACACAATATTTTAACTTCAACGGAAACCAAAACAGGGAGCTTGAGAAACTTTACCGAAGAGGATATTTTACAATATTCTGTTGTCAAGATGTAGGCCTATGTTATTATAAGGTTTACAATATTGTAGGTAAAATTAGTGAGAAGAGTTGAATGTTGTTTACAAATGTGTCAATCTGCAATAAAACCGTATCATAGGGCGTCGCTTAAGAGGGCTATCGGAGTCCAGTGGCGCCCTCATCACATTAATAAAGATTTCTCAATAAAGAAAGCCTAAATTAAAAAAGTGCCCAATTGACAAACTACAAAAGCCTTCAAGCCATTGTTATACAATACTTTTATAGGTTCTAAACATTCCACGTTTACACAGTTTCGAATAAAAACAAAAGCGGCCGTTTTTTTTCTTATTTCAAAATTTGTATGTTTCGACCTTTAAAAAACCTATAAAAGTATTCTATGAAAATAGCTTGAAGGCTTTTGTAGTTTGTCAATTGAGCACTTTTTTAATTTAGGCTTTCTTTATTGAGAAATCTTTATTAATGTGATGAGGGCGCCACTGGACTCCGATAGCCCTCATAACCTTTAGAACTGCGCAGAAACGTAGAGATCTACACGACGAACAATAGATTTTGAATACTATAGTGTCTGGAATGGCAGTCCATTTCGGCTCCTCTGTAAGAGATTAGCATACTTAGACCATATAACTACGAACGAGTTAGAGCGCTTACAGACGAGCGACACTTTGCGGTCGCCGTGTGTCGCGGAGGGTCGCGCGACCGTAAAATGTATGAGCACGACGCTCTGCGACCCACCGCGACAGCAAAGTGTCGCTCGTCTGTAAGAGCCCTTATGCGTGTAATTCTACTAACAAACTTTTCTGCCACTTTTTGCGGGGGACGAGGTAGCAACTTCGGATTTTATTCCATTACTTTAGATTCTAAATTTGATTGTTAAAAATAGTCTCGTGTGAACCCCAAACGAGACTAGGCTAAAGATATTGTTCCGCAATTATAGGCTGTCTCGTTTAGTGATAAGGTATACAATGGTATGTAAATGCACATGGTCAATTTGATCATGTAACTTGGCAGAGGGGAATGCTAACGCGATGCTGGTCCCTAGTTATATGGTCTAAGTTAGCATAGCGATTGAAATAATAACGTCGTAGGGGTAGTTCACATCAGCACGTTATCATTTATGTCAGTTATCTCTTACACGCTATTTTCAACTCTATTTCAATTGAAATTGAGTTCATTATCAATTTATCAACGAAAACGAATGTAGCATTTTCCCGCCTGATGTGAATTGAACCATAAGCGACGAGCAGTTTGTTGTGTGGTTTTCCATGCTAATTGACACATGTAGGTATCGTTTAACTGTAGGAGTTCGATAGGAATTAAACAAGTCACATTTGTTTATGGATGTTATGCATTATTTATATTTAGGTTTAATTTAATTAATTACCCAATTAGCATTATTTGAATCTGAAGTATCTGATCTAAGCATCTGAAGGAGCTGAAATTGATACAAAAATAACAAAATTTATGGTACCTATTGTGACCTATATTGACATTTAAGAAATATTTAATTGGGTTCCTTTGAGAGCTGGAACTTGGAATAGGGTTTATTTTCTTAAATTTTTCTATTTTGAGGCGAGCATCTTTGATTCTCCTCTACCTGAGAAATATTTGATGCTGAATTTACAGTCAGACTGGACTATTACTAGTTTATAGGCTTACCAATGCCTACGCCATGCTCTTGTGACATTTTGTTGTATTAATATTAAGATATTTAATATGGAATTGCACTAACCAAAGTAACAAACTATCAAATGTTGAGATTATAGACTGTGTTGCATTTATCTAAGGTTGAGATTAGGATAAACGTAAATCAAAGTGGTGTTAGTGTAAAATTGATCACTAAAGACAAAAGGCAACAGTATAATTAAGTAGTATCAAGGGGTCTACAATAATATTAGCTTGTTTGCGATAATAGGCTACTTGACAAGTAGTCAAATCAGCTACTCTTTATCGGACGTCAAAACGTGCGCTTTGTATGAAGATTTGTACTAAATAATGAGTTGTGACGTCATCAACATTTCATTACTTTTTAAAGTTTATCTTGGTATTAAAAATAGTATTCAAGCTAAAAACTCAACGAAAATGGGAGTTTAGAATTATTTTCTAAACCTTTTTTTACTGAGAAGATAAAAATAAAATATATTGTATGTAGTTAAATACCCAATTATGATTTTTCACTGAAAATAAGATTTATTAAGAAAATAATTTTTCTAAAATCCTGCCTTTAAAGTAGAATGAAGTAAGAAGACAACATGTTAATTTGATTACACCTTTAAAAAAAGTCTCCACGCCACAACATGTTTGTTTAATAAATGTCGATGTCGCCATGCCCATGCCTAGCCTGCAACTTTTCACAGCCAGGTTTTGCTGGTAGCGGTAGTCCATGAAAGCCGGTCGAATTTTCCGATGGGTGCACGGTGCGAATTGGTCAAGATACATTAAAGCTAGAAGCAGAATGAAAGTAATCATAAGTAAAATCTTTATTACGTAACAATGTCACAAATTACAATAATCAAATTACAAAATAATACCAAACAATCAATTTTAAATTCTGCAACATGCCTCGTCCAAAGGATGTACAGTCAAAAAATTCCACGTTAAGCTTCGTCACAAGAAATTACTGAAAAAAAAACAGAAATCCACACTCTAAATGGGCGTCTCGTCATTAAACGTACCCGGCACAAAGGATCCCATCACACCAGCTGCGTTCCCGCGCTGGATGGCCAATGAAATCCTCTGCACCAGATATTACCCTGACCCAATAATCATAATATAATCATGCCAAGCGGTGATCGCGATTGACAGAGCCGAGCAAACGCCGTTTTTTTTTTTCATGTAGTTATTTGTTTCAATTATACTTTATTGCACACCAAAACAGAACACACATACATTCGAACTTTTAAACCAAACGATAACTTTACGTTATCGTTTGGTTTTGTAAAAGTGAAAAATAATTCGTTTTTCCGGACGTCTTTTGTTAATTTTACCTTTGATTTGAATGTTTTTATTATAATATAATTGTTATGAAGTGTGAAACATGTTACACGGCCATCTCAATAATACCTATAGATTGTGTTCTGTGTTCGATGTTTAGGTATGTAGGTAAGTGTATAAAAATAATATTAAGCAGCTATTGTAATATATTCCTATTTAAATTTCCTATTAATGTCGCTAAGTTTATAGCAAAACGGCCAAAAGGCGAATAGCGATATGGTAAATTAAAAATATTTACAAGTTACTATTTCGTTTAATTTCAAAAGAGTAGAGTTGAATATTTTGAAGTGGCCTTTTGGATATTGACACCTTATTGACACCAACAATTTAAAAATCTATTTCAAACATTTATACGAACATTCTAGATCAACCTATTATAAGTGAAATTGACTATTTTGGATGCGAACTCGAAAGGCAGCACCGAGCCTATTGTGCTACCCCAATCGTATTTTTTTATTTCTTAACAATTAAACATTATTTCTAAAATAGAAGAATGTCACATTGCAGTCACTGCAGATTTTCAATTTATCGGGTCACTGCGGATTTGTTTTTATAAGCCCAAAAGTGGCCACTTGCTACAAGCATAAAATATAATAATCCGTAATGTTTCGATAAATTGAAAGCCCATCAGGAAGAAAATGTGACATTTTGGAAATGTTGTTTGGTACAAAATAAAAAAATCGGTCAAGTGCGAGTCGGGCTACTCGCGCACCGAGGGTTCCGTCCCACACCATTACAGAACACAACATTATTAACTTAGAAAAATAACTTTTTTTGTCCGGGACCTTTAGCGCAAGACCGACTCACACTTGGCCGGTTTTTAGTATTTGTTGTTATTCTGTAGAGTTTACTCTATAATCACACTAAGTTTGACGCTTGTATGTATTACCGTTTTTACGATAGAGCGTGAAGAAAAAACGTTGATAAAAACTAGTTTCTTGTTGAGAACCCCCCTTAATTTTTAACTTTTTGACATTTTTATTATTTGTTAACAAATCCGCCGTAATAACGCACAATCTGAGAAAATTTCAACTATCTAGCTGTTACGGTTCAAAAGTTACAGCCCTAAATAGGTAGGACAGACGGACGGACGGACGGACGGACAGACGGACGGACGGACAACGTAGGCTTAGTAATAGGTGCATGCCACAACAAAGAAGGGCTGTCCACAAGGAGGGGTACTATCACCGACACTCTGGTGTCTAGTGGTCAACTCGCTCCTGGAAAAGCTAAACAAAAAGTCACTGTACACAGTGGGGTATGCAGATGACATTGTCATTTTAATCAATGGCAAATTTCCAGACACAGTGTCTGGATTTCTGCAGAAAGCCTTGGATGATGTAGAGGAATGGTGTAATGAGCATCATTTGTCTATAAATCCAGGGAAAACGACAATTGTGCCGTTCACGAGGATGAGAAACCTGACAAGACTTAGGAATCCATTCCTCTATAATAAGGAGTTAACCTGGTCCACAGAGGTTAAATATCTGGGGATGACCCTAGATAAAGAACTGACGTGGAAATCACATGCTGAAATGGTAACAAGGAAAGCCGCAAGGGCTTTCAATATGTGCAGATCAGCCTACGGTAAAACCTGGGGCCTAAACTCCAAGGTTATATACTGGATCTACACAACTATGGTTAGACCAATACTTTCTTACGGCAGCATAGTTTGGTGGACGAGAACCAAAATGCAAACATGTGAGAAAGAGCTTGGGAAACTACAACGCATGGCCTGTATGGCTATGACTGGTGCATTTAGGTCGACACCCACCGCGGCACTAGACATAATACTGGACCTTAAACCGCTTCATATATTCATACAAGCTGAAGCGGCGAAGGCTCTTTACAGAATGAAGGTGACCGAAACGTGGCATAATGATATGCCCAAAATAAGGCACACTGCACTTAAACTGAGCAGTGAGCTTGAAAGAGGGTTCAACATGATCGGTGACACAATGCCGAGCATACGAATCTTCAAGAGGAATTACAAAACACATGTCCCTTCAAGGGATGAATGGAAGCGTGGACTGCGTACCCCGGACGCGAACACTCTTGTTTGGTACACTGACGGTTCAAAAACCGATTCGGGTACGGGTGCAGGCATACACTCCAATGACTACAACGAGAGTTAGGGTCAGCGCACACCTAGCGTAAAACTGTTCGAGCATGCGCGAGCAGATTTCATTGATTCAATTGATAATGAACTCTATTCCCATTGAAATAAAGTCGAAAATAGCTTGCAAGTAATTAAATCCCTTCAGCGTCTGTTCGAGTATGCTCGCGTATGCTCCTCGCGGCGACGCGAGCAGTCGCGAGCATGCTCGCGCATGCTCGCGCATGCTCGAGCATGTTCGAGCATACGCCCGTGTCGATGCTTGCGATCCGTCGTAAGTGTTGCCACCTCTGCCGGTTTCGGACTAAATCTAGCATATTTTTTAACTACTTTAGCCCGAAAAGGGCAATTTAGTACAGAAAATATATAATAATCTAACTCTTTTTGAAAATACAATGAAAATCTCAAAGGTCGAAGCAGATTTAGTAGGTTTTCAAATTGTTCATATTCCATTTTATAGTAGTCATAAAATAACTGTCCCTTGAACTTTAAACCGTAGCACAGGGTGTGGTATTCCCCAAATGTACATCTTTCTTGCCAGGTTGCTTCAGCCCATATTCTTCTTTCAATTTTGTGTCGTCCTCTTTTCATTTTATTGATGTGCTCTTCTTGCTCCTCTTCCTCTGCTAGTAACCAAATAATTACCAAATCCCAGTCCACCATACTTTAAAATTACTCTTCGCACGTCTTTACTTTAAAATATTGTAAACACAACTGCAAAATTTACTGTCAACTGTAGCAACACGGGAGCATCCGCGAGACTGTTCGAACACGCGCGAGCATGCTCGCGCATGCTCGAGCATCCGCCGCTGCCGCCGGCGGATTTTGCCGCTAGGTGTGCGCGACTGCAAAGAACATGCTCGAGCATGCGCGAGCAGATTTACGCTGGGTGTGCGCTGACCCTATCAGTCTAGGGGAGTTTGCAACTGTTTTTCAAACTGAGACGTACGCTATCATAGCCTGCGCGCAGGAGAATATATATAGGAAGGTAACCAACAAGACTATATATATTCTTAGCGACAGCCAAGCAGCTCTCAAAGCCTTGAACTCCTATTATGTGAGCTCCAGGCTAATCCTAAACGGAGTAAAGACCCTCAACAAGCTTGGTCTACACAATACCGTGAGATTAGTCTGGGTCCCGGGGCATACCGGTGTTCGGGGTAATGAGAATGCTGACGAGCTGGCAAGGGCTGGGTCAGAACGAAAGATGGTTGGCCCAGAACCAAGTGTGGGAATCCCGGCATGCAACATAAGAATGGCCATTAGGGATTGGGCTGATAAAACACACAAGCTGGAGTGGTCTAGCCTTACAGGTCTACAGCACTCCAAGAAATTTATCAGCAATGCGACAACTCGTGTCTCAAAGTTCATACTGAACAACAGCAGGAGCAAGGCTCGTGCCATCGTCGGAGCCCTCACTGGGCACTACGCCACAGGCACGATGATGCACAAGATGAAACTCACCCTGGATCCCAGCTGCCGAGCGTGCGGAGAGGATGAGGAGACCATGGAGCACATTCTCTGTGACTGTGATGTCTTGGCGGCAAAACGCATGTGCCTCCTCGGTGATGGATATCCAAAACCGGGAGATCTTAGGCTTCTTCCCCTCAATGGTATTGCCTCCTTCATTGACCATGTATTTGAAGGGTGAAGAAAGTAAGAAGTATTGGGGCTAACACAAAAGATCCCACTGGGTCGAAGTGTTGCTGGCTTGCCAGCCCCCACAACAAGATAAGATAAGATACGGTTCAAAAGTTACAGCCCTAAATAGGTAGGACGGACGGACAGACGGACGGACGGACGGACGGACGGACGGACGGACGGACAACGTAGGCTTAGTAATAGGGTCCCGTTTTCACCCTTTGGGTACGGAACCCTAAAAATACGATTGGGGGCAGCACAACAGGCTCGGTGCAGGCGCTCGCGCGCGGGTGACGCGATGCAAGATCGAAACCACATACTTGTAGTAACGTTGTCTCAAAAAGAAAGGAGATTCTCCTAACCCTATGTTAGGGCCAGCGTACATCCAGCGGAGAACTATTCAAGCATTTCCCAGTGCTCAATGAAATTTCGTCCTTATCCAATTAAAATAAACTTAAAAGTAGCGTGCGCCAGCAAACGCCGCCGTCGTCGTCTGCTAGGTAAAATTATAACTTGACACTTATTTACAACTCTGTTTCCATTAGATAAGGACGAAATTTTATTGGACACTGGAAAATGCTCGAGCAGTTCTCCGAAGGATGTGCGCTGGCCCTTACGGAAGAACTAAGTAGGTACTTAGAAATAAATTAAAATGATTATGTATTTCTTTCAGGAAAGTATATTTTTAAAAATTCTTGTTCTTAGACTGTTTTGGACTTAGAACCTCGCCAGAAATCACAGGCTCGTAGAGAAATCAAACGATACGTAAAGATAATGCGAGTACTTGCCTCGCTTAACTAAACATTAAATTCTAATGTACGCAGTGCATCGTCACTCGCTTTCGCGAGCACGAATGTTCATGTCCACGATGTCTACTATAAGAAAGTGCAGAATTGTGTTGTTATCGCAATGGTGTACTGTTGTTTTAATTATGCTGTCTTTATAGTCAGTAAGTACCTTTTATTATATTTTATTAAGGGTTTCAGTCCTTATTTAACATCATGATGATACCTTACAATTAAATGTGGTGACGAACTCACTACCTGCCACACTGGATAGAGTTAGGGCATTGCTAGTGAAGTGTGGATACTATTAAGAGGGCTGTCGCAGTCCAGTGGCGCCCTCGTCACAATAATAAATATTTCTCAATAAAAAAGCCTAAATTAAAAAAGTGCTTAACAGATAAACTACAAAAGCCTTCAAGCCATATTGTTATACAATACTTTTATAGGTTCTAAACATTCCACTTTTAGATAATTTCGAATAAAAACAAAAGCGGCCGTTTTTTTTCTTTTTTCAAAATTTGTATTGTTAGACCTTTAAAAAACCTATAAAAGTATTCTTGAAGGCTTTTGTAGTTTATCTATTGAGCACTTTTTTAATTTAGGCTTTCTTTATTGAGAAATCTTTATTGTGGCGAGGGCGCCACTGGACTGCGATAGCCCTCTTATTGTTCTACAGGTGTTACCGAAAACCCTAGTAATATTTAATGGGGTAGTAGTAAAGAAAGACCATCAAACTGAAAAACTTTCTCTATGGAGCCAACATCGAAATTGAATCTGTTGTTTCATACAAATCTCGACTGAAATGTATGGGACAGCAGAACTTTAAAAAAAATAGAGCTGCCCAACTGCGGGTCTGCCCAATACCAGCTGGCCGCGTTGGACTCAATCGACAGGCGTGCCAGGAAGCTCATAGGTGATCCAACCTCTGTGGCGAAGCTACAAAGTCTTGAGCATCGTCGCAAGGTAGCCTGTCTATCTGTTTTTTATAGGATACATTTCGGAGAGTGTGCGACGGAATTACACGATTTAATACCTCCGTCTCCCTTTCATCTGCGGGGGACGAGACGCAGGCTGGGTTTCCACCCTTATGTCGTTGACCTACCAGCAATTCGCACGAAGAAGTTTGCTTCTTCTTTTATAATGCGCACGGCTAAGGAGTGGAACGCACTGCCTGCGGACCTGTTCCCTGAGCAATACAACCTGGGCCTCTTCAAGGCAAGAGTGAATAGGCATCTTTCTAGGTAAGCATGCTACATCTTCGGCCTCATCATCACTCAACATCAGGTGAGATTGGGGTCAAATGTTTACCTATCGAACATAAAAAAAAAAAAAAAAAAAAAAAGATGTTGACTCCATAGTGAAATTTATAGTAGTGTGGTGGTGTGGTGTGTGTGTGGTGTAGTGTGGTAGTGTGTGTGTGTGTGTGTGTGTGTGTGTGTGTGTGTGTGTGTGTTGTGTGTGTGTGTGTGTGTGTGTGTGTGTTTCTAGAGGGTGTTTTGTTCCACCGTATATCTAAACTATTATAAAACTGTAACAGAAGTGTGTCTGTACATTGAAGATATTTACAAAAAAAAGATTACGATATGATTTTTAGATGTCCCTGATTCCAAATCACTAATTTTTGGATTTTTTGTCTGTCTGTTTGTTTGTTTGTTTGGGTGTTTGTTTGTTCGAGTATCACGCAAAAACCACTGAACCGATTTTGATGAAACTTTGTATGTTTGATAGCTTATCATCTGACTTAAAATCTGGTATATAATTTATGCGGACGAAGTCGCGGGTAAAAGCTCGTTTGGAATATTTCTGTCTACCACCTCAAAGCAGTACTTTGTGATGTGAACAACAACAAAAGACTGTATAATCCATTCTTGTCTCATTCTCGAAGGCATCCTAACAACCCAAACAAAGACAGTGAGAATAGATAAGCTGCTAGTTCCTGAAGTGGTGCAGAGCGGTAGCCCCGCCGGCGCAGTGTTGGACTGCCAGTTCTCGAGTGGAGATCTGTATACCGTCCAGTGGTTCTTCAACCGCAGTGACGTTCCCGTCTATCAGTGGAGACCGGGAGATGAACCTACAGTCAGCACGTTTCTGGATGGAAAACTTAATTTGTCGTGTAAGGTTTACTTTGCTACGGTTTGCTTTATAATATTGATTGTATGTTTTCTAATTCCTAATCAGTTAAGTAGGTAGGTAAGTTGGTACCATAAATTCAATATTTTTTTTTTTATTTCGAATGGCTTTGCTCTTGACCTCAATTCAGTCCTCAGGACGAAAATGGGGTCGAAGATGTAGCGAGCTCATCCAGAAGAAGCCTATTCACTCGTACTTTGAAGGAATTCGGGTTGTAAGCACTCGGAAATACTGACGCAGGTAGGGCATTCCACTCCTTATACGGTAGTTGCTACTCTACTCTATTAAGTAGTAGATCTTTATCACACCTACAACACGTTGGCAAGAGACTCATCCAGGCAGAGACCAAACCACCGCCCTCTGCACGGAAGCCGGAGGGCCAATGTCTAGTCACCACGTTTTTGTTTAAGTGTTAAAATAAATAACCAAATTATGATGATGTTTGCAGCACGGGGTATAGGGCGTCGAGCGTTGCGCATAATGAACTTGGAACCAGGTCTGAGTGGCGAATACACCTGCAGAGTCACAAGTGACACCAGCGCAGAGGTTCCAGCCAGTCACACCAAGTCCATGCTTGTTTATAGTATGTAACTATAATAATTCACGGAGATAATTACTAATTTGGTAGACACCAACCTGCTTGAAAAATCTACATGATTGATTACATACCCTATTAACTATTTTAATTATGTAAAGAACTTTTTATTGCAGGTCCGGAAAAAGACTTCATGCTACAATTCCATCGGCAAGCAAAAGCCATCGAAGTGAAATGTGTAGCTAGAGGATTGTATCCGCAGCCTGATTTAACTATAGAAGTAAACCGGTGAGAATCCTTACTATCCTTACACTATAATTAGACGAATGAATTTGGAGGAGATGCACGCACCTCGGCCCGCTGGAAGAACGGCCTGAGAAAAGTAGCTGAGCTGGATCAGGAAGAGAGTTACGTTGCGCGTTTGTCCAGGTCACCACATGTTTGGTATCATTTGAAAGTTTATTAAATTGTCTATGGTTTGGCATTCAAATCGAGCGAATTTACTCCTTGAACTTATACAAATTCGGCTCTTTTTCGCGTGCAGTCCTACATGGCGCCTTGGGGAGACACGGGTCTTTACGGTTTTTGCGCTGGCTCTACCAAGAGGCCTATGTTCAGCAGCGGCACAGAAAATATAAGAGTACAAGCTGTGGATGATGAATCGATGACAGATAGATGAGTTGAATAAATGAATGATAGGTAATTATGAATTACCTAGCCTATAACTGCCTCCGTGGTCGAATGGTTAAGAGCATTGGCTCTCGACACGGAGGTCGTGGATTCGATTGTCAGTTTTTCCCCAGTTGGTTAGGACAGGCTGAATCACCTGATTGTCTGAAAAGAAAAATGATTCCGTACTTCGGATGGCACGTTACGCCGTTGGTTTGGTCCCGGCTACTATCTCTGGTGGTAGTAGTCGTTACATAAAAACCACGTCAGAGGCCGTAAGGCGGTCTGAAAAATCTCAGACACCAGGGCTCTGTCCACACGATAAGAAGAAGACCTAGCCTAAAATTCGAAGAGCCTAAATAATTACAAATCGCGCATTGATTTGAGTGTGAGCAATATATGTTATATAGTCCCAAATACCGCAGTGTCTTAAAACGAAAGTCTTCGATCAGTGTGTTTTGCCAGTGATGAGTGATGACATATGGAACAGAGACGTGGTCGTTCACTCAAGGCCTCATAAAAAGGCTGAAAGTCACCCAAGGGGCAATGGAGAGGGCTATGCTCGGAGTTTCCCTGCGAGATCGAATCAGAAATGAAGAGATCCGCAGAAGAACCAGAGTAACTGACATAGCCCAAAGAATTGCTAAACTTAAGTGGCAGTGGGCGGGGCACATTGCTCGCAGAACCGATGGCCGGTGGGGTCGAAAAGTTCTCGAGTGGCGACCGCGTACAGGAAAGCGCAGCGTGGGTAGGCCCCTCACACGGTGGACCGACGACCTGGCGAAGGCGGCGGGAAAACGTTGCATTAGGGCAGCGCAGGACCGGTCGTTATGGCGATCCTTGGGGGAGGCATATGTCCAGCAGTGGACGTCCATCGGCTGAGATGATGATGATGAATATATGTTATATTTATATTCGATTCCACTTATTTCCTCTAGAAACCCTCGGAACGCACTGTACCGGAGAACCGTTTCATGCTATCATTTGTTAACAACACGTTGACAATGACGATGATTTAGGTCAGCATTCCCGAGGCAGCAGCAGCGCGTGTGGCGGAGCGACGGCCGCGGCGACGGGCCGCTGTACGACGCGGAGTGCGCCGCTCTGCTGCCCGCGGCGGTGGTGGCCGGCGCCGGCGAGCCGGAGGTCACGTGCCGCCTGCAGCTGCCCCAGGCCGGCTACACCGCCATCAAGAGGGAACTCTTACACAACTGTGAGCTTATTAACTACTAGAGTATTTTCGCGATTTCGTCCGAACGAGAACGGGTTCCCGTCGCGAGCCATTAATTACCAGTTTTTAAGTCGGAACATAAGCTAACAAACAAAAAAAGTTTCATCAAAAATCGGTTCAGTAGTTTTTGCGTGATGCTGTCACAAATAAACAAACATTTACAGTTTAATTATAGTACTAGAGTTTTCCCGCGACTTCATCCGCACAAATTATATACTTACCTAACAGATTTTAAGTCAAATCATAAACTATTAAACAAAAAAAGCTTCATCAAAATCGGTTCAGTAGTTTTTACGTGATGCTCGAACAAAAAACATACATTTATAGAATTATAATAGTAATCTCGAGTAATCACGTCTTCGTCCGCACGGGTTCCCGTCATCGTAGCGCAGCGATATAAATGATATTTTGGTAGTTGTAGCAATCTCTGCCAACAAACTAACAGGGACTGTTTTATTGTTTCAGTTAAAAAAGAATCTGATAGCAGCTCTGCGAGGTCCGTTTTATCCAGTCAATACGTCTTAGTTATTATGACGATATTACTTTGGAAGTACCTACTCTAGATTTTAATAAAATTGTATTTACTTAACTAGAAAAAATAATTCAAGGGGATGATCAGGCCACTATTAAATAATCTGTGATCAGGCTATCAAACTGAAAAACTATCTCTGTGGGACTAATATTGAAATCTCGAGAAAGAAATCAACTGTCCACATACATTTGGGCCGAACAGGTTTACAGTTTTGTATGGAACAGCTGTGTAGCATACCAAGAACGACAACGCGAAAAAACCGGCTTGCGCGTTAATTTTGGTATGCGCAAAATAATACAGACAAAGGCATACTTATCTCTTTTGCCAGGGGTGGCATGCTACGCCCACATTTATATCGCTATATTCCGCTGATCATCCCTTTAAAAACCGTCAGCAAGAAGGACCCTTCTCAAGCAGAACTAATTCTAATAGATCCCAGGGGAGTTCGTGTTTTATCTTTAATCATGAAAGGAATTCTTCAAACAATATCGGATAGAGAAAAGCAAGCATCTCTTAATAGAACAATTTATTAAAATATTAAATTAAAACAGTTATTTTACAATTACGATTAGATTAGTATCACATAGTCCCATCAGTGGAGGGCGAGCAGCTGTACCGGCACCGCTATGGAGACGAGGAGAGCCCACGATTTGGCCAGCTGCGTGCTACCGCTCGCTGGAAAACACATCAAATGATATTTAAGTGATAACAAAAACAGGTGAAATTGAAGTCATTGGCATACATTGAAACTAGCACCCGTAGGTATTGTAAGGGTTGAACCTCATCTGGCAGCACCGCATCGCCTTTTTCTGTCGCTCCATCCTTTTCTGTCACTCAAGAACGTCATTTGCTAGAGCAAATAAGGTAGACGGAACGCGACAGCACGCCGCAGCACCGCCGCGCGCGATCGCGTTCCGTCTAATTTGCTCTAGCAAATGACGTTCCTGAGTGACAGAAAAAGGCGATGCGGTGCTGCCAGATGAGGTTCAACCCTTAGTTGTTTCCTTGAGGTTTCCTCAGTCAAGTCGAGGACTTCGTCGTCTTGGAATCTGCTAAGGAAACCTCAAGGAATTAACTAAGAATACGGGTGTAAGTATGTTTATTAAATAACCCGCAACCCGTATTCAGATTTTGCGCTAATGTTTTAACATCTGGAGTAATAGCATCTATGAGAATCATCATATAGAAATCAGGGGAACTTCGGTGTTACTAAGTAAAGAAATCTGAATTGTTTGTAAGTAAGATGCAAGTGCCCCCTAGATGCAATTACTCGAGGTGACCATACTTGTTTGCTGCTGGAAATACTATTAAAATAAAGATTTTTAACGTTTTGCCTTGCGAATTATAGCGAAAAGAAACAAAGTACATTAATCAATTTAATTATATTATTATAAGACTATTTTTTTAATTTATTTTGTTGTGTATCTTTATGAATAATAGTATTGCATTCCTGCAACTCCAACAAGTACTTTATGTTTGTTGTTGGGCATATCAGTACAGTATCTATACTTATATTAAAAATTTTGAAGATTGCGTTGTAAATAAATAATACGTTGTTTACATAATATTACATAAAGTAAATAAATTTTAAATATTGTATTTCACTCTTGTCGATTATTCAATTTAATTAGTAAAGCCAGAGCGTTGTTAATAATAAAACAGATCAAATTAGAAAACGTCATAATACAATATTTTGTTAGCCAATCAATACGTTTTACTACCTAGATACCCAACAAAGCATTATGAAGAGCAATAGATACAATCTACTGGAAATGTGTTGAAGATACATTTATCTTAAGTGGGCTATCGCAGTCCAGTGGCGCCCTCATCACATTAAAAAAGATTTCTCAATAAAAAAAACAAAATTTTAACAAAAAATTAAAACCGCCTTCAAAAAAACTAAAAAGTTAAAAAATAATATTGCAGCCTATGACTTTTTCGTTCGCATCATAAGAACATTAATTTGTTTTATTGAAGTCGCTGTCAAGCCGGTACGATTCGCGACAGGGCTTGCATTTTTTGGCTTGGCTTGACACCGACTTCTATAAAACAAATTAATGTTCTTATGATGCGAACGAAAAAGTCATAGGCTGCAATATTATTTTTTAACTTTTTAGTTTTTTTGAAGGCGGTTTTAATTTTTTGTTAAAATTTTGTTTATTTCACAATTTTCAGTGGTGAATTCATTAGTTCGATTTAATAGGAGTGCTTTAAATTAACAAACGCAATAGTCGGCACTACAATTTTCGAAGGTTCCCCTCGATTTCTCTGGGATGCCATCATCAGATCCTGGTTTCCTTATCATGGTACCACCCTCGGGACATCTCCTTTCCAACAAAAAAAGAATCATCAAAATCGGTTCATAAATGACGAAGTTATCCGCGAACACACATAAAAAAAAAAAAAATATATATATACGGTCGAACTGAGAAACCTCCTCCTTTTTTGAAGTCGGTTAAAAAGCCTAAATTAAAAAAGTGCTCAACAGATAAACTACAAAAGCCTTCAAGCCATTGTTATACAATACTTTTATAGGTGCTAAACATTCCACTTTGAGATAATTTCGAATAAAAACAAAAGCGGCCGTTTTTTTTCTTTTTTCGAAATGTGTATGTTTAGACCTTTAAAAAACCTATAAAAGTATTCTATGAAAATAGCTTGAAGGCTTTTGTAGTTTATCTGTTGAGCACTTTTTTAATTTAGGCTTTCTTTATTGAGAAATCTTTTTTAATGTGATGAGGGCGCCACTGGACTGCGATAGCCCTCGTAATAATCTGCTCCGAAATGTGTCAATTTAGAAAATATAAATAGCCTTTATAGTATGAATGATACACAGGGCATTACAGGGTCATTCTTAATATACTGACTTTTTAAGGGGACGATCAGACCTTCGAATTGAACAACTTTCTCTATGGAACCAGCATCGAACAGCGAAAAAAAATGCAGCTGTCTCAGACATTTGGGTCGATTAGGTTTGTAGTTTTGTATTAAACAGCTGATTTTCCATCGCGATTTTTATGTTGGTCCCATATAAAAAGTTGTTCAGTTTGATGATTTGATAGCATAGCATAATGCTATGCTATTGATGATCTGATCATCCCCTTAAAACCGTTAGTATATTAAGAACGACCCTGTCACCTGACCTATAAGTGTATCCAGTAAACATGGACTTACTGTCGTTTTGATTGGAATCGGTAGTGGAAGCCCAAAAGGTGGTGTCCTCCGGGGCCTGCGTGGTCGACGCCTCGGCGCCTGGCACCGACAACCAACCTCGTTAGTTCACATTCAAGACAGCGGGGTTAGAGAAGTTAGGACTTAGGAACACAACACATTACTGCAATGCGCCGCTGCCACGCCCACCGCTAATACAATTTTCTCACTGAGCTATTAAGTTTTGCGATAGCTATAGCACAGAGTACTATAATTACTAAGGTACGTACGTACGCTATAGCATCGATCAAATAAAAAATAGGTAATATTTGATCGATGGTTATAGCTACCCAATTTACCCATCGAGATCTCAACCATTATGGCGACATTGCAAACCTTCGGTGATATGAAATCGATATTTCGACCATATCAACATTCTGAATAGCGTTCGTAACTGTACTATGTTACGTACTAGAAGTGACACTGTAACTACGGGTAGTACTAGTATTTATTCTGTGACTGTACGTCACAACGCTTTCCCATTCAATGTGGCGAAATCACGACACCCCAACTTAGTAGATCGCTACCGCTCTCTTTCACCCCCGCTCTCTTCCTGGGCGCGTGTGGCGCATGGCGATGGCGTTTGTTAGTCATGTCACCATTATGTAGTACATAATAGGCCAATGTATTTTCTAAGATAATTTAAGCTGTGGCAATGAGAGTATTGGAGACGCAGCACCGCAGTAGTGTGGTATGTTCACTACATATTTAAACCACAATCTGTTTACCAAATACACTGGCCTACAAATCTAAGTATCACACTTTTAAAATTGCAATAACTTTTTATGCTTTTTATGTTCCTAAGATATATACTTTCGAAATAAAAAGGTCTCTAAAAAGAGTTTAATTTACAAAATTAAAATAGTTACAAAGAAAGCTGATAACATTTGCTATAAAACGTTTTTTATTTTAAATCTCTAATTTCTAAAGTTTAGAAAAATTTTCAATATTAAAAGTGTAGTACTTAGTATTGGCAGGTCAGTGTAGAAAACCTAAATAGATAGGTGATATCATTTTGTACGAAATAATTTTTGCCGTTTTAAATATAATCAAAACAATTAATCACCTACACACAAGAATAAGGCTGGGAATACACGTCAGATTTTTTCATCCGACAGTCGGATCCGATGGTCTGATCAGACTGTCTGAAGGCACTCGTGCCATACATTTGTATGAATACTTAATACACATCCGACCCGATAGTCGGATCGGACGTCCGAGTCGGAAACAGCGCCAAGACGTTTACGATTTTATTTCCGATCCGATTGTCTGAAGGCGCGGTCTGCATACTTTTGTACAGAGACCAAATAGACGTCCGATTCTTCCTTTCGATTTGCCAGTTGACTCTCTAGCGTGCCACTGAACGGACGCATCGCATGGTTGTGGTTCGGACGATGGCGGAAAATTTCGACACCGAACGGCTTATTATAGCCGTTGGGATACAGGCAATGAAGGGTATCACGATAGACGGATGAAAGATTTGGCTTGGGAAGACGTATGTAACGAAACATTGGAAGAAGTATGGGTTTTATTGGACGTTGAAAAGAGAAAGAAAATATCTAAGTAACTTTTTTTCACAATTTTACCTCAAACTCACACCTCAAGCTACGTATGCAAGCAAGCACAGCTCGAGAACGACTGAGTTCAGACAAAGTCTGGCGCAAGAATCGGATGTGTATCGAGTAAAACC
This sequence comes from Agonopterix subpropinquella, assembly GCA_922987775.1. Lineage (NCBI taxonomy): Eukaryota > Metazoa > Arthropoda > Insecta > Lepidoptera > Depressariidae > Agonopterix > Agonopterix subpropinquella. The sequence goes on along the minus strand of OV277703.1, from coordinate 14,911,256 downwards.
GATCAGATAGTCTGAACAGACAATCGGAAACAAAATCTGACGTCTATTCCAAGCCTAAAAGAAGACAGTTGGTACATTCAATGTCAAGTGTACTAAAGTGCAAGAATAGTTTACCATACAAAGTGCTAATAAAATATAAATTCATGCTAAAGCGAAACTCATAGCAGCCAACATTCTTCAATCGATTTGTTTGTACATAATGGATATTTTGAAAATTGAAGGTCTTATTATTTCAATTAAATGTAATGATAATGATAAGGCACGACCTGTTTTAAGAAATCTTTATATCTTTAAGAACATGAATTTAAAAAAAGATTTCCATGCTGCGGTTAAAATGAAATGGCCACTAAAGGCATTTGTTCGGTCGTTATCACCTGCATGTTTTTGAGTAAGTACGTATTTGAAATGCGTCGTAAGTGTACCGGCACATCGGCCAAATTTTCGCGACGTAAATTACGCTTCTAATGCTTTTCCCTATATCGGCGACACAAATAGAAAATCTATTTAAATATGAAATGGCGCTAGATGGTTGCTATAGGCCTCTTATGTAATTTTTTCGTGCAAAAACCACTTCAACCTTTTGAATCGCATATAAAAATTACATTCATACATGCAACTTGCAACAGTACGAATAATAACATGATAATTTCAAATATCACTAGTACCATATTTTTAGGTAAGTAATAAAATTTAAACCTTGTAAAATTTAGGGTTTGATTTATGAAATAACTACCGTAACTACGTTATAAATAGATAACTCATATATTTCATATGAATAATACAGGAAAAACAGTGACAAACAATAGTACATTACGATACGTGTGACCTAAGTAGTCCATTATTGCACGGCGTGAATTATCGCCCGAGCGCAGCGAGGGCGATAAACGCCGTGTAATAATGGACTTACTTAGGTCACGAGTATCGTATACTATTTTATAGCTCGTGTGACCTAAACCCGCCAACTTTTGTGTGTGTGTGTGTGTGTGTGTGTGTAATGTATTGACATTCTCTTTCATGTTGAAGTTTTTAATTCTACGAAAACGTATACTAACGAAAAGGGCAGAAAGGGGGACCGGGGGCGAAGCCCCCGGCGGGGTGGAGGGGCGGGGCCCCCCCGGGGGCACGGGGGGCGGAGCCCCCCGTAGGACACAAACATGACTTTAAAATCTTCGTTCATATATCGCAACCACAATCAATAGATACTCACCTCTAATCACATCTACCGTCACATCATCATCAGCCCCTACTCACCCCCCTACGCACGTACCCCTAATTACCCCCACGAACTAGGGGGTACACCCCCTAATCACCCCCACGAGCTAGGGGGTACACCCCCTAATCATCAGCACGAGCTAGGGGGTACACCCCCTAATCACCAGCACGGGCTAGGGGTACACCCCCTAATCACCCCCACGAGCTAGGGGGTACACCCCCTAATCAGCAGCACGAGCTAGGGGGTACACCCCCTAATCACCCCAACGAGCTAGGGGGTACACCCCTAATTACCCCCCACGAGCTAGGGGTACACCCCCTTATCACCAGCCCCGGTTAGGGGGTACACCCCCTAATCACCCCCACAAGCTAGGGGGTACACCCCCTAATCACCCCAACGAGCTAGGGGGTACACCCCCTAATCACCCCCACAAGCTAGGGGGTACACCCCCTAATCACCCCAACGAGCTAGGGGGTACACCCCCTAATCACCCCACGAGCTAGGAGTACACTCCTAATCACCTCCACAAGCTAGGGGGTACACCCCCTAATCACACCCACGAGCTAGGGGGTGCACCCCCTAATCACCACTACACACCCCTTACGCATTAGGGGGTGTACCCTCTTATCACCCCTATGCATCCCCAATCACCCTCTACGCACTAGGGGGCGCATCCCTTACTCGCACCCTACTACCAACATACTAATAAGGTGTGAGCAGGGGGTGCGGGTGTAAGTAGGGCGTACGTAATATAATTAAAGTAGGGGGGGTAACTTGGAGTCAGTTGGGGATTTCGCGATTTCAATGTTGGTCACATTGATTGAAAGCACATTTAAAAGTACCTACCTTCTTTTGTTTATTATGCATCTGTGCAATAAAGTAGATTCATTTTCGAATGGTGTAATGTAATCCGTGTAATAATGGACTACTTAGTAACGAAAAACCGTGACCTAAGTGCGGGTTTAGGTCACGGAATGCTATAAAAGAACCTTCTTTTGTATATTATGCATCTGTGCAATAAAGTGGATTCATTTTCGAACGGTGTAATCCGTGTAATAATGGACTACTTAGGTAACGCAAAACCGTAACCTAAGTGCGGGTTTAGGTCACGGAGTGCTATAAAAGTTATTTTATAGTTATAGTTTCGGTAGTGATTTAAATAGTTTTCCACAGTTAAACAGCGTTTTAATGAAAATTTACAAAATGAAGTTTATTAACTAGAGTTAAGATTTAGAATCGCATAGGTAGAATCGCTTTTTGATGTGAAAAACCCGGTATGAAATAAAATGTACAGTATTCCATTAGGAGACTTCGCCGTCCTTGGGCGAGATGAGATGACGGCGCGCGGCACATTTCGCACCCGTTGAATAAACATTTTACCAGGCATTTTACATATAAATTCATTTTCATAGTACGAAACACTCTTTGAACAGAACAGACCAAGGTCTTAACCAAGCTAACGTATTGGTATACATTGTTAAACATTATTCATTCCTCAAACTAAGCAGGAGTTTTACTTGGAGTGATTTGTGAGTCGTTTGGGATCAAAAACGGCTTTATTTCCGGACACAATAGATTTTTCCATTGTGTCTGGAATAGTCTGGATTTATCACCGTTCTTGATACCAAATAAGTTAATGGGTATGATGAGACTTGTGTTTTGCCGCGTTTTGTTTAGGCCTGTATAGGTCGACCAAAATCTCATGAAATTAAAAAAGTAAAAAAATATAGGTCTTCACATGGCAATGTCAAACTGTCATCAAGTAGGCCCAACAAATTGCAACTTTTTGGGGCGTTAAATACGCGCGTTTGTTAATGGGTGCATATTTAAAATCATTTGAACGCCCAAATCATCGGGCCGAACATTTTCATCTTGTTTATAAGAAAAGGCATATAATTTTACAGCTGAATTTTATTACGAATGTTTTTCTTCGTGGCTGTATGTGTGTTTCAGAAGTGCTGCAAAAAGTCGCAGTGTGTTAGTGTTTTGTTTGGCCCTAATCCAACCCCAGTGTTGCTTACTCTAAAATTTGATTTCCTCATTTTTCATGAGATTCTGGTCGACCTATAATAACCTATTCATTGTCGTAGAAATATTTCTGGACAAATGAATAACAATATACAGGTTGGCCAACCCATCAATTGTTGTTATTCTGGCTTACAGGAGTTACAGCGGTGGGAATGTGTGGTGGGCCTATGCCCGAAAAAAAAAACCATCAATCACGAGGCGAATTTAGCTTGCAACGATGTGAGCGGCACAGATATTTACCAGGGCACAGATACCGATCGCGAATGAATTAGACAAATGAGAAATTACGGGCTCATATGCGGGCTCGATTACGCGATGTGGGAAATTTTAGATGCAGTGCTGCACTGGACACACTACGCTAACCAATCCACGAGCGACAGTCCCGTCTGATGGACGTCTTATTAATGCAATATTTAATGACCTACGACGAATATCTTAATGGATTTGACCGCTATCGAGACACCAATGACAAAGTGAATATACTAATAGTGAGGGCGCTCTCGGGTCGCTCCAGGCCTATCGTGCGGGGGGTGCGGGTGGCGGGGGGCGCGGTCCCAGTACCGATTCACCTGCGCGCTGTACCCCACACCCCCCCGCACTCCGCGCAAGCATAGACCCAACGCGGCCACTAAGCGCACCCACTTTATTGTATTTACGCTATGCCAATGAACTGTAAAAACATTGTTGATGACAACTTCACATGATAGATTTCACATGATAGATAGCTTATTTTTTATGATTCGGCGTAAAATGCAGTGAAAAACAAAGCGGCTTCGGTGTGAGCCTTTAACACGTTCGTGGACAGTAACTGTCTATAGCAGTGACAACAATAAAAGTTATATTGGCCCCGATTCGGACTGTGCCACGACTTAACTAAATTTATTCCTGTCACTTTCTAAAATAAGATTAAGAAAAGAGACAGAAAACCAACAGCTGACTTTAGTGCTGTCAAAGTGACGTTACACGCCCAAAATAAGATGCACTCATAATGTACGCCATCTTATTTAACTCGTTTTTGGGCGTGTAACGTCACTTTGACAGCACTAAAGTCAGCTGTTGGTTTTCTGTCTCTTTTCTTAATCTTATTTTAGAAAGTGACAGGAATAAATTTAGTTAAGTTAAGTCGTGCGACAGTCCGAATCGAGGCCATTGTGTCCCGTTCACTGCCCACGAACGAACGTGTTAACTTTGTCATAGTTTTTTGGTTGAATTTTCAACAAGAACTTGTGTAAATATAAGTAAAAGATTGAATACCGTTATCATAGGTCATGGTGGTGAAGTAGGCCTCGTGCGAGACGTTCTTGTTGGTAAAGTACAGCTCGCAGCGTATCTCTGCGCCGGCCTCCACTTCTCTGCTCAGCGTGGCGTTCGCGAACACGCTGTACACACCGTCCCCGGTCTCGTTCACTAGCTCCGCGTCGATGATTACTTGTCTGAAAGTTTACGAAAGATTAGCATTATAAAACCGGTCAAGTGCGAGTCGGGCTACTCGCGCACCGAGGCTTCCGTACCACACCACCCCACAGCATATGAACTTACAAAAAAGTGTTGTTTTCTCCGGGACCCTGAGCGCGAGACCGACTCACACTTGGCCGGTTTTTATTATTTGTTGTTATTCAGTAGAGTTTTCTCCATAATCACGCCAAGCTTGACGCGATAGCGCTATATCATTGCCATGCTTCGGCTGCTGCGCGCTGGTCACAATCACTATTTGCGAATAGAACAAAGGCACAGAAAAGAGATATAGGTACAATACACAAAGCAACTTGAAACGTCGAATGCACACAGACGAGCGCCACTTGCAAGGCCTGCTAAGGTACTTTGAGGCACAACGCAATAGTACTAAACTACAGTAGTACAAGTCTTACTGATGTATCTGCAAAGTTGGCACATATTAATAGCGCGCGAAATTATATTGACCAATCAGGACCTTTAATCCCTTGCCGTATTGGCTAATTGTTTTCTCTTTTCGCTGCTATCAGACTTTTTGGTTACTTAATGACTTCGGGTTTTCGGCTCTAACGAAGATTGACGAGCGGAATCATTTTCCTGGTCGTACTGTACCTTAGCGGGCCGTGTACATGGCGCTCGCCTGTGTGCGTGAGTCGATTCGAGCGCTTGCATGAAATCGCTTTACTGTATATCTGTTTTTTGTGATAAAGGTGTGCACCCACCCGTCCACGCTGATGAGCAGCTCGGGCTCCGGAGCGACGCCGCTCGCCTCGCACGTCACCACGACGTCCTCCTCTTCGTCGTCGTCGGGGCCGTCTTCCACTCTTGTTACGTTCACCGTAGGTCCGCTGCCTGGAGCTTTAGAAAACACGAGCATTTACCCGCAACTTCGTCCGCATAAATTATATACCAGATTTTAAGTTGGATCATAAGCTATCAAACAAAAAAAGTTTCATCAAAATCGGTTCAGTAGTTTTTGCGTGATGCTCGATCAAACAAACAAACATACAGACAAAAAATCAAAAAATTGGTCATTTGGAATCAGGGACACCTAAAAACCATATCGTAATCTTTTTTTATTTATAAATATCTTCAATGTACAGACACGCTTCTGTTACAGTTTTATACTAGTTTAGATTAACCACGTATACAATAAAGGCTATGTGTGCTATTCTCCAAACTAAGTGGATTCGATTCCCACAGGGGACACCTAGTGATATGTACTTTGTGCGCTTTCCCCAGTTGGTTATTACATTGCATGCTGAATCACCTGACTGTCTGAAAATAAAGATGATTCCGTGCTACGGATAGCCCTTTAAGCCGTTGGTCCCGGCTACTATCTCTGGTGGTAGTAGTCGTTACATAAAAACCACGTCAGAGGCCGTAAGGCTGTCTGAATAAACACTGACACCAGGTCTTGCTGCACACACAATTGGCTATGTGCACGACACTAGCGCCATCTATCGCAACATGGCCCCGTGAATTTTATACATAAAATGTTAGGATAAAGTTTGTTATTTTATATTAAAATATAATCAAAACTAAATAAATGAGCAATATTGACAATATTTAAAAATATTGTAATACCTAACAAGCTGGAATTCCCATTCATTGTTACAAAATTCTCATACAAACTTTCACCACCGACCGTTTTAACACTTTTGGGGGTTGAATTGCGAAAAATCTTTTTTTTTGAACACGTATTATAAAAAACGCAAAATTTTAATTATTAGTATTAGCTCGTTTGGATATTTGAGTGTTGAGCGAGTATGCGGATTTGCACAGATTCAAGCGAATCTGAAACAGCTTGGCCGAACGTAGTACAAATTCGGCCACAGCGTGCGCTGCGATCGACTTGACAGTTCCCAAGACCCACTTCGCACATCACTACATAGTATAAAACAAAGTGGCTTCTCGCTGTCTGTCCCTATGTATGCTACGCAACGGATTTTGATGCGTTTTTTTTAATAGATAGAGTGATTCAAGAGGAAGGTTTATGTATATAATACATGCGTAGTATCAGCATTGCACCCGTGGGAAGCCGGGGCGGGTCGCTAGTAGCCAATAAGAAATAGATCGCAGTGTATTTTCTCTCGGCACACTCACTGTAGACCACGAGCTGTTGCCACTGGTGCGGCTCCTTCACGTCGTCCGACACTACGCACTCGTAAACGCCGGAGTCCCTCGGCTGCAGGTCCAACACTTCTATTGTGTCATTTTCTTTCACCGCTGTAACATATTCAATATTTACACTTTATTCTCATTAGGCGATAGATTTATTACAAAAGTGACCTATCGTCATCATGATCACGGCCTGTATAGGGTCCTTCTTAACATGCTGACACTTTTTTAAGGGGATGATCTGACCGTCAAACTGAACAACTTTCTCTTTTGCACCAACATCGAAATCGCGAAAAAATTTCAGCTGTCCCATACAAAATTGTAAACCTACTCGAGCCAGCTGTATAGGACAGCAGATTTTTATTTCGCGATTCCGATGTTGGTCCCATAGAGAAAGTTCTTCAGTTTGACGGTCTGATCATCCCCTTAAAAAAGTGTCAGCATATTAAGGAGACTGTATACTCAGGGAGGGTGTATGGGCGGGCGTAGTCCACCAAGTGTGCCCAATGCGGATTGGTAGACTTCACATACTTACGCATCGGAATTTCTTCTTCAACATATGCAGCCGCTATACCCGGACTTTCACTTCATTGTATTAGAGTTGACATTGGAACGAAAAGGTTCACGCAATTGCTACGTTCAAATGTGCGGGTAGAGGCCCTGGTTTCCTCACGAACGAAAGTAACCTATACAAGGTGTAAAATTAAATGCTTTACATATCGAACAGGGTGCTTTGAAACTGAACAACTGAAAAACAACTAACTGAGCACATTTTTTGGTAAAATCGTTGCTGTAATATAAGCCATTTTTGCCACAGAAAATGTGTATGCTACTTGACGTTACGCTAGCGTAACCAGGATGTTTTTGACCTAATTTGTATGACAAAAACGTTCTCGACTCGAGCAAGTGAGGAAGCATCAAGGACACAACTAAGAACGACACAGAACCCCCTGAGCTGTTTGTTATTATTATTAAAAAACACAAATGACTCACAAATATTTTTGTGTTGGGTGTTGGGCTTTTGGCCCGATATCCGCTGGTAGATCATCTGGCGCATGTCGATCTGGGCGTCCAGAGGCGTCCACCACCACTTCACGTAGACATTCGCCTCATCCTCCCCCTCCTCCACGCTGTGCCTGCACTGCAGCTCTGCATTCTCACCTATCCTCACAGCACTTGGCACCGCGAAATCTGTTATGGATAGCTGTTGGCTTGCTGGAAATAATTAAGCATAAGCATAGCATAAGCATATGCTCACGACTATATTCCCCCAGGGGGTACTCAGAGACATTCTGAAACTTCAGAACATCCACGTTTCACTAGTAGTACCGACACAAATAAAAGAAAAAAAAAAGAAATAATTAAGTTTTTGTTTAACCACCATTTGGTTGGCAAAGTTTAGAATAGGCAATTAGTAGTTGGCGGGCATGTGGCGATATACAGCGTGTAACAAAACATGCTGGAAATATTTAAAGGGATGGTTTAATTTTAGATTAGACCATTAAACTGAACAACTTTTACAGAGGAGCCAACATCGAAAAAAAAATTGCAGTTTCATGCAAACTTTCTGCAGGTACTTACAATAAAACTTTTCATTTTCGCTGTTGGCTCCGTAGTGAATGTTATTCAGTTTGATGGTCTTAACCACCCCTTTAAATATTACCTACTAGCATGTTTTGTTACACCCTGTATAAAAAATACGTGTTAGGTACTTATTTTCTTTACGTAGGTACAGTAGTGTAGTTACCCGGTTGAAATAAAAAATTATTTGTGATGAAGAAAGCTTAAAGTTTATTCATTAGTAATAAACGACGAGGTTTCATCTAAAACTGTTATTCTTGCAAAACATGTGCGAGTCTAATAACAAGTGTTTATCGTCAGTAAACTTTGAGTAATGCATCCATGTATAGTTGGCTAGTTAAAGTAGGTAAAATTGCCCGCGAACCATTCATTTCAATAATATTCAACAAGACGTAGGTGTATTGTTTGTTGCCTCTAGAACACGAATAGAACGACGACATTGAACTTGACGCTGTGTTTGATTGTTACCGATTCACAAACTCCGCTAACTGCATAATTTCCACTCAAAGGTCACCATAAACTTTATGGACACAATATATTACCGACGAACGCCTCAATTTGCAATAAGGGAAATTCTATTTATAAATATTACCGTAAATTAGGTCATATCCCAATGGATAAGCGGCATCTTGGCCAACCTTGAGGCGCTCCGGGAATGTTAAAAATACCTTCCTGCGGGCGACCGCGCTGTGGGTCGGACGTACTAATACATTATTTCGACGCTTCTATAAAATTCCTTTGCAAAAAAAGATTCAGAGTTGTCAAAAACGCATGATTATGAATCCTCTAAGTTATTTCCTTTATAAGTTGAATGTTATTGTCATGTCCAAGATCTCTATTGTTCCATCAATCAGCGTCGACCAAGGTCCGTCTTTACAGTAGAATAGAAGTCACGTGCGAAACATAAACATTAGCCTGGTAAGGTACACAAGACGTAAGGTACGCAAACATAAATTAGTACCAAATATGAGTTAGGTACACTTCGTGTTCTATTAATTGACATTGCATTTTCCTTGGGCTTTGCAATAACATCAGACACTAAATACGCGTTTATTTGTGGCGGTGTACCTACCTAACATGCAAAATATTTACATAACTCTTAACAAATGCAATAGCGGACTCGTCAGCGGGTTTTTCCGCTAATCTTCTTACAGCTTAACCCACTTTTAAAAAAATTGGTAACAGGGGAAATGGCATCGTAATCTGTTTAGCGATATTGCAGACATACCATAGAGTAAGAAGAGATGGCATATCGGCTTGTTTCTATAGAAAATGTTGTCGCCAACAAAGGGGGTGAAAAACGGGTGAGGGGAAGGGTTAACATTTAAATACGCTACTTCCCGCTATTATGACGTCAGGCCCAGTTGAGTATCTGTGCACAGTTCGATACAACATCTCTACCCCAGGGGAGCGCGTTATTTTCTCTATGAGACATACATAACTAAGAAGTAGGTAGCAGTTATTTGTGGCAATGGAGTCTACTGGAAAACATTTTCAGTTGACTTTGAAATTTATGAAGTTTGACGTAATGTTTTAAATGGGATAGCAGTAAAATAAATAACATCATTCAGGCTTTTCTTTTAAAATACGATACCCACTGAAAATATTTATATATTAATAAATACTAGAGTTTACCCGCGACTTCGTCCGCACAAATTATATAGGTACTTACCAGATTTTAAGTCAAATCATAAGCTTTCAAACTAAAAAAGTTTCATCGAAATCAGTTCAGTAGTTTTTGCATGATGCTCGAACAAACAAACTAACACACAAACAAAAAAATCTAAAAATGATTGGAGTCTTGAAAAATTTGGAGTCAGTGACACCAGGAAACCATATCGTTATCTTTTTCTTGTACTTAAATATCTTCAATGCACAGACACACTTCTGTTACAGTTTTATAATAGTTTAGATAAAAGACATATTTTAAACTTTTTCTAAACATGATGAATCCGTTCCAAAAAATGTTATCCCACCGTGGCCACTAAAATAATAATAAATATTAGTATACTCTAGAAGAAACAGTAAAAAAACGAGAATTGTTTCCCTTTGGGAAACTCCTGTAAAAAATTAAAATACACAACTCCTGTAAAAAATTAAAATACACAACACATTGATATCGTAATTTATCGCTATAAATGCACCATCACCTCACCTGCCACTAAGCACAGGATCAAACACCAGCTACGGCACATCGCGAAGATTACTACAATACTCTCTGTAGGCGGCGAATAGGCGCGCGCGCACCGCTAGTCTATGAGTGACTGCCCACTGCCGCCCGCCCTTCGATCTGATTGGCCTTGAGTTAGCGCGAGGTAATCGCCCTAACTATATTAGATGAATGATACTATTGTGGAGCGTACTACTTTGATTGAATTATTACTAGAGTCGCACAGATTTTCTTAAGTTGGAAAAACGAACGAATTGTGAGGTATTGAGTATCCTGGAACGTCGCTTCGTACTCAACAAATAAACGCGTATGTGTTTAATTACCTTCCTTTTTATAAACACTCGATTGGTTATCTTTCCTTCGTGTTTTCAGTGGCTTACATCAACTGCAATTAATACCTACTAATTAGTAGTGTGCGGCCGAAGCTCAGTTATTAGCCGAAGCCAATGTTTCAGTCCTTGCCATAACCACAGATTATTTAATAGTTACTACGTAACCATAACTTTCGGCCGAAGCCGAAGGTTCAATTATAAGTGGAAATACTAGAATAAACCTATGTCTAAAAGTACTAAAACAATGCTAAATCTGTTATTTTGGACCGAACGTATAGAATATAAGCACAGATATAGGGAGTCAAGATTACCACGTGCTCTTAACATGGAAAGAATACACTATACTTACTCATATTAAATTCAAATATGAATTTATGTTAATATTAATCAATGATTCAATTTAGCCACACATTAAATTGTCTAAGAGCCACACGAAACTACAATTTCATAGATAAATGAATTGCACCATAAAGTTTTGTTTATTAAAAACTAAACTAAAACTTTGATCATATTTATTGAAATGGATTAAAACTGTAACAAAAAAGGTGGCTGAATACAAAACATCGGCAGATTTTTCGCCTTTTCGATTAGATTTTTCGGTCGGATACTACTAATTAGGTTTCGTATTATAAGCAGAAGTTATAGATCTGTGTGTAGGGTAATATAAATATGATAATGCTACTGTAGATAATTAAAATAATAAATGTACATAATAAATATAATTTATTAACATGTAATTAATTAAAATAACGTCTAGGTATATACTTAAAAGGTTAACTAACAATAATAATTATTAAATGAAATTATTGATGATAAAAATAAACAGAAATACAGCTTACAATATTTCTGAATGTTGTAATAATGAACATGAACTTGTTCAGGCGCGGGCTGTTTTAATAGCTCAACGCGTAACGAAAGGGAAACAAGTTTACGATCGGAACTGATATAAACCGAACGTCATAGACAAAGTCCTTGTTTTAACGTCCATCTGACCACATTATAACATTCAGGGCCTGTTTCACCATTTCTCAATATGTTCCTGATAGCTTATCTGACATATCTATACATACACCATTAGGTTTAATTTTTTTGGACCTCCCATGGTAAATCGATTGACCGATCCGCACTTTTGTATGGAAGGTCCAAAAAATATTCCCATTTTTCGACCCATGTTCCTTAGGGAAAGTTGTTTAGATTCATGGTCTGAATACACCCTTAAAGTTATATTAGTAAATACCAAGTAACTACAAACTAGTGGTACACCACTAGTTTGTGCAACAACAAACAATTGTATTATACATAATACAATTGTAAACTTGGTGTGGAGTTGTGGATGTACTACACAGAAGATAATTGCAAAAATATTGATTGGGGGCGTTTAGGATACGTAATGGAATGCATTGAGACCATTTTCAGAATTTTTTTCTGTTTGTGCACACATCACTTAAAAACTATTGAACCAATTTGGATGAGGTTTTCACAAACATTAATTTGAGCAACTTTTTCTAAGGGAGCAATGTCGAAATCGCGAAAAAAAATAATCTCATACAAAATTGCAAATACTCTACCCAGACGTATGGGACAGCAGATTTTTTTCGCGATTCCGATGTTGGTCTCATAGAAACAGTTGTTCAGTTTGATGGTCTGATCATCCTAAAAACCCATAAAGGTATTATACCAGGAATAGAGGAACTGACAGCTGAGATAGCGAGATAACTGTACCTGTAACCTAGCGGCATAACTGTATAATAGAAAGAGATACGTGACCGTGAACCGTTTTTGGGAACTTATCGGCACAATCGACAGGGTAAATATTCGAGCTCTGTGAATAATTTGTGAATCTAAACTGAAATAGTCGATTATTTTGTGAGATATACTATCCCTATTTCATTAAATTATGAACGATTTCACGTTAGATTCACAATTATACACAGAACTCGAAGTTTTAGCGTGCCGATAAGTGCCGACAAATTCACAAAAAACGGTTTCATTTGACAACTCATGTCAGTCCCTCTATTCCGACAGGTTTATAACTTTATGAAAAACCGTAATCCTGTAGGCGCAATGTAATACTCGTAAGATTCTATCGGAACTTGATGTGTTTGAACAGTGACGCGTGTGTAGGCGCGCGGGGCTGCTGCCTGGTGGCGAGCACGTGTGCGACGGTGTCGCGCACGTGCGCGCGCGCCACGTCGCCGCGCAGCGACAGCAGCCGCACGAGCTGCTCCTCCGACACGTCGGGGCACTTGTCCACCACCCCGTGCAGGTCCAGCGACAGCATCTCCGTGTCCTGACATCTCAGTACCTGCCGATAACGTATCTTGTTCTCATTGTCATAATGGTCTTACTGGCCTCGATTCGGAGTGTACGACGACTAAACTAAACTAAATGTATTCCTGTCACTTTCTAAAATAAGATTAAGAAAAGAGACAGAAAACCAACAGCTTACTTTAGTGCTGTCAAAGTGACGTTAAACGCCCAAAAACGACTTAAATAAGATGGCGTACATTATGATGGCAACTTATTTTGCGCATTTAACGTCACTTTGACAGCACTAAAGTCAGCTGTTGGTTTTCTGTCTCTTTTCTTAATCTTATTTTAGAAAGTGACAGGAATACATTTAGTTTAGTTTAGTCGTGGTACACTCCGAATCAAGGCCATTATCAGTTTAAAATAACAATGTGCATGACCTTGAAGGGCCGTTGGATAAGTTCACTCGGTTGACAAAGGAATGTAGACTCTATGCAAAGGAAACAATCATTTGAATGACTCGAGTGAAGTTCGTGTGATTGAGTGACGTCACATTTGCGAGCCAGATCATATTGTTATTTTAAACTGATAGTAAGCGTAATTTCAACTTCAAAGACTTTACTGCAATACACAGGTTATTATATATTTTTTTCTAAATAAAACAAAAATTTTACCACTATTAATGTTAAAATTACAACAATAATAACAAATGTCTGATAGTTGTAAAATGGTTTAAAAAAATCCAATAATTATCAATGTCACTAGGTACAGGTCGCGTCAAACTTTTTGTACACACGGAGACACATCAAGCTATACAAAACCAATATAAGCTGGCCGCGCGTAGGTCAAGTAACGTATAACATCGCGCGGCCAGCTTATATTGGTTTTGTATAGCTTGATGTGTCGCCGTGTGTACATAATAAATCAGTTAATAATGTTGGGTGTTATAACAACACCAACATATCCAGTCCAGTTTTAAATCTGTTCATGTTTCTCTCTTAAAGGTCAGTGGGCGAAATCTGACCCAGCTAACTAAATTTTTCCTACAAAAACCAAATTGGCTTTAAAATTTTTAGTATTAACCCACATTCCATTTTATGTAGGTAGTTATTTATTTTTTAAACAATGGGAAAATGAACTATAATACTAAAATGTACAAAATATCCAAAAATGTACAAAATGTACGAAAATGTACAAAATTAACAAAATATACTAAAATGTACAAAATGTAAGAAAATGTAAAAAATGTACCAAAATATTAAATTTTTCTTTATTAGTTTTTGGCCTGTATCCCATGGTATACATTAACACGACATATACATGGTGAAAATGATATCATTACCATCCTTTTAAACTAAGAGTCTACCCATCAAACTGAACAACTTTAAGTATAGGAACAAACAAATCGGAGCAAAAATAAAATCAGCTGTTGCATACATTTGAGTCTAGTACGCACTGCAGTTTAGTATGGAACAGCAGATTTTTTTTTTTGCTCCGATCGGTTTGCTGCCATAGTAAAAGTTGTTCAGTTTGATGGGTAGACTCTTAGTTTAAGAGGATGCTGGGCCATTATTTTATTCAGGGTAAAATTTGGATAAAATTTTATTTTCTTTTATTGTACAAATTCTATAAGTCTTTTTTTACCGTTTTATGCCGATTTTTGTTCATCATTGTTTATAGTCATCATTAAAGACATTTGCAGCGATGTTTTCTTGCTACTTCTTACATTTATTGATGTTTTTTCAGCAAAATAACCACTGCGTTAACAATTTTATTTTTAAATTTACCTATTTGACTAAAAAAATCTCTCTCTCTCTCTCTCTCTCTCTCTCTCTCTCTCTCTCTCTCTCTTTCGAACTGATAACGATATCAAATACGACAAAAGTATTTTTTCTCAAACATGCTTGGAAATGTGAGCATTATTTTGACAACCTTCTTCGAGATAAATCGAAATTGCTGTACTGGCCAAATACATGCGCGCAGCGGCCGGTAATGTTTGTATGAAAATCCATATCTGTCGTGTTTAGCGGCCAAATAAATTACATACTAAACTCATATCTGTCGTGTAATTTAAAAATGGAACGAACTTGTACTCCGAAACATGGCGACCAAGGAGGTAACTCATCAAAGGTTTTATTTAAATTTCGAACATTTCGTAAATAGAAAGCTGTTTATTGAAAAAAAAAAAACAAATTGTTGTTCGTTGTTCGTCATTGATTTTGAAAAGAGTTTTAATTTCCGCGAATTATTTGAGAAAATTTATTGTTTTCATTTCCGCGCATTGTTTGAGAAAAGTACTATACAAGCCTTGGCCACAACTAGGCATTGATGGACTTACGTATGTGTGCCTCGGCTTCGCCTCGGCCCACATTTACACGTTCGTCCATCAATGCCTCTGTTGCTGGCCTCTGCAGTAATGTACTATCTTTCAAGCATTTTCAGTGTGTTATTATTTTGGTGTGCAATAAAGTAAAACGGATTGACCGTTAAATTTGTTACGTCATTTGTCCGATAAAGAATGAGGTAAAGTATCAAAATTACATCGACATATTATTATGGGGTAACAACCCAAGTAATCAATCAATAGAGAAAAATAAGTTATTGTTGCGTCCTTAGATCCGTCCGAACATTTCGAACCAGAAAAATGAGGCAAAACAATTGAGTTTTACTTCGAATATGTACCGAGATGACAGACCAAGTGCCCTAATTTGTATTGAAGTGTCAACTTAAAGCGCTTTGGGCCTATCCATTAATTTTACTTTGATCTAAGGTTGCGTCTACAACTCACCTCAGCCAGCATGCTTATAACTTCAAATGGCCAGTCAACATTGACACCCTCCGGTGCGATCCTTCTGAAGAATGATCTTATCTGATTAGCTTCTTTCACTATCTTAGTAGCGGCTTGCTGAGCTTCATCCACCGTCTTAAAAACAACTTTCTTAGACAACATCGCTGTTATATACTTCGTATATACAAGATTCTGCGCTTCGCTTATCACATAGTCGAAGTTTTTCTCTCTCAAGTGATTGTAATCCTGGAAGTAATCTTCGAGAGTGACGCAAATGGTATCAACGGGAATACTCGACGGCAGCCATCTTGCGGTGAATAAGTCGTCGAAGTGGACTTCTAGGTCCAAGAATGCTTCTTCTAGCAAAAATTTCGCAGCTTCGTCTCTTAGACTCTATAAAAGAGAACTTTACTTCAATTTCAATGGGGGATTTTTGACAAGTAGTTAAAGAAATGAAAATGTTATTTCAACAATTCAACATGCATCGATAGATGGCAATGAAGTGACATGGTAATATTTTTTTTAATCTTTTTTTTTTAAGGGACTTTTCTCAAACATGCTTGGCAATGTGAGCATTATTTTGACAACCTTCTTCGAGATAAATCGAAATTGCTGTACTGGCCAAATACATGCGCGCAGCGGCCGGCAATGTTGTATGAAAATCCATATCTGTCGTGTTTAGCGGCCAAATAAATTACATAGTAAACTCATATCTGTCGTCCAAAACAATAAAAAATAAACATTCCAATCACCGGCCGCGTCACTGAGTCAGACGCATCGCGAATTTTTTTTTAAATTTGTTGGTCCGTAACCCTTGGTGCGCGGGTCCGACTCGCACTTGGCCGGTTTTTTTGTCACGCTAGCCCTCATGCTATTTCTCCTGGATCTCTTTTCTGAGTATAGAACCAACAAAGAATACCTGGAAAGTGTGTTGCATCTTGTCGAACTTGGCCTCGGCGGGTGGGTCGTGCCTGCCGGGCGGCCAGTGCCTCGCCTGCGTCTGCTGCGCCAGCCGCACCATCTGCTCGCTGTTGTTCACGATCGTGATCATGTGGTGCGTGAAGTACACCAGCCGGGACCGGTCCGCGAAGTGACTGTTCTGATTCACGCAAACAAACGCTAAAGTTATTGGCTATGTGCGAAGTGGGTGTTGGGAACTGTCAAGTCGATCGCAGCGCCCGGGGTGGTGGGAGAAATTTGTACTTTTGCGGGACAAGCTGTGAAAATATGCTTGAATGCAAAACTAAACACGAAATCTACAAAACTGTCAAGACTAGAAACTTAAAATTTGGCATGGAAGTTTCTATTGGCATCTAGATGCTCACTTAAAAAAGGTTTGTCATATTTCAACCTCCAAAGGTGTTAAAACTAAGGTAAAAGTTTGTATGGGAATTCCGATACAATTTAGATTTTGCCCGTGGCTTCGTCCGCATCCGCTCCCGTCATCGTACCGGGATAAAATATAAGCAAGTTTTTAAGACTAATAATAAGCTTTTAAATATAAAAAGTTTTATCAAAATCGGTCCAGTAGTTTTGGCAGAATCCTCGAACAAACACAGAGTCTTTACCGTACTATAATAGTGTAGATAATTCACGGCTGTCCGGCATAGTTCGTCCGCTACGCCACGCTGGTGTGGCGCTAGTGTCGTACACATGGCCAATACCATAGAGTAAATAAATTATACACAACAACAGGGTCAATGCCCATACTAAGAAAGTTGCCACCTTCTTATATGAAAACTCGCGCAAGTACAGCGGCGGTGGTGAGTAACGGTACTACAGCGATGTTTAATTACGTTAAAATACGTGTTAAGCACATTTATGTTATTAAAATTTTTAAGAAAATAAATCCATATAATTTATTTCCGTGGAATAAAACTCAAATTATAATGATCTAATAACGTTTACTTAAGATTCATCTCTCGTTCAGGCCAGTAGTGACATCTGTTTGCGCCAAGACTATACTAAATCTAAAATGTATGGAACTGTCCAGACATGGTTATACCGACTGCTCTCAAACGGTGAAGGAAAACATATCGTGAGGAAACCTACATACGTTGATGAAGAAATTCAGATGCGTGTCCACCAATCCGCATTGGGTACGCGTGGTGGACTGATGCCCATTAACCTTTTCCGCTTTTGTCCCGCAAAGCATTATTAAGAAAGACCTATATATACTATATATATACTCAAAAATATGTTGAAATTATAACCTGAATATTTATGTAGTTCAAAATTCAATTCAACTTGCGAAGTTCTATCTAATCTAAAGCACTAGAAATCTTCCAAACATGGAATTTTGGAATAAATGTCATTATTTGTTAAATAAATAATACATTCTTTATTGTGTTGGTGTGGGAATTGTATTGTGTTGAACTTGATTTTTTATATTGAGTATCAAAATCATTACCAGTAAACCCGATTCAATCGGTGTCAAATCGATATGGTATTTTTTTGCAGTTGTGATTGTGATTCAAAATCAAAATACCACTTAAAATTTACCTAGTACAGTCATAATACGTTACCGATCTTGTAAACGATTACTGGTTTGTAATCCATTTCACATAGGAAGGTGTGTGAAACAAACAATTTCCGCGCTTATAACATTGACATAAGGAGTCCTGTCCGAGCCCATCCAATGTGAGATGCAGTTTAATACATAGTACTCTGTGCCTTATAGATGATACGATAATCAGATTATGTAAGAGGGCCTATTCTATTGTGTTCTCACCTTGAATTGTAAGACGCCATCTCGGTACATTTTTCCGTACCGCGTCACTTGATCGATGCTCAATAACAGTGCTTTGAATGTTATTTCCTTGCTGATGGTTTCTGTTACCTGTTAATAAAACAAAAGAATGAACTTAGTATACAGTTTAAATAATCTCTTTAGAAATGCACATGCTCTAGTGTTGTGGTCTAGTGTACACAAAACAATTCACCAATCCTGTCACGTAGTATTCACAGTTCAGAAAATTGACATGAAAGTGTAGCAAAAGCCGGTTTTCGAGATATTTGAACTTTTTGGAATTTTTAAGGTTTTTAATAGAACTTTGATGCTAACAGATATGTATTAGAATGTCAATGTAGCTTGAGGTGCTTTAACTGCTACAACTAACATTTTAACTGTTAAAGACATGTCCATTACTTACGACTGCTAGTTATAGCGAAACCACAACAAAGTAGGGAAGCTCAGCGGTCGCGGGCGGTTCGAAGTATGATCCGATAATCCGTCTTGGTGAAAAAAAAGAAGAGTAATGGCCTGTTTTACAACTTTTGGATAAGTTCTTGTTAGCTTATCTAACAACTCGTTCGACATTTTATGTATAAATATGTCAAATGATCTATCAATAATTTATTCACAAGTGTTTTTTTTTATTATTCATAATGGGTTTGCGCTTGGCTTCAGCTTACCTGACGGAGAGTGTAGATGAAGCCGAGGATGTAGCGCGCTCACCCAGAAAAAGCATGTTAACTCTTCTTTTAAAAATGTTCTGATTGTATTTTCTTAGGAAAACAGACCCTACCGATGGTGAAACAGGCCCTAAATGTAGTATAGTATACCTGCAGGTTCTGGTCTATCATCTGGAAGATGATGACGGGCGCGTGCGTGTGGTACGCGCTGGAGTGCGGCTCCACCTCGGGCGCGCTCTCCCCGGCCCACTCCGCACGCTCCGACTCTAACGTCTTCTCCATCCATTCCATGTAATTTGACTCCATTTTCTGTTTACAATAATAATAACTATAGTTTTCCCGCGACTTCGTCCGCACGGATTTCCGTACCAGGTAATTTAGGTCTAATCATAAGCTTTCAAACATAAAAAGTTTAATCAAAATCGGTCCAGTAGTTTTCGCGTAATGCGCTAACAAACAGACAGACAAAAAATCCAAAAAATGGTGTCTTAGATAGGGTGGTTTAGAGTTCATCATCATCATCATACGCCTTTACGTGTGTTGCATTGCAGATGGGGTTTGGACACTTTAAAACCATATCGGGCACAAACATACATGCCCATGCCCAAATCGGGATTCGAACCCAAGACCTTGATTTGGCAGTCCAGCGTGGTGACCATTGCACTAACCAGGTTGTAATTATTTGTGGTCATGTTTTACTGTAACTATATTATGAATGCCTACTTCTAAGAGGAAAAAGAAGTATGCTGACTCACTTGTAAATATTCATCCTGTAACTTTTGCATGCTCTCGTCACTAAGTAGGGGAGGCAACGTAGACACGTCTATAGTAAGCTCTGCGTTGCCCATCAACTCGGTGCCGGGGTACGTATTCAGTACCCAGGACAACAGTGTCACATACTCGTTGCCTTCTAATCCGCTTAGAACTACGTCTTGCAGCTGAAATATTTAAATTTACTAAAATATGTTCTTTGATCAACACTTAGAAAGTATTGTTTATTTCAGACATTGACCTTGTATTTCATCGGGCTATTAGAACGCTTGCAGACGAAATACATTTTCTTGTCGACAAAGTTAGTTGTCAGCGGCGAGCAACGACTATCAATCAATCAAAATTATTTATTTGTGTATCACTGGTAATACAGAGGTAAAATAAAGCTTTAAAGTAGCCGCATTTCCGTTGTGATCCGCCAACAGGCATACAAAAACAAAAAAAACCTAGATAGGTAACTGACATTAATAAAACAAAATCCAGATTTGAATTGCATAAAATAAACAGATGCTACAGTGTTGTTCATCTGAGCGTCGCATTCAAAACCCATGATAAGGCCCACGACTAGCCCAGTCATTTTACGGTTTGAGCCGGGACTAATTAATAATTGAATTTTTTATTCGCTATAATATTGAAGAGCCAATTTGGGCTTAGAAATGTACCAAAATTAAAAATAAATCACGTCAGCAACAGTTCCAATTTTAAAATTTAGATGTTGTCTCGTTTTAAAAAACCTGATGGTTAATTTTTTTTTACACATATTTAAGGATTTATAATTATACATTCTTCAAAAATGGTGTAAATATTTTTGTCTACTTAGAAGGTTTTTAAAAATACATTCGTATTTTCTAATAAATACCTCATTTTTTAAATTTCAATGCCTATTTTATTGCTCAAAAATAATTTAAATTGTTAAATCTAATTCAAATGAGTGCATTGGTATTAATATTATTAATTTAAAAGCCTTCTGGGACACACAATTTTGATTTCTATGTTGCGTAGCAATTTTTTTTTAATATGGTTTAGGATAGTATTTTTGTCACTAAATGGTGCCAGTTACAGTTTAAAAGTCCAATTAGTAATTACTCCCTACCCCGCCTAACAAAACTCCGTAAAATGACTGGCCTAGACACGCAAACAACCTACCCATTCTTCTTGCTGGCCATAAAAATCTTCCAATAAATTCTTAGCGCGTATGTATTAGATTAACATAACGTCGTATGTGACGTTAGACTTAAAGTGCGAGTAGTGGAAAAACGCCCTTAAAGATTAGACATAGACATAAATTTATTAACAATTTTCATTAACTTACACTGGAAGATAGGCAAGTGTGATACATGTTGACGTATTTAGTGACGATATCGTAGTGGGGCGGGAAGCAGGGCACGCAGAGAGTCTTCACCACCCTGAGGTCTTCCAGGATGAGCTGCCGCGTCAGCTCCAGGTACCGGATCAACCACAACTTGTTGTCCTCGCGCTCGTCGACGCGCGTGCCCTCTATGCGCTGGGCGACCGCACATTCGAGCACTTCGAAAGCTTTGGTACGCCAGCTTTTAGGTCTACCGGGAGGCATGAAGCCTGATTGACTTTGTTGCTGTGAAATTAAGAGGATATTCCGTTTTCAAAGACATATTTGATTAAAGTTGTGAAATGAACAGTGTTCTTTAAGTAGTAAAACTGTTTGGCAATTTAACAAAGACTATTCCTTCTAACTATTTATTTATTTATGCACTATTTAAACAGCACTGGCTTTTCGGAGAAGGGAAACATCTTGGTGCAACCTGCATGCGTCAATTTTGAGGCATGTATTGAATATAATCTTGAACATATGTTTATTCCTTGAACAACTTTAGCATGGATTCACATTGCAAGTTCTGCCGCTCTTTCGCGTGGTGTTCGCGCAGTTCGCTCACCGCGAGGCTCCGTAATCTCTCTTGTTTTTGTTCAAAAACAATCCCTGAGATTGGGATGGATACTCCCACAAACTACAGGCGAAAATGCAGTGCTAACGCAGAAGCAAGAGTCCAAAGATTAAATTAAAAAAAAAGTAGTCTATCATGTCATTAAGAACAGATTGCATTTTCCTTACTAAGTACATAACTTATTTAAAAAATAAAATTGACAACAGTTCATTTTAATAAAGGTACTAAAATTAGAAAACCATTTGGAGATTATGTTATTCAAAGTTTATATCAAAATTATTAGATTTTTCTATCCATTATTTCTCGAGTTATTTGAAAAATTCTGAAAAATAAAATATTGGTTGAATGAGATCTTATTCCTTTGCCTCAAGCAGGCTTTTCCACGGCTTTTCTATTGTATTTGACAGTTTTTAGGGTTCCGTACCCAAAGGGTGAAAACGGGACCCTATTACTAAGCCTACGTTGTCCGTCCGTCCGTCGGTCTGTCCGTCTGTCCGTCTGTCCATCAGTCCGTCCGTCTGTCCTACCTATTTAGGGCTGTAACTTTTGAACCGTAATAGCTAGTTGAAATTTTCTCAGATTATGCGTTATTACGGCGGATTTGTTAACAAATAATAAAAATGTCAAAAAGTTAAAAATTAAGGGGGGTTCTCAACAAGAAACTAGTTTTTATCTACGTTTTTTCTTCACGCTCTATCGTAAAAAGGGTAATACATACAAGCGTCAAACTTAGTGTGATTATAGAGCAAACTCTACAAAATAACAACAAATACTAAAAACCGGCCAAGTGTGAGTCGGTCTTGCGCTAAAGGTCCCGGACAATTTTTTTTTTTTAATCTAAGTTAATAATGTTGTGTTGTGTTCTGTGGGGGTGTGGTACGGAACTCTCGGTGCGCGAGTAGCCCGACTCGCACTTGACCGGTTTCAGAAAATTCAAAAGTAAATTAAAAATAGAAATATCGGTCAAAAATTTAATCGGAAAAATACGTATCTCTTATTTTTAACCTTGATTAAAAAATGAAATGTCAATTGTAATTTACCTGTAACGCCATCTGATCTCTCTTCTCCTCTCTTTCAATGATTCTTAGAGCAGTGACAATAACGGTTGGTTCCTTGCGAACTGTATTCAATGTGCGAGCCAAAATGAGCTTTATTTGTTTCTCAAGAAGGTTCGACACCATCTCCACATCCTCAAAATATGCTTTTAACATAATTTTATCGTGGGAGGACTGGTTCGGTAGTCTGTGCAGCTCATAAAGTAAATCATCTCTTGAATTTTCTAAATCATTAAGGCACTGAAAAGAAAACGTTTCTTTTTTAAATCAAAATAAGGTTTAGAATACGTATTTGCGATACATTCTAGGGTGCTTCATTCAGACCAAGAAGCTTACATACCTACAGAGATGGAGATTGCATTTTGAAGCCAGAATCTATGACCTTTATGATGTCACTGATGTTTCTCATCTCATTTCCTCTTTACATGGAGTTGTCATTGAATGACCTTCAAGATGTTTGTAATGCAATTTCCATCTCTGTAGGTATGTAAGCTTCTTGATTTGGACCATCAAACTAAAAACTGTATCTATGGGATCAACATTGAAATCACGAAATAAAAACTGCTGTTCCGTAGAAAACGTCAACTGCACTGCTCGGCCCAAATGACAGCAGATTTTTTTTTTCACAATTAGTGTTGGTCCCATAATCATGTTCTATTTGATGGTCTCAAGCAACCTGTTTAATATGTAGTGCATTTAATTTTACACCCTGTATTTGTCATGCAAGTATATTAAATAAACCACAAGCAAGTGCAGCTTACCTGATGAGCATGCAACAGCTTCCCTTCACCGATCCACTGTTTAGTTTTAGCGACGCTCTCGGGCACAGTGAAGATGTGTTTGAGGCTATCCATGGCGGTCACATACTGGGAATGTCGCGAGTCCTCCTCTCTGACCGCTTGGAGTGAGGCCACCAGTGGAGGCACTCCTTTAAGGAGCTCTTCTAAATCATCCATCCTGGATGTAAGAAAACTGGGCTATAGAATATTTAAAAAAATTATTGTTCCATCAAGGAACTCTAAAGAAATTGTTAAGGAAGATAGGTCTAAGATCAAGATGTTTTTAAGTCTTAGTACAAACTCCCGTTATCAAAATCCAAGCATTTACTTAGAGTTAGACTAATAATATTTGATCGATGTTTAGACTAAGCTCATGCTCAAAGACATCTCTGAATCTCAGGTTATGACACTCTGTATGACTGTCTATGAAGAAACCATGCAATACAATATCCACAAAGAAAATTATATTAAAACTACACAGCATTTTAATCATGAGATTGATTCCATATAACGTTTAGAAAGGTTCCATAATAAAAGTATTATTAGTCAAAACATTTTGCTATCAAGCTGTCTTTGCATATACATAGAGTATCACCCATTTAATTTGTCGGATCAGGTCAGTTAGGTCCTTTTCCCTGAACGTACATTACCCGAATAAAAGCCATATGGCATTGGAGGAGATAGAGGGGGTTGGAACAACAAGAATGTCAGAAAGATGTCACCAGTGCGAGGCAGTGATTTATTGATGTCCCCTGATAGAGTTATAGGAATGTAGATAAAAATTTCTTGCTGGCTTCAAAGAATACTCTTTCTTTCTTATCGTGTGGGCAGAGCCCTGGTGTCAGAGTTTTTTCAGACCGCCTTACGGCCTCTAACATGGTTTTTATGTAACAACGACTACCACCAGAGATAGTAGCCAGGACCAACAACTTAGCGTGCCATCCAAAGCAAGGAATCATTTTTCTTTTCGGACAATCAGGTGATTCAGCCTGCACTGTCCTAACCAACTGGGGAAAAACGTACAAAGTGACATATCACTAGGTGTCCCCCGTGGGAATCGAACCCATGACCTCCGTATCGAGAGCCAATGCTCTTAACCATAGACCACGGAGGCAGTTCAAAGAATAGAATACTAATAAAGATACAATTGTAATATTCTACGTACTTCAAGCTAATTTCAGCGACATCATCGAGACATTCCTGCAGCTGTTTGAGTCCCACACTGACTCCGTCTAGTTTCCCTTGCACTGCTGACTTCAGTTGTGCCTCGATTGATGCTTTCTTGTGAGTTATCCTCTTTTTATAATGCTCTACCTAGAACAAAGTGTATGCAAATGTGAGACTGGGAGTGGTTAAGGACATTCATCACCTGTTAGTGGAGTGTGTTCGTTACGAGCAGGCTCGAATGACACTGATGAGGGAGCTTGGAGTGAATAGGCTTGATGTGGGCATGTTTCATGACATCCTAGCATCACCAAGTTCTGATGCTGCTAGGAAAGTGTTCACCTTTGCAAACTCATCAGTGTCTCGTTAAGTAAATTAGAATTAAGTTAGAGTAGGTAAAGTCTAGATATAAGGTACGATGGGACTGACATGTACAAAATGTGTTTTGTATAAAAGGCCCTTAAAAAAAATTGATACAAAAAAAAAATATGAATTGAACTGAGCTGCATTCAATTCAATTCAATTCAATTCATTTATTTATCCAAAAGACGTTACAAAAAAGGTTTCTTTACATTAAATCTGCCAAACTGCATGACAGTTTGTTGGCAGATGTAAGCTCTCATTTTTTACAGTTTTATTCCAACATAATACTAATGCCAACTAATACAATACTACACTAATATACTTATCTATATATATATATATATATATATACATACACATACATACACATTTATAGGTACCATATGCAATTTTATTTATTATACGTTTTACTTTTTGCCTATTTAATAGTACTAGTCCAATGTGGTACAGTTTTCTAAGAGTATCTTATATAATTTTGATTTGAAAGTAAATTTTGTAATTTTATCTTGTCTAAGTTCTAAAGGAATCTCATTGTAGATTTTAGGTATCAAATATTTTCTTGTTCTTTGGCCGAAATAATTACAGATTCTAGGTACACGCAAAGCTCTTTTTGATACTGCTCTAGTTCTATAGGTATGAGATACGGGTATTTTAAATTCATCACTGTCAAACATTTCTACAGCTAGCAGAAGCTTCACTTTATCCTGGATTGGCAATATTTTACAGATTCTAAACAGATTATCGTAATTTGTGCTATATTTTCTTTTTGTATGTTTGTCTACTAATATTTTCATAAATCGAACTTGCAGTTGTTTTATTTGTAATAGATATGAAGAAAAGGTACGGCCATAACTACTCAATCCGTATGAAAGCAAAGACTCCACCAGTGCATGATAAACCGCATACAATGTTGCCCTATTAACATAAAAACGAAGATGGTGAAATGTACTTAACATGTATCTAAGTTTCGCACATACTGAATTTACGTGAGTTCTCCATGACATGTTGTAATCTATGGTTAGCCCAAGATATTTATATTTATCTACAACTTCAATCCTGCTACAATTGCATGTTTTTATATTGTCATGGAGACACTCGTAGCCATGTCCTATTACATTTGGTACCCTGCTTCCGTTCCTATTATACGGTGAATATATATGCATGCATTGTGTTTTTTTCAGATTAATTATTATTCCATTGTCATGGGCCCACTTTATAACATTATCCATATCTTCTTGAATAATAACTTCAATTTTATCTAGGCATTTATCCGCGTATAATAGACAGGTATCATCTGCATACATATATATTTTACAGTGTTTTACAACGTTGCACATAGCGTTAACATGCATTATATATCCGACGGGACCGTACACCGAGCCGGTTGGGACACCATAAATGATATCGGCCATATTTCCCGTGGTCCCCTTCACAACTGTTTGTAATTTTCTATTATGTAAATATGCTCGGAACCAACTATTTAACGGACCACGTATCCCACATTCCTGCATGGCTTGAAGGAGTTGGTGGTGGTCCAAAGTGTCAAAAGCTTTTTTGAAATCAATGAAGACCACCACCACCTGCTTTCTTTCGTCCAAGCTGCTGTTAACCTCGTCCGTGAATTGAGCGAGAGCGGTCGCAGTATTACGTCCTGTTCGGAAACCATGCTGCACATCAGATAATATATTATTTGTTTCCAGAAATTTGCCAACTTGACCGACTATTATTTTTTCCGTTATTTTATTTACTACCGATAAAATTGCGATAGGCCTGTAATTTGTGTACTCGGTATGGCTTCCCTGTTTAAAGATAGGCCTTATTAAGGACCGCTTAAGCTCATCCGGATAGACACCTTTTGAAACACATAGATTTATGAATCTCGCGAGTATAGGACTTATCGCTTGTGTTACGTATTTAATATCTCGTGCTCTAATTCTATCAGCACCTGGCGATTTCTCAACGCTTAATTTTTTAATAACTTTTTCCACATCGCTCGGTCGTACTTTGGCAAATCTCATGGAAACTTCACACTCCCTAACATAGCTAGAACGATCTAAGAACTTTTTATTGCAATTATGTTTAATACTGCTAATTTCCTCTGTAAACGTTTTAGAAAATTTGCTACATACTGTATGGATATTATCAATTTTCCCCAGATGTCTCATAATAACTTGATCCACATTTAATTTTTCTTTGCCTATCCATGTATTTATATTTGCCCAGATTTTTCTGAAGTCATTATTACAATTTTTCAGTTCATTTTGTCTATATTTATTTTTAGCGGCATTTATATATTTATTTACTTTATTTCTAAACTTTGTGTAATCTAAACGTCTATTCATATCCTGCGGTTTCGACTTCCATTTTCTAAAAAGCTTATCTCTCCGATCTATCATTTGTTTTAATTGAAGTGTTATCCAAGGTTGTGACTTTCTTTTTTTGTTAATTTTAATGTTTACTAGACTACTGTCATAAATGTCGCTAAAAACAGCATACAGTTTATTGTACAATAACAAGGGACAATTAATTTGTTCAAAAGCAATCCAGTTAACTTGGTCCAGTTTTTGCATTACTAATTTATTACTTATCACTGCTTTACACTCCGAGTCGGAACCGGTTACGTTACTCACTGCAGGTGCGAGGCTCGCTCCGATAACGTAGTGGTCCGATATCTTGCACGTAATTAGGTACGCTGCCGTTGCCGCGCTCCGGGTTCGAGTCCATAGGTGATCAATGCACGAAAACTCTAATCGCCCATCTCGTACTTCTTCCCGCGTATAGTCAGTAATCGCGCACTGCAATCCTAGTTCACACAACGAATCCCTATATTTAATGACCGCACTTCCCGTACACTTGTCACTTATGTCTATGTTTGAATCGCCCAGTAGTACTATATCTGAGTTTACAGGTATCCTTTTCAGCAAGCATTGCAATTCATCTATGAAAATATGTTTGTTCGTCCTTGGAGGTCGATACATCGCGACGATATGTATATTTCTATATTGGTTGCTATTTATTTGACCATGTATAATCTCCACGGCATTGCAATCTATATTTCTAGTAGTAAAATTTAAAAGTTTCTTCGAGTATATTAATATTCCCCCTCCTTTTTGTACCTCTCTAGTAAAGGCGTGTGTGTCAAATCCATCTATCTTGAATAGTGAGATATCTTGCTTATGCTTTATGTTTATCTCCGTTAGCACAATTATATCTATATTTTGTTTGCATGTGTCTAACAATATAAGCAATTCGTTAAAGTTCTTTCGGAGCGAGCGTATGTTTAAATGTATAATATGTAAATTTTTATCTCTGATAATAGCTTCTTGACTCCATGTTTTTATGTCTGAGTATTTAGTATATTTTATATCTGTATTTATGTGTATTGTTAAGTCATCGAATTTTGGTTGTGGTACTTAGTGGATTTAATACGATAGGTTTACATAGGACATCACGTTAGAATTGTCCTGTTGATACGTTATTTTTTATTTTCAGCCAGGAGTCTCTCAATATCTTCGACAGAACGAATTATCATTTTTTTATTTTCAGCTCCTTCCTGACGCACGTAAATTTTGCCATTTCTTATCCATATATATTTATAAATCGTCTTCAATTCAGACTTAGCCTCCCACAATAATTGCCGTGTTTGTTTAGGTATATCCTCGTTTATATAAATCGGTAGCTTGTTTTCATTTTGGTACACATCTCCGTTAGTAAGGCGCATTTTCCTTTGTGATATCCACTCATCGCGGGTGGCACGTGAGTCGAGCGTGATAATGATACGCGGCGGCCGGGGCCGGGGTTGCGCCGGCTCGGTTGGTTTTTCTGTGCCCACCCGCTTTATTTCACATATTCTCGCCGGATCCAAACTCAATTTTTCGGCAACAATTTCTCCAATTTTCTTTAAATCCTCGCCCACACCCTTCTCTAAGCCAACAATTTCAACGTTTTTTTCCGTGTGTTTTAGCTCTAAGAGGGAAACACGCTCTTCTAGGGCTTTGTTACACTTCTCCAAATAAACATTTCTACGTTCTATGGCTGTAATCTTCTTTTCTTGTATTTGCTTTTGTTCTACGAGTTCCTGATACTTCTCAGCGTAAAAATCAACTGCTTCCGCTAGGTCATCGAGCGTTTTCTGGATATTGAAAATCATTTCCAATTTTTGGTTCACCTCTGCGAGCAGGGCCTCTGGAGTAGTTTTTCCCAGGTCGACCTTTATCTTTGGTATCACAGGAGATCCTTTGCTGTTCCTCTCATTTTTCAAACAATCCGTGCAAATATCATTTTCCATAACAGACTTGTTTCGTGCACATTTTTTATGAAAAACAGCCTCGCATCCTCCCTTACACTTTATTATATCATCCTTCGCCGTGGACAAAAACAACTTGCACTTTTTGCATTGCACCATGTTGCACTCACACAATTCGCGATGTTATTTATCAAGAAAATATCGTAATGCACTTAGATAGGCAAATATGCGGCCGTCCGCTGAGAGCGCACGCGACGACTGAACAGATTCACTGATTCAGAACCTACACCCTATGTGCACCCAGAGTGCACCCTGAGCGCAACTTTTCACACTAAACGCCGTTCAGAGCCTCGGTGAAAGACGTTTTACTATAGAGAGAGTTGAAAAAACAACTGCACCCAAACATTCTGAACGCAGCCCAGACTTCTGCTTTTTGTTAAGATATATATTTGTATTCATTTGTTATAATTTTCAGGGCATCAGAAAGTCATGTTTTCTTTTCTTTCAACATTGTTTGTCTGTATTATGTCGTTTTTATTCATTTTGACTAGCATAGCAGAAGGATGCCATAAAATAGTCCACTAGGTTGGCCATATCGGCTGCTAGTATCCAGAGAAATGACTTGGTCCAACAGTAAGAAATAATAAACTCTATGTCAATGCATTTTTTGTATTAAATTAGGGTGTAATGAATTGTAACACCACTGGCTTTTCGGTGGAGGAAAACATAGTGAGGAAACCTGATTTTTTTTTATTTCGTGGCATGTTTTGTACCCACTGTCTGATATAAGTGGCGACGGGCTTACTCCCCGTGACACTAGACAGAGTTTCGGTACTACTAGTGAAACATGGATTTTTTGCATTTTATTACCCTAGGTCCTCGGGATATATTTTAATCCACGACCCGGTTGGTGTAATGGTTACCACGCCGGACTGCCAAACGGACTTCGAATCCCGGTTCGGTCATGGATGTTATATGTTTGTGCCGTTGTTGTATGGTTTCCATATTAAAAAGCCTATAGTGCTTAACTTGGAATCGTTACAATGTTTGTGCCTGTGAGCGTTATTTATAAATTTATTTATTTATCTCTCGTCTACCCCCTCAAGGAATATAGTCGTAGGCATATGCATGCAATTAGGGTGTGAAATAAAAACATAGTATTCCTTGACTTGACACTGTATTATTGCTGTAGTTATTGTGCTGATTTCGTATGTCAAAATCAGATTTCAAAGTAATAACTAGGAGCGATGTACGAAACAATACAAAAATTGCAGAAAAACTACCTACTGTAGTTTAATACGGAGCAAACTCACGGTAAGCCTACACGCCTACGCGCCGCTGCGTGCTTGCGTAATACAAGGGAGGGACGCAACGCTCAGTCTAAACTATTATAAAACTGTAACAGAAATGTGTCTGTACATTGAAGATTACAACATGGTTTTTACCTGTCCCTGATTACAAATCCCCAATTTTTGGATTGTTTGTCTGTCTGTTTGTTTCTTTGTTTGGGTGTTTGTTTGTTCGAGCATCACGCAAAAACTACTGTACCGATTTTGATGAAACTTTTTTGTTTGATAGCTTATCATCTGACTTAAAATCTGGTATATAATTTATGCGGACAAAGAAGCTCGTCTGTTATAAAACCGCAATTCGCGCGCCGTTCGCCGTCCCGTGGCCAGGCGGTTAGAGCTTGGGGGTTAAAAGGGCCTGGCTGGGTTAGCCGTATAATACATTTCTTTATTTTGATTATACTATTCATCATCATCAGCCTATATACATCCAACTGCAGGCCTACCTCCAGGGTGTATGGGCGTTGCGTATTGGTAGACTTCACATACGCCTCAGAATTTATTCTTCAGCGTATGCAGTTGTCCTATTAATTTTATATGTATCAAAGCATAAATAAAACTATAAAAAAATAGTAAAACAAACTTTCTCAAGTTGGCCAGGCCTTTGCATCATGTTCATAACCATTTTTTCGGCTGCTGCTTTTGCTTCTTCTTCGATGTCATCCATTGTGCTAATAAATCAACTACAATTTAACAAACAAATTATAACACAAATTATATTAGAAATCCACGTCATCCACCCACAATTCCCACAAAATGATTATTTTCTTCGCACAAAATCCACAAATTAAACAGTGAAAATGTCAACAGCGTGACCACTTTTTTTCAAAGAATCTACCAAAATTACTGCTTAAATCTACCAAAATCTACCAAACCCTGTTTCAAAATCTACTTAAATTCTACTAACTGATATTTATGTCGTAAAATTTAATATAAAACACGTTTTTGGACAAAATATTATCATTTTTATCTAAACGTTCATCATTACTCATGTTATTTTCGCATTTTTGTGTAATTTTTTATCGGTTTTCATCTATTTGTAACATGCATGCTTTAATTTCCAAATAAATCGTCATCATCATCATCATCATCAGCCCGGTAAAGGCCTCTTCATTTTCACGCCAACCAGAACGGTCCCACGCTAGTCTCATCCACTTTTTACCGGCTACTTTGCAAATGTCATCCGACCACCTGGCCGCTGGTCTGCCCACTGACCGTTCCCCCTCCCACGGCCGCCACTCTGTCACTGCCCTAATCCAAATAAATCGTAATAAATATTAATTAGTCGTCCCTATGCAAGCTTAAATTTGGTACAGTTTCTGTGTCTTATAAACCCTCTTTTGTAAAAAACAACATTTCGCGATAAAATTAATTTTGCTGTACACAACTTAAGGTTTACTAGAAGTTCCGGAAAGCCCATTGTAATCGTTTTCTCACGTATTTGTATATTCAGCTTTGAGTTTTATGCCTGAATCCTTGTATTTCTGACAAAATTTTCGAATATCGAATATCTACCAAAATCTACTAAACAATTTCCCACTACTAAATTATCATTCGCTTTGCCCTAAATCTACCAAAAAAGTAGAAATCTACTAAAAGTGGTCACACTGAATGTCAATATGACATTATTTTTTTACGTTGTTGTTGTTACATGTTTCCTTACGGAAAGGAGAAAGGTACATAGCCAAATATCCTTGGCTCTACTGTACAATGCGTGCCGTCGAATTTTGGACTGGGGATGGGTGGGGGGGCGTTAGGGGGGGGGTCCCCACATGCCCCCCTAAAGGGGAAAAGTGCGGAACCCCCCCCCCTATTTAAAAAAAAATAGTATTCTGCAGTCCAAAAATAAGTGGAAGTGGGGGAGGGGGAGGCCTCCCTTCCCACACCCTCCGGGAAGCAAAAAATAAGGGAATAAACGAAAAATGATGTTTTTTAGTAAGGGGCAGTGAGGGGGGAGGGGGTGAATGAGGAGAGGGGTGTAAGTGAGGGAAGTGAGTGAGAGGGGGGGTGAGTGAGGGGGATGGTCAATGTCTGTACCAGAACGGAATGCTCCAAAAAACCTTTCTGTACCGGCATTGACACCGGGCCGTAGCGGAACGAGCGAAGCGGAGCGGCGGAGGCCCGGCCCCTTTTTGACAGAAGTAAGGAGTGCATGTGCAATATACAGGGTGTTTGGTAGGGAGCTGTACATACGCCTAGGGTAGAAACTAGGAAGGGTCTGCTACCTACCCCCGCCCATTATATTGACCTTGACCTCAAGGTTTTATTCTAATGATTTTTTTTTTCTTTTTTTTGAAAAATTCGATTTTTTTGACTAAAACTACCTGTAGCTCAAAATCTATCCAGAAGAAAGGTCTACTAATGGTCTTGTTTTAATCTTTAGGGTCTTAGTGTACTGTAAAAATTGATTTCACACCAAAATACCACAAAACCACTTATCTCTCCGATCTATCATTTGTTTTAATTGAAGTGTTATCCAAGGTTGTGACTTTCTTTTTTTGTTAATTTTAATGTTTACTAGACTACTGTCATAAATGTCGCTAAAAACAGCATACAGTTTATTGTACAATAACAAGGGACAATTAATTTGTTCAAAAGCAATCCAGTTAACTTGGTCCAGTTTTTGCATTACTAATTTATTACTTATCACTGCTTTACACTCCGAGTCGGAACCGGTTACGTTACTCACTGCAGGTGCGAGGCTCGCTCCGATAACGTAGTGGTCCGATATCTTGCACGTAATTAGGTACGCTGCCGTTGCCGCGCTCCGGGTTCGAGTCCATAGGTGATCAATGCACGAAAACTCTAATCGCCCATCTCGTACTTCTTCCCGCGTATAGTCAGTAATCGCGCACTGCAATCCTAGTTCACACAACGAATCCCTATATTTAATGACCGCACTTCCCGTACACTTGTCACTTATGTCTATGTTTGAATCGCCCAGTAGTACTATATCTGAGTTTACAGGTATCCTTTTCAGCAAGCATTGCAATTCATCTATGAAAATATGTTTGTTCGTCCTTGGAGGTCGATACATCGCGACGATATGTATATTTCTATATTGGTTGCTATTTATTTGACCATGTATAATCTCCACGGCATTGCAATCTATATTTCTAGTAGTAAAATTTAAAAGTTTCTTCGAGTATATTAATATTCCCCCTCCTTTTTGTACCTCTCTAGTAAAGGCGTGTGTGTCAAATCCATCTATCTTGAATAGTGAGATATCTTGCTTATGCTTTATGTTTATCTCCGTTAGCACAATTATATCTATATTTTGTTTGCATGTGTCTAACAATATAAGCAATTCGTTAAAGTTCTTTCGGAGCGAGCGTATGTTTAAATGTATAATATGTAAATTTTTATCTCTGATAATAGCTTCTTGACTCCATGTTTTTATGTCTGAGTATTTAGTATATTTTATATCTGTATTTATGTGTATTGTTAAGTCATCGAATTTTGGTTGTGGTACTTAGTGGATTTAATACGATAGGTTTACATAGGACATCACGTTAGAATTGTCCTGTTGATACGTTATTTTTTATTTTCAGCCAGGAGTCTCTCAATATCTTCGACAGAACGAATTATCATTTTTTTATTTTCAGCTCCTTCCTGACGCACGTAAATTTTGCCATTTCTTATCCATATATATTTATAAATCGTCTTCAATTCAGACTTAGCCTCCCACAATAATTGCCGTGTTTGTTTAGGTATATCCTCGTTTATATAAATCGGTAGCTTGTTTTCATTTTGGTACACATCTCCGTTAGTAAGGCGCATTTTCCTTTGTGATATCCACTCATCGCGGGTGGCACGTGAGTCGAGCGTGATAATGATACGCGGCGGCCGGGGCCGGGGTTGCGCCGGCTCGGTTGGTTTTTCTGTGCCCACCCGCTTTATTTCACATATTCTCGCCGGATCCAAACTCAATTTTTCGGCAACAATTTCTCCAATTTTCTTTAAATCCTCGCCCACACCCTTCTCTAAGCCAACAATTTCAACGTTTTTTTCCGTGTGTTTTAGCTCTAAGAGGGAAACACGCTCTTCTAGGGCTTTGTTACACTTCTCCAAATAAACATTTCTACGTTCTATGGCTGTAATCTTCTTTTCTTGTATTTGCTTTTGTTCTACGAGTTCCTGATACTTCTCAGCGTAAAAATCAACTGCTTCCGCTAGGTCATCGAGCGTTTTCTGGATATTGAAAATCATTTCCAATTTTTGGTTCACCTCTGCGAGCAGGGCCTCTGGAGTAGTTTTTCCCAGGTCGACCTTTATCTTTGGTATCACAGGAGATCCTTTGCTGTTCCTCTCATTTTTCAAACAATCCGTGCAAATATCATTTTCCATAACAGACTTGTTTCGTGCACATTTTTTATGAAAAACAGCCTCGCATCCTCCCTTACACTTTATTATATCATCCTTCGCCGTGGACAAAAACAACTTGCACTTTTTGCATTGCACCATGTTGCACTCACACAATTCGCGATGTTATTTATCAAGAAAATATCGTAATGCACTTAGATAGGCAAATATGCGGCCGTCCGCTGAGAGCGCACGCGACGACTGAACAGATTCACTGATTCAGAACCTACACCCTATGTGCACCCAGAGTGCACCCTGAGCGCAACTTTTCACACTAAACGCCGTTCAGAGCCTCGGTGAAAGACGTTTTACTATAGAGAGAGTTGAAAAAACAACTGCACCCAAACATTCTGAACGCAGCCCAGACTTCTGCTTTTTGTTAAGATATATATTTGTATTCATTTGTTATAATTTTCAGGGCATCAGAAAGTCATGTTTTCTTTTCTTTCAACATTGTTTGTCTGTATTATGTCGTTTTTATTCATTTTGACTAGCATAGCAGAAGGATGCCATAAAATAGTCCACTAGGTTGGCCATATCGGCTGCTAGTATCCAGAGAAATGACTTGGTCCAACAGTAAGAAATAATAAACTCTATGTCAATGCATTTTTTGTATTAAATTAGGGTGTAATGAATTGTAACACCACTGGCTTTTCGGTGGAGGAAAACATAGTGAGGAAACCTGATTTTTTTTTATTTCGTGGCATGTTTTGTACCCACTGTCTGATATAAGTGGCGACGGGCTTACTCCCCGTGACACTAGACAGAGTTTCGGTACTACTAGTGAAACATGGATTTTTTGCATTTTATTACCCTAGGTCCTCGGGATATATTTTAATCCACGACCCGGTTGGTGTAATGGTTACCACGCCGGACTGCCAAACGGACTTCGAATCCCGGTTCGGTCATGGATGTTATATGTTTGTGCCGTTGTTGTATGGTTTCCATATTAAAAAGCCTATAGTGCTTAACTTGGAATCGTTACAATGTTTGTGCCTGTGAGCGTTATTTATAAATTTATTTATTTATCTCTCGTCTACCCCCTCAAGGAATATAGTCGTAGGCATATGCATGCAATTAGGGTGTGAAATAAAAACATAGTATTCCTTGACTTGACACTGTATTATTGCTGTAGTTATTGTGCTGATTTCGTATGTCAAAATCAGATTTCAAAGTAATAACTAGGAGCGATGTACGAAACAATACAAAAATTGCAGAAAAACTACCTACTGTAGTTTAATACGGAGCAAACTCACGGTAAGCCTACACGCCTACGCGCCGCTGCGTGCTTGCGTAATACAAGGGAGGGACGCAACGCTCAGTCTAAACTATTATAAAACTGTAACAGAAATGTGTCTGTACATTGAAGATTACAACATGGTTTTTACCTGTCCCTGATTACAAATCCCCAATTTTTGGATTGTTTGTCTGTCTGTTTGTTTCTTTGTTTGGGTGTTTGTTTGTTCGAGCATCACGCAAAAACTACTGTACCGATTTTGATGAAACTTTTTTGTTTGATAGCTTATCATCTGACTTAAAATCTGGTATATAATTTATGCGGACAAAGAAGCTCGTCTGTTATAAAACCGCAATTCGCGCGCCGTTCGCCGTCCCGTGGCCAGGCGGTTAGAGCTTGGGGGTTAAAAGGGCCTGGCTGGGTTAGCCGTATAATACATTTCTTTATTTTGATTATACTATTCATCATCATCAGCCTATATACATCCAACTGCAGGCCTACCTCCAGGGTGTATGGGCGTTGCGTATTGGTAGACTTCACATACGCCTCAGAATTTATTCTTCAGCGTATGCAGTTGTCCTATTAATTTTATATGTATCAAAGCATAAATAAAACTATAAAAAAATAGTAAAACAAACTTTCTCAAGTTGGCCAGGCCTTTGCATCATGTTCATAACCATTTTTTCGGCTGCTGCTTTTGCTTCTTCTTCGATGTCATCCATTGTGCTAATAAATCAACTACAATTTAACAAACAAATTATAACACAAATTATATTAGAAATCCACGTCATCCACCCACAATTCCCACAAAATGATTATTTTCCTCGCACAAAATCCACAAATTAAACAGTGAAAATGTCAACAGCGTGACCACTTTTTTTCAAAGAATCTACCAAAATTACTGCTTAAATCTACCAAAATCTACCAAACCCTGTTTCAAAATCTACTTAAATTCTACTAACTGATATTTATGTCGTAAAATTTAATATAAAACACGTTTTTGGACAAAATATTATCATTTTTATCTAAACGTTCATCATTACTCATGTTATTTTCGCATTTTTGTGTAATTTTTTATCGGTTTTCATCTATTTGTAACATGCATGCTTTAATTTCCAAATAAATCGTCATCATCATCATCATCATCAGCCCGGTAAAGGCCTCTTCATTTTCACGCCAACCAGAACGGTCCCACGCTAGTCTCATCCACTTTTTACCGGCTACTTTGCAAATGTCATCCGACCACCTGGCCGCTGGTCTGCCCACTGACCGTTCCCCCTCCCACGGCCGCCACTCTGTCACTGCCCTAATCCAAATAAATCGTAATAAATATTAATTAGTCGTCCCTATGCAAGCTTAAATTTGGTACAGTTTCTGTGTCTTATAAACCCTCTTTTGTAAAAAACAACATTTCGCGATAAAATTAATTTTGCTGTACACAACTTAAGGTTTACTAGAAGTTCCGGAAAGCCCATTGTAATCGTTTTCTCACGTATTTGTATATTCAGCTTTGAGTTTTATGCCTGAATCCTTGTATTTCTGACAAAATTTTCGAATATCGAATATCTACCAAAATCTACTAAACAATTTCCCACTACTAAATTATCATTCGCTTTGCCCTAAATCTACCAAAAAAGTAGAAATCTACTAAAAGTGGTCACACTGAATGTCAATATGACATTATTTTTTTACGTTGTTGTTGTTACATGTTTCCTTACGGAAAGGAGAAAGGTACATAGCCAAATATCCTTGGCTCTACTGTACAATGCGTGCCGTCGAATTTTGGACTGGGGATGGGTGGGGGGGCGTTAGGGGGGGGTCCCCACATGCCCCCCTAAAGGGGAAAAGTGCGGAACCCCCCCCCCCTATTTAAAAAAAAATAGTATTCTGCAGTCCAAAAATAAGTGGAAGTGGGGGAGGGGGAGGCCTCCCTTCCCACACCCTCCGGGAAGCAAAAAATAAGGGAATAAACGAAAAATGATGTTTTTTAGTAAGGGGCAGTGAGGGGGGAGGGGGTGAATGAGGAGAGGGGTGTAAGTGAGGGAAGTGAGTGAGAGGGGGGGTGAGTGAGGGGGATGGTCAATGTCCGTACCAGAACGGAATGCTCCAAAAAACCTTTCTGTACCGGCATTGACACCGGGCCGTAGCGGAACGAGCGAAGCGGAGCGGCGGAGGCCCGGCCCCTTTTTGACAGAAGTAAGGAGTGCATGTGCAATATACAGGGTGTTTGGTAGGGAGCTGTACATACGCCTAGGGTAGAAACTAGGAAGGGTCTGCTACCTACCCCCGCCCATTATATTGACCTTGACCTCAAGGTTTTATTCTAATGATTTTTTTTTTCTTTTTTTTGAAAAATTCGATTTTTTTGACTAAAACTACCTGTAGCTCAAAATCTATCCAGAAGAAAGGTCTACTAATGGTCTTGTTTTAATCTTTAGGGTCTTAGTGTACTGTAAAAATTGATTTCACACCAAAAAATTGTAGAGAAGAAAAGTTATGGGGCCTGAAGTACCGTAGTAAGGTAAAAAAATAATTTTAAGGGCAACTTTCTACGGGTTTTAAAAAAAAAATAACAGGGTTGGAGTTCTTTTGATTTTTTTAAAACATCCCCAGTCCATACCCTTTCTAACGATATGCTAAAAGTGTTATTATCACTTGTAGTTCCGAAGTTATTAGTTAATATCCGCAACTAGGGCACTTTAAGCAAAAATTTCAACTAATGTAAATTAAATGTGTCCGATCGTAAAAGGATAGCAAATGAAACGCAAATTTGTTAAATGACTAATTTAATTACAAAATTTGTTCAAATTGGTGACCATTAACTTGTAAACATGCTCGGCACCTCTTCCTCATCTCCACGGTCACCGTGGCAAGCAGCATTTCGTCGCGCATCGTATTGAAAGCGGCGTGGATCTTGGTTATCAAAACCTCCCTTGTTGGTACTTCCTCTGTGTACACCAACTCTTTCGCCCTTCCCCAGACGTAGAAGTCAAGCGGGGTAAGGTCAGGCGACCTTGGAGGCCAGGGAATTGGCCCGCCACGACCAATCCAAGCATCAGGGAAGGAGTTATTTAAAAACTCCCTCACTGCTAGGCTCCAATGGGCAGGACAGCCGTCGTGCTGAAAGACTATGGGCCGATCTTCGTCAAACACATCTTCCACTAAAACGGGCAGTTCATTTTCGAGGAAATGTAGGTAATTTTCCCCGTTTAAGTTGTCTGGCAAGAAGTGCGGCCCTATCAAGCGATTGCCGATGACGCCTGCCCATACGTTCACGGAGAACCTTCTTTGAAATCCTCTGTGCCTCTTCACTCTTGGGTTTTGCTCTCTGGGTGCCCAGTAATGGAGATTGTGGTAGTTCACAATTCCCTCCCTGTCAAACTTTGACTCATCGGTCCAGAGTATACTCCGCAAAAAATGTATGTCCTCCACGTCCGTATGGAGCAAGTGGCGGCAAAACTGCATCCTTCGTGTGTAATCGCTTTCCTCTAAGCCTAAAACAATAAAAAATTCAATGTTAGCGTTTTCCCTATGAATTGGTAGCGATGTAACATTGATTGATATCTCTGTCTTTCCATTTCTCTCTCTCTCTCACACACACATGCTCACGTTCATTTTAAAATTGCCTAATTTACGTGCTAGTTCATTACATGAGAGCTAAAAACAAAAACTTAATGTAAAAAAAAATACCTTGTACAGGGGTGTAGTGGAAAGGATGACTTCGATTTTCCCGGAGAACAGACCAGACTTTCCAAAAGCTTAACCCAAGTGCCCGGGCTACGGTTCTGATGCTTCTGGTAGGATCTTCCATAAATTGGGCCAATATCCGTTCGTCATCAGTCACATTTGGTTCAAATCTGTTGACACTTGGTTCTCGGAAATTTAAATTTCCGGTTTGTCGTAGACGCCGATAAGTAGAGCCAAACGTCTGGTGGTTGGGTACTCGTCGGTCAGGATACCGCTCTTGATAAATCCTCCGTGCCTCGCGCCCATTGCAATTAGCCATTCCATACACCAACAGCATGTCGGCATACTCTTCGTTAGTAAATCCAGGCATTTTACCAACAATAAACGTAACCGTAGGTAAAAAACAACAAAACTTAACAAAAACGAAGTAATAACAAACTCAACAACGAAGTAATAACAAACTCAACAAAATTAACGAAAACAGTGGAGCGTCGTAACGGCAAGTACGTAAGTTAGCTAAGATGGGTAAATCTCGACTGACAAAGAGCCCAACACAGAGCCCAACGAGTTACCTGTCCCCGTCGACACGAGAGTGAAAGAGACAGAATACCTGTTGCTCTCGTGTAAGAGTGAGACAACAAATTTTACCTGCCAACTGTGGGCCAAACTGGTTTAAATTCCGGGAATTACAATTGTCTTACAAAGGTAGATTCGTGGTGGTAAAAGTGCCCTAGTTGCAGAAATTAGTTAATAACTTCGGAACTAAAAGTGATAATATCACTTTTAGCATATCGTTAGAAAGCGTATGGACTGGGGATGTTTTAAAAAAATCAGAAGAACTCCAACCCTGTTATTTTTTTTTTAAACCACCTAGAAAGTTCCCCTTGAAATTTTTTTTTTACCTTACTACGGTACTTCAGGCCCCATAACTTTTCTTCTCTACAATTTTCTGGTGTAAAATCAATTTTTACAGTACACTAAGACCCTAAACATTAAAACAAGACTTTTAGCAGACCTTTCCTATGGATAGATTTTGAGCTACAGGTAGTTTTAGTAAAAAAAATCGAATTTTTCAAAAAACAGAAAAAAAAATCTTTAGAATAAAACCTTGAGGCCAAGGTCAATATAATGGGCGGGGGTAGGTAGCAGACCCTCCCTAGTTCCTACCCTAGGCGTATGTACAGCTCCCTACCAAACACCCTGTAGAATCGCGGAGCGAAGCGTAGCGGAGCGGAGCAAACATGTTACTACTTGCTACAATGCGGGTGTCTATTTATAGGTACGACGTCAGTGCAGCTTCACTTCATTGGGTTAGGCTAGCAGTCGGTCCGACCCCCCTCCGAATGGTCCAAAACCTGTATTTTGGTGTAGAATGAACAAAATTTAAAACAGCCATATCTCGAAAACTAGGGGGTTCCCCCTTTCACAGGGGGGTCCAAACCTGGAATGCGGTCTTCTCAGAATTTTGTGAAGATAATGGATAAAGATAAAGATTACTGGCCGCAGTGTCCCTATCCTGAGTAGGGTGGCAATGCGATTATGCTTTTAGGACTTTTATTATATTTTTACTATTTGTGTAACTGTTTTGCCACTGAAAATATGTACCTGCCTACGCTACCTTGACGAGAAAAAAACAAGCGTACCAGGTAAAAAAAGTCATCATCGTCAAACATAGACACATAGGCCTCCCCCAAGGCATATGCCCAAGGATCGTCACATTGATCAGTCCTGCACTGCCCTCATCCAACGAGGTCCCGCCGTCTTCACCAGGTCGTCGGTCCACCTTGTGGACCACACGTACGCACGGCGACACATCAAGCTCAACAAAAACAAAATAAACTGACCGCGCGTAGGTCGAGTAACGTATAACGTAGCGCGGCCAGCTTAT
Organism: Agonopterix subpropinquella; assembly: GCA_922987775.1. Classification (NCBI taxonomy): domain Eukaryota; kingdom Metazoa; phylum Arthropoda; class Insecta; order Lepidoptera; family Depressariidae; genus Agonopterix; species Agonopterix subpropinquella. The sequence goes on along the minus strand of OV277703.1, from coordinate 14,869,084 downwards.
GTTGGTTTGGTATAGCTTGATGTGTCGCCGTGTGTACACAACTACACACGCTGCGGGAAACCGCAGCTGTGTGTACGTTCTCATTGTGTTCGTTCCGAACATAGCATTGGTTGACTGTTTGGTCGACTGGTTGGTCGACTGGTTGGTCGACTGGTTGGTCGACGGGTTGGTCGACTTGTTGGTCGACTGGTTGGTCGACTGGTTGTTCGACTGGTTGGTCGACTGGATGATTGACTGGTTGGTCGACTGGTTGGTCGAGTTTAGAAAGAACGTCAAAGATGCACCGTCGACAGTTTTTAGTGAAAATAAGGTTCGTAAAACATTTATTGTAAATTCTAGGAAACGAAAATGGAAAAAGTGCTACTCCATCAAACAATGGGGAGGACCGGTCTATCGTTAACCATAAACAAATCATTATAGAACCTTACTGTTGCTGAGAATTACTGCGTCAAAAATCTCAAATTTAAGCAAATTATGTTATAGGCCAAGAGGCCTAAGAAAATTCTCCTTTGGACGCGGGCGCTAGCCGGCCACGCCCACTCCACGCCGCGCGGCCCATACGCGCATACGCGCAATAATGGCTGTCACTTACACCCTGCTGTATTTGCTCATACCTAATCGACCCCTCTCTGGTCAACGCCATCTATCGAGAAATTAGGAACTAACTTTTTTTTTTGCTTCTGGAAATTCCCTTATTTTAAAAAAAAACTAAAAAGTTAAAAAATAATATTGCAGCCTATGACTTTTTCGTTCGCATCATAAGAACATTAATTTGTTTTATTGAAGTCGCTGTCAAGCCGGTACGATTCGCGACAGGGCTTGCATTTTTTGGCTTGGCTTGACACCGACTTCTATAAAACAAATTAATGTTCTTATGATGCGAACGAAAAGTCATAGGCTGCAATATTATTTTTTAACTTTTTAGTTTTTTTGAAGGCGGTTTTAATTTTTTGTTAAAATTTTGTTTATTTCACAATTTTCAGTGGTGAATTCATTAGTTCGATTTAATAGGAGTGCTTTAAATTAAAAACGCTCTAGTCGGCAGTACGATTTTCGAAGGTTCCCCTCGATTTCTCTGGGATGCCATCATCAGATCCTGGTTTCCTTATCATGGTACCACCTTCGGGACATCTCCTTTCCAACAAAAAAAGAATCATTAAAATCGGTTCATAAACGACGAAGTTATCCGCGAACACACATAAAAAAAAAATATATATATATATATACGGTCGAACTGAGAAACCTCCTCCTTTTTTGAAGTCGGTTAAAAAAGAGATTGGCTGCATGGGCTATATAGCCTTCGCCTTTTTGTAAGGAAAAATCAAACAACAACAACAACAATTTAAAAAAAGAAGTTATTAAATATATTCTTTGAACAAAACTGTCACTGTCACTGTCAGTGAAATTGAAATGTTTTCCACGTACGGAAACGTGTTTATTTGGTTTATTTACACATTTTAAATATTTATCATTTTTAAGTAAAGTAATAAGTAAATGTGTACGTGTCTTTTTTTAACACAAAAGCCGTTCAAGAGCATCTCCAGCGCGTTGCTTTTTACTGACCATGTGGTCAATAATTGTCTTGTTGATATTATCAATAATAGCTTATCTTATCACCGACGAACTAATACCGAAACTAAGGGATTTATTTATAAAAGCCGGACTTTACGGTGTTGACCTCTGTAAGACGAGTAAACAGAAAATGTAAGTTATTCAATATTAATAAAATTATGTCATCATCATCATCAACCTATAAACTTCCCACTGCAGGGCATAGGCCTGTGGGCATTAAGTCCGACTGCTACACTTCACATACGCATCAGAATTTCTTCTTCAGTGTATGCAGGTTTCCTCACTATCTTTTTATTTACCATTTGAGAGCAGTCACTATTACGTACATATAAGTTAGAAAAACTCATTGGTACATGGCATGTTGGGATCAGCTTTAGTATCCTGCGGCATGAATTTGGGGGGGGGATGGGTGGGGGGGTAGGGGGGGGTCCCCACATGCCCCCCCTAAAGGGAAAAAGTGAGGAAACCCCCCATTTTTTTTTTAATATTTGAAGTTTGAGGTTATAATTAGCAAAAAAGTGCAATTTTTAGTATCCTGCAGTCCAAAAATAGGTGGTAGGGAGCGTGGGAGGAGGGGGAGCCCCCCTCTGCCCCTCCCCCCCCACCACCCACGCTGGGAGGCAAAAAAGAAGTGAATAAGCGAAAAATTTTGTTTTCTTTGTAATGGGCAATGAGAGGGGGGGGGGGGGTTGAGAGGGGTGAGCGAGGGTGTGAGCGAGGGGGTGGGCGAGTTGGTGAGCGAGGGGGTGAGCGAGGTGGTGAGCGAGGGGGTGAGCGAGGTGGTGAGCGAGGGGGATAGTGAGGGGGTCGGCGAGGGGGATAGCGAAGGGGAGGGGAGGGCCCCCGTGGTATCTCCCACAAAAAATCATGCAACTAGCATAACCGCAGTTAATGTCAAAAAACCTTTCTGTACCGGCATTGGCACCGGGCCGTAGCGGAGCGGCGGAGGCCCGGCCCCTTTTTGACAGAAGTAAGGGGTGCAATAAATAAGTGCGGAGCGAAGCGTAGCGGAGCGGAGCAAACGCGTTTCGACTTGTAACAATGCATCTTTTTTTTTTAGGTATTTTTTCTGGCTTTGCACATAGCCTTTTTTGCGCTTCGAGGGGGGGGATAGAGGGTCCCCCTCCCCCACCCCTCCCTCTCCCTTAATATAGAAATTGCATTTTGCACCCCATTTAAAAGGGGGTATCCCCCATTTGGGGTGGTAAGGGGGTAACCCCCCCCCTTTGGGGTTGTAAGGGGGGTTGCCCCCCTCCCCTCCCCCAAATTCGTGCAGCAGGACACCCAAAATTGCACTTTTTTGCTAATTATAACCTCAAACTTCAAACATTAAAAAAAAAAGGGGGGGGGTTTCCTCACTTTTTCCCTTTAGGGGGTGGATGGTGGGTACCCCCCCTACCCCCTCCCCCCCAAATTCGTGCCGCAGGTTACTAAAGCAACCCCGCATGTTGTCTGTGCGGATTCGAACCTGGACCTTGGGGTCCAATTATTGGTAATTGGATATCCAAAACGCTCCGCAACACCGAAAATTATGTGTTCTTGTTCTCTTCAAGATATTCTAACAAAAAAATATTTTCAGCCCAGAAGCCATAGGTGTTGTATCGGGATGTGTCTTCTTAGTTACAATTTTTCTGTTCATTCCTATAGTATTTGGGAATGGCCTAATGGACAGGGAACATTTCCCCCATAACGAGGTAAGAATATGATTTCAGTATATGTTTTAATGCAGTTTTAATATCCTATTTAGAATTTTTGTTCGTCTGTTTGTTTATATGTTTGTAGCAGTATCACACAGATTTTGATGACTTTTTTGTTTGATAGCTTATGATCGGACTTAAAATCTGGTATATAATTTGTTCGGACGAAGTCACGGGTAAACTCTATAAATAAATAAAATAAATAATGCTCATAGGCACATATATTGTAATGATCCCAAGTTAAGCACTATAGGCTTTTTGATATAGAAACCATACAACAACAGCATGAACTTATAACTTATTTATAAGGTTCACAGATGTATTATTATTATTGGTGGTTGGGCTATTGCAAGCAAGGGTCGTTGTGTAACACTGCGGCCATCACTGGTCTTTTGTGTTTGCCCCAAGCTCACCCATATTTTACGCATACCTCCGAACTTACGGTATTTTCTTTTCATTCTCGGGAATGCAGGTTTCCTCACGATGTTTTCCTTCACCGCCGAGCTAGTAAATGATAAATACAACCGTACATAATTTCCGAAGAACTTAGTGGTACGGGCCTGGAATCGAACCGCGTCCTCATGATTGAGGCGCTAGCTCTCTTCCGTATGGGCTATCATCGCGCTTCACAGATGTAACTTATTCACCTATTGTTACCACCTATCATGTACTCTGTGTGAGCAATAAATGATTACTAATTATGAATTATGAACATATAACATCAATGACCGAACAATTACATCAGTCCATTAAATATCTTCCGTGCTCAGACTACAGAATAATCGGTGTGTTTTTGTTGAGGGTTTGAACAGTCTCTTAGTAATGTTTAATATTTTCGCAGGCAGAGAACGATGCACAATAGAACTTCTATTGTTATCACTGCTCTGTCCACGAAACATAAATATTGTGATACTACAAATTTTATAATATGATAATCCATGCTCCAATAAAAATTCTACCCTCATCCTCATCATGTACTATAATATGAATGAATGAATATCAGTAGTTTAAAACTTGAGATTTATTAAATTTTAAATTCTTACAAGTGTTTAAAACTTGGGATTTATTAAATTTTAAATTCTTACAAGTGTTTAAAACTTGGGATTTATTAAATTTTAAATTCTTACAAGTGTTTAAAACTTGGGATTTATTTTTAAAATGATTATAAATTATAAGTAGTAAAAGCTTGGGATTTATTAAGTTTTAAATGAATATGAGTAGTTCTGGGATACTTTAAATTATTGGTTGAATAGTTTGCAGAACTGTTGGCGGCGCTACTATCAATATGTTGTATGCTACTCCTGGGATTCGCCGACGATGTCCTAGACCTCAGGTGGAGGTACAAACTGCTTCTACCGACAGTTGCATCATTACCATTACTCGTGGTCTATTATGTCAACTTCAACTCCACCACTTTCATTGTGCCATTACCATTGAGACATTTGTTTGGAGTTTCTATTAATATAGGTGAGATTTTTTATTTCTACTAGCTGACCTGACAAATGTTAAAAAGCTTATTCGTAGTCATACAAAAGTTAAAAAAGAAATAATGGTCTAGCCGTTGTCAGGTGATGTGACCAATGAACAGCATTTCATTTATATTTATAATTATAGAAGATATTAAAAAATGCTGTAAGTAATGTAAAAAAATACCAACTCAGTATGTTGATAATAATGTTAACATAATTACAGTTTCTTAGTTCTTACTCAAAGCTGGTTTCCTGGAGAGTATTCTTAGATTCTGGGCCATCTATAGGGCTAGTTATTTTTTTTGTATTTCATTTCAAGTTGTTTTATAATGTGAGCATGCATATGCTCACGAGTAGGTACAGGACTACGTACGTGTATGGCTATATTACACGTAGTCAGAGATATTCTGAAAACTCGAGAACATTCACATTTCACTAGTAGTACCATTGTTTTATAATTTATTGTTTGTTTTTCAACCATTCGTGATTTAAGGGTGTGTTTCCACTGAAGAACAGAGTGTAAAATCAACCAACAAAGTAGCTTGATTCTGTCAGAATCACGAGAGGAAAATAAAGAATTTGATTGGTTGATTTTACATATCTGCACTCCACTTCCTCCGATCTCAAGTTCTTCTTCTTCTTCTTGTGTGGGCAGAGCCCTGGTGTCAGAGTTTTTTCAGATCTCAAGTTGAAAACTTGGGATTACTTTAAAACACAATTATAAGTAGTTAAAAATTTGGGGTTTATTGAATTTAAAATGAATTAAGTAGTTAAAAACTTGGGATTTATTGAATTTAAAATGAATACAAGTAGGTAGTTAAACACTTGGGATTTATTAAGTTTCAAATGATGAGTAGTTCAAAACTTGGGATTTATTAAATTTAAATGATTACTTATAAGTATATTTATGTTTCACTGTTTACTTGTCATTTATTATTGACTTGATTCTTTTTCAGGTTTCCTATACTACGTTTACATGGGAATGTTAGCAGTATTTTGCACAAATGCAATAAACATTCTAGCCGGTATCAATGGGCTTGAAGTGGGTCAATCCGTAGTCATTGCTTTGTCTATCATAGCTTTTAATATAGTGGAGTTGAGAGGAGACCAATACAAAGCCCATATGTTCTCATTGTACATCATGATACCATATTTGGGGACCACTTTGGCATTATTTAAACATAATTGGTAAGTTTACAAATATTTATTTTAATACAGGGTGTAAACTTAAATAATGTTACATATTTTATGGAGTGCTTCAGAGCTTTCTTTTTTTGGCGATATTAACATTGCGCCCATAATAAAACTTGCACAGTTTAATTGTCTGAAGCACCCCTTAAAATATGTAAGGGTCGGCGTACATCTAGCTGAATAACGCTTGAGCAGTTATTGATGATGAACTTAATTAGAATTGAAATAGAGTTGAAAACAGCGTGCAAGGGATAAATCCCTGTGGCATGTGTTCGCGATATCTCTGGCACGCTATTTTCTTTCAATTCTTATTGAGTTCATTACAGATTTGTCAATGAAGACTGCTCAAACATTTTTCCGCCAGATGTGCGCTGACCTTATCGCATTTTACATCCTGTATTTTCAAAATAATCTTTGAATGTTTTTAGGGTTCCGTACTCAAAGGGTGAAAACGGGATCCTATTACTAAGCCTACGTTGTCCGTCCATCCGTCCGTCCGTCTGTCCGTCTGTCCTAACTATTTAGGACTAACTTTTGAACCGTAATAGCTAGATAGTTGAAATTTTCTCAGATTATGCGTTATTACGGCGGATTTGTTAAAAAATAATAAAAATGACAAAAAGTTAAAAATTAAGGGGGGTTCTCAACAAGAAACTAGTTTTTATCATCGTTTTTCTTCACGCTCTATCGTAAAAACGGTAATACATATAAGCGTCAAACTTAGTGTGATTATAGAGCAAACTCTACAGAAAAACAACAAATACTAAAAACCGGCCAAAAAAGTTTTTTTCCTAAGTTAATAATGTTGTGTTCTGTGTGGTAGTACGGAACCCTCGGTGCGCGAGTAGCCCGACTCGCACTTGACCGGTATTATTTTATTTAAAGCTATGTATGTTCTATTTCACAGGTACCCTTCGAAGGTGTTTGTTGGTGACACATTTTGTTATGTATCAGGAATGACATTTGCAGTAGTAGGAATCCTTAGTCACTTTAGTAAAACTGTTTTATTATTCTTCATACCTCAAGTTATTAATTTTGTTTATTCTGTACCACAATTGTTCCACTTGGTTCCTTGTCCAAGACACAGGCTGCCAAAGTTCAGTGCTGAGACCAATTTGCTGTATCCGAGCAGAACTATTATTGTAAAAAAGGAAATGAATTTTCTGAACAAATTAGTAATCGAGCTTTTCACATTGTTTCGTTTAGTTGATAGAGTTGACGATGATGATAGTATAACCTTGAATAATTTTACTTTAATCAACTTTTTTCTAATTAAGTTTGAACCTATGACAGAAGTAAGGCTAACTAGCTATTTATTACTGTTTCAATTAGTGTGTACAGGTGTAGCTTTCTTAATAAGATACCCTATGGCATCATATTTTTATGATCCATAAATATATATTTTTTTATTGTATAATTTTAATTATAATTTACTGTTAACAATTGTTTTACAATTTTAAATGAATTTAAGCATACTGGTTCTTTGAATGAACTTTGTGATAACAACTATCTGTAAGTAGTACTTTATTATCAAATGGATGGATATCTGAAAATATTATGAAAAAAAAACCTACCTACCTAACCTAGGTATGATTAACTTTATATGGTATGTTTTTCTTCCTATTGGTAATTTGCATTTGTATGTATGCCAGTTGTGCCTGGACTCTGCTGGTATTTTTTTAAGTACAGTCGGCCACGATAAGTTGTATACACTTTTGTTCTAAGTGGCGCGGCGTGGCGGGAAGGCCTTTAAAATAGAAGAGCGGCGTCGCACAGTGGTTTACAATAATTAAATCAGGGACATAGGGGTACCTGAAACTAATGTTTAAATCTAGGTGATCTGATTTATGAAATCTGTAGATCTGTACTGTAGTGATACAAGATAAATATATAAAAAATCCATCTTATCAGGAACATGACAAAAAAAATTGTATAAGATATTTTTGTATGGAGAAAATTACATTTTTAGGATTTTTTCATAAATCACCCCAAACTTCACGGAGTCCATAACAGGGTTGCTAAGTTGTCATATATTCTACCCGATATTGAACGATTTTTATGTCTAATCATGCACCTTAAATTATGCACGTTTAGACGCCAAATTCTTTCAATAATTGATAGAGTCAATGCCCATCTAACTACCATATGAAGGATTCTGTGAAGTTTGGAGAAGTTTGTGAAAAAATCCCAAAAATGTAATTGTTTCCGTACTAAAAAATCTTATACAATTTTTTTTGTTATGTTCCTGATAAGATGGATTTTTTATATATTTATCTTGTGTTACTACAGTATAGATCTACAGATTTCATAAATCAGATTACCTAGATTTAAACACCAGTTTCAGATACCCCTATGTCCCTGATTTAATTATTATGAACCACTGTGCGTCGTGGGAAGCGACGTAATGGGAATGATTCGTACTAAAGTGTATATAACTTATTGCGGCCGACTGTACATAGTTGTAATTAAGTTGAGTTCTCGATATTATGTATAAGTGAGTCTTTGAATACCTAAGATTACAAGATAAAATAATTCAATAAAATTTTAAAATATATTCTCAAATAAGTGCTTTATTTTTCATTTTATCAACATAATTTACACACATTCACGGTTTTATCTTCAATTTCAATCCTTCTAGGTACCACTGAGAAACACTAGTCTATGTATTATCATGTTTTTTATCCGACAGTTACTATCACGCGCACGTCACTATAATAGGGTCCTTCTTAATCTGACACTTTTTTAAGAGGATGATCAGACCATCAAACTGAACAACTTTCTCTGTGGCACCAACATCGAAATCGCGAAAAAAAACTGCAAACCTACTCGAGCCAAATGTATGGGACAGCAGATATTTTTTTCGCGTTTTCGGTGTTGATCCCAAAGAGAAAGTTGTTTAGATTGACGGTCAGGAGTGCGATTTTTGAATCTCATTCGCTGAGTTCAGCAGTTGAAAATGTCAAAATTACTATGGAGATACACATCTTTCTAATGCTGATTTGACTTTCAAAAATCGCACTCCTGGAGTATGATTTTTTAAATGTCAAATCAGCAGTAGAAAGATGCATATCTCCACAATAATTTTGACATTTTCAACGGCTGAACTCAGCGAATGAGATTCAAAAATCGCACTCCTGATCATCCCCTTAAAAAAAGTCAGCATATTAAGAAGGACCCTGTATGCAACGAATTTTCATTTCTCGAAATATCAACTTCAATGTAAACAAACAAAACATAGACTAGTGATTTTATTTCTCAAAACTTATATTAAAAATAATTTATTTTATAATTTACACATTTTAGATACTGTTTATAATTTTTTCCGTGCCAAATCTATTTATAGCATGATAGAATCTGCACTTTTTATATGTTTCATAAATTAAATAAATATCGACCTACCAAATGTTTGTATCAAACTACCTACAGAAATTAATCTATCACACCATTCGCACCTCCTGTAATGATTTCAAGACTGTACATAAAACGGTACTTTTTAGCCGTTTCCAATGCCTAAATAATTATTATTCACAATAGGTATATAACAACAGAATGTATTAAAAAAAGTTAGAATATCTTGCAGCAAAGCATTCAGTCTGTGATTCCATACAATACATTTTATTATATTAAATATATATCATTAACAAGCAAGTGTAGTGTCTGAAGCACCAGTATTTTAAGTGTACTTGTATTGATAACAAGTATATTCCTTTCCAGTAGAAAAGCAGCCCTAAACAAAAAAATACTGTCCAGATGTCGAGATTTAGAGTCGTTTTTATTAAGTCTTAGTTCGAACTCCTTTATCAAAAAAATCCATACATTTTCGACCCTACTTAGACGTAGTACCTATTAAATAATCTGTGCTACGCTCAAGAGACGTTCTGTATCTCAGACTTTGAGTTTTATATGGAAGGTTTTTTTTACTTCGTAAGAAATTCCTACTGGAGTGGGATATTTATATTATTCTCTATAATACTTCGTTCCATATAAGATTAGAAAGATATCCCAATTCCTATTTATCATTAGAAATGTACAATTTATATTTCAGAAAGATACCTACAATTTTATGAAGGTACCTACACACACGGCGCGGCGACACATCAAGCTACGCAAAACAAACATAGCTTTTTTGGTGTTGCTTATTGATGTGTCGCCATGTGGATATACACAAATATAATAATTAAGAGGGCCCATCAACAATCTTTGGTTTTTATAAACCAAAAGAGGTAAATAAAAGAGCATTAAATTCACATTAAAATCTTAAAATAAATAACCTTTAGGAACAAATTAAATACATAAATAAATGCGATTTTAATATATTTTTAACGTTGTCCAAAAAAAGATAATGCTCTCTTGGCCTTTTAGAGATAAATAAATTAAGTATTAATATCTAATTCAACCAAACATCATATAAAATATTGTCTTCTGAATCATTATCATTGATTACTCTAAGTGTTTTCAAAGTTTGCAAGTAGAAAGTTAGTTCAGAGGTGACTACCCCATGTTGTGGGCTACCATTTGCTACTATATTCATCTTTGCCAATTGCTCTCTTAATTTATCTTTAAAGTTATCATGTACCCTCTTATAAATGGTCCTTATTTGTTCAATAGGTAAAATATCAATCAGTGCTTCATGTAATTTCACTAAGTGTTTAGAAATATTTCGGAATGTTTGAGATGGGACGGGAGGCTTGGCATCCCACCCAGTCAGTTGAGAACCTAGCATATTACTAACTATGAGGGAAATCTTATTCTCTATTTCTTGCTTATGGCTAACTATATCACTTTCAATATTATCAAAGCTACCAAGTGATATATCTTTAGAGTGTAACTTGTTAAGTAGGCCTTTAATGAGGGGCAGGAGCCATAGGATGACTTGGAGTGATCGTGAAACTAATGCCAGGTTCGATGTGGAGATTGTCTTTAATCCTGCACTCTGTATTGCACCTGCGCCCAACACCAACTGGCAGCAACGAGAATTAAAAGACCTTATGAGTTCCAACATACAGTGCACTAAGTACTGAACTATGACCGGAGACTGCTTAGTAGCATCACAATATTCTAACAAAATTTTTATCAATAGCTGTACAGTGGCGACAACAGCATAGTTTTCTTTGTTTATAATCAAATATTTTCCATCTGGTCTCCCCTTTTCAAACTTCAGTGTATTGGGTATTTCTCCAGCTTCACATATCTGGTTGATGACACTTTGCAGATCACTTGGAACATCAGCGGTTTTCCATCTCTCTCCATTCAGAGTGGCGGTGAGTTGAGACCTTCGTTCTGTATGAAGGGATTGAATATTCTTCATGGCATAGCTTCTTAGTGCTAGTTTGAGTGCATTATTATTATGACTTGTTATCTTTTCACACTCTTCTGAGAATGTTTCTATCAACTCGGATAACTTTGATAATTGAGTCAGCTCAGCGAACACAGAGTCTTTCTCAGTTTTGGTCACAATGAGATTGGCACATCGCTCATTGCAGTAGTCGGAAAGGGATATAACCATCTTTTTCAATTTATCTTCTATTGAAGCTAGTTCTTCCTGTGTCCACACCTCTTCACTTTCATTTCCAGTCACATCATCCATTTGACTAATATCTAAGATTAAATTAATTAGTGATAATATTCTTCGAAATAAATTAATTAAGTTGGGACAGACTTTTTGGAGGAATGTTATACCTTCATTACACAAGAGCCATGTATTATCTGCGTTAGTTCCTCTCAATACAATTTCTGTGTTACCATCTCTCTCAGATATGATTTCTATTACGCACTGTTTGATTGTAGCTTGAATTGTAGTCATTGCTTCTATTTTAAATGTATCTATGAAATCAAATTCTTTCAGACGAAGTATTCCAGACACAATAGATACTATCTTATCTCTCTCTGGTATCTCTGTGTCATCTTTAGGTGGTCTATTCAGATCTGATACTATGAATCTCTGAAATTCATTACTTAACATTTTATGGATTAATCTTTTCATCTCTGTCAGCTGCGGGGACAGATGACGAAACGCTTGAATGCCTGAGAGGCGAGTTTGTAAGACCTTTTGTGTAGAACTAATTAAGTCGAGAGCAGCTACGTAATCTGAAGTGCTCAGTAAAAGCTGAATCATTGGCTGGGTCTGCTGAACTGTACCCATTAATTTAAGCAGTTCGTGTACATTATTGACGTTATGGTTAATCCTTGTTAAGCTCACTAATTTCAGAGGGCTTTCAGTCAGATCCTTCTTCACATGTGTTATATTCTGACGTGTCTGACGAACTGTTTTAACTGCTCTGGCCATCTGTTCCATGATCGTATCATGGGACAACATTGCATGGAAGAATGCATCAGATTTCTGAGCCACTTGTTTAGATATTTTCATCTCTATGACATCAAGGTATGTGCTAAGGGATTCCTGCAAGGATCGTATAGCAACGCTTGGTTCCTGGGAGTCACAAAGACTTGGAAATACTTTGCTGAATACATTTGGTGCGTTTAAAGCTAATGACTGTTCATAGAAAATATCGGGTACCTCACAAATATTTTCCACAGTAGGCGTGCGAACTTTGGCCGGGACATGTTCTTTTAATCTACAATGTTTACGATACCTTTTAGCAATCTTCTTACAATAGGATTCAAAATGTTGTAAAGTGATATCTGGCAGGTACGGACTCGGGTAGGCCTCTACTTTATCTACGAAACTGTCACCCCATGTTTTGGTAAAGAAGTTACTTTGTTTACCTTTGTTGGGGTCATTCAATACTGCTGGCAGGTTTTGTGATGAAGAATAAAATGTCCAATCATCGGATACATCTTTCTCGTACAGGTGATACTCTCTTACGTGGTATCTAAAACCTGCTTTACGTAAATCACCGAACTGAAGCGCGGAACATAATCCATTCTGTCCATATTGACATAAGATGATTGATCCCTCCTTGATACTGTGCTTTTCTTGAATATGTCTGGAAAAAGGAATAAGTTGCAGGTTAATGTATGTCACACGTGTGAATTAATTAACGCTAATATAATTAAAATAGCGGAATTAACCTCTCGAATTCAGTAGCAGTGGTGAACAGTAGGCTTGGGCAGTGAACACAGTTTTGCCAGGTTGGCGTCTTCTCAGGTGGGGTGGTATTATTCTCCATACCATCTTTGTCTAGTTGCCGACGGTATGAAGATCAGGTTGAAGTAATATTAAAGCCTGGAACACCAATTTTCGTAAAAATTCATGATGAACGATGATGATACGAAGTGACATTTGCGTTTTGACATATTTGACAATACACGTCTAGTGCAACTGTCAAATTAAAAAAAAAAGCGCTGAGACATTTTGTTTATGGGATTTATTAAGACATTTTTGAGACGGTGCTTTGTAGCTATAGAAATATTAATTTACTACTATTACGCCAGTAATTTTAGGTCGCAATAAATTGTACGGAGCTGCTTTTTTGGGAGGTTGTTAGGATAGATACCAGTAATATAAAACCAAATTTGCAGCTTCGAAAGACCTGTGCTAACCAAGTGGTGCTCGAAAAACCTCGAATTTTTCGGACTTTTTTCAGGTTTTGACTTATAACTTCTAAATGGTGCATTTCACATAAAAAAATGTTCAAGACGTGTTTAAAGCAGACAAAATTTTCTACAAATTTAATTCAACTGCAGCTCTGTAAGTTAAGTAAGTCTTGAGATACAGCACGTTAAACATTGGCAATTTTTCCCAAAAAGTTCAAAATTGTAGTTTTAGCCCTCTTCCGAACAGGATATCGGCTAAACTACTCATTCTACGAGGTAAATTATAAGAAATTAATTTGGAAAGCAGTTAAAATAAATAAAATAAAATAAAATAAGCCTTTATTGCTGTTTTACATTGTTTCCTTATATTCTAATACATGCATAAATATAAATCATTGACGATCGGTGCACTTTAATTTATAGAAACAGCTTGTCCTTCGACAAAGGCCTCCTCTAAAGTCTTCCACATTTCTCTATCTCTTGCCACTCTCATCCATTCTGGACCGGCAACTCTTTTAATGTCATCTTCCCAACGCTTCGTTTGTCGTCCTCTACTCCTTTTGCCATCCCTTGGGTACCATTCTGTTATAATTTTAGTCCACTTCTCTTTTTCCTCTCTTAACATATGTCCTGTCCATCGCCATTTCAGTGTTTTGCATACTGTTAATGCATTTTTAAATTTAGTAATACTTTTTATATCCTTTAATCTTACTTTGTCTCTTCTCTTGACTCCAACTACACTTCTCTCCATACTGTTTTGACAGACATTTATTTTATTCATTAATTGATCCGTTAAGATTTTTTGATTGATCCGGAAAGCAGTTATATAGCTTTAATTTAAGCATAAATTTAACCCTGTACAGTGATTAGTTCCTTTGTTATCAGGAAAAAAAACTAAATATAAGGGGAATAGGTTTTTAAAAAATGGAGCCTTAGGCATTACAAGAATTTTTTAAAGGACAAAAATACATAACTTAGTAGGAAATGGTTTATATAATCCAAAATGAAATTAAGTTTAATTAATAATCTATCTATACTATAATAAAACTGTAAATGTTTGTTTGTTTGTTTGTTCGCGCATCACGTGAAAACTACTAGACCGATTTTAATTAAACTTTTTGTATTTGAAACCTTATGACTAGACGTATAAACTGATATATATTTGATCTCGCTACCATGACGAGTGCCGGTGCGGACGAAGTCGTGGGCAAATCTAGTGCTATTATTAAACTGAAAATGTTTGTTTGTTTGTTCGCTCATCACGCGAAAACTAAAAGACCGATTTTGATGAAACTTTTGTTGTCTGCAAGCTTATGGGTAGACTTAAAATTTGGTATACTATTTATTTTGCTACGATGATCAGAACTTGGGAACCCGTGCGGATGAAGTCGCGGGGAAACTAGTACTTAATTACAAAAGTATATAAAAACGAGAGTTTTCCCACGACTTCGTCCGCACGGGTACCCGTCATGGTAGCAAAATAAATTATATACTAGAGATTGGTCTAATCATAACCTTTCAAATGCAATAAGTTTCATCAAAATCGGTTTAGTAGTTTTCGCGTAATGCGCGAACAAACAACCATTTACAGTTTTATAATTCTTCTTATCGTGTGGGCAGACACCAGGGGTGTTAGAGTTTTTTCAGACCACCTTACGGCCTCTGACGTGGTTTTTATGTAACGACTATTATACCAGTGATAGTAGCCGGGGCCAACGGCCTAACGTGCCATCCGAAGCACGGAATCATCTTTCTTTTCAGACAATCAATTGATTCAGCCTGCAATGTCTTAATCAACTGGGGAAAAACGCACAGTGACATTTCACTAGGTGTCCCGTGGGAATCGAACCCACGACCTCCGTGTTGAGAGCCCAATGCTCTTAACCATTAGACCACGGAGGCAGTTTCATAATAGTATAGATTATTTTGGTAGTTTGGGGGACCTGAAAGTGATGTGATAATGGAAGAAATACACAATACCTACAATGAAAATTATAATTTTTTTTTTGTTTCTTGTAATAAATTACAAACTAAAGGGCTGTTTTTAGGGCTCCGGAGACTCTTCTGTGGTCAGATCTAGTAGTAAAGATTCGTCGAATTCATCTCCTTCATGCGTCTCATCCATGGCTAAGGGAGTAGTATTCAGGCAGGTCTTCCCCTGACAAACATTGCAGAGAGCCGAGCATTTCAGCACTGCTCTCTAGCAGGAGCATTATCTTCCTCCGCAGTCCGCACCCTTTCTGGCACTTGCATGATAGGAATTTCAGAAGGGTTAGCGGTCAGCCCCTGCCTGATCACTCCAAGTTAGTGCATGGGCTCTTTCTCTATCCCCAACCACTTCTGCACTTGGGGATTCTTTAGGAATGTAAGGCCTCTTCGGTGGGGGGCAGAAGAGCGGGGCGGGCTTAATAAATGACTCCGGAACGGTGTTGGTACATAATTATGAGTAACTACGTACTTAATAAATGATAAAATTCTGTTCGCTCACGGGCCGCATCAGGAAGCCGTTCTTAAAATTTGATAGAGCCGCAAGAAAATGTAGTGAGAAGTCTCATGCATGTTTGACATTCCTGCTTTAAAATATGTTATTTATAAATGTAATGTCATTTTTATAACATTAAATAGATAACTTCGCAGTATTAATATGAATTGACAATAGGAGCTCCTTTTCCAAAAAAAAAGAATTTCCTTAATTTTTCGTTAATGTTGGCTGTACAAGATTCAAAATATACTTAAATTAAAGCTTAATAGCTGTTTTACAATTTCATTTCTTATAATTTTCCTCGTAGAATAAGTATTTTAGCCGGTATCCTGTTCGAAAGACGCAAAAAACTTCAATTTTGAACTTTTTGGGCAAAATGGCGAATGTTTGAAGTATTGTTTCTCAAGACTTACTAAACTTACAGAGCTGAAATTAAATTCAAATTACAGATAATTTTCTCTTCTTTAAAAACGTAGTAAATAATGTTTATGTAAGATGCACCGTTTAGAAGTTATAAGTCAACCCCTGAAAAAAGTCAGAAAATTTCGATGTTTTTTAAGCGGTTAGCACAAGTCTTTCGAAGCTGCAAAATTGGTTTTATGCTACTGGTATCTACCCTAACAACATCCCAAAAAATCAGCTCCGTGCAATTTATTGCGACCTAACGCGATTTTTATGTCTAAGGTTACTGGCGTATATTGGATATCTATGTTTGTAGCAAGTTTGTAGCAGGCTGCAGAGGCCAACAAAGAATTAAAGGGGTCCATTCACTGCAGTCCACCGTGGACCGACGACGACCTCGTTGGATGAGGGCAGCGCAGAACCGGTTGTTATGGCCATCCTTGGGGGAGGGGGAGGCCTGTGTCCAGCACTAAGAGCAATGATCTGCTTTATAAAGCAGATCATTGCTCTTAGGTGATGATGATGATGATTCACTGTAGTCCTACGCCAATACGTAGTATAAGTATACACGGCGACACATCAAGCTTCGCCAAAACAACATAAGTTGGCCACGATAGGGAGGGTGTAACGTATAACGTCGTACGGCCAGCTTATTTTGGTTTTGTATAGCTTGATGAGTCGCCGTGTGTAAATGAGTTAGAAAACTCATTGGTTCATGATATTCGAACTTGATTCGAACTCGGACCTTTATGAGTTTATGATCGATTGTCGATACCTCTCCGCAAAGCGCCACCACGGCTCACGGCTATATTTCTCGAGGAGGAAGTCAGAGATATTCTACATATTCCTTGGTACCATAGGTAAATAGCTGAATATCTCCAGCTTCTTTCTACAGGTGGTCTCCATTATAAGTAGGTATTGTCAGTTTTCAAGAACATCCATATAGCAGAGCAGTGCTCAAACTCTGTCTAGTGCGGGAGGTACCTAGGAGGAGGAATCTTTTGAGCGTGAGTATGTTGTGTTTGAGTAGAGTAGAAAATTGATTTTGACATACTTAGGTACGTGAGTTCGAACTCAAGCTTAAAAAGTCTCTGAATCTTGAGTTCGAACTCAGTAAGGTCAAAAATGTATGTAGGTATTTTGACATACTGGAGTTCGAACTAAGGCCGTGATTCAGAGACGATTTTAAGTCATAGTTCGAACTAAAGTAGGGACAAAAATATATGGATTTTGACATACGAGAGTTCGAACTAAGACTTAAAAAAACGTCTGAATCTCGGCTCTGAACTTGAAGTGAATAATAAAAATGCAGATCATCAATGCCGATATGTTTAATCATAACCATTTCAATAACTTTAACTTAAATTGTACCTATTATTAACATTAACGATAAGATAACATAGCAAGTTACACTTTTGTTTGTTATAAACATTTTGAATGAATTTACCAAACCTTTTGTATGTTTAAACTTAAGTAATTACAACAAAATAAGTACATTTTTTATCATAATTATTATTAAAAATAAATGGATCATTCCTTTTGGCAGTGATAGCATGCGCATGAAATTGCAGATTTGAAGATAAGGTTTCTTTCTCCGTCTAAACATAATACCTTCACTGGTACCTGAAAAAATAATATTTCACTTCAGAATTTTTGAATCGTAATCCTAATAATCCCTTCCATCCATTTCTTAATAGATTGTATTACCTACTCACATGAAGACGATAGGTAGGTATTGCAAAATTAGAAGGACTGACAGCAGTCATCATCATCATCAGCCTATTATCGTCCACTGCTGAACATCGGCCTCTCCCAAGGTGCATCTCAAAACTCTGTCCTCGGCCTTCCTCATCCAGTCGCTCCCCGCTACCTTTTTACCCGACTGCGCGACGCAAAGGAAGGGTAATGTTTAGGTCGTCTGTCCAGCGGGACGCTAGGCGTCCCTCACTACGCCTGCCAATTCGTGGTCTCCACTATAAAACTCTGACAACTTGTGTCTGAGGTTGTCAGTTCTTCGGAAGGTATGACCAGCCCATCGCCACTTCAGCTAGCTAATTTTTTGAGCTATGACTATGTCAACCACTTTAGTTCTCTGACCTATCATAGGTACTGATGTGATCGCTCAGAGAAAAACCGAGCATAACTCTCTCCATAACTTGCTGAGCGACTTTGAATTGATGAACTAGTCCTATTGTCAGGGTCCACGCTCCGGCAGAATTGTCAGTAGCTTTTAGATTAAAGCATAAAAGGTCTCTAGGTAGGTACTGTCCGATACATAATTTTCCGGTATCTAATTTTCTTATTACTCACGTCTTCAGACTCCATGATGTTGCAGCACTGGCCCAGCGATGTGACGGGGTGTCGCTTGAAGCCGAGCATGATGCTCGGCAGTGACCACGACTCGCAGAATCCTCGGCAAGCGTTGGTGGTTATCTTAAACTCTACACAGTCCGGGATGCTTATGTTCCGGGTATGGCCTGAAAAGTTAGGTGGGATGATTTGCGTCTCGCATGATTTTGAGTTTTTAAATCTACATCGAAAACGAGTCGCAGGGCGTCCCACATTCATATTCCGAATGTGGGACGCCCTGTGGCACGCTGCTCAACCGACGACTAAAAAGGTATCGGGGAGCGACTGGATGAGGAAGGCTGAGGAGTTTGAAGAGTTTTGCGCGCCTTGGGAGAGGCCTATTGTTCAGCAGTGGACGATGATAGGCTGATGATGATGAGTATTTTGAATGCGAATGGTTATGAAATAGTAGGTATCAGTAAAGAAAACAATCGAACCTATGCGATGACACCCTGGTCTCTTCCATGACTCAACGGCAAGAATGTGATTGATGGACAAAAGTAGCATTAAACAAGTTAAAAGCATTCTGAAAATGGTTGAATGAAAGCACTCCTCGGAATGATAACATCTACGAGAAACATCCCTTTATATTCCTTGCATTTTTAGCAGCGGTTCTCAAACCTTATGTTTTTCAGCAATCAATACCTATGAATACGCTACGAGAACCAAAATCTAACAACCCTTTAAACATTAGATTTGATATCATTATTAGTCTTTGAAATTAGCAAAACATTTCAACTTTTCATAAACGTTATTGACCTCATCGATTTTCCGCAAGTAAGTTAGTTACCTAAAGTAGGTAGGTATTTCAAAAAAGTCTTAGATGGTTAGAGTATTTTGTTATATTTGGGAGGAACTAGGAATAAGAAAAAAAGGTGATGACAATATTTACATTATGTTACGTAACACGGAAATTTTTCATCATTTAAGTAATTACCCAACTAACAAATCATGATAGTTAGACATGGTTATTTTAAAAAGTTTAACAACCACTGATAATTAATGTTATTCTGCTACAATGAGGGAGAATATTTTCATCTCATAAAACAAAACTGTGATGACGTCCGATACTAAAGTGTAATGAGACGAAAAGGGCATCACAGGCGAGGCGAGCTGTATAGGTAATATAAAGCATCACAGTCAAATCACAGTTTACCTATTTACGTACCTATTTACTACTTATTTTCGTTTCTAATGCACTGGATTGCAGGTATCTTACCTACTACCCTACATTGTATCTTATTTAGATAAGTAGGGTAAACCATCCTTTCATTGGCACCCCTCCAGTTATTGGCACTAGAGTTTATGTCGAAAAAACAAGGAAAATATACTAAATAACACTAAAGTACACTAAATAATGTAATGTATACTTGTTTTTTCGACATAAACTCTAAAGTGTCAATAATTGGAGGGGTGCTAATGAAAGGATGGTTTACCCTACCTACCTACTCATTATTACCTAGGTAACTACTATGGTAACTACTTACTTAATAAAAAAACGTTTTCATGATAATGTACTAAGTACTTACTTGTGTCATATTGTTCGTACTTGTGTCATGGCAATGGTTCGAATGAACCATAGGTGTATGTATGTACCTAAGTAGGTTTTAACATGAAACAGGGTTTAAATAAATATGTATAGGTAGGTACTCACGTAATTAAGCTAATATAGGTATCGGTGATAGACAATCCTATAAAATGTTAAGTGAAGGTAGGTATAATGTCGTATTTTTTATACAATTATGTAAGTAAAAGTACCTAATAATAAGTGGGTTTTATTCTGCATTAGGTACTAACATTAAATTATTTTTGAAATAACAAAAAATGTTCACATAATAAATAAAAATGTTTAAGTAATAATGATAACAATTAGTACCTAATTAATTAACAATGGAACTTAATTTAATACAAATACACCTAATTAATGGAACCTAACATGAAGTTTAAACGTATTGACGGTGTACGTTGCCTAGCAACCAAAGCAGCTGGTTGTTCAGGGCCTTGACGTTCAGCCCAGTTTGCTTTCCACAGAATTAAATGGTATCTTTGCTGCTTTGGTTAACTTCAACAAAAAAAAAAGTTTGTACTTAATTAACAACAAAAATGGATATAGATTACCGAATACTTAATCTATACAAAACAAAACAATACGACGATTGTTTAAAGTTATGTGCTATATCACTAGAACAAAAAGATGATCGGATGATAGAGTTCATACGGTTGCGTGCTATGACCATACAGGCTAAAATCGCAGGCAATGGTTATGAAGAAGTGGATTATTTTCCTCAGCAAGAAGAGTTGGGGTCGACTGCTGTTGCTAAGACACCTAGACCAGGCACTTCGTTTCAAAGAAATGCTAAAACGGCTCAGAATAATGTAAGTCCTATGATCTGAGTTTTATCTGATTACATTTTAATAGGGTTATTATATTTTGAGTCGAGATAGAGTCAAGAATCTATACTCTATAGGTTATAGTCACCAGGTCCATCTTTTCCACTGGTTTAATATAGGTCTAAACTTAGATCAAAGTAAAATGAATGGATAGCCCCAAAGCGCTTTAAGTTGAAGCACGCAAAACTAGGGCACTTCAATACAAATTAGGGTACTTGGTCTGTCATCTCAGTATATTTTCGAAGTAAAACTGTCAATTGTTTTGCCTCACTTTTCTGGTTTGAAATGTTCGCGTAAGGCCTGTCCATTCTTGTTTACTAATGTCATTGAGTCTAAATATAGAATTTTGCATACCTAAGCCTTTTGCATGTCGTTAAAAAAATAGTCCTGCCATATACATATCATAGTCATATTATTATACCCCAATTTCCTAAAGTGCCGCCCTGATAGTCACAGTAGGTATTTGTTGTTGTCTTGCGTACTTAGGTACCTAGATACTAACTTTGCGGCGCTCCATGGGGAGGCCTATGTCCACCAATAAACGTTTATATCGGCTGAGATGACTACTAATCTTCATACATTTGAAATTTCATCATCATCAGCCCAATAAAGCCGACCTGCTGGGTATCTAGGCCTCTTCATTTTCACGCCAAGAAGAACGGTCCCACGCTAGTCTCATCTACTATTATTTGCCTGCCACTTAACAGATGTCATCCGACCATCTCCCATCCCAAGGCTGCTAATCCGTCTATGCTTTCGTCCATCTGCCATCATTCCGTGTGGCCAACTTTTCACTAGATAATTATAAGTACTACAACTTTATAATTTTCTAGCAAATAGCTGTAGCGACAGCGACACTACGGTCTCGGGGCGTTACCAGCACGGCTCGGGTCCGCAGCGCCCGGTCTGTCCTCAGCACTGCCTCTCGAGCCTCGCGGGCAGCCACAGCCCTCGCCGGTGGAGCCCCCTTCACACCCGGCGCTCCGCTCTCCGTCAGGTTCCTGACGAAAGATGACAAACTGTTCCTCCCTGCGTCGAAGACGCTCTTTGAGTATGTCTACTACTGTGAAGGCGATATCAGAAAGGTAGTATACAGGGTGTAATGCTTCAGACCATTAAACTGAACAAATTTTACTATGGAGCCAACTTCGAAATCGCGAAATAAGAATCAGCTGTTTCATACAAAACTGCAAAACTCGACTCAAATGTATGGGACAGCTGACTTTTTTATTTTTTCTCTATGTTGGCCCCATAGTGAATGTTGTTCAGTTTGGTGGTCTGAAGCACCTCCTTATTAAGTATTACTAGGGTGTTTTGTTACACTCTGTAGAATAACATCTAAGCTACCTAACTTTTTTGTTATTTAATCTAAACTATTATAAAACTGTAACAGAAGTGTGTCTGTGTGTCTGTACATTGAAGATATTAACAAAAAAAAAGTTACGATGTGGTTTTTAGGTGTCCCCTGATTCCAAATCACCAATTTTTGGATTTTTTGTCTGTCTGTTTGTTTGTTTGTTTGAACGAGCATCACGCAAAAACTACGGAACAGATTTTGATGAAACTTTTTTATATGATAGGTAGTTTATGATCTGACTTAAAATCTGATACATAATTTGTGCGGACGAAGTCGCGGGTTAACTCTAGTTGTTTATAATATCTCAACTACCTTTCAGGCCATGGACATAGCTTTCCAAGCTCAGAAAGCTGATGACGTCACTGATTGGTGGTGGAACTTTTCACTAGCTCGATGCTATTACACTCTCGGAATGTACAGAAACGCGGAAGACTGTTTAAGGCAAGCACTCAAGCAGGCCAAACACATATCTATTTATCTCCGCCTGGTAGCCATGTATGTTGGACTAAACCAGCCACTTTCAGCTTTAGATATATGTAAACAAGGTCTATCTGTATTCCATGAGTACACGCCATTGTTGATTGAGCAAGCAAGAATTCACGATCAAATGGGAAATGCAACATTAGCTGTGAAGGAGTATAGAAAGGTTGCTTTAGAAGACCCATCCAATATGGAAGCTATTGCCTGCATTGCTATGTTTAATTTCTATAACGATCAACCTGAAATTGCTTTGCGATATTATAGGTAAGTGAGTAAAACAGTTATTATTTTTTCTATTATTTAGGTTTTGGTTTAGGTACCTAGTCATGTGTAAAAATCTAATGTTTCCACAGGAGATTATTAGCGACGAATCCAGCTGGGTCGGAAATCTACAACAATCTCGGACTCTGTTGTCTGTACTGCAATCAATGGGACCTCACGTTGCCCTGCTTCAGGCAAGCGCTGTACTACTCCAGCAGTCCCGAAGTACGCGCTGATATCTGGTTCAATCTCGCTCATGTCGCTTTGGTAAGGCATGCACTATATTTTCTATGATGAATACAGAAGATTCCGATAGCTGAATACCTAATACCTGATACAAGTATGTATCTTATTAGTCCACAGGTGACATGACTTTGGCTCGGAGATGTCTACAAGTAAGCCTGGCAACTAATTCTGAGCATCACGCTGCTCGACACGCATTGCTTGCAATTGATGCAAGGTTACGAGCTCGCAAAAAACATGTTTTATAAAGTGATACCTTAGGTACAGTCGCCATCAGATATATCGTAGCATACAAGGTGTCCAAATATTTCTGAGCAGTGCTAATTTTCATTAAATTATTTACAGTAAATGTTACCAATTATATCTATACGTGTATTTTGTCATAAATATGTGAACAGCGAATTTTCAATAATTTCTTTACAATGTTATTTAAAATTAACATGTAAAACAACGGAATAAGGTTTTTATCCGAAACTGTTCCGATGTTTATGGCCACCATGACTGCGTCGATATATTTGATGTTCTCGGCGTTCCTATATTTTTGATTGACTGTGAGTAAAGAAATTATTGAAAATTAGAAATGCTTAGAAATATTTGACCACCTAGTTCGCTACGATATATCTGCTGGTGACTGTACCTAGTATTATTATTATTTATTACGTACAGTACTGTGAATTTATAAATAGTGTTGTTCAATAAAGATTTTACTCATAAAAAAGTGTTACGACTGGCTAGCTAGAATGTTACAGAAGACTCGTAAGTAGGTAGTGGGTAAAAGTTTTAATTAGGTAGGCAACATATCTACATATTTGTATTCAGTATTCACGTAAAATTATTGACCTAATGTAAACCAAGCAAATAATCATTGATAGAAATATCAAGTGATTCCAAACTCCGCAATTCGTCGTATTTCAATGCAGCTAACGAGTCTAGAGTAGGCTCGGGGTGGGTCCGTTGAGGTCCTGCTGTGTTTCCCTCTGGTACTGCCTCTGGGTCTGGAGGTATTCGCGATACATGCCTCATTTTTACCTGAAAAGTCAAAGTTTCGTATTTTTCATGGCATGGTTTAAAAAGTAACGATCATTCTCGTTGGTCCATTGTCCAGATCAATTATGGTTCTGAGAGAACTTATTAGTTTAAAAAAATTGTTTTACCTGCTCTAAAGTGGTAGCAGTAACTCCAATGCTTTCCCAGTTATCTGCACCTCTCGGAATAACCAAAGGCTTCGTAAAATTGGTATTCTTGTCCTTTATAGGAATGCCATTACCAAAACCAATGGTATGAAACATTTCTTTGGCACGTTTTACTAATTGTGGTTCCTTAGACGAATAAAATAGTAAATGTGCTTTATAAAGTAGAGCAATGCTTCTGAGAGTAGTGCAAACAAACTTTTTTATTTCACTATCTGAAATAGAAATTACGATCATTTTGAATTTTATAAGTAGTAGGACACAAGACATAAACTATGCAGGACAGATTTAAACATCGAAATTTTTAACGAGCGACTGACTTATATTATAAATGCTATTGGACCTAAACTTGTGATTAAGAAGTCAAAATTAGAACCTTGAGGAACATCTAAGGGCCTGATTATCTGGATATAATCTGTGAGTGAAACAGCTAGGTACTATTCAATTATTGGTAAGTATAGGTAACTACAGTAGGCAGTATAGTAGGGAACCTGGCCCATCGCAGTGCGTTTATGGTGAACCTATCCAGTCGAAGAAACACCAGCTGGAATGTGCCTTGTGTTGACCTGCACAAGAGAGGACCTCAATAAAGCTATATTATTGTACGCTGTCAGGCTACCCGCTTAGCCGAATATTTGGCCAATAAAATATACAAGTAGGTAAACACGGCGACAGATCAATCTACTCATAGTTATCTATGACCATGAGCATATAGAGTTCAACAAGGTTGATCTCTCGCCGTGTGTAGGTACGTGTTGTGCTTACCATAATTCTTGAACAGATCATATTTTCCGCATATTATTATCAACTCGGAAGAGCGATCGGACTCTGAATAAGTTTCAATCATGGCTTGAATACACAGTTCGAGGGTTGTGAAGATACTTTTTATTTTACTTATATCAACCATTACACAGTAGTAATACTTCGCATGGATGGGAACTGAAGTTAGGACACTTTTCAATATGTCTAGCTTGCCACCGTACTCCCAGACGTGACAGATTGTTTTTTCGATACTTTGCTTCTGATTAGATTTTCTACCGAACGAATACTCCAGAACCAGCGTCTCTCGGGGAGTATCCGATTTTTCCAGGAACGAGTAGAGTAGAGTCGATTTACCCTAAAATAAAACAGCTATGAAATTAGCTAGGATCAGTCGGGGGGTAATAATAGTATTTAGCATTTATCTGAATCTGACCATACCTACTTAATACAGGGTAAAATTGATATCACTGGCATCCTTTTAAACTAAGAGTCTACCCATCAAACTGAACAACTTTTAGTATGGGAGCAAACCACGTATGAGGCAGTTAAAAAGTTTTTCGCACCAGCGTGCTTCGCTACGACAGTTTTCGAAACTGCATATGACTCCCGGAGCAAACAGATCGGAGTAAAAAAAAATCTGCTGTTGCATAGGTACATTTAAGTCGAGTAGGCATTGCAGTTTAGTATGGGACAGCTGATTTTTTAGTTGCTCCGATCGATTTACTCCCATAATAAAAGTTGTTCAGTTTGATGGGTACACTCTTAAAATAGTTTAAAAGGATGCCAATCATAGATTTATATATTACTAGTAATATATATGTCTTTGATGCCAATGATAACAATTTCACCCTGTAGATAGCTAATGGATTTCAAAGGATTCAGAATTCGCAACAGGATGTTAATTTTTAATTATTTCTGGAGAAAGTAGGCATAGTTTCTTACCACATTCTTACTTCCAACAAGAAAAATAGTTCGTGATGTATCCTCACTTGTTTGCGATAGTGTAGAGTTTACTATTTGCGTAGCTATTTCAGGTATAGACATCGTTAAATTCAGATAATAACTAGTAATATATAAATCTATGGATAATAAATAATATTGCTTTCATAGAATAAGAACCTATTTAATTTGAGATTGCTTTATTTGTTTTGTTGTCATAATGATAATTTCCATAGCAACCATGAAGCTAGGTCTGGTGTGGCGTGTGGCATGCTGGCGACGAGCTCATAGAGTACGGTAAATAAGTGCGAGCTGGCTGGCGGCGCACGGCACGGCAAGTCTCCGTCTGTCTTTAGACCAACATCAGACTAATGTGTTGCTGTCGACGATTAATCTTTGCATTTGCACGACACGACAGCCTGTAGTGCAAATGCAAAGACACGCAACAGCAAACAGCAAAAAAAAGAAAGCAAGATAAAAGCTTAGAGTACCTAGGTAATTAATTAATTTACTATACCTACCTAACTAGGTACTTAGTAATAAAATAATCTCCGCATAATTAAGCGCGTCTTGATTAGTACGTAGGTATACTGCCTAAGATAAGGCCGGTTTTTCTATTCAACATCTATTGGCAAGCACGACTTTCGGGCTCTAAAAAGCACGGTAAAGGCTGGGCAACACAGAGTGCAGCTGCGTGCCGGCAGTAGTTGTAAACTATGGAATTATATGAGAGGTGTCACACTGAATGCAGTCCGGCGCGGTTGGGGCACAGCTGCGGAACGGTAGCCGCAGTGTGACACCTCGCGTATAATTCCATAGTTTACAACTCTGCCGGCCTGCATCCGTTTTGTGTGGCGCAGCCTTAAGAGAGGGGCTGGTTAAAGTGAGATCAGAAATTGATCTTCAACCATAGAGTAAGAAGAGATGGCAATCGGCTTGTTTCTATAGAAAATGTTGTCGCCAACAAAGGGGGTGAAAAGGGGGTGAGGGGAAGGGTTAACATTTAAATACGCTACTTCCCGCTATTATGACGTCAGGCCCAGTTGAGTATCTGTGCACAGTTCGATACAACATCTCTTCCCCAGGGGAGCGCGTTATTTTCTCAATGTCTTCAACCCAGAAACATTATTATAATACAAGTCCTTAGGGTTGAGACACATTGACCGACGACGAACGACGGCGGGCCTATTCAAAAAGCACGTTTAGTATGGGAAGCCGTCCGTCGCCCGCCGTCGACGCCTTCCCATACTAATCGTGGTTTTTAGGGTTTCGTACCCAAAGGGTAAAAACGGGACCCTATTACTAAGCCTACGTTGTCCGTCCGTCCGTCTGTCCGTCTGTCCGTCCGTCTGTCCGTCCGTCCGTCTGTCCTACCTATTTAGGGCTTTAGCTTTTGAACCGTAATAGCTGGAAAGTTTAAATTTTCTCAGATTATGCGCGGTATTACGGCGGATTTGTTAACAAATAATAAAATGACAAAAAGTTAAAAATTAAGGGGGGTTCTCAACAAGAAACTAGTTTTTATTAACGTTTTTTCGTCAATACATACTAGCGTCAAACTTAGTGTGATTATAGAGCAAACTCTACAGAATAACAACAAATACTAAAAACCGGCCAAGTGTGAGTCGGTCTTGCGCTAAAGGTCCCGGACAAAAAAGTTTTTTTTCTCAGTTAATAATGTTGTGTTCTGTTGTGGTGTGGCACGGAACCCTCGGTGCGCGAGTAGCCCGACTCGCACTTGACCGGTTTTATTTTGTATAGGCCCGCCGTCGTTCAATGTGTCCTGACCCTTAGAAAAAAAAAAATCTGATGAACTCTCTTTTCTTAGTGTCAATTCACACGTACCACAACCACACCACAACGACGCCATGTGGTCGGGCGTATATTTTGTATTGAAAATGAATATTACAATTTACACGTAGGTACCACATTTTGACGTTGTTATCGACCACCTGTGTAATACGACCACATCGCGACGGCAACGCCACCACCGGCGGCGGCACCGCGGCCACATCGCCACGACATGCCGTCAAGCCGTGTTTCCTCTACGAAAGCCGGAGTACTGCACATGACCACGTGGTTACCACATCGCAACGACAGCGACAACGCAACCACATTGACATTTTGTCGGTACAACAACGCAACTGTAAAAAGCCGCTGCGACACTATTCACACGTAACTACATTTTGTCGCTGCGACGTGGTGTGGTTGTGGTACGTGTGAATTGACCCTTACAATAATCTCCCAAGGAATATTCAACTCTCAACCGAGAGAGTATCTATTCCATAGAGTAAGAAGAGATGGCATATCGGCTTGTTTCTATAGAAAATGTTGTCGCCAACAAAGGGGGAGAAAAACGGGTGAGGGGAAGGGTTAACATTTAAATACGCTACTTCCCGCTATTATGACGTCAGGCCCAGTTGAGTATCTGTGCACAGTTCAATACAACATCTCTTCCCCAGGGGAGCGCGTTATTTTCTCTATGATCTATTCTCCTCTCAACCTGAAGTGCGATTTTTGAAAATCATACGAGCGACTTGGCAGTAGAAAATGTCAAAATTACTATGGAGATTATGCATCTTTCTACTGCCAAGTCGCTCGTATGATTTTCAAAAATCGCACTTCTGCTCTCACTGAATCCTACACAGGAATTCCTTAGCCTGAGCCATTTGAAAAGATGACCAAATAAATAAAATGGAGTAACATTTATTCTTTATTATGATTTCAATATATTTTCAAATACAATTGAAAATATATTAAGTGTTAATTAACTAAATAGTCTGCCACACTTAATGACTATTAACACTAGATTCAATAATTATATGTAATTGAGTAAATAAGTAATTCATTTCAAAGTAGATTGTAAATTCTGATATTCCATTTCCTTGTACATTATATCTTTGTTGAGTGTTTGGAGAATTTCCTGGAATCTTTGCCGCAGTGTCACATTTTCCATCCCTGATATTTCTTGTTGAGTTCTCTGTTTTCTCTGCTTCAGCTCCTCAAGATCAGTAGCAATTTGTTGCAGTTTATAGCTGTTGTTGTCAACGGACTGTTGTAGGAATTCTTCCGATTGGTACGTCTCATTAGCTTTGAAGGTAGAAGGTCTGTGCCTAATGCCAGAAGTGTGGGGCTCAGATATATTGTGCAAATCTTGAGAGCTAAACATTTCAGAGCTAAATTGTGTCGCAAATCTATTCCCTTTGTAATCCCCGGACCCATGAATAGAGGAGTCTGAAAAGTGGTCACCGTAAGAGGACATCCGACTGTCATCAATGTCTACATTTATATTCTCATCTTCCAAGTCACTGTCGCTCAGAGCTCCGCCAAATATATCCTCAACTTTTGAAGAGGGCTGGGATGCTTCTGCCTTCACATTATGTTCTTTCTTCATTCTCATTTTCTCAGATTTAGAAGTGCTGGGTTCTGGCCGGTTGTGGTGTTCGTCCTCTTCCTTTATCACTTCCCAGGTGACGCTGACAGCCTCGTTATCTGCTCTCAGGAGTCTCTTCACCTCTTTCTCTATTTCGGGTGCCTCAGCGCTTTTCTTCTTTAAAGTTTTCCTGAATCTTCTCTTCCTAATGTTTTTCGTCGGCGGTGTGATGCCATGAGGCCACAGGAACTTCTTGTCAACCTTAAAAGGGTCTTTCTTCTTGTTCTTACTAGGGGATTCTTCCTCTGTGGATGCTTGGTCTAATTCCTCCTTACATATCATCAGCTGGCAGATGTCTGCAGTTTTGTAGACACTCTTCTTGTCAATAGTCTTCAAGGATTCTACTATCGTGGGTAGATCTACTATCTTCGCGTGAAGGAGCCAGTGGTCGAAACGGACTTCCCCATGGCGCATGTCATTTTCTATTTGGATGGTAAGCCTGTTTTTAAAGTTCTCGCCAGTCTTAAGAGCTTCTCTGAGAACTTTCGCTGGCTCTTCAGGTATTCTCAAAATGAACTGAGACTCCAATTCTACAGGATAGTCGGGCTCTCGTTTATTCATTTTGCCACAATATTTACCACGACAATGTAGGTATACTGTTCGACCGGTTCTGATGATACAAGGATGATGCTTTGTGAATTAAAATTACTATCAATAAATAATTAAATAGTTTTCATTCGCATACGATTCAAGGAAGCCAAATAATATTATAATCATAGAAAACTAGATAAATTAAATTCAACAAAATTCAATCGATATCCACAAACAAGAAAAGAAATTCTTTAAAAAAATCAAAAGAATGACAATGACATTTCATTTTACTTTTTTTTTCGATTTAGTGCTGCCAACTCGGTTGTAGGTTTTTAGGCTAAAAATACTTAAAAAACTGCTGGTTTTAAACTATTTCAGCCGCCGCGCCGTTAGAATGTTACGCTTACGCGTGATACGGCTATATTACGCCTTTTGTCTCGTTTGTTCGCGCGCAAAAAGAAAGAGAGCAAAGGCGCGATAGTGCTGTATCACGCTGCCATACTATCCCCGCAGAATCAGAAAAGTGTAATTTTTTCTTGAGATATTGACAGGTTCTTAATAATTTAGGTTCCAAATTTTTTTGAGTAGGGATTTGTAAATAAGGGGCTAGATGAGCAGAAAAGAAGCTACATCTAGCGCTTATCGTCAAAAGTCGGCAACATTGCTGGACTCATTTTGACAGGACTGCAAAAATCCAAAAACTAAAGAGCACATGAGTGAATGAAAAAAAATAGCGGTGAGAATGCAAACCAACTTTTAGTGAGCCAACTCATCGATTTCAGTTCTTTTGGTGTGGCCAGCTATGACGCATATAGATCAATGAATAAGATATTCTGTGGAAGATCTATGGTCAATTGTACAATATTTTCATTCATTTATTTCATTATTTCCTCTATTGTCTGTGGTAGGAATGGCGATTGGCAATGATAAGGAAATAGAGATTAGAAATTTGGTTGTTCTAATCAAGGGAATTGCGTTTTAACTTTATTTTTGCTATTATTCACTAATTGTGACAGTGTATGTTTGGAAAACGTGCGTTTTATGAAATTTGATCGACGATTATGGTCTGAAGGTAAGTGGTAAAAAAGACCATGTCACCTTCATTCCTGTCCTCTCAATCTAAGTTATATTTGTTGTGATTCAGATGTTTGTTTTTATTTTGAAAACGGTACAATAAATTCATATAAAAGGTAAATTGTTTCCTATAGTGATACGATGCACGAGATGTCTTCAGGGAGTGTTGTGTATTTGTGTCGCAA
The DNA here is from genome assembly GCA_922987775.1 of Agonopterix subpropinquella. Taxonomy (NCBI): domain Eukaryota; kingdom Metazoa; phylum Arthropoda; class Insecta; order Lepidoptera; family Depressariidae; genus Agonopterix; species Agonopterix subpropinquella. The sequence goes on along the minus strand of OV277703.1, from coordinate 14,837,579 downwards.
ACAAAAGAGAAAGGCACTTGCACATTGTTAACTATTTTCATGCTAACCTACTTAATATTAATGCATTTTCTACTTTTCGCTTTGTTGCTCTATGTTAAAATGTATATAAAATTACTTATAACATTGCACTTAGAAAAACTTAAATCATTAGCTTTTTATGGTATTGGGAAAAACCCAGTTAAATTAACATGTGCTAAAATTTAGGCTAAAATACCGTGGTAGGTACGAACGTGAGTATAGATTAGGTAAAAATTGATGAATAGTAGGCAGGTATGTATATATTCAAAGGGAGCAACCACCCATTACCCATCCAGGGGATAGGTAGTATTTATCCCAAATATATTTTATATGGAACAGTGACTACGATACAATTTTTTCATCGTTTTTCAATGAAAATCCCCCCCTGAAATCGAATGTACACCCGAAACTAAAGTCTGGATATGTGCTTGGAGAGGCATCTTTACAAGTAATATAAACAAGGCATCACAAGACCAGCCATTGTGGCGATCCTTGGGGGCATATCCACGCGTGTCCACTGCTGGACCTAGAAAAGTAGACATAAAAGTATATCAGCTGAGATCAAGTGGGTTAATTCCCGATGTCCCTTACGGCTACGGCCCCAGTGAGGGCCAACGGGAAAAAATTCTCGCTGTCCCCCGCATGTCCTCTTCTGGGGGTCAATGGGAAAATATGTTATCATTGTCCCCCACTAAAATAGAATCAAAAGACAACAGAGAACTTGCAAAAGATGTGGCAACAAACTATTCATTAAGCCAGGTCAGAAGCCAATTAAGGCAGCTTGAAAATTGTCTAACAGCAACTTGACCACTAACTTTGCCTCCACCAATTTAGAGTTGCCCTGTATGGTGGAGGAGACCTTTGCCCTGGAGTTGGTATCCTACAGGCTATAACTTAATTCATAAAAGAGTTTCAATTTAATTATACTTAAAAAATTATTTTTTTTGAGCTGCGTCTTTGTCCCTATGGATTACCCCTTTAGGGGTTGATTTTCGAAAAATCCATTCTTAGTGCACCTCTACATCCTCTGTAGAATTCCAAATTTCATGTTTCTTTCTTCAGCGGCTGTGCATTGTCAGTCAGTCAGTCACGGAACTCTATTATAAGTATAGATAGATTGCACACCAAAACAGAACATACATAAGTTTCATAATATCCTTCTAGTTTAATCATTACCTATATCCGTACCAAAAAATTCAGCTAATATCAAGATAAGAAAATAGGTACTCATGATATTGTAGGGTTGGGGAGGATTTATCAACACTCACACTTTTAGATATAGTTTGTGTGCGTCAATTGGGTATTTGACTACATTCAATATATTTTATTTTTATCTACTCAATAAAAAAAGGGTTAGAAAATAACGCTAAACTCCCATTTTCATTGAGTTTTTAGCTTGAATACTATTTTTAATAACAAGATAAACTATAAAAAGTAATGAAAATGTTGATGACGTCACAACTCAATATTTAGTACAAATCTTCATACAAAGCGCATGTTTTGACGTCCGATAAAGAGTAGCTGATTTGACTAGTTGTCAAGTAGCCAATTACTGAATTAGTCTACTTTTGTTTGCATTTTACCACTTTAAAATGATGTTATTGTCCAGGATTCTGGAGGTGCGCGTTAATGAATATGACAGTATCTTATGTAGTCATTCTCATTATCTTACATTTGTAAAAAAAATTCAATCCTGTTATAGTTCCAATATATTTTCTTTATATAACTGTTACCTCTATGAATGCATCCAGAAGTGCAGTTAGACGATCTCACACAAGCTATGTTAACTGTTTACTTATGCATTCAATGCAATAAACATTTTCTTTTTTGTCAATTTATTTCTACTTAAACGGTGTTGATTTATACTTAACGTTTATCCTTGCATGTTGACTTGCTACTTAAAATACAGTAATAGAAACATACAGAATAAATTACTTACAAATGTTCTAGTGAGATAATTTTCTGTATAAGTACCTACATGTTCAGTAAGATCCATGGAGAGTATGGCCCACTCCCTCTCACCCTTATCGTGAGAGCAGGCATTTGCACTGCAGTTGGAGCTGTACCCATCAATCATCCCTTATGTGAAATTCTCTGGGAAAAAGGATCTTGTTGTCGATTTTGGATTCATTAATAACTCCATACCAACAACTAGGTCCCTTTGCTCTGAGAACGTCACATATAAACCCACTGCTGGGCATAGGCTTCCTTTTAATTGCACCACTCTACACGAAAAATAAGATAATGGGTCATGCTTTCTTATATACTGTTGTGAGAAGGTTATGAGAATGAGTCATGGGGCATGTTCTGTTATACAAGTGTCTGGATGAATGATTAACAACATCAACACCTGTTAAGGTTTTTCCCACATTCACATTTTATGGCTTATGTTGAGGGAGTGCTAATTTGGTGTCAATACATTCCTCCATATTAGTTTACAATAAGAAAATAATGAGGTCATAAGTAATTTCCTTTATAATTGTGATTAAAATAAATACCTACAAGAAAATCATAGATTGTTACTTGTTTTCTTTCAGGTCCAGACAACTAAAACAACAAGGTATGCAATATAATAATATAATTCTTAAGTATATAACACAATTACTTGTTCTAAGTTAATATTTTGAGCGCAATAATTGCTGCATCAATACGAATATTATCTGATTATATTCTGTTCATTCAGCATATTAAATATTTATTAGATACATAAATTAATGGAAACCCCCCTTCTGAATATCTCTGAATACCCCCTCGGGGAATATAGTCGTAAGCATTTGCTATACTATACTATGTTATGCTAAAATAATGAGAAGATATCTCAATGTTCTAAATTCCTTATACAAAGACATGTCTCTGAGTATGTAAAAATGATGGTGAATTCAAATACATATAATTAAATCATAGACAGTTAAAAAATATTATTGATTGAGACTACACGATGGCAAATATTAATTAGAGCAGATGGCGGAAGTAGACCCGGAGACATTGCTGGAATGGCTGCTGACGGGGCAGGGCGACGAGCGCGATATGCAGCTCATCGCCCTCGAGCAGCTCTGCATGCTGCTCCTCATGTCTGATAACGTCGACAGGTGCTTTGAAAGGTAATTATCATCATCCTCTGATACTTTTGATTAGCTTTTTTTCTGCCAAAAAACGTCTACTGCTGGACACAGACCTTAGTGTAGTGTGCGTCGGCTCTCCATCGCCTTCACAAGGTCGTATTTCTATAATGTAAATTATTTAATAATTAAAATGAACAAAAAAATATATTACTTATCTCACTCATTGAGTATCAAAACTAAAGCATTTGTTTGTTGTTTCAGCTGTCCACCAAGGACTTTTTTGCCAGCACTCTGTAAAATATTCCTCGACGAATGTGCTCCAGACAATGTGCTAGAGGTCACGGCGAGAGCTATCACCTACTACCTGGATGTTTCTGGTAACTATTTCACCATGTACACAGAATATTGAATGTTTGTAACAACATGTTGTTGTTGTTGTTGGCCCTTGGGGAGTCGATGCCAAGGACTTTGTTAGGGAGATAGGGCAGCGGATGCGAACTAAAAGGGGGGAACCACGCTCGGGAGCCTTTTTGGTGCAGAGAATTTCTCGGGCCATCCAGAGGGGCATCCAGAGGGGCCAGCATCTTTGGCACCTTTGAGCCAGGGTCACACAGGGCAGTGCCTTTAGATTACGTTAGTGATAGTCTGACGAAGCTTGCATGCGGGATTTTATCTTGTGTGCTGCCATTGACGAAGCTTGTAGCGGATGTAGGTATGTGTGATTAATATTTGACGAAGCCTGCGTTGCGGATTGGATTATTTTTGGTATTTTGTGCTTTTAATTGGAATAAATAATTTTGACATGTTGTGTATTTTGTGTATTACTTTCAGCTGAATGCACGAGGCGCATTGTCGCCATCGAGGGAGCAGTGAAGGCGATCTGCAGCAGACTGCTTACAGTGGATCCCAACAACCGCACCAGCAAGGATCTTGCTGAACAGTGCATCAAAGTAAGTGGTGACACAAGTCGTAATCAGTTGTCCTAAATGTTAATTCTGAGCTTGTTGATAATTGTGGCAACATTGCAGGTTTTGGAGTTGGTATGCACTCGTGAGGCGGGGGCAGTGTGGGAGGGTGGTGGTCTGCCCGCGGTGCTGCACTTTATCACACATTATGGCACCTCTGTGCACAAAGACACATTACACTCGGCCATGGCTGTCGTTTCTAGGTAAGTGTTATTAATGGCCAGAGGTATGGATGGAAAAGGGGTCATCATTTATGCCGAAGAAGTTTCCTGCAATATCTTCAATCTTTAATTTCGTTTCTCAGTGAAGAAGAGTTTCAAAACACTTTTTTTATTCATTTTAATCTGCAATCGACCAACTATGGTCATAATCTGATAGTTTCTCTAGTGTTGGTGAGTTTTTATTTTTGCTATCTTCAGGAATCCATATTTTTTCGCTATCTCGATTCGAGGTTCAGCATAAGTCGTGTGTTTTGATTGAAATTGCACAGACTTCTGATAATTTGTCAGTGTGTCTTTTGAAGCTTTTCTTTTATATAATACAAGACTTTTTGAGAATCTACTAAAAATAAACCTTTACATTGTTGCAATTATGGGAAAATTTTCTTTTTATTATATTCATAATCGGCAATACCTTTGCGCAGGGTATGTGGTAAAATGGAGCCGGGAGACGCGCGGGTGGGCGACGCGGTGTCGTCGCTCTCCGCATTGTTGCGTCACAGCGATGCTCGCGTTGCTGACGCCGCGTTGCGTTGCTTCGCCTCGCTCGCCGACCGCTTCGCTCGCGCTCATGCCGACCCCGCCCCTCTCGCGGAACATGGTATGTTGTCAATGAGAATAGAGAGTTCTTATTCATCGTCATCATCATCATCACATGTCTCAAATCTGTTGTAGATGATTTTTAGGAGTTCTTATTTAATAACATAACATAATATTAAGTTGATCACTAAGTTGCCTACCGGGTCCACATTCGAGAGTGGAGGCTTGTGTCCTGTAGTGGGATGTATACAGGCGAGTGATTATGATGATGATGAACAAAGTAATATAACAATATTTATAGCACTCCGTGACCTAAACCCGCACTTAGGTCACGGTTTTTCGTTACCTAAGTAGTCCATTATTACACGGATTACACCGTTCGAAAATGAATCTACTTTATTGCACAGATGCACAATAGGTACTTTTAAAGCACTCCGTGACCTAAACCCGCACTTAGGTCACGGTTTTTCGTTACTAAGTTACTAAGTTCTTCGTTTTTTCGTTTCCATTATTACACGGATTTCGTTCAAAAATGAATCTACTTTATTGCACAGATGCATAATAAATAATAATCAAAAGAAGGTACTTTTAAAATGTGCTTTCAATCAATGTGACCAACATTGAAATGGCGAAATCCCCAATTGAATTCAACTTACCCCCTACATTAATGATATATTATTTTACTGTGCCACCCCCCCTTACCCCTACGTACGCCGGGCTACTTACCCCTACTCACAACTTATTAATAATATGTTGGTAGTAGGGGGTGCATAGGGGGTAACGGGTGCGTAGAGGGTAATTAGGGGGTGCGCCCCCAAGTGCGTAGGGGAGATTGGGGTGATTAGGGGGTGCACCCCCTAGGATTTAGGGTAATTAGGGGGTGCACCCCCTAGGATTTAGGGTAATTAGGGGGTGCACCCCCTAGCTCGTGGGGGTGATTAGGGGGTGTACCCCCTAGTTCGTGGGGGTGATTAGGGGCCCAGGGGGTGTACCCCCTAGCTCGTGGGGCTATTAGGGGGTGCACCCCTTAGCTCGTGGGGGGCGATTAGGGGGTGCACCCCCTACTAACACCTTATTAGTGTGTTGGTACTAGGGTGGAGTAGGGAGGCTGTGAGTATGAAGTGCGTAAGGGGTGATCAGTGGTGAGTATTAACTATTGATTGTGATTGCGATATATTAACGAAGCTTTTGAAGTCGTGGTTGTGTCCTTCGGGGGGCTCCGCCCCCCGTGCCCCCGGGGGGGCTCCGCCCCTCCACCCCGCCGGGGGCTTCGCCCCCCGGGCCCCCTTTCTCCTCTTTTATTTGGTATACGTATTCATAAAATTAAAAACCTCCTCTTTTAAATTTCATTACATTAAAAAGTTGGCGGGTTTAGGTCACACGAGCTATAAAATAGTATACGATACTCGTGACCTAAGTAAGTCCATTATTACACGGCGTTTATCGTCCTCGCTGCGCTCGGACGATAATTTCACGCCGTGCAATAATGGACTACTTAGGTCACACGTATCGTAATGTACTATTATTTGCAATTATTATGTAAATATTACTTATTTATTAGTTGTATTCGTGAAAATACGCTCACATTCCCCATTCAGGAAAAGTCCTAAAAAAAAAGATTTTTATAGATTCATAGATTCTTTATTGTACACAAAAACATAGTTATGAAAAAAATTACAATAAGTCGTTACTTACAAAGGCGAGCTATTATGCTGCGATTTATTCTTTTAGAGTTAACTCTAAAAGAATAAATCTATCTTTAATATTCTATCTATTTTATTTAAAAGAGATATAAAAAATGTTGTATTAGGTACTTGTATGCATTGTTTCTTTCTTGTTGCATCAATATGCAGTGCGTAACAATTTGCTCAGCTAAAATATGATTCAACTGGGGTTGATTGTGCAGGTCTCATCGAGGAGCTAGTGCGGCGCCTGGGCAGCACCGAGTCGGGCGACGACAAATGCTTGGCGCCTTCCGTCTCCACCACCGTGAGCCTGCTCTCTACCCTCTGCCGCGGATCTGCGCAGATTACACATGTTAGTCTACTCTTTATTATTTTTAAAACATACCGTATACACGCCAATAAGCCCTATACCTTGAAAATTCATCGACCTCACCTTATACTATAGTATAAACATAGAGTATAGCTTATCACGTCCGTATTTTGAGATGGTCTCCGTAGCACTCTCCTGAATTTATCATACTTGACCTATAGACAACAAATAATAGAGAAAAAAACATTAGTCAAAAATGAATTATTTTTATTTCATGTTAGATATTAAAGCAGCCCTATGAGGTACTATTATTTATTTAAAGACGTCGATGGTTGTGTTGTTAGAAATGAAATGGTTAATCGAAATGCATTCTGTTAATATTGAACCAGTAACACGAGGCTTACATTTGAGCGGTTTTAAAAGTATAAATAAACTTGGTTGTTATCGTAGGACTTGGTGCGTTTGGAGCTGTGCTCGGCGATCGAGGCGGCAGTGCAGGCCGACGAGCGTTGGTGCTTGGAGTGCATGCGCCTGGTGGATCTACTGCTCGTCCTTCTTTGCGAGGGACGGCACGCTATTCAGACGTTAGTACATTCATGTGTCGTCTTAAAAACGTTACTTGATGTTCATAACACTCCTATAATGATTTCAAGAAGCTAAGCTTTACTTGGTGCATAGTTTTTTTTCGATTACACGCATAGAATAGCTGTGGTGGTCTGGTGGCACCTCTCGTGTAGAGGGCAGCAGCTCTTTTCCAGTCTGGATCAGACTTGCCGATGAGTAAATAAATAAATAATAAATAACGCTCTCAGGCACATACATTGTCATGATCTCAAGTATGCTATTGACGTAAAGGTGGACTTTACACTTGTCTGAATTCGGAGCCTGGTTCCGCATCCATTGTTTGCTTTGATCGCTACACTTAGAAATATAGAAAGTAGATCAGGTAATGGATGCCAAATCGGCCACTAAATTCAGAATAGTGTGGTGGTTGCTTATAAATAAAATAAAAATGGAAAAAACTAAGTAACACAATACGTCATAATGTGTAATTTTTCTTCGAAAGTTTTAATAAGTACCTACTTTTAAGATAGACTTAACAAAAGAGAATCTTGAACTATTATATTCATTGGTGAAGAAATATAATATGAACCCGACGTTTGCAGAGGTACGAGCCGGGTCGGGGGCTCCGCCTCGGGGTCCAGCACGGGCGGTGCTAGTGGCGAGGGCTCCAGTGCTGGGACTGGCGCTCGAAGTGTACAGGACAAGTCACACAGGTACACATTGTTTTATTTTAACAGCCAGTTATAATTTAAGTTAAATGTATACTGCGGTCGACGTCAACTTGACGGACGTTTACACGTGTGTTGTTATATTGCAGGCAACTGATAGACTGTATCCGCGGCAAGGACACGGACGCGCTGCTCGCCGCCGTGTCCAGCGGCGCAGTCGACGTCAACTTGACGTTTACACGTGTGTTGTTATATTGCAGGCAACTGATAGACTGTATCCGCGGCAAGGACACGGACGCGCTGCTCGCCGCCGTGTCCAGCGGCGCAGTCGACGTCAACTTGACGTTTACACGTGTGTTGTTATATTGCAGGCAACTGATAGACTGTATCCGCGGCAAGGACACGGACGCGCTGCTCGCCGCCGTGTCCAGCGGTGCAGTCGACGTCAACTTGACGTTTACACGTGTGTTGTTATATTGCAGGCAACTGATAGACTGTATCCGCGGCAAGGACACGGACGCGCTGCTCGCCGCCGTGTCCAGCGGTGCAGTCGACGTCAACTTGACGTTTACACGTGTGTTGTTATATTGCAGGCAACTGATAGACTGTATCCGCGGCAAGGACACGGACGCGCTGCTCGCCGCCGTGTCCAGCGGCGCAGTCGACGTCAACTTGACGTTTACACGTGTGTTGTTATATTGCAGGCAACTGATAGACTGTATCCGCGGCAAGGACACGGACGCGCTGCTCGCCGCCGTGTCCAGCGGTGCAGTCGACGTCAACTTGACGTTTACACGTGTGTTGTTATATTGCAGGCAACTGATAGACTGTATCCGCGGCAAGGACACGGACGCGCTGCTCGCCGCCGTGTCCAGCGGCGCAGTCGACGTCAACTTGACGTTTACACGTGTGTTGTTATATTGCAGGCAACTGATAGACTGTATCCGCGGCAAGGACACGGACGCGCTGCTCGCCGCCGTGTCCAGCGGTGCAGTCGACGTCAACTTCACGGACGACGTCGGCCAGACTCTACTCAACTGGGCTGCTGCATTCGGCACGAGGGAAATGGTCGAGTTTCTCTGCGAAAAGGGTTAGTTTTTTATAAATTTTACTAATTGTTCCAAACAATTACCACCAACAAACAACCACCAACTCACCAAATATGCACCATGCAGAGACTAAACGGAATAACTAAATAACTTCTGATATATTAAAAATGTTATAATACCTTAAAATTATTTACACTTGTTTATAAGGTACAAATGTCTTTTTAGCAGCAAGTTGAACATTCCAGATGTTGAGCATAATACTAAGCCCACGAAATGGCGACTAATAACTTGAAAAACAACACGACTTGACTTTTGCAAATAAATTGTTTATCTATCTAACTTTTGTTTGTTTGTTGATGGGTTTTCTTTCTCTCTTCAGTCCTATTTCTCATTAGCCATTATCAGCTATAGTACCTAATAGGTGGATTTCTGTTGGTCATAGGTGCAGATGTAAACCGCGGACAGCGCAGTTCATCGTTGCACTACGCAGCATGCTTCGGCCGACCGGCGATCGCGAAGGTGTTGCTTCGCTACGGCGCCAACGCAGACCTCCGCGATGAAGATGGCAAGACGCCTCTTGATAAAGCTAGGGAACGCCATGATCAAGGTAAAGTATTATCATAGTGTAGAATTTTGTACGCGTTTTGCCTTTGACTACTTATATAGGGACTAGTTACGCGTGTCATTCTACTAACAAATATTTCTGCCACTTTTTGCGGGGGGCGAATCCGCAACTTTGGATTTTATTCCCCATAACTTTAGATTCTAATTTTGAATTACAAAAATCATGAAAAGTAGTCTCGTGTGAACCCCAAACGTTCTAAGTTCGAAATTATTGTTTCGCAATTATAGGCTGTCTCGTTTAGTGATACGGTATAAAATTGAGTGCAAATGCACATGATTAATTGCTCTTATACCGTACCGTCCTTATAATAAATAGTCAAAGCGTTGTGCACGTGCTTCGATCGTGTGCGCTTTTATAATCTAATTTATTCCTAAATTTTCTTGAGAGTTTTATTTAAACGATGTATAGTATATAGGGTCGGTAGTCGGTATAGTATAGGCTATAGACAAAGTTGTTCAGTTTGATGGTCTGCTCGTCACCTTAAAAAAACTCAACATATTAAGAAAGACCCTATAGTTGACCTTTTAATTGTTTTCGGGCTCACTCCCCGTCACACTGGACAGAGTTTCGGTACTACTAGTGAAACGTGGATGTTCTGATGTTTCAGAATATCTCTGAATACCCCCTCGGGGAATATAGTCGTGAGCATATGCTTATATCTACTACTAATTGAGTCCTTGTGATGTGATATGAATGTTTGTTGACAGGACATAGAGAGGTAGCGGCGATACTGCAGTGCCCCGGCGAATGGTTGGTGGTGGGCGGCCAGGACTCCCCCACCTCCTCGAACGACGAAGATTTCCCAGAGACCGGCGACAAGGAGATGGCTGCTGTTTATTTAGAGTGAGCACAATTATTTATCTACACTAATATTATAAAGAGGAAAGATTTGTACCTATTTTTGTATGTTTGTATGTTTGTAATGAATAGGCTCAAAAAGTACTGGGCCGATTTAAAAAATTCTTTCACCATTAGAAAGCTGCATTCACCCTGAGTAACATAGGCTATATTTATTGCTAGAAAAGATTAGACGTCCACCCGTGCGAAGCCGGGACGGGCCGCTAGTAATCCATATAGACATTCGACAAACAATACTTTACTCCTGCAAGGGCGAAGGCCCTTTTTAACTGTTGCTAAACTTGGATCTATAATCCGTCAACCAATTTTTATGTAACTATGAATGACTTTGGTGTTATTTTGAATAAGTTCCATCAAAATTGGTCGTCGAATTATTCATTTGAGTATATTGTAGCTTTTATAAAGAGGTTGAAAAGTCTGTAATAAACTTTCTTGTTTGTCTTTTGAATAATTTTTGTTGCTGCCATTGTGAATCAGCGGCCGTAGCCAGGCATCGTGATATAGCTATATCGCGCCTTAGCCAGTGCTCCGTCACTCGCGTTTGACAGCAGCTATAAGTACCTATTTACAGCGCCTAGTATCTCATGAGACACAGGCTGTCGCGCATTGACATAAGGCGTATTTTAGTTCGTTGTTCCTTAAGGAACAAGGCAGGCGCTTCAGCACGAAATTCGAAAAAGTGCGCGAAATCGAGGAGAGTGCGGTATCTGTTATGGTAGTACTAGTCATTTGCTTCGAGTTGGCCGCTCCCTCCCTTCCCGCTTCACCGTACCGCACCCCTAAGAGACCCTATGAAACGCAATTTTATAACCCGATCACTAATATCGCTTTTAATTTTAAATTTTTATTTGCTTGTTTTATTATTTTTTGTCGACGGGACCAGTTAATGTGCCTTTGACGAAATTTTGTAACGGTCTTCGACGGCCAACTCCAAACAAACGGGTAGTAACTATTGAATAATCAGTGCCTTAGCTCTCTTTCTTTTTGCGCGCGAACGAACGAGATAAAACGCGTAATATATACAGGGTGAAATTGATATCATTGGCATCCTTTTAAACTAAGAGTCTAACCATCAAACTGAACAACTTTTACTACGGGAGCAAACCGATCGGAGCAACTAAATAAAAAATCAGCTTTTGCATACATTTGAGTCGAGTAGGCATTGCAGTTTAGTATGGGACAGCTGATTTTTTAGTTGCTCCGATCGGTTTGCTCCTATAGTAAAAGTTGTTCAGTTTGATGGGTAGACTCTTAGTTTAAAAGGATGCCAATGACATCAATTTCACCCTGTAGAATTATGGCGCGCATTATGCTACGCTGGCTGGTTTGTGTCTAGTAGTAGGGAGGATAGTTGCTGGGTTGGTAATATTAGTGGTGTCCTTAGGCGCCTGGTGCCGGTGTTCAGCGCGCGGTACCTGGGCGCGGGCGGGGCGGGCGTGCGGCGCGCGTGCCTCTCGCTCGTGCGCAAGATGGTGCACTACGCGCCGGCGCCGCTGCTGCGCCGCATCTCCTCGCGCCACGCCGCCGCGCTGCTCACACAGCTCGTGGCCGCCGTGCTCGACAACCTGGTGAGTGACAGTGACAACAACATCACTACCACACTAGGTATTACTATACAGTACTTACAGTACGCCAACGGATGTACTTGCCCAGAGCAACGGCGGGGGCCTTGCGGGATCGCATGACCGGATCTGTATGAAGGTGTTGGGATTGCCTTGCATATCTGCGCATGACAGCGTAGGTAGACGCGGCGCGGCGCCGAGAGGCGGCGGCGTCGCCCGCCATCAAGAGCGTTGCCATACTGTGAGGCTTATAGTAATACTGTGTCACTACTGTCACGCCTCCGTCACTCGGCCGTAGGAACCGAGATAAGTACCTACATTAAGAGGGGGCGCGCTTTGATGATTTTAGTCATCGTGGCTGTTTCGTCTCTGTCGCTACGTCTATGGATACTTACGGAGGTGCGCGCACTTGAATACGTGACAACTGGGTAAGGATCCATAGACTTGGTGAGAGTGACGAAACATTCACGGTGACTAAAATCACCGGTGCGCGCCATGCTTTAGTCGCATCGTAAGCGATGCGCTTGTATGAATTCTGTCACTCGCTCCAGACGGCAACGTCGCATACGTCGCGCACTGTACGAAGTAATAACAACGCTGAGTCAAGCACCATAAGATACATTTTCGCGCGTACCGTCTGGCAGTAAATTATTAAAGCGTGAAAACTTATCGTTTTCTAAGGAAATGATGTTCCTATCTGTTACGAAGTATGTGTGCTACTGTACCGACTCATGATAAAGAAGAAAATAATACGCGAAACCGAGACAGACCTAAGCGATATTTTTGTCTGACTAAAGTTGAAATTGCTTGGAAAATCTTGCAACTAAGTCAAACAAAGATTCAATTTTTCATTTATTTTAGTCGTAACTCCAACCCTTTCCAGTACACGCGCTCAGCTTGTCTTGATAATATTCAGCCTCCGGTACTGATTGCACTGCGCTTTAACACGGACCGCTTAGGCGGTACGGCGTCTATCATATACAGTTCTAATGTAGCGTGTCATTTACAAACGAACGCAGAACTTCAAAACTGTTTGGACACCGACCGTTACAATAAATATGTAAAATAAATCGAATTTTACGTCTGAGGGTGTGCTCATCCTGCAGTGGGACGTATATAGGCCTTAGACTAATTATATCGGGACGCGTAACCACGTGTCATTCTACTAACAAACTTTCTGCCACTTTTTGCGTGGGGCGAGGTAACATGTTATCCGCAACTTTGGATTTTATTCCCTAAGACTTTAGATTCTAATTTTGAAAAGCATGAAAAGTAGTCTCATGTAAACCCCAAACGTTCTAAGTTCAAAATTATTGTTTCGCAATAATAGGCTGTCTAGTTTAGTGATAAGTTATAAAATTGAATGTAAATGCGCAAGATTAATTGATCTAATACCGTGGCAGAGGGGAAATGCTACCGCAAGGCCGGTCCGGATATAATTAGTCTAAGATATAGGCTGATGTTGATGAATCGACTTTGCAACATACTAGAAAATCTATGATGTAATTTTGTATGAAAATGCAAAATACATTTTTTTCCAATTTCCGTATAGTACATAACTACGTAACGAATGTTGATCCATTGTAGATTTTTTGTTCTTTTAGTAACAATTTGTAATTTATTTCTGTTCATTGTAGTTCGAGCTTCGGAAACGTTTTGGTTTAGTTGTTTTTCAACAAATTCGCCAAAATTATGAACTGTGTATTTTAGATCAACAGGTTTGCAGCATCTATACGAAATGTAATATCAACGAATTTCGCATAAACTTGCGAATAAAAACAAAACTAGAATGGTCCCGAACCTTGAACTTCAGTAAACGGTACTATAGGATTCTCTAAGAGTCGAGACCTCTGATAAATTACAAAGTAATGGAATGATGTTATGTTTCCTGTAGTTGTACTGTACATAGCGGTTGCTAAGGAGCCGAGTACTTAAATCGAGATATACAAGCCTAGAGTGTGGGTGCAGGACTGCCGTATAGTCAGACAAGTTACTGTCCCGCGGGGAACATACGTTGGGGAAGGCGAGGTACTCTAGATTCCCTTCCCCGCTCCACTACCCGTCCCCAACTAACATCTAGAGTTTAGATGTTGGTGGGGGACGGTTAGTCGAGCGGGGAAGGGAAGCGCGCGTCGTTCTAATGCTACCTCCACACGCTCGCGCGACCTTACGCGAGCCCGCTGTACAACGATTCGTATATAAAGTAATTGTTACTAGATCACTTTATAGAAAAGACGATGTACCACACAGGCTTGCCTAAACTCGCGCGAGCATGTGGAGATAGCATTAGGCAGTCGCACTTCCTACCTCGCCTCCTCCAGCGACTGAATCCCCACAGGACGGTCTTGCACTAACTTGTCTAACTATATAGTATGCCGAGTCCAAGGTCCTAACCCCTGCGCAATACTACACCACTTAAATATTATTTATGAATTGAAAACAACCCTCCGCTGGCGCTGTCGGGTAAAACACAAACTTTTTGTACATAGAAAACAGGCAAATTTGTTTCTTTTTTATATTCAAAATTCTCGGGCGCTTGTATCTATCTCACAATATAGAAGGCAAGAAGTCAAAGTTGTAGCGCGATAACCCAAAAAATGTCTATAATGCATCTAAACCTGCGATTGAAGTATCGAGTGTCTTTTGTATCACCGAGTAAACGTACCTTTAATGTAATATAGTGTGGTGTATGTGATCAGGGCGAGGTCGCGGTGCAGAGGCGCTCGCAGCCGCGGTACCTGCGCAGCCGCTATATCCGCGCGCCAGCGGTAACGTTCCGATGGTGTGATGTTCCCAACGAGTGGCCGCACAGCATGCGCCACTCTTAACTCTATGGCATTGCGCAACAACTCATTCTTACTACCAGGGCGGGAGTAGTCTAGGACGGGACGGTACCGGGCTGGGATTTTTCCTATCTTTTGTTACTGTACTGAAACACGTCAATTAGGGTTGAGTCACATTGACCGACGGCGAACGACGAAAAAATCACGATTAGTATGGGAACGGGTTCCCCATACTAGACTGGTAGATTTTTTTCATGTTGTATTGGATTTTTAACGTCTAACGGCGTTTTGAGAAACTTTTTGGCACCGGGTTTTTTTAGACTAATTAGTCCCCCCGCTTACACGCAGTTCGGACACACATATTTCCTAACTTGTTATTCCTATCAAAAAAATTGTTTCACAAATATTGTAGAGAATTTAATGGAGATTATTTTTGTCATTGAAGGTTTTCTTTTATCTTTAATAGTTTTTGTATTGTAAACTAAAATAACTGCGGGTCGGGACACATTTTGGGGGGTGGGGGGGTTAAGGAAGTGGGATACGGGTTGGCACCGGGCAGAATCGTGTTCAGCGGGGTCGAATTAGTCTAAAAAAACCCGGTGCCAAAAAGTTTCACAAAACGCCGTTAGACGCTGAAAATGAAAGCATAATCTACCAGTCTATACGGTGTCCCATACTAAACGTGCTTTTTGTATGGACCGGCCGTCGTTCGCCGTCGATCAATGTTTCTCAACCCTTAGGCGCTTTTTTGCGAAGAACCAAAGGTGCTGAAACCTTTGTTTTTGGCGTATTACATAAATAATCAACATGGCTTGTGTTCGCTCCAGAACGCCCTGTCCTGCCCTGGTATTCTGTCAAAACAGATATTTCAATTTATAACTTTTAAATGCGGTATCACGCGCATTTCCAATGATTTAAGAGTAGCCATTCGACGACGTTGTACGGATTTCAACTGCAACATTTTTATTTTGAAGTGTTTTCATATGTATATAATTATTTATTTGTAATTTCGTACGATGTTGCCATCAAAATGCTCGGCTTTAAATAGCTAATCGTACATAATAGACAACGTAGTCATAATCACGTTAATACTATACTAATACCGTACCGTGACCTGGTATGGAGATGAGATGTTTTATTCTTTCTTTACATTTATCATTTAATTTTTACCTTTTAAACGCATCTCATTTCTGTGAAGAAATCACACCATCGAAATTTACTTGCATTGAACAATCCTGTTTTTGTGTTTTATGTGTTAATTTATACATTTTGGTTGCTTATTGATTTGTGTTACCTGTATATTGTATTTTTATTCTACCAATATTTAATCTTTTTATTATCCTTATGCTTTGAATTGA
Source organism: Agonopterix subpropinquella (assembly GCA_922987775.1). Taxonomy (NCBI): domain Eukaryota; kingdom Metazoa; phylum Arthropoda; class Insecta; order Lepidoptera; family Depressariidae; genus Agonopterix; species Agonopterix subpropinquella. The sequence goes on along the minus strand of OV277703.1, from coordinate 14,821,314 downwards.
CGAATCGAAATTGTCTTAAAAGTCCTCTTACCGTTTAGTGTCCCTCAAAACAATATTAAAGATTTCGCAATAATGAAAATTCAAATTGAAAAATTGCTACTCCATCTTAGGTACTACAATAGTACATTACTGCAGCGGCCAGCAACAGAGGCATTGATGGACGAACGTGTAAATGTGGGCCGAGGCGAAGCCGAGGCACACATACGTAAGTCCATCAATGCCTAGTTGTGGCCAAGGCTTGTATAGTACTTTTCTCAAATAATGCGCGGAAATTAGAACAACAATTTTTTTTTTCAATAAACAGCTTTCTATTTGCAACCCAGTTCGAAATTTAAATAAAACCTTTGATGAGTTACCTCCTTGGTCGCCATGTTTCGTAGAAAAAGATGGTTCCATTTTTAAATTACACGACAGATATGAGTTTAGTATGTAATTTATTTGGCCGCTAAACAAGACAGATATGGATTTTCATACAAACATTGCGGGCCGCTGCGCGCATGTATTTGGCCAGTACAGCAATTTAGATTTATCTTGAAGAAGGTTGTCAAAATAATGCTCACATTTCCAAGCATGTTTGAGAAAAAGCAATTTTTTTATATAATACTTTTACAGGTTCTAAACATTCTACATTTAAGGCCACTCCTCCCATTTGCAAGGCTCTCTTTCTTACAAGTAAATTTTTGCAATTAGCCATCCCGCTTCAATTGCGTGGCGCCGGTCGGAATTTTCCGTTTTCTTTGAAAAGCTGTATGATTTTTTATGAATTTAAAAAAAATAAGAAAACCACATCATTCTATATTGTATTGTGAAGAATGTTGTAAATTTTCATATTCTTCTGATCAACAATGTAAGAGTAAAACGGTTACAACTGGAAAAAAAGAGGTGACTTTGGATTCGTTTTTCTTCAGTTTTATTAATTAAAATAGATTTCGAGAAAAACCACATCACTTCTCATATCCTGTAGATTTTTCAGTTTTGTTTTCTGCATAAAAAGTGCCATAGTTAATGTATAAAATGGTTACAAAGTTACTCAAAACCGGCGAACGCCCCTTAAGAATATCGAAATAAATGTAGAAGTGGCCTATACAAGTATTGTATAAAAATATCTTTAAGGTTTTTTTTAGTAAGTTGGAGTAGCACTTTTTAAATGTAGGCTTTTTTATTGAGAAAATCTTAAATATTTTGATGAAGGCGTCACTGAACCCTAGTAAAAGGACCCTTAATGTTTTGTCGAAAAGGTGCAATGCTGTTAAAAGCGAATTGATTGACAATGTTGAAGTAGTATGTTACTTGATCTTATGTCATCTTTTAAATTATAATTTGGTGCTCATTATGAGTGTACATTCCGATAGGACGACGATGACGGTCACCTGATCGTGCTCAGTATCGCCGAGGAGCTGATGGTGAAAGCGTCGGACATCTACCTGGAGCAGTTTGCGAGGCTCGGGGTCTTCAGCAAAGTGGAAGCCTTAGCTGCGGCACCCTCCACGCATCTCTCTTCTGATAGTGAAAATTCTTCTACCACGGGTATGATTTACTTGTTATTTATTCACGTTCCGCCGTACCTAGTGCCAATCGCTAAAATTTTTATACACATACTTCGTCACAATCAAGATAAATTTTACATTATAATTTAGTGCATAAAAAAATACATCTTACGCACGACCGTGGGTTGAAGGAATTATAATTCTTGTCCTTTTCTGATAAATTTTCTAATTTGGTTATTTTATGGTAAGCTCTCCTCGGGTGCTTAAAAATACTCTGACAGAAATTTATTTTTGCCTCCCACCAATCCACACTGAGTCTAATAGAGTGCACGCTCTATCACCCCCCCTCCTGAAATCCACCAAAGCGGAGCAGAGCCGAGCAGTGTAAAATCAATCAATTGAATTTTAAAATTTTGCTCTCTTGTCAGAATCAAGCTGTTTTATTGGTTGATTTTAGACATCTCTGCTCTGCTCCGGTTTGGTGGATTCCAGGCCTTATTCTTGAGACCTTTACGTGGGACGTATAAGCTGAAGTTGTGTTTGATTGATCGTACAGGAAGCAGCGACGACGCGATGTGCCTATCTAGTGGCGTGGCGTACTCGTGGGGCGAGTGGTCGGTGTGCCGCGGCCGCGACGCGCTCTACGTGTGGAGCGACGCGGCCGCGCTCGAGCTCAGCACAGGCAGCAACGGCTGGTTCCGCTTCCTGCTCGACGGCAAGCTCGCCACCATGTACTCGAGCGGCAGCCCCGAGCATCAGACCGACAACACCGGTATGTTGTGTACTATCAAAGTGTATAAAACATACAGGATCCTCCTTATTATGTTGCCGGTTTTTTAAGAATCTTTTCTCTATAGGACTAACATCGAAATCTCGAAAAAAATACTGTTCCTCATACAAAACTATAAACTTGCGTATCAACGTTATGTTTGCCATGTCATCATCATATCAGCCGAAAGACGTTCAAAACTGGACATAGGACTCCCCCAAGGAACGCCACAACGATCACCTTCATCTCTGCTATGCCCAATTTAATGGTATTATAAGAAACTTGTAAGAAGAGCGCCGTGTGGTGCCGGCCAAGAATATTGCACCATCCCAGCCCATCCCGTGGGTGTCGTAAAAGGCGACTAAAGGGATTAACTGGAGGATGGGCAGCAGTGTTGTCCGAGTGTACCCAACTGCGATCGCCTGCCAAGCGTGGTGATTATGGCAAAACCTCCTTTTTGGGGAGGCCTATGTCCAGCAGTGGACGTCTAAAAAAGGATGAAATGATGTTCAGAAACTTGACTTTTACTTAATGTTATTATTATACATGATTATTGTTACAGAAAACCGTGGCGAGTTCATAGATAAGCTTCAAAGAGCTAGAGCATCGGTGAAGAACTCTGTGCCTCAACCTATTCTCTCGAAGCCTGGATCTACTAAATTGATACTTGGCAACTGGGCCTTATCTTGCAAGAAGTAGGTCATGTGCTATTTTACCATTATGATGATATTGATGATGATGTTTCGACGTTAATTGTTTGATCTTGTCCTCAGGGAAAAGGAGCTTCAAATACACAATACAGATGGACAGCAACAAACCACAGTACTCAGGGAAGATCTGCCCGGTTTTATCTTTGAATCCAACAGGGGTACCAAACATTCATTCACTGCTGAAACATTCTTAGGTAATCATTTTAGATCTGATTAAAATTACTTTCTTCATCATACAGGGTCTTTCTTAACATGCTTACGGTATTTTAAGGGGATGATAAGCCATCAAACTGAACAACTTTCTCTACGGACCCAACAAAAAATGCCGAAAGAAAAAATTTCTGTTTCACAAAACTGCAAGCATTCGACCAAAATGTATGACAGCTGATTTTTTATCGCTACTTCCTAAGAAGTAGCGTTTTTTTTTTTTTTTTTTTTTCAGGACTAATCCTGTACAGAAAATTGTTCTAATTGATGGTCCGATCAACCCCTTTAAAACAGTGGCCATTTATTAAGAAAGGTCCTATATTTTTTCCGCAATACTAATGTTTAAAATTCTATATCAGGACCAGAGTTAGCGAGCGGTTGGGCAGATAGAAGACCGGCGGTTGCGAATAATGCAACTGTCAGCCAAAGCAGGTCTCGCCTCACTGCAAAGACTGAAGCCCTGAAAGCACAGGTAATACATGCATAAAACTTCCTAAACACTTTGAATGCAAACCTAGCCGCTAACTAGTAATAATCCGGTATTATCTTGAGATTGTAATGGATGGGATTTATCGATTCCACGTGGACGAATTCGAGATCAAAAGCCAGTGTAACAGATCGGTTAACTTACAGTGAATGCATTCATGAACATCATTATCATCAGCTTATAAATCCCACTGCGGGGCATAGGCCTCTGAGAGTGGGGCGTTACTCCACCATACGTGCCTAATGCGGATTGCGAAAAATAGACTTCAATCTATCAATATCAATGAAACGTACACACAGCGACAGGTCAGGTTACCCTGTTTGGACTTTGATCTATTAGAAGTTAAACGCTGCGAATCCGTGCGAGAGGGTGCGGTATATTGTTGTTGTTTCGTCTCACAGCACGCTGCGCCCGCGCCGGCAGCACTATTTTGTGTTTTGTACGTAGTGTAGTTATGGGTATATAGGGTGCGTAACCTGATGTGTCGCCGTGTGTACATATTAATGAGCGAATGACAATGTCAGGTGGGAGAGCGGGCGCGCGCCCTGTACTCGCGGCACCTGGCCAGCGCGGCCACGCGGCAGCCGCGCCCTCCCGTCGCGAGGCTACGCGCCCTGCTCGCGAGGATGCAGCGACTCGCTACACAGCCCACTGGTAACTATACTCATCTATACTTATAAAAGAGTTCCGTGTCTGACCGACAGACTACGCACAGCCTAAACAGCTGAAGATAGAAACACGAAATTTTGTTTGAATATTCTACAGAGGATATAGGGGTGCACTAAAAAAGGATTTTTCGAAAATGAGACTCCTATGCCTAAGGGTAATCCACGTGGTCGCAGTGGCGGGTCAAAAGCTCGTTATATTATTTTCACACCACCCGCTCGAAAATGGAACATTATATGTCATGTAACTCGAACCTAAAGCAAGTCATTATAGCCCTGGGCCTAGCCGGGCAATAATATTGTACTGAATTTCATTATAACCCGCTGGTCAATAATGAGATTTGAATATGGAACCGCATCCACAGATTATTTAATAGTTACTACGACCCTTACTTAAAATTCGTATGAAAACTTATCATGGAGACCTGCACCAAAAAGAACTTAATTCGAAATTCGAACTGGCCACCACGAGTATTGAACACAAAAAAAGAAAAAAAGGCGCGAATACTGCAAATCTCTGTACTTACCTATTGCTACGAACAAAGTAAAAAAAAATATTACATTTTTAACCGACTTCAAAAAAGGAGGAGGTTTCTCAATTCGACCGTATATATTTTTTCTTTCCACAACTGGAGTGCGATTTTTGAATCTTATTGGCTGAGTTCAGCAGTTGAAAATGTCAAAATTACTATGGAGATACGCATCTTTCTGCTGCTGATTTGACTTTCAAAAATGGCACTCCTGAAGTATGATTTTTGAAAGTCAAATCAGCAGTAGAAAGTTGCATATCTCCATAGTAATTAAAACATTTTCAACTGCTGAACTCAGCGAATGAGTTTCAAAAATCGCTCTCCTGGTCTAATGTTTCAAATATCTACTATCACTTTGAATTTAATAAAATAGTGTTTTCTAAATACTATACTATTGAACTCTAATACTTTTTTATAAACTATAATAAAAGAATTGGTTTCTAACCATAAATAATTTACACGCTCCCCTGGGTTTCTAACAGTATTGTTTTTATTTTCTCGCGGAGGGTGTGAAAAGTAGAGTATGGTCCTCGGGGATAAACGTGTTTTCATCTTGGGCGAGCTTGAACCCCTCGCTTCACTTCACTCAGGATTCTAGTCTTAACTCCCTCGCTTCGCTCGGGAGTTAACTCTAAACTCCCTCGCTACGCTCGGGAGTTAACCCTAGAATCCCTCGTTACGCTCGGGTTTCAATATCGCGCCCGTGATGAAAGACACTGCTTTATCCCCTTGGTACATAATCTACTATATCGTAGTGTAAAGAACTACTAATAGTGGTGAAGCTCAGCGGTCGCGGCAGGCCAATCGTGCGGGGGCCGGGAGGAGTGCGTCCCGGCCCACACTGTCTGCGCGCGTACCTACGCGCGTGCTACAGATGTTGAGGCTATCTTTATCCTTCAAAAGCGGGCAATTCGAGCCATTTATAATCTGCGTTGTCGAGACTCACTACGAGATCTTTTTAAAGATATCAGTATTTTGACTTTCTATAGTCAATATATTTACGAAAATATTTTATATGTTCGGAAAAAGTTGTCTCTCTTTCCCAAAAACAGTGACGTTCATAATTACAATACAAGAAATAAAAATAAATTGATATTTCCACATTTTCGACTCAGTAAAGTCAACACATCTTTCATTGGGCACTGTATACGCTTTTATAATAAGATACCAGAGGATATTCTAAACTTACCAGACAAAAAGTTTAAGTCCCATGTTAAACAAGTCCTCTGTAAAAAGGTTACTATAAACTCGATGATTATTTGAATGACCAAAATGTCTGGTCTTGACAATTTTACACTATGTAATACAATATTGTATTTTAATTGTACTTTATACATTTTGTTTTGTTTAAAAGATGTGTGTTGTAGAGTTTCTGGCCGCATCTTCTCTCAACGGAACACCTTCCGACGCGGTGGTAGAGTCAAAAAATGACGTCAAAAAGCTATCTATATGATATTATTTTGAATAAAAAATTTTGAATTTTTTGAATTTTGAATTTTACCGTAACATCGAATTGAGTTAGGGTACGCCCGTCCCCCGCCGTACCCCGCACGCCACGCGGGCATAGACCCAATGCGGCCACTAAGCGCACCCACTTTAAGTTATTTACGCTATGTTATTATGTTACGTCACAGATTACTAGTTACTTCGTTACAGATACGTATGGATTACTGTATAAAGTACCTTAAAATATATAGAAATGTACTTAGAAGGGCTAAAATGTTAGCGGTACAGGCAGATATCATAAAAGCGAAAAACTCAGTTAAGAGAATTTGGCAGACAGTGAACAAACACAGAAACAAGGTTACGAAAAAGTCAGAGGATAAACTGCTACTTAAAGTTAGTGACAGAATAATCCAAGACACACAACAAATAGTAGAAACGTTTTCTCAACATTTCGATCTTGGAAAAAAATATGTATCTGGTAATTTGCGGACTGCGATGAGTCTCCTGAAAGAAAATACAATAAAAGTTGTTAGGGATATGGAATGTGGACCTACGGATGCATTTGAAGTGACAAGAAAATGGAAGACAAGAAATCCTTTGGTTATGATGAGATACCGATCACAGTCATTAAAAAAAACATAAAGCTGCTGGCAAAACCACTTGCACACTTTTATAACAAATGCATTGAAGAAGAAATATTTCCTGAACAACTAAAAATAGCACGAATCTTACCGGTACATAAGAAAAATTTAAAAACTGACCCAAAAAATTATAGACCCATATCTTTGTTACCCACATTGTCAAAAATTTTTGAAAAAATACTTAAATCAAGGCTAATCTTACATTTGAATTTTAATGACGTATTAAACCGTAGACAGTTTGGATATCAGAGAGGTGTGGGTACATCAGAAGCCGTGGGAACTTTAATTGACGATGTCGTAAAACATCTTAATGACAAAGAAAAAGTAGCTGGTGTCTTCTTAGATCTTAGTTACGCTTTTGACATGGTAGATAATGAAATATTAATTAATAAACTTGAATACTACGGAGTTAGGGGAAAGGCACTAAACTTACTTAAGTCTTACTTAAATAATAGAAAACAGTTCGTAGAAGTAACTAGCGTAACAGACGAAGGATGTGAAAAAACATTCAAGTCTAATATGGTAAATATTACAAGAGGTGTTCCGCAGGGGTCAATTTTGGGACCAATATTTTTTATTATTTTTATAAATGATTTAATTAATTTCATCTTAAAATCGGTTCAAGATGTCAGCTTAATAGTTTTTGCAGATGATACTAATGCTATAATTTCGGGACAAAACATGGAAGTTCTTAATAAGAAAATCAACGAAGCTCTATCTGCTTTTCAAACTTGGTTCGAAACAAATAATCTTATAGTTAACTCTTCGAAAACAAATGTCTTAATTTTTAAAACAACCGCTAGAAACAACGACATACTGGAAGCTAAGATAAATGGAAATAGTATTCAGAGTACAAATATTGTAAAGTTTCTTGGCATTTACGTAGATAGCTATTTAAATTGGAAGGAAGAATTAGACGCAGTTGAAAATTCTATAAGTTCTGCCTGCTATGCCATGAGATCCTTAAGAGACGAGTTAACTGTTGATCAATTAAAGACTGTGTACTATGCGCTTGTGGAATCTAGATTAAGGTACAGCATAAAACTATGGGGAAATAGCTACGACTACAACATAAATAAAGCTTTTGTGGTTCAAAAGAGAGCAATACGCACTATGGCACGGATACCACCATGGGATTCGTGCAAAGAATACTTCATTAAGTTTGGAATATTGACAGTTCCCAGCCTATATACATTCTTGTACTGCTCTGTGACCTGATGAAACATAGGCACCTATATGAAACTGAAGAGGAGAGGCAGGAAAGAGAAGGTACCAGAAGAAAGGACCTCAAAATTACTATAGTACCGAAATTGAAAATTGTAGAACATTGTGCTCGGAATCAAGCAGTGACACTATTTAATAAGTTGCCTAAAGATTTAAAAGTCATCAATCGCTTAAGCATTTTCAAAAACAAACTTAGAGCTATTTTGATTGAGAAGTGTTGTTACAGTATTAGTGAGTTCTGAGGGTCATTAGTATTTACCCATATAATAATTATGATGAGAATTTTAAGAACATAATGATACACAATGATAATGAACATAATATAAACTATTTATGACATAATCATCGTTATTTAATTGGGTATTTAAATTTATATCTGACATATCTAGAATTATTTTAGTAATGAAGTAACTGTTGTTTTTATGAGATACATTTATTCGTGTTAAGTATATTGACATTCTATGCTGACATTTACATTCATAATTATATTATTTCTAATTAATTATATTCTAGTTGTGTGTTAAAACTTCAATTTAATTTAAAATATTATTAATAACTTCGCATCTTCTATGTAATTTTATATAATTGTTCTGATTGAATTTTTAGTTATAAGTTTTAGATGTAAAATATTTCAAACACAATTTATATTGTTATTGAATGAATAAATGAAATGAAAAATGAAATGAATGATAGGTACATCACTTTCTTAGAAAACTATAAAATCTCATGCTTCAATTACTACCTACTGCCAGACTATACATGCGCAAAAATGCATCGTTGTAGACATTTTCTCGTCGGCAGCATGTTTCGCCTACAGCTGTGGTAGGTCGATGCTTATGACGTGATCATTTTGCTCGCACTTTAAATTTCAGCACACAACAGGCACCTAAAAACTTTGCAAGCGAGAAGAGCAGCGACATTGTTATGTGTGACATAATATGTTTGTTTGTGTACAGGTGATTGGCAACAGGAGTTGAATGAGGCGCTCGAGCAGCTGAGCGAACTTCTCTGCGGCGACGAACTGCTCTCGGCCTACGAGCTACAGTCTTCCGGCCTGGCTACCGCCTTGCTTCAAGTTCTTTCACATCAGTCTAATGGTAAGCTTCAGTTGCGCGTAGTAATACCAAATTCTCAATTTCTCTGTGATTCTCCTAAAATAACCTAAAAACGTAAAAAACGCCAGTGATCATATTTTCTATAGTTTCTTCAAATTATCTTTTATTGATATTCCGAAGCGTGTTCTACGATTTGTCGAAGTAATTTGTGACCTACGAATAAGAATAACTATAGAAGAATAACTGTAAACAAAAGCAACATAATTTTTGGCACCCTTTGAAAAATGACATTTTGTATGAGTTTTGGCGGCAAGGTGTAGTTTTTAAGGAACAAATTTCGAACACTGTGTACTTTTTTTGGGGTCACTTTTTGAGCTTCATTTACATTTCTATACATTCTTATTCGTAGTTTGTGACAATATTTTAATCCTGTGTACTTTAGCATTTTAAACTATTTTAAAGACAACTTTGAAAAGTGAGTTAGATTTTTTTGTTATATATCCTAAAACAGTCTGAAATGACATTTATGAAAGCGTTTGTTTCTTCGTGAACAAAATTCTCCTTCACGACTAAATGTAATAATGCAGACGCGTCAGGGCAAGCGGCACAGCGCGAGCGCATAGTGCGCGAGTGGGTGACTCGGGAGTCGTGCCGGTCGGGCGCGGTGCTCGCCGCGCGGCTCGTCAGCGTGCTCGAGAGCGTCGAGCGCCTCGCCGTGCTCGCGGGCGCGGGCGAGGCGCCTCCCCCCGCCGCCGGCACGCTGCACCATCTCACCAAGAGGATCAGGTACTATATGCGTATATGCTCGTCAGCGTGCTCGAGAGCGTCGAGCGCCTCGCCGTGCTCGCGGGCGCGGGCGAGGCGCCTCCCCCCGCCGCCGGCACGCTGCACCATCTCACCAAGAGGATCAGGTACTATATGCGTATATGCTCGTCAGCGTGCTCGAGAGCGTCGAGCGCCTCGCCGTGCTCGCGGGCGCGGGCGAGGCGCCTCCCCCCGCCGCCGGCACGCTGCACCATCTCACCAAGAGGATCAGGTACTATATGCGTATATGCTCGTCAGCGTGCTCGAGAGCGTCGAGCGCCTCGCCGTGCTCGCGGGCGCGGGCGAGGCGCCTCCCCCCGCCGCCGGCACGCTGCACCATCTCACCAAGAGGATCAGGTACTATATGCGTATATGCTCGTCAGCGTGCTCGAGAGCGTCGAGCGCCTCGCCGTGCTCGCGGGCGCGGGCGAGGCGCCTCCCCCCGCCGCCGGCACGCTGCACCATCTCACCAAGAGGATCAGGTACTATATGCGTATATGCTCGTCAGCGTGCTCGAGAGCGTCGAGCGCCTCGCCGTGCTCGCGGGCGCGGGCGAGGCGCCTCCCCCCGCCGCCGGCACGCTGCACCATCTCACCAAGAGGATCAGGTACTATATGCGTATATGCTCGTCAGCGTGCTCGAGAGCGTCGAGCGCCTCGCCGTGCTCGCGGGCGCGGGCGAGGCGCCTCCCCCCGCCGCCGGCACGCTGCACCATCTCACCAAGAGGATCAGGTACTATATGCGTATATGCTCGTCAGCGTGCTCGAGAGCGTCGAGCGCCTCGCCGTGCTCGCGGGCGCGGGCGAGGCGCCTCCCCCCGCCGCCGGCACGCTGCACCATCTCACCAAGAGGATCAGGTACTATATGCGTATATGCTCGTCAGCGTGCTCGAGAGCGTCGAGCGCCTCGCCGTGCTCGCGGGCGCGGGCGAGGCGCCTCCCCCCGCCGCCGGCACGCTGCACCATCTCACCAAGAGGATCAGGTACTATATGCGTATATGCTCGTCAGCGTGCTCGAGAGCGTCGAGCGCCTCGCCGTGCTCGCGGGCGCGGGCGAGGCGCCTCCCCCCGCCGCCGGCACGCTGCACCATCTCACCAAGAGGATCAGGTACTATATGCGTATATGCTCGTCAGCGTGCTCGAGAGCGTCGAGCGCCTCGCCGTGCTCGCGGGCGCGGGCGAGGCGCCTCCCCCCGCCGCCGGCACGCTGCACCATCTCACCAAGAGGATCAGGTACTATATGCGTATATGCTCGTCAGCGTGCTCGAGAGCGTCGAGCGCCTCGCCGTGCTCGCGGGCGCGGGCGAGGCGCCTCCCCCCGCCGCCGGCACGCTGCACCATCTCACCAAGAGGATCAGGTACTATATGCGTATATGCTCGTCAGCGTGCTCGAGAGCGTCGAGCGCCTCGCCGTGCTCGCGGGCGCGGGCGAGGCGCCTCCCCCCGCCGCCGGCACGCTGCACCATCTCACCAAGAGGATCAGGTACTATATGCGTATATGCTCGTCAGCGTGCTCGAGAGCGTCGAGCGCCTCGCCGTGCTCGCGGGCGCGGGCGAGGCGCCTCCCCCCGCCGCCGGCACGCTGCACCATCTCACCAAGAGGATCAGGTACTATATGCGTATATGCTCGTCAGCGTGCTCGAGAGCGTCGAGCGCCTCGCCGTGCTCGCGGGCGCGGGCGAGGCGCCTCCCCCCGCCGCCGGCACGCTGCACCATCTCACCAAGAGGATCAGGTACTATATGCGTATATGCTCGTCAGCGTGCTCGAGAGCGTCGAGCGCCTCGCCGTGCTCGCGGGCGCGGGCGAGGCGCCTCCCCCCGCCGCCGGCACGCTGCACCATCTCACCAAGAGGATCAGGTACTATATGCGTATATGCTCGTCAGCGTGCTCGAGAGCGTCGAGCGCCTCGCCGTGCTCGCGGGCGCGGGCGAGGCGCCTCCCCCCGCCGCCGGCACGCTGCACCATCTCACCAAGAGGATCAGGTACAATGCTCACATACATGCTTACGACTATAGACTCTTTCTTAATATCCTGACGATTTTTACTTCAACTATTACCAATATTATATTATAAGCGTCTCTAGTTGGTCACTGGAACGTGAAATAAAAACAGTGTCAACAGAAATGCATTACATATTAAAGGGGAGGTACTACCTAAGAGCAAGGATCTCCTTTATTCTAAAGGCATAGAGGGAGCCATAGCATTGCAAGAATGTCCATTGACGTTTGTGTTTAGTGTGTGGTGTCAAGTAGTATGGACAAAATATACCAATTAGACCAATCTAGCACAAAAGTGACAAGTGAATAGTGGACAACCGCATAAACAAATATCTATAGTTACGTCTCCTTCTGCTATTTAAGGTACGTCATAAGACAAAAAAGACTTAACTACAATCGTAGATTGATGCGGTCTCTATGCTTTAGAATAAAGGAGATCCTTGCTCTTAGGGTACTACAGAATATGAATATGAATGTCAGCATCATTTCATCATCATCAGCCTATAAACTTCCCACAGCAGGGCACAGGCCTACCCACACGGAGGGTGTATGGGCGTTTTTCACCACCCGTGCCCAATGCGGATTGGTAGACTGCACATACGCATCAGAATTTGTTCTTCAGCGATATGCAGGGTTCCTCACGATGTTTTTCTTGACCGTTTGAGAGCAGTTGGGTTGGTACACACACATAAACATACATAAGCTCACGACCACACGACCGAAATCCTCTTCGTACTGTATGTATCATTTAACGCAATAAAATTTCGCAGGCTGCGAGTGGAACGCGCCAGTGAAGAGTCAACGGAAGAGTCTAACAACAGCAACAACGCGGGCAGGAGCCTGAAGGTGGAGGCGCTGGTGACGGTGCGCCAGCTCGAGCGCTTCCTCGCCAAGTCCGTCGCGCGGCAGTGGTACGACATGGACCGCGCCACCTTCAACTTCGTGCTCAAGATAAAGGCTGACGCGCCCGTCACGTTCACCTACGATGTGAGTATTATTACTAACTAGCGACCCGCTCCAGCTTCGCCCGGGTGGGATCTATAAAATATGTTATAGACAAAAACCTTCCGTAAGAAATTCTCTTAATGACAGTGAAAACCGTATCCAAATCCACTGCGTTGTTCAGAAAAAGTAAGCGGATACATAAATGATAAGAACACGCGGATAGCTACTTTGTTTTATTTTATATTATTTGGAGATTAATCCAACACATTGAAGACCAGAATGACCAGTAACAGGATCGAACACCTCTGATGCTATAACAGGCAGGACTGGTTCTCTACTTTGGTTGGTACAAGACATACGTACATTGTGTTACTAAAAAAAGATAAATAAAGTAATGTTGTATAGTAGATTTTTGAGACACAGTTTAAAGGTTTTGCGCTCATTTACCACCTTCTTCCATGCCACTACGAGACCAAGAAAAATCGAGTTACTTTTGCTAAAATGAGCTGAGAGCGCATGACGGACGGTTTCCTAGTTTTTTTGCTTTGACAAGCGTGACGTGCTAGCCCTATTAACAAGACAACTAACTAAAAAGTGGAACAAAATTATTGTTATGCAGATAATGAAATATGAGATCACAGCAATTTTTAAGACATTATTGGTAATTTACAAGTAATGTATTATTTTGTTCACAGCACGACTTCGACGAAAACGGCGTGTTATACTACATCGGAAGCAACGGTGGTACCTGCGAGTGGGTAAACCCTGGCGCCCACGGGCTAGTCAGCGTATGGTCGTCGGACGGCCGCCAGCTGCCTTACGGGCGCGCCGAGGACGCGCTCTCGAGGTCCCCCGAACCCCTCAACGTGCACACGAATGACGACAGAAGGGCCTTCATAGCCGTCGACCTCGGCCTGAGTATTATACCGTCAGCGTACACTCTGCGACACGCTCGGGGGTACGGTCGTTCTGCGTTGAGGAATTGGCTGTTCCAAGTAAGTACATAAATGGAAAATGTTCCTCCTAAGTTCACAGGGTGCTAGTTTAATTTGTAACATACTAGAAAGATCATCTTTGTTTACGATAGGCAAGGTTTAAATTTGCGGTAATCTGCTCTAGATCTTCATTATCATCATCATCAGCCTGGTAAACCCCACTGCTGGGTATAGGCCTCTTCATTTTCACGCCAACCAGAATGGTCCCACGCTCTAGATCTTACGGACAGGATAATTGTTTTTGCCGCTAAAATGCACTATTCATTATTTATTATTTATAACAAACGCGTTTTGACGTTCGATAAAGAGTTGCTGATTTGACTAGTTGGTAACTCGCGGATTGCTGACAATCCACGTGTAGGGTCCGCAATGCCCGGTCTACGGTGCGCACGACTCGCCCGGTGAGTCGGGGTCGTATGCACACGCGTCGCGCATCACGTTTTGAGCTTAGCACTGAATGTGTTAAAGATGCTTATTTTGAATGCTTACCGTGATATTTGAATGTATTCCGAGAGATAAGTGTACTTTTTGCAACCATCAGCAGCAAGGCTGATTCAGTGTTTATGGGGTTTAGAGCATCTCTGTGATGGGGATGACTAGGTCTGCCTGCATAACACCAGTCGGTTTAGGAGTTACAGATAATTAAAGGTCTGTAAAAAAATTTACGATCAGCTGCAAGGCTGATGGTTTTTCAGTCGGTTTAGGAGATACAGCCGTTCAAAGGCCGGAACTTTGACTGGCTGTATCTTCTAAACCGATTGACAGAACTTGTCAGTGTTTGTACTGTTCACATAGCTACAGTGCATACTACAACAATATGCAGCTGATCGTTAATTTTTTACAGACCTTTAATCATCAGTAACTCCTAAACCGACTGGTGTTATGCAGGCAGACCTGGTCCATCCCTATCAGAGATGCTCTATACCCCAAAACACTGAATCAGCCTTGCTGCTGATGGTTGCAAAACGTACACTTATCCCTTATACTAATGTGTTGTCGGGATGTTTGACCATAATGTCCGCTGACGTGAAGCTGAATGTTGTCAGATGTCGATGGACGGTGTGGCGTGGAGCACGCTGATGGCGCACAACGACGAGCAGGCGCTGCAGGAGCCCGGCAGCACGGCCACGTGGCGGCTGCGCGCCGACGCGCCCTACAGATACCTGCGCATACAGCAGAACGGCAAGAACGCCAGCGGACAGAGCCACTACCTCTCGCTCTCCGGCTTCGAGATATACGGCAAGGTAACTATACATTCACACGAGCAGGCGCTGCACAGCACGGCCACGTGGCGCCCTACAGATACCTGCGCATACAGCAGAACGGCAAGAACGCCAGCGGACAGAGCCACTACCTCTCGCTCTCCGGCTTCGAGATATACGGCAAGGTAACTATACATTCACACGAGCAGGCGCTGCACAGCACGGCCACGTGGCGCCCTACAGATACCTGCGCATACAGCAGAACGGCAAGAACGCCAG
Source organism: Agonopterix subpropinquella (assembly GCA_922987775.1). Classification (NCBI taxonomy): domain Eukaryota; kingdom Metazoa; phylum Arthropoda; class Insecta; order Lepidoptera; family Depressariidae; genus Agonopterix; species Agonopterix subpropinquella. The sequence goes on along the minus strand of OV277703.1, from coordinate 14,805,871 downwards.
CGGACAGAGCCACTACCTCTCGCTCTCCGGCTTCGAGATATACGGCAAGGTAACTATACATTCACACGAGCAGGCGCTGCACAGCACGGCCACGTGGCGCCCTACAGATACCTGCGCATACAGCAGAACGGCAAGAACGCCAGCGGACAGAGCCACTACCTCTCGCTCTCCGGCTTCGAGATATACGGCAAGGTAACTATACATTCACACGAGCAGGCGCTGCACAGCACGGCCACGTGGCGCCCTACAGATACCTGCGCATACAGCAGAACGGCAAGAACGCCAGCGGACAGAGCCACTACCTCTCGCTCTCCGGCTTCGAGATATACGGCAAGGTAACTATACATTCACACGAGCAGGCGCTGCACAGCACGGCCACGTGGCGCCCTACAGATACCTGCGCATACAGCAGAACGGCAAGAACGCCAGCGGACAGAGCCACTACCTCTCGCTCTCCGGCTTCGAGATATACGGCAAGGTAACTATACATTCACACGAGCAGGCGCTGCACAGCACGGCCACGTGGCGCCCTACAGATACCTGCGCATACAGCAGAACGGCAAGAACGCCAGCGGACAGAGCCACTACCTCTCGCTCTCCGGCTTCGAGATATACGGCAAGGTAACTATACATTCACACGAGCAGGCGCTGCACAGCACGGCCACGTGGCGCCCTACAGATACCTGCGCATACAGCAGAACGGCAAGAACGCCAGCGGACAGAGCCACTACCTCTCGCTCTCCGGCTTCGAGATATACGGCAAGGTAACTATACATTCACACGAGCAGGCGCTGCACAGCACGGCCACGTGGCGCCCTACAGATACCTGCGCATACAGCAGAACGGCAAGAACGCCAGCGGACAGAGCCACTACCTCTCGCTCTCCGGCTTCGAGATATACGGCAAGGTAACTATTGGCTATGTGCACGACACTAGCGCCACACTAGCGCGGCGTAGCGCACCAACTATGTCGGACAGCCGTGAATTATCTACACTATTATAGTACTGTAAAGACTATGTTTTTTCGAGGATTCTGCCAAAATTACAGGACCGATTTTGATAAAACTTTTTACTTATATTTAAAAGCTTATTATTTAAAAACTAGCTTATATTTTATCCCAGTATGATGACGGGAGCGGGTGCGGACGAAGCCACGGACAAAATCTAAATTGTATCGGAATTCCCATACAAATTTTTACCTCAGTTTTAATTCCTTTGGGGGTTGAAATACGACAAACCTTTTTTAAGTGAGCATCTAGATGCCAATAGAAACTTCCATGCCAAATTTTAAGTTTGTAATCTCGACAGTTTTGGAGATTTCGTGTTTAGTTAGTGTGTGGTTTTGCATAGATTCAAGCATATTTTCACAGCTTGTCCCGCAGAAGTACAAATTTCTGCCACCCCGGGCGTTGCGATCGACTTGACAGTTCCCAACACCCACTTCACACATAGCCAATACATTCACGACGACCAGGCGCTGCTGGAGCCCGACAGATAAACTGTAGATTCACTTGTTTTATTTGCTACCGCTCAGGATTGAGATCTTCAGCGAAGTCCATTGCTATTGTGTTCTATTCTCACTCGACTTGTTGACAGACTTACTACATGCTTGCAACGATAGGAGTTCTGAAATATTGATGACATTGATCAAATATTAATTTTGAATATTATGCTGTGCCTTTATCTCGCAAATTACACCCATGCTTCATTAGCAGAACCATGAAAAGTAACAAAAGTGAATTAACGTACACACGTATGGATCAGTTAACTGAAGCTAGCGTGTTCATAGACACACACATACAAATGAGTTTTTTCCTGTTACCACGTGTTTGAGAGAGAAAAGAGCGTTGCGTAAATGTGTGGTACGTGCCAACTTTTGTTAATCTAACTGAACCCGTATAGTACCCGGCAAACATCTTGACCAAATTGGGAGAGGTGCAGCATTTTAATATGCTACATTTGACGTTTTCAATTCGCAAACAATTTTAAGGCTTTAATCAATAATGTAATAAAAAGTTGTATACAGACGCCATCCTCACTACAGATTTATTTTGTTTGCTAACTTTAAACTCCAGCATGGGTAGCATGACAACCCGCGATAGCCGTGATACGGCTTTATCACGTCTTTTATCTCTTTCGTTTGCGCGCGAAAAGTACTCGATACTTTGTAGAATCGATACTTTAGTGAGTACGATTCTTTTTTTTCGATACTACTCATGAGTACAGTATCGATACTTTATATTCTATACCGTGTCCCTACTCGTTGCAGGTTGTGAGTGTGAGCGAGACGACGCCGCGCCAGTGCGGTGGTCCGGCGGGCGCGGGCGCGGGCGCGGGCGCGGGCGCGGGTGCGGTGGGCGGGGCGCGCGCGTGCTCGCGGCGCTGGTCGCGGGGCACGCGCGGGCTGTGCGCCGGCGCGCGCGTCATGCGCGGCGCCGACTGGAAGTGGCGCGACCAGGACGGCGCTCACCCCGCCGTCGGCACCGTCACCTCAGACCTACATAACGGATGGGTCGATGTCAGGTAATCTTTACGTTTATTATACGCGCATTAAGGTACACCACACTACACCACAGAACATTATAAGAGGGGTTAGAAGTGCATAGTAGGCGTGGAATGCGTGCCACACGGTTATGCAATGATTTGCATTATCTGATGATTATCTGGGGCTTTCTTAATGTGCTGACGGTTTTTTAATAGGAAGATCTGGAGTGCGATTTTTGAATCTCATTCGCTGAGTTCAGCAATTGAAAATGTCAAAATTACTATGAAGATACGCGTCTTTCTACTACTGATTTGACTTTCAAAAATCGCACTCATGAAGTATGATTTTTGAAAGTCAAATCAGCAGTAGAAAGATGCATATCTCCACATTAATTTTGAGATTTTCAACTGCTGAACTCAGCGAATGAGATTAAAAAATCGCACTCCAGACCTTCGAATTAAACTATTTTTCCCACGGGACTAACTTTGTAATTTGTATGGGACAGCAGATTTATTTTCGCGATTTTAATGTTAGTCCCGTAGAGAAAGTTGTTCAGTTCGATAGTCTGATCATCCCCTTTAAAAACCGTCAGCTTGGGTATAAAGAACGGGTTTGGCCGTATAAGAAATATACAGGGTACTTTTTTATCTTTGAGGATACTTTAACCATGCATTCTACTCATCAAACTTAACAACTTTCACTTTGGAACCAGCTTTGAAAACGCGAAAAAAATCTGTTGTTTCATGCATTTGAGTCTATTAGGTGCTGCAGTTTTGCAGGAAACAGCTGATTGTTATTTTTGCGATTTCTTTATTGGCTGAGCTTTTTTTTTCTGGTAATTTCTAAACATTATGTATCGAACGCATCAGTTGCAAGCATTATTTTCATATAAAGAAATCTTGTTAGCTTCCATCCTTTATGAAAACAGATCAGCAATAGCTGATTGTCTACATAGTGTATTCGATGATATATGCAGGTGGGACCACGGTGGGCGCAACTCTTACCGCATGGGCGCGGAGGGCAAGTTCGACCTGAAGGTGGTCAGCGGGGGGGCGGCGGGCGCGACGGCGGCGGGGGCGGGCGAGGGCGCGCGCGGGGGTCGCAAGAGCCACTCCACGCCCAGCCTGCCCGACGCGACCTCTGTCGACCATCAGGTACGTGTTGATATGGTCAGTGTTGCCAGATGGGCCTTTGACAACCGTCCAAAAAATTTATAGTGAAATCCATAAACTTATCAGAAAGATCAAACATCAAGATCAGACCGAGAACAGTTCTCAGTCTCAAAGAGTTACTCTTTTTTCGAACGCTTTCATAGAATAGCGGGAAGACGAACCAGAGACTAACTGGTCCAGGTGGTTTTTATCTCTGATATATTAACTAGTTCTCTAGGATTTTAGTCATCGACAATTTTTTTTTCTTGTCTTATTAAATAGGTACTGAAAGAAAATTCAAATGATCGTAGGAGCATTTATTCGATGTTACAACAAACGGTTTCTTTCGTGCGATTATAAAATATGAATGTTGTTGTGTTTGGTGTCAGGTGTCGGTAGCGTCGACAGAGCAAGCGTCCTCCGCGGACAATATATCGGGCGAGGAGATGGTGGCGAGCAACATGTCTCGGCCGCGGATGCACGCCACAGACCTCTCCGCCATCAACAATTCCACACATCACATCAATACTGGTATTACACACATTCATAAATAACCTTGCTGTTTACCTAGCTACCTACCTATTGGGAACCAGCGGCTTGATGATAATGATCTTGATTTATAAAAAATGGTTTCAGTTAATTTAAATGAATTACATATTTTAGGTGCTTCAGACTATCATATTGAAAAAAAATTACTTTGCGACCTACATTGAAGTCACAAAAAAATCGACTGTTCTGTACGTTGACGTTTTGTATGCAAATAAACGTTTTTCCCGATTTCAATTTTGGCTTCACAGTTGTTCGGTTTGATGGTCTGAGGCAGCTCCTAAAATATGTAACACGTTTTTAACACCGTGTGTTGTAATTTTGTAAAAAAATCATTAGGGTGCTTATTTTCTTCAGTGCTTTGCGTTTATATTTCTAGAATTGAGCTTATTGCTGAATAATCAATTAAGATAATTATAATGCTACATTCGTGTTGGTATAGTATCAATGTGTTCCTCCATAGATCTCGCTACTATAGTGGAGTCGCTGACTCTCGGGGCGGAAGGCAACAACTGCATCTCTGACCTCGGCAACACCTCGTTCACTAACATGGAAATGGGACCGACCAGTATTACTGACATTACCAAACCGTATCCAGCCAAAGAACCTGTACCGGAAGGAAATTCTCAAGAGGTTAGTCAATAAACAATTTCTTTTTTTTTGTGCAGTAGGTTTAGCATGATTTCAAGCCAATGCACTTTTGATCTAGCTCGGATATGTGCTAAGCTGACAAGGTGTTAAAAATTAGTGTATATTTCCTGAAAACCGTTTGTACAGAACCGATAAATGAACAAATAAAAATGACTCAACAAAAGCTAAATTTTACCGGTATTGTGCTAATATATTCAACACCTTGTAGGGTGGGTCTTCATATGCTGACGGTTTTATAAAGAGACGATCAGACCATCAAACTGAACAACTTTCTTTATGGGACCAACATCGTCAACCCAAACGGTTTGAGTAGGTTTCCAGATGGTACACCTGATTTTTTTCCGCGATTTCGATGTTCTCATAATTTGAGAATTTCGTTCAATTTGATGGTCTGAACACCCCCTTAAAAGTTCGCGGAGGCGCGAACGGACGGGTTCCACGCGATCATTCGCAAAAAAGTGGCCTCGCTACTGCAGCGCCTGCGTACCAGTAACAACAACATCCTGAAATGCATTGCTGCCAGATTTGACTGTCCCATACAAAAGCACTGGGTGGAGCTGGTGATTGGGACAGTCAAATAAAAGACATAATGCCTACCTACCCTGTCGATATTTAATTAACATACACTAACATAATTTTAAGTAAACAATGGCCTCGATTCGGAGTGTACCACGACTAAACTAAACTAAATGTATTCCTGTCACTTTCTAAAATAAGATTAAGAAAAGAGACAGAAAACCAACAGCTGACTTTAGAGCTGTCAAAGTGACGTTAAACGCCCAAAAACGACTTAAATAAGATGGCGTACATTATGATGGCGACTTATTTTGCGCATTTAACGTCACTTTGACAGCACTAAAGTCAGCTGTTGGTTTTCTGTCTCTTTTCTTAATCTTATTTTAGAAAGTGACAGGAATACATTTAGTTTAGTTTAGTCGTGGTACACTCCGAATCGAGGCCATTGGTATCGATTCGGTTGCGCCCATTACGACTAAACTTAACTTAAATTTAGTTAAAATGTGTCAAAATCATGTATGCTATTCGGAAAAACACAACTAAAAAAAACTTAACTTATCTGACAGGACTAAACTTATTTCGAACTAAATTAGGTTAAAAACGTCCCTTTGCTATTCGAAACGAACATTCACCTGTCACTTTTAGATGTGTCAAACTTATTTTAGTCCAATTTTAGTTGCGACTTAAAAGGTGTCGACTAAAAACAACTAGGCGTGTTTTCCTGTGAATTTAAGTAAAAATCAAGTGGAAATGGCGCGTTACATAGTTGCGGCTCTGGTAGAAGCAGAAGAGAGGTAAATTATGAGGTTTCATTTCATAAATGTATCTCTTGAGCGCGAGGCCGAAGCCCGAGCTACCTAACTCCCTACTAAGTCCCTCCTGGACACCTGGTGGACCTGGTCTCCGGGGTCAGTCTGCCGTCAAGCGAGCCGCAGGCCGAGCGCCCTAAAATTCACTTCACAGAAATCAGCAGGAAAGAGTTAGGTTAAAGAGACCCACGAGATACTTTGAACCCGTTTAGGGAGCTTTTCCAACAGAGATGTGCGAGGGAAATGTGTCGTGCGAGGATGTCTAGTGGAGCTGTGAAAATGCACATTTATGTGCGGTGCGAGGATGCGTTGCGAAGCTGTGAAATGTGTCGGCGGGGGCATCTATGGACTGGATGGTACAAGTATGTCGCAAACCTCGCAATACATTTCTCACACACATCACTTGCTTCTTTTGTACGTACAAAAACTTTGCTCCGCTAAGCCGTTTCCACCAGAGCTGTGCTGAGCGAGGCAAGGTAAATGAAGCGATTCTATTGGTTCTTAAAACGCACACCCCTCGCTACGCGTCCTCGCACATCTCTGGTGGAAACGTAGCCAGGCTGCATTGAGTTGAGTTTTTATAATGTATATAATACCAACTGCTCTCAAACGGTGAAGGACAACATTGTGAGGAAGGACCTGCATATGCTGAAAAAGAAATTCTACCAATCTGCATTGGGGACGCGTGGTGGAATGACGCCCCAACACCCTCCCTGAGGGAAGGCCTGTGCCCTGCAGTGGGACTTATATACTAAGTATTTTCCACAGCGTCATCTGTGTGAAATTTTGCTGCTTATGGGCCTGCTATTATAAACCTTTGGGCTCATTTTCATTGTTCGTTCTTTCTCGAGAGATTTCTGTAACGCATGCCATAGACCCCGCATTAGGGCAACTATTTTCACTGCTCGATATAGCCCGCATTCGGGATGCGAGAGATTTCTGTAACGCATGCCATAAGGCACGGATGCAGGGAACCATTTTCACTGGTCTATAGCGAACGAACGCTGATTGTGCATCTAGTTCTATGATCAATGGATGGGGGATTCCTGTAGGTGATATAACAACCACTGTGTTGTTGAATTTCATTTTTCATTAGCCTGCCTGCGGGGAGTCCCCGCATGCTGTATATCAACCAAGTTATCGACCAATGAAAACGAGCCTTTCTTCGGGAGCAAGTTATTTCTCTAAATTTGTTTGTTTGTTCGAACATCACACAAAAACTACTGAAGCGATTTTTATGAAAGTTTTTTAGCTTATGATTTCACTTAAAATCTGTTATAATTATAATTTGTGCGGACGAAGTCGCGGGTAAACTCCAATACTTAATAAGTGCATTAAATACTTCAACTAATTTAACAACATTTTCTTTAAGGTTCCAATGCAATGGATACAATGGTTGAGATGCCAGCAGAAACTGTGGAACGCACCATTCCACAGAACAGAAGAATGTTGGCATGAATACATACATCTATCAACCTATACCGGAATGTACCAACATTACCAAAAAGTACCAATACATACCGAAAACTAACGACAACAAAAATGGTTGTTGAACTGCGTGACAAACCATATGAGAGACGATTAGAAGAGCTTGGGTTAACAACACTTGAACAACGGCGTCAACGTGGTGACCTCATAGAGACATATAAGATACTTGCTGGATGTTATGATGTCCAAGGAATTGAACATATATACCGGATGAACCAGAACTAAAATCTCAGAGGTCACTCTCTCAAAATTGATGGCAAATTTTGTACAAGCAACCCCCGGAAACATTTTTTGCCCAACCAAATAGTTCGCGAGTGGAACAAATTGCCTGAGACTGTAATAAGTGCGCCTTCAGTGAACTCTTTCAAAAATAGATAACGGACAGTTATTTATAAAACTAAACAAGTGCAGTGATATACACGCATCCGCTTTGAGCTGCTAGTGTATCATATATAATAATAATAACCAAATAAATAAACAACTGCATTCATTCATGAATTTTTTTATTACTTAAGCTGCTATGACACGATCAGAGTCTGCTTGGACTGAGTTTACTCTGATACCTACTCAGACGCTACTCGTATTCTGGCAACCCATAATCCGAGCACACCCGGAAGATGGATCCTATAAGGCTTACTCCTACGAGTCCACTCGGTCCAAGCAGACTGTTGATCGTGTCAATGCGGCTTTACAGTGTATTTTTTCATAATTATGTTTTTATGTACAATAAAGAATCAATGAATCTATCTATGAACTTATTTTGGTAAATTAAATACACAAAAAGAACCTTGATCACCAAATTTATTTCTAAACATAATTAAGTTCAGACTAACATCATGAGATCAACCAGAAATTACAAAAAAACTAATATATTATTATCATCATCATCATCATCATTACGTAGCAAACGCTCAGCGCCCTAGGCTGCTTGATATTCTGGTCTGCGATCGCGTAGCAAAGCACTCAGTGCTCCATATTCTGACAACTGCTCACTGGACGCAGATTTCTTCAGTCTGCGATCCCGTAGCAAAGCACTGTGCTCCATATTCTGACAACTGCCCACCGGACGCTGATTTCTTAGGTCTGCGGTCCCGTAGCAAAGCACTCAGTGCTCCATATTCTGACAACTGCCCACCGGACGCTGATTTCTTAGGTCTGCGATCCCGTAGCAAAGCACTGTGCTCCATATTCTGACAACTGCCCACCGGACGCTGATTTCTTAGGTCTGTGGTCCCGTAGCAAAGCACTCAGTGCTCCATATTCTGACAACTGCCCACCGGACGCTGATTTCTTAGGCCTGCGATCCCGTAGCAAAGCACTCAGTGCTCCATATTCTGACAGCTGCCCACCGGACGCTGATTTCTTAGGTCTGTGATCCCGTAGCAAAGCACTGTGCTCCATATTCTGACAACTGCCCACCGGACGCTGATTTCTTAGGTCTGCGATCCGGTAGCAAAGCACTCAGTGCTCCATATTCTGACAACTGCCCACTGGACGCTGATTTCTTAGGTCTGTGATCCCGTAGCAAAGCACTGTGCTCCATATTCTGACAACTGCCCACCGGACGCTGATTTCTTAGGTCTGCGATCCGGTAGCAAAGCACTCAGTGCTCCATATTCTGACAACTGCCCACTGGACGCTGATTTCTTAGGTCTGTGATCCCGTAGCAAAGCACTGTGCTCCATATTCTGACAACTGCCCACCGGACGCTGATTTCTTAGGTCTGCGATCCGGTAGCAAAGCACTCAGTGCTCCATATTCTGACAACTGCCCACCGGACGCTGATTTCTTAGGTCTGCGATCCCGTAGCAAAGCACTGTGCTCCATATTCTGACAACTGCCCACTGATTTCTTAGGTCTGTGATCCCGTAGAAAAGCACTGTGCTCCATATTCTGACAACTGCCCACCGGACGCTGATTTCTTAGGTCTGTGATCCCGTAGCAAAGCACTGTGCTCCATATTCTGACAACTGCCCACTGGATGCTGATTTCTTAGGTCTGTGATGCCGTAGCAAAGCACTGTGCTCCATATTCTGACAACTGCCCACCGGACGCTGATTTCTTAGGTCTGCGATCCCGTAGCAAAGCACTCAGTGCTTCATATTCTGACAACTGCCCACCGGACGCTGATTTCTTAGGTCTGTGATCCCGTAGCAAAGCACTGTGCTCCATATTCTGACAACTGCCCACTGGACGCTGATTTCTTAGGTCTGTGATGCCGTAGCAAAGCACTGTGCTCCATATTCTGACAACTGCCCACCGGACGCTGATTTCTTAGGTCTGCGATCCCGTAGCAAAGCACTGTGCTCCATATTCTGACAACTGCCCACCGGACGCTGATTTCTTAAGTCTGCGATCCCGTAGCAAAGCACTGTGCTCCATATTCTGACAACTGCCCACCGGACGCTGATTTCTTCAGTCTGCGATCCCGTAGCAAAGCACTGTGCTCCATATTCTGACAACTGCCCACCGGACGCTGATTTCTTAGGCCTGCGATCCCGTAGCAAAGCACTCAGTGCTCCATATTCTGACAACTGCCCACCGGACGCTGATTTCTTAGGTTTCGGGGTCCAGGTATGTCCCGGTGTTGGCGGACGGGTAAGCACGTATACTTACTTCTTTTTTGGAAGCATTCATGAATATCTTGGCTTTTTTTCTTGATTTATCACAGTTTCCAACAAAACAAATAGAATAAAATCGTTCTGTCAATGTCAAAGTGACAAAATTCAGTTGAAATTATTTTACATCCGAAAAAAACATAATCATCTTGGAAGAAGAAGATAGACGTATACAAATCTAACTATCGCCATCGCATTCAGCTGTTTTAATACGTTAAAATATTGTTCCAAATAAACGGAATGAACGAATGACTTTAAATCATGCAGTCGTGGAGACGCGCCATAAGCCACACCATAGACAATCCATCACCTTGCCATCACCGTATTATTTTATCTGTGAATTCAATTTAAACCTGTCAAAGTCGATTTAGTCCTGTCAAACAAGACGACTTAATTTAGTTCGTTGCCAAAACCGAATTGCACACGAAAACGACTTAACTTATTTTAGTCGAATTTTGGTTAAAATTAGTTTAGTCGAGTGCGCATACCGAATCGATACCATTGTTACTAATCATCCTACTAACAAAATTATGGATTGTCTTTTTTGGTCCGAAATAAATGAGTATTTAATTTAATTTATTTAAAAACCATTAGCATATTAAGACAGACCCTGTAGATAGCAAAGGCGACGTCGTTTCATCTTTGTGCTAGACGATGTAATGGAGCGACAATGTAACGTAATGTAATCGGCCGCTATTAGCGCTTTGGGCCTTTGGCACGTGAATACTGGACCTTTAAGTTTCATACCGTACATACTAACATTAAAGCAAGCATTAAAGTTATTCGTTTGACAAGATAGTGTAATTTTAGACGTATTGGCTATGTGCACGACACCAGCGCCATCGAGCGCATTACGGACCCGTGACTTATTTTTACTTATGATGTTAGGATAAAGTTTGTTATTTTATATTAAAATAAAGTAAAAACTGAATAAATCAGCAATATTTTTGATTTTTAAAATATTATATATTTACGAAATTTTTATATTGTTTCGAAATTCTTCTACAAACTTTCACCATTTGGGGGTTGAATTGCGAAAAATCTTGTTTTATTAAACACGTAGATGGCAATAAAAACATCCTTGCCAAATTGATAGTATTTGTAGTTTTGGACGTTGAGTGAGTTGTGCGGATTTGTATAGATTCAAGCAAATCTGACACAGCTTGTCTGGAAATAGTTGGAACTTCTGGCACAGCGTGCGCCGCGATCGACTTGACAGTTGCCACTTCGCACATAGCCAATAAGTAGAGTAGGGTTGTAAGCGGGCGGTGTTGGGCGCAGACGAGGCAGGGCCGGCGGCGGCCCTGGCGTTGGCGTTGGAACGCGCACGCGCACGCGCAGGCGCAGGCGCACGGCGACGCGGCGCGCAACAACGCCAACGCCCTGCTCTCGAGCGAGCTGCTCGCGCTGCCCGCCGCCCTGCTGCGCACCCTGCGCGACGCCAGCGCCACCCAGCCGTCATACATACAGGTATCATATGATCTCTGTGATGATGTGATGACAGTCATGTGAATATACTCCTGCCTCTACCACCAAACGCTACAACCCGAGAACAGAGAAATCGTTAATTATCGTTCCGTTTCCGGTAGCATTAATAACGTCTTTCGAAGTTTAGTTCGAAACTAGTTAGAGGATATTCCTGAGAGCGCGCTCTATAAAAATGAAGCTTTATCCTATTTTTTTAAGATTATTATGCCTATTAAAGTCAATTACATTTTTAAACATTATCTAGAAACTGATATCTTGTTCTATAGTTTATCAGATTTCTGTTAAAATAAATATTTTCATGCGAATCTTAAATTAATCGTTACTTTAAAACTACTTATACATTTTAATGAAAATCTGATAAACCATCGAGATATTTCTTTCTATATAGATCGTGTTTTAAAAAATCACTGACTTTAGTTGCTTAATATTCAAAATAGGATCAGCGCGGCCGGGCGCGCGGATTATCCTCCTAATAGCCGGTCCACACAGAGCGTGCATCGTCCGCGAACGCATGCGCTGTGCATTCAGATTTTTTTTTGTGCCTCGCTCGTGCACAAAGATTGAACCATACTAAAAGAATCGATGTTTGATCTTCAAGTCACTATTTGGTTCCGTCCGAGGTTCGGCATTTCCTCCCGCGACTGCTTAACGCATGGTTCCCTTTTAACCGAGGCCTCTTTATGAGGCTGCTTGCCTAATCTGGATCCGGGTATTAAGCTATATCAGAATGAAGTTGGGGCGACGGACGTCCCGTATTTACGAAGAAATACTATCGAAAATCGATCCCGCCACAATTATGGTGCGACGAATGATTCATAATAAGAAACAATCAGATCCAAGATCTAAAATAGGTTAAGGACATTCAGCCCCTATCAAATTAAAAAATACACATCTTTAGGAATTGTCCACTTCCCTGTTATTCTCGTAGAGTATTGTGTAGCAAGTAATTGATGAGTTTTTGATGTGTATCAGTGTGAAGAGAACGAGAGTGCCGACGGTCAGTACGGGGACCACAAGAAGGACGGCCAGGCGGGCGGCGGCTCCGGCACTATGAGCGCTAGCGAACCGGACCTCACGCAACAGGTAACCCGTAGCATCGCTTTACTATTTAAACTTGGCTGAAGTAATACTATTTTACAAGTTACAATTCAGATTGCAATCCTGCAGCGTGTTTCCGCACGCAGCACAGTTCAAAATGTTATACAGAAAATATTCCGCAAGAATACAGGATTTGCAGGATTGCAATCCCTCGAGCAAACAAGTATTTGCACGCGGATGATGACCATTTTTCTTTCGTCAAATCAAATCAACCAATGGCCAGAGATTGCCCAAAACAGGAACGAGTGGAAGAGCAGGGGAGAGGCCTTTGCCCAGCAGTGGGATTAAATAGGCTAATGAAAAAAAAAAAAATCAAATCAGCTCACATCAGCCTACTGCTGGGCATAGGCCTTCTTTTTATTGCTCCATTCCTCACGGTCCTGTGCAAATCTGATCCAATGCGTACTAGTGATCCTTACATTGTTAACGTACCAACGTGCTGGTGGTCTGCCTACTGACCTGACCAGTGACCACCCCTCTCTTGGCCACTACCCTAATACTACCTTGGTCTACCTCTTCCCATCTACCCAAGTGACCTGCCCATCTCCACTTCAACTTTGGGATCCGCTTATCTGTTAAGTGATATTTATCACCATCAGAGTCCGAATGTAAATAAAAAAACCTGCGAGTCGGGCTACTCGCGCACCGAGGGTTCCCTACCCACAACACCACAGAACACAACATTATTAAATTAGAAAAAAAACTTTTTTTGTCCGGGACCTTTAGCGCGAGACTGACTCACACTTAGCCGGTTTTTAGTATTTGTTGTTATTCTGTAGAGTTTGCTCTATAATCACACTAAGTTTGACGCTTGTATGTATTACCGTTTTTACGATAGAGCGTGAAGAAAAAAACGTTAATAAAAACTAGTTTCTTGTTGAAAACCCCCATTAATATTAAACTTTTTGACATTTTTAGGGTTCCGTACCCAAAGGGTGAAAATGGGACCCTATTACTAAGCCTACGTTGTCCGTCCGTCCGTCCGTCCGTCTGTCCTACCTATTTACGGCTGTAACTTTTGAACCGTAATAGCTAGATAGTTGAAATTTTCTCAGATTGTGCGTTATTACGGCGGATTTGTTAACAAATGATAAAAATGTCAAAAAGTTAAAAATTAAGGGGGGTTCTCAACAAGAAACTAGTTTTTATCAACGTTTTTTCTTCACGCTCTATCGTAAAAACGGTAATTCATACAAGCGTCAAACTTAGTGTGATTATAGAGTAAACTCTACAGAATAACAACAAATACTAAAAACCGGCCAAGTGTGAGTCGGTCTTGCGCTAAAGGTCCCGGACAAAAAAAGTTTTATTTTTCTATGTTAATAATGTTGTGTTCTGTAATGGTGTGGTACGGAACCCTCGGTGCGCGAGTAGCCCGACTCGCACTTGACCGATTTTAATATTATTTGTTAACAAATCCGCCGTAATAACGCATAATCTGAGAAAATTTCAACTACTTATCTAGCTATTACGATTCAAAAGTTACAGCCCTAAATAGGTAGGACAGACGGACGGACGGACGGAGGTGCGGACGGACGGACGGACGGACGGACGGACACCGTAGGCTTAGTAATAGGGTCCCGTTTTCACCCTTTGGAAGATGGATCCTATATGTATGGTTTTGTCGGTGACCGACAGGGAGCTGCGCGCCTTTTGGAATCACTGGGTGTAGGGCGAGGCTCCGGCACGGGCCGCGGCAGCAATCAGCAGCGAGCGACTCGTACCAATGCTAGCAGTCTCTTCCCGAGGTGAGTTTATCTACACAGATTTAAGAATACAAAATGTAACACAAGTTCGAAGAATCAGATGACAATAAAGTCGTGATACTGATAACAGCCATGGATCAAGTCGAAGGCGAACATTTGTGAATCATTGTACCCTTTTCGAATGACTAAGCTGTATTGTAACCATGAATCGTTTGTAGTGTCAAAACCCTACTCCAGTCTAACAATAACGGAAGTTCGAAACAAGATCGATCGATAGTTTAAAGTCCAGTCGTACGACCTAATCCGCCTAAATAAAATCGCGACCTAAGGAGTTGCAACTTATTGAATACTACCTCAAATGTTATAATGTGTTTGTTCTCTTATAGTTTGGTGCGATTGGCATTATCAAGCAATTTCCCCGGAGGATTGTTATCGGCGGCTCAAAGCTATCCGTCGTTAGCGCCCAATGCTCAAAATGCTTTAACTCTGTCACTCACTTCTACATCGAGTGAGAGCGAACAGGTAAGAAATTATAGTTTTTTGCCAATATAAATATTCTAGATTTAATATTTAAATTTACAGGGTGTAAACTATACAGACGAAAATTTATGGAACAGCTGATTTATTTTTCGCTATTTTAATGTTGGTCCCATATTGCCAGTTGTTCGCGGACTGAAAACCTGGTGACTGGAATACCAGAACACCAAACTAAAAACAGTCCGGAAAACAGTCTCCATGCAACTTAAATTTTTGTCCGTGTAATTAATAAAAGTTGGTTCTTTTTTTAGTATCCTAAAAAATGTACTTACTTGCGGAGAAAATAAATATATTTTTATTTATTTATTTATTTTTAGTTTGATTGACGGTCTTGAGTATGTAACGCATTTCAGTTTACACCTTGTATATTTCACGGGGTGTAGTGACCAACCAGTGACGGTAAATATTGGTAATAAATTGAAGTAGACTTATCGTAATATTGTCTACGCACGCAGGTATCTCTAGAAGACTTCCTGGAGTCGTGTCGCGCGCCGGCGCTGCTCACAGAACTGGAGGACGACGACGAGGGCGACGACGCGCTCGACAGTGACAAGGAGAACGAGCCCACGTACCAAGAGGTGGTGAGTATCGAATGGTGTGGGGGAGGGGGACGATCGGCAGTGGTAGTACCACCCAGACAGCGTATGTCTATGAAGCTTTACGTAATAATTAAATCGACGACCTGGTGAAGGCGGCGGGAACTCGTTGGATGAGGGCAGCAGAAGGACCGGTCGTGGCGATCCATCGGCTGAGATGATGAGCTCGGTACGCTAAACTACTTAAATATCGTACTTATGTCCTTTCGGAGAAATTGGGGACGCCAAAAACCACAAAATAAGATAGTAAATCCTGTTCCACACATCCACAAAGGGTTACCAATTACGTCCCATATAGAGAAGAGCTGGGTAATGGGTATGCTTTTCTAAGAACCTAAACAACTACAATAACGAACTAAAACATCGTACAGCGTTTTAATGAGAGGACGACAGAAAGCCATGCTCCGTTCATCCTGACATCAAATACCTACTTAAGGGCTCTTACAGACGAGCGACACTTTGCTGTCGCAGAGCGCCGCGCTCAATACACTTTACGGTCGCGCGATCCTCCGCGACATCCGGCGACCGCAAAGTGTCGCTCGTCTGCGAGAGCGCTAAGAAATGATATGCTTATTACTTATACCATGTACTAGTAGTCCTTATTAATAGTGCATTCACGCCAAATAGTTGGTACAGTGTCCCAAATAACAGAAATAGTTCGCCATCGACCAGGTGTCCCGCAACCTTCTCTCGCTGATGGAGGAGGAGGCGCTGGAGGCGGTGCGGGGCGGGGTGTGCGGGGCGGGGCAGCGCCAGCGCAGGCCCTGGGACGACGACTTCGTGCTCAAGAGGCAGTTCTCCGCTCTCATACCCGCCTTCGACCCGCGGCCCGGGAGGACTAATCTCAATCAAACCGTTGGTAAGTACCCATCTTTCACACGGGACCGCTTTCTAACTGTTCTAAGGATGGATCCAGCGGCGCATGTTCTGAAATTTATCAGCGGGGCTAGTACGCCAACCCGCGATAGCGACATTTAACTCATCCATCTGTCAAATATAGTCTTTTATCTCGCTCGCTCGTGCGCAAATAGAAAGAGAGCGGAAGCGTGATAGCGCCGTATCACGTTTTGACGCGGGTTGGCGTGCTAGCTAGGCAGTTCTTTACATCGCCTCGACGCGTTGGCATTGTCGTTTAGTCAACTGTCGTAGTATGATCAAAGTGAATATACTAATAACCCAGTAAAATTAGATAAATCAGAAGAAATAATTTCCGGAGTTTTGGAACTTTTTTTAAACGTTCCTTTGGTACGTAATATTGAAGAAAAAAAAAGTCCTGGTGAGGGGGGGGGGGGGTGAGCTCGAGGAAGGGGGGGGGCTCTAAAGGTGACTTTTTTCAGTTTTTCGCTTATTTCTTGAAATCTGAAAGTCGTATCGAAATATTTTGTATGGACAAATTAAACCTAACAAAATTTCCTACAAAACAAGTGATATGCATTTTTGTCATAGGACTTAACCTTTGAGGGCTACGGGGCCGAGAAAGTAACGGAATTTCAAAAATTATGAAATTTGTATGGCGACCCTCATGAAAGAAAAAGATAAAAACAAAATGATTTCATATTCTTAATCAGCAGCCCCGAAAACCCCCAGATACAAATTTTCAGTCGGTTCGGGGAACCCTTAAAGGCTGCATTGGCGTTTGAAATTTCCATTGGAGCCATCTTGGATATCGCAATTTTGGATTTTTTTCACCGCCAACCAAATCTGACCAGGGTCCTCTATGACATTTGTTCGAGGTCCATAACCCTATCTGTCATAGTTTCCGCGGGCTGTTGACCTCATCCATCAGGAGTCGACCTTCCGAGGACGTCAAAGTTTTCCCTGTATCACCAAGGCATCCATATGATGATCCCCAAATGTCATCCTTGTACCGTAAGGGGAACCCGGAGATCAGTTGGAGGTATCTGGTTGACCCCCCCTCCCCCCCCCCACATAGATATTAGATAAATACATACATACATACATATTCTCACGCCTGTCTCCCACTGGGGTAGGCAGAGACAACGGAACGCCACCTGCTACGATCCTGACATACCTCTCTAGCTTCCTCCACATTCATAAGACCGTATTAGATAAATACCCGTATAATTGTTCACCGGGTTTCCCCCATTCAACGTATAGTAAAATTATTTTAGGGATCGTCATAAGGATGCCCTGGCGATAAAAATAATATTTCGACTTCCTCAGAAGGTCGACTCCTGATGGATGAGGTCAACAGCCAGCGGAAACTATGACAGATAGGGTTATGAACCTTGAACAATTGTCATAGAGGACCCTGGTCAGATTTGGTTGGCGGTGAAAAAAATCCAAAATTGCGATATCCAAGATGGCTCCAATGGAAATTTCAAACGCCAATGCAGCCTTTAAGGGTTCCCCGAACCGACTGAAAATTTGTATCTGGGGGTTTTTGGGGCTGCTGATTAAGAATATGAAATCATTTTGTTTTTATCTTTAACTTTCATGAGGGTCGCCATACAAATTTCACAATTTTTGAAATTCCGTTACTTTCTCGGCCCCGTAGCCCTCAAAGGTTAAGTCCTATGACAAAAATGCATACCACTTGTTTTGTAGAAAATTTTGTTAGGTTTAATTTGTCCATACAAAATATTTCGATACAACTTTCAGATTTCAAGAAATAAGCGAAAAACTGAAAAAAGTCACCTTTAGAGCCCCCCCCCTTCCTCGAGCTCACCCCCCCCTCACCAGGACTTTTTTTTTTCTTCAATATTACGTACCAAAGGAACGTTTAAAAAAAGTTTCAGAACTCCGGAAATTACTTCTCCTGATTGGTATATTTCAGCTTAATTTTACTGGGTTATAATAGTGAGGGCGCTCTCGGGTCGCTCCAGGCCTATCGTGCGGGGGGTGCGGGTGGCGGGGGGCGCGGTCCCAGTACCGATTCACCTGCGCGCTGTACCCCACACCCCTCCGCACACCGCGTGAGCCCCCCCGCACTCCTCGCAAGCATAGACCCAACGCGGCCACTAAGCGCACCCACTTTATTGTATTTACGCTATGGTATGATGTTCCATTATATAATTTTTGCGTTTGTTGTTTATAAAATTGGTTGAGGATATTTGGCCGTCACTAAACTAACAGTGGTAAGCCAATGCTGTACAGTCAATTTCTCAATTGATTGTACTTTGTACAAGAATGACCACCATTATAATGATAGTATCCGGTACAAACTACTACACAGACATCATTGGCGTTTTGGAATCGTTTAGAAAACAGAAGGTTAGGTACGAGATGTGCGTTCTTTGTGTTTTGTAGAACATTAGCCATCTCATCACATTTACAGACTCCTCTAAATTACAGATCTCGATATACCCCTAAACGACGGCTCAGACGCGGAAGAAACAGCGGAGCCGGCGGCGAGCGGCGCCGCTGCGGTCAGCAGCAGCGACAGCATCAACGGCAACAGCGCCGGCAGCGGTCGACTGCCGGCGCTGCGGCTCGTGCTCAGCGCCGGCGGGGCCACGCTGCCCCTCGAGCGACCCTCGTGGACAGTGTACCGCGCCGTGCTGGCTCTCAACGCGAGGCTCCCCTCGCACGACACACACAGAGACACTACTTACACGTGAGTGGATCACATCGCTGCGGCTCGTGCTCAGCGCCGGCGGGGCCACGCTGCCCCTCGAGCGACCCTCGTGGACAGTGTACCGCGCCGTGCTGGCTCTCAACGCGAGGCTCCCCTCGCACGACACACACAGAGACACTACTTACACGTGAGTGGATCACATCGCTGCGGCTCGTGCTCAGCGCCGGCGGGGCCACGCTGCCCCTCGAGCGACCCTCGTGGACAGTGTACCGCGCCGTGCTGGCTCTCAACGCGAGGCTCCCCTCGCACGACACACACAGAGACACTACTTACACGTGAGTGGATCACATCGCTGCGGCTCGTGCTCAGCGCCGGCGGGGCCACGCTGCCCCTCGAGCGACCCTCGTGGACAGTGTACCGCGCCGTGCTGGCTCTCAACGCGAGGCTCCCCTCGCACGACACACACAGAGACACTACTTACACGTGAGTGGATCACATCGCTGCGGCTCGTGCTCAGCGCCGGCGGGGCCACGCTGCCCCTCGAGCGACCCTCGTGGACAGTGTACCGCGCCGTGCTGGCTCTCAACGCGAGGCTCCCCTCGCACGACACACACAGAGACACTACTTACACGTGAGTGGATCACATCGCTGCGGCTCGTGCTCAGCGCCGGCGGGGCCACGCTGCCCCTCGAGCGACCCTCGTGGACAGTGTACCGCGCCGT
This sequence comes from Agonopterix subpropinquella, assembly GCA_922987775.1. NCBI lineage: Eukaryota > Metazoa > Arthropoda > Insecta > Lepidoptera > Depressariidae > Agonopterix > Agonopterix subpropinquella. Next base: position 14,785,922 of record OV277703.1, on the reverse strand, counting down.
GCTGGCTCTCAACGCGAGGCTCCCCTCGCACGACACACACAGAGACACTACTTACACGTGAGTGGATCACATCGCTGCGGCTCGTGCTCAGCGCCGGCGGGGCCACGCTGCCCCTCGAGCGACCCTCGTGGACAGTGTACCGCGCCGTGCTGGCTCTCAACGCGAGGCTCCCCTCGCACGACACACACAGAGACACTACTTACACGTGAGTGGATCACATCGCTGCGGCTCGTGCTCAGCGCCGGCGGGGCCACGCTGCCCCTCGAGCGACCCTCGTGGACAGTGTACCGCGCCGTGCTGGCTCTCAACGCGAGGCTCCCCTCGCACGACACACACAGAGACACTACTTACACGTGAGTGGATCACATCGCTGCGGCTCGTGCTCAGCGCCGGCGGGGCCACGCTGCCCCTCGAGCGACCCTCGTGGACAGTGTACCGCGCCGTGCTGGCTCTCAACGCGAGGCTCCCCTCGCACGACACACACAGAGACACTACTTACACGTGAGTGGATCACATCGCTGCGGCTCGTGCTCAGCGCCGGCGGGGCCACGCTGCCCCTCGAGCGACCCTCGTGGACAGTGTACCGCGCCGTGCTGGCTCTCAACGCGAGGCTCCCCTCGCACGACACACACAGAGACACTACTTACACGTGAGTGGATCACATCGCTGCGGCTCGTGCTCAGCGCCGGCGGGGCCACGCTGCCCCTCGAGCGACCCTCGTGGACAGTGTACCGCGCCGTGCTGGCTCTCAACGCGAGGCTCCCCTCGCACGACACACACAGAGACACTACTTACACGTGAGTGGATCACATCGCTGCGGCTCGTGCTCAGCGCCGGCGGGGCCACGCTGCCCCTCGAGCGACCCTCGTGGACAGTGTACCGCGCCGTGCTGGCTCTCAACGCGAGGCTCCCCTCGCACGACACACACAGAGACACTACTTACACGTGAGTGGATCACATCGCTGCGGCTCGTGCTCAGCGCCGGCGGGGCCACGCTGCCCCTCGAGCGACCCTCGTGGACAGTGTACCGCGCCGTGCTGGCTCTCAACGCGAGGCTCCCCTCGCACGACACACACAGAGACACTACTTACACGTGAGTGGATCACATCGCTGCGGCTCGTGCTCAGCGCCGGCGGGGCCACGCTGCCCCTCGAGCGACCCTCGTGGACAGTGTACCGCGCCGTGCTGGCTCTCAACGCGAGGCTCCCCTCGCACGACACACACAGAGACACTACTTACACGTGAGTGGATCACATCGCTGCGGCTCGTGCTCAGCGCCGGCGGGGCCACGCTGCCCCTCGAGCGACCCTCGTGGACAGTGTACCGCGCCGTGCTGGCTCTCAACGCGAGGCTCCCCTCGCACGACACACACAGAGACACTACTTACACGTGAGTGGATCACATCGCTGCGGCTCGTGCTCAGCGCCGGCGGGGCCACGCTGCCCCTCGAGCGACCCTCGTGGACAGTGTACCGCGCCGTGCTGGCTCTCAACGCGAGGCTCCCCTCGCACGACACACACAGAGACACTACTTACACGTGAGTGGATCACATCGCTGCGGCTCGTGCTCAGCGCCGGCGGGGCCACGCTGCCCCTCGAGCGACCCTCGTGGACAGTGTACCGCGCCGTGCTGGCTCTCAACGCGAGGCTCCCCTCGCACGACACACACAGAGACACTACTTACACGTGAGTGGATCACATCGCTGCGGCTCGTGCTCAGCGCCGGCGGGGCCACGCTGCCCCTCGAGCGACCCTCGTGGACAGTGTACCGCGCCGTGCTGGCTCTCAACGCGAGGCTCCCCTCGCACGACACACACAGAGACACTACTTACACGTACGCTTACATTGCGCTTACATAGCTTATTTATACTGGGTGGAATATAACGACTATCAGGCCGCTTATTGTGTAACGAACCCGATGGGATCGGTATCAAATCAACATAATGTTTTTGGCAGTTCTTGGCGATTCTGCTTCTTAATACATATTTAGTTTTAGATTTAATCGGAAATTTAATCAATAGGCCTGCAGATTGTGTTGTATTTTTGTTTGTACTTCATCCTAATATAACACGTCATTTTGGGGAAAGTGGATCCTTGTGTTCCATCCAGTATAATAACTTCATTGTGATTTCCTAGTTTCCTAGTGCTAGCTGTTTGTTTTGCGTTGATCTGAGGACAGCAGATGCGCTCAACAGTGCTGTAATCGCTGATCCCTTAGGTTCAGTTACTTTCAATTTCAATACGACTGTTTGTACAAAAACACCTTGTTATTGATTATTATTTTTCTGTCCCAGTAAAATTCTAGAAAATGTCATTGTTGTAAAATTAAAATTGTTATCATTTTTTTACAATGGATCGTATTTTTTATGTGCAGGTTAACATACAAGGAAATAGAAGGAATGGAGACCTTTGCCTCATCGAGTGATAGTGAAGATGACGAGCCTTGTGATCCAGGTAAGAATAAAACTGTTTATTTAGACCGTAATTTACCGTGTCGGCGACTCGTTGTTAATGAAAGTCAGGTCAGGCCATGTCTCCAGGTAATGGTTTGAATATTAAATAAATAAATAACGCTCACAGGCACATACATTGTAATGATCCCAAGGTAAGCCTTAAGCTTTTTGCCATGGGAATCATACAACAACGTAACGTCATATTGTTAACTATAGCTACGCAGCACCATAATCCCTTCATCATCATCTTTGCAGATGATCTAAGCGGTGTTATAGGAGAAACAGTTATTCTCATGTCTGTGCAGTCCAATACAGGAGCGGCATACACGCCCGCGATCCCAACTGTTCTTCAGATATTCCTTTAGTCTGTACATCACAAATCACACATTTGTCTAATCACATCGATAAACCTATGTATTTATAATGAGTCTGTTTCATAAATTGTGCGAATTTGGTGACACTCGGTCTCGTTTAAAAACTGCATGATACCTGTTCTTCTGTGAGGTGTTGAAAATCTGTATCACACTAAGACTATCCAATAAAATCATAGTTGCTCGATTAGCTTCTTCAGGTTCGTCAGGTTCTCAGGTTGTCTGGAAGAAATCACATTTAGTCCGCCGATAAGGCCGCCTTTTGTACCCTTCTTTTTCATGTTTATTATTGTGTTTTTGGTGTATTTTGGTGTGCAAATAAATAATATTTATCTTATCTTATCTTATCTTCTTGGTTTTCCGGTAAATTCGTAGGTGATTGTAGACGTTGTATGTCGTATGTCGGTTGTATGTTTTGTCTATGAATCTAAACTATTATAAAAGTGTAATAGAAGTGTGTCTGTACATTGAAGATATTTACAAAAAAAAAATACGACATGGTTTTTACCTGTCCCTGATTCAAAATCAATTTTTTTTGGATTTTTTGTCTGTCTCTTTGTTTGTTTATTTGTTTGTTTTTTTGTTTGTTTGTTTGTTCGAGTATCACGCAAAAACTACTGAACCGATTTTGATGAAACTTTTTTTGTTTGATAGCTTATCATCTGACTTAAAATCTGGTATATAATTTATGCGGACGAAGTCGCGGGTAAAAGCTCGTATTTACTAATTATCAAATGTGTTCACAACACAGAGCGAGGTATAGCCGGGTCGGAGGGTCCCGAGGGCTCCATGGCGACGTGCTGCGTCCGCGTGCTGAAGCGGCTGCGAGCGGCCGCGCCCGAACTACCCGCCGAGGCCTTCCTCTCCACCAAGCTCACCAACAAGCTGCACCAGCAGCTGCAGGAGCCGCTCGCTCTGGCCGCCGCCGCCACGCCCCACTGGTAACACTCAGCGACTACCCGCGCTGCACCAGCAGCTGCATTAGTAGTCAATAGTTAGGAAGAACCCACGCGAATACTGCTGTTTCATGTACCATAAGACATCTCTATTGATGGACGCAAATCTCTTCTACGGGTAGGAGGAAATCGTGTGGTAGCCCATAGTGTAAGGACATACCGAGAAGTCTTCCTACTTTTCGTCGATAGAGCGCCCATCAAAGACTATCAGGTTTTGTATCGACTTTGCCACAATATGAAGGTCTTAATCAGTTTGTTTGCCACTCAGGTGCCAACAGTTGAACGACTGGTGTCCGTTCCTGTTCCCGCTGGAGACGCGGCAGATGTTCTTCGCGTGCACCGCATTTGGCACTTCCAGGACCATAGTCTGGCTACAAGCGCAACGTGACCGCGCGTTAGACAGGCAAAGGTATTTATGAACAGTGTTGTTCTTGTGGCATTCTGTAGGCCCTTTTCCCAGGTAACGTTGGTTTTTTTTGCCGTTGAGATTTACGTCACATAACATAAACTGCGACATCGACATCTAAACTATTATAAAACTGTAACAGAAGTGTGTCTGTACATTGAAGATATTAACAAAAAAAAAGTTACGATATGGTTTTTAGGTGTCCCTGATTCCAAATCACCAATTTTTGGATTTTTTGTCTGTCTGTTTGTTTGTTTGAACGAGCATCAAGCAAAAACTACTAAACCGATTTCGATGAAACTTTTTTTGTTTGATAGCTTATAATCTGACTTAAAATCTGGTATATAATTTGTGCGGACGAAGTCGCGGGTTAACACTAGTAACCATTAAATTCCTTTGTGATCGTATAATGTTCTGTGAATACGGGGCGGGTAGGTACTTGTAAAACTCAAGGCTCGTTTTAGTGCTACGCTGACGGTACACATCGACTGTATGCCCCGATGGACGATGCAAACCACAGAACATTATAACAGGGGTTAGAAATGCAAAGTAGCGCTTTTGCTTCGGAGACGACTGTCGCCACTTGTCTTCCCGCTCACGCTGCTGCAACTACTTATGCTATCTCACTCGCATCACGCCGCGCGCCTTACGGTGCTATGCAAATCATTGCATATCCGTGTGGCACGCGTTCCACGCCTACTTTACTTCGCCAAGAGGGGCGAGGATAATGTTGTAATGCAAACCAAGAAGCAGCGTGCAACTCGTCAGAACAGCACTAAACTGGTTCGTTATCTTCATAGCGATAGCTACGCCCGACCGACCGTCGGTAACTGAGATCAATCGAGCTGTAAAATAAGAACAAGAAGTACAAAACGTACCTAATTACGTGAATGTTGGATTTCAATTGTGTTTGGTTACAGGGCTGGCAACACAGTGTCACCGCGCCGCGCAGAGTTGGAAGCGACGGAGTTCCGCATGGGCAGGCTGCGGCACGAACGCGTTCGGATATTGCGACAACCCGACATACTGCTCTCTGCTATTCAGGTATAATTGTTAATAATACTCGCTTTTATGTGTTTACCATGCATAAGCATATGCTCACGACTGTATTCCCTCAGAACATCCACGTTTCACTAGTACCGGAACTCTGCCCAATGTGACGGGGAGTGAGCCCGTCGCCACTTGTAAATTGACAGTGGGTACAATACATGCCTGGAATTTGAAGCATGCAGGTTCAACAACAACAAGGTTGTGGTCAACATGCTGTCAGATACTTTTCATGCCGGTTTAATAGGTCGAACGAGTAGCCTGTCACCGACAGCGGATAAGACCAACTGCTTAATGTGCCTTCCGACGAGACGCTCGAATTGAAAGACGACTAATGGTGATCGTACACCCGTCCGCGCGGAACTCGGCGATCTCGGAATTATTATGAAAAAATTCGATTCATCCGACGAGTTTTTCGTACTGATTCCCAGTTTTGTGTGTGATCACCATAAAGCGGCCAGCCATCCAAATACTGACGGAACCTTGCTTAACTTCGGTGATCGTTACCAGTAGCGAACTTAAAGCCTCAGATTGTAGAAGTAGATATGTTTGTGAGCAGGTGATGCGAGTGCACGCGGGTCGCAAGTCAGTGCTGGAGGTGGAGTTCGCCGGGGAGGAGGGCACTGGACTGGGGCCCACGCTGGAGTTCTACGCGCTCGTGGCCGCCGAGCTGCAGCGCGCGGACCTCGGCATGTGGCTGCACGACGCGCCGCTCGACGACGACAACGACAACGACAACGCGCCGCACCACCTCGCGCTGCCCATCGGTAACACTTATGACTCTCAGGCTTTGACTACTTATTATAAGGACTGGCCTTGCGATAGCATTTCCCCTCTGCCACGGTATAAGACAAATTAATCATGTGCAATTACACTCAATTTTATACCTTATCTCTAAACGAGACAGCCTATAATTGTGAAACAATAATTTTGAACTTAGAACGTTTTGGGTTCACACGAGACTACTTTCCATGATTTTTAACATTCAAAATTAGAATTTAAAGTTGTAGGGAATAACATCCAAAGTTGCGGATTTCATGTTAGCTCGCCCCCCGCAAAAAGTGTCAGAAATGTTTGTTAGTAGAATGAAACGCGTAACTAGTCCCTATATAAGTAGTCAAAGCTCTCAGGCCAACTCTGGAGTACGATTTTTGAAAGTTCCCACTTTGAAAGTACCTAGCCGTAGAAAATGACCTAAATAGTAAATTAAGTTTGTGTATTCTTTATTAATCTTCTGGAGTTACACATAAGGGGAGCGATGATAGCCCATACGGAAGAGAGCTAGCGCCTCATCACGAGGCCGCGGTTCGATTCCTGGCCTGTACCACTTAGTTCTTCGGAATTTATGTACGGTTGTATTTATCATTTACTAGTTCGGCGGTGACGAAAAACATGTGAGAAAACCTTCATTCCCGAGAATGAAAAGAAAATACCATAAGTTCGGAGGTATGCCTAAAATATGGGTGAGCTAGGGGCGAACACAAAAGATCAGCGATGGTCGCAGTGTTACATAACCACCCTTGCTTGCAATAGCCCAACCACAAATAATAATACATAAGGTGCCCTTAAGTCCCATTTATTGCACTCCACAGTTTAGGCACGCCTTCTTGCCTAGTTTGCACATTGTTGCCTCGTAGCGAGGGTCGATATTTAATTGTCTTTGCAAAGTGATTCCCCTGTACGTCATACTATTACGTATTCTGTGCTGATAGTTCAGTTTGCTCACAGCTGTCCTTAGAAGGCCTTATTAGCAAACACAAAAAACCCTATAAAAATGGCCACCAGCTGATCTCTAATCCACGATCAACCGTTATTCGATTATCGATTATTTTAGAGAACAATAAAAAATATACGTGAACAATAACGCCCTTGTTTATTATTCTGATGGCTTAGGAAACATTCCGGAATAATAATCCATCTTACTTTATTTTTGTGACAAGTTTACTAAACGACATTATAATTTGCAGAACGTCCGCCTGGCTACTACGTGTCGCGTGCGGAAGGCCTCTTCCCCGCGCCGCTTCCTCAAGACTCCCCCATCTGTGATAAAGTTTGCAAGTATTTCTGGTTCCTTGGAGTATTCCTAGCTAAGGTAATTATTTCTTTCATCTTAGATATAACACATTAAAAATGGTAAAACTAAGATTTTTAAAATGCGTGGTTCTGCATCATCAGACGACAGACGACCGCAAGTATTACGTGTTTGCCGCGGACATGGTCTAAACAGTTTTGTTATTACTGGTAGGTCCTACAAGACGGAAGGCTCGTCGACCTGCCGCTGTCGGAGCCATTCCTGCGCCTCATGTGCGGCGAAGAACTGACCACTGAACTTATTAAAGAAGTCGACCCTATCAGGCACAGGTATGCCACTTATTTGATAGTCTGAGATATTATGTATCTAGTGCAATCTTATGTTAAGACGACTCTAATTCAATGTACACTCGAGAGCAATGAATCCGGGTTACCAACCTTAATATCTCGGAAACTATACCTTATTCAAATATAAAGTGTTAGTCTATTAGTGTTAGTTAATACTTTGAATTAAAGGTAGGTTGTTTGATTACCTATTTATTATCTAATGCTACGGTTCAAATTATGCCAATAGTGTAAACGCTATGTACACGCTTTACCGGTCGGTTCAAATTAGTAAGTACGAATACACTGCTAAACAATTTGTACAATTTGAACCAGCTGTCAATTTGACATGCATACGCTGCATTATCTATTTTTTGTGTGCGGCGTAAGCGCAAATTAATGACGTCAATGATGACGTCAGACAGCAAACGTATCCGCACATTCGCGCATTATGAACCGATTCTGTGCGTGCTATCTCTACCGATAGTGCATATTTGCGCATTTTGGACCGTAGCATAAGTGTGAAACTGAAGGTATACACAGATCTTTAATAAATTATAATGTCAAAATAGACAGTCAAAGCTATGAGCGCGTCGGAAAAAATTGGAACCAGTCAAGGCCAATAAACACTATCACGCACGCACAGAGATAAGTTGTATGACACCTCACGCACACCAACATAAGAAAGTTGGCGCGTTTGTTTTCGTACGTTAGAAACGTGAAACTCTAATTTGACATATAATTAATCAAAGACAGATAAAGTTTTATTGAAATACCCAACAGTTATCTAGTAGTTTGACTATTAATAATATCCTGTCTTTAATAGTATATGGAACTGTCTTCATCCTGCTATTGTAAAGATCAATCTTATCGTGTGGGCAGAGCCCTGGTGCCAGAGTTTTTTCAGACCGCCTTACGGCCTCTGACGTTGGTTTTTATGTAACGACTACTACCACCAGAGATAGTAGCCGGGACCAACGGCTTAACGTGCCATCCGAAGCACGGAATCATCTCGTAAAGGTCAATGCATAATTTAGTTAAATCCCAATCGTCAGGTTCCTAGAGAGCGTCCTAGCAGCAGCGGAAGAGTACGAGAGTATATCGCGGGACGCGTCTCAGAGCGCGGAGCGGCGCGGCGAGCGGCTCGGCGCGGTGCGCGTGGAGGGCGCCACGTTCGAGCAGCTCGCGCTCACCATGACGCACGTCGCGCCCCACGCCGACCCCGCCGTCGCGCTGCAGCCGCTCTGCGACAGCGGCGAGCACATTGAGGTCAACTTATATTGCTTTTAATGAGACGCTATGCGTTACAACCTAGTTATTTCTATAGATTACCTTAAATCATCATCAGTCTTTCTGAATATACGAACGGTTTTCTAAGCATTAGGACAGTGTAATGAAGCACGGTGTTCACTCTAGTAAGTACATAATTACTCAATGATCTGCACAGATTTGTAGGTGAAAGTCCCTATTGGTCAAGTTGTTTGCCGTAGTGTATGTAGATAAATAATGTATGAATTTGTCATAATAACTATAATATGTATATTTAAAGGTGGGGCCACACAACGCGCGCGCATACGCGGAAGCGAGCGCGCGGTGGATAGTGCGGGAGGGCATCAGGCGGCAGACGGCGGCGTTCCGGCGCGGGTTCGCGGCCGTGTTCCCGCCGCGGCGCCTGCGCGCCTTCTCGCCAACCGAGCTGCGCCTGCTGCTCTGCGGGGAGCGGGGGCCCGCCTGGACCCGCGAGCACCTGCTGCAGTACACCGAGCCCAAGCTCGGCTACACGCGCGACAGGTAACTATACTTGTATGTTCCGGCGCGGGTTCTTCTCGCCGGCCGAGCTGCGCCTGCTGCTCTGCGGGGAGCGGGGGCCCGCCTGGACCCGCGAGCACCTGCTGCAGTACACCGAGCCCAAGCTCGGCTACACGCGCGACAGGTAACTATACTTGTATGTTCCGGCGCGGGTTCTTCTCGCCGGCCGAGCTGCGCCTGCTGCTCTGCGGGGAGCGGGGGCCCGCCTGGACCCGCGAGCACCTGCTGCAGTACACCGAGCCCAAGCTCGGCTACACGCGCGACAGGTAACTATACTTGTATGTTCCGGCGCGGGTTCTTCTCGCCGGCCGAGCTGCGCCTGCTGCTCTGCGGGGAGCGGGGGCCCGCCTGGACCCGCGAGCACCTGCTGCAGTACACCGAGCCCAAGCTCGGCTACACGCGCGACAGGTAACTATACTTGTATGTTCCGGCGCGGGTTCTTCTCGCCGGCCGAGCTGCGCCTGCTGCTCTGCGGGGAGCGGGGGCCCGCCTGGACCCGCGAGCACCTGCTGCAGTACACCGAGCCCAAGCTCGGCTACACGCGCGACAGGTAACTATACTTGTATGTTCCGGCGCGGGTTCTTCTCGCCGGCCGAGCTGCGCCTGCTGCTCTGCGGGGAGCGGGGGCCCGCCTGGACCCGCGAGCACCTGCTGCAGTACACCGAGCCCAAGCTCGGCTACACGCGCGACAGGTAACTATACTTGTATGTTCCGGCGCGGGTTCTTCTCGCCGGCCGAGCTGCGCCTGCTGCTCTGCGGGGAGCGGGGGCCCGCCTGGACCCGCGAGCACCTGCTGCAGTACACCGAGCCCAAGCTCGGCTACACGCGCGACAGGTAACTATACTTGTATGTTCCGGCGCGGGTTCTTCTCGCCGGCCGAGCTGCGCCTGCTGCTCTGCGGGGAGCGGGGGCCCGCCTGGACCCGCGAGCACCTGCTGCAGTACACCGAGCCCAAGCTCGGCTACACGCGCGACAGGTAACTATACTTGTATGTTCCGGCGCGGGTTCTTCTCGCCGGCCGAGCTGCGCCTGCTGCTCTGCGGGGAGCGGGGGCCCGCCTGGACCCGCGAGCACCTGCTGCAGTACACCGAGCCCAAGCTCGGCTACACGCGCGACAGGTAACTATACTTGTATGTTCCAGCGCGGGTTCGCGGCGCCTGTTATGGAAGGGATCCCATAAGTGTTCTGTTTTGCCAATTTTGGTAGATCACTAAAAATTACAGATTCTTATTTTTGAAGTGCTGAAGTCATATGTTTTTTTTTCGATGGGTTTTTTATTTGTGCAAATGGATAACGATAGTAAATTTCGATTTGTGTATGTTTGTAGCTTACTAGGTGTCAAGAACTTATTCTGAAGCGGTGAAACAGGCCTTAAGTATATTATTACATCAGCCAATGCGACCCCATTGTTGGGTAAAGGCTTCCATCCGTTCTCTCCAAAATTCCCTGTTCTGTGCCTCAATAGGCCAGTACTTGAAAGCCATTCGTCCCGCCACTTTCGTCTAGTAGGCCTTACGTGCCAACAACCCCGAGAAAACTATAAAAATCTAGATGGGCCTCCATCTTTATTATTTTACGTATGCCTAAGGCGCTGTGCTATTGCCCATCGCTCGCGCGATCATGCGTTCGTCCGACGAAAATCATTGTGCCACTGTGCGACAAGAACAGACAAGAACACTGGCACAATGATTTTCGTTGGACGAACGCATGATCGCGCGAGCGATGGCAATAGGACAGCGCCTTATAGTACTCTGTGGTATGCCAGAAAGAGCGCGTAGTGTCTGCCCTGTAGGCGTGGCATGCCATCCTCGACAAAACGAGAAAAATCTAGTGGTGCCTCTGTCTTTGTTATTTTTGAATGCCAAAATGCGTGCGTGACGGTTTTTTCGTTTTGTCCCTTTGTCTGTCCTTTGTCGTGAATGGTATGCTAACTTTGTTTGACGTATTATCAGTCCCGGGTTCCTGCGGCTGGTGGAGGTGCTGGTGGAGATGTCGTGGCGCGAGCGCAAGGCGTTCCTGCAGTTCGCGACCGGCTGCAGCAGCCTGCCGCCCGGCGGCCTCGCCAACCTGCACCCCAGGCTCACTGTCGTGCGCAAGGTACGCCTTCTACCACCCACTGACTTATTTTAGATAAGTGAATAATGAACGCAACACTTCATATTGAAACGCTTTCTAAAACATGCTTTAATAAAATTTTACATGTTTAAAATAAATGGCGTGTACAAAAACTATCAGTTTAGATCAGCGTTGTAGAATACACCTTTCTACTAAGGGTTGGTTGAGGTTGATGTATATAATGAAACACAGATATAGTCTTCACTAGTCAATGTGACTAGCGCACGTGTCCGCACAGCACGGCGGTCGGTGCACGAATACCGAGCGAATGCACGATAGATATTCACCACAGACCGCGTCTGCCGATAGACGGCGCTACCGGCGCTTTCCACATTAACTACTCTTTATTGCTGTACACTACATCCCTTTCTTGTTTTAATTTATTTTTTACCTTAACTCGAATCTACCACCGCTTCGGAAGGTATAGCCCGTGGAGAAGAAGCGGCGCAAGAAACTCCACAGTTTAGCTAATCTCTTAAATCTTATTTACAATACAGTGTTGACTGTTATCAATGCTATTACATCAAACAAATTACGAATAACTTATTGAGACTAATTTGTTTACAGAAAATAGATATTTATCAAATATTGATCTGAAATTGTCAAACACCAAATTCAACGATAAACAATGTTTATGGAAATTACAATCTCATTATATTAGCATATTTCAGTTATTGTTACTTCTGTTCTATACTATCCCTTCCCTATAAAAATGTTTTTCTATTGATAGGTAGGTAAGTAAACCTACAAAAATAACGTTCCATAGATCTTTATTATCTCTTATTTATTTATTTTGGCTAACTAGTAGTCAAAGTCACTGCTTCAAGATCGCTTCCATTTCCGTTTTAACAAATTAAGGAGGTAAGGACAAGAGTGAATCTGTGATAAGCACATACACTTATGCACTCAAAATATTCTGGCGGGTGCCAGCCATTGCAATCAAGCACTCACAGCTATTTTATTTGCATGACCCTTTAGCTTTTGCTAACAACTTGATAGTTGCATGGCTCTGTAACCCATATCATTTTATTGTTGCATGATATTTTAGCTTTCGCTAACAACTTCATAGTTGCATGGTCCTATAACCCATATAATTGTACAGTTTCATGAATGCTGATATAACGCTGACTGACAACAATATTAAGTAAGGTACACTAGGTCGCTTTCGTTGCCAGCTATGTTCAGTAGTTACCTTTAGTTAGTCGACTAGACTAGTTTTGAGATATCAGCAGTTTCAATTTAATGGACCCTTTTAATAAATAGATACTATTTAACTCAACCTATACAGATAAAATGCTGATACCTAAATTAAAATAATAATCGTAATAATTCAATTCAATGTTCTTTGACCCACTTTAATGCTGATCTTTGACGGTGTTGCAATTACTCAAAAGATTCGCAATTTAATACGTAGTCACAATTTAATGTTACGGGCAGGTATAAAATCAGAGTCCACACATTACTGTCGCTCTCATTTAGGGCTCTATGCCACGAGCACAATTTCAGCCAACGCCCTGTTTTATTCATCTATTTCCCATTTGGTCTGTAAAAAGTTCTACCCCATTAGTATTGGAATAAACTGTTGTAGTTGAAAAGCTTGTCATTCTCTCACCATTTGGTAAGTCATTCCATCTATAAACCAAAAATAAAAAAGAAGTCTAGCCTACTACAATAGTATGCTAGACTAGAAACTTGAGATTTGATTCCGCCATCTTGGTACTCACGAATATTGTTTTAGCAAAGGGTCTGATGGTGGTCTACCCTATGAGTTATTTTGTCTGCTATACCCTAAGCATTCAGTCACTAAAGCAGTATTCCAAATAAATTTTATAAATTGGCATAATATTTCCTGCCGTTCAACAGTGAATAAGTTATTATAATTAATTTCCCTTATACATACATTTCTTTTTAGAAACAAATTATCTGATATCGACTTACAGTAGAGAAAAACTATATTATGTTATTTGTAGTTAAAATGTATCTCTGTCATTGAATTACTTATTTATTATTAGAATTCCTATGAAGCATTAAGTGACGAGATATTTTGTAACTACAAAGAGTAGTTTGGTTATTAGGTATACATACATACCTATACATTTCTATAACAATAAAAATAAAATAAACTATAACCAATTTAGCAATTAGTTGTTAGTTACATGTAACGTCATGAAACTCATGAAAATATTGTGTAATGTAAGGTATACTTAGATATGTATCTGAAACATTAGTTACTTACTCATTATTTAAACACTAATAATGTTTTCATTTTAAGAACCATACAGTTATATCATTTGGTAGGCTTTAAGAAAATAATGCTATTTTTAATTACAATGTACATGAATTAAGTGCAACTGTTGTTTCAACTTAATTGCGTGGCGTAATATTATTACAGAACTGCAAATCATTTTGTTTTTTGACTTGCTTGCACTGAAAATTATATTCTTTATTTAAAATATTATGAGTAACCGATTTGGTTCAAGTACAGTATAGTATACTTTAACACATACAAATGAATAAATTAACAGTGCAGTGCAGTGCCTGCAGTGATTAGGTAAGATACCGATTTTATCTATACAAAGAAGAAAGTGCAATAAGTCATTAATTCCTTTAGAGTTATTCATAAAATGCGTAGCTACTCACAATAATTAATGTCAATGGAATGACAAACTACAAGCTGCCAATAATTATATATTTGACTTGTCATCTGAATGACCAACTACAAGCTGCTGATAGTAAATTTGATAGCATTTGATGCCCAGCTAAAAGTTGCAAATGTCAATTGAATGACCAGCTACAAGTTGCTAATGTCAATTAAATGAACAGCTGAAAGCTGCCAATGTCAATTGAATGACCAGTTACAAGTTGCTAATGTCAATTAAATGACCAGCTGAAACATGCTAATGTCAATAAAATGACCAGCTGAATGATGCTAATGTCAATTGAATGACCAGCTACAAGTTTCTAATGTCAATTGAATAACCAGCTAAAAGCTGCCTATGTCAATTGAATGACTGAATGACCAGCTACAAGTTGCTAATGTCAATTAAATGACCAGCTGAAAGATGCCAATGTCAATTGAATTACCAGCTACAAGTTTCTAATGTCAATAGAATGACCAGCTAAAAGCTGCCTATGTCAATTGAATGACCAGCTGAAAGATGCTAATGTCAATTGAATGACCTGCTACAAGTTTCTAATGTCAATTGAATGAACAGCTAAAAGCTGCTAATGTCAATTGAATTGACCAGCTGTACGTTGCTAATAACTGTTTGTTGTACATGGCAAACCACTAACCATTAACCAGCTACAAGCTGACAATATCAGAGTAATCAATCACCCTGACCATTTCAAAACTCTTAGCTATTAATTGGAGACATTTTCTCTTTATTAAGCAATAAAGCAAGTAGGTATGGTTCAATCGGCGCCTTAGCAGTCGTCCTGTTGAAGGCTGGTTTCTCTGTGACATCTAGGAACATACAATCTGCGAACAAAATTGTTAACCAGTATTATCGGTTTGGTTATGAATGTTACGATGCTTGAATATGATATAGTTATTAATCTTCTCTCAACTGAGATGAGCGTTTCTTGTTAAAATGTGAGTAGGTATTTCAAGAAATACTAAATTTAATATGAAATCACCTGATCATTTTCTGATCTTTTTTGATACTTTTTGTAAATAATTGTCTGAATTAACATTGATCGTTAAAATATAAAATTCCTTGCTCAAATAGCCAAAGAAACTAATTAGTTTCGCCACAACAATGTTGCAAAGATAAGATCAACGTAAGGTTACCGAATTGAAGTTCTATAAAGTATAGATTACGTCAAACAAGTTCCGGTAACAAATCGGATGATGATGATGATTGGCAATTATGTTGGTACCATTGATGTTTGAATTGAAATATTTTCATGAACTAGTACCACCAAATAAGCTCCGAATGTGTTGTATATTATTATTGTTCTCGCATACCTACACTGAGAATGTCCAATAAGTAAAACGTTTAAAACGTTAAACTTTGGATTTCAACTTAAAGTTTTTGTGACATCAGAATGTTCGTCACGCCGAATGTTCGTTACGCCGAATGTTCGCTACGTCGAATGTACGTTACTCAGAACATTCGTTATGTCAAATGTTCGTGACGCCGAACGTTCGTTACGCCGAACGCTCGTTACGCCGAACGCTCGTTACGCCGAACGTTCGTTATGCCGAATGTTCGTTACACCGAATGTTCGTTACGCCGAACGTTCGTTACGCCGAACGTTCGTTACGCCGAACGTTCGTTACGCCGAACGCTCGTTACGCCGAATGTTCGTTACGCCGAATGTTCGTTATGCTGAATGTTCGTTACGCCGAACATCCGTTACGCCGAACGTTCTATACGTAGAATGTTCGGTACGCATAATGGTAATAAGTAACTTTTATTAGAGACCATTACAACTACGAAGTAAGACAATTACTTAAAAATGACAATGCGTCAATATAAGTATAAAAAACTATTGGAATAAACTCACTTGGCATATCTTGGTTACCTAATCCTGTTCGTCTCGAATCAAGACACTATTCTTAACCTTTGGTATGCCAGAACGCGGATCAGCATGATGAAAACCATTTATTTCTATTGTGTCTGGTTTTTCCGGCATACGAGAGGTTAATGGGCGTATTTTGGATACCTATTAGGCCATAATGACGGACTACAAGCATGCATTAGTATATGCTCACGACTACACTCCCCGAGGAGCAGTCAGAGACTCCAAAACCCCAGGACACCCTTGCCCCACCAGCACCGAAACTCCGTCCAGTCACGTGTGACGGGCAGTGAAACTGGAGCTACGGACTACGAGGCCCTTTTATATTGGCGGAATGCTTTGAATAAATTCTTTTAATCGTTTAAAGTAATACAGAATGATTACGTGACCTTAAAGATTGATGTCCACAGCTGGCGTACATTTGTCCATCCTAGGCGCCGCGCCGCGCCGTCACGTGTTGTCCCACACCTTACTCCTGTCTGGTCTCCCCTCTTTCCTCCAGCATCAGCATTCGATGATCGACATGTGGGAAAAGAAATACAGTATGTAGATAATTCCAAATAAACGATTTAAAATCGGGACAAAAAACTATTTTTCCTTTTCTTTTGAAATATATTTTTATCACTGTGAACTTTAGGCAAAAATAAAGCAACGCTAGCAGAAACCAGATAATTAAGATAATTCCCAATAAACGATTTAAAATCGGGACAAAACTATTTTTACTTTTCTTTTGAAATATATTTTAACACTGTGTAACTTATTAGGCAACAAACAAAGCAACGCTATTAGAAACCGTCTTCGATTGTGTTTAAATAAATCGCTTAGCTTCCTTAAAGGAACAGTGTAATTTTATTTCGTAGGCACCGTTTGCATTTTAAAATTTTCAACACTCAACAAACTGATAAGCACTTTACTCACGTGAATTTCGAATCCCGTCGTCGCCAATGTAGAATACACCTTTCTACTAAGGGTTGGTTGAGGTTGATGTATATAATGAAACACAGATATAGTCTTCACTAGTCAATGTGACTAGCGCACGTCCGCACAGCACGGCGGTCGGTGCACGAATACCGAGCGAATGCACGATAGATATTCACCACAGACCGCGTCTGCCGATAGACGGCGCTACCGGCGCTTTCCACATTAACTACTCTTTATTGCTGTACACTACAAGCGTGACATATTTTGCTGACTACACCATGACTACACCCTGTATATGGTGTAGTCAGCAAAATATCACACTGTCGCTGTCTACACAGTTGCATTACTTTAATATACTTACGATACTGAAAAACTTTCCTAAAGAAACAAAGAAAAATTCGCATAAAACAACAACTTTTCATATAAACATTCGTTTAGCTGTTTGAATTTTGTATGAAAAGCCCTTTTTTTTCGCTAATTTCCTATAGGTTTCTTAGGGAAAGTCTAAACATTATGGTACTAAAAGTAATGCAATTTGTCTACCCTGTTGAGTTTTTATTAGGGCAAATTGGTTAAATGATTGAAATACTTACAGATATTGTTCGAATTTAATTACTAATTATTTAATTACAATTGGCTACTTGACAACTAGTCAAATCAGCTACTCTTTATCGGACGTCAAAACATGCGCTTTGTATGAAGATTTGTACTAAATATTGAGTTGTGACGTCATCGACATTTTCATTACTTTTTATAGTTTATCTTGTTATTAAAAATAGTATTCAAGCTAAAAACTCAATGGGAGTTTAGCGTTATTTTCTAACCCTTTTTTTATTGAGTAGATAAAAATAAAATATATTGAATGTAGTCAAATACCCAATTGTAGTGCTAGACAGGTAAAGCCCGACCAGAAAAATAAAAACCTCGTTATGTTGCGGAAAATCATTGCAACTAATTTGTGTACTTGCAATATTGTCATTAAAGGTTATAGTCGATTGCAGCGCCCCAAAAACATGTTTTCCATTTTTCTGGTCGGGCTTTACTTAAGATTTTCAGGATAGCTGCTTTCATTTCAATAAACGGTTGTATTTGTTTGGCAGGTGGATGCGGGAGACGGTTCGTACCCGTCAGTGAACACGTGCGTGCACTACCTCAAGCTGCCCGAGTACTCGTGCAAGGAGGTGCTGCGCGAGAGACTGCTCGCCGCCACCAACGAGCGAGGCTTCCATCTCAACTAGACACGCGTGTATCTCCAAATAGGCTAAGAATGTTAACGCCTTCGTTGTGACCACGTACTGACTACAAAGGCAGAATGGAACTAGTGGTTGAGCTCGGCGGTCGGGACGCGGTGAGCGACCGGGAAGCGAGTCCCAGTACCGACTTACCTGCGCGCGGTACCGACTTTGCCGGTGCCCCGTCCCCCGCACACCGCGCGAGCATAGACCCGCCGCGACGGCTGAGCGAGCGGAACCACTGTATTATAATTACACTATGGCTATATACAGGGTCCAACTCAAAATGCTGACGGTTTTTTAAGACGATGATCAGACCATCAAACTGAACAACTTTCGAAGAAAAAAAATCGCGAAAAAAAGTCAGCTGTCCCATTCATTTTGGTCGAGTGCGATTGTAGTTTTATATGGAACAGCTGACATATTTTTCGCGTTTTCGACCTTGGTCTCCCATAAAGAAAGTTGTTCAGTTTGATGGTCTGATAATCTCCTTAAAAACCATCAGCGTATTAAGTTGCATTATGTGGCTAAATTAGATTCGATTTATTGCGTTACAGATAAATGATATTAGATTAGAATAGAAACAGCTTTTTAGCGAATCTTGTTAAATTTTATGACTTTAATAGCTAAATGATTTGGTGGTTAACATCATTATTTAAGCTGTTCCTGTTTGAACTCTAATTTCTATCCAATCTACGGTATAATACGATATAATCTGACGTTGTGGGGCTATGTACTAGAAAGTAATACCGCACGTGAATCAGAGATATTGAATGTAATCAAATAAGACAACATGAGCATCTTCATAGCATCATAGTCAGCTGTCATTGTTCAATATAACATGTTCTTGGCATTTTGCTAATTGTCTTTTTGCTAATCACTATCGTAAATGTATTGGTACAACACACATGCCATTATATACTCGAGGTAAAAGTATATTTCAAATGAAATAATAGCTTTTTAGTCGTTTTTGGAAACTACGCCACGGGCTTTCCACTTTTTTGATTAAATGTTTTTGTGTGTGAGACTAAATTCGAAAGAAAACAAGAGGCTTTCATTTGGTGTGTGTGTATTTTGATCTAGAATAGATCTCTGTGATGTATTTTGTTATGTATACTTACTTGAAATTTGGTGAAGTAATTGGTGTTTCTCATTCTCACGCGTTTCTTTTATTTTCATACAATTTGAGAATTATGTTTATGTTAAGATGTTGCATTATGTGACAACACAATATTTGTCTACCTAAAATTCAAAATTAAATTAAGCTTTCTCATAGTCGGCCTATTGCAAAGGTACTTGGAACCTGGTTACATAAAATTGTATTGATGTTCTAATAAATATAAGCAATTTGACGACACAGTATAACAAAGTCCCAAGTATTAACCTAACATTTTGATAACCCGACTGTACCTAAATATTGTATTTACTTAAAATAACACTGCAGCGTTCTTTTTTGTCCATTTATAGTTGTACAAGATTATCTTGGACCAACAGCCCTAAAATGTCAGAAAATCTTGATGTGAACCTTTCTATCACACGGGTGTGACTTTATTACTATATCTATTTTTGTATCTGTCCGTATGATTTCATATATTGTACTGATTATATTTACTCTTTTCTATTATCTATTTGTTATGTCGTTTTTAAGTATCAAGATGATGAATAACGTTATTTAGTGATGCAGTATCTATTTTAATTGGTAACGTTTTGATTTGGCAGCATATAATAAGACTTATTACTATCCTTTCAACTTCTGTCTAACCTTTTGTGTTTAAAGTGTTTCCTCTTAAATTGACGATCTAGACAAAATATTGGCAAGAGTGCCGATCTTTATGAAATATCAAGAAAACCCGAGAAATTCAAATTTTTATCCCTCTAATAAGAGATTGGTTAGAGTACTTATAAAAAAAGTTATAAAAATATCAATCGTTTTTTTTTATTAGGACTGAAATCAGAAAAGGAAATTATCTTCAGGGTGTGAGACACTAGAAATGTATGATCTATATTTAGCTATGTTCCTTTAGTTAAATAATTTTGTCAACTAAAAGTTGGTATTGTGATTTATTATATAAAATATTGTACGAATTAAAAGATATCTAGTTTAAATTAAATAGCTATTTAGATTAAAATTATTAACAATATATCATCTTGTAGTGCTCCAATATTGTTGAGGATTGCATAAATAAACTAAGTAAAAATTTATTTTGTTGTCTTATTGAACCGTTATTGTAATGATAACAAAACCTAATCGTAATTGCAAAAATATTTTCCTTGAGACATGTGTAGTGCTTGCTACTCCGCTGATATCTTGATTATGCGAAATATCACAATCAAGAGCTCAGCCTACCTCAGGAAACGCGAAAAAAATCTGCTGTTCCTTTGAGTCGGCATATTAAGGGGCGTCCGCCCGGTTTTGGGTAACTTTGTAACCATTTTATACATTAACTATGGCACTTTTTAAGCAGAAAACAAAACTGAACAATCTACAGGATATGAGAAGTGATGTGGTTTTTCTCCAAATTTATTTTAATTAATAAAACTGAAGAAAAACGACTCTAAAGTCACCTCTTTTTTTCCAGTTGTAACCGTTTTGCTCTTACATTGTTGATCAGAAGAATACGAAAATTTATAAAATTCTTCAGAATACAATATAAAATGATGTGGTTTTCTTATTTTTTGAAAATTCATAAAAAATCATACAGGTTTTCAAAGAAAACGGAAAATTCTGAGCCGCGCAATTGAAGCGGGATGGCTAATTGCAAAAGTTTGCTTGTAAGGGTCAGCGCACACCCAGCGTAAAACTGTTCGAGCATGCGCGAGCAGATTTCATTGATTCAATTGATAATGAACTCTATTCCCATTGAAATAAAGTTGAAAATAGCTTGCAAGTGATTAATTCCCTTAAGCGTCTGTTCGAGTATGCTCGCGTATGCTCCTCGCGGCGACGGGAGCAGTCGCGAGCATGCTCGCGCATGCTCGCGCATGCTCGAGCATGTTCGAGCATACGCCCGTGTCGATGCTTGCGATCCGTCGTAAGTGTTGCCGCCTCGGCCGGTTTCGGACTAAATCTAGCATATTTTTTAACTACTTTAGCCCGAAAAGGGCAATTTACTACAGATAATATTATATAATAATCGAACTCTTTTTGAAAATACAAAGAAAATCTAAAAGGTCGAAACAGATTTAGTAGGTTTTCAAATTGTTCATATTCCATTTTATAGTACCTAGCCATAAAATAACTGTCCCTAGAACTTTAAACCGTAGCACAGCACAGGGCGTAGTATTTCCCAAATATAAGTACATCTTTCTTGCCTCTTTTCATCTTATTGATGTGCTCTTCTTGCTCCTCTTCCTTTGCTAGTAACCCAATAATTACCAAATCCCAGTCTACCATACTTTAAAATTGTTGTTATCGCACGTCTTTACTATAAAATATTGTAAACACAACGCAAAATTCACTACGTCAACTGTAGCAACACGGGAGCATCCGCGAGACTGTTCGAACACGCGCGAGCATGCTCCGCCGCTGCCGCCGGCGGATTTTGCCGCTAGGTGTGCGCGACTGCAAAGAACATGCTCGAGCATGCGCGAGCAGTTCTACGCTGGGTGTGCGCTGACCCTTAGAAAGAGCCTTGCAGATGGGAGGAGTAGCCTTAAGAAGGACCCTATACAGGGTGGCTGTTCCTTTGAGTAGGCATATTAAGGGTTGAACCTCATCTGGCAGCACCGCATCGCCTTTTTCTGTCGCTCCATCCTTTTCTGTCACTCAGGAACGTCATTTGCTAGAGCAAATAAGGAAGACAGAACGCCATCGCAAGCTATAAGAAAACGTTGTTAGGAGACTAACCCTAACTTTTGGAGTATTTCACTTCTGCATTCACAGATTTTGAAAAAAATGAACAGTCATCGAGAAAATCTGCAATTTCCACAAAACTTATTTTTCATCCCATTCGATCCTCTTACTGATAAGGAACATAAGTCTCTATGGGGTCAACCGAGGTCGAGGTACTAGAACTCTCAGAAAATGCAAAATTAAATCCCATACATTTTAGTCGGGACATAACCAAATCACCTATAGTGATGATTTTGTAAACCCTTCAAATTTTCAGGGGTTGTTCAGACCACCAAACTGAACAACTTTTACTATGGAAGCAAATTTGAAACCTCAAAAAAAAATCTGCTGTTTCATAGTAAATTGCAAGGACTAGGTAGTAGGTACTAGACTCTTTTTTTTTGCGATTTCAGGTTCGCTCCAATAGTAAAAGTTGTTCAGTTTGATACTCTGAACCACCCCTGAAAATTTGAAGGGTTTACAAAATCATCACTATAGGTGATTTGGGTATTTCCCAGTGAACGCAAATGTATTTCCCCACTAAAATGTATGGGAATTAAATTTTGCATTTTCTGAGAGTTCTCGTACCTCGACCTATGTGTGTGTGCACTGAGAGATCACATCTTGAATTCGGAAATAAAGTACTGCAGGTTTTAGTAGTAGTTGTAAAACAATTGTAAAACCTGCGTCATGGAATTTGTAAAGCGATAATTAAAAAGATATAACCTAAAACGTGTGAGCTCTCAATCCTCACAGAGGACCTTCTACATCTGGGAAAGTATTAAGTTTAAACCAAGATTTTGCTTACAGACTTTTAGTAGTACTTTATTTACAACGAATCTACCATATAACATGATACACAGCATCCTATACAAAAAATTACAAAGCCTTTTCACTGAGCTCTCAATCCACACACATGAAATTTTCAATGATAGCATTTTATCGTTAATTTATTAAAAAATCAATATTATTTGCGTTTAACTTTTAGTAAAAACTGTAAGGAAATTTGTAAAAGAAAGAATACATAGCAAATATTACCTCATTCTATGTAATTCGCATTTAATTTCGAGCTCTCAATCCACACGTTTCAAAATAACAAATCATTTGTAAAACAATGAAAATAACACCTACAATAATGCAAAGCCGCAAATATTTAGTAAAAAAGTTATACTAAATCTTACCAATTTCAGATCCTGGATTAACGGCAAGGAACATATGTACTCCGTGGAAAATGAGAAAAACAGCTTCGATAATTCTGCTCAAATAAACCGAGCAAGGTGACCACAAACTAAATCTTCCTGGGACATCATGATTATTCATTTCTCATAGGTACTTTGAAAGTAGGTAAGTAATTGTTTATCTATGAAGCGGTTGGAAAGGGATGCATGAGGATAAATTTTAAATATACCATTTCAAAAAAAGATACGAATAAATTTTAGATTTGATTTTGAAATCACTCGGCGTGTCTATGCGAAGAGTCATACGAAGATATAGTAAGTTCATGGACATAGAGTTCAGCTATGCGTCGTGTGTAGGTATGCTACAGTGAGAATGAGATAGAGTGATCTTCCCGAGTGATATTTACACGTTTTAAAACGGGTCCTTAGGAAAAATTTGCAACGAGTAAGTAGGTAGGTATCCTTTTTTTTCAAATATATTTAATATTTATCCTCATGCATCACTTTCCAGTTTTCCACCCGCTTCACAGTGTTGTCACGTTAGCCACTTCTTGGCTAGATCTAGCAACATGTTTGAACTTGTCAGCTACAAAAAAAAATCAGTGGCTAAATAATTTACGAAAAAATTAAATAAAAGAAAATACATTTTCCCATACAAAATGTTGATTAGTTGGTTGATTTTTGAAAGTCAAATCAGCACACTGGTAGCATGCCAACCCGCGATAGCCGTGATACGGCTTTATCACTTCTTTTATCTCGTTTGTTCGCGCGCAAAACAACGAGATATAAGACGTGATAAAGCTGTATCACGGCTATCGCGGGTTGGCATGCTACCAGTGCTGCAGTAGAAAGATTCATAGTAATTTTGACATTTTCTACTGCTGAGTTCAAAGTGTGAGTTTCAAAAATCGCATTCCAGATCAGTTTGCTCCGCTGGCTCCGATATAGTTAGTAGGTAAAAGTTGTTCAGTTTGACGGGTAAGTCTGGGGTTTAAAAGGATGCTACTGATATCAATTTCACTCTGTATGTGTATACTGATGCTGCATTCATATCGACGCAAATGTAAATTAGTATCTAAAGTTTAGTTTTTACCTTTTTTGACCGTGTTTATGACTTAGTGTGGACCACCCCATTTCTTTCCTTATATGGATATCGTACGAGGCGACTAAGGGATAATGTATCTTGTGCAGTGTTTTTGTGGGCAAAAGGCCTAACTGACATGACATGACATGACACATTATTTCATCCCGAAACCTTATAGGCGAGGCTTGCTACAGCTAAGTATATTATACACGCTAAAATGTAGTTAGTTCTTTGGATTCGTCCAAGGTACCTGGTTAACTGACCATTCCGAAAGGTACATATATTATAGTCGTGAGTTTATGAATGTATTCCGAAGTATATTAAATTTTAAATAGGAACAAAGGGAAAGCGGTTGTGAAATAGAAATTGCAGGATAATTTCACCATGTTGTTATTCATTTCTTTTCATTGTATCGATTAGGACACTGGGTCCCGTGTACTTCGCAACACTAGCTGTACGCTGCCCGACCCAGCAACATAGTGCAACCTTGGTCATTTACACAATTTTCATACCCACAATAAGTACCAACTAAACGTGCTTTCAGTATAAAAACTTGTTAACCGTTGGCATAGGCATCAGTCATCTAGTTAGGTCTCAACAGTTCAGTGGTAGTATGAGGTCCTCAATAATATGCTGCGTCGCCCTGGCGGCGCTGGCTAGCGTGAGCTGTCGGGAGTTGCCCCGAGAGAAGCGCGACGCCGACCTGGAGCCCGCCGCCACCGGCCACGGCGGCAAGTGGGACAAGGGCGGCGGCCACGAGCACCACGCCCACCACCACCATGACCACGGCGACAAGGGCCACAAGGGCTACAAGGGACACCACCATCACGAGCACGGCAAGAAGGGCCATCACCACCACGAGGGGCACAAGGGCCACCACGACGAGCACGGCGGCCACAAGAAGCACCACCATCACGACGACGGACACCACCACGAACACCACCACGGCGAGAAGGGCCACAAGGGACATGGTCACCACGAGAAAGGCCACTACCACAAAGGACACTCGACCAAAGGACATCACGGTGTTCACAAACACGACGAGTTTAAGAAAGAGAAACATTTCCACGATCACCATCACGACGGCGGCCATCACGAGCATCACGGCGGACACCACGAGGAGCACGGCCACAAGAAGGGAGGTGAATTCCACAAGGGACACAAGCACGGCGGTCATCACCACCACGAGCACGGCAAGAAGGGTCACCATGAGAAGGGAGGACACCATCACGATCATAAGGGTCATCACGACGAGGGCGGTCACCATGAGCATCACCATCATCATCATGACCACGGGAAGAAGGGAGGTCATGAGGACCACAAGCACTGGGGTCACAAAAAGGGCCATTAAGTGGCGACCTGTTCCAAAGACATGCCAATACTACAGTTAGGTTAAACTAATTAAGCTAGATAGCTACCTATATATTGTTTTGTTGACTGTGATGTTTTATACTTGTACGTATTAAATAAAAATATTTTTAAGTGTTAGAATTTGACGTTGTTTATTTTTATTAATGCCATCCACACGACTGAAATACGTACTGTGAAATAGATCTACAAAAACAAACTTATCAATTTCACTGCACGTTTCGTTTCGACAACAAAGTTACATAAAATGTTGGCGGTGGTTCGTTGGCAACGGCTCCCGGCCAGATAAGTATTGAGAAAGTAGAGCGCTGCCCGAGATTGGCCTACATTTTAGTGGGCAACGAATTAGTCGTTGTTGCAATCTACCGTTTCCTATAGAAAACACTTGCAGCCGCAGACTGAAATTGATAACGTTTCTCAACTGAAGTCTAGATACGCCAATAAGTTAGATCCAAGAAGTTTCAGTTGAGCAGAGCCAGCCGGCTGGGTAAAACATCGATAAGCGGAAAGCGAACTTCGGCTTGAAAAGGGGTAGATTATTAACGCGAGAACTTAGGTAATTATAAAATAATACTGTCTAAGACAAAGAATTGTAATAATTTTAAGCACACATTGAGTTGGGTGGACCTCCAAGACAAATTAAGACGGTGGTTAGTCATTCAAACTCAAGAAATATAACTAATGCTTATATATTATATAGGACAAAAGCGGAAAACGCAAAACATATTTTTACTTGCAGATCGGCACGCTGAAAACTGAAAGAAATATAAAGTACCTACTTATAAATACTTGTATACTTATAAATATACACAATACAGTCTAAGCTTCTATTTTTTTATTACTCGAAAAATATTGGGTAAAATATAGGGACACTTTTTTAAGGGGATGATCAGACCATCAAACTGAACAACTTTCTCTATGGCACCAACATCGAAATCGCGAAAAAAAAATCTGCTCGTCCATACAAAACTGCAAACCTACTCGAGCCATAGGTATGGGACAGCTGTTTTTTTTTCGCGATTTCGATGTTGGTCCCATAGAGAAAGTTGTTCGGTTTAATGGTCTGATCATCCCCTTAAAAAAGTGTCAGCATATTAAGAAGGACCCTGTATAAAAGGTGTCGTATTCAGACAATATTTGGCCGACATAATTTTCTCTTATATCTGTCATCCCCCTCTCTATCTGTCTGATTATCCCCTTAAAAAACCGTCAGCATATATTAAGAAGGACCCTCTAGGTATAAACAAATCATCATCATCACAGGCATTTACATCTGTTGCAGATGATTCAAGCAGTGCTTTTGGAGAAGCACTTTTCTCTCATGGCTGTACGAGAGCCGCATACACGTTCACAGCCTCTACAACGGAACTGTACGCCGCCAGTGCTTGTCCTTTTATAAAAAAACACGAGCTTTTGACCCGCGACTTCGTGGATTACCCCTTTGGAGGTCGATTTTCGAATAATCCTACTTTAGTGCACCCCTGCATCCTCTGTAGAATATATGTTCCATATCTTCAGAGGTTTAGGCTGTGCGTTGTCTGTCGTCACGGAAGTATAGATAATGAAAAATCGACGCGGCAGATTTCTCTGAAAAGTCGAAAGAATTTTGGTTCAGTTAACGTTATGTATAGTAGAAACGGATTTACGTTTCTTTTGAAAGCGATCTCAAATGTTAGTAGTACTAACTACGTCATGCTCGTTTTAGGGTGCGCGTTACTTTCTTTTCCGGTTCATTTTGAAGCTTTACCAGTAGCAAAATCTAAAAAGACACTACCGTTACCTTGAATAGAAAAAACTGGAGAGGAACGAGAATTGAGTCTAATATTGAGTCAGCATCCCCACCCTCCGCCACATCCCTAATACACCTATTTCCCAGACAGTAATCTTTAGCAATTAAAAGCACTGCATCGAGTTCAGGTAATGTCGACTTCCAGTGTCTGTCTTTAATGTTTTGTTTCTTTCTCTTATTTACTGCAAATTGAAACTTGGAAAGAGTACAGGCCTACGGGTTAAAGAAAAAAAGGAGTTTTTTATTTTACTGCTATATGTAGTCCAGTTAATGTTTCCATTGCCTACAATGCGTAAAGCTTAAGAGGACAGGCGGGCTGAAATTTTAATTTGAAGAATAGGTCTATTTTCCGACTGAATACGTATTTGTCAGATCCGCCCCACCAATACACCCGGCACCCCACCGACTAGAGTGCGAAAGAGACAACTACAGCTCGGACCGATTTTGTGTACAAAAAATCGACGAAATCAGCGAAATCAGCATTTCGTATTCCTTTGTTTCCTCCTCCAAAACTAAACCGATTTTAATAATTCTTTCAAAAATAATACGAGAAAAACTTTGGCTTTGTTTGTATGTTTTGTTTTTTTATATTCGTCAAATTTGTTTACTGGGTGTCTGAAAACGGGGACTAAAATTGGTAATTTTCGAAGGTCCCAAGTTCTTACAGTAATGAATTAATGCAAAAAAGCAAAACATAGGGACATGGCAGAGGCGACATAGATTGTATGGTAAAAAAATATTTGCTCTAGTGTCATTCTCCCTGGATAACCAGCACGGCTAGCATGCCACCCACGACAAAGCGTTTAAACGAGAAAACCGTCATGCGCGCTCTTTTTGGCATACGTAAAATAATAAAGATAGAGGCACGTCTCGATTTTTGTCGTTTTCTCGGGGGTGGCATGCTAGGCCTACAGGGAGAAAACAGGGGAAAACGTTTGTTGGAAAAAACCGTACTGGTCTAACCTCTTAACTGAAAAATTGCGACTTTTAAAAAATATGCCTTGGTCCGATCTAGGCAAAAGTCGACCAACATGAACAAATCTCGACTTTTCATGTTATATTCTATACTGTACTACAATGATTGTGTTTACTAATTGCATTAGATTGTACTCTCTCGTCCTACCCTCCTGAATCAGACGGAACGGGCAACCGACACAATTGAGAGAGGGAATTTATACATGTGCACACTCTTATTATCAAGATATTTAAAGTGCTTAAAAATAACCATTAATAAACCAAGTCGCTGTTGTCGAATTAGTTTATAAATGAGAATTCATTCATCTATATATAAAAGAGTTCCCTGACTGATAGACAACACACATCCTAAATTCCTAAACCGCTGAAGAGAGAAACATGATTCTACAGAAGATGTACGGGCGCTAAGAATGGATTTTTCGAAAAACGACCCCTAAAGGGGTAAATCCACGCGGACGAAGACGCGGGCAAAAGCTCGTTTATATGATATTGTAAAGAAACATTAGGTAGATACCTATTCTAAGTTAATTAATTTTACAGCCAGTGCTCATTGTTTCTGTACAAACCATTTGTTTACAAATCGGTCGGCAGCGCAGCGCGGTGGCGACTTGTCTCTTGCACGTCTTGTTTTATTGCGTCATTCATAACGATCGTTTCGATGCGGTCGTGAAGGTAGACGGCGTTATTTTCACGGTCGGTGTCCGTAAATGCGTATTATTATAAGTACCTACCCGTACTGCTACTGCGGTGCTATTAGCTCATTATTACTATCTTCATCGTAGGTATAGACTGATTGTGAATTTGTTCCGTTTGAACATACACAGCATTCAGAACATGTCTATTTATTTCCAGTGCCCACAACTTCGTACGCGCAGACCACACTGTACAGACAAATGACGTACACCTATCTATTTTGGAAATTTTTAAATACTTACGTACACTATACAGGAAGATTTTTTTATCACCATCCAAATTTTTTCTACATGTTTGGTATCACTTATAGAACCCATTTCATTAAAAAAAAGGGCAGGTCAAAATTGCACATTTAAAAATGTTATCCTACAGAATTTTCCATAAAGCTTGGTCATCGAGTTGCATATTCGTACCGACCGGGTGTGGCAGGACCGGGGGGCGAAGCCCTAGCTTCAGAGTCCCACGCATTGTAAACTTAACAGGAACACCCAACACTTTCAAAACATTGTTAAAATGTTATACTAGTCCCTTATTTTGTTTATTTTTGTTCAATGACACGGTTAAATAAAGTACTCTTTGAATGACACCATGCTATCTCTTAGAACATCAGCCCCTGAACAGCTCTGAATTTAAAACAACACAATCTAGGAGAGGATTTTAAAACCATTTTCGTTGTGTTGCCACGTAAGGAGAGTAATACCCATGTCATTAGGGGTGTTTTCCATTATTCGTTAGCAACATTCGTTTGACTAAAAAGTAACAAAGCCATAAATCCTTAAAAAAGAAAAAGTTTAACTGTCATCCGCCATTTTCATTGACAGTTTGTTTTTGAAAAATTTTCAGCATAATAATTGCCGTTTTTCATCTTGGATTCTTTTTTGGTTTGTGAAAACTGTGTCTTTGTCGGACCCTGACTGCTACCTACTGATAAAATGTATCAAAAATCATGCTGCAAACTGGATGTTTAGTAAACGTTGGTTGTGGTGAGTACCGTACAATTTTATTAATATGGTAAAAGTGGTAACATACAGCGCCGCAAGAACTGCGGTACCGCTATCACCACTGCTGTAACACCCTTGATGTACCTATAACCAAATACATTCCCTCAAATATAAACATTATTGCAAAGAATGCTAAGCCTGGCCCTGTACCCGGACTCTCCATATTCGATATATCGCAGCCGTGTCGGTCCGAACTTCATTGTAACAGAGTTGACCAATGTCAACATCGCAATTGCGTGAACGAAAACACTCACGCAATTGCGAAGTTCGAAGACCCAGGGGGGGCCAACTAGAAGCATACTAAAAAAGTTTTTTAACCAGGTAGGTAGGTACGAGTTCTAATCGTAATAGGTATTTTATTTTATTAGATATCGTATCCATTATCGTCAAGAATTACACCAAAAAATGAATTGTTGGTATTTCTAAATTAAAAAGGTGTTAATTATTACTCTTTTCTTTTTAGGTACCTACACTTCATCGTTTTCCTAACCCAAGGAAAGAAAGTGAACTGTTTAAAACATGGGTTGCAAGGATTGGTGGCAAAAATTTTGGACTTGGAAGACGAACATATTTTCAAGAACGGAAAAGTGTTTCGAAGACATTTCGAACAAGTTCTGAAGATGCACGTGGTCGAGCAATCTTAGTACCATCGCTCTCAAGTTGGATTAGCATAGTGCAGGGCTTTCAATTAATTACTCTTCATTTTCAAATATTCTGCGTAACATCACTCTTGCTGCGGAATTTCAACCAAGATCCCCTTGAAAATTTCTTTGGGGCTATAAGAGCGCACGTGCAAAGTACCTAATAGGTACCAAACCAAATGTCCATGCGTTTGAAAGTGCATTATAAAACGTTAGTTAAACAATTTAACGTCTTCACACTCATATAAATCATGTAAATCATGAGCTTTATTGCATCCTTGAGGTTTTACAGATCTTATAAATAGGTTACAGTACTCTCAGGGACCCTGTTAGGGCACAGCAATTTTGCAACAGTGTCTATTGTAATTGTTAAATAACTTATTAAATTGATATTGAAATAGAATAAAATAAAGGCGACAATAATGATAAATTAACGATCTACGATAAATTGCAATATTATAAATACAAAACAATAATAAAAAATGTCAGATAACGGAACGAATTAAATCATAGTAATAGGTAAAAAAGCATAATGTCAACATAAAGTAGGTACAATAAAACAAATGTCATAGTCAAAAATTACACATAGTCAACAATAAAATTAAACATAGTAGAAAATTAAAACATACCTACCTAGTCAAAATTTAATTAGGTTTTATGAGTAGACCGAGATATTTTCATGTACGTTTTGTAATGTTATACATAGAAATTAAATTAAAAGTGTATTTATTACACAAAAGTAGGGATTTTACAGTTTGTCGTCCAGGTATTCCTGTATTTTGTAGTACGATTTTTGGTATAGTATGTCCTTTAAGTGTTTTTCGAAAGAGGTGTCTTTATTATCGTTTTTTATATTAGGCGGCAGTTTATTATAGATTTTTATGGACATGCAGTATGGGCCGGACCTATAGAGTTCCATTTTTGAGAAAGGTAATACCAGTCTATCTCTCTGTCTCAAATTATGTCGACCGTTATATGTGTTTTTTGCATTTTCAAAAAAGTCGTTATACTTTCTTACGAATTTGCACACCTCAAATATATATAAAGATGGTAGCGTGAGTATCCTGTGTTTGCTAAAGTGTGGTTTACAGCTCTCCATTTGGTCGATATTCACAAGGATTCTCACGCACCTTTTTTGTAGGATTAGGAGATCTTCCACGTCCGTGCTATTTCCCCATAATAATATCCCATATCGTAGCCATGCGTGTGCATATGCGTAATAAGCTGAAAGCGCGGTCTTCATGTCAGTAGTTTTTTTTAATTCTGTCAGGGCATATGTAAATCGGGATAGCTTATTTTTAATTCTTTGGATGTGTGTTTTCCAGTTAATGTGCGTGTCAATATCTAAACCCAGTAGCGTGAAGGTGTCGACGCATTCTATTTGTGTGTTTTGGTATGTAAAAGTGAAATTCAGTGGGCGTTTTTGGCAAGGTCTGAATTGCATTATTTTTGTCTTTTTAAAGTTCACCTCTAGGTTGTGGTCGTCAAGCCAGGCTATCAATTTATCAAAAATACTGGTTAGTTTAATCTCACTCTTCTGGTGCAAATTGCGAAAAAGATCACAGCTCTTGTCTTCAGTCTTTGAAATATTTTTTACATCGCATCGGTAGCAGACTCTCTAGAATGTCACG
This sequence comes from Agonopterix subpropinquella, assembly GCA_922987775.1. Classification (NCBI taxonomy): domain Eukaryota; kingdom Metazoa; phylum Arthropoda; class Insecta; order Lepidoptera; family Depressariidae; genus Agonopterix; species Agonopterix subpropinquella. The sequence goes on along the minus strand of OV277703.1, from coordinate 14,753,539 downwards.
AAAATAACCCTCCTTCTGGTGCAGTCTGGTAAAAACGACTATGTAATATTAAATTAGAGTCAACCTCATAATCATGAGCGATGGTATCAAATAGACTTTTACAAACATATTAAAATGAGTGAATATGAAAATAAGACTCGGCTATTGTTACCGCACAAGACAGTAAAATATTCGATTGCTTTGCACAAATCGAAATCGTAGTGAATGAAATTTTAAGGAACGACTATTCTATTAGTGGTGTTAAAAATAACATTGCTCTTATTGTAACATTATAGCATTGATTTAAGTTTTTGTCATGCGGGGAAAATAACAAAAAAATTACATGCATGCAAGCATATTATGCTCACGGCTATATTGGGAGTAGTCAGAGATATTCTGAATCCTCATAACCTCCACGTTTTACTAGTAATACCGAAACTAAAAAAAAACTAAATTATAGTGCGTCGATATTTGATAATTTACGAAATATTGTATTGTCATCACTAAATAAATAAATATTTGGAAAAACTCTGCACTTGACGAATGTGATAAAATGAAATAAATTGCAAATTAATATTACATTAAAAATAAAACACGAAAAATTTCAAAGTTAAAATGACTTTTATTTGAAGCTTTAAATTATTCATGTTTATTATGCATTATTTTGTATGGCTTTTTTTAGTTGTACATTATAATAATGCATAATAAACATGAACATAAAATACCTATTTTTTTAATAAAGAAGCAGGGATAGACGTCTATGTGGGTGTGGCATGTGTGTGTGCATGTGTGTATTGGTGTATACATTTCTTTTCCGACCTCTCTCCCAGCTGGTGCTACTAGTTTATAACCACAGAGACGGCAAAGTGACCAGTCTATTTCCGGTATATTAAACTGTAGTCTTTGAATGACACAATGACACATAATAAACTTTTTCTAAAAATTAAAAGGCTCTGACCCAAAGAAAATTACTGACCACAGAGATTCGTTCGTTAGTTTTCGTTCTTGAAAAGCAAAGTTCTAAATTCGAAAAACCGCGCGAAATCGGGTCGAGTGGTAGTAACTATTAATAAGTAATCTGTGGCACAGGTAGGTGCGTACTGTGTCCAGTCGAATTGTTTTTCTTAAGACATTTTTGCGTAGTCATATCTCAATATTTTAGTACTGAGCGATGCTAAAAGAAAAAAACACGTATCGATTTTTTTTCATAAACAAACATTTTATTAAAATTTGGATGGTTATAAAAAAATCTTCCTGTATATTCGCAACAAAATAAAAACTAAGTACATTTTACTCCAAGTTGCTTTTATGTTAATTCTAAAAACTTTATCAGAATTGGGTTTGTAGTTTTTATGTGATGCGTGCACAAATAAAAATGCAAAGAGTAAAAGTATCTTAGTAAGTTTGTAGGACGTTTCTAGGACTCCTCTCACGAACAATGTTGAGAGTGGATTGTACTCCAACTGAAGTGCGAATTGGTGGAGGCAAGTTAGTGGTCAAATTGCTATCAGAGAAACAGTAAACAGTACAAAAATTCTCAAAATGATCTCAATTGCTTTCTCTCACTTACTTTATCCTTCATGCCCCAAATACTTATGCTATTATGTTGTATGTTCTTTCTATATCAGGTTTCATAAGTATATACCTGATTGCGTACACCTAGTAGTATTTAATTTAATACGATTATGAACTGATGATAATTCCAAAGTAAGGTCATTAATACGTAGCCACAAAGAAGCCTACGTGCTACGAGCGTGTCTGAGGTAAACACATACGTAGCTACGTAGTGCGTTCGAGGCTGTTTCGATGCTGTTGAATTTAATACGTGATATTAGAACACAAATATAGCGTAGCGGTGTTAGTGTGGTCAAACTTTGGGTTTTCAAACTGACCAACTGTTTATTTGACGGCTCGATAGCTCAGTTGGCTCCAACATATACTTATAGATGCATGCTGATTCGAGGATCGCAGATTCGAATCCCCCAAGGGGAAAATATTTGTATGATGAATATTGCTAAATTGTCGATCTATGATATAACATAACTTGAATAGTACTGTAATAGTATAAAAACATAAATGTATATAAAAATCTAAACTATTTGCAATGCGATGCTTTGGACCAGAAAAGAACCATAGGTAGGGATACGACTAATAAATACAAATATAGAATCTTAAGAATGAATGATGAATATTAATATTTTTACCTAAGGGGACATACACGTACTGCACTGATATTGCCAAAAAAGTTTGGTAAGTACCCTAGGTACCCATTTCATAAATTAATTTGAGGGTTGAGTAAGGTAATAGGTATTTAAGTTTTCTATTATGTACCTACTTAATGGCGAGGATAATTGAAAGCTTTTAAGAGGATAGACCAGTACGGTGCTTTCCTTACAAACGTATTCCCCTGTTTTCTTCCTGGATAATGATACTAGAGCAAATTTTTTTTTACCATACAATCTACAGGGTGAAATTGATATCATTAGCATGCTTTTAAACTAAGAGTGTACCCATCTAACTGAACAACTTTTACTATGGGAGCAAACCAATTGGAGCAACTAAAAGATCAGCTGTCCCATACTAAATTGCAATGCCTGCTCGACTCAAATGTATGCAACAGCTGATTTTTTTTTGCTCCGATCGGTATGGTCCCATAGTAAAAGTTGTTCAGTTTCATGGGTAGACTCTTAGTTTAAAAGGATGCTAATGATATCAATTTCACCCTGTATATCACCTCTGCCATGTTGCCATGCATTAAATAATTACTGTAAGAACTAGTAACCTTCAAAAATGACAAATTTTACCGCCCGTTTTCAGACACCCAGTAAACAAATTTGACGAATAAAAGCAAAACATACAGACATAGCCAAAGTCTTTCTCATATTATTTTTTAAATAATTATTAGAATCGGTTTAGTTTTGGAGGAGGAAACAGGGGAATACGAAATGCTGATTTCGTCGATTTTTTGTATATAAAATCGGTTAGAGCTGCAGTTGTCTCTTTCGCACTCGGCGAGGTGTATGGGTGGGGCGGATCGGACAAATACGTATTCAGTCGGAAAATAGACCTATTCTTCAAATTAGCAATAGCATCAGCCCGCTTATCCTCTTTACAGTTTGAATGGTAGGTAGGTTTAATTTAAAATTTGTATGGAAATCTTTGAGGCACTGTAACTTTAAAACTATACATTTTAACGAAAATATGACTTCATAGAAACATAGAGATTAGTTTCTAGATTGTTTCTGAAAATGTCATTGACTTTAATTGGTTAGTATTGAAAATATCACCAGACTTCGTTTGGAGCGAGCTCCGAATTATATTCCCTTAATTAGGTTGATCATTAGGGTGGAACCAATTCAAAATATGCTTTCATTTAGTAAACACATTTTTATTTTTAGGAACATCAGGGTAGAGTCCAATTAGAACGCATAATTGGTGATTGATGTAAGACGACAGACGAATTACCGAATATAATAAGAAGTCAAATACCAAAAGCACAGAAAGAGTAACGTCTAGTCCTACATATCAAAGGTCAAGGGCTAGACCAAAATTACTTTTTGCATTTTATAAAATAAATGTTTTTTTTTATGTTGACAGAAATATTTTAATTAAAACTGATCACTTTAGATCTAGAAAGTATAACAGATATTAAAGTAACAATCACGTCCTGGAAAAAAATAGAATCAAGTTTTATTTATTATATTTGTTTCAAAAAGGATCTACGGTTTTAAATGTCAGAGTTACCTAGGGGCCTAGGGCTTTTTTTTATTAGTAACTTGCTCTAATCTAACCTGATTGACTAGAGTGAGTCAGCGGGGCTAGTTCTAAACAAGTGTCAGAACAGATCGGTTGCTGCAACACCGCTGCGCTGATTGAGTGTCGCGTCGCGTCGCGTCGTTTAGCACAGCTTGCTCAACACCTTATATAAAACTGCAGCACCATCATTAATGTCGTCAATTTCAGTGCTAGGTTGAGTACCACAGGGTGCCTGCGTACTTTAGACGAAGGAAACAAAATGAGGGTGGTCCCAGCTTTGGGGTTGATTGTACTTCTAGCAGCTGTACATGCGCGCCGATTGCCTTCCGATAATGAAAATTATGGCGAGGCTTCTGACATTTTAGAAAAACCGGATCAAGAACCCGCTGCAACCGGACACAAAAAGGATCACCATCACCACCATGAGCACAAAAAGGGCGGAGGTAAAGAGCACCACGCCCATCACGACCATAAACACGGCGAAAAGGGTCATAAAGGGTATAAGGGGCACCATCATTACGAGGAGGGCAAAAAGGGCCACCACGACAAGGAACACCACAAAGGGCAGTATGACGATGAAGGTGGACACAAGAAAGAACACCACCACCACGACGGCCACTACGACGAACATCACAAAGGTGAAAAGGGCGAAAAGGGTCACAAGTATGAAGAAAAAGGCCACTACAACAAGGGGCATTCTACTAAGGGACACCATGAAGTTCATAAGCTAGATGAATTTAAGAAGGACAAGCATTTCTTCGACGAAGAAGGAGATTCGGGACACGAGGAGAAACACGGTGGGTTCCACGAGGAGCACGGTCACAAGAAAGGCGGTCACTTCAAGAAAGGACACCACCACGGAGACCACCACCATAAGGAGCACGGCGAGAAGGGGCATCACGAGAAGGGCGGCCACCACCACGACCACAAGGGCCACAAGAAGGCGGCCGGCCACGACGAACACTACCATCACCACCACGATCATGCCAAAAAGGGCGGACACGCGCATCATAAAAAATATGGTTACAAGAAAGGACACTGATGAACGGGACTGTGATATTGTTACTAGAATAAACTTTTGGACCAGCAACATTACCAAAGCCACTTGTCTGATGCGTGCTCTGTGATTCGACAATTATTTATTTTATGTTATTGTGAGAGTATACCTAAGAGTATCCCTAATACTCTCAGGGTTAAATTGATATCATTGGCATCCTTTTAAACTAAGAGTCTACCCATCAAACTGAACAACTTTTACTATGGGAGCAAACCGATCGGAGCAAAAAAAATCTGCTGTTGCATACATTTGAGTCGAGTAGGCTTTGCAGTTCAGTATGGAACAGCAGATTTTTTTTTGCTCCGGTCGGTTTGCTCCCATAGTAAAAGTTGTTCAGTTTGATGGGTAGACTTTTAGTTTAAAAGGATGCTAATGATATCAATTTCACCCTGTATAAGGTCTTACAAAATTAGCTGAAACTATTTTAAGGAGATGATCAGACCAACAAACTGAACAACTTTCTCTAATGGGACCCATATCGAAATCGCGAATACAAAATCAGCTGTCTCATACAAAACTGCAAACATAACTCGACTGAAATGTATGGGACAGCAGATTTTTTTCGAGATTTAGATGGTAGTCGCATGAGAAAGTTGTTTGATGGTCTTGATCATCTCCTAAAAATAGTTGCTGCTAATTTAGCAGCTAACCTTATTTATAATATAAATCAGGGTTAGGTTAGATATGTGAAAAAACTCTATTATTGTTTTACATTTTATACTTATATTTTATACAAGAAATAAATTATTTTACATTTAAGTTTGTAATTTAAACGAAATAAATACAGATTGTATTAACTAAACGAATCAATAATTTCGTTACCTACCTAATTAGTTTCGTTACAAAAGTCAATCTTTAAAATTTCGGTTTGTAGCATCAAGAAGAAACCAATATTGTTACGTAGGTATTGTATAATATGTAGTTCTAATGTGCAAAATTTCATACTCAAGTAAGTATGCTTTTAAAGTAATTAACGTTCATAACCACCACTCTGGATGGTGTGGCTTGAGGTTTGGCTACGTCTTGAGTCAAATGCACGTTTAAAGTACTTGGAAATCCTCACCTTTGAGCTGTGTTATGCATTTTAGATCAAAATATCTCCTTCATAAATGTAGCTCAGATCTCTAGGGCCCGTATTCAGCCTAATTTGGAAAACAATGCGGTCAATCTAATTATTTGCTAATTTCCCAAGTTGCGTCGGCTTCCACCGCAGCTAGGTAGCTTTATTTGAGATTTAATCAATGTTTTAATTTATAATGCTGTACAGAAAACATTGTACATTTTTTCGTTGGTAGGTAGGTATATAACACAGACTTATATAGGTATATAACAACATTATTCCTTTTCCTGCGCTGGGACCGGTAATACCGGTATAAAACCAGTAATATACCAGCATAAAATATCAGTATTAAAACTCTAGAACGAAATCTTTTCTACGTTTATATTTAATGCTTATTTTATTTCTGTACTGACAAGAAATGCAGTGAAGAGCGCGGTGTGGTAGGCGGGGCTACAGGCGGGGGCGAGCTGGCTAATTAGCGGTCCATAGAGATAACATTTAGGCATACTAATATGTATTATTTTAAGTTCCAGCCGGTAGACCTCCAGTGCTGTAGGTACATAGGCCTCCTCCAAGGATCGCCACAATGACCGATCCTGATGCGCTCTGCCCATATCCAACGGGTTCCCGGGATAGACAGCGTAGGCTTATAGGGTCCCGATTTAATTAAATAGACTATGTATTACGTATAATTTATTTACTCTATGGTACCTATTACTGACTAAGAATTTATCTATACTATTATAAAACTGTTTTAAAAAAAGAAGTTTGTTTGTTTGATCGAGCATCACGCGAAAACTACTGAACCGATTTTGATGACACTTTGTTAGCTTATGATCCGACTTAAAATCTAGTATATAATTTATGGACGAAGTAGGACGTAATATTGTATAAGTCGTGTTATATTGTAGAGTTTTTGGCCGCATCTTCGTTCCTACGCGGTGGTGGTACAAAAACAAATTGAAAGTATATTGAAAGTTTGAGTTTGAGTCCCGTTGGCACCCTTTGGGTACCGAACCCAGAAAAAAGCTATCATCCACACAAAGCGAACTACGATGATGGTTGGGAGACGACAACCGGTGGACCTGTTATTGAATAAATATCAAAGATATTTTAAATTCTTCGTATCGTAACTATTCGTAAACAGTCATGGATTTAGAATGATAAAGGCTAATACCACGAAACACGAAAATTTGCCATGGCGGTCGGTAACGTTCAACCTTCTTTCCGTCGATGTTTCAAACCATAAACTTAATATTACTACCTACTCAGGTTTGTCCCTTTCTGCCAGAATAAAAATTAAATAATTTTTTTTTTTAATTTTCGTTCTAGTATTAGAAAGGGAGAAACCAACAACGACGATGAAAGCGTACGAAAGAAGTTACCGACCGCCATTGACCGCCAAGGAGAATTTCCATGTTTCACCGCTTGTAAGGCAGTCTGTACTCCAATCCAGTCATAGAAAAATTAGAAAATAAATAATAATAATAATAAACATATTAGACAATGTCACACAAATTATCTAGTCACATTTAAAGTACCAGAATCTAGCCTGTCCGGACGGAGATATAAAGGCTTGAAGGGCTTGAAGTTGAAAATATGACTATTACGAGCACTTCAAGCCTAAAATACCTATTGCCAGCTTCCTGGTAACAATACTGTGATAATAAACTTTTTTTAGCTTGTGATGTTTTTTGTATCAAGTCAAAGTAATGCAGGGATAGTTGCAAACTATTGTAAAAACCTTTATAACAAGGCAGACTTGTAGCCGCTGTCTGATACACCAACGCAAAAGTTTAAAGAGTTCTTAGTTATGAAAGTTTAGTTTCTTTTTGTAATCTGCGTAGATCCAACGTCTAGTACGACGGCAACTTTTTTTAAAATATTGAATGGTAGTCTTCCGTGCGACTCGCACTTGGCCGCCCATTGAAGACTATCTATCTACTCTAGACATACGATAGGAGTGAAACTTCCGCAGCTGTCAAATTTAAATTTCGAACTTCCGTCACATGAAAAGGTTGCCGATCAGAATTTTAAAGCCCTCCCATAACAATTTTCACTTCAAAAACCCCCCCGCTTTGAATTTTTTCCCCGTCAATTTCCCTACCAATTTCTTTTCCCCAAAAGACAAAATTTTTACTCAAAATACGGGAAAACCCCTAATCTGGCAGCCCTGTTTTGAAGTTTTGAAAGATCGAATTTGAAACCGTCATAGACGATTTTTTTTTTCGCTTACGCTGAAAGGTGGAATTTCAATTTAAATTTACATTTAAGGAAGCGGAACGTAGAGGGAGTAAAACTATAGAGCAAGTGACAGTGTAACCGGTTTTCTATCGGTGTCTGATTTGTACATGTGTGTGTGAATGTTACCCGATTGAACTCAATTTTCCCACAAATTTATCAATATCTCCAACTTTTCACAGTAGGCTAGTCTAAGTAATACATTTTGTTAATACTACTTTCCTAACACAAATCGCAGAAATATTCACAAATAACATTAAAATTTAATGTTACGGTGGTTTCAGTTCATACAAAAGTATGACACAGAATACGCGTAAACGGAATTAATAAAAGTAATATTTTATTTTATATATGGAAAAATAGTTTATAAAATCTAGATGCCGCGTTACAAATAACATTTGCAATTTATAATATAATTACGAAAATTTATAAAGCTTTTAAAATGTTGTATGAAAAATTTCAAAGCTTTATATCTTCGTAATTATATTATAAATTGCAAATGTTATTTGTGACGTGGCATCAAGATTTTTTAAACTATTTTTACATATGTAAAAAATAAAATTTATTTATTAAAAGTTACTTATACTTATACCGGCTATGCGTATTGTGCGTCAGTAAAATTGATTTTGTATAAAACTGACCCCTCTGCAACCACCTTTATGTAATAAAATTAGCCAGAATTTGAGCCTTGAAAAACTGTGTAGTTATTTGTCAAGCAATGAGGTCAAAGAGGTTATTTTTATCGAATTTGATCAATTTATTTATTTGACTGAAGCATGATGAAGGGTAATGGTAAATAAATAACAATTTGGAAAATAAATTTTAATGTTTCTTATTCTAACCAAATGGCTTTGATCAGGAATAGTGTTGTAAAAAAACAGTTTTTTTCTACCGTTAAAAAAAACGTGGAAAAAAAATTGAATTTAAAACATCTGAAATCATAGCTTTAACTTTTAATTTTTTTTTTTTTTTTTAATAATTTTATTCATCATAAAAACAATACATGGGTAATATCGGTGTTCTGGCACTTAAACCTACGAGGGGTTTACATTGTGCCTAGCCTGACATAGATTATAGGTACAATTATATTCCATAATTATATTGAGTAACTCAGCATTCTTCTTCATTAATCGTCTTTGCGCTAAACGAGCAGCACGCAACTTCTTTAGGCGCTTTTCAGCTAACTCACTCTTCAATTGAATTCCAAGACTTTTCTTCCTCAGTGTTTCTGTAATTTTTTCTATTATGACAGGTTGTCTGGTAGCTGAATCCTGAAAATGAACAAAACAGTGATGAAACCTAACCATTACTAGGTACCTATGTATTTTCCAAGTCAGTTTTCCCGTATTTACGGGTGTTTCAAAGGCCATAAGCTGGTAACACTGAATGACTGGTGATTTAGAGGTTATGGAATCAATGTTGACCTATAACTTGGTTTTATGATTTAATTTGTATGGTAATATCATTTTTACGTGTACAATAGACATAATCTAATCACAAACAAAGTATTTGTAGCATTTAATTGCAGTGAAACGTACCTGTGAAACGAAACATTCCCAGCAGCACTTTTCGATCTGTTTTTGCATCCTAGGACACTGCAGACCACCATTTTCACTTCGATAATGATTATAAATTATTATATCATCAGAACACCTCACACAGCAGGTAATTCAGGCTGTTACAATTCCGTAATTAATAACTTTTGATAAGCCTAACAACAATACTAGTCAATTTAGACCGCAATACGTCAAAATGACAAGTTGCGGTCACCAAAAAAGTGGTTACACGGCGTTCATTATAGTCTTTCTCACTCTTTCTACAGACTAGTGTATAGGTTCGCCTCTATCGAACATTAAAGATGTGTGCGTATCATTTACTCCAGGGTTTACTCCCTCTACGAAGCGGAATCATTAATGTCTATGAGCGGAATATAAGTAAAGAAAAGATAACATCCGCAGCTCAAATTTAAATGTAGAACTTCCGTTACACGAAAAGGTTGCGGATCGAAAAGCCTATGCCTAAAAATGGCGCCTTTTTTATTTTTTTAGCGCGGCCATCAATCAAACTTGCATATTATAGTTCAGAATAAAGTTAAAAACAAAACTTGTTATTACAAATATCTCGGAACTCAGTCCGAACTGAGATATAAAGGCTTGAAGTGCTCGTAATAGTCATATTTTCAACTTCAAGCCTTTATATCTCCGTCCGGACTGAGTTTTGGGATTTACATGTTAATAAGTTTTGTTTGTTACTTTATTCTGAAATAAAATATTCAAGTTTGGTTGCTGGCCGCGCCAAAAACAACGGCGAAAAATAAGGCGCCAACCTTACATACAAAACCTGCATTGTCTTTTCAAAGCCCTCACATGAAAAGTGTTTCACTACAAAAATTGTGATCCTTAGCGTAAGCCCGACACAGACTTCACCCGTTTTTTTGTTGTTTTACCTTAGCGTACCTATGCACTATACGTAATTTGAACAAGTTGAATATTGCCGTTTTTACGATAGATAGAGCAAAAACAGAAAACCTTAAAAAAAATAACGCTAGGACGAACGGACGGACGGACGGACAGCGTAGACTTATATGAATAGGGTGCGCCGCTTGCACCCATTGTGTACAGAACTCTAAAAATGCGTAATGTAAATATACTTCAGCCTTTGATTAAATCAAAATAGCGGAAGATAGGTGACGCTGACGTTCTTGCATTACGTACCTACTAGAAAAATTGATCTGCTTTTCATGTACCTACGTACGAGTGAAAAGTAATGCCGTGTGATTAGTTTTTTTCTTTTTGAATGATTTGTACAACGAATTTTAAGCACGCGAAGGCATTGCGGTACCCTACCTTTATCCCGCCTAAAATAAAAATAAAAGTATCTCAATCACGCAATGCCGCACAGATTGCAACTAAGTAAATTAGGCGACGGGGGCTCAATTTATGCGATCCATGCGCTATAGGCTAGTCACCTATCGTGCTATTTTAATTTAATCAAAGTACTTAACTAAAACTGTTCTTCTATCACAAAGTAACAACCATACTACGTATTTACATTAGGAAAGTCATTAAGACGAGAGATAGGAAGCGCCGCTCGTGTAGGTAGAGAGCGATCTAAAGCGCACGGGTGTAATCCATTGATGACGCTTTTACACTAATTAGCGAGTGAGTGCGGGGCTTAGTGACGTCACGCTTCACGCTAGATTTATGGGAGGTGGTGCTGTCAGTACATAATCCTGACCAAGTGAGCAGGAGCTTGCGGGACAGCGGGCGGTATTGACATTATCTTTCTTTCCTCTTATAATTACGATAATGGGTACCAAACAAGGATTTTAGAACATCATAAAGGATGCCACTCCTCCTTACAAGCATGGAAACAAGAAAATTGGCCATGGCGTTCGGTAATGTCCGACCTTCTTTCGTACGTCTCCGTCGTCGATGTCGGTCGCGGACTGGTCGCGGATATTTCCAACGTTTTTGTGTCCCTTTCTATCAGAACAAAAATTAAATAAAATCATTTTTTTAATTTTTTCGTTGGGTTGGAAAGGGAAAAAGCAGGGAAAAGTAACGTCGAAAACATAGACGGGAATTTACGAAAGAAGAACGATCATTACCGACCACCAAGGAGTATTATCATGTTTCACCGCTTGGTAGGCAGTGTGCCCTCCAACGTATAGACGTGGTATAGACCTACCCATAGATAATTTACACGCTCGACCTACCTAACTACTGTAATAATATAAGTATAGGTATACTCTAAGGTACCTAGTAAGGGGACGTAACATAGTAGTCAGATTTTTTAGGATTCGACATCGTGATCTGCCTGGAGGCCTGGAGTGTGATTTTTGAACATCACACGTTCATACGAGTAGTAGAAAGATGCATAATCTCCATAGTCATTTTGACATTTTCAACTGCGCCGAGTCTCTCGTATGATGTTCAAAAATCGCACTCCAGGGCATTTCATGCAAGAAGATTACATCTTTGTAGGTATACAACGTGTTAATAAATTAGCGCAAAACCTCATACACCCCAACTGATTTATAACAAAATAATTAGATTGAAACAATAATTTCATTATTTTGATAGTTAAAATTTAAAGTTATTCGCATTTTAAGTTTTGAGGCAAAAATGATTTGTTGTCTTTTCAGCACTGAAAGAAAGCGCTAACGTACTCATGGATACATTTTTATAATCTTGTTTTGGTAGTAAGTAGGGTGAGCGTGCCCGTGCGGTGGGTTGACATCGGGTTCAATAAATTTTAAATTTTACAAACAAATTATTTAATATTTTGAAAAAAATTACCTATGTTGAAACCATGATAATTCGATTCAGCTCACGATTCTAAACAAACTACTTTCTAGTTTTGCGTTAATTCATTACCACGTTGTATTGTATATGCTTCTTGATTTCATGATACGCTGGCTGGCGCCATCATTTTTTTTTTCTTCTTCCCTTCGGAAAAGCAATGGGATCAGATCCTTACAGCCGTTGTCTTCACTAGTTTTCCTTTTTATTCTAATCAGGAGTGCGATTTTTGAATCTCATTTGCTGAGTTCAGCGGTTGAAAATTTCAAAATTATTATGGAGATACACATCTTTCTACTGCTGATTTGACTTTCAAAAATCGCACTCCTGAAGTATGATTTTTGAAAATCAAATCAGCAGTAGAAAGATGCGTATCTACACAGTAATTTTGTCATTTTCAACTGCTGAAGTCAGCGAATGAGTTTCAAAAATCGCACTCCTGTGGTCGATCTTGGAAGCGTGCTTGTGGTTACTACTACCCACAAACTAATTAGAAAGAACCTACTACCGAACATTGTATAATACTGACAACTTATAAAGTAATTGCCGCCATTTGCTTCAATTTATATTATAAACAATACCTATTATGCAATAATGTTTTTGATTACAAAGAAAACGCAAAGAAAGTCTGTCAGTCAGAATGAATGTGTGGATGAAATACCCGACTGACCAAATAGAGCATAATTACATGAGCATTATACTTATCTACTTTACATCAGTGATGACTGATGATGATGAGTGCAGTAGTGCACCATGGGACGCAAGGAGAGAATTTTGAATAGGATGCTTCAGGATACAAGGCGCTACACAAATCGTCTTTAGGTGAAGCTACAGCGGCAGCACTTTGACTGGTGGAAAAAACTCTGACATCAGGGCTCTGCCCACACGATAAGAAGATCCACCAAAAAGGTTTTAATGAATTTAATGCGTACGAGAATAAAAAAAGTTTGTTTTTAATACAAGCAGATTGTACAATACTGACAACTTATGTAGTAAAAAATTTACACTGCCGCCATTTGCTTCAATTAAAAAGAAACGACAATTTCTTTCTTTCTGATTTTATGACAGTTGTAAAAAAAAAACAATACGCTTGCCAGTCTAAAGGTTATTAAAAAGATACCAAACCAAAGAGTTTCGAATAGTTCTAATATTAGACTTATTAATTTGATCATAGGTAGGTTCTAAGAGTATGTGTAATTTATTTACTGGTAAAACGATTCTAAGATAAAATTAATAAGGTGCATATTAGAACTTGTCCATTTATTAGGCTTCATCAGAATAAGCAGCACTCACTGATTAACTCATATGATAAGTAGAAGTAGGTTATAAGAACCTAAGAAACTTTGAGTTGTCTTTGCTTCTAATATAATTACGTGATAATTACATAGATGGGGTGGAAGTATATGGGAATTACTGTATGGGGATAGTAAATATTTATCTATCTGAATAAGAAAACAAAAGAAACAGGCAAGTGTACTGAAAACAATCGTGGGTGTTTTAACATGATTTTCTCAAACATGCTTGGAAATGTGAGCATTATTTTGACAACCTTCTTCGAGATAAATCGAAATTGCTGTACTGGCCAAATACATGCGCGCAGCGGCCGGCAATGTTTGTATGAAAATCCATATCTGTCGTGTTTAGCGGCCAAATAAATTACATACTAAACTCATATCTGTCGTGTAATTTAAAAATGGAACGATCTTTTTCTCCGAAACATGGCGACCAAGGAGGTAACTCATCAAAGGTTTTATTTAAATTTCGAACGGACTTGCAAAAAGAAAGGTATTTATTGAAAAAAAAAATTGTTGTTCGTCATTGATTTTGAAGAGTTTTAATTACCGCGAATTTTTTGAGAAAATTTAGTGTTTTAATTTCCGCGCATTGTTTGAGAAAAGTACTATACAAGCCTTGGCCACAACTAGGCATTGATGGACTTACGTATGTGTGCCTCGGCTTCGCCTCGGCCCACATTTACACGTTCGTCCATCAATGCCTCTGTTGCTGGCCGCTGCAGTAATGTACTATTAACTTTAACAGGATATACAGGATGTAACAAAACACCCTAGTAATATTTAAAGGGGTGGTTTGGTTTAGACCATCATACTGAACAACTTTCACTAAACAAAAATCGGTTGTTTCATTCAAAACTGCACTACCTACTCGACTCAATTGTAATGGGACAGCAGATTTTTAAAATTTTTGTCGACGTTTTCTCCACTAGTGAATGTTGTTCAGTTTGGTGGTCTAAAGTTTAGACTATCTATGCGTCGGCTAAAGTGTCAAACCTCGTAACTCCATTTTTTTTTCAAAATGACATTTTTATACTATTTTATTCCTAATTTCTGAACGCATCCATGGCAAAACTCTTAAATCCTTTTAAAAAGCCGTTACAGTTTAAAATGATAAATAGAAAACCACGTAACTCCATTTTGTTGCAAGCAAACCACGTATGTCCCCCCGCTCAGTACTGCACGATATGGCGTAATGACCGTTTTACAATTATCGTGATGACGTTTTTTGTCCGTCCTGTAAATTTTGATCTAATGGAGTTACGAGGTCTGACACTTTAGCCGACGTATGGTATTCTAAGGGGTGGTTCAGAGTCTAAAGTAAAAATATATTATTTTCCTAAAACAAAAAAAACAAAATGTAATTGTATGGAGTACGGAGTGGCACTAGAGTGCTAATTATGCTACCTAGTTAGTAGAGCAATAAGAGCATTGAAGAATTAATTCAAGCGCCTGATGAAAGAAGTATTTTAAACGACGCATTTTAAAGTAGTACCTTCTAGTTTTCGAGTTCAATTATACACGCACGTAGTCTAATATTTGCGTTCACTATAGCTACAGTTTTTCGGCGTGCAGTTGGAAACAAAATTATCTGATGGTATAATAGAAGCAGTGAAGATGTAGTAGTACCTAGTAGAAGTCATAGTAGAAGTCCTAAAATATGTTCGTTCCAAAGTAATTGCTACTCTAAGTTGCTATTGGCTATGTGCACGACACTAGCGCCATACTAGCGCGGCGTACTGATAGAACTTTTGCGGAGAGCCGTGAATTATTTACACTATTATAGTACCGTAAAAGTCTGTGTTTGTTCGAGGATTACGCCATAACTACTGGACCGATTTTGATAAAACTTTTTATATTTAAAAGCTTATTATTAGTCTTAAAAGCTTGCTTATATTTTATTTTGGTACGATGACGGGAGCGGATGCGGACGAAGCCACGCACAAAATCTAATTTGTATGGGAATTCCCATACAAACTTTTAACTCAGTTTTAACACCTTTAAAGGTTAAAATGCGACATGCCTTTTTAAGTGAGCATCTAGATGTCAATAGAAACTTCCATGCCAAATTTTTAGTTTGTAGTCTTGACAGTTTTGGAGATTTCGTTGTAAGTTAGTGTGCGGATTTGCATAGATTCAAACATATTTTCACAGCTTGTCCGGCAAAAGTACAAATTTCTACCACCCCGGGCGCTGCGATCGACTTGACAGTTCCCAACTTCGCACAATAGCCAATACTGTAGGTATAAATGTTAGTTTTGTTTGTTCATAGTCAAATATGTTATTTGGTCTCCGCAGCGAAGACCAAATAACAAGATATATGTTGGTTCCAGTGTTTTACCTACTATTTGATTCAGTTTTTACCTTTATAATTTACTAGCGACCTGCCCCGGCTTCGCACAGGTGCAATGCTGATATAAACCTTCCTCTTGGATCACTCTCTCTATTTAAAAAAACCGCATCAAAATCCGTTGCGTAGTTTTAAAGATCTAAGCATACATAGGGACAGATAGCGGGAAGCGACTTTGTTTTACCTATACTATGTAGTGATATCAAATATTGTATTGATTAATAGAGAGTATAGAGTGAATATTAATGTCATTTCAGAATAAAAGTTACCTAACCTAGACATTTAGGCTAAAAGAAAGAAGGAAATAGAAAACAAATAGAAAGAAATGGTGGCCTGGTGGCCTGAAATATAAATTCTAGCTGTATTTTGACATAAAATATAAATTGCAAAAGGTTTTCCGATTGTTTTTGGTAATAATGTGCTGGTTCACCACTTCTGAGTAAGTTATTGATAGCTTATTGACAGATCGCTTGACATATCTTTCATACATAATATGTCAAAAGAGCTGTCTGATAAGCTAACAAGAACTTGCAAAAAGTGGTGAAACTAGGGAAAAAATTTCAACCTTCTTGGGTGAAACATAATATTTAGATAACTTAGGGCCTCTTTGAACATTTTTGGATAAGTCCTTGTTAGTTTATCTGAAAGCTCGTTTGACATATTTTTCATATACAATAATAAGCTATTTAGGAACTTATTCAGAAGTAGTGAAACAGGCCCTAACTATAGTAAGTACCTAGCTAGCTATAGTACTTACATTACGTACCAAGGTAGTAAGAAATTATAGTTATCCCACAAGTTATCCACAAGGTACCTAAACCACAGATTATTTAATAGTTACCCTAAACCACAGAATAAATACTAGTACCCTAAACCTAACTTTTTTAAATTTAAGTTTAAATTAATGGTTCCAAACTCTTTGTTAATAAATGTTGTTCGTTAAGGCGGTTGCAGAGGGGTCAATTTTATACAAAAGTTTGACGCACAATACGCGTAGACGGTATTAATATAAGTAACTTTGTATATATGGAAAAATAGTTTAGAAAATCTAGTTGTCGCGTATCAAATAACATTTGCAATTTGTAATATAATTACAAAGATCTTTGAAATTTTTCATACAACATTTTCAAAGCTTTATATCTTTGTATCTTTGTCTTTGTTTTTATATTATAAATTGCAAATGTTATTTAATACGCGACATCTAGATTTTCTTAACTATTTTTCCATATAAAAATATTACTTTTACTAATTCCGTCTACGCGTATTGTGCGTCAAACGTTTGTATGGACTGAAACCACCTTAAGCCATATTATTTTTGCAATAGTAATATATTACTGTAGATTCGATTTGAATCTGAATTAAAATCAGAAGCCATATTGAATGTGTTTATCTCTGGACTTTATTAGTGGATAATTGGACGAGTCTGATTGGCGAGTGCAATTTATATTGCAATTTACAAAATATATCCGTGGTAGGTAAATAGATAGGTAAGTATATGATACTTATCCCTACTTTTTAATATGTATTATAAATGTGAATGTAAGTTTGTTTGTTACGCTTTCACGCGAAAACTACTTAATCGATCATCATGAAACTTTGTACACATATTCTTGGAGGTATTAGAAGTAACATAGGATACTTGGGGTTTCCCAACCTAAACGCGGACGAAGTCGCGGGCAAAAGCTAGTAATAATTTATATATTGCGGTTATTTTGACATTTGCTAAGAGGAAGGAAACTGACTTTTGTCTAGCCATTAAAAGTTTGGCATTTAATTACGTAAATCAGGATGGAATGCCGTATACAAAGACATATATATTACTAGCGTAAGGACATGGCCTATGAGCTTGACTATTGTCCCCAGTTCGTTGGCTCTAAAATGCAAGGAAAAATGTCAATTTAGAGCACTACAAATATATGACACGATATAGTTCGTATACGAGTTATGACAGATGGCGCAAATTTTTGTTTCTATGAAGAAGGTTCTTGTAAAATATTCTGACGGGCCTATCCTTACGCTAGTAATATATAAATCTATGGCCGTATACAACTTTTTACCTAAAATTTTTTCACAAGATCCGATTTTTCGTGTTGAAATGGGTAATTTGCTTATTCTTTTATAGCAATGTGATCATTATCAAGTACTTATAGATAAGTGGTACCTCTTCAACGCTAATCGATGTTTGCTTAGACCATGCTTAGACTCAAAAGCGAATAAGGGACAAGTGCAATAATGGTAACTGAGATGCTATCGCTACTGGCCTCGCTTTAGAATTTTCGAGTTATTCTTTTGCTGTTATTTGTTATTGTTTACATCAACGCCGTCGTACGAGCCAGGAGGGGGAGCGGTGAATTCTCTATGGAGCCAGGTGTCAAGTTAATTGGCCCGGGTTGTATAGGAGTTTGACATTTGAAGATGAACTATCCTTTAGAGTTTAGAGTGTTTAGAGAATAGGTGGGCTCTCGAGTGGAGAATATGTTACTTTTCCGACACACTCCGGCGACTAGAGTGCGAAAGAGACAACTGCAGCTCGCAAACAACAGATTTTATCTACATAAAAGTCTGAAAAAGGGCGGTAAAATTTATCATTTTCGATTATCCCTAGTTTGTTCTTACAGTAATTAATTTATGCAAAAAATAAAAAATGGGGACATAGCAGAGGTAACATAGATTGTATGGTAAAACATTTTTTGCTCTAGTGTCATCATCGAGGGAGGAAACACTTGAATACGTTTGTATGGACAAAATTATCCACTAACTAACCCCTGAACAACGGTAGGTACCTATGGGAACATTATGTTTTATAAATCTTAGGAATACAGTTTTTTTTTTTATTTCTGTTTTTTATTTTATTTTAATTGGAGCTTTTAACCCTGAGGTATCGTGCCTTAACCTTGACTCTACAAAACAATAAAATGAAAACCTAAAACTTCCTACCGAAAACTTAGTTCAGTACAGAGAAAAAGTATGAACTGTATTACTTCACATCGGTCGTACGAGGCGAATGAGGGATTTAAGGTTTCTTATGCAGTTTCTATGTGGGCGAAAGGTCTCACCACCTGCACACGTCATTCAATCCTGAAAAAAAAAAAACGCTACAACTACTTTCGTAGTTTCAGCAATGTTTCTTACCTCCCCGAAATGGGATTACGGTTGGTGAGTTTATTTTATGCATGTATCTGCAGAGGAACATGTTGTTCGAGTTGTTTTGCTTTCAACCACAGAATATATAAAGTTCAACTCAAAAATTGTGTCACTGGATAACAAACACAAGGCTCAGAGGCATTTAGTTATTGAGGTCGCGCAAAGGCCGCAAGGATAGTTTGAAACTTTCTCTGATTTGTTTCTGAGCTCAATGTCCCCGCGATTTATTTGTTACGAGTTCCAGGAAAATCATCGTTTCAGATAATCCTCCGTGGGGTGCCATTCAACATTCTCTTGGCTCAAATATTATTTTGTACAAATGTTATGATTTTCGATGAAAATGAACTACAACACATACATAGACTCACAGCTATAAGTCCTATCGGGTGGCCAGAAGCTTTATAGTTGTAATTAAACTATCGTTTTTAGGGTTCCGTACCCAAAGGGTGAAAACGGGACCCTATTACTAAGCCTACGTTGTCCGTCCGTCCATCCGTCCGTCCGTCTGTCCTACCTATTTAGGGCTGTAACTTTTGAACCGTAATAGCTAGAGAGTTGAAATTTTCTTAGATTATGCGTTATTGCGGCGGATTTGTTAACAAATAATAAAAATGGCAGAAAGTTAAAAATTAAGTGAGGTTTTCAACAAGAAACTAGTTTTTATCAACGTTTTTTCTTCACGCTCTATAGTAAAAACGGTAATACATACAAGCGTTAAACTTAGTGTGATTATAGAGCAAACTCTACAGAATAACAACAAACACTAAAAACCGGCCAAGTGTGAGTCGGTCTCGCGCTATAGGCCCCGGACAAAAAAAGTTTTTTTTCTAAGTTAATAATGTTGTGTTCTGTGGTGGTGTGGTACGGAACCCTCAGTGCGCGAGTAGCCCGATTCGTACTTGACCGGTTTTATTCAAGAATCAACATACTTTAAGCATAATTATTACTGCACATTGAAGTATTCAGGCTGAAATTACTACAAGTGGCGATAGGGATAGTGGGCTTTTGACTACAGAACCACTGCCATAGGAGTCGTGGTGCCAGTCTGTTAGTGGACGGTCTCGTATCGGGTGCTTCCCGGCTTGCACGTGGCACCCATCGTTTCGTATTGTATGCTCAAATGTGTTTCCATTACGATACCACAGTATAAGAAAGAGTATCTATTACTAGATACAATACGGACACTCCCTTCCTCCCACTAACTTTTTACCTCACCCCCTCTATCGCCCTCTGGTTACCGCGCTCTTGGTTACTCGTTACCTATGAACAAGACTTAAGGTTCAATTTCTTTGGTTTCGCATGTGCTGACGTCATCTTGTCAATTTCAAATTTTTGTATGCAGTGTCCGGGCTGTGGCGATACTCCCAAAACTCACTCAACACTGGCAGAAATTCAGGGACACGGACACAAGAAATAAAAAAATACTGCATAAGAAATTTAACCCTTAGGAACCTCAGACGACACCCACGGAAAGAAATAGGGTGGTCCATTCTAAGCCGGAACCACACGGCTAATCAATTCAAACAGTTTGTTTCAATTAATTCGTTTTGTGTATATTTACAAATGTGACGTAAAAATAAGAAAGTAATAACAAAAGCAACTAATTAATCAATAAACAACATGGCTTAGTCCCACACCGCACAGAATATCTACTAGATATCTATTAGACATTTTATAGACACTTAGATATTGTTTGTAGATATATAGACATTTGTGCTGTTGAGGGTGTTTGAATTAGTGACCGGATTTGTGTCCCCAGTGCTTGTGGTCTTCGTGTCCGCCCTTCTTGCCGTGGTCGCTGTGATGGTGGTGGTGCTCGTGGTGGCCGCCCTCGCCGTGGTGACCCTTGTGTTCGTGGTGGTGTCCTCCCTTCTCGTGGTGGCCCTTCTTGCCGTGGTGATGCTCGTGGTGGCCCCCGTGCTTGTGTCCCTTGTGGAAGTGACCACCCTTCTTGTGGCCGTGCTCATGGTGGTGGCCACCATGGCCTTCTTCGAAGCCAGACTCTTCATGCTTATCATGGAAATGTTTATTTTTCTTGAACTCGTCTACTTTATGCACTCCGTGGTGTCCTTTTGTTGAATGTCCCTTATGGTAGTGTCCTTTTTCTTCAAATCCATGTCCTTTTTCTCCCTTCTCGCCGTGGTGGTGCTCGTGGTGGTGGCCGTCGTCGTGATGGTGGTGCTTCTTGTGGCCGCCGTGCTCGTCGTGGTGGCCCTTGTGCCCCTCGTGGTGGTGATGGCCCTTCTTGCCGTGCTCGTGATGGTGGTGTCCCTTGTAGCCCTTGTGTCCTTTACCGCCGTGGTCGTGATGGTGGTGGGCGTGGTGCTCGTGACCACCTCCCTTCTCGTGGTGGTGCGTGGCGGCTGGCTCGAGGTCTGCCTCGCGTTTCTCGCGCAGGTCGCGCGTGCTAGCGAGCACGGCTAGTGCCACCAGACAGCCCAGTACTAGAGCCACTTTCATCTTTGGTCTGGTCGTCGCCGATGCGTGTTAAACTATGGTTGCTATTATTTTGTTCAACACCGTTTTATAGACAGTACGACTCTGATTGTTTGTCGCAGTACCTACATTGAGCAACTTTGCTATTGCGCTTGGTCTCGGTGTTTACACTTTTATTGCCAAGGTCAAATGCTTTTGATGCAGAATTACAAACAAATTATCTCAATTTTAATTAATTCATCAGTTACGTTTTAGAGGCTTTTAATTACCTTTCCAGCGATATCCCACGATACACTTTTGCAGCCTTTTCAGATTTTGTAAGCAGGCACCATTAAATGTAAAATTTTATGTGTACATACACTTAGTTGGTGCTCTACAAATTGTTATTACCTAGATTTTTTTTAAATAGCTCTTCACCATCAACCGTAATCTTCACTGCTTATGCATGCTGAAGATGTATGTTATGGACGTCAGTTCATCACTTATGCCCAATGTAGGTCATTGGACTTCCCTGCCATCGAAATTTTCCTGGCGGTTTCCTCACTCAGTTTTTCTTACCTTTTGAGAGCAAAGTATTGCATACCTACATACAAGATTCACACATTAGAATGTTTGTTTGATACATGGCATGTCTTGCGTACAGTCTCGAATCCGAATCATCATGAGTGAACCCTGATCTCTCCGCAACGTATCATACACGCCACCCAGCCCCGGATCTACGATTTTGCCGACCCGGGGCAAAAACTTGACATTGGCGCCCCTCACCTCCAAGGGAGTAGCAATATTTTTTTCCAGGGGTGGCCGGGTCCAGTTTTGGTTGTTGCAAAAATATCTAAAACTTGGAGCGAGCGAAGCGAGCTCGAGATTTTATGGCAATAAGATTAGCTCGTCGTAATATGATCTAAAATCTGGATAGAATTCTGCAATAGGCATGGCTGGGTACCTACTGCCAATACATTAAAAAAACTTAAGAGCGAGCGAAGCGAAGCGTTTCTTATAGGCCTCTCCCAAGGCCTATAAGAAACCTTATCATCACTTAGTCGTCTCGTACGCCACACACGAGAAGAAACCATGACCACAAAATAATGTTCATGAATGACATCCCATATTAAAAATATGTTGATATAAATAACCGAGTAAATGTATCGAAACGGTATCGCGTACCATATCTTTGAGGAGTTTCTTCTGTAACAGAAAGCCACATGTTTCAGGTATCTACATGAGATAACTTTTCAAGCGATTATGATTTATGATTAAAATTATCTGAAATAGGCTTCTCACTACCGATATCTGAATATAAACGCAGCGAAATTTCACGGTCACCCTCCCGAAAATACAGTTAAAACGAATTTCCAATCTTTTTACTTAACTGCGCAAGATATTGGTATAAAATATCATTGCCAACGATGCAGCTATCATTCAGCAATCGAAACACATCCAACTAACGATGAGGAGCAGCCTCTTGGTAGCCTTCGGGCTGCTCGCCCTCGCGGCGGCGGTCTCGAGCAGGGAGATCCGGGAGAAGCGGGACGCCGACCTGGAACCTGCCGCCTCCCACCACGGTGGCCACTGGGACAAGGGTGGCGGCCACGAGCACCACGGACACCACCATCACGACCACGGTGGCCACCACCACAAGGGACACAAGGGACACCACGAAGACCACCACGGCCATCACGGCCACCACCACCACGAGGGACACAAGGGACACCACGGCGAACACGGCGGACACAAGAAGCACCACCATCACGACGACGGCTACCATCACCACCACCACCACGGCGAGAAGGGCGAGCACGGACACGGCCACGACGAGCACGGCCATTGGCACAAGGGCCACGACACCAAGGGACACCACGGCGTCGAGAAGCACGACGAGTTCAAGAAGGACAAGCACTTCCACCACCACCACGGAGACAAGGGCTTCAAGGAACACCACGGCGGACACCACCACGAGGGCGGGCACAAGAAGGGCGGTCACTTCCACCACGGACACAAGCACGGCGGACACCACGAGCACGGCCACGGCAAGAAGGGTCATCACGAGAAGGGGGGACACCACCATCACCATAAGGGACACCACGGTGATGGCGGCCACCACGAGCACCACCACCACGAACACCACCACGGCAAGAAGGGCGGCCATGAGGACCACAAGCACTGGGGACACAAGTCCGGTCACTAATGTCTGGATGATCGTACATTTGTTGTTATTTGTTGATAGGTAGGTTATGCAATTTTTATATTTTGTTAGTACAAAAGAAATATATTTTAAATTAATAAGAATTTTTGTCTGTAATTTATCTTTGATTACGCATAGAGAGGAATTTAAGAATTATTATTGCGCAGTATTTTAGGCCATTGGTAACGGTAGTTTATGTTTTAAAAAGTTTAAATGAGGTATTTTCCGGTATTTACTAAAGTTTGATTTATTAACCATTTATATACACATGTAATAGATCGCAACCATTAACTTAACGTTATAGCCAGCTAGGCGGTGTTATAATTAACGTTATAATAAATGGTGTTGGTCGTTAGAAGAAATCTCTTCAGATCTTATACAGGGTGTAAAATTAAATGCGTTATACTATTAAACATAATGCTTGACACCATCAAACTGAACAACTTTCACTGTGGATGCATGGAACAGCCGATTTTTTTTCGCGACTTTGATGCTGGTCCCATACAGAAAGTTGTTCAGTTTGATATTCTGATCATCCCCTTAAAAACCGTCATATATTATAAAAAATAACATCTTTTCCGCCCGCCCCTTCCTGAAAGCAAAAACTGGCCATGATATTTCGGTAGTTCGGTACTAAAGGGTAGGGTGGGCGTCGTTTTCTATGTCGCGGCCACCGATAAAAGAATCAAATCTTACTATGGAGCACATAATTATAGTTAAGTAATATCGGGGCCGATATAATGAAAAGGAATTGATTTTTTTGGAAGAGGCAGCAGGGAAGGTAGGTACTATTGGTACTTTAACCGTTGTAGCTACAGGAAAACGTTCTTATGAGACTCAACTTTTAAAGATATTAAGATCTGCATTCACAGATTTTGAAAAACAAAAGACTGTCAGCAAGAAAATCTCCTCAAAAATTTACTCAGATTACTGTAATTTTCTATTACGTACCTACAGATTGCTCCCATAGAAAGTTATTCAGTTTGTTGGTCTGAACAAAAATCTTCCAGTATAATTATATCAGTATGTTTTGTTGTGTATACAAATATAGAACCGGTCAAGTGGGAGTCGGGCTACTCGCACACCGAGGGCTCCGTACCACACCACCACAAAATATTAACTTACAAAAAAAGTTATGTTTTCTCCGGGACCTTTAGTGCGAGACCGACTCACACTTGGCCGGTTTTTATAATTTGTTGCGGTTTTTATAAGAGTTTGACGCTTGTATGTGTTATCGTTTTTACGATAGACAGACAAGAAAAAAACGTTGATAAAAATTTGTTTCTTGTATGAGGACCCCCCCTTAATTTGTAACTTTTTGACATTTTTATTATTTGTTAGCAAATCCACCGCAATAAAGCACATTCTGTGTAAATTTCAACTGTCTAGCTATTACCGTTCAAAAGTTACAGCCCCTAAAAAGGTAGGACAGATGGACGGACGAACGATCGATGGACGGGCAACGTAGGCTTATGAATAGGGTCCCGTTTTCACCACTGTATGAACACGCATAACTTTTTACAGAGTAGTCCGATTTTTAAAAAAAAATTGTTTGGTAGGTCGTACTTCAGAGGTGGTCCCATTTTAATTTGGTGAAAATCTGGTAAAGGGCTTCGGAGATAGACAATAGAACTCCTCAAAGATCTGTAGCATAATTGTAGTGTATAGATATTATTATCTACATATATACATACAGATAAATAGATACATAAATATATAAGTAAAACTATCTATATACTAGGTACTTACCTTTAGTCTGTCGTCTCGGGCGATGTCAGCGCGCGGGGAGCGAGGCGGGAGGGGGTAGTCTCTCACCGACCGTCGTGGAGTAAAGACGCGTGGCTTAGCTAGCGAGCCGATATTATAAACCATCACGTGTGAAGTGTATACCTAAATAGACTATCCTTCTAGTGACAGATTGTGCATTTAACATTGGCGACGAAGGGAAAAACCGTAAGTTTTGCATTCTTTAATGAAAAGGGGGATAGGGAAATATAAGAATCGGAGCAGGTTTAAAGTTTAGGTAAACAAGATGTGCATAAATCTATTGCCTAGATGCGTAAGCGCCAGCCGGTGTGGAATGCGTGAATCCGTTCCTACATACATTACCTACCGGGTTGTTTACGCTTCGGAAACCAATCATGCATGAACTACTTGACTAGTTAGATGTTATTATAACGTGGTTAAATGTTGTATAATGTTGTTGGAATACGGTATTTTAGAATACATAAAATACAACCTATGTAAATATTTCTTAGAACTGTAGGCAATGATATTTTTTACACAAGATATTATTGTTTGACGCGGACTATTGAAATACATCCTACATGGGACGTTTTCGGGTCATCACTTTGCGCGCGCTAGTGACATATCTACTTCGGTTTGGATAATATCATCGACTGTAAGTAAGTATATATATATATGCTAAAATTTATTGTTTTAACGGGTTCTTACCACGGTTAACTATATAAGTTCCACATATAAGTATATATACATGCTATAAAATGCCGTATGTTGTTTTAGTGGAAATAAAAAGGAGCCCTACGAGTGATTTAATTATAGTGGGTACACTGGGTCCGACCATAGTTGTATGAGCGTGTTCACGACTAAATCCCCTGACTGGGTACTACAAACTACAGTTAACGATCATTTTATAGCCTTGAGTGATGCGTGAGAGGGAAAATTAATTTGCCTACTACTTTCGATTATGAGGAATGCAACTTTGAAGCACATCATCATCAGCCCGCGTAGTTAGCTTAATTCGGGGCGAAGCACAATTGCTAGATGCGATCATCCACCCAATCATATGTACCGATCTGCGTCGCTTAGCCTCAGTGTCCGATTGGAACACTTTTAGTAGTGTGTTCGATTTCCGAAGGTGCATTCTATTGCGAAAGGCGCATTCAATTGTGTTTGCGAGTAGAGAATTTAATTGCGAACAGAGCATTTAATTGCTAACAAGTCATTTAATTGCGAACTGAGCATTTAATTGCGAACAGAGCATTTAATTGCGAACAGAGCATTTAATTGCTAACAAGTCATTTAATTGCGAACTGAGCATTTAATTGCGAACAGAGCATTTAATTGCGAACAGAGCATTTAATTGCGAACAAGTCATTTAATTGCGAACAGTGCATTTAATTGCGAGTAGCACTGCATTCGATTGCGTGTAGTTGTGAATAAGATCGCAGATCATTGCGCATTCAATTTCGGGTTGATTTTCTGCTAATTTGTATTAAATTACGGGATTGGCTACTATCTTGGTTGGCATTAGATTGCGGTTTTGTGAATAATAAGCATTAAATTGCAGAAAGGAGGCATCTAATTGCGTAAAAGGCTTAGGTACTTAAAATGTAAATAAGTACACATACCGGAATTATTTCTGTATGTCAGGCCCTGTACCCGGACTTTCGATGTTCGACATATCGCTACTGTTTCGGTCCGCACTTCATTGTAATAGAGTTGACATTGGAACGAAAACGTTCACGCAATTGCGAAGTTTGAATGTGCGGGTAGAGGCCCTGGAATGGCGTTGGTCACGTTAGAAAAGTTTGAATGTGAAAGAGACATCAGCTAGATGGGAGAAATGGAAATGGAGTCTTTATGTATATTTAGAGGCAGCAAGAATTGATACAAAGTAAAAGAAAAGGGCCAGCTTATTGCATTTTGTAGGTCCTGAATTACAAGAAATCTTTTATAACATATCAGGAGTACACGTTACTCTCAATCTTGACGAAACCAATCAAGTCAACGTTTTGATATTGCGGAAAATGCTTTTCTTTAAAATTGGACAAATACTTTGCTCCATAACACAGCAAAGTTTATGTAGTTTAGACTACTTAGACAAGGGACGCCGGAAAAATTCGAGAAATTTTGATTATGCTTAGACAACAAGCAACGGAATGTCGCGATATATCTGGCACGCGATAGGTCATGCCCGGCTGGAGAAAAATCGTGTTTGAATTGTGGAATTGTCGGTCATTTCCGAAACCGATGCGGAAAAAACACAGGAACGGAGATTTGAGGGGGACAAACCAAATAACAACTTTGGGAAAAGTCCAAAGGGTAGTTAATAGTGTGAAAAACTCGACAAAAAATATTACACCTAAAGGGAGGTGCTACTGGGAATGTCCCTCCATTGAAAAGGGAAGATCTTCCACCAGGCTGTGTGTGAAGCCTGGGGACCGGCCGTGGTCCAACAGTTCTTAGTAGGAGCTTGTATATTTCGAATCTCTGTGATTATTTCTCTTGCGCGATTTTTGTCTCGCATTCGATTGTGAAACTTATGTGTAGTAAGATTACGAGTTACGTATTTAGAATGAACGTTGTCTTTGTATGGAGCATATTTCCGAGAGCGACGGTATCGTCATCTGTTAGCATCTTTGCTATAACCTGTGGGTGTTGACATCTGTGGCAAGTCCCCACAGGTGAACCAACTAATTACGATTACGTTTTTAATTTTTACAATGATGCATCGGTTACTTCCAACGTGGGTGAAGCTAAAATCAATATGGTGATAGATTCAGGCTGTAATCACAATCTGATCACCAGAAGAACTTGGAAACAAATTGAAAAGAACAATGCAGGCATAAGGAATCGATATCCTCAAGAAAAGTTCATAGCTTATGGAAGCGTAACACCATTGAAGTTACTGAGTTCTGTTGAAGCCGATATACAAATAGGCACTAAAATCGCAAGTACTACTTTCTACGTGGTTACCGATAGATCTCGGAATCACTTGGATAGATTAACAGCGACATCATTATTAAATGAGTATTGAAGATTGACCTGCCTGTAGGTTGATTCAAAGGGATTCCCCAAGTTCAAAGATGTGTTGGTAGAAATTCCGGTAGACGAAACAGTGACATCAGTTTCACAGCCGTATCGAAGAAACCCCATTGCTTCAGAGCAAAAAGTTGAGCGGAAAATAGAAGAATTGCTGAAACAAGACATTATAGAGGAGTTCAAGGGTCCATCAAACTGGATATCGCTAATCGTGCCCGTCTTGAAGGATAGTGGTGAGATATGGCTACGTGTTGAGATGCGGAGGGAAAACAATGCCATCAAATGGGAAACCCACCCACTTCCAACAATGGACCAGCTACCGCCTAAGATAAAAAACGCTTAAGTGTTTAGTAAGCTGCACATAAACGATGCTTTTCACCACATCGAACTCCATCCAGATTCAAGAGATATCACAACTTTCATAACCAATAAAGGTCTATTTCGCTACAAACGGATGATGTTCGGCATCTCATACGCACCAGAAATATTCCAGAAAACCTTGGAGAGGATAGTTATTGGCTGTGAAGGAGTAATGAAACTTTATTGGCTTTATTGATGATATCCTTATCTACGGGAAAGACCTTCACGAACATGACGAGCGACTGGAAAAGGTATCGGAAGTCCTAGAAAACCACAATGAATTACTCAGAGAAGAAAAATGTAAATACCGAATGGAAACAGTATATTTTCTGGAACTATCTCAATCCGGAGTAAAACCTCTAGAAAAGTAGGTATATTTCTTTCATCAACGACTTTAGGGCGCCCACCACGATTGTGGAGTTATAAAGTTTTATGGGTTTGATTAATTATGTAGGAAAATTTATACCCGATCTGACAACAATAACATAACTAATGAAGGTTTTGCTCAGAAAGAAATAGTGGACAAATTCCGACATAACAGCCGATTGGGGGAATGATCAACAAACCGCCTTTAATAAATTAAAGATGGCACTTGTTGATATACCGACCCTAGGATATAATAACCCAAAAGGCAGAATCATGGTTGTTGCTAATGCAAGCCCTGTTGGCTAGGGGGCCGTCCTTATAAAGGTCGATAACGAAGGACCTCGAATAATTGCATTTGGGAACAAAACGCCATAACGCATACTACGCTGCCAGTTATTGCCAGATTAAAAAAGAGGCCGTAGCCCTAGTATGGGCTATCGAACACTTTAAAATGTTCCTTTATGGAAAGATGTGGTCAGCCGTGTAGGCAACCCGCTAACTATAACGGCTGATAACGGACGACAGTTTACAAGCGCAGAGTTTAAAACTTTCTGTACAGAGAGGAACATTAAGATAAACAATACCATAGAGTAAATAAATTATACACAAATAATACTGTACCCTACTGGCCCCACCGGAACGGGAAAGTAGAAAGACAGAATAGGGATATCTTGAAACGCCTTAAAATTTGCCAAGCCGAAAAACTAATTGGAGAGAAGCGTTACGTGAATGCCTCGGGATATACAATAGTACTTCACATATAGTCACAGGAAAAACTCCAGCTGAGCTATTTTTTCGCAGACAGTTTCGAGATAAATTGCCAATGATACAGGACTGATGATGACTCACAGAACAGAAGACCTAGAAATGAGAGATGAGACAAAGAGATGAAAGAGAAAGGAAAGGAATATTCGGATAGGAAAAGGAACGTTACGCTATGGACTTTAATTTAGAAGTAGGAGATAAAGCCTGGAAACAA
Organism: Agonopterix subpropinquella; assembly: GCA_922987775.1. Taxonomy (NCBI): domain Eukaryota; kingdom Metazoa; phylum Arthropoda; class Insecta; order Lepidoptera; family Depressariidae; genus Agonopterix; species Agonopterix subpropinquella. The sequence continues at coordinate 14,723,248 of OV277703.1, read as the reverse complement.
AGTTAGCCAGAACTATGTACCGATACCACACACGGTGGAGTAGGTACACTAAAAAGGTGATGTAGAATTGAGGAATGATGAAACAGGCCAAGCAGTTAGGAGAAATGTGGTAAGTAGGTACATTTAAAAAGGAAGGAAGGACAGTGGCAGGTGGTAAACAGAAGTGGTGATGAAAATATAAATGAAACACAAGAGTGACTAAGTAAAATTTAATTAATTAATAAATAAAACCTAAGAGTGATAAACACAAATTAGTATATCGATCGATCAAAGAATTACCTACATGATTTTGTAATTTACATTGTTGAGATTTTGTCAGTCGAGTGAGACTTAGTACCAATAAAACTTGAGTTGTGATTGAAATTATGTAATAATGTTATATTCCATACACACACATATATAAACATTCCTAATCATAAAATATTGCGTAACCGTAAAGGATACTTGGAGTAATCTATCATTCATCCAATACAACTAAGTAAAATAAAAAAAGGGAGAGATGTAGTGTATAGATATTATTATCTACATATATACATACAGATAAATAGATACATAAATATATAAGTAAAACTATCTATATACTAGGTACTTACCTTTAGTCTGTCGTTTCGGGCGATGTCAGCGCGCGGGGAGCGAGGCGGGAGGGGGTAGTCTCTCACCGACCGTCGTGGAGTAAAGACGCGTGGCTTAGCTAGCGAGCCGATATTAAAAACCATCACGTGTGAAGTGTATACCTAAATAGACTATCCTTCTAGTGACAGATTGTGCATTTAACAATAATATCATCGACGATTGAAATAAATGATTCTTGTACATGTTCCCTTTACATGTACAACGGATATGTTAACCCAATATAACACCAACACTGAAACATTTGAAAAAAAATTTTTAACAAGAAATGGAAACCGACTTCAAAACTCAAGAATTAAAACCACCTTCAAAAAACTAAAAAGTTAAAAAATAATATTGCAGCCGCCGATGACTTTTTCGTTCGCATCATAAGAATTACGTAATTTGTTTTATTGAAGTCGGTGTCAAGCCGGTACCATTCGCGACATGGCTTGCATTTTTTGGCTTTGGCACGGCTTCCGCCGAATGGGCCAAATCCAAAAACACACACCCACATCCAATGCCGATTGCGAAGACGCTAGACAACCTGCCAAATTCACGACTTCCATCGCGGAAACCCATATGGTCTGACCCATCGGTGAGAAGCCTGCTGGATACTGCATCTGAGTGGCGTGATAGATGGCATGCTGAGGAATGTGCCCCTGTCGACCTCGTTCCGGAGCCCTCGGTGATGCTATCTGGTTTTAGGGAACACCGCAAATTTTGGGTTACCCTTAACAGGATCCGCACGGGGTTGGCTCGGTGCAACAGCAGCATGTACAAATGGGGTATCAGGGCGTCCCCGGAGTGCGACTGTGGACCGCCGGAGCAAACCGTGAGGCATATCGTGGAGGAATGTCCAAAAAGAAGTTTTGAGGGGGGTCTAAGGCGATTATCACACTAGCGACGCGTCCCGCCGCGGTGCGCGGAGCGGCATAGTCGCCTTCCCGCGCATTGACGCGTCGGCAGTGTGTTGTCCTAGGCGTGTTTTCTATATAAATTGAAATACTTGCATACAATGTTAAAATCTGCGGCCCCGTGCTACGCGACGGGGCGCGGTGCAGTGTGATAATCGCCTAAGGGATATATGGAGGCTAACGCCGCAAGCTAGGGTTTGGCTTCAAAATTTTGATATAAATTTGTAGTTTTGTTTTATTTGTTATGTTAAAGAAGGAAAATGTTACTGTATTATTTATTATTATGTTGGAGGAAATAAAGCCATACGCAAACTAACTAACTTGGGATATCTTCTTTCCAACAAAAAAAGAATCATCAAAATCGGTTCATAAACAACGAAGTTATCCGCGAACAAACATAAAAATATATATATATACGCTCGAATTGAGAAACCTCCTCCTTTTTTGAAGTCGGTTGAAAAATTATAAATATTACTTACAGCCGATGAATTTTACGTTAGCTTCTATAAGAATATCAATTTGTTTTATTGTAGTCGGTGTCAAGCCTAGCCAAAAAATTACTGAAAGCTCAGTCTCGAATCGTACATAACAAAACAAAAAATATATGCGTCGACTTGAAAACCTCCTCCGTTTTTTTTGTCGTTTAAAAAATGTTTTCTTTCTTTTTATTTCTTTTTTGTTCTTTTTCTTTCTTTTTGTCACTTATTTGTTGCTAGAGCATCCGTATCGTGAGTATAGTATTTATATAAACAGACATGATACGAGTAGGTATCGACATATTTTTGTGCAAAAGGTTTTTTTACTTACATTTTTTTATTAAATATCATTACAAAATAATAACAGCGTATCATATCAACAAATAACAACAAATTTGAGATCATCCAGACATTAGTGACCGGACTTGTGTCCCCAGTGCTTGTGGTCCTCATGGCCGCCCTTCTTGCCGTGGTGGTGTTCGTGGTGGTGGTGCTCGTGGTGGCCGCCATCACCGTGGTGTCCCTTATGGTGATGGTGGTGTCCCCCCTTCTCATGATGACCCTTCTTGCCGTGGCCGTGCTCGTGGTGTCCGCCGTGCTTGTGTCCGTGGTGGAAGTGACCACCCTTCTTGTGCCCGCCCTCGTGGTGGTGTCCGCCGTGGTGTTCCTTGAAGCCCTTGTCTCCGTGGTGGTGGTGGAAGTGCTTGTCCTTCTTGAACTCGTCGTGCTTCTCGACGCCGTGGTGTCCCTTTGTGTCGTGGCCCTTGTGCCAATGGCCGTGCTCGTCGTGGCCGTGTCCGTGCTCGCCCTTCTCGCCGTGGTGGTGGTGGTGATGGTAGCCGTCGTCGTGATGGTGGTGCTTCTTGTGTCCGCCGTGTTCGCCGTGGTGTCCCTTGTGTCCCTCGTGGTGGTGGTGGCCGTGATGGCCGTGGTGGTCTTCGTGGTGTCCCTTGTGTCCCTTGTGGTGGTGGCCACCGTGGTCGTGATGGTGGTGTCCGTGGTGCTCGTGGCCGCCACCCTTGTCCCAGTGGCCACCGTGGTGGGAGGCGGCAGGTTCCAGGTCGGCGTCCCGCTTCTCCCGGATCTCCCTGCTCGAGACCGCCGCTGCGAGGGCGAGCAGCCCGAAGGCTACCAAGAGGCTGCTCCTCATCGTAAGTTGGGTGTGTTTCGGTTGCTGAATGATAGCTGCATCGTTGGCAATGATTTTATATACCACTATCTTGCGCAGTTAAGTAACTTCTTGCTGCTTGATAGTGTCAAGTCGCAAGGTCGTTGCAGGTAAACGAGATGAGATTTCCACTTCCAGGTTCATTGCAACTTGCAGTTCCGAAATATTAGTTTTACTTATTTTCTTTCGTCGTACGTTAATACTTAATTTTTGCTTTATTAATTAAACATTAGGTATGTTGGTTTTGTTTTCTATATAATATTTATGATATTCAAAATATGTTTTTGTAGACCTTTTGTGGACCTTATTGTAAGTAAAGTATGTAAGTAATGTAAGTAAAATACCTGGATATTTTTCAGAATATTACGAAGAAATGTGGTTTATATTTTGTTTGTTCGGTGAGGAAACCTGCATGGTTCAATTTCGAGGCATGTGTTGTGTCCATTACTTTGAGCTTAGAAATGTACCAAAATTAAAAGAAAATCACGTCGAACAGTTCCAATTTTAAAATTTAGATATTATCTCGTTCTAAAAAACCTGATGATAAATTTTTCTTGCACATATTTAAGGCTTTACCATTATACATACTTCAAACTATGGTGTAAATATTTTTGTCTACTCAGAAGGTTTTGAAAAATACATTCGTATTTTCTAATAAATAACTCATTTTTTAAATTTTATTGCCTATTTTATTGCTCAAAAATAATGTATATTGTTAAATCTAATTCAAATGAGTGCATTGGTATTAATATTATTAATTTAAAAGCCTTCTGGGACACACAATTTTGATTTCTATGTTGCGTGGCAAATTTTTTTTTATATGGATTAGGTTAGTGTTTTTGTCACTAAATGGTTCCGGTTACAGTTAAAAAGTCCAATTAATAATTACTCCCTACCCCGCCTAACAAAACTCCGTAAAATGTCTGGCGTAATATTTTAAATCAGCATGACGATGGCTTGATGACATTCTTCCAGCTCTCAAAAGGATTGTAAGTCCAGTACTTTAGACCATCAAACTGAACAACTTGGAGCTCATTATTAAAACAATGCAATAATGAAGATTACATTTTGTTTTGCTGATCCCGCCAGTGATTTGTGCTATGGATTGCCTCTTGATGTAGAACATTGGTATATTGCAAGTTTGATTTACTGCACGTATTCATTAGTGCATACTGAATTGCTTTAATTACTGCTTGGGTATGTAGGTACTTACCTACCTAGATAACGTAGAAATAACCTACTTAGATTAATCTTAGAACGTGTTATTACTAGGTAAGTAACTAAGTACCTATATTAAAACTAATAAGGGATTTTTTACATACATAGAGGAAAATCAATTAAAATACGGGATCTTCTAATGTAAACAAAAATTGACAAAGATTGCATCTCCTCACAAAAATATCTAAACATTGTGTATCTTCATGAGAAATCTTCTTTGGGAGTCCAACTGACGGCCGGGGTCTGGGAGAACAATGACGGCCCGGTAGCACAGTCGGTAGTGAACCTGCCTGCTGTGCCGAGGGTCGCGGGTTCGAATCCCGTAAGGGACAAATATTTGTATGATGAATATGAATATTTGTACCCGAGTCATGGATGTTTGTATCTATATATGTATTCTATATCGTTGTCTAGTCATCATAATACAAGTCCAGGCTAGATTCTGGTACTTTAAATGTGACTAGATAATTTGTGTGACATTGTCCAAGATATTATTAACTCAGTCGGTCATCGGTACCAAACTATTGCGGAGATCCTGTAGGCCTCGCATGCCACCCCCGAGAAAACGATAAAAATCGAGATGTGCCTCCATCCTTATTATTATTTTTATTTTTTTATTCTGTTTTTTATTTTGTTTTAATTGGAGCTTTTAACCCTGAGGTTATGTCAGCCCCTTATTATTTTATGTATGCCAGAAAGAGCGCGCATGACGTTTTTCTCGTTTAAACGCTTTGTCGTGGGTGGCATGCTAGCCGTGCTGTTAAGGCGGTTGCAGAGGGGTCAATTTGATACAAAACTTTGACGCATAATACGCGTAGACGGTATTAATATAAGTAACTTTGTATACAGGATCCTTCTTAATATGCTGACACTTTTTTAAAGGGATGATCAGACCATCAAACTGAGCAACTTTCTCTACGGCACCAACATCGAAATCGCGAAAAAAAAATGTGCTCGTCCATACAAAACTGCAAATCTACTCGAGCCAAATGTATGGGACAGTTGATTTTTTATTCGCGATTTCCCCACAGAGAAAGTTGTTCAGTTTCATGGTCTGATCATCAAGTGTCAGCATATAAAGAAGGACCCTGTATATGGAAAAATAGTTTAGAAAATCTAGTTGTCGCATATCAAATAACATTTGCAATTTATAATATAACTAGCTTTTGCCCGCGACTTTGTCTGCGAATTTGGAAAACCCCAAGTATCCTATATTACTTCTAATACCTCCAAGAATATACCCCATAAACCATACAAACAATACCCATCTCGATTTTCAGACTTTGTCACCCCATTTCATGTTATTTATAATATAATTGCGAAGATATATTATAAAGCTTTGAAATTTTTCATACAAAATTCAAGCTCCTAGACACCATAGTTATTACATCATCATTTACACAGTGTAAACTTAAATGCATTACATCAATGACGTTTTACTTAGTATTACATACTTAAGGAGGTGCTTGAGACCATCAAACTGAAACAACTTTTAATAGGTAAGCGACTAAATTGAAATCGTGAAAAAAAAATCAGCTGTACGATACATTTTGGTCGTTAAATTGATATTTTCTATGAAACAGCAGTTTTTTTCTTAATTTCAATATGGTCCCACTTTGATGGTCTGAAGCACCGTCTAAGATATGTAACGCATTAAATTTACAGTATATTTCAGTTTATTGAGATAACTGGGATTGGTTCTATAAAATGACTACCTACACATAAGTACTAAAAAGTGGAGAAAATAAAAGCTTGTAAATAAAAAAGTTGCGACGAGACGTTACAAGAAGGCTCGCTGTATAAGGCCTACAAACTTCTTGAGCAAGGCCTTGAATGCGCAGAAACTAAATTTGTAGGCGAAAGCGCTACTGCGCAGGCCCCTTAACCCCTGCATTTTTCAGATACCTTGGACAGCGAATAATATCGCCGTTCAAAAGGGCAACGGAAGCGGCAGCCGCGCCCCAATCTTCTAGCTAGACATTCCTCACGTAGCAGTTGATGTGATGGGTTATTTTATCTGCAATTCTTTATTAGCCTACTAGGTATACTTTGGGTGCCTCTGTCTTCTGTACTGTACCTTGAGATGTTCGTTTATGTGCTTAGATACTTTCCTTAACTTTCTCTGCTACATTGTTACAAAAGTACTGCCTCCGTGGTGTAATGGTTAAGAGCATTGGGCTCTCGAAACGGAGGTCGTGGGTTCGATTCCCACGGGGGACACCTAGTGATATGTCAACAACTGTCATCGGTGACACCGCTGACACCATTTGACGACGTTTGACGTTACGTTGCGAAAAGTGTTGCTACCTTAGTCCTTTTGGGGCTAGATCTAGCACTTTTTACTGTAGGTGAACTCGTTGTTTTATGATTTAGCCCGGAAAGGGCTATCTAGCCCTTTTCAGGCTTTTCATTTTCTTAAAAATATTGCACCAAAATCTGAAATTTCTGCCATGCTAACATCGCGACCTAGTTATATGTCACTTTGTGCGTTTTTCCCCAGTTATGTTTAGGACATTGCAGGTTGAATCACCTGATTGTCTGAAAAGAAAAAAGATTCCGTGCTCAGGATGGCACGTTAAGCCGTTGGTCCCGGCTAATATCTCTAGTGGTAGTAGTCGTTACATAAAAACCATGTCAGAGGCCGACAGGCAGTCTGAAAAAACTCTGACACCAGGGCTCTGCCCACAGAAGAAGTACCAGCAAACCCGCTCACAAAACCCGCAGACGAACGCCTCGTTTATTATCCCTTACGCACACTTTAGTACTACACTTAGTTAATAATTGATACTCCTATATTATGTATATGCATACAGGTATATTACCTATATGCTTACAAAGACAAATCCAAAGTTTTGATTTCCTGTATATAATTATGTACGAGTATGTAGTATAATCCCACAGGGAAATTGAAAATTCACCCGGAAGGATTCGCAACAACAAGTTTCCTTGCTTTGTACTGGTTTAAACTTCCCCTTGATTAATGTTATACATATATATATATATAGTATACCCAACATACCCAACTACACATACAATATACAGGGTGAAATTGATATCATTAGCATCCTTTTAAACTAAGAGTCTACCCATCAAACTGAACAACTTTTACTATGGGAGAAAACCGATCGGAGCAAAAATAAAATCTGCTGTTGCATACATTTGTGTCGCGTAGGCATTGTAGTTTTCTATGGAACAGCTGATTTTATTTTTGCTCCCAAAGTGAGAGTTGTTCAGTTTGATATCCATTTCACCCTGTATAATTTTATTTCATTTCTTATTAACTGTTTGAAACAAATATAATTATAATTATAGTAAGAGCGGTTTGATAGATCTATGTTGTGTTGATGGATGACCAATAAACGGTCATTGAACTCCGGAAGTGTTGCTAATTATAATCGTCTTGTAGATAATTATGCGAGTTATTCTTTGCTGTTTGTTTTTAGTACTGACGTAACTCAAGACTTTGGCAAAGAGCGGACGGGACATCGCCAATGTTTAAAATAGCAATTATTAATTCCCGACAAAGTCTAGTTTTTTCTTACTCTACAAATCAGAAACATGTTAAAAGAAAACCCTGTGATAAAATAAAAATAAGTTAAGTATAATTCATTTTCGTATCACAAAATATTAACAGTAACAACAATGCTATTTTATGGAATATCACAATATTAATTCATTTATGTCCCTTCTTCCAGTCCCAACCTTTGTGGTCTTCGTGACCGCCTTTGCTGCCATGTCCCTCGTCGTGGTGGTGGTGTTCGTGGTGGCCGCCCTCGCTGTGGTGTCCCTTGTGCTCACTGTGGTGCCCACCGTCTTCGTGGTGGCCCTTCTTGCCATGCTCGTGTTCGTGGAAGCCACCGTGTTTGTGTCCCTTGTGGAAGTGTCCACCCTTCTTGTAGCCACCTTCGTGGTGATGTCCGCCGTAGCCTTCCTCGAACCCGGACTCACCGTGTTTGTCGTGGAAGTGCTTGTCCTTTTTGAATTCATCTATTTTGTGGATACCATGATGCCCTTTCGTGTTATGTCCTTTGTGGTAGTGTCCCTTTTCTTCGAAACCGTGTCCTTCTTCTCCCTTTTCGCCGTGATGGTGCTCGTCGTAGTATCCGTCGTCATGGTGGTGGTGTTTTTTGTGGCCACCGTGTTCGTCGTAGTGGCCTTTGTGGCCTTCATGATCGGAATATCCTTTTTTGCCGTGGTCGTGCTCGTGGAAGCCTTTGTATCCTTTCTCGTCGTGTCCGCCGTGTTCGGAGTGGTGGTCCCCGTGATGCTCGCCGCCGCCACCTTTCTCCCAATGATGCGATGCGGCTCCTAGCAGATCAGTGTCTCGCTTGAACCTGGTATCCCTTGCGGAGACGGCTGCTAGGACCGCTACAAAGCAAACGAATAGAAGAGCTCTCATGTTGTCCTGCTGTCCTGTTTCTGTTGGGCAATGATTGCCAAATGATACCTGTTGCTGATTTCTCTTTGCTTATATACTATTGCCAATAGTATAGTGGTCGTAGTTTTTAATGTCAGGGTAACTAATGGATGGCGGTCACTACGCGCTGACCGAATTAGTTCATGACGCACACTCATTAACGTCACGATTTCATTCATTTTCAGCTGGCAAGCTCTGCTATCGCACAAACAAACGAATGAGTGCGTCCAATTATGTGTGAATGGTCATATATGAAAAATATTAGGTAAGTATGTAGACTACTCTTCGTTATACTCTTTCTTATACCTTGCCTATAGGAGCGCGTTAAGTTGAAGCACGCAAATAGCACACTTGGTCCATACAAACTAGCACATTTGGTCTGTCATCTCGGTACAATATTTGAAGTAAAACTGTCAATTAATTGTTTGCCTCATTTTTCTCGTTGAAATGTTCGCGTAATCCATTAATTTTACTTTGATCTAAGCCTATAGGTAGGTACCATATGACGTCCCGGTATAGCTCACGCGGTAGTGAACCTGCCTGCAGTGCCGAGGGTCGCGGGTTCAAATCCCGTAAGTAACAAATATTGGAATCATGATTATATGAATATTTATACACAAGTCATGGATGTTTGTATCTATATTTATGTATTTTATATCAAGTTCAGGCTGTATTTTTAAACCGTCGAGACAAATAGAGGGATATTATAATTTCGCAGCCTATATCTGTCTGTTTGTCTCTCTGTGACATTAGCTATAGCTCCCTAACGGAAGAATGTGTTGTCGTAATCAAATTAAACTAGCAAAGGTGAAATTAAAAAAATAACACCATCACGACCATAACAAACATCAACAGTAGCGCTGTCCATTACAGACAGCGGTGCACCAAGCCAAGGGATGACATAAAAAAGTTCGACTGTTTTCACCAGAGTCAAGGGCGTCTCGTGTCAAGGTGGTATTGCGCTCGCGCAGGCGTCGCCCTCGTTTTTTGCGATGTCTTTTATTTGAATCAATTTCTTGTGAGCGAGATCTTGCGACATAGTTTCCGGTCGAGTGCACACGTCGCTAACCGCGTGAACTTGGTGCATACTGCAGACTGACGCAGTCGTGACGCAGTCGCTGCGTTAGGATTAGCGCACATCTAGCGGATAAATGTTCAAGCTGTTTTCATTGAAAAATGTATGATGAACTCTATGAATATAGAAAAATATTTGAAAATAGCGTGCAAGAAATAACAACGCGAATAGTAGGCCTCGTATGCCACCCCCGAGAAACGATAAAAATCGAGATGTGCCTCCATCTTTATCATTTTACGTAGGCCAGAAAGAGCGCGCATATGACGTTTTTCTCGTTTAAACGCTTTGTCGTGGGTGGCATGCAAGCTGTGCTGTAGGGCTCGCATGCCACCCCCGAGAAAACGATAAAAATCGAGATGTGCCTCCATCTTTATTATTTTACGTATGTCAGAAAGAGCGCGCATGACGTTTTTCTCGTTTAAACGCTTTGTCGTGGGTGGCATGCTAGACGTGCAGAAGTGCGATTTTTGAAAATCATACGAGCGACTTGGCAGTAGAAAATGTCAAAATTACTATGGAGAGGAGATTATGCATCTTTCTACTGCCAAGTCACTCGTATGATTTTCAAAAATCGCACTTTAGGTCAGGGACAGGGATCCTCTTGCACGCTATTTTGCACTCTATTTCAATTGTTAATGAGTTCATTGTCAATTGATTAATGAAAACCGCTCGAGCATTTTCCGCTAGATGTGCGCTGACCCTTAAACCATTGTCACAGAAAACAGAATATACAGTACAGCGACATCATGCAAGCGCTACTATAGGATGGATAATATATTAACTTCCGAATAAAAAAAATCGTTTATAATTTGTCAATACAACCATCAACCATCATCTTTATACTTCACTTTATCTCACTGCAATGTTTCAGCGATAGATGAATTACTGTCATGGTCAAACCCCTCGAAGATTTGAACTATGTGTTATTCTAGAATATGTGAGATTCAATTTAATGCGTAGGTAATGGTATACAATTGATGTTGTACCTAAGTAAGTATGTTTGTTTGTACAAAATCACGTATCACCGAAACTAATTAGAGTGTTGTAATCTCTGTAATCCGATGCCTACGTGAAACCGAACCCCGGTATAATCCAAGCCAAACGCGCTAAATTCCCTCAAAACACAACACGCGCCTGTTGGAGTGGAGTAGCCCAGAATAGACGTACGAATATGTACAACCTAGTCACAAAGCAGATTGAATGTTTGATTCAATTTTGAAATATGAGCAATCATCATCATCATCTCAGCCGATGGACGTCCACTGCTGGACATAGGCCTCCCCCAAGGATCGCCATAACGACCGACCGTGAGCAAGTACCTACCTATTATTTAATTAATTTTAGTTTTGCTAAGCATTTCTTAAAATGATTTTTATTTAGGTAAGTAACTACCTAATATTAGAAATTCAGTGAAATAAATGAGTATAGGTTGTAGGAGGTAAGGTTGTATGGAGAAAAATTGTAATTTTTTTTGTCGAGTGGCCAGGGCCTCTACCCGCACATTCGAACTTCGCAATTGCGTGAACGTTTTCTTTCCAATGTCAACTCTATTACAATGAAGTGCGGACCGAAACTATGGCGATTTATCGAACATCGAAACTCCGGGTACAGGGCCAGGCCAGCAATAAAACTTACATAGGTTTCTAGAGGACCTTTCGAAATACATGAAAAAACATTGCTAGGCCGCATCGAAACTTTGCTATCATCATCACTACATAGTATAAAACAAAGTCGCTTCCCGCTGTCTGTCTGTCTGTCCCTATGTATGCTTAGATCTTTAAAACTACGCAACGGATTTTGATGTGTTTTTTAAAATAGATAGAGTGATTCAAGAGGAAGGTTTATATGTATATTTTAGTATCAGCATTGCACCCGTGCGAAGCCGGGGCGGGTGGCTAGTTAAGGTACAAAGTACTAAGGTTATATGGAAGAAATGGCTTTTTGGCGCTAAGACCCTTTATCGAAGCTAAAACCGCTTTGTTTTGTATCTTCTGTATTACTTTACGGTCTTATTTTGCTGAGTAGGTAATATGCAGTGATCGGAATAGGTAGTGCAACTGCATTGTGCACTTCAAGGTAAAGTTGCGAATATTTGTGTGATGAATATCTCCAAGATCTCTAAGAACATTGCAATAAAATTAAAAGGTATAGGTAGGTATAGTCGCCATCAGATATATCGTAGTGTAACGCTTACGTATAATCTACGACCCTACTACGTCACTGCGGGAAGGCTGAGGATAAACCGTCGGTCACTTTTACCTGCGCCAGCACCGCGACAACACTGCGTTCACCTAATTCTAGCATATTGTTCTGATTATATTAGAAATCAGTTAATCTCAGTGCTGTGTGCCAATTTAATCTTTTAAAACTAATATAAATATTTAAATCATTTATTCCCCGGACTGGGGACCCAGTTTTGGGCTACGTCTATACCTTCTGCTGCTGCTGTCTGACGCTGCCATCTATTGCTGAAGCCGGATTTCCGGACAGACCTAACTGGACCGGAAGAAAGCTGATTTACCACCACCGGACGACGGCTGGACGTCGCACCCATTACCAGGGCAGTGGATCCTACTTTAAAGTATTCTGACAGCTCGGCCAGTGAATTTACTCCTCCCCTGAGTCTTTTAAATAAAATTGTAACTTAGAACTCATAATCTCCTTTTATTTAAATTATATTTACTACCGATAATGCTAAACGTTACAGTAGCATACAAGGTGTCCAAATATTTCTGAGCAGTGCTAATTTTCATTAAATTCTTGACAGTGCATGTTACCAATTATATCTAAACGTGTATATTTTGTCATAAATATCTGAACAGCGAATTTTCAATAATTTCTTTACAATGTTATTTAAAATTAAAATGTAAAACAAATGAGTAAGGTTTTTTCAGAAACTGTTCAGATGTTTATGACCACCTTTACTGCGCCGATATATTTGATCAAAGATTTTTTTTGGTCTATACGAAAAAATCTTTGTATTTGATGTTCTAGGCGTTCCCATATTTTTGATTGGTTATGATATGAGTAAAGAAATTATTGAAAATTAGAACTGCTTAGAACTGCTGCTCCTTGCTCTTAGGTTATAATAAAATAAAAATAAAAGGCTTAATTATTTCACAATATACACAGAGTTAGATTATAACATAACACTTTATTGTACTCAATCAGAGAAGCTCAGAGGAAGGATCTCTTTATTCTAAAAGAGAAGGTACAAGAAGGAAGCACGTGTCTTGTCATATTTACTCAATAAGAGATGCACATAGCAAATTCGCTATAGTTAAAAAAGGAGATCGCTACCTTTAGATAGTATGAATACGCAATGATATCTAGTAATTAAGGGAGTCGGCAGACTATGGTAAAACAGTCAGTGCGGTAGTGTGGTCGAAGCCTAGATTGCGGATGGGAGATCGAAGCGGCATCCGTACTAGGCATGAGGCGGCGGAAGCCATTAATGAAATTGGAATTGTCTCCGACTCCGGAGATCGCCGTTCTCCCCAATTGATTTTCATCGACAAGAATTGTCATTCCGCCAGAGAGTGGAATCCTCGGGGCCGGCAATTGTCGTGATATGAAAAGCAGGTGGATCGCCCTTTCGTGACTGGAATACTAAACGGCTTGTTATCTCATTCTAGGCGCCAACAAAGGTTAAAATATCTTCTCCATTCACTTTATTCCTTTAGAATTCTGTTTCGTTAGGTATTAATTTAGTTCGATTGCTCTGGGGACCGTTATAGTATCTACTGTAAATGAAGCTTTTTGTTTGTTGCGGTATTTTCCAGTTAGAAAGTGTTTGATAGCTTTGTCTGTATTGCTATGATTCAGAATTATGGATATTATAAATGAGTTGTACAGAATCGGCACATAGGTACTATACCTATACATAACCGCCTTATATGTACCATAATCATTTTTGTATCCTGCTCTGTACTGTATTTATGTGTTGGGCGATGGTTTGGTGTAAATGTAATACAGAAGTCTGTGGGTGTAAATAAAGTATATTTCATTTTCTCAAACATGCTTGGAAATGTGAGCATTATTTTGACAACCTTCTTCGAGATAAATCGAAATTGCTGTACTGGCCAACTACATGCGCGCAGCGGCCGGCAATGTTTGTATGAAAATCCATATCTGTCGTGTTTTGCGGCCAAATAAATTACACAGTAAACTCATATCGTCGCAGGAAAGGCAAAATTGCTAACAGCATACATTTTGGTCAAAAATGAGTTATATACATATTCGGAATCAGCGAATTTTTCTCCGTCGATCTATGTAGGTTTCAAAGCGATCAGAGCTAAATTGGCCGATTTCGGCGACTGGAAAAACCGAGAATTTCGTTTTTTACGGATGCTTACCTACCACTTTTTTCAATGATTTAAAAAAAATGTTCCGTAAGTAAATTCTACGTCTGTTATTTTATAAACATTAAAGATATGCAATGTCATCAATTTTAAATAAATTTATATTGTTTTGTAAGAAAAATTGATTTACTTTTATTTTGTTCTGCAAGGAAAGTAAGAATAGTTGCTTTTTATAAAAAAAAATATTTTTTGCTGTACGCTATTATGCTTTCATTGAATACATAGAGTAACAAGCAGATAAGCAATATTGCCTTCCCTAAATTTATAGAGCTGTAAGCAATTAAGCATTTTTGCAATATACATTTTGTTATCTAAATAGCGTATAAGCAAAATTGCTCTCTTTATATTATTGGAGTTTTGTCCTGTTAGCAATTTTGCTTTTCTCTATTTCCTGAGTTGTTGACGTTAAAGCAATTTTGATATCCTTCTATGAGATTAGTTTTGTTGTTTATGCAATATAGCTTTTGTATACTTTATTACGTTTTAGCATGTAAGCAGAGATGTTGTTATTTATTTTATAACTTGTAAGCATATAAGAAACTTTATTTGCATGTTTTACAGAGAACTGTGGCATTTAGGTATATTAACATTTTATTTTATTTGAAAATTAGTAACAAAAGAAATTTTATTTGCCATATAATTTAAAACAAATGGCGTTTCAGCACATTAAAATGAACTTATTTCTTCTAAATGCACACGGTGAGCATCAATTCGATACTACAAATCGATCAAAAGAGCGCGCGCGCGGGCCGCGCCGCGGGGGGTTCCGGCAGTTTGCTCGGAAGAGTCCGCGAACGAAGACGTGTTTTATTCCTGCTGCGGTAACATCTTTTCAGAAGTTGCGAGAAAATTGTCTTTTCAAACGCCTAAAAAGCAAACGATTAAAAGGACGCATGATATAGAAGAAAATGATCAAGACGGAAAGGAAAATACTAAACGCAAATATAAACCCAAACCGCCAGAAACAGTAGTTTCATCCGAGATAGACAAAATATCAGCTCAATGTTCTTCCGAATCTCCATTTCAAATTTTAACTGTTGGATATGAAGAAAAACAAATCTATGCAGGATTAGAAACGCCAAAGAAGAATATTATAGTTGACCTAACAAATGAAGGCGAAACTATTAAATTTAAATGTCCACGTACAAAATTACAAAAAACGTACATTGATAAAGAGTTAAAAATATTTAAAGAAATTCAAAGGCAGCACGAAATAGAGGAGGCATGTAAACAAATTAGACAAGAATCCGTTTTAGATACCCTTGACGAGACAGACATAGATATTGAAAATATTAAACAAACAATTTTTGATACCCCCGAAAAAGTATTGGATGGCTTGGCCTTAAAAAAAGAAATATATTATTTACCAGATAACAACATTCCTTCCTTTGAAGTTAATGGTGATTTAAAAAATACAACAGTCAATGTTTCAACGAATTTTCTTGATGTAGACGAGAACAATATCAAAAAAATTAAGAAAGTTAAAAATGAGCCAAAGTTGAATAAACCTGAAGATAATTTGCCGTTAATTGCTGAAAATCCACCAAAACTTCAAACAAAAGAAATAATATCTGAAACCAAAAATTCAAAAGATGACTTTAATAAAGATAATAATATTATGCCGAAAAATTCTGAAATTGATCCACCATCACTGCAAACAGATAAAATAAAACCTGAAACGACAATAATAAAACAAAAACCAAGTAAAAATAATACGCCAGAAATTGACGAGACCAAAAAAAAACCTGAAACAAAAATAATAAAACAGAAACCAAGTAAAAAAAATACGGCAGAAAGCGATGAGACTAATTTACTACAGCCGCAAACAGAAGAAATTCTATCTGGAACAGAAAATTTTAAAGACATTATGCTGAATATTGCTGAAATTGATCCACCACCGCTGCAAACAGATGAAATAATACCTGAAACAAAAATAATAAAACCAAAACCAAGTAAATATAATACGACAGAAATTGGTAAGACTAATTCACTACAGCCGCAAACAGAAGAAATTCTATCTGGAAGAAAACAATATGCAGATGATAATATTATGCAAAAAATTGCTGAAATTGATCCATTGCTACATAAAGATGAAATAGAACCTGAAACAAAAACAATAAACCAAAAATCAAGTAAACATAATGTGCAAGAAATTGATGAGACTGATTCACTACCTGAAAATAAAAATCCGGATCAAAACTTTAAAGAAGAAATAATGAATGGAACAGATATCGTAATGGGAAACAACGTTGATAATGATTCAAAACAAAGAAAATTTGAACTCAGTGAAACTCATCCAGAAAATGACAAAAAAAAAACAAAAATGGAACACGTAGATAATAAAGATGGCGACATGAAAAAAGAACAAATGCTTATGATATCTATCAATAAAGAAGAAAACAATGCAAAACCCGATTTAAACTGGGAAAATATTAGTGAGAACAAAACTATTGATGAATTGGAAGACGTTACTATGAATGAACCAATCCCAGTAGAACAATCAGATGATATAGAAACTGGTAATAATATAAAAAACAATGACGTGAGTAAGGAAATACAAAATAATACTGAAGAACTAAATCTTGTACAGGAATTAGATATAGCAAAAAAAAACTGACAAACAAAATAAAGATGGAAAACAAAATCTGAAACAGCTTAATTATGATGAATATGTGAGATCTAAGCAATTGCGACAGCAAAAGCGACAAAAATATTTCGATTTTTTATCTGACAACGAAGACTTTGTCTGGAGCTCAAGTTCTTGGGAAGGTGCTTCAGAATCCGATGAATTAGAATCCAAATCTGGAAAAAAGAAACGCAAATCTAAGAAAAAAATAGCCAAAACTGATAAACTATTAAACAAGGGCGACAATAATACAGAAAAAGAGCCTAGCGAGACTTTTACCTCCAGAAAAATAAAAAAAAAAGAATGTAAGAAAGGAAAATACAGAAAAAAAGAATTCCGGTATAGAATATAAAACTAACAAAGGAAAAATTATGCCAGCAAAATCTGTGCTACCAAATCCCTGTAATCCAGATAACTGCCCTTATAAGTGCTATGAAATTACTGAAGAGAGGCGTTTAAACTTGTTCGGGCACTATTGGTCTTTGGATAACATAAGACGAAAAGACTGGCTGGTTGCACATTCTAAAAAAGATCCTACTAAACGAAAAAAAATACCTAAAGAACTAAGCAGACGTAAATTCTCTCTTCAATACTTTGTTAATGAGGGTGAAGGACAAAGACAGGTATGTCTAAAGTTTTTGACAAAAACGTTAGATATTCGACAAAGAACTTTGTACAATATCGTTAGTTCTGCCGTCTATGGCTGTGCCAAAGAGGATGGTAGGGGAAAACACGTACCAAGTAACAAAACTCCAAGAGAAGTTACTGAAAATTTACACAAATATATACAAGAATTGCCTGCGCTGCCATCGCATTACTGCCGCAAAAATAATACAAAGACGTATCTTCCTCAGGAGTTCAAAAATGTAACTAACTTATATAGACTTTATAAAGATGCTCAAGAGAAAGGAGGCCTTGGCTATGTCGGAGAAAAAATCTTTAAAAAAGTATTCCTGTCTGAATTCAATATTGGCTTCCATCAGCCAAAAAAAGACAAGTGCTTGAAATGCACGCAATTTGAAAATAATGAAGACTGTAATCCAGATGAGAAAGAGAGGCACCTAAAGGATAAAAAAGAAACGTACGATCGTTTTGAGGCTCATCAAGAGATTTACAAAAAGGACGATGCTATTTTATGTACGAGTTTTGACCTGCAAAAAGTACTAAATACCCCACACGGGGACAATATGATGCTATATTATAGCCGGAAATTGGCTGTTTATAATTTGACGTTTTATGAGTCGGGCACAAGAAACGGATTTTGCTACACCTGGAATGAAACCGATGGAAAAAGGGGAGCTAACGAAATTGCTTCCATTTTACAAAAATACATAAAAAAGTAGACGAACGGGAAACAGTTAAGCACTTATTACTATATTGCGACAGCTGTCCCGGCCAAAACAAAAATAAGATGATCCTTGCGTGCATAAATGAAACCCTGATAGGATGCAACAATCTCATTTCTATACAAATAAATTATTTACTACCCGGCCACACTTATATGCCGGTAGACTCCATCCATTCCGTGATAGAAAAAAGTATTCAAGGTGTGACAATTTGGGCGCCTTCCCAATGGCCCACGGTTTTTACTATGGCAAGAAAAAACGTTAAGCCCTATGAGGTAGAAATATTGACTCATAGTGATTTTTTTAAATGGGACTCAATATCAGAGACTTATTTCAAAGGAAAATTAGCTGGAAAAATTAGCAAATTGCGCACAGTGACTTTCAAGAAATCTTCAAGCAACAAAGCTTTCATAAAATATTCAATGCACCCAGATGCTACAACAGAAGCAATCGAAATAATAAATAAAAAAGATTCTTCTCAAATAAAACCCTGCTACAAGACTATGCAATCGGTGTCAAAGAAAAAATATACAGATCTTATCAAACTATGCACAACAAAAGTCATACCCACAGCATATCATTCAGAGTACCAAAAACTAACTTACACTAATAATATTGAAGATACCTTAAACGAAACAGATACAGAAGATGAAATAGATACTGAAACATAAGCTACTAATAATTGCAAGAAAATCACATACATAAATTAGATAAAAAGCAAACAAAAAGTAAGTAAAATAATTAAACATAGAGGTATTAATAATTTCTTCATGCATATTCCCTAAAAAAATACACTATTTAAAACGGAAACTGAAGATAAAGTTATAAAACATTTTAAAAATACAAAAATGAGAGAAATAAGCACACAGAAGATGTGACTAAAGCCTTTCTAAGGTATTAATGCTTAAGTAAGCAAGTGACATACAAATATTATGTTATAATAAAAATGCAGAGACAAAACTTATGGCATTGATTAAGACTGTTAGATAATATTTACAGAATATACCTAAGTTTAATAATAAATCTTACTATGCAGTTGTGATATTAGCTAAAGAAAGTTCCTATTAAATGTAAAAATATAGGTACTAGAAATATCTCGAAATTATGACGCATAATATTACTTACATTATCTTACTTACCTTTAGGTTGTATAAGGTGCAGGATATTCTATTCTTACTCATTGACGTTAGAAGGAAGGTCAACTGATTTATGTCTATTCTTTAAGTTAAGTAAGTCGGTATAATTTATAGAACAAAAACCTTGTGGGTGTTTTTCAACCCCCTTTAAATATTAAAAGATAATAATATTAAAAGATAATAAGTTATTATCAAAAATGTTTGATTTCATGAGTAAGTCGATTAGTTAGCCTGAATAGTTTTGATTAGAATATTTTATTATTTCTATTATTTTATAATGTCGTACTAAAAAACTATAGGATAACTAGGTATTACCTAATCCTTGGTCAATTAAAATATTATCAAAGACTGTTATTTTATTCATATTTCTACCTATGTTTTTTAGGGAAAGTTGTTCAAATCCATGGGTAGATCACACCTTCGAGGATGTCATAGACACAGAATAATAAATATAGTATCTAACGATACAGAAATTTCACTCCCCTACAACCCTCGCTCAAATAGCGAAAAACACGCACACATGTACACGTGAAGTAAACGTATTAGGGTTGGCTAGCGCTAGATAGTGGTAATATGTTATCTACACTAATATTATAAAGAGGAAAGATTTGTACCTATTTTTGTATGTTTGTATGTTTGTAATGAATAGGCTCAAAAAGTACTGGGCCGATTTAAAAAATTCTTTCACCATTCGAAAGCTACATTCATCCTGAGTAACATAGGCTATATTTATTGCTAGAAAAGATTAGACGTCCACCCGTGCGAAGCCGGGACGGGCCGCTAGTAAGTAATATAATTGTTTAATATGGGAAGTATTTTCATAAGTTACATATTTATCATTGTGAGATTCTAATTTATTTCTGATCGTTAAGCATTTTGTTAGAATTTATTTTTATAAAATTTAAACTGTTAGCAGTTTAATGCGGATTTATAAGCAGTAAATATTATCCTATAAGACGTTTTACTGCAAAAATATTTTGCGTTCATCTGGTCTTTCAGTATTTCTGCACTATACATTTTAAGGTCATGCAAACATTTAAGTAATTTAGTTCGACAATGTCAAAAAAAAGTTTGCGTTGAAGTAATTTTGATCGCTGATTGTTTAATAAAACAAAGCTATTAAGCACTTTAGGCTTACCTTGCATTTGACAAATGAAGATGATCAGCACTTTTGAAATGACTTGTTTAAAATAAACTACTAACCTATCAGAAAATTTGCTAGACCCGGCATAAAGGGTATTAAAGCGTATAAGCAATTTAGCCTTTCTTGAAAGTCAGGTCAAATATGCTAACGGGACACTAACTCGTGAAATAGAGCAGCTTGAAACTAAGTTAGATATGTTAAAAATAGACAAAAATATAAGTATTAATAATCTGTGTTCAATTCTACAGGAAAAGTCTTCATTCAAAAGATATGATTTTTTTTTCGAAAATAAAAACTTTAAAATTTATTTTCTCGGAATTTTGTCTATGGAGGTTAGCAATTTTGCCTTTCCTGCGACGATATCTGTCGTGTAATTTAAAAATGGAACGATCTTTTTCTCCTAAACGTGGCGACCAAGGAGGTAACTCAAAAAAGGTTTTATTTAAATTTCGAACTAACTTGCAAATAGAAAGCTGTTTCTTAAAAAAAAAAACAAATTGTTGTTCGTTGTTCGTCATTGATTTTGAAAAGAGTTTTAATTTCCGCGAATTATTTGAGAAAATTTATTGTTTTCATTTCCGCGCATTATTTGAGAAAAGTACTATACAAGCCTTGGCCACAACTAGGCATTGATGGACTTACGTATGTGTGCCTCGGCTTCGCCTCGGCCCACATTTACACGTTCGTCCATCAATGCCTCTGTTGCTGGCCGCTGCAGTAATGTACTATTATTCATTCATTCATGTGACGACACCCCACGACACCCCAAGGCAGCAATTTCCCCACATAGATAGAATTCCTTTTCAGCAAGAAGATTAAATAACTGGAGATGGCATTAAGTACGATCATTTCTTGAAGCCAAAAATGACCTTGGATTACATCACTGATGTTTCTCATCTCATTTTCTCTTTAGATTTTTCTAATTCCTATCGAAAGAGAAGGGAAGTGTTTTTTTTAAATTTAATTTAAAGGTTGTTGGAGTTCGAATGATTTTCTTGCGTTTATTTTTGCATTGAGAGATTACAGATCCAAATAAATTAAAAATTAAAAAAATATTCATTACCTCGATGAATTACAAAAAAAATATAGATAGGTATATCTTCTTTGATGTGAAATTTGCCGATGTGTGTTTTCGTATGGTGTTCGACTCAATTTTATAAAATAATAAAAGATACATAAAAATTACAAACTAGGGTTAGTTAGAGATATTAGAATTAGTTATTGTTGGATGGTTACAAGTTATGGAACATTTCGCTAGCCGTTTGTCAACACTCCGAAGCCTGTGTGCTCCAAACTTAGCTCCCAGCTTGCATGTTGTGGATGACATTTACATAACTTTAAGAATACAAGCGCTGCTCATTTCTAGTTTCCTTCTTTTTTAAAGCTTCCTTCCTCCTCATTGATCAGTCAGGACGACCTGAAAGAGTCGTTTGTCGTAACCATAGTCGTAACACTAATTTGTAGTTCAATCAATAAAGACCCTAAATTGGCAAATAAATGTAATAAATGGTGTAGTCTGGGTGATATAAATCTGTCTGGGTAAATGGTGATTTAAAAAAAGATTTTCTTTCAGAATGACTAATTTTATTGATTGGAAGAATTTTTCGCTTCTACGGTTGTGGTCAATACTGTCCATAGTATCGACACTATCGATAATATTTAATAATAACTGGCCAAGTGCGTGTCGGACCACGCGCAGGGTAGGGTTCCGTAGTTGCCCGTTATAATATAATATGGACTTAGAGTCTTAGAAGGAGGCTTTTTGTTTTATACTAACAAAAAGCCTCCTTCTAAGATGCAAGTTTCAAAAGTACATTTTATTATTTGATCGACTATTACTCGTAAACTTGTAAAGCCTACTTAGCAGTGATAGTTTTCCTTTTAAATTCGTTATAAGTATTTGCTATTGCCGTGAATTTTTTCACATCTCCAACCACAACCGTTTAGCTGGGTGAGGGGGGGGGGGGGGGCTGGGGGGGGGGACACTTGACTCTAACCAAAATTTTCGCTTTAAAGCTTAATATTTCGCTAACGGATCCCTAAATCGAAAAATGGTTTACCCAAAGTCACAATATTTTTAAAAGACCTATTCGTCGATACCCACTTCATGTGTAGGGAGGTACACTAAAAAAATTTTTTTTTCAAGATTTTATTTTACCACTTTGTCGGCGTAATGAATATGTAAACATATACCAAATTACAGCTTTCTAGTATTAAGCGTCTCTGAGCTAAGCAGCGGACAGACGGACAGACAGACAGACGGACAGACGGACGGACAGATGGACGGACAGACGGACGGACATGGCGAAACTATAAGGGTTCCTTTTTGACTTCGGAACCCTAAAAAACTATCGATGGTACTTATTATGATTCACTATAACAAACAACACATTAACTCAAACGTTGTCTATACATTATTTATTATAGACGACACTTCTTCTTTTCACGTAAATAGTTCTTCAATGGTGTTTTTATATTTCACTAGCCAGGTGTCCGCCTAGCCTGACATCATCAGGTGAAGCTGTGTTTAAATCCTCTCTCGTACAGATGTTGGGGCACAGCGGACATTCTAGCAGATGACCCATCGACTGTATAGGTTCGCCGCAATCACATTGTGTTAGGCCAGGATCCCTATACCCCCAGTTGCATAAATTTTGTCTGCAACGGCCTTAGACAATTTAATAGGGACGAGTTATGCGTGTCATTCTACTAAGAAACTTTTCTGCCACTTTTTGCGGGGAGCGAGGTAACATGAAATCCGCAACTTTGGATTTTATTCCCCATAAGTTTAGATTCTAATTTTGAATGTTAAAAATCATGAAAAGTAGTCTCTTGTGAACCACAAACGTTCTAAGTTCAAAATTATTGTTTCGCTATTATAGGCTGTCTCGTTTAGTGATAAGGTATAAAATTGGGTGTAAATGCACAAGATCAATTGTTCTTATACCGTGGCAGAGGGGAAATGCTACCGCAAGGCGAGTCCAGTATAAATTGTCTAAGGCAACGGCCGACCTGAGTGCGAAGCCGATTTAAAGATACTAATTAGCCTAGTAAAGGTAAACATTTTACCTGGCAAAAGGTCCTGTATCCACGATTTTTTTATATGTTTTATACGGGTATAGGTCCTTATTAAAAATCCAAGTTTTCGACCTTGAGGTGCTGCCGCGGCTCTGCCATGTCCATAAAAGAAGGATTTCGAAGCTTTTTCAGTTTTCATTATTTAAAATCGAAAGTTTAGGTATTAGAGTAAAATTATGTTTTAGAGGAATTAACAGCACTAAATGCGCTACAGTTTGGATTTGAATCATCTTTTTATACTGTATAGTTACCGAGATACGACACTTCAAAATAAGGGCAGTTAGGGCTGATTGCAGACTGAAAATTTACAAGTGTCGCATCTTATGATTCAAAAAACATATTGTAGCGCATTATTTATACTTCTTCTAAACACCTTCACACTGAAACCTAAATTTGATAGCATTATTAAATTAAAAAATTTTTTTTTAAGGAATTAGTCATACCTACCTCTCCAAACTTTGAGGTGTTGTATCTTGGTAACTATTCAGTATGTAAAGATGATTCAACTATCAAATTGTAGCGCATTTGGTCTGTTTAAACCTTTAGTAAACAAGTTTTCTCTAAAACCCAACGTTTAAGTTTTACTGAAAAAGTCAAATAAATTTCGTTGTTTTATGGTCACACCAGAGCCCGCGGCAGGACCCCAAGGTCGATAACCTGTATTTTTATTAAGGACCTCTACCTGTATAACATATCAAAAAAATCCCGGATACCCGACCTTTTGTAAGGTAGGGTATCATTTTCCAAACAGATTTAAGTACTGAACTAACCACTTTAGGCCCTAGACTGTTGGTGGCTCTGGATCTAATAGTATACTCACCTGCCGTCACTGTCATAGACGATGTTTTTTTTCGCTTACGCTAGAAATGCGCATGAAATTATCATGAAATTATGCGCTAGAATCGCTAGATCATCTTTTTGGCAGTGATGATTTCTTGCGTAGAAAGATTATAGAGGTCAGTGGTAGAAAGAGAGTAAAAATTCTTCGTCGATGGTTTCTTGTTTATAATATTGTTGACAGATTGTAATTTATTGTAAAATTTTTCAATGAGTTTTTAGGCACCTTTATTAGACCTAAAATACCTAAATCAATGTTGAAATTATAAATTCTTGTATGATCAATATGTTTCGTCAGTGTGATAATAAAGTTTCAGTGTACAATGCCATTCAATTGTAAATGTTTGCCGCATTTCAAAAAATGTTGTTGCTGTATAAAATTGAGGAGGGGATGCTATGGTATAGGAGTTTTTGAATTGGTTAGTATCCGCGCGCCCCCGCGCCGACAGGATATTCTGCCGCCCCGCGCCATTGGCGGCGCCCCCAGGTAACAGCTATAAACTGCCGCCCTGGCCTTGATCCGTCAGGTTCGATGTATACAGGGTGAAATTGAAAATACAATTTGTTCAGTTTGATGGGTAGACTCTTAGTTTAAAAGGATGCTAATGATATATCAATTTCACCCTGTAGACACCCGTAAAGTCAGACACACGGATTAGGAACAGGTCGTGGGAGAGCCGATGGTACCGGTGTAAAAATACTGGTGTTTCAAGCCCTGCTTGTCACGCGTGAGCCTTGCTATTGTTTGCGGCTATGTATGGCGCGCGCCAGCATACGATTAAAAAATAATCCTTTGAATGTTTTACAGGTTTGTTTTCTCACACAACGCTTTGAATTATGTCCAGCACAAGAGACGCCTAAAGCCATCTCAATTACGGTGATGGTTATCCAAGGGATCTCTTTGACTACTGTCATTTTACTATTCGTAGGAATACGCTTGGTAAGTAAATTACACCAATATAAAAAGAATCTAGAAAGGACATCATCGGCGTTTCATACATTTTTGGTCCAAATGTGAAAGTGCCGGCCAACAAAAAATGATGATAATATTCTGTTAGAACTTGTCCGTCTAAGCATTTATTATTATGGCACGAAAGCTGTAGCTGTAAGTTTTAAAATGTATTAAAATGTATTAAAATAAGATTTTTCAAACCTTAATAAACCAAGGAAAGTGGCCCTACAGCTTTGGTGCCATACTAAAAAATGCTGAGACGAACTAGTTCGAATAAAATATATAGTCTTAGCTAATTTCATCGAAAATGTGTATAAAAATTCAAATTTTCGAACCCAAATAAAACCAAGGACAATGGACCTACAGATTTGGTACCATACCATAATAATAAATGTTTACACGGACAAGTCCTATTATTTTTTGTTGGCCGGCACTTTCATATTTTGGACCAAATCCGATGATGTCCTTTACTATGTAGATGTGATGATGATCTCCAAACAGATACATAATTAGGGTCATTCTTAAAATGCTGACACATCGAAATCGCGAAAAAAAAAAGATTTTCCATACAAAACTGCAAACCTACTCGAGCCAAATGTATGGGACACATGTTTTTATTTCACTATTTGGATGTTGGTTCAACAGAGAAAGTTGTTCAGTTCAGAGAAAGGGGTTCGATCTGCCCTGAAAAAAGGGTCAGCATGTTAATAAAGACCCTTTATACAGGGTGTAAAAGGAAAAGTATCATTACTTTATACCACATATTCCACCCATCAAACTGAACAACTACGGGAGCTAAACAGTCAGCGCAAAAAAAACGGTTTTCCATACTAAATTGCAATGTTTACACGACTTAAACGTATGAAACAGCAGATTTTTTTCGTTCTGACAGGTTTGCTCCCATAGTAATAGTTGTTCAGTTTGATGGGTAGAATACTTTTCCTTACACCCTGTGTTACGGGCTGTATGTTCAAGATCATTGTATATGAATAGGTATAACAATGTTGTTACAATATGTTACAAACATCATGCAAATTGACATTTTTGTCTTAAGAGCTACATAGGTATTTATTAGGGAAGCAACGATTCGGCCATTACGATTACGATTACGATTACGATATTAATCGTTATTTATTACGATAACCGATGCATTACGATTATTTAAACAAATTTAGTTGAGATTATCCTCAGAATGCGTTCTCATAGTGTTTCTTTGCATTCCAATGAAAGTTAAATCATTAAAAAAAACTTAAAAAAATTCCAAGATTTTGTAACTTTTTCTACTAATTTGAGATCGAAGTCAAAGGTTCACTTCAACAGGATTATGATTTTCGGATGCGTACAGGCCAATTTTATTTGAAAAACACTATGTGGAACATGATTCTGTATAATCTCGTTAATCAAGAGATATCTCGTCCGATTTACGTGGGAGATTAATCTTTTAAAATGTAGATGAGATATCGGGAACGAGAATGTATGTAATATTTCAAACCGAAAATCAAATCATAGACCTCGGTAGAATTAAAAAAAAATTACGAAATGAGAGTCAAATCTGATCAAAAAAGGTCAGATTTAGCTCAGAATGAGCTAAAATAGCAGCGAGAGATCAGATTTTTTAAAAGTTGTTTTTCGGCTCTGGAATCTAGTATTCAGGTCTGGTATTTGTCAACAAGTGCAATCCGATTGACGTTTTCAATTCGATTTAATAATCGTACGATTCTTACTACGGTGCATTGCATCGTTATTAATCGTGATTATTACGATTACAGATGCAAAACGATGCACCGCTTCGTAATCGTTGCATCCCTAGTATTTATACCAATTATTATCTAGATATTCGTTAATATTATAAAAAACAACGATCCACGAGCCATGATAAATATACTATTGATGTTTGTACCATTTCCCCAGCTCAGAAGGCAATATCTAAGGATTGAGTGTAGCTACATAGATATAGTAACTAGATGAAACCATACCGTGGCCGCACATGAAACAGCAATAGTGTGACTTTTGCAAACAAAAAGTCGGTTTGTTTGGCAAGATGTCATCAACATTCCATAGGTTTGACAATGGTTTGATATCTTGCCAAACAAAAAAACCGGCCACGGTGACTGAAACAAAAAATAATATTTCTGTCTTTTTTGTTTACATAAGTTTTCATAACTGGCTATCCCGCTCTCTCATTTCTTGGCTCCATCTTTCAGCGTAAGCGAAAAGTTTTTAATCTAAGCGTAGCCATGATGGGCTGATATTGCTGCTTTTTGAGATACAACACTTTTTAATCTGCGTTGAACATTAAACAAAACTATTAAAATTTAAAAAAAAACTTTTTCAATATGTGCAGAGAAGTTAAGAAGTTGAAAATGTATTCATTACGTTTCAAACCTTTATATCTCCGTTTGGACTGGGTTTAGAGATAAACTTGTCATAACAAGTTTTATTTGTAACTTTATATTGAACGAGCTTTTACCCGCGACTTCTTCCGCATAAATTATATACCAGATTTTAAGTCAGATCATAAGCTATCAAACAAAAAAAGTTTCATCAAAATCGGTTCAGTAGTTTTTGCGTGATACTCGAACAAACAAACACCCAAACAAACAAACAAATAAACAAACAAACAAACAAACAAACATACAAACAGACAGACAAAAAATCCAAAAATTTGTAATTTGGAATCAGGGACAGGTAAAAACCATGTCGTAATTTTTTTTTTGCAAATATCTTCAATGTACAGACACACTTCTGTTACAGTTTTATAATAGTTTAGACTATAATATTGAAGTTTGATAGATGGCCACGCTAAAAAAAATTGCGAAAAGAAAAACGTGCCATATATTTTAGGCATTGGTTTTTGATTTAGTGCTTATTTATAATATTAAAATAGGAAAAGTCCAGTAATCTAATTTGCATGAACTTTTCAAAAATTTTAAGGAATACTGAAGCGTGATAGGTCGATAGTTTGCTAGTTCTGTTTTGTCTTCTTTTTTTATATAAATTTGCTTTACTATATTCTGAAGCACCCCCTTACGTAAGGGGAAAAGTTCGGGAATATTATGCCCGTTCGGGGAAATGGCCGTTCGGGTAAATGTCCGTTCGGAGAAAAGGCCGATCGGGGAAATGGATGAAACCGGGAAGTGGACGTTCGGGTCCATAGTGGACGTTCGGGGAAAAGGTCGTAACTGACCTGATCCCTATAGACTTAAGATTTTTTGGAAAGCATTAATTTTCAAACGACAAGTTTATTAAAAATGACAAAAATGGATCTACGATCATTGTACTCGTTGCTGATACTTGTTGAGACTTTGTCTAACCCACAAGCTTTAGTATTATGCAGGGATCGGGTTATGCCTACCAATTCATTCGGTTTAAAAGGTCTTAAGAAAATTTAATTTGGCTTCGGATTTAATGCATTTTGTCTTTATCGCATTTAGATGTCCGTTAGTATTTATGTTAATGTCACTCTTATCCGTCAATTCAATATCATTATTTCAGCATTTTCTATACGTCCACTGCTGGACATAAGCCTCCCCCAAAAGGGAGATGTGGCCATAATCGCCACGCTTGGCAGGCGGGTTGGCCATCGCAGTTGGGTGTTAATATTCTCGGAGAACGCTGCCACAGACGCTGCTGCCCATCCAAATCAATATATTATAAATTATTAAATGTGCCTGCGATTTCTGATAGGTCTTTTACAGAAGAAACATTTAGTTTTATTTCCATTACATGAAACTCTCATAACAATTCCAATCATGTGTATGCCAAAAGACACCATGAACAAAAAATATAACTTTAACAGGTTATACAGGGTAATCCTACCCAAAAGAGAGGACTGGAACGGGAATACCCCACAATCCTTCAGTGCTGGAGACGTCGTCTGGTTTACAGACGGCTCCAGGAAAGACAACCGTGCTGGAGCTGGAGTATGTGGCGGCAATCCCAAGATAAAAAAGGCGATTCATCTTGGCCAGCATGTCACAGTATTCCAGACAGAAATGTACGCTATCGTAGATTGCGTGCATGAGAATCTACAAAGGTACCCAAAGGGGAAACATAATTATTGTTATTCTGTCAGATAGCCAGGCTGCTCTGAAAGCGCTAGGATCTGACGAAGTAGAGTCAAAACCACTGGCGGACTAAGGGGGGGGGGGGGGCGGAGGGGCGGCCCGCCCCGGGCCCCCGGTCCTGGGGGGCCTCCGAATCTCGAGAAGAGAATCCCTTTTTAATCAAATCCAAAATAATGACGTTTGTATAGTAAGTAAAGACAGTTTGGAGTTGGAGGCCCAGGCCTCAGGATGCCTGAACAGGTTCTGGGAATGCAGTTTGAAGTTGGAGGCCCCGTACGTTAGTCATTGAAAGTCAAAGAAAGAAATAGAGTCAAAAATATTGCGAATTTGCGAGCTCGCTTCGCTCACTCAATCTTTTTCAAGTTGTTATGCAGTTAGCATAATTATGAGTTCGCTTCGCTCGCTCAGGAGGCCCGGGCCTCCGGTACTGGGACTGCAGTTTGAAGTTGGAGGCCTCGTACGTTAGTCATTGAAAGTCAAAGAAGGAAATAGAGTCCAAAATATTGCGAATTTGCGATCTTTTTCAAGTTGTTATGCAGTTAGCATAATTATGAGCTCGCTTCTTGAAAAGTCAATGTGGTTGGAATCAGAATGTATTTCGAAAATTTAAGCTTGCTTCGCTCGCTTGACTTTTTTGAGCTTTCTGTACTTTGAGACAGAGTTCTTGCTACAGCCCAGTCATAATTATAGAACTCTATTCGTTCGCTCTGGTTTTATTTTATATACGAATATACTACTCTATTTCAAGATGAGCTCTACAATAGAGTTATTATAAGCATAATATTCTCGGAGAACGCTGCCACAGACGCTGCTGCCCATCCAAATCAATATATTATAAATTATTAAATGTGCCTGCGATTTCTGATAGGTCTTTTACAGAAGAAACATTTAGTTTTATTTCCATTACATGAAACTCTCATAACAATTCCAATCATGTGTATGCCAAAAGACACCATGAACAAAAAATATAACTTTAACAGGTTATACAGGGTAATCCTACCCAAAAGAGAGGACTGGAACGGGAATACCCCACAATCCTTCAGTGCTGGAGACGTCGTCTGGTTTACAGACGGCTCCAGGAAAGACAACCGTGCTGGAGCTGGAGTATGTGGCGGCAATCCCAAGATAAAAAAGGCGATTCATCTTGGCCAGCATGTCACAGTATTCCAGACAGAAATGTACGCTATCGTAGATTGCGTGCATGAGAATCTACAAAGGTACCCAAAGGGGAAACATAATTATTGTTATTCTGTCAGATAGCCAGGCTGCTCTGAAAGCGCTAGGATCTGACGAAGTAGAGTCAAAACCACTGGCGGACTAAGGGGGGGGGGGGGGGGCGGAGGGGCGGCCCGCCCCGGGCCCCCGGTCCTGGGGGGCCTCCAAATCTCGAGAAGAGAATCCCTTTTTAATCAAATCCAAAATAATGACGTTTGTATAGTAAGTAAAGACAGTTTGGAGTTGGAGGCCCAGGCCTCAGGATGCCTGAACAGGTTCTGGGAATGCAGTTTGAAGTTGGAGGCCCCGTACGTTAGTCATTGAAAGTCAAAGAAAGAAATAGAGTCAAAAATATTGCGAATTTGCGAGCTCGCTTCGCTCACTCAATCTTTTTCAAGTTGTTATGCAGTTAGCATAATTATGAGTTCGCTTCGCTCGCTCAGGAGGCCCGGGCCTCCGGTACTGGGACTGCAGTTTGAAGTTGGAGGCCTCGTACGTTAGTCATTGAAAGTCAAAGAAGGAAATAGAGTCCAAAATATTGCGAATTTGCGATCTTTTTCAAGTTGTTATGCAGTTAGCATAATTATGAGCTCGCTTCTTGAAAAGTCAATGTGGTTGGAATCAGAATGTATTTCGAAAATTTAAGCTTGCTTCGCTCGCTTGACTTTTTTGAGCTTTCTGTACTTTGAGACAGAGTTCTTGCTACAGCCCAGTCATAATTATAGAACTCTATTCGTTCGCTCTGGTTTTATTTTATATACGAATATACTACTCTATTTCAAGATGAGCTCTACAATAGAGTTATTATAAGCATAAGCTCATTTCAGCTATTTGTTTACATCAATCGCCTCGATTTCGGCATGAGCTGAAAAAATCGAGTTATAATGAAGAAAAATCTCGAGCTCGCTTCGCTTGCTCCAGAATTCAGTGAAATCTCAGCTCGCTTCGCTCGATCTAGGTTTTCTGTCCGATATATTTTCATACTGCTTTAAAATCTCGACTTTACTTTGCTCGCTCTAGATTTTACATTGTACGAATCTCGGGCTCGCTTCGCTCGCTCCATATTGTAGGACCTGGATATCCCTGGGACAAAATACATGCTACCTACAAGTTTTTGCCACGGCTCGAAAGAATTGTAGATATCAATTTCTGGAAAGACCGGGGGGGGGGGGCCTCATTTAATTTTGCCGCCCCGGGCCTCCGACGGGCTTAGTCCGCCACTGGTCAAAACTAACATTAGAATGTGTCCAAGCCCTAAACCGGCTAGGATAGATAATCTCTGTCACCCTAGGCTGACACTGCGGTATTGATGGAAAGGAGGCTGCTGACGAGCTGGCACGAAGAGGGGCGGAAGAGGACGTCATAGGCCCTGAGCCTTACTGTGGAATCTCTCGCAACACCTCTAGACGTGTGCTAAAGGAATGGGCCGTGAACCAAAGACGAGAATAAAGATATTTAAAGTCTGCTGTAATAATAACATGTAGATTTTTGTACTGTCCTACCTATTTAGACCTGTAATATTTGAACGGTAACAGCTAGGCCGTTGAAATTTACACAGAATTTGCGTTATCACGGAAGATTTGCTCACAAATAATAAAAATGACAAAAAATAAAATTAAGGAGTGTCCTCATACAACAAACTAATTTTATCAACGTTTTTTCTTCTCGCTCTATCGTAAAAATTGTAATATATAAAAACTTCAAACTTAGTGTGATTATAGAGAAAACCATTGGCGTAGCTAGAGATTTTCCTTGAGGGGGGCAACAGGCCACCCAGCTCATAGCTACCAAGACAAGTGGCAAGACTCACATTTCTCGTGGCAAGGTCGAATCCAAAAGTTCATTTTCCTGAGGCTTCCCGTAGCCAGAATTTGGCTTGGGATTTTTAAGGAGGCTGTAGAACATGTTATAATGGTGAAAGAACGCGATTATTTCAGAAACAATAACAGTTGTGGTGTGAGTGCTTCAGCCCTTGCACGCCGTTGCCTATACATCTGGAGCGAGCTCGAAATTTAGCAGTAGGTATTGCCTCTGAGTTTTGGCTAGAATTTCACAAGATGATGTGAAACAGTGCTTACTACTATTTAATTATTTCTTCACTACCACTTTCCATTTTTCTAAGGGGGGCAACGAGCTTTCTGAGGTGGGCGTCCACTGCTGCGCCAATGGATAAAACTCTACAGTATAACAAACAATAATAAAAACCGGCCAAGTGTGGGTCGGTCTCGCTTCTGCCGTCCTGGCGCAATATTGTTCTATTCTCAGAATGTTTTTTTCTACGGCTTTAACAATAATACTGCGTCATTAATATATATATATATACTTACAAAATAAATAGGTAATTTAAAGACTATATACTTAAACATATTGCTCACTAATGTCTTTATTTTACAGAGCATGCCGCTGTTGATCGATATATTTACGGTGGTAATGTTGATCTTCAAGGTTACGTTAATAATGTTCTGGGGGTTCCAATTATTCTTCGCATTTTTATATATATTTTGTCACGAGCTTGTAACGGTAATAGCCGGTATTGTGGCTGGTCAGGTTGTTCTTCTTTTCCGTAAGTTTTATACAATAATTACTAGACTTCGTAAACGCAGACCACTGACATGAAATTCTCATAATTTTTGATTGAACGAACCGATTGTGACGCCCACCTCAGAAAGCTCGTTGTCTCCCTTAGAAAAATGGAAAGTAGTGAAGAAATCTTCTGAAATTCCAGCCAAAACTCAGGCATTACTGCAAAATGCTGCATTACGCTCAAAAATAGCTTGTGTGAGAAATACCGAAAAAAAAACTTAATTAGTCCCGGGTCAAACCGTAAAATGACTAGGCTACTAGTCATATGGGGTGTAAGGGGTAATCGCGGTAGACTATGGCGACAACGCAACTGTCAACCTTACCTCCTCGTGCTGCACCCTGCCGACTAACCGAAAAGGCTCTGGCGACCGTTTCGCGGTATATCCATCCACAACATGCTCTACCAAAATTCCTTGGTCCATGATGGGCAGCAGCATTAACGGTCAAACTGGTATAGCCCTGCGATCACAAAGCCGCTCTGCCAAGCGTGGTAATTATGGCATTTTACCTCCCAAATATGGAATTTAGTCCCACATGGCCCCGACCCCTAGTTCCCCCCCATATAGCCATTTTCGGTCGCAGAATCATCGCAGTAGTCACATCTTATCGCAGTTTCGTAAATGCTACGAAACATGGTTTCTATGTGTGGTCACGGTTCACTCACAATCTGACCGAAAAAGTTTCAGTAAGTTGTCATTGTGTGCACACATTATACCTACATGTAATCATTTGCGTAGATACATTTTGCGTATACAGGGTGAAATTGATATCACTGGCATCCTTTTAAACTAAGAGTCTACCCATCAAATTGAACAACTTTTACTATGGGAGCAAACCAACAGGAGCAAAAAAAAAATCTGCTGTTGCATACATTTGAGTCGAGTAGGCATTGCAGTTTACTATGGGATAGCTGATTTTTTAGTTGCTCCGATCGGTTTGCTCCCATAGTAAAAGTTGTTCAGTTTGATGGGTAGACTCTTAGTTTTTTTTAACTAAGAGAAAGAGGTTTTTTCCCCTTTTGGATGCTAATGATATCAATTTCACCCTGTAGTTTGTAACTAGTGTACAACATAGGAAAAATGTGTTCTAACTGGATGGTTAGGTTACCATGTTACAACAATATAACTAAAAAAACATACCTAATCTACACGATTATATGTAGTAATGTTACGTTAATGTATCTAAATATTATAATGCTAAATGCGACTTAAAAGTAGGGGAGAGCAGGTACGATTCGTACACTTTTTACTCTAAGCCATATAAAAGAAAAGTACAAGTAGGGCTCGCGCACGAAGGGTCCCGTACCATTATCAAGCAAAAAACGGCAAGAAGAACACGTTTTTTGTATGGGAGCAAAAAACGTGTTCTTTTTATCTCTTAAATATATATTTTATTGAAATTTAATTATTTATTTTTAAAGTGAATATACAACTAAATATTTTGTGAATATTTCATGCGTATATCTATTGCCGTTATTAATATCGATCAAAAAACGGCAAAAAAATCACGTTTGTTGTACTTAAATGCCCCACATAAATATTTATTTTATAAAATTTTTAGTATTTGTTGTTATAGCGGCTATAGAAAATACATCATCTCTGAAAATTTCAACTATCACAGTTCATGAGATACAGCCTGGTGACAGACAGACGTGCGGTGGAATCTTAGTACTAGGGTCCCGTTTTTACCCTTTGGGTACGGAACCCTAATAAAACTATTAGCTATTTCAAAATAGCTTCAATTGCCTTTATAAGAATAATCTTATAAAGGCAATTTAATCATTAGGTAAAGCTATTTTGATATAGCAAGATATTATTACCTACTTCGTGCTGAAGTGGAACCTACTTTATAATGAATGAATTTTTTCTTAATCACACCATGGGAGACTGATCCCCGACTGACTTATAATATTCATAATTTTAAAGCTTTATACTAAAGAATTACTCTGTTTGTTTGTCTGTTTGTTTGTTTGCATCACGCATCACTTAAAAACCACCGAACCGATTTGGATGGATTTGTATTTTGGGGTTATCATTATCACAGAAGTATAGAGCTTGGTTTGGGTTAACATAGGCTTTATTTCATCGCAATCGGTTCATTCAATCAAAAGTTATGAGTATTTAAAGTCAGTGGGCCGCGCGTACGAAGTCCGCCGCTCGCTAGTATAAAATAAATACAAAAAAAATACATTGACATACCTACCGAATTATGTGGTCCCACGGAGAATCTTGTCCGTGTGTGGTCCATTCTAAGCCACAGACACGTTTCCCTAAAAACAATTTTTGAATTAGTTGTGGCATGCTGTGCACTTTTCTGCCTCGTGGTAGGTAATAAATTATTTCTATTTCATTTCAGTTTCATATTATTTCGCTGGTATCCTCGACTCATTCTCAGCTGAGATATGTATTGAAGGTTTTCCAAACCCAGTATGGCACTGTTGGCCGCTGACTATATTCAATAGATGTAATAAATAATAATTCACCCGGTGATCGCAGATCAATTGATTATAATTAAATTATTAAAAAAATTCTTAGTTGTTTTACTTCAGTTATGTACCTACGTGGGTCATACTGAAAGTTTTTAGACAGTAAAAAGTGGATCGAAGTAGGAGGTTTGGGAATACTTTAAATATTTTTAGAAGTGGCCTCCATTCCATTTTATGTATCGTCCCATTCAATGGAACCTCTGTGAGAAGCAGTGAACCCCTCTGCTTTACTATGAAGAGAAATAAAAAAAAAATGAAATAAAGAGTATTGTATTGTATTGTGTATGAAATTATTGAAATCGGTTAAATTATGGGGTATCCATCTAGTACAAAGCTTCCCAACGCTTAAATATTCATGTAGGATCTTTTGCACTTGACTTGCCTGAATCTGCTGGAAGGTCACTCTCTTATCAGCCTCTCTCATGAGCTGCACAGCATTGGCGTTTTCCTCAGTTGTTGCCGTTGAACGAGACGTCTCCTACACAGATGATTGACATTGATAAGCTCGATGAATCGCAAAAAAAAAAAAATTAGTATCTTAAAATGATGTCTTCTATGTGTAAAAATATAAAATAAAGACCAAAAAAACATGACCAAATTCTGTTAAGTAATATAATAATATTGAAGCGACTGGACCCATTAACAATAATTCTCGACCGGATCTTTTCCCAATTATAATGGGTCCCGACTACTCCCGAGTAGTCCCAAGTAACAGAATTCTAGACTACTTACTAGACTTATTTTTTTCTCTAATCTATTTGAAACTTACAGAGATCATTATTTCTGACATCAAAGTAAAAAATCATCATCATCTACAATAAACTATTATAATGTATAACAGTAATAATATAATTAACGAGCTTTTACCCGCGACTTCGTCCGCATAAATTACCAGATTTTAAGTCAAAGCTATCAAACAAAAAAAGTTTCATCAAAATCAGTTTTTGCGTGATGCTCGAACAAACACCCAAACAAACAAACAAATAAACAAACAAACAAACAGACAGACAAAAATCCAAAAATTGGTGATTTGGAATTAGGGACATCTAAAATTAAACCATAAATTATAATCTTTTTTTTGTAAATATCTTCAATGTACAGACACACTTCTGTTACAGTTTTATAATAGTTTACATTAGTAAGTAGGTATGTTAAAAATTATAAGACTTTGATAGCGATATGTTTATTCACGCTTATCAAAAACATTATATCGAATATCGCGGCAACCCGGAGCAGATATCATTCGTTCGCCATATTTCACAGCAGGAAGAACATTACGATCGAGATACATACGTTATTACGCTGTTAAAACACGTTCTACAAAGCCGATCCGTGCGAGCTGAGCTGCGAACCCTATCCGGTGCGAATTAAAACCCAACAATGGGTACATACGGTCAGGTGTTTTATGCGTGTGTTGTGTTTTATACGTATTATCTAGCGCCCCGCCGGAGCCGTCCGTCCGTCCGTAGTACTTTCAGACCGTTTCATCTTGCGCCCGAGCGGGTCAGCGTAATTTATTACCTATTGTGCGGATATTTCATTTATCACGGTGAATTCAATTTACAGAACAATTAATCATTCCGCAATACTTACTTGTAGACAGCGGGTTGGTTGGCGGGCGCTACACGAGACGCCACCAGGCTTACTCCGCCGCCCATCGTAGTCAATGCAGCGTTCTTTTTTTAGTTTTATGATACTGATTTTTAGTTTTATGATTTTTTTTTTAGCCTATGTTCGTCACGGATAATGTAGCATTCTAATGGTGAAAGAATTATTCAGATTGGTCCAGTAGTTTCAGAGCCTATTCAATACAATCAAACAAACAAAAAAAAACTAATTTTTCCTCTTTATAATATTATTAGATTAGATTTAGATATATACTCACCCTAGGCTGGGTGCCTGGACACTGCGGTATTGATGGAAATGAGGCTGCTGACGAGCTAGCACGAAGAGGGGCGGAAGAGGACGCCATAGGCCCCGAGCCTTACTGCGGAATCTCTCGCAACACCTCTAGACGTGTGCTGAAGGAATGGGCCGTGAACCAAAGCCGTAAGCTCTGGTCGGATACACCAGGACTGAGGCACGCAAAAGAACTCGTGACCGGCTTTTCAAACAGACTTACCTCAGAGGCCATCAATTCAAACCGCAACGACTTAAGGCTCTTAGTGCGAGCCTTAACAGGACACTGCAAGTTAAACAAGCATCTACACAGAATGGGGCTTGTAGATTCACCCACCTGCAGATTCTGCTGTGAAGCAGAGGAAACGCCCATACACCTCCTCTGCGAATGCGAAGTGCTCATTCACAGCAGGAGTCGCCATCTAGGTGGATACGTAATAACACCTAATGACATTAGGGACCTCCCCTCCAAGAGCATAACACGGTTCATGAAGTCCGTGGGCCTAGGAAACGACCTTTAGGTCTAGGGTGACAGCTACAATAGATCTATTCAGGTCGCAGTAGCTATTGGTCATTGACCAAGCCCTTACAACCAAAATAATAATAAGATTTAGATATATTAATAGGTATAGAATTAGATAATTTAATTTTCAAATTTGTGTCGGTTTTATACAGAGTGTTAGGGTAAACAGTTCCACTACTTTCAGGGGTGATTGTACCCATCGTACGACGACGGGCGTATATACAGGGTGTAACAAAACACTCTAGTAATACTTAAGGGGGTGCTTCAGACCATCAATCTGAACAACTTTCACTACGGAGCCAACATCGAAATCGCGAGAAAAAAAATCTGCTCTTTCATACAAAACTGCAGTACCTACCCCCTTAAGTATTACTAGGGTGTTTTGTTACACCCTGTATAAACGCAAAAAAAATTCAGCTGTGTGTTAGATTTAGTCGGGTCGGTATGTACACCCGACTAAATCTAATGGAACAGCTGATTTTTTTCGCGTTTCCTGAGGTAGGTTCCATAGTGAAAGTTGTTCAGTTTGATGGTCTGAGTTCACCGCTTCAATATTTGCTAGGCTGTCACTTACACCCTGTATAACTGGGGTACGACTTAAGTGGTGGTACGACTAAGGTAGCCTTACCCGATACCCCATGAAAATCAGACATGCTTTAGTGGAAAGCTTAGCTAGTCAGCAGAGGTCGTATGGAAGCTGACTGCCCAGGGTGCGCCAGACGAACTTAGGATTCATCATACGGGGAGGCAAGCACGTATCTAGGGGGGGTTAGGTGGGATTTATCCCCCTCCGATATCCAAATATTTGTATGGAAATCCCCCCCCCCCCCCCTCCTCCCCGTCTGAAATCGAATGTCCCCCCCCGAAACCAAAGTCTGGATACGTGTTTGCGGGGAGGCTCTTTCCTTGCACCCCTGATGCCCATAAAAAGCGGGGTTACTGATAACTAGAATTACCACATAATTACTTTACGTCACAAAACATAACGGAGCGGAAGAACCCTACTATTAAGAGGATAGGTATATCACAGTATAAGAAAGAGTATCTATTACGCTATTACTAAATACAGTACGGACACTCCCTCCCACTAACTTTTTACATCACCCCCTCTATCGCCCTCTGGTTCGGACGTCATCTTGTCAATTTCAAAATTTAGTATGCAGTGTCCGGACTGTGCCTGGATAATGACAATGAGTGACACAAGAGAAAAAAAATGAACTATACAATCTATGTTACCTCTACTATGTCCCTATATGTTTTGCTTTTAATTACTGTAAGAACTAGTGGCTCCGCCCGTTTTCAGACATCCAGCATTCAAGAGACAATGCTGGTTTTGTATGGAATGTTGGCGCCTTTTTTTCGCCATTGTTTCAAGCCTTTATATCTCAGTCCGGACTGAGTTCAGAGAATATATTTGTAATAACAAGTGTTGTTTTTAACTTTATTCTGATATTCAAGTTAGATTGATGGCTTCGCTAAAAAAAGAAAAAAGGCGCCATTTTTAGGCATAGGCTTTTGACGAATATAAATAAAAAAAAGGAAAAGCAAAACATACAGACATAGCTAAAGTCTTTCTCATATTATTCTTGAAATAATTATTATGCAATAAATATATTGAGTATTGAGTATTGAGTATTAAATCGGTTTAGTTTTGGAGGAGGAAATAAGGGAAAACAAAAAGCTGATTTTGACCATTTTATATGGATAAAATCGGTCCGAACTGCAGTTGTCTCTTTCGCCCTCTAGTCGGCATACACCCCGTATGGGGCGGATCGGACAAATACGTATACAGTCGGAAAAGTGACCTATTTTCCAAATTTCCATTTCAGGCCACGTATCCTCTTAAGTTAGTTGTTAGCATTCCGTTTACTTCCGAGGAATTGAATTAGTCGCCGTCTCTTACCCATGTACGTAAGAGGTTCGGTGCGTCCCCGAATGACATGTCTGATTTGTGAATCCGTGATTGCGAACACGTCGCGAATTAAATTCTCGTCTGGCCTCTCCTCTGCCTTGTAACGTTCGCTAAACAAAATAATGTAATTTAGGGTCGTTAGTTAATTGACGCATCCGTGTGAGATGGAAATTGAGCGCCGCGTTTGAATG
Source organism: Agonopterix subpropinquella (assembly GCA_922987775.1). Classification (NCBI taxonomy): domain Eukaryota; kingdom Metazoa; phylum Arthropoda; class Insecta; order Lepidoptera; family Depressariidae; genus Agonopterix; species Agonopterix subpropinquella. Next base: position 14,683,013 of record OV277703.1, on the reverse strand, counting down.
TTCATTCATTTAGAGATAATCTTAGTCGCCTTAACTTTTTATGATTAATAAAGTACCTTAGTACCAACTTATTTAATGTTAACTGCCTCCGTGGTCGAATGGTTAAGAGCATTGGCTCTCGATACGGAGTTCGTGGGTTCGATTCCCACGGGGGACACCTAGTGATATGTCACTTTGTGCGTTTTTCCCCAGTTGGTTAGGACATTGCAGGCTGAATCACCTGATTATCTGAAAAGAAAAATGATTCCGTGCTTCGGATGGCACGTTAAGCCGTTGGTCCCGGCTACTATCTCTGGTGGTAGTAGTCGTTACATAAAAACCACGTCAGAGGCCGAAAGGCGGTCTGAAAAAACTCTGACACCAGGGCTCTGCCCACACGATAAGAAGAAGAAGAAGAATGTTAGTCGATATAAAAGTATTGATCTCTATTGTGGCGCAGAGGAATCTATAAACTTTGCGTATGTTATTCTATAAAATCAGTCAATAGGGTAAGGGGAGGTTATTTCGCGATATTGGTAATTTCGTGATAATTTTTTAAACGTCTGCCGCGGCCTAACCCGTAAAGGAGTTGACGCAAAACCGCGTATGTACATGCAGTAAAGTGTGCTTAAGATAGTAGTATGATTCTCAGCTCAGTAACTTTTGAAACAAGCTTACAATGAGTTTTTTCTTAGAATGAAGGGCGAAATCGCAATCAGCTGTGACAAATGACGACAGTAGATAATGAAATGAAGTTTTAATTAGTAAATAAGTAATATATTTAAAGAATGTGGTATTAAACTGATAGCTAAATGTTTTACGAACAGATTGATATAAATTGTGCACTGGATTTCAAGAATTTTTCATTCAAATATCCTTAAGTTAGGTGTGAAATATTTTAAGTGATTTTGCAAATTTTTTTGGTGATTTGATAGAGGTATTTTGTCAATTAATTTTAATCATCTTAAAGTATAATTTTAGGGGTTATTTTGCTTGTACGGTCTTATATACATCTTTAATCTTGTATTTTAGTCTATGCTATGCGTGAATGACGTAGTTTTTTTTATCATGACACTAACTATTTACCAACTTCACTGACCCATCTAAGCCAACAAAAGAACCGGAAGTGGAAGTACCTACACAGAAGAAGAGAAGAAAGCCAGAAAAGAAAAAAGAAAATAAAAAAAATGGGAAAGAAGTTGAGAAAAAATGATAATGTTTGGATTTATCCGATTTATTGTATGCAGGGTGTTAGGGTAAACAGTTGCATTACTTTAAGGGGTGATTGTACCCATGATACTGAACAACTTTCCCTATGAACCGTATAGCAATTAACAAAAAAACTTTTCATACAAACTTTCGAACAACTGATTGCATTTAGTATGGAAGCTCGATTTTTTGTTAATTTCTTATAGGTTTCTTTGGGAAAGTTGTTCAGTATCAAGGGTACAATCAGCCCTCAAAGTAGTGTAACTGTTTACCCTAACACCCTGTACATTGTGAAGTAGCACATTATATTCTGACATTGAATAATTGCTCCTGATGAAGATGACCCATACTATATTAAATGTTATGACTCTTATGACTGTGCAGAAATATAGGATTCATAAGCAGCTGGTTATCTACACTAATATTATAAAGAGGAAAGATTTGTACCTATTTTTGTATGTTTGTATGTTTGTAATGAATAGGCTCAAAAAGTACTGGGCCGATTTAAAAAATTCTTTCACCATTAGAAAGCTGCATTCACCCTGAGTAACATAGGCTATATTTATTGCTAGAATAGATTAGACGTCCACCCGTGCGAAGCCGGGACGGGCCGCTAGTTTAGAATATGTCTAGAAAGGCGTTTTACTCTAGGATTAACGTATGACGTTCTGTTCCTAAAAAGGATTTTTTGGTATTACCTATTTCAGTATGTATTATTTCGAAATCCTATGAGTTTGGTCTATCACGATATTACCTATCCACTGTCACGAAATTATCATACCTTACCACGAATTTACCTATGTCACTTTATCACCAAGCAAATATCACAAATTTATGAATGAAGAATCTAGTATCAAACTGTGTGTATTCATAAATTAAGATCAAATATATGCCCAAAACTTTAAACAATATCCCATATCAATCAGTTAATCTTTATTTGAGTTATAACAAAAATTGTTAGGTGTATCACGGAATAACCTCCCCTTACCCTACTGTTTTTAACTAAGGGCATCGGTCAAAACAAAACTACTTTTTTGTAGTCTATATTGGTTTTGACCGGTTATGAGTTTTGACTGTAGCATCTAGCATATACATTGAATTTGCCAAAAAAAAAATTGAAATGATTTTGGGATAGTATAAAGTGATTTTATTACTATTGTTCGCTTTTGTTTAATATTATAATGGGTTGGGAAGATAAGTTTTAGAATACAATAAGATTAATTTCTTGAAATTATAATTTACTAGCGGCCCGTCCCGGCTTCGCACGGGTGGACGTCTAATCTTTTCTAGCAATAAATATAGCCTATGCTACTCAGGGTGAATGCAGCTTTCTAATGGTGAAAGAATTTTTTAAATCGGCCCAGTACTTTTTGAGCCTATTCATTACAAACATACAAACATACAAAAATAGGTACAAATCTTTCCTCTTTATAATATTAGTGTAGATGATTCTAAGCCAAGAACATGAAAAAGACGGACTTAACTGTTATGTTTCCTAGAGGTCCTGCTTAATTTTTGGAGTTGTGGGAGTGATTGCAGCACCTGTGATCAATCTAGCCAATAGTCCTCATCCAGTGCCATTCATCTAACGCAGTGACCGTAATTGTGGCGTGTTTGGCGATGTTACTCTGCGATATGTCCTCATAAATCGCGCAATCCGAGGCGCTGGCAGCCCCGGCTCCGGCCCAAACTGACTCTACGAGTAATTATCCCTTTTCATGGCAGTTAAGCCGAGTCTTATTGCTGTCCGCCTTTCTGCTGGGAGGTAACTTGAATATTTATTCAAAACTATGACTTTAAATAGTTTATATTTGGCACTTAATTAGGTGCTAACTTTTATTAATGCTAACAGCTATTAATATTTGTACACCAAATGGTTGAGTTTATTGACATTTTAAATACCTTACTTAAACCAATTTCATTTCATTTAATGAAAGCAAACTAGTGGTTCTTTTTTCGTTTTTGTATTGGTATTTTGAACTAGTCTTCAACTCTGCCGTAACGTAAATTATATCTGGAGTTGGCTTTATAGCCATATACAGGGCGTAAAATTAAATGTGACACTTAAAGGGGTGCTTCAGACTATCAAACTGAACAACTTTTACTATGGGACCAACACTGAAATGGCGAAAAAAAGGTCCAAGAGAAAGTTGTTCAGTTTGATGGTCTGAAGCACCCCTTTAAGTAAGCGACCCATTTCATTTTACACCCTGCACATGAAGTTGGCTATAATCTCCATGTTTTACTGTTGCTGTCTCCCGCCGTTTTCAATGAAAAGAAATCGGACATCTATTATTTGCCTACTCCTCCTATCTTCTTTGAATAAATTCATTGCGGGCTTCAAGACATAGTAGAGTCATCGCTGGGCTTCAATTGGCAGTGGGCGTCGCTGTTGATCATATCTTGGCCTGAACTTGACCTAATAAATGACACGCTCTGTAGTACCTACCTAAAAAGTGAAAATAGGCAATGTGTAAGATAGTCCTGACACTTCTTATTATTATGCTGACAGCATTATCTTGATAAAAAATCAGCTGTTCTGTTTCCAAGATTTCCCGACTTCGGCAACCCTACGCAAAGTGCAACGGTAGGTAATCGATCCACCTCTGCATCGTGTCGTAAAGGGAGGTACCTAGGTGAACGCAGGAAGAACGTAAAGGTGTTTTTTTCTGTTAGGATTAGCGATACGCGGTCGCAAATATAGGGTCTTTCTAAATTTTTAAGGGGATGATCAGACTGAACAACTTTCTCTATGGAACCAACATCGAAATCGCGAAATAAATATCAGCTGTTCCATACAAAACTGCAAACCTACTCGAACATCGAAATCGCGTCATAAATATCAGCTGTTCCATACAAAACTGCAAACCTACTCGATCCAAATGTATTGGATATCAGATTTTTTTTTTAGCAATTTTGATATTGGTCGAAAGTTGTTTAGTTTCATGTGGTTTAATCATAATGGTTTAATTGGGTTTCATGGTCTGATCATCCCCTCAGCATAATACGAACGTGAGTTTATGTAAAGATTATGTATATTTAGTTACCGAGCCACCAATGATTTAAAACAACATTATTCGAAAATATGGTCGATTCTAACAATAAGTAAACAATTTTTCATTGAATCGCTGGTCAAATAAACAACAAATGCTTCTGAATGTGAAAATTAAACAATGTTTGTTCAATTCAGGTTGTTTATTTTAAAAGATTCGGGTAGGTACGGGCTGAGCGCCCGATTCCCTGTGTTCTATCATCTGGACCCGTCCACTCCGCTAGTATTGTTAAATGATTAATTGCTCTGAAAATTGAATAGCTGCCGTGATAAATGAAATACCAACACAATATGTAACAAATCGCCATCGCCGGCGTCCTTCGATCAACGACCACCCTCTTGATTGTTTGATTTTTAGCAAAAAAGTTGAAAAGGCATACAAAGTAGCGTGCAGAGTAGAGAAAGAGACGCGGTGTAGGGGCAATCATTGAAATATTTCATTCTTGCTCACAAGCGTCATCATCATCTCGATCGATGGACGTCCACTGCTGGAGCCCTCCCCCAAGGATCGCCACAACGACCCGTACTGCGCTGCCCTCATCCAGCGGGTTCCCGCCGCCTTCACCAGATCGTCGGTTCACCTTATGGGGGCCTACCCACGCTGCACTTTCCGGTACGCGGTCGAAAAAAATGTGTTTCTTAAATACTATGTTTTTGTTTTTGGGTTACTATTAAGTATCTGTCTTTATGCCAAATTTCAATTCAATAGGTTCAAAAACGAATGAGTAATTGAGCCGGGGCATAAAGACAGACGGACTGACAGACAGAATGGACGAAAGTATATGTTCCTTGTTTGCCTACGGAACCGTAAAAAGCGGAGTCGCGCTCAAGTAGAAGAAGAAAGAAGAAGAAAAAGAAATATACTTAAATACATAACATATAAATACAGTACAGAGCAGGATACAAAAATAATTATGGTACAAATAAGGCGGTCTTTTCACTAAAAAGCGATTTCTTCCAGACAACCTTCCAAGTAGAGACATCATACAAGAGGTGTTGGTATTCGCTTCCGTTTCTTACCATCAAACTACCCTATACAGTCCCTAGAGTACTGAAGCTGCTTTAAAGACAATATAAAAAATAATAATCGCTAGACCCTGTTTGGAAAGGAAAATAAATTAATTTTTGAAACTCTGGGTATACTTTGCAATTTTATCGGATGAAATAGGGTACACTCTTATTGTGTGTTTTCATTTTATTTCAACCCTGAAAGTTTTTGCCAACGAATTATTACAAAGAGGGTCGTTGTTTAGAGTGAGGGAGTCGTGTTTTAATAATGAATGGGTCGCGCATTAAAGCTGACATTTAAGTGTGCAGTGTTGCTAAGTCTTATTTTCACGTTACCCCCAGGCTTGGTCACAGTTTACCCTAGATTCGGACAATTTTCAAAAATGACCCTAATATCTTTTAGTATCAAATCAAACAAACTAAAAACTTTTTTAAGCCGTTACTATTTACTAAACAGCAAAAAACTTCGGTCACAATCTTTGCTTTTTTCTGATTTCTTTCTCTGTATTCCTGTAATTAACTTTCCACATTTCTGCTTACCTAAGGGATAAAGTTTATGCTGTGTTTTTGTGGATGGAATGGTGATCACTGTCATCACTTGAAACGGCATAGTATAAAGTACCTAACATCCTAAATCTTTAAATAGAAAGGTGAAAATGGAATATGCTACTAAGATCATTGATGGTTGTAACAAAGATTCTGACTACCCCAAAAAATACCCCTGTTCATCCGTGAGTTTACCCCAACTAATACCCTAATTAATCACCATCATCATCATCATCATAGGCCTTTTCATCTGTAACAGATGATTTAAGCAGCGTGAGAAAGGAGACACCAGTGCGTTGCAAACCCAGCAAACGCAAACGCAGTGAGCCTAAAGTTTACTTACCCTAATTAATACCTTACTTTAAAAATTAGTCTACGACTTCGTTTTTACCCTAAATTTAGGGTAAAATACTCTAAGTTGGCAACACTAAAAATGGTCGCGGGGCGGTCGTGTCGGTGCCCGAGGAGAGTGCCCGCCCGCGCCGCCCGTCTGTCTCGCCCGCCGCCGCCGCCGCCCCTGGCTGCTCGCGGCAAGCCTTGATTATAACATAATTGAGTGCTTCCGCCGATACGAGGCGCCTCCATTAAGCCACTGCTGTAGAGAATTGAAATAGTAGAAAAGATTATATTAATTATTTAATGGGAATTCTAAGGATGAAAGCGGGACCCTATTCATAAGCATACGCTGTCCGTTCTAGCTTCAGAGGGCCGTATCTTCTGAACGGTACAGTAGTACCAATGAGCTTATCTAACTTATGTACGTACTTAAATACCGAACGGTGAAGGAAAACATTGTAGGGAAACCTGCACACGAAGAAGTTCCGATGCGTATGTAGAATCTACCAAACCGCATTGGGCACGCGTGGTGGACTAACGCGCATACACCCTCCCTGAGTGTAGGCCTGTGCCCTGCAGTAGAACGTATTTATAGGCTGTGATGATGATGATGAGCATCTATTCATTTTACTTTGATCTAAGCCTGCTTATCGTAAATGTTAATTACATAAGCAGTAACATAACTAAACAACAAAACAGCCATTCAAAGAGAAGCTTCAAACTATAAGGATCTATCGCATCGTGCAAACGTTTAACGAATAACCCGAGGATTACTAACTTATTTCATTAGGAACTTTACCCCGCCGAAACGTTATTTTGGATAAATCCCTGAAGCTTTATCTAGATGACTGCAAAATGGAAGCTTGAGCGCAAGGTAGGTACAAATACCTATACTAACTTGTGTTTATTTCTAATAAAACTTTATTTTGTGTCTTCTATCATACATGAACAATGGTTTAACAACAAAATAAATTTAAATTCCACTAGCTAGCTACTAACTAATCACTTAAAAACTACTGAACCGATTTGGATGGAGCTTTCAGAAAAGCATAGGGCTAAGTTTGTATTTTATATTAAGGCTACTCCTCCCATCTGCAAGGCTCTCTTTCTTACAAGCAAACTTTTGCAATTAGCCATCCCGCTTCAATTGCGCGGCTCCGGTCAGAATTTTCCGTTTTCTTTAAAAAACCTGTATGATTTTATATGAATTTTCAAAAAATAAGATAACCACATCATTTTATATTGTATTTTTTTAAGAATATTGTAAATTTTCATATTCTTCTGATCAACAATGTAAGAGTAAAACGGTTACAACTGAAAAAAATAGGTGACTTTTGAGTCGTTTTTCTTCAGTTTTATTAATTAAAATAGATTTCGAGAAAAACCACATCACTTCTCATATCCTGTAGATTGTTTAATTTTGTTTTCTGCTTAAAAAGTGCCATATTAGTTAATGTATAAAATGGTTACAAAGTTACTCAAAACCGGGCGGACGCCCCTTCACATTAGGGTTTATTTGACCAGCACTGGTAGCATGCCAACCCGCGATAGCCGTGATACAGCTTTATCACGTCTTTTATCTCGTTCTTTCGCGCGCAAAAGAACGATATAAAAGACGTGATAAAGCGATACGGCTATCGCGGGTGTGCATGCTACCAGTGCTGTTCAGTCAGCTTCGTAGCGTGGGTTTCTGTCACCCGGGGCTAGATTGGTTTTGCTGCCCCTTTATCTTTATAGCTATAGGGAGAACTACACAAAAACGGAGCGGACGGAGCGAGCTCGAAATTTTGTTGCACAACTATCCAGGTGGTCAACAAACATTATTTGGTTTATCCATGCAAAAATAGAACGACTTTTCTCCTCAATACGAACCGATTGGTGCCAGACATAGACATGAACTCTAGCGATAGACAAGCACGTTCAAACAAACAAGTTGTTCCAAAACTCTTTGGGAACATTAGTGCCATCTAGTTTACATAAAACAGAAACTACAATAATTTGGTCAAAGAGCATCACCGGCCAATACAGATGCGACAGTTCATATTTATGTTAGGTATTATACCTACTATCTGGGCATCCTCGACTACTTACGTGCAGACCACTGAAATACGTACCTGTAGAATTAGATACTTATTCATAACTTTTGATTGTGTGAACTGTGAACAGATACTATAAAACAAAACAAACATCAGTTCATCATCATCAGTTAAAAAAGATACACAAATTAAATAATACTATGCGAATGAAAAGAAAAATAGTAAGGAGACCACGGAGATTTTTTTTTAAAGAAGAGATAATAACTATCCTAGTAACTTTTATTCTTTCAGTAAAATCTATGGGATGCATGGTTTATGAGAAAAAAAATTATACATTTTTTTTGTATGGAGAAGAACACCTTTTATTTTATTTCTTGACTTGGTTCAATTTGGGACGGGATTGGCTTACGTTTTATGAAAGACCAAATAATACTGGACCCAAAAAATATATAACTAGTGCAGTCACTTGCAGCGAAGCGAGAAATTAAGTGTCAAAAATTTCATTTTTTTTCGCATATTTTGCAAAGAGTGCACGTTTTTGCCAAACTTTTTGTATGTTTTCGTCTTAGACTAATTATATCGGGACGCGTAACCACGTGTCATTCTAATAACAAACTTTCTGCCACTTTTTGCGGGGGGCGAGGTAACATGTTATCCGCAACTTTGGATTTTATTCCCTATGACTTTAGATTCTAATTTTGAACGTTCAAAATCATGATAAGTAGTCTCGTGTAAACCCCAAACGTTCTAAGTTCAAAATTATTGTTTTGCTATTATAGGCTGTCTCGTTTAGTGATAAGGTATAAAATTGGGTGTAAAGGCGCAAGATTAATTGATCTTGTTAGGTATCGACGTAATGATAGACCGGCGGTGGTTTAATAACTGATTTATTCTCAGAGTGTGACACTGAAGGTAAACACAGAAAACGTTTTACTCAAATACCCAACACCTCCTTATCTAATTACAACATAATTAAATCATTGATTATTATTAAACGGTAGCCTGTTGCGACGTGGACGCAAATGCTCTTTGGGACAGGTGATGATGAAGCAAGCTCAAACGATTCATCATCCTTATCGAGGGCCGATCGGTCCCTATCTAACGTGCCTGAAGCGGCAACCCGAACAGGCACTGCCGCAACGCCCGCAACAGGTCGCCGAGATACATTCACGACATTGGAGTCGGAGGCAGGGGCTGGCTGCTCCAGTTCTACAACATTTTGTTCGGACGGATCGCCGATCGAGCTAGTATCCGACTCGGTCTCGCTAGAAATCTCAGTGTCCGCGACGTCATCTGAACTCGAATCTTTTGGTTGAGTAATGCTATTGTTTACAACACGCGACAGTGAGTACCTATTCTTCGGAGTCAGCATTTGGTCGATGTGACGTCTAGTCGAGCCTCCGGCCATGCGTACGGTATACGACGAAGGACCCACTTGGTCGCTGATCCGCCCTTCAACCCACTTATCTCTATTCTTAGAATAGTCTCGAATGAAAACATTATCACCTATAGTGACCTTGCGCTGCGTGCCACCGGCGCGCTCGATCTGTTTCAACTGTTTAGCCCTCACGCGCTCCGCGACGTCTGGCCCTCGGAGGGCGTCGAGTCGGCCCCTAAGCCTACGCCCTATAAGCGCAACCGCTGGCGCTACTCCGGTAGTCGCTTGTTCGCAGTTTCTATATTGGAATAACATTTTACTTAACGCTTGCCCCACATCCACTCCCTCATAACATGCCTTTTTAATACAATTTTTCACCGTTTTGACTGCATTTTCGGCTGCACCATTCCCTTTAGGCCTGTAAGGACTAATGAGATTATGAACGATACCATTTTTATCAAAATAGTTCTTAATCTCCGCAGATGAAAATGGTGGTCCGTTGTCAGTTACCATCTGTAAGGGCAAACCGAATCGTGCAAACATCCATTTTCCATATACAAGTTTTCTTTTCTATATAAATAAGGCTTTTCTTGCACAATATCAGTATCCTTTGGCCAACCGTACACTATATATGCCCCGATCTTTCGTAAAATGGGGTCTACTTCAGTCGCATCTGCCACTTCCTTGTGACTTATCGGGAATTCATTTTCTAAATAAAATAAATAATTAATCGCGCGATCCTCGGTGACATCCGTGTCGCGGGACAATGGCAGACGCGACAGACAGTCTGCCGGTGCGTTGCGCGCCGAGCTAACCCATTCAACTGTGAAATCGTACGCCGCGAGCCGCGCCGCGTATCTTTGCAAACGACTAGCGGCCGTTTGCGGGATACCTAATTTATCCCCAAAGATATAGGACAAAGGTTTATGGTCTGTCCGAATAATGAATTTGCGACCATATACATATTGGTGATTTTTAATTACACCATAAAAAATTGCTAAAGCCTCTTTATCTAGTTGACTGTACGACTTCTCGGCTTCGTTCAGGGTGCGTGACGCGCAACAAATCGGTCTTTCTGATCCATCAGGATACCTATGCGTCAATATCGCCCCAATACCATACGCACTACTATCCACACTAAGAATTAATGGTAGCTTTGGATTGTAATGAGCCAAGAACTGACTACTAGTTAATACACTTTTTATTTTACAAAATGCCTGTTCACACTCTGGATTCCATGTCCATGTACTGCTTTTCTTTAGCAGCTGATAAAGTGGTTGCAAAATTGTACTCATTTGTGGCACGAATTTTCCATAATAATTAACAAGCCCCAAAAAAGCCTTTAATTGATGCACATCTGTCGGACGGGGAGCATTAGATATAGCTTTGACTTTCTTATCATCTGGATGTAAACCGTCTTTATCGATGACGTGACCCAGATAACAAACACTCGGTTTGAAAAACTCACATTTAGCCAGTTTGATTCTCAGTCCTACGGCTTGTAGTCGTCGTAGAACTTCTTTCAGATTGGCCAAATGTTCCTCTTTTGACTCCCCTGCCACACAAATGTCATCGAAAAATACTACAGTTTTTGGGACACCTCTGACCACTTCTTCCATCATCTTTTGGAATTTTTCCGGGATACAACTTAAACCGTAAGGAGTGCGGATGTATTGAAAGGTACCAACATGTGTACTTATTGTTGTACAGGGCCTCGAATCCTCAGTTAAGATAACCTGCTCGTATGCGTGTGCCAAATCGATTTTTGAAAATATTTGGCCACCGCTAAGACCCGCATAAAGTTCCTCAATTCGCGGCAAAGGATACGGTTCGCGCTTCAATTTTGAATTTATCGTGACCTTGTAGTCTCCACAAATTCTAATACTCCCGCACTTCTTAATAATTGGCACGATAGGCGTACCGTATTCGGAGTTCTCAACTTTAACAACAGTGCCCTCACTAACGAGGCGCTTAAGCTCCTCTTCAACGGGATCTCTCAGCGCAAGAGGTAGGTTACGCGCCTTATGGAATATTGGCTCATTGTCCTTCAACTTTAATGAGAACTTTTTAACACACGTTCCTAGACCAGAAGCGAAAACATCGGCAAATTCCTTTTCTAAATTATTAATTATCTGCTGTCTTTTATAATTGTCAACTTGTTGAATATGATTTAAATTTATATTGATGTTACTTAGTTGTAAACAACGCAACCAGGCGCGGCCCATCAGCGGTGGTCCGCCGCCAGGTATGACATACAGCGGCAGGTCGCTCGCCTCGCGCCGACCGCCCGCGGCGCCGCCGTCGTACCGAACGCACACCCTGATGAAACCCAGCGGCTCAATCATGTCCCCAGTATAAGACCGCAATTTCAAATTACTTTGATTCATTTCTTTATTTTTAAAATGTTGTTTGAATTGATGCTCATTAATTGCCGATATTTTGCTGCCAGTGTCTACCTCGAACGTTAAAAGCACCTTTTCTACAATAATGTTAACTACATACGGTTTATCGTCCGCCCCGTCCACCTTCATGTTGAAGAAGTCACTGTCCTCCGATTCCGAATCCATTTCTAGATAAAACTGGTTTCGCTTAGGCCCATCGCCCGACGATCGATCCCCGGCACCTTTTTTACACATGGCCCTCAAATGGCCTTTAACGCCGCACTCATCACAAACGAATTGCCTGTACCGGCATCGATCCGCCGTGTGCTGCTTGCCGCACCGCCAGCACGAGCGGCGCGTGCGCTCGCGATCGCGCGGCCGGCCGCCCGCCGCCGCGCCGATCCTGTGCACGGCCGCGCCGGCGCCCGCGCCCGCGCCGGCCGACGCACCCGCGTCTGCGCCCGGCCCTTTGCCGCCCGAGCCGCTCACCCCCGCGTGCCGCTCAGCAGCCTCTAAGGCCAGCGCCAACTCCACCGCCCGCTTATAGTCTAAGCCCATTTCGGCGAACAATCGACTTCGCATTTCATCACTGATCAGGCCCGATACGAATTGATCCCGCAGGTTTTCCTCTAATTTCTCTGCGAAATTGCACGTACTCGCTAAATGCTTAAGATCCTGGAGGTAAGCATTGAGTTCCTCGCCGGGCCTTTGGCGTCGTTGCCGGTACACATGCCTTTCTGCGATTTCCGAACGCCTGGGTTCGAGGTGCTTTGCAATAATCGACACCAGATCGTCAAATGATTTACTTTTCGGTTTGTCCGGAGCACATAAATCACACATTAAATCATATGTCGCTTCACCCACTACCGTTATTAGCGTTGCCACGTGCAACGATTCTTTTATTTCGTTTAACGCTATGAACTGCTTGACGCGATCCACATAAATCGACCACTTGCGCGACGCTAAATCGAACGGATCGATTTTTCCGAAAGGCATCGTACACGAACTAGCACTACACACGCGTATTTCGCGAAAATAAGCTAAGGTTTTCGTCGAAAACCTAAATTTCCTCGTCGCTGTTAGGTATCGACGTAATGATAGACCGGCGGTGGTTTAATAACTGATTTATTCTCAGAGTGTGACACTGAAGGTAAACACAGAAAACGTTTTACTCAAATACCCAACAGATCTAATACCGTGGCAGAGGGGAAATGCTACCGCAAGGCCGGTCCGGATATAATTAGTCTAAGATTTTCGTGTACCTGCTGCTAAATTAAAAATCCGACTTCAGGTCCTAAGTCCGTCTTTTTTCAGAACGGATCCACTGCGCCGGTTGGCGGTTAACAACGAGATTTACATCTCCGTGGTCCCCTTACTATTTTTCTTTTCATTCGCATAGTATTATTTAATTTGTGTATCTTTTTTAACTGATTATCTTAATGTTTGTTTCGTAGTAATCTGTTCACAGTTCACACAATCAAAAGTTCCACAAAGGATCCACTGTGCCTGGTCGCGATCAATGAGAATTTAAAACGCTAAGTCGCGATGATGACTTTAGCCGTCAATAAATCTTTTTCATCTCGAGGTAAAAGGTAAATCAAATAATTGTTTTCGCATTAATTTTTTTCCCATGAACAAGTATAAAGATATAATATCAAATATGAACGATCTTAGCGTCATTTTCAATTTCAATCCTCGTCTGGCACCCGCCTTTAGTTCATTATATTGTGCATGTATTGTGCCTATTTTGTGTCCTCTGATTTAAGTCTCTTGATTCATCTATGATCATTAATACCCGTCTCTTTTCCTTAAATGTCGCTTTTTGGGTGCCGAAACGAGACAAAAAGTAATGGACTTACCCAATCTTGAGGAAATTAATAGACTTACCTATTTTCTAAAATTTTAATTAATAATTACATATCCTTATAATTTTACATAGTTACCTTATATTCGAATAAAAGTATCCCGTAAAACAACTTTCAGGCGGTTTTTATAGTGATAACTAATTTAAATGCATCAATATAAAATTAAAATGATTATTGAAAAAATGACAGATTGGTATTCAGATTGGTTTGTCATTCCCATTAGCATAGAGTAAACTAACATCAATGCGGTTTGTACACCGCATTGCAGAGTAACATGCAGTTCCTACTGAACACCGTATCTAGTACTGGTACAGTACATTGATATCGTTGGTGCCAGAGCTTTTGTGAACATGAAGATAGTTTATCGTTCAAAACATGTACACAAGTTCGCTACTGGGCAAGCTCTTTTCATGACTTCTTCTTTTCGTATCAGTATGAATAATTTCGCATGTCAATAACTCATGCTCAGTGTTGCCAGATCCAATTTTCGAAATACGGGAGGTGTACCAATAAAAAATCGGGAGATGTATGGGCGACATTATGAAAAAATCGGGAGATAAATTTTTCCTTACAATTAATCAGACATGTTCTTTTAATAAATGTTTTTTTAACATTTTTTCGTGTACTTTAAAGTCATAGCAATTGCAATTTTTTTAAATATTTTTCGTGTGCAAGATCCCTTAATTTCCTAATTGGGCCGGTTAACCAAAGCAAAAACAGGTTTATTTCGCTACTTTGCATACATACATACATAAGCTCACGCCATTGTCCCAAGGGGGTAGGCAGAGACCACAGATCGCCACACGCTACGACTCTGACACACTTCTCTAGCCTCATTGATATTCATACATCTTTTCAAAAATTAGTAAACTATAATAGTCCTAGTCGTTATGGAGATATTTTAAGGAAACGCTGCACTTTGGGATGGAAGCAAGCCGCTTTGCACAGTGATAATAGGGACCAAAATAAGCGATTTGACCCGCAGCAGCGCAACTTTCAGCCCTTAGGATAATAGACGGCGCCACTTCATTAAAAAAAACTTTGAAAAATTCTACAAGCCAAACGGCTTCACCGATTTCTATTATTAATGTGTCAATCGAAAGAATATTTATTAGTTTATGATAAAAAAAATAAAAATATCTATAATGGCTGCAAAAAGCCATGCATTTTTGTAAATTTTTTAAAGTTATTTTTCCGTTTTTTCTTAATAACATTAAAAAAATGTATGAATTGGGTATATTAATAATTATTCACATTGTTAATAAATCAATAACATGTTTAATAAAAAAAACTGCATGTCAATATCTTTAATAGTTAGGAAAATATTTAAGATTACATAAGCAGGTAAGGCGCGCCCCAGTCTTAGTAATTATGCAAAAATTACTCAATTTGGTACTGGAAGCAAGCCGCTTTGCACAGTGATAGAAGGGACTAAAATAAGCAATTTTACCCGCAGCAGCGAAACATTAATCGTTTAGGATAACAGATGGCGCCACATATTTCAACAAACTTCAAAAAATTATAGAAACTAAACGGCTACACCGATTTTAATTATTTAGGTGTCAAACGATTCGACTTTTTATGTTTAATTTAAAAAAAAGTAAATACTCAATTATTTGTAGAAATAGAAAGTGCAAAAATAATAAAATATATAAAAAAAATGAAAAATGTCATGTTTTCACTAAATTACGTTGAACAATGTATGAAGTGTGTTTTTTTCTTTGTCTAAAATTAGACAGATCTATTTCGATTCTAAAAGTGAAAACTGCATCGAAATCGGTTTAGTAGTTATGTAGATATTTCTAATTTCTGCCGATAAACGTCCACTAAACGTTGACGTAGGCCCCCTCAAGGATCGCCAAAACAACTGGTTCTGCACTACTCTCATCCAAAAGGTACCCACTATCATCACCGGATCGTCGGTTCACCTAGTGGAGGCCTACCCACGGTACGTTTTCCGGTACGCGACCTCGCGGTCGCCGGTCGAGAACTTTTCTGCCCCATCAGCATCGGCCAGCTGTTCTGCGAGCAATATGCCCAGCCCATTGCCACTTTAGTTAGCAATTCTTCGGGTTGTGTCGAATACATTTCTGATTTGATTTAGAAAGGGAAACTCCGAGCTTAGCCCTCTAGCCCATTGCACTTTGGTTGACTTGCAGCCTTCAAACTATGCCTTCATTTAGTATTATAATAATAATATAAGTATAGCCAGGTATTGTAGTTGGTGATTGGTATTGTAGTTGTGGTGTATGAGTTTAGATTCCGGTACTTTAAATGTACTAGATAATTTGTGTGACAATGTCCAAGATATTTATTTATAGCATTTCAAAATTTTATAGGTAGGTACTTTACTTACGTTTGATTCCCACAGACGCTTTTGCAGAATATTTTACACTGCAAGGTGCAAGGTTGGTCGACGTGTCGGCAACTACAGCGTATTGAGTCCGTCGCAGCCTCATTTATAAGTACATTGGTCGGAGAATGTTTTCAATTTAATAGTTCCCATCCCATGCCTATCTTTTTATGATGATGTAACAAGACCTCCTAAGGTAAGATGGACTCCACAATGGTCAAAAGTTGCAATTTGTCAGAATTATCCCTCTTCGACTAACTAAATACGCTTGTAAATCAGGCTGCGCACAATGCACTGACCATTGTATATTTTAACTACTGTGAAGTCCATCCACCTTAAGAGCTCTTGTTACATCCCTAAAAAGATGGGCATGGGATGGGAACTATTAAACAGAAAATATTCTTCAACCAATTCGCTTAGAAATCAGGCTGTGACGGACACAATGCGTTGTGGTTGCCGACACGTTGACCTAGGTTGCACCCTGTCCTCTGCAGTGTAATACAAATTCTGCAAGGGCGGCTGTGGAAATCATACGTAAGTTAATAGATATGATTTGAAATGATATGCAAATATAATATAATAAATTATGCTATTACATGATCGCTCACTAAATTAAAGCCAAGTAAAAATGTTGTAAGTCACCCAAAGGCAATGGAGATGGCTATATAGATTGTCCCTGCGAGATCGATTAAGAAATGAAGAGGTCCATCCGCAAGAGAACCAGGGTAGCCGACAGCCCGACACAACCCGGAGAATTACTAACTAAAGTAGGAATGGGCTTAGCACATTGCTCAACGTACGGATGGGCGATGGGGCTGAAGAGTTCTCGAGTGGCCACCGCGCAGTCGCGTACCGGAAAGCGTATCGT
Source organism: Agonopterix subpropinquella (assembly GCA_922987775.1). NCBI lineage: Eukaryota > Metazoa > Arthropoda > Insecta > Lepidoptera > Depressariidae > Agonopterix > Agonopterix subpropinquella. Next base: position 14,666,002 of record OV277703.1, on the reverse strand, counting down.
GGATAGTCGTAATCGTAAGCGTATATCGTAAGCGTATCGTAATAAATCGTAAGCGTATCGTAAGGTGGACCGACGATCCGGTGAAGGTAGCGGGCACTCGTTGGATGAAGATAGTACAGGGCCGGTCCTGTTGTGGCGATCCTTGATTTGTGGACTTTTATCAGCAGAAATTAGAAATATTTACAAAACTACTAAACCGATTTCGATGCAGTTTTCATCTTTAGATTCGAAATAAATCCGTCTAAAATAAAAATACACACTTCATACATTGTTCAACGTAGTTTAGTGAAAACATGACATTTTAAATTTTTTTGTATATATTTTATTATTTTTGCACTTTCAATTTCTACAAATAATTGAGTATTTAATTTTTTTAAATTGAAACATAAAAAGACGAACCGTTTGACACCTAAATAATTAAAATCGGTGTAGCCGTTTAGTTTCTATAATTTTTTGAAGTTTGTTAAAATATGTGGCGCCATCTGTGATCCTAAACGATTAATGTTTCGCTGCTGCGGGTAAAATTGCTTATTTTAGTCCTTTCTATCACTGTGCAAAGCGGCTTGCTTCCAGTACCAAATTGAGTAATTTTTGCATAATTACTAAGACTGGGGCGCGCCTTACCTGCTTATGTAATCTTAAATATTTTCCTAACTATTAAAGATATTGACATGCAGTTTTTTTATTACACTTGTTATTGATTTATTAACAATGTGAATAATTAAAAATATACCCAATTCATACATTTTTTTAATGTTATTAAGAAAAAACGGAAAAATAACTTTAAAAAATTTACAAAAATGCATGGCTTTTTGCAGCCATTATAGATATTTTTATTTTTTATTTTTTTTTATCATAAACTAATAAATATTCTTTCGATTGACACATTAATAATAGAAATCGGTGAAGCCGTTTGGCTTGTAGAATTTTTCAAAGTTTTTTTTAATGAAGTGGCGCCCTCTATTATCCTAAGGGATGAAAGTTGCGCTGCTGCGGGTCAAATCGCTTATTTTGGTCCCTACTATCACTGTGCAAAGCGGCTTGCTTCCATCCCAAAGTGCAGCTTTGATTTCATAACGACTAGGACTATAACTGCCAAAGCTTGCCATTGAATAGGTATTCAACTTTATGTTATTAAGTCAAAGTATAGTTTAGGCTACGCATTTTACAAAGTTATGTACACTTTTTACATAGCATTGCATAGCTTAGCATTTAATTTTGTTCCGTTTTACGCAGTTTTTTTGAAAAAAAAAGTTGTTCTTAAAAAATCGGGAGATTTGAGTGGGAATCCGGGACATCGGGAGACATTGACAAAAATCTGTAGATATCCCGGAAAATCGGGAGACCTGGCAACAGTGCATGCTGTAGTGGAATGATTAGCCAGACAGCAATGGTCGTATCGAAGCTGTCCAGGGTGCGCTATCGCCAGACAGAGTTCCTGTCCTCTTTTCGTGTGAGCAGACACAAATAAAAAAGTATTTTATTACCTAATCTTAACAGATCTTAAGGGGGCTATCACAGTCCAGTGGCGCCCTCATCACATTAAAAAAGATTTTTTAATAAAGAAAGCCTAAATTAAAAAAGTGCTCAACATCAAAAAGAACTACAAAAGCCTTCAAGCTATTTTCATAGAATACTTTTATTTGACTTTTATAGGTTTTTTAAAGGTCTAAACATACAAATTTTGAAAAAAGAAAAGAAACGGCCGCTTTTGTTTTTATTCGATATTGTCTAAAAGTGGAATGTTTAGAACCTATAAAAATATTATATACGAGCTTTTACCCGCGACTTCGTCCGCATAAATTATATACTTACCAGATTTTAAGTCCGATAATAAGCTATCAAACAAAAAAGTTTCATCAAAATCGTTTCAGTAGTTTTTGCGTGATACTCGAACAAACAAACACCCAAACAAACAAACAAACAAACAAACATACAAACAAACAAACAAACAAACAGACCGACAAAAAATCCAAAAAATTGGTGATTTGGAATCAGGGACAGGTAAAAACCATGTCGTAATTTTTTTTTGTAAATATCTTCAATGTACAGACACATTTCTGTTACAGTTTTATAATAGTTTAGATAGTATTATATGAAAATACCTTGAAGGCTTTTGTAGTTTTTATGTTGAGCACTTTTTTAATTTAGGCTTTCTTTATTGAGAAATCTTTTTTAATGTGATGAGGGCGCCACTGGACTGTGATACTTAATAATCCTTATTATACTGCAATGGCCTTTCAGAATCTTTTATAATGCGCACAGCTAAGGAGTGGAATGCTCTGCCTGCGTCAGTCAGTGTTTCCGAACGCTTACAACCCGAATTCCTTTAAAGTACGAGTGAATCGGCTTCTTCTGGGAGAGCTCGCTACGTCTTCAACCTACAACCCCATCTTTGTCCGAGGACTAGATTGAGGTTAAGAGCAAGCCCCTCTATTATAAAAAAAATAATAAAAAAAATGTGTTATTAACGTTGACAAAGTTATTCGTCGTCGTACCTATATTTATAAATACAGAAGCTTGTTATCACAAATGTAATTGTGTGTAGAACTGAAACGTACAATGTTTCCCAGGTCACCTAAGTCGAACCAAATAAATACGGCCTTCTCAAACATTTGCCGGTGTAATAATTCTTCGGTATATCTCCCTCCGCGATGTCCCTTTTCCCCCTTGTCTTTGATCGAGAGCCTCTTCGATTGATGACTGCTATTTGCGCGGAGTGCGAGCGACCTTTCAATGACTTCCGAGGTCACCCTCAATGTCACTGTGATTTGAATATAAAAACATATGTTTCATTTTTGTATACCTACCTACGAGTATATGCCCGTAAAACATTACGTGCGCTTACTACAGAATACGAACATTCGTTGTGTTTGAAAACACTTTTATAACAAGACATTTATTTGGACAATATTTGATGTGCATACGCTATGGAGTTTAGGTAGATAAAGATAGATTTGCAGGACTTGTATTATGTATTGGAACCATAAGTACTTCATCGATAGCACAAAATCATGGGAATACAAAGTACATAGGTACTTCAGGGGGTGTTTCAATTTCAGACCATCAAATTGAACTACTTTCACTATAGGACCAATACTGAAACCTAGAGAAATAAAACCGGTCAAGTGCGAGTCGGGCTACTCGCGCACCGAGGGTTCCGTACCACAAAAACTTTTTTGGTCCGGGACCTTTAGCGCAAGACCGACTCACACTTGGCCGGTTTTTAGTATTTGTTGTTATTATGTAGAGTTCGCTCTATAATCACACTAAGTTTGACGCTTGTATGTATTACCGTTTTAACTTTCACTATGGAGCCAACATCAAGAAATAATAAAAAAAATCTGCTGTCCCATACAAAACTTCGTACCGACTCGACTAAAATGTATGGGATAGCAGACTTTTTTATTTTTTCTCGACGTTGGCTCCATAGTGAAAGTAGTTCAGTTTGATGTTCTGAACCACCCCTTTAAGTATTACTTGGGTGTTTTGTTACACCCTGTATATGTATAACATCACACCTGTTTCCCAGTGGCAAAGAAAATATCCAGTGGGGTAAGCAGATACTAAGGTGCATCACTGGATTTTTACAAATTAACCCAAAGGGGTACAACTAGAAGTTGAAGTTTTATGCGGACGACTCGAAGTCGCGGGCAAAAGCTAGTATAATTATATTTTTATTATTTAGATATTGACTTAAACTCAGAGGGGTGAATGTTTTTGTTCTGAACTCGATATTTCATTAAAATCAACTCTTCAAAGTGGGACCGTAAAATAGCATTAGAATTTAAGTCGCATTAAAAGTTTGCGTGAGCCGAGTTCGTAGCACAATGGGGCCGTTGGAAAAATTCTAATTACTTTACCGAGTTGGCTTGGAATTTTAAAAAAGTTACTCTTACTGACGGTATTTTCTGCACAAGCTAATATTTTGCAGAAACATCAACAATAAACCTACGATATCGAATGACAAGGGAAACAATACAGTTTCCTGTTCACACTTATTAACCTTTGCAAAATACAGGAAGCTTTCAAAGGTATTGATGGCAAAATAGGTACGACTTTATCACACCTTTGACAATCCCACGCCATAATTACGCTAAATGCTCACGTCTATATTCGTACAGGGAAGGTAGCCAGTGATATTCTAATAGACCGAGATTCGACCGTAAAATTATGCACCTATTTCTTTTTTGAACGAAATGTAATTCTAGTGAATGTTTACACTTTACACTGGGGTTAATTCAACGCCGCCAAGTTGCCTAGAAAAATCTTGCCGCAAGTACATTTTCCATTATGATTTTTGGTATAACTTTTTCCACCTATCTGTTTGGGAAGTAAATGAGGTGCCATCGGAAGGAGACTGATCTGACTTTCTGTACTGGAAAAACTAGGGTTGCCACCTCTCAGTCTGCCGCAACACTAGGGTTGCCAGGTTCTAAAAAGAACTTCTTTGTCTATATCTAATATCGATCCTATCCTTCTTAATTTAATAACGGTGACGGTTTTTAACAGGATGATCAGACCATCAAACTGAACAATTTTCTCTATGGAACCAAGTGTCCACAAGTTCTTTGGAATTTTTAGACTGGCCTCATCAATAGGTATAGGCATAGGTGATAAATACTGCCATGCTAAGCCAAAAGAACCTATATGAGCGTTTTAGCGGGTTCGAGAAAAACGTATGTTTATATTTTTACCCGACTGCGCCAGAAGGAGGGTTATGTTTTCCGAGCGTATGTATGTATGTATGTATGTATGTATGTATGCATGTATGTATGTATGCATGTATGTATGTATGTATGTATGTATGTATGTATGTATGTATGTATGTATGTATGTATGTATGTATGTTTGTATGTCTATTTCTTTGGCACGGCCTACAGCCTAAACGGCTTGATGGATTTTGACGTATGAGATGTCGTTAGATTCGTAAAAATCGTGAAAGTGACATAGGTTATATTATTTTAATAAGGCCTTTGCGAATTAAAAAAAAGAGGGGGAATAAAACATTTTTTCTTGTTATAAATTACAATATGGGTATCAAATGAAAGCTTGTAAACAGACGATTCCAAAAATATATAAGTATATTATAGTACTTTTATGCTACCATTTTTTATAGATCGCATCGACCATAACAGGATTTGTATTGGAATTTATAATATAAATTAGTAATTAAAGTTACACGCAAAGTTATACATTATTACTAATCCATACAAGCAATTCCCAATGTAAAAACATTATACGATATATTATTTTATTGTTGTAGTTCCATAACAATAATTATAAGTAATATTTTTGGGCGGTTTGTACGTATTTACTACTTCACTTACTTCTTATCCAGGGCCGTAGCTAGGGGGGGGCATCGTGGGGCAATGCCCTACCTTAAAATTCCAATGCCCTACCTTAAAAATCACCCAACCATTTTAATAGTCTTTATTTTTAGTTTTAAAATGGGGCAAGTCGGGCAAATTCCCTTAAAAAATTGACGTTACTCTAGCCGCGATCACGCACGTCGTCGCAAGCAAGGAAGTGAAATTTCAAGCACACTCTACCACTCCAACTCCGACTGTAGTAAAATGTTTGGAACTGAAAGAATTTTGGTTACAACAAAGTTACAGTGCTCTGAAACGGTCTCACTTCACTCGCCAGCCTTTGAATGGTGTTTTAAGTGAACTCGGATTGACACTGTTTTGAGTCTTGGTGAGTAAAACTTCGAGCTCGCTCCACTCGCTCCAGCGTTTTAATGGTGTTGTGAGCATAGAAAAGTTAATGGAACTCATACCAACACCGTTTTGAGTATTGTAGTGTGAAATTTCGAGCTCGCTTCGCTCCCTCCAGCATATGATATCATGAGCGTAGGTAGGCTAATGGAACTCATACAATACAACACCGTTTTCAGTATTTTAGTGTGAACTTTCGAGCTCGCTTCGCTCGCTCCAGCATACGATATTGTGATCGTAGGTAGGCCTTTGGAACTCATACCATCACAGTTTTGAGTCTTGTAGTGTGAAATTTTGAGCTCGCTTCGCTCGCTCCAACCTATAATATTATGAGCGTGGGTAGACTAATGGAACTCATAGCAACACCGTTTTGAGTATTGTAGTGTGAAATGTTGAGCTCGCTTCGCTCGCTCCAGCCTATGATATGAGCGTAGATAGGCTAATAGAGCACATACAACACCGTTTTGAGTCTTGTAGTGAGAAATTTCGAGCTCGCTTCGCTCCCTCCAGCCTATGATATTATGAGCATAGGTAGGCTAATGAAACTCATACCAACACTGTTTTGACTACTGTAGTGTGAAATTTCGAGCTCGCTACGCTCGCTCCAGCCTATGATATTGTAAGCGTAGATAGGCCGTTGGAACACATACCAACACAGTTTTGAGTCTTATAGTGTGAAATTTTGAGCTCGCTTCGCTCGCTCCAACCTAGAATATTTTGTGCGTGAGTAGGCTAATGAAACTCATACCGACACCATTCTGAGTCTTGGAGTGTGAAATTTCGAGCTCGCTTCGCTCGCTCCAGACTGATGAAATTATGTTTTGGAAGTAAGTAGGCTAATGGAATTCAGTATCACCATAGTTTTGAGTCTTGACAATTTCACAGACACTGAATTATGTTACTCATCCAAAAAACTAGCCTTTTGCTTCCGCCCTACCTTAAAACTCCTATGCCCTACCTTCAATCCAGTTCTAGCTACGGCCCTGTTCTTATCGTCTTAGTAAGTGAATCATACGACCTTTTTCCTTAGTATTTTAGATATACATCTAATATATGTATCTAGGAATTGGTGCAAAAAATAGCTTTACGTCTAATCGATAAGTAGTTTTTAAAACTTTTCTAGTAAATTTACATTTTTATTTGTTTATAATATGGGTTTCAGAATATCGCTGACTACCCCCTCGGGGAATATAGTCGTGAGCATATGCATGTATAATAGAAATAAAAAAACGTCAGATTGTTGGTCATTGTACATACGCCCTTTTGGCTTAGTACGGCAGAATAGGCCAGTATATTTCCAGAAGTGTTCTCGCCCCTGGCCGTATGGCCGAGTGGCTACCTGCGTGAATGCCGCCATTAACTTCCCGTGATCCCAGATCGATGTAGGTACTCTAACAAATAATGAACTGAAGTAAACTCCTAAACGCCCTCGGCGCAGAAGTGTTGGCAATTTGGTGCAGCCGGTGCTCCATGTTGCCGTCGTTTTTCTTGCCGCTTTGTTCAATAAATGTACGTCTCGAGTGCTTTTCTACACAATTTTATGTCGTATTTATACCTACTGTCATTTTATTATATCATTTATCTTATACTTACCTACCATAGCGAAGCTTTTCAACTTACATAGTTACATATATCACTTACTAGGTATAATCTGTTTTGGAGTGATCAGAAAAGTTTGCTATACGTACTACTACATTCTTAAACAGACAGTTCATAGTTGTAGCATTGTTTCTGACCACCCCAAAAGGGATAAAGGACGTGTGTTTATGTATGTACGCATGTTTTTAAGCGTACTATACTGTAGCACGTTTTCTTTTACCGAAAAAAAAATCGACTATATTATAAAACTACAAACATACTCGAGCCAAATGTATGGGACAGCTGTATTTTTTCGCGATTTCGATGTTTGTCTCATTGAAAAAGTTGTTCAGTTTGATGGTCTGATCATCCCCTTAAAAAGTGTCAGCATACTAAGAAGGACCCTGAATGTATAAGAAATAAGCAGAATTACTGGGAAGTTGACAACTTTCCCACAACTTCCCCAAATGCCTTTCAAACGGTTTCCAAACAACTAAAAGTTGGCGTATGTTTTAGAATGTGTTACGTTAATAATGACCGTTGCACAGTGGGTCAAGCAAGTGCGCAGAGTTAGGAAACTTTGAGCCGAGGGCCTCTTCACGATGCGATGTCGTGTCGAGAAGCGAAACAGTGTCAAACTGTCACATCAGTCTCTAAAACCTTCTCTCCAATTATTTGGATTAAAATAATAATTAATTCTTTTAACCGTTTTTTGTTTTATTTAGGTAGGTATGTAAGTGCTGGACTGAAGTTAAATTATAACAAAAAATAGAATGTTCAACCAAACAAACAGCATATCTCTTATAACGGTTTTGAGAGTTGCATTGTTTATGATTTAGTCTAAAATTATCATAAAATTAAACAATTTAATAACGGGTTCCAATATTTTGGCTGTTTTAAAGTAGCTATCCTGTGATTGTGTCATGATACTTTTAACACTGCTGAAATATCGAGACCTCAATGTACCAAAAACGCGGTAACAAACTCGTTAAAAATGTACAAAACAGTAAATGTATGGACAAAAGATTTTTGTTTTTCAATTTCAGGTTTGCTCCCATAATAAAAGTTGTTCAGTTTGGTGGTCTGAACAACCCCTAAAAAAATTTGACTATTAATTACACCGTGTAGAAAGTTCGTAGCGTGTCGTAGGCAGTCGTAGCCCATGTTCGTAGCCGAAGCTTTGCACTACGCAGCGCTACGAATAGATTCATGTAATAGATAATGACAAATTTCTGCCAAGTTTAAATAAACTGCTGTTGTGTCGCAAAGTAAAAACTTAAAGGAGTTGGAAATGAAAAAGTTAAAGGAAATTGTAACTTGCCGCGAGCTATGGCCCTCACAAACTCTTTAACTGAAGCTGGATCATATTTTTAGGCGGCAATGAATCTTTTAAAAGTTTTGATTGCACACATTCGTTACCTTCTGCCATTCATCAACGCTTAAGAGTTCCGTTCCATCTAACTTTGTAATTCACGGAGTTAAGCTAAAGTTACTTTGAATTCAAATTTGTAAGTGACAAAAATGGGGTTAAATGAAAAGGCTCGGAGTGATTTCTAGAAAGTAAGATTTGTTTAATAGCAGGGTAAATAAGAATGAATTGTAATACACAGTTTAACAATACACCCTAGTAATATGTAATGGGGGAATATTCGCGACTGACTGAGTGTCACAATATCGCGATTAGGCATTGTAGGCAAACTGAACAAATTTCACAGTATGGAGCCAAAATCGAGAAAAAATTATAAAATATGCTATCTTAACTATTATAAAACTGTAACAGAAGTGTGTCTGTACATTGAAGATATTTACAAAAAAAATATCACGATATGGTTTTTAGATGTCCCTGATTCCAAATCACCAATTTTTGGATTTTTTTGTCTGTCTGTTTGTTTGTTTGTTTGTTTGGGTGTTTGTTTGTTCGAGTATCACGCAAAAACTACTGAACCGGTTTTGATGAAACTTTTTTTGTTTGATAGCTTATCATCTGACTTAAAATCTGGTATATAATTTATGCGGACGAAGTCGCGGGTAAAAGCTCGTTTCATATAAAACTGCAATACCAACTACAATATAATACATTGCAGATTTTTTTGCTCCGTTATCTCCGTAGTGAAAAAGTTTTATATTTTTTGCCTAAACCACCCCTTTAAATTTTAATATTCCCAGAGTGTTTTGTAACACTTCGTATTTATGATAATATTGGATTAGAATGAAATTATAATTTACATGGATCAAAAATAACTACCCAAACAACTCGAAACAAGTAATATCCAAATAAATCCTAAAGCCACAAAACCATTTCAACATTAATGTGACGTAGGTTTCCCATTGGCAGGTGACTTACCGCAAACTAATACATTAGTGCAATAAATATCTATTGTCCCCTTAAGGTAAGTGCTTATTAGAGAGGGCCGCATCGGGTCGGGCCGCAGCGAAAAAATACGCTTAAATCACTTAATTTATGTGAACTAACGCATACTACGCCGGGGCAGAGTGGGTCTATTTTTGCGCGGCGGATTTCCGTCCGTGCGATGCGGCCCGTCGTAGTGTGCAAGCGGAACTTTTTACGTCTGCCAGTATTACGTCAAACTAAAAATCCGTCAGTGCGTTGCGAACCGGAACGCTCTAGCCTTCGAAGCACGCATTTTCCGCTGCGATGCGGCCCGTTCCGCTCCGATGCAGCCTGCCCTAATATGCGCTCACCTTTACGGGCTAACTGTAATGTAAACTTACCCTTCGAGGCTATACACAATATTTTGTTTTAGGGATCTATGTACTACGTGTCTGTTACATGGGTTAACAGAATAGCTTTAGGCGCTAAATCTCTCGTTCATGTCATGTCAGAGTTAAAATTGAGATAGGTATAATGCAAACTTGAGATGAAAATGCGTTGTTTGTTTGGTCATAACCAGAGCCTATTCTCGCCACGTTTTTTGTACGAGTAAACGACACGAGTTGACGTGCTTCAAACGAGATTCGTTAACCTATGCACATTTCCAAAAGTTCAGCCACGCGTGATACAAACGCGAGTAAAACGCTATACAGACGCACTTCAAACGCGCATATACAGCACGTATGTGTGTTTGTATATCTGCAAATGAAACAATCTGCTTTCTCTGGATCTCTACGGCAGCCCCGGATCTAAGATTTTTCCGACCCGGGGCAAAAACTTGACATTGGCGCCCCTCACCTCCAAGGGAGTAGCAATAATTTTTTCCAGGGGTGGCCGGGTCCAATTTTGGTTGTTGCAAAAACATCTAAAACTTGAAGCGAGCTCGATATTTTACGGCAATAAGATTAGCTCATCGTAATATGATCTAAAATCTGGATCGAATTCTGCAATAGGCATGACTGGATACTTCCAATAGATACAATAAAATAAATTAAAGGCGAGCTCGAGGTTTTACCGCAATATAATGAGATCATTGCAATATGATCTAATACCAAGAGCGAGCGAAGCGAGCTCGAGATTTTTTTACAATATTTTTAAGTCGTAGCAATATTTTAATATTCAAACTCTTCATTTTGGCGCCCCCTAGACCTGCCGCCCGGGGCGTGGGCCCCCGTGCCCCCCCTAGATCCGGGGCTGCTCTACGGCGTGATAACGAGCGTTTGTATCAATACAAACGCGCGTACTACGCGATTCAGACGAGCTTCAAACGCGCAGATACATCGCGTTCTGCGTTCTGCGTTTTGGATTAAACTCAAACTCAAAATGTTTTATTCGAAATAATATCACAAGATAAATTTCTGACGTCTTTTTTGGCTTTGGAAGGTGTTCCATTGTAGAGAAGATGCGGCCAGAAACTCATTAACTTGCAAACGGTTCTTGTTCGTGAAATGCGCATCGATCGTTTAAGCTCGTTTAAAAAACGTAGACTGCATAGGCTCTTATGTTGTAGGTACTTTAGTAGCTATCAAGTATCAATTATCGGCCATGTTATTATGAAGCGAAAGAGTTTTACGTTACGTAGGAGGTTTCGTTTCAAAGGATTGCAGAAAAAACTACTCGAAGGCGATCGATGGATCGGAGCTCAATTAAGACTGTAAGAGATCGAATGACTATTACTATGGCTTTATAGAGAAGGCTAAAATGTATACGTTACATTTTTATCATGTTTTTTTGTTCGACATAAAAATTGTTTAAAGGTAAGTTTAGTATTTTGCTTGGTTAGTTACAACAAGAGGTTATGATGATGAAAATTTTGAATTATTTAAAAATCATTTGTCAAAATCATTTACTGTAATATAAATTATTTTACTAGTTGCCTTCTCTATCCCGCACTAAGTCCGCTATATTACCATCGCTTCGTTAGAAAATAAAGTCACCAGCCAAAGCCGTCGCGTTCAATTTATAAGAAGATGACAGAATTGTTTCTGCTCCTAAATTCAAATACCTTTGTACTGTATCTAAAAAATTATATTAAAAAGAAATGTAAATGTTTAAAGTTAAGATTAGATTCATAGTCAAAATAAAATTAAAACCTTCCTATCAACTATAACTAATTGCAATTGCATCTGCGCTTGTAATCTTTGATTTTTGTTATTATTTGCTAAAATTAGCTTACTAACCTACTAAATGTATATCACCTGGTTTAATTTAAAATATAAAGTACCTTCTACGTCTCTTGTTGCATCTCACAGTGTCAATTGGAAGCTTGCTGATGCTTGGGCTCAGGAACGATTTCATCGTATCCTTTTCTAAGTTCAGGCGCTGACATTTTCTTTGTATAAAATTGTTACTGTATCTATGTTACTAATGTGTAATATTATGATGGTTATTATGAATAAATAAATAACTTACATAAAAAAAAAAACTAACGAAGTATTTTTTGGATACTAACCAATTAACGCAATGAAATTTTTCAAACACGGTCACGTAACATATTATTATAGATGAAATAAAAATATAATTGAAATTTTATTTCGTTAAAATGTTATTGTTTTAAGTTAGAATTTTTTTCATTGGTCTTTACAGCGTTTGACAGTGAGTGTTTATGTTAGAATTTTTTTTATTGGTCTTTACAGCGTTTGACAGTGAGTGTTTATGTTAGAATTTTTTTTATTGGTCTTTACAGCGTTTGACAGTGAGTGCTACAAAAACCTCACCGATATGTTAAATAATTACAAACACGGCTAAGAACCCGTGAAATAATTAACTTTAATTTAAACGTAATGGTATGTTTTCTTTTCCAATAAACGTTATTTTAGGGGAAGCGGATGCAGCCAAAATCCATGAATAAAATTGATTCAATTCGTACGAGATCGTATCTTATCTCGATGGATTGAAAACTGGATCGTTTAAAAGTCGAATGGAGCGTAATCCATTTTGCGAGTAACTGGAAACGGACCGAACGATTTTGGAGTAAAATTGATGAATGAAGAAAAATGTTAGACCAACAGTTTGAAACTTTGGAAGTGAGATCTTTGAAGAGAAAATTGTTCTCCCCGGAGGGTTCAGTGGCTTTCAAAAGAACTGAAAGTAGGCAATCTTTATCGTTCCAAAGGGTGTTCTGTAAATAACACCTCTTGTGATTTTCTAAACATATTAAGAGGAGCCAATAGCCTATAAGCCAATAGTGTCGTCCGCAGTCATATTTTTTTACTTCAAGTCAAATAAACAATCATTTTCAAAAAACAAGAAGTCATAGTTGTTTTTTAACAATGTTTTATGCTTTTAGTTATAGGTATTATCATTAAACCTGAAAAAATTTGACACTTTTGGCGGTTTTAATAAAACGTGTTGTATAAAATCTAATCCGCAATGACCCGATAAATTGAAAATCAGCAGTGACCAGGAGTGCGATTTTTGAATCTCATTCGCTGAGTTCAGCAGTTGAAAATGTCAAAATTACTGTGGAGTTATACATCTTTCTACTGCTGATTCGACTTTTAAAAATGATACTTCAGGAGTGCGATTTTTGAAAGTCAAATCAGCAGAAAGATGCGTATCTTCATAGTAATTTTGACATTTTCAACTGCTGAACTCAGCGAATGAGATTCAAAAATCGCACTCCTGACTACAATGTGACATTCTTGTTTTTTTTTGGAAATGGAGTAATACCCATAGTCTAAGTCGCTTCCTCAAAAGCTTCCTCGACTCAACCTCAGTCAAGGTTTTCCTCAGCCCATCCTCAAAATTTGTATTCTCGATAGAGGGCAGCACTGGCAGGCTTAATTGGTGCCTCGTTAAGAAAACATAACAAGGGAACGTAACGTAATTAGGGACAACATAAAAGCAATATGGTGATAATGCGTCTAAAAACAAATGTTACCGCAATTTGGCATTTAAGAAGTCCTAGTGAGGTTCAGTAAAGAAGTCATCAAAGGAATGGGATTGTTAGGCTGCCTGTCCATTGACGCGAGCTGGCTGGCGGAGCGGAGTAGCGAGGAAAATATTAACCAATCAGGGCCTCAATTGCGCAATTTTATACGGTTTTGGTTTGGTTTTGGTTTTGGTTTTGGTTTAGTTTTGGTTTAGATTTGGTTTAGCTGAAGTAAAAAAGCTATCGCGATATTTTTTTCTCGATTATTATTGTTTCAGGTTTTTGTGAAGTGGGAGCAAAAAAATTAGTTTGTGTATGGGCTTCTCCACTTACCTCCAGCAGAAATTAATACAAACACATTGACCATCAGTCTTTTCTAGATTAGGCCACGCAGAATGTGTGAACGCGGGTTTACGGCGTGTCGAGAAAGAGAACATGTGTTTCAGACGGTAGAAACTCACCATGATTAGCTGCCAACTACTAAACGCTGAGCTTTCCATTACCTAGCTCGCCCAGCTAGGTATCTACTTGTGTAAATGAGTGTTTACCTGTCACAGTTCTTATTAGTTCGTTATTTGCCTTGATTGATACATCTAGGAAATACCGTTTGTTTTAGCTAGAATAACATTCATTTTGGTAGAATAACATTCATTCAAGGTATGTTGAGATGGTTTGGTCATGTGGAAAGAATGGATGAGAGCAGATTGACGAGGGCAATTTATAAGACAAGCGTAAGCGGAAATGTTAGAAGGGGACGGCCTAGACGTACATATACGGACCAAATTGGCGACGTGCTTAAGAAGGGCCAGGTCAGATCTACCCGAAACCGACGAGCATGCATGAAAGGTTTTATGAATGTGGAGGAAGCTAGAGAGGTATGTCAGGATCGTAGCAGGTGGCGTTCCGTTGTCTCTGCCTCTACCCTAGTGGGAGACAGGCGTGAGAATATGTATGTATGTATGCATGTAACATTCATTTTATTTACTTAACTGTAACTACTACATCTGCAGACTTTTATTTTTACTGCTCCTGGAAAACGTCTCATTAAAAAAAAGAGCAACGTGTTGCACTCCGGGAGTGCCGGCAGAAGGGAAAACTTGAATAATTTAGCATGAATTGCTTTAATTATCAGTATAAAAGTACTATCATGTACTATCATTTATTTTGTAAAATACTATATTCATTTATTGCGCTATCGTACACAGACATGACAATTTATGCCGTTTAAACGAAACAGCAGGAACATAACATTTAACATTTTTTTACATTTAAACATTTATTTCCAACAGGTAAACATTTAAATGGGGGATTAAACGAAATAATAATAATAATTAAAAAAAGTGTGTAAAGTGTATAATAAATTGGTAAGTATGTAGTTTAAAAAAAAAATATTTATGACAAATGTAATCGGTATGTTTGATGTAGTCGATCGATGTCTGTCGATAATTTAAAAAAAAATGTCAAAGTAAATTATTAATTATTTGCCGAGATTATATTTTGTCATTCGTATTTCACATTATCAATGAAGAGGTTTATTATCAAAACCGCCAAGTGTTTGAGCACTTCCCGTAGAGTCGCGTATATTGGGTTAAGTAGTTCCTTTGGGATGTGGCAAAGGAACTAATGGGAATAAAATGTCCCATTAGTACCTTCAAAGGAACTGTCAAAAGGTACTACTGGGAATTGAGACAAATGTCAAAGTAAATTATGTTATTCATTTGTTGTTTTGTTGTTGTTGTTGTTTGTTTTGTTGGAATAAATATTTTTTTATTAAATAAAATTACTTGTTTGTTATTCATTATTTGCCGAGATTATTTGTTATTCTTTTTTTATGGCTTTGTCATTCGTATTTCAAATAATCAATGAAGAGGTTTATTATCAAAATCGCCAAGTGTTTGAACTTCCCGTAGAGTTGCGTACATTGGGTTAAAGGAACAAAATTAAGTCCCAGTAGTTCCTTTGGGATGTGGCAAAGGAACTAATGGGAATAAAATTTCCCATTAGCAAAGAAAATATACCCATTAGTACCTTCAAATGAACTTTCAAAAGGTACTACTGGGAATTAACCCAAAAAAGTGCACAACGCCGCTAAAGAAGTTTTCACTTCAAAAAAGAAGGCATACATGTGGGCTTTCGAGTAGCTGGAGTCAAGTTATAGTGATCAGATCAACTTGCATAATACAAATAGCATTTTCGAATAGAAAGTGTGAACGCGGTTTAACGGTGTGTCGAGAAAGGAAACTCTGTTTCCGACGGTACAAACTCACCATGATTGGCTGACAATGCCGCCGCGCCGCCGAGCTATCTTGTTTACCTGTCACAGTTCTTATTAGTTAATTATTTGCCTTGATTGATAAATCTAGCCGCTAGATATTAGAAAAAGTATATGTCTAGAAAGAGCCTCACGCTTCTACCGTATAAAACAAAAGGGGCTAACTTTCTTAGGTTGGTGTGCGTGAGGTATCAGAAAAATTATGTCTGGTAAAATTCATGTATATGGATAGGGTTTAGAGGCCTGTATTGGTTGCAATTTTTTTCGTCGCTTTCGTAGCTTCGACTGTATAACCCACACAGCACAGAATATCTACTAGATATCTATTAGATATTTTGTAGACATTTGTGCTGTTGGGGAATTATCCAAGTCTCAGACTTATAGCCCTACGGCCTACGTATTACTACTATTAAATTAACCAGAAAACTGCATAGAAAATAAGAAAAACCGGCCAAGTGCGAGTCGGACCGAGGTTTCTGTACCACTATTCCGTACATATTTGTTTTTTATGACGCATTTAACATACAATTTTTGAAATGAAAACTTCTTTAGCGGCGTTGTGCACTTTTTGGGATGGGTAAAAAATGATAAACTCGCGTCAGGACCGTGATGTCACCCTGAAGTGCGATTTTTGAAAATCATACGAGCGACTTGGCAGTAGAAAGATGCATAATCTCCATAGTAATTTTGACACTTTCCACTGCCAAGTCGCTCGTATGATTTTCAAAAATCGCACTTCTGATCGAAAATTCGTAAGACAAAATTGGTAAAACGATGCCGTAATCCGGCACTCCCGGAGTGCAACCTGTTTTTTTCTTTCATGCAGTTCAGGCTACGAATAAGAATGTTCGTAGAGTTCAAGAACCTTAGCGCGAGCGGGACTCACACTTGGCCGATTTATAATATTTACGCTTACCCTTATGCTTGCAAGCTTGTGTAAAAGAGTTTACCCTGTAACAGTTCTTAAAAGGTTGGTTCGTTATTTGTCTTGATGTATACATCTACTAAATATACCATTTGTTTTAGCTAGAATAACATTTATTTTATTTAACTAAACAAAGTTCTATTTCTAATGAAATTTTGTGTAACAAATAGGTTTCAATTTAAGATAAGTAAAATATCTCCGAGATTAAGCTTTAGGAGTGAAATTGTTGTGCCTTCATTAATTTAGCTCCTTGTTAATATTTAACAGCCCATAATAATACTATACCAACCCTTCTGATGTTTCAAAAGCTCATATACCTAAATTTATAAATATTTGGGCGTACGGTCAGGCCTGTCTCACTCCGCACTGTAGGTATAAAAATGTACCTACGCGGTCGCGCCGCGACGTCGCGGCCTAATCCAGTCGAGTGTCACGCGCTCATTGTTTCTCACCGAACGACCTCGTTATTTATTTTTTCGATTGAAAATTAAATTAGCATCCATAGGCGGTGTCCTATTGCCATCGCACGCGCGATGGTGCGATGCGATGTGATCGTACTGATGGGTAATTCTCCGAAATTTTACAAATCATTGAAATTTTTCCATAGAAAAATTTGAAAATTTGAAAAATTTCGGAGAATTACCCATCAGTACGATCACATCGCATCGCACCATCGCGCGTGCGATGGCAATAGGACACCGCCTTATACATCGTCCGATGTACAAACATATAAAGTAATATCCTAATCGAAAGATAAAAAAAATACTGCATCGCAATCGGTTTGTTGTTGAAATCGCAATGTGTCGCAATTTTATGTATTTTTCATTGTTAGGAATTATTCTGATGCCTAACATGAACCAAAATGTGTTAGTGTAGCATGGGTAGTGTTTTTTTTCACGACTCTTTTTTCTAAATCGCGCCGTGACGGAACATTCGTTCGTTCGGAATCGGAACGCACTACTGACATCCCTTGCACATTCACGCATGTGTGCGTGACATTCACGTACAGAGAGTCAATGTGTGTGCGTCAGCCGTGCTTGGAGCGAGCGTTCGTCAGATAGTGAACCTTCAGTTGTAAACTCTTATATATTCCGTGGTACGGTTGCATAGCTCCAAGTTCTACATAGTACGGTCAGCATAAGAGAAATCCAACCCCCTTGCGCTTATAAAGGGTAGATAGAGGGGTCTGGTTTTTTTATGCTAAATATGTACTAAGCTTTTTTATGTGAGCCATGTTCAAAATTTTATAACTACGTTTAATTAATTCGACGGTATATTTGCAAATCAAAAACATCCTGTATACATAATATAATCAAACATAAAAATGAGACTTATCGCTCAGAAGAAATATCTTCCATATATAACCTTTGTATTAAAATTAAAAGTAGTCTAGAGTAGATAAGACGGATTTATGAATTTAAAAATATCTTGATAACTTCTATTCAAGTCCTCCTCTCTTTTAAAATTGCTGTGCCCTCCTAACAGGGTTCACAATGTTGTACTTTTATAAGATTACACCACCTATTGTATATACCATTGTGAAACGCAATAAAGCATTGAGTATTGAGTATTTAAGGTACATTGATACCAATTCCGAAGTATTTCGAACCGAACGATAAGACCCAACAGGAAATAATTCAATAAAATTAGATAGCTATATCTTGTTTTATTAATTTACGTGAGGTCTTTACTTCCAATAAAACAAGATCCATTTTATCCTATCGTATGAATACAAAGTAAAACATTTTTTATTTCTTTTGTAATAAAATGAAAACTCCAGGCGTATAAATTGGGAATGTCGCATAAAACATAAAAGAAGTAAAATGGGTGATGCAGACGAGTTTTATACGTCGTAGAATTGTGTGTGATCGTGATCGTAAGGTGCTTTATAGTATCCAGTGCTTATTATTATCCCATTTTAGTACTAGCAGTGCGATACGAAACAACTTCCGCTGGGATAAACTGCGATCGATCTTTACTTTCTTGAAATTGTCGGCAACTCTCCTCAAATATAACTTTTGAGTTCTTTTGGCTCCGAATTGGCTTGAAATAAATTGCCGTGGTCGTAAATTTCCTTTACTAGAATATCGACTTACTTTAACCAGAGATAAGAACTAACGACTTATTTATGTTTTATGGGTGATGGATGATACAATACAATGCTATGTAGTTCTAATTCTAAGATACTCTTTCTTATACTGTGTCAATGCTATATTTTTTTAACCTGTTTCATCCCACTGTTGGGTAAACTCTTCCAAATCTCTATATTTAATGAGGTATCCCTCTAGGTATTCATTGCAATATGCATCCTATTAACGCGAATCATTATCACCATTGTAGACCTGTACTAGCACTTTAGACGCAAAGAGCTTCGAACATTTCAGTATGGAAGCTGGCATACCTACTTTCCGCCATTTTGAAAAAATCACGATTTTGCGGCCACTGATGAAACATATGCCAATCGACAGGGAAAATGATTACAAACAGAAAATATACTTTGGTAAAATGACCTAAGTGGTATACTTTCGGAGATATAGGGGTTTGAAAATAAAAAAAAATAAAAACATTTTTTTCCACCCAAATTGACTTTTTTGATCAGGAATAGATCGGCCAAGCTCAGGATCGATCAGGACTTAATATAATTATATAATATTATTATTATAAATAAGTTTTATTCATTAATTTACTAAGATAAATAAAATACCTACCTACAAGCAAGACAGCTACGAGCAAGACGGTTGTTGTAGCAGTGTTGCTAACCATTCCGAGAGGGATTTATTCGTATTTACCTATGTATTAAATACTTGATCATCATCATCATCATCTCAGCCGATGGACGTCACACTGCTGGACATAGGCCTCCCCAAGGATCGTCACAACGATCGGTCCTGCGGTGTCCTTATCGAACGGGTTCCCGCCGCCTTAATCAGGTCGTCGGTCCACCTTTTGGGGCCCCACCTACCCACTGCTGTTACCCGGGGTGCGGGGTGCGGGAGCTACTCACGCTGCGCTTTCCGATATGAGATCGCCACCCAACGGCTTTTCGGCCCCATCGGCCATATCGGTTCTGCGAGAAATGTGCCCCGCCCATTGCCATTTTAGTTTAGCATTTTTTGGGCTATGTCTCAGCGGATCTCTTCATTTTCGATTCGATCTTGCCGGGAAACTCCGAATATAGCCCGCCATTGCCGTTTGGGTGACTTTCAACCTTTTTATGAAGCCTTGAGAGAGCGACGACGTCTCAGTTCCGTATTTCATCTTGAGACACTGCGGTATTTGGGACGTGAAGAGACTACGTAGCTTTCCAACGCTGCCTTGCCGAGTCGGATTCAAAAGTCAACCGTTGAATCCGACTCGGCAAGGCAGCGTTGGAAAGCTACGTAGTCTCTTATAGATACAATTTCGAGAAAGAGGTCAACCTCTTTCTCGAAATTGTATCTATCTAATTGGATAGGTTTCTCCCAGGTAAACATAATTGTCAACAACTTCAAGCGCAGAGAGGGTGGTTACTGGGTACACCATCGACATTTTACATGATCGACTCGTCCATGTTCATTTTCATTTTGTCCGTAGGCTAAGAATAGCATCATCCCATTTCTTCCTCTGAGTGTCGTATATGGCGACTATGGGATCCACCAAGAGGTAGGCAGCAGCATCCTCTGAGTACACGCATTCAATCTAACTGCGATCGCCAAACCCGCCTACCAAGGGTGGCCACGGCCAACACAACCAAAACCAGGTTCCCATTCCCTAGCGGCCCTGCTATTCCTGGCTACGATAGCGGCCAAGGTGCGCGAAGAATCTCTGGCAGAGATCCGGCTACCACAAGACCACAACCGACAACAGCTGCACCTGGTAATATGTAATACTCGTTCACAGCGGACCGACGAGTCGCGCGCTCGACTCGAGGAAAAGCTGAGCAGGATACGTTGGTTTATCTGAAATCCGAAGAGAGGGAGGACTCGATAATCCTCAAATCCGGAAGCCTACTTTATTTCCGAGAGGGCAACCTAAAGTCCTGGGCCTGGCATGGTGCCGGGCTTATGGTTTACAAATCTCTTGTGAACAACTTGGAGGGGATCGGATCGTAAACGTGTCGAGTAGGGTGGTGTAACTTATACTCAAAATAACCAAGCGGTAAGACTATTCGTTAGAGGTTATACAGGTATACCTGGCCCCGAAATCAGATCAGAAATACGATGACCGGTAGGGATGGGATGGTTGGTGGCTGTTCGGCACCAGCATCTAGACGTGAAATGCTCGCATACAGAGAAGCAAATAAATTAGCTTTCTCATTTGCGGTGTGAGCCAGCGACCCATCAGGTGACCCATCGCATGGGAGGCAAAGTGGGACGGCAGAAATTGTATTCGACCGATTTTGAAAGGGACCAGAACTATTTACTACCAGAAGGGTAGGATGCCAGTCTGGCTCCAATGCGGCTGACATGATCGAATTAAGCCTTCCGGAGTACCCGTTTGCAGACTTAGCGGCAGAATTAAAGGCCCTCTTCTTCGAACCTTACGAGCTCTAACTTTGCGGTCGCGAGCTTGGACCCATGCTTGGTAGGCGGATTCCTTTTTAGCCTCAGCGCGAGCACAATCCGCATTGTATCAAGGTTGGGCTTTGTGACCGAGTGCGATGTTGGAGAATGGAATATAATATTCCATTCCCTGTCGTATCACGTCCTCAACCACATCAGCAGAACTGGCAGGGTCACTCGATGAAAAACACACTTGCCGCCACGGGTAAGACGCAAAGAAGTGCCGGATCTCATCCCAATCTGCCGACCCGTATCGCCAAAATCGCCTCGTGCCCTTAGGGCTGTTATCGGGAGGAGATCATATCGACATGGATTTCACCAGACAGTGATCGGACGTTCCCAGTGGGGCAGAGACCGCGACTGAGTGCCTGTCTGGATCTGATGTCAGCAGAAGGTCCAAGCAATTAGGCGTATGGCCATCAACATCCAGTACCCGCGTTGCTTGATTCACCAGCTGGGTGAGATCTAGCGATAATGCAAACTTGCGCGCCACTCTTCCAGTATAGTCAGTTTTCTGGAACGGGAACAGCTCGCTATGGTGGGCATTGAAGTCCCCCAGAAAAAAAAGCTCCGCCGTTGGATAGCTTCGTTGGGCTGTCTCTGCCGTCTCAGTGAGCTACTCCATGAGCCTGGTTGTCTTCTTGTCACAGTCGTGCGATCGATAAACACCGACGTAGAGAGATTTCTCCATTCCGGTGTCCACCAAAAGCCATAGTACGGAGAACCCGGAATCTTCAAAGCAACGGAGACGCCGACAGCAAATGTCGTCGCGAACATACACACAGACCCCAGCTCACCTCTTGAATTTATGTTCCAACGAGTATACTGGGTAGTTGAGGTACGCCGTATCAGATGGGGTTGCTATCTGCGTCTCCGTTAAAAAGAATAGGTGTGGCCTCTCGGTCTCGAGGTGGTGATGGACCGGATCGAGATTTGAGTGCAGAATCTCGTATGTTACTGAGGTGCACTTAGAGTAGGAGGAAGTGCAGCCGTTGTTTAACCTTTTTCTTTTTGGTAACATTGTTTTTCATAATTTTTCGTAGATTAGTGGAGACGTGGAAAAAAGTCGAAACGCTACTCAGGTACCCTAGAAGACCTCTTGGGCTCGACTGACTGGAGAGAAATTCATTTGGAGACTGCGGTGACGCCCGAACCCTCCCCGAAATGGCCACCGGGTCCTCCTTTCCGGCCGCCAACTGGCACAGTGGAGCATTGCGGGATTTTTCGCTAGTTGTGTGGGGCAGCCTTTCACACGTGGCTAGCGCACTACTTTGGTCCCGTACTAACCGCGGTCAGCCAACGACTATCACCATGCTTCGGATCCCGCTATCCTCCAAAATGAGTTGCCCGGTACAGTGTTGCTAAGGCCGGCCGGCCTAGACCGGTTCCGAGCAGCGCAACTGACTTTTTCCCACACCCCCATGGATATAAAATTAAATGGGACACTTACTGAAAGGGGTGCTTCAGACCATGAAACTGAACAACTTTTAGTATAGGACCAACACAGAAAACTCGAAAAAAAAACCTTTTTTTTTTAAAGGATTTTCTTTTAAACTGCAAACATAACTCGACTGAAATGTATGGGACAGCAGATTTTGTTTTTGCTATTTCGATATTGGTCCCATAGAGAAAGTTATTCAGTTTGATGGTCTGAAGCACCCCTTTAAGTAAGTGTCCCATTAAATTTTACACCCTGTCTAAAAGATTGAAGAGTAAAATATATGTTTCTTTGCTTGGTGTCCTACTGCAGCGAAGTGTAAAGCAGAGAGATATTATATTATGTCCTAAACTGTTCAGCTGCGCTGTGAAGATTTTTTCAATGTTCTGACCTGGAAAGAGCTAGGCATCAACATATACGGTAGAGCATGGACACCGGTTTTCGATATTACCGAAAAACCGGTATACCGGACCAATTATGCGATATTGAAAAATTCGGTATTGGAGCGACGAATACCGGTTTTTCGATATTCAATTAAATTAAAATGTAAATTATTGATTTTAAACATGTTGCAGCCATGTTGTGCTATTTCGAATAAAATTAAAGATAAAAAAATTAACTCTCGGGCGGGACATCGAAAATTTCTTTTCTAGTCTAGTGGGCTCGGTGGCGAAATTGGATATCGCAATTATAATAATAATATATAATATAATTTATATAATTTTTATTTCGGATTACTTGATCCATATGTAATATGGATCAAGTAATCCGAAATAAAAATTATTTTATTTATATATTTATTTAATTCCCCGGTTTAAAAGAGTGCTCCGAAGTCCCAAGTTATTTTTCAATCTTTAATTTGAAATTAAAATGTAGGTATTTTATAAAATAACTCCGATTCATATTTTAGTAATAATTAGTTGCGACTAAAACTCGCAGCTGATGCAACGTTAATTTATTGACCAAGGTCAAACGTAGGTAATGGCGAATCCCGCCAAGCGTATCGACACCACTGTGATGTGAGAGCTGCTCGCCTTCGTGCAAAACAAGTTGGATGTGATGGACGAGCTTAGTCTGGAGCAGATCTGTACGTCGAGCTACACGGAGGACAAAATCCACGCCGCCAAGGTGGTGCTGCACGAGACCGCCGCAACCGGACCCGTGCGCCTCGTCAGAAGACCTCCGAGACATCTTCAGGGCGTTGACCCTGACGATATCCCTCCCTACGTACGTGGTGCGGGACCTCAACAAGCTGTCGCCAGTGACCTTCGATCATGTCAACGGCACCAAGCTGCTTAAGGGCATCTAGCTGTTGAGGGCCGACATCACTGATATTCAAGGCAAGTTGGAGGCCTCAGAACGAATCTGCGCCGAGTTGCGACATGAGGTGACCGCATTACAGGCAGCGAGTGCTGAGCCAGCGTTTTAGCCTTCGCCAACTAAGCGAAACGAGACCGTGCGGCGCAACGCTGCCGCGCCACCCGGCACCTCTCGTCACCTACAACGGATCCAGTTTGCCCGCGGGCCGATGCCCCCACCATGCGGTGCGCTCGCCCCATCCCTGCGACGAGCCGAACTGAGCAGCATCTTTCCATGACCCACGTAAAGCTAACCACATCCCGGCTCACGAAGGAGACGTAAAAGGAGGTGTTGCGCCTACACCGCGCGCCCTGCGTCTACTAACAAAAAAAAAAACAAAGGGCTCTGGGCGCGCAGCCAACGGCGCCCACTCGAGAACTGCCTAAAGTGGGCACCGACGATGACGGTTTCACCCTTGTGAAGAGGAAAAACTGTATCCGTCGTGGCCCCAACAACATACGCGGTACCGCACCGGCTTGCCGGCTGCCGCTTCTTGTGTACCTCTCCCACCTGGACAGAGAGACAACTTTGGACGACATCCCGCGTCACCTCTGCACCAGGTTCCATGTTCGGAGCGACGGGCCTCTGCCGGTGAAGGTGCGGGAGCTGGAAAGATTCGGACCGGAAAGATCTTCGAATTTCAAGGCCTTTAAGCTCCGAGTTCCCGCCGCTCACCTGAAGAGTTTCCTGGCTCCCGACGTATGGCCCACTGGAGTCGTGTTTAGACATTTTAGGTAAGCGAGGACTAAAAACCCTAGGGAGTGTGTGATAGATTAAAGCTTGTATAGATAGAAAACATTGAGCTGACAACACGGAGGTGGCTCGCTCATGTTGCAGGGCGGCGACTCAATAGATGGCAAAACCGAACCCGTGTGCGTTTTCAGGAATGGAAGTGCTCGTAGTCCAGGGTCCTCGATTGCTCCTCGGTACATTGCCGAGGTCTTGGATGAAAATTGTCGTCCTATATGCAAGTTTTGTTAGACAGGGGTTCACATTTATGCAAGAAAACGTTCGTTCCCACGAAGCATCGTGTGTTCACAAATCATTTGGACCCTGATAAGCGGTGGTCGGCGAGAAGACCAGACCTGAATCCGATGGAACACCTTCGGGATGATTTGAAACCATGGTTTCAAACTCGCGCCCAAACTCATGCCCGTGATCATGCCCATGCCACCCTCCATGACCTCCAGGATGCCGTCGATGCTGAATGGGACATGTCGCGAAAAAGTAACATAATATTTTGTAAGGTTGATGCATGACTGAATGGAAGCAGTAATTAGGGTAAGAACAGGTAACACTAGGTTTTTTCTTATTTTTAGAAGCATTTTTTGATGTTTTCACTACACTACACAACAAATGACTTAATTTTTCTCTTTTTACGATTAATTTTGTTTTTTCTTACTCCAGGGTAAAAAAACCAAATGTATAATTTTTTCCTAAAAGTAAATTAAATTGGCTTTCAAAAGATTATAGTCATTATAGCCTCATAGTCATACCCAGACTTTTGTCTAAGTAGTTAAAAAAAAAAAAAAAAAAAGTAGAAAAGAGAAAAGAGGGAAAGAGTAGTTCAAAGTAGAATTTTCAAAAGGTGCGATTTTTTTGACGCTGAGTGTAGTTAAAACGTACTTTTATTTCTAAAATAGCCATCTTTCTCAAAATGATTACAAGAATATCGAAAAAATATCGAAAAACCGGAAAACCGGTATTTAGAAATACCGATATCGAAATAATACCGGTATTGTGAAAACCACCGATAGTCCATGCTCTAATATACGGCGAGTAGATCAGTCACATCTGGTTTGCCGATGGTAAATAAACCAAGCAACGAGGCAGATTATACTCTTTTCCATCTTCGGTATAACGCGCCGGAGCGTATGTTATGTATGTGATCCAAGGTGCTGAATCCTTTTCGGAACCCGGCTTATTCGCGAGGCTGGAAGTAATTGAACTTGCGTGCGAGACGGTTTGTAATGAATCTCGGAACAGTTTATACTCTTAGACATGCAGGCTAAGAAGCGAAATGGTCTTCAGCAAGACATTGTCGCTCTTTTTGAGGAAGGGCACCTTTAGACTTCTGTTCCATGCCTGCGGCGTTGCTCCCTCGAGTATGACGTACCTGAACGATATTTCCGAAGGATCGGTACCCGCCTTCCAGAGCTCGGCCGTAATCCCGTCATCACACAGCGCCTTATTTATTTATTTGTATTTATTTATTTAACAAATGTATTACAGCCTTGTTGTTCATTTGCTGTTTGGGAGCCATACTAATCTCGTACTCGCTGACGTCCGGGATGTCTTTGGTATAGTGCCGGGACAATCTAGATCTATGGTTGTTATCTAGATTTTTAGCGGGTCTCCGAGTTGACGTGTATATCAGCTGCCCAAAGGATTTCTCAACCTCAGAAGCTTACGCTTGGACGATAATGATCCTGCCATCTTCGGTCTTTAATTTTGCTAGCTGACTTTGGCCAATAGACCAACCCTCCCCCCCTCCAACCCTCCCTTGCGAAGATTTTGAAGCCTCTGTTCCGCTCTATAGCCTCCCTAATGTAGGCTCGGTGATCATAAGTTACGGATTTCGAAATCTGCCTATTGTGCTGCCTAGCTTCCGGTTTTAAATGCGTTTAACACAGAAACATTATCGAATTTTTACCTCTTCGTCAACATGATGAAGTCTATCTCATTTCGTGTAACGTTTGTGCTCATCCAGGTTCATTTCCTGTGCTCACGCTTCATGAAGAAGGAGTTTTCATCACATAGAGTTCCTTCTCCATGAAGCCGTCCATTAGTTGGCCCCGTTAATTCCGTCGTCAAACATCAAAATAATTAACCCACTCGTAGATTTTCACCGTGGTTTGCCCAGTTTTGCGTTGAAGTCTCACATGGCAACGTGTGCTTTGGAACTATAAATGGCTCTAGAGACATCCTCCCCCTACATAGACCCTATCATCATATTTCTGTTCTTATGTCGGGGCCCAGGTATACCTGTATAACCTTTAATGAATACTGTACGAGATTTGTGGAACATAAACCCGGCACCGTGCTGGGGCCCGAGACTTTAGGTCGCCCTCTCGGAAATAAAGTAGGCTTCCGAATTTGAAGATTTTCGAGTCTCTCCCTCTTTTCGGACTTCAGATGCTCCAACGATATTCCAACGTATCCTGCTCAGCTTTTCCTCGATTTCAGCGTGCGACTCGTCGGTCCGCTGTGACGAGTGTTATATATTACCAGGTGCAGCTGTTGTCGTTTGTGGTAGCCGGATCTCTGCCGGAGATTCTTCGCACACCCTGCCCCGCCGTTACCTTGACCGCTAGCATAGCCAGGAATAGCAGGGCCTCCAGGGAATGGGAACCTGGTTTTGGTTGCGTTGGCCCTGGCCACGCTTGGCAGGCGGGTTGGCAATCGCAGTTGAATGTGTGTACTCAGAGGATGGTGCTGCCCATCTTTTGGTGGATCCCTTAGTTGCCTTGTACGACACTCAGAGGAAGAAATGGGATGATGCTATTCTTAGCCTACGGACATAATGAAAATGAACATGGACATGTAAAATGTCTGTGGTGTACCCTCTCTACGCTTGAAGCTGTTTACAATTATGTTTACCTGGAACGAAACTATCCAATTAGATGGGTGCAATTTTGAGAAAGAGGTCAACCTGTCGAATCCGACTCGGCAAGGCAGCTACGTAGTCTTTTCACGTCCCAAATTCCGCAGTGTCTCAAGACGAAAGTCTTTGACCAGTGTGTATCGCCAGTGATGGAATACGGAACTGAGACTACGTCTCGCTCACTCAAGACCTCATAAAAAGGATGAAAGTCACCCAAAACGCAATGGAGAGGGCTATGTTCGGAGTTTCCCTGCGAGATCGAATCAGAAATGAAGAGATCCGCAGAAGAACCAGAACAGCCGACAAAAAGCTACGTAGTCTCTTCACGTCCCAAATACCGCAGTGTCTCAAGATGAAACACGGAACTGAGACGTCGTCGCGCTCTCAAGCCTTCATAAAAAGGTTGAAAGTCACCCAAACGGCAATGGCGGGCTATGTTTGGTGTTTCCCGGCAAGATCGAATCGGAAATGAAGAGATCCGCTGGGACATAGCCCGAAGAATTGCTAAACTAAAGTGGCAATGGGCGGGGCACATTTCTCGCAGAACCGATATGGCCGATGGGGCCGAAGATTCGTTGAGTGGCCATCGCATACCGAAAAGCGCAGCGTGGGTAGCTCCCGCACCCCGCACCCCGGGTAACAGCAGTGGGTAGCTGGGGCCACAAAAGGTGGACCGACGACCTGATGAAGGCGGCGGGAACCCGTTCGATAAGGACACCGCAGGACCGATCGTTGTGACAATCCTTGGGGAGGCCTATGTCCAGCAGTGTGACGTCCATCGGCTGAGATGATCATGATGATCAAGTATTTAATATATAGGTAAATAAGTATAAATCCCTCTCGGAATGGTTAGCAACACTGTTACAACAACCGTCTTGCTTGTAGCTGTCTTGCATGTAGGTAGGTATTTTATTTATCTTAGTAAATGAATAAAACTTATTTATAATAATAATATTATATAATTATATTAAGTCCTGATCGATCCTGAGATTCGCCGATCTATTCCTGATCAAAAAAGTCAATTTGGGTGGAAAAAAATGTCTTTATTTTTTTTTATTTTCAAACCCCTATATCTCCGAAAGTATACCACTTAGGTCATTTTACTAAAGAATATTTTCTGTTTGTAATTATTTTCCCTGTCGATTGGCATATGTTTCATCAGTGGCCGCAAAATCGTGATTTTTTCAAAATGGCGGACAGTAGGTATGCCACTAAGGCAGGTTGCTCTTTCGCTGCTGTTGTCCCGCTTGTACGGCTCAAATGGAATTGAGGCGCTTCTATAACGCTCCCATAGCTCTGCTCTGACTCTTACTTGACTCCTTGACTCCTTAACTCTATTTGTATCGCCATTAAAGCACCTAAGGCGGTACCCAAGTTACGCCCAATTCTGGGGTATAACGGTGTTAAGCACCTTTATACCCCTGTTATAACTCCTGTTTAGGGCTGATGTATGGCCTAAAGATTTCGTTGGCGCTCTTATCCATCCATCGTAACTCTTATCTTAGAGCCTAAATGTTAGTTGGGTACAATTGATGCCCACCGATCGGTGTGATCGGTGGGATTCCAGTCCAGTTACAAAAACTATATTTGAATGGTGTATTACAGGCAATGAAAATAAACAACTTTCAGTAAGGTCAATCAATCTTTTGGACCTCCCTCAGAAAATCGATCGGCTGATTCACACTTTCGTATCGAAGGTCCAACAAATTTTCTCGTTTTTACGACCCATGTTCCTTAGGGAAAGTTGTTTACTTTCATTGTAACTAGGAAGTAGTTTGTTTAGAATCGAGAGCAGAATCGAATTATCATGATTTCAATATATAATATATAATATATATAATATATAATAATAGGTATGTACCTGTATTCGGAATTGGCGCGACAACCATCAGTCGTCACGTCGCGTTGTTTAACAACAAAATAATAAAAAAAAACAAGAAATGTATGCACCTTCTTTTTAAATTAAGCTTTTTATGCATGCTGAGTTAGCCTATAAGTATGACATGTATACACTCAAAATTATCATGTACCATTGTGAATGTAAAACTATATGTGTCATGTTGGCTTCCTAATAAACAAATAAAATAAAAAATATAGGCAATTTTTTCAAAATATTAAATAATTAGAAATTAAACGAACTTACCTAAGTGAAGTTCTATTTTAATTGTACGAACTTATATGGCTTCGAAATGATATAATATAAGACAGTGTAGTACATCTATTCTCCGGCCATTGTACACGAATTTCAGAGCTAGATCAATAGATCAACCTCCAGACACAAAAAGAAACAAAAAAACGTTATGCTCAGCAGCTCCCAACGCACTATTAATCTGTGGTCTGTCACTGTCAACTAACTTCATATAGTTTAGAGTGGAGAAGCTTAGGATCCGGACGCCAAGAAATTATATTTATTAAAATATTTCACGACATTGTTATGATACCTATCACTTATGGGTAAGGTTTATTCTGGATAAACTGGGTGGGTGGGTGATAGGTATCATTTCGAAGCCATATAAGTTCGTACAATTAAAATAGAACTTCACTTAGGTAAGTTCGTTTAATTTCTAATTGTACTTCATTATATGGCTTCTTCAATGATATAATATAAGACAGTGTAGATGTTTAGAGACTCACTCTGTCGTGAAATAGTACTAAGAACCTATGAATTTCAATAGCATAGGTAGATGATGAACATAATATATTTTATAATAAATAAGGGTTATAATTATTTAGATAGATAACAATGAAACAAGTATTGTATTATGAATTAAATAATGAATGCTCCTTTTCAGAAGCTGGGCTAAGTAGATAACTATACAAAACAGAGGTCAAATATTCTTTGACTAAGAACTTAACGTTACCTGACTAAGAAGTTCAATCTCATTGAACAATGCAATAATAAACCATGAATAATTAAAAAACGTATCCTGGATGAGTATTTCATTTAGTTAGTGATCCTACCGATTATCTTGAGCAACTGATGCTATTCCAATATTTTTACTCGTAGAGAATGAATTCGTTGAGTAAATCAGATTTCGTCCATTATAGGTACTTACTTATGTTTTTTATTTTATGACTAAAATATCTTTTATTAAAATATTTTTAATGATCTGGGATGTCTAGGGCCTAAAAATAATTAAGGTTTAAACCTTAAGCACTGCTTTGAAGTTGAGACTGTTTTCAACGTTGTAAGGTTTATCTACCTAAGGAAAGAACATAAATGCATAGAACTATTGACTGCAACTCTATTAGACGATAGTCGGAGTAGCTAAGACTACGTTCATTTAATCATAGTAAACCTATATATTGTAAAACTGTGGGTACATTTTCAAGCTTCTATCAACGAGAGATATTATTAATTAATAATTAGCTATACAGCAGCCGTCATATTGTATTATAGCTGCTTTGCAATTAAGTCATCCGTTTTGCACAAAACCTTCGTACTGAAAGAAAATTAAGAGTTACCTGCTACTCTTGTCAAACTGTTCAGATGCGTGTATAATTTAATAAAATGCAAACATAGGTACCCTGGTGAAGGACACATTTTTAATATTTGACAGTATTTCCTGTTAGTGTTGTATACACGAAGATACAAGGCGTTTAGACCTGCATGGCATCACGGATAAAAGGTTGTTGACCACATCCAAAGTAGATATTTAACTGAAAAATATTAACATAAAAAGTTTTGTATGTTATTAAAACAAAATATCATAGATATAAGTTATACTAGAAAAACATAGTAGAGAAAATATAGATAGGGCAGTGTATGGGTTTGGCCATTTCCGCTCAAATATCGCCCAACTGTTCAGAGAATAGTACTTTTACCCATTGCGCTAGAAGCAGGGTAATGTTTTTAAATAACTGTTTGACAAATCATGTCAGATTTCTTATCCAGTACCAGAAGTAGAAGATTCAGAATTGGATCAAGACTTGTGAACAATTCAAGATGACTAGAATGTTTAATTATTTAAGTCTTAAATGTATGACACAAATACATGTATTAACTCATGGGACTTCCTGCATACTTACTTGTATTTATCTAAAGAACCAAAGGGAAAGAATAGAAAAACTATATTAATTGTTGTTATCAGCAAAATAGTGTAAAAATTACATTTTTATTCATAGTTTTAATACTTACATCATCAAAATTACTTTTAAACTGAAGTTTGAAAAAACTACCATGATAACATGTACTGATAGAAGATAGTATGAGTTCATGACGTTTGATATGTGGGTATACTAGTATGTTAACTTAACTTTTCACATTTCCTTTATAAAACACTTTACACAATCTGGGTACAAATTAAAAATGCTTGTACAGTATCTACAGCTTGTAAAGTATTACACAACATTTTTAGTTTTTGTTGTTTACGCTAGCAATTAAAATCATGGCTTCAAACGATTCATTAAATCAATATCACAATCAATCCAGATAATAATTTTCAAAATTTTAATCTCAAATTTACTGAACTCTTTTCGGTTTTATTTTTAGATAAGTTTCATAGTTTTAGTGGATATTCGGAGGTTTCAGAATATCTCTGACTACCCCTTCGGGGAATATAGTCGTGAGCATATGCTTAGGCTTTTAAGTTTTATTCGTAAGAAAACTGTTCTGAAAATAGGTACCTACTTACCTACCTAACGAAAATCTATGTTAATGATTATCATATCACAGATAGAACAAAATACATTTCCGTACTTAAGGTTATATTTAAAAACTATTCTTAGCGAATAAAGACCTCACTTTATTCATACCAACATCTGTTTTATTAAATATTATTTTGTTGTTTGGTGTACCAAAGTAACAGGTAATTAGGAAAGTCATTTGTATGTTTGAGCTCAATTTTTTGAGCTAAGATGTTGGTAGGTTGACAATAATGACAATGATACATTTTAAAATTAAAATGTAAAATACATTTTGAAATGTGAGGCAGCTAGGCCCTTTTTGTTATGAACCTAGAAAATAAAACTGATCTATGTTGGTTGGCAAATGGCAATAAACAGCTCCGTTAAGATTATGAACATGTTCGGAATTGGTGGAAAATTTGTAATGAAATTGTAGGTATACCTACCTACCCTACTTTAACAAAGACATAGGTGCATAGTGATAGTTTTCTCTATTAATTTCAGAATTAATTGGCTGACTAGCATAGCATTAGCATAATATTTTGTGCATAACTTTAAATTCCCAGAACTAATGTAACAAATTAAAATGTCTAACAAATTCTTAATAACTATATTTATTGTCCTATGTAAACAATTAACTTCAATTATAAGTACAATGTTATTTAAACATAATAAAACTATTATTATCATTCCCATACTTTGCTTGCCTAAATAAGATTTGCCTCTTATTTAACTTTATTAGGATGACTAATTATTATAAGCCTTTTTACATTATAATTCAAACGCACATCACACATTTTCTTCCCTTAAGGTGAAATGTAAATTTTTTGGTCATAAAGATAAATATCTTTTAGCATATAGGTATTATTATGAACTAAATAGTCCATTGTACAAAGCATCACCTATTGATGGAGGCATTTACATTACATTGTTATTCCTTAAAAAGGAAGGTTGGACAAATAAATATTTGCCCAATCATAATTTCTGCTCAATAACAGACTTGTTGGCATAAAGGTAAATACCTTTTTCCATATTGTAAAGTACAAGATAAATTGTCTAAATAAACAATATATATTAGTACTTATAGCATACTATTATTTTTATACTGTGGTACCTACCGTTTAGGTAGTGTGGGATGCCCTTTTTGGGCCAAGTGGATGCTAGTGGCTTAATAAAGCAGTGGATGAAATAAATTGATGGCAAAAAAGATAATTTTTCAATAATTCTTCAATAGAACAGTTGCGTTAAGTTGTGAGTCAAAGATAGGTAATTAGATACATATTCGAAGGTATCTGCACAGTTAATTCATTGTCTAATAAGACAACTATCGTCCAAATATCACCATTTAATTTTGTTACCTACTGAAATCACCTGAATAGGTTAGCGTAGGTAGTAACAGTCTTCCTAGGTATTCCAAATAAACCCTTATTGCTATTCCATATAAAATGCATCATGCATTGTAGAATGCAAATAGATAATAAGGAACCTAATTAGGTTTAGATATTAATAATTAATTTAAAACTTGCCGACAGATCTCCGTCTGTAAATAATTATCGACACCATGTTTCTGATAATTTATAAATCTGACCGCTACTTTTGTAAACTTGTTTGACAAAGCAGGTGCTGACCGCTTGATTTGTGTACTTTGAGATGACACTCTGACAGAAATGTTTAAACTTTTTATGAAGTACATAAATGATATTTTTTTTTTTTTTCTTACTAGATATGTACCTAGGTAGTGTGTTCTTTTAAAATATTGCCTGAATTGGTTTATAAGCATAGCAAAAATAACCTGATTATATTATCTGACAGTAAACAATCTTAGATTGAATTAAATTTAAACCTAGATCCATACCTCATTATGAAGAAAGGACAACGTAATAAGACTTTTCCAGGCGCCCCCTGACCGAATCTCAAGGCTGTCAGTATCTCTTGACTATCCCTGTCGTGGAATATAGTCGTTGGGATATGCATGGCATTTCGACACAAGTACTTATATCAGATTAGGTAGGTATCTAAGGTTGGGTGAAATCTTAGAGAAAGTGAAATATATAAATTCATGGCACGTTCATTCATGAGCTTCATGACGCGAATATCTGTAGGTACGGAAATTTCAAACCTCAAAAACGTTGTCACTTCATTAGAAGAATACTAGCATACATGGCATCGGGTCCTTCATCAAATAGATTCCTTCTGATTCCTTGCATTATTGGGGTCCGGAAAAAACCTAGAACTATACCGGGGCGGCGAGGCGACGGCGGCAAGCAGAAACATGCCCGCGCGCCGGCCGGCCGTTGACAAAATATTGTCACTATTTCTTTTTTTTCATACTTATTTCACTTATTCACTTTCTGAAATGCACTTCAGGTGAACTTTTTCCTTCACAAATTTTGTTTTCTTTGTAATTTAGCATGAAAATCGTTATATTGTGATTAAAACAAACAAATTAATAAAAACAGACGTGTAACCTTGACCGACGAAAAGACAATATGAAGTTAGTTGACAGTGACAGACCACAGATTAATAGTGCGTTGGGAGCTGCTGAGCATAACGTTTTTTTGTTTCTTTTTGTGTCTGGAGGTTGATCTATTGATCTAGCTCTGAAATTCGTGTACAATGGCCGGAGAATAGATGTACTACACTGTCTTATATTATATCATTGAAGAAGCCATATAATGAAGTACAATTTGTTTGTAAAGAATTTTGGCGGCCAGCCCTGTAATTTGAGACAGAGACTTAGAGTACGACTCATGTACGGGACGTACATGAATGAAAATTTGTAATACGTGTAGAGTGAAACAAAACTAACAAAAAAATAATTTGTTGTAACCTGTAAAAGTTATTCTTCTTATGATACCTTTTGTAGCAAGTGCGTGAAAGTTATAATCTTTCTTATAAGATAGTTCATTCAATCTTCTACGGATTCATTATGTTTATTTTAATGAAAATTCACGATAGTATTATGATAATGGAAGAAAACGAAATCACGAACTATCAGTTCAACAAATACATTCCGTAACGACCAAAAAATACCCCAGTGATAATAATATTAGATGAAAATAGCTGTCGTGGTAGCGTTTTGCTACTGCTTTTTGGATGACTTGTCTATTTTACTAGTAATTTCTACTTTTGAATCCGGACTTCTGGAGATTTGGAAGTTTTTTCAAAAAATGCCTTAATTTTATCTCTTTATAATAATTATGACCGCCGTCCTGAAGAGCCTTCAGTTTTCGTAAAAATTATATCTTCTTTATAATTTACTGAACCCGATGTCAACCAACCTCACGGGCACACCAAAACAAGATTATTTAAATGTAACCAACCATGAGTACGTTAGCGCTTTCATTCATTGCTGAAATGATAACAAATAATTTTTGGCTCAAAACTTAAAATTCGAATAACTTTAAATTTTAAGTATCAAAATAATGAAATTATTGTTTCAATCTAACTATTTCGTTATAAATTAGTTGGGGTGTATGAGGTTTTGCGCTTATTCATTAACACGTTGTATACACCCTTAGCATTTTGTAATTTTTGTTAGTAATTAAAAACTAGTGGTGTCACTACGGCGGATGAGGGCGTCTTCCATTCGACGCGAACTGAATCACAGGCATAAGGTAACACAATCAATAATAAAAACGTCTGACTAAATAATTTTGGACCTTCCATACAAAAGTGTGGATCGGCCGATCGATTTTCTATGGGAGGTTCAAAAAAAATTCTCGTTTTTCGACCCATGTCCATTCTTTTCGAAAGTTGTTAATTAGATTCATGGTCTGAATTTAATGCACCCTTGCAGCCGTGGCAGATATTTTTATAACACCTTATACAGGGTGTAACAAAACACCCTAGTAATACTTAAGGGGGTGCTTCAGACCATCAATCTGAACAACTTTCAGTATGGAGCCAAAGTCGAGAAAAAATAAAAAAAATTGCCGTCCCATACATTTGAGTCGACATTATGGTAATGCAGTTTTGTATGAAAGAGCGGATTATTTTTTCGCGATTTCGATGTTGGCTCCATAGTGTAAGTTGTTCAGTTTGATGGTCTGAAGCAGCCCAGCAGCATGTATTACTAGAGTGTTTTGTTACACCCTGTATTATTTACAAAACTAAGATATAATCACGTTACTAACGGCAATAACCTGACTAAGTGGCCGGTCACAAATTCCACTATCGATGTTATAATTAATATGCATCATTACTTCAAACTTTACTTAGTGGAAGCGAGGTGAAGCAAGTTTTAATAAGGGTCTCTCTGGGTCATTACTGGCTCGTAGCGGTAATTGTCGGCAACGGTCGTGCCCGCACTTAACGGCACTTCGGCTTGACGTAGGGCACCTACCCTGCTCGAAGCCAGCGCCGCGCCGCCGCCGCCGCGTCACCCCTCCGCAATGCCGTTTGTTTAAAGCCCCTTTTTATTATTTGCACAATAAATTGCCCGTATGTCCCTTCTGAATCCTTGATTTACTTTAATGACTTCGTTTTGAAACTGTAAATGTTGATATTGGTGGACTGGGGTTACAAAACGCCTAAATGTCTATATGTATCCAGTCCAGTCTGATGTTCAGGTCATTATAACGCTGCGCTGCGCTGGGGTATGCAGAAACTACAATTCATCTTATATTTACGCTTATTTGAACACAGTCTTCATCATCATCATCAGCAGCCTATACATCCCACTGCAGGGCACAGGCCTAGCCTCAGGGTGGGTGCACGGGCGCGGGCGTTAGTCCACCACGCGTGCCCTATGCGAATTGGCAGACTTCACATACGCATCGGAATTTTTCTTCAGCGTATGTAGATTTTCTCAAGATGTTTTCCTTCACTCTAAATAAGTAAGAAAAACTCATTGGTACATGGCATGTCGTCCGTGCAGGTTAAAACCCGGACCAAAGTATACAGGGTGAAATTGATATCATTGGCATCCTTTTAAACTAAGGGTCTACCCATAAACTGAACAACTTTTACTATGGCAGCAAACCGATCGGAACAAAAAAAAATCTGCTGTTGCATACATTTGAGTCAAGTAGACTTTGCACTTTAGTATGGGACAGCAGATTTTTTAGTTGCTCCGATCGGTTTGCTGCCATAGTAAAAGTTGTTCAGTTTGATGGGTAGACTTTTAGTTTAAAAGGATGCTGATGATATCAATTTCACCCTGTATAAGTGACCACTCCTCCGCAACACGCCACCGACGCTTTTATTTTAGTAAAGTCTACATTACAGACATAGGTACAACTTGAAACAAGCCCAAACCTGGTTTTAAATTAAAACCTCAGCATTGACGATAATAATAAATAAAGTACAACAAAAACATGTTATACAGCTTCTAACAGCGTCATCCATCAAATACTTGAAGGCTTTGAAATGTTTTTTTTTTTAAATTTAATATTTAAAAAAAATGTTAGTTTACTAAGCTGAATAAAAGTACAGTAGCTATATTGAAAGAAAAATTTAAAAAAAATAATAATATGGTTTGAACTCTTCCACTAACTAGCATTTAACTTTTTATTAGGTATTGGTTAAGTAGCGCCCTCATATACGGTTTTATTTTCATGATTGAAATCGTACAATTTCTAGTTCCGTCCAAATAATGTTTGTATAATTACTCAAACTATCTCTATATGCAAATTTTAGCTTAGTATCAGTGGATCGGGAGTGATTAGCGTACAAACGGGTAAACAAACAATCAGGCGCACGCAAATAAACTAAACACACAGTAGTAATAGACTCTTTTGTATACACGAATGTACTAGTTATTATTATGTATTTTGTTTGAAGTTTTGAACATTATTTACATCTACCTATCACCTACATCTATCTATCTTATTCTTATACCTACTTACATATAAAACTGTTCCGTGAGTGACTGACAGACAACCCATATAGGCTTAACCACTGAAGAAGCATAAGCATATCATCATCATCATCATCATCTCAGCCGATGGACGTTCACTGCTGGACATAGGCCTCCCCCAAGGATCGCCATAACGACCGGTCCTGCGCTGCCCTCATCCAACGTTTTCCCGCCGCCTTCCCCAGGTCGTCGGTCCACCGTGTGAGGCCTACCCACGCTGCGCTTTCCGGTTCGCGAAAATAAGTATATGCTCACGACTATATTCCCAGAGGGGATAGACAGAGATTTTCACATGATATAGGTACCGAATTAAACCCTCAGAGGAATGATCTCATTTATTCTAAAGCACAGAGACCGCATCAATTTACGATTGTAGTTAGTCTCTTTTATCTTATGACGTTCTTTTAATAGTAGAAGGAGATGGAACTATAAATGTTTGTTTATGCGGCTGTCCACTTCTCTTATATGCTAGTGTGCGTGAAAAGTAACCGTAAACAT
Organism: Agonopterix subpropinquella; assembly: GCA_922987775.1. NCBI lineage: Eukaryota > Metazoa > Arthropoda > Insecta > Lepidoptera > Depressariidae > Agonopterix > Agonopterix subpropinquella. The sequence goes on along the minus strand of OV277703.1, from coordinate 14,627,315 downwards.
AGAGGTAAATGTCACTTGGTCATCTTTTGTCCATACTAATTGACACCACACACTCAAACACAAACCTCAAAAAAGTGGACATTCTTGCAATGGACTCACTCTATGCCTTTAGGTATCTCTTTGATTTGATTTGATCTCTTTGATTAAACCACACAAAATATTTTGCTACTACCCTTTATTAGCCACTACCCAGTGCCCCATATTCAGGGTAGACTAGGGGTAGACGGTAGAGCTACAGCATAAAATATAAATATTTCATTAAATTCTATTTTAGTTTGAAGGGGTCGTCTGCGGCATCGTATGATGTCGCCGGACAATCCGGACATAGCGTGACGTTCGCCAGACATCCCGCAAAATTTTGCATACAAATGTATGACATATTAGGTACTAGCTGTTGCCCGTGACTCCGTCTGAGTGGACCTTAATAAAGTATTCTATCTGCGTGCCAAATGTCATCCAAATCAACTCAATGCGTGACGTGTGATTGAGTGACAAACATCCAAACATCTAAACATCCAAACATTGACATTTATATTTATAACGAGCTTTTACCCGCGACTTCGTCCGCATAAATTATATACCAGATTTTAAGTCAGATCATAAGCTATCAAACAAAAAAAGTTTCATCAAAATCGGTTCAGTAGTTTTTGCGTGATACTCGAACAAACAAACACCCAAACAAACAAACAAACAAATAAACAAATAAACAAACATACAAACAAACAAACAAACAAACAAACAGACAGACAAAAAATCAAAAAATTGGTGATTTGGAATCAGGGACACCTAAAAACCATGTCGTAATTTTTTTTTTGTAAATATCTTTAATGTACAGACACATTTATGTTACAGTTTTATAATAGTTTAGATATTAGTGAGATTATGACGTTGCGTTGCCAGGATTCGCGGAACATGACTAGGAACATGGCATGACTTGGGCATGACTGTACTTTCTACGAACAGGCAACAAAAGTCCCGCGATATTTGTCCCCTATACTTAAACAGATAAACTATGTGACCCCAGTCCAGTAAGTAAACATCATTTAATTGTTTCCAAGAGGCTGGGATTTCCCTAAACTATTCATAACAAGATATTGCAGGAAAATAATATTATTTTAACAGTCATATAATAATATGTTGCAGGCTTATGATTAAGTCAGGCTTTTGACCAAAAACCTAGGCGTATGAAATCAACGAAGGCGCATTATGCCAAAGTCTATATTCGTTTTATTTTATCATAAACCTTTAAAATCCGAGAGTAAGAGTACTTACCTAGTTGAGAGTATTTAAAATTTTTGATCACTAGCCTAGATTTAGGGTTGAGTGAGACACATTTACCGACGGCGACCGGCGGCCGGTTCATACAAAAATGTCATTTACTATGGGAACCCGTCCGCCGCCGCCGTAGCCGCCGCGTCGACGGCGGCGGATGGCTTCAAATGTCATTTTTGGATGGGCCGGCCGTCGGTCGCCATCGGTAAATGTGTTTCAACCCTTAGCGCTCTCACAGACGAGCGACACTTTGCGGTCGCGACCGTAAAGTGTATGAGCGTGACGCTCTGCGACCCAAGTGTCGCTCGTCTGTAAGAGCCCTTACAGCAGACGGAGTCACGGGTAACAGATATTACAAATAAAACAATCAGATCAATAAGATATCTATTTCATAAACAAAGACAGTTTAATTTTACTTTATTTTTATCATGGTACGACTAACCTAATCTTTTGATCAAAATTATGGATTTTAATCGAGTAGGTATCCATTTTGGCTTTTGATCATACGCCTAGGTTAAAACCATAATAATGTTATTAATTAATCAACAAATTGCTTCCTTTAAGAGGGCTATCGCAGTCCAGTGACGCCCTCATCACACTAAAAAGATTTCTCAATAAAGAAAACCTAAATAAAAAAAGTGCTCAACAGATAAACTACAAAAGCCTTCAAGCCATTGTTATACAATACTTTTATTATTAGGTTCTAAACATTCCACTTTTAGACAATTTCGAATAAAAACAAAAGCGGCCGTTTTTTTTCTTTTTTCAAAATTTGTATGTTTAGACTTTTAAAAAACCTATAAAAGTATTCTATGAAAATAGCTTTAAGGCTTTTATAGTTTATCTGTTGAGCACTTTTTTAAATTAGGCTTTCTTTATTGAGAAATCTTTTTTAATGTGATGAGGGCGCCACTGGACTGCGGTAGCCCTCTTAAATACGAGTCGAACACGGGACACTTTCGATCTGACAGGTAATAACTGTCACGATCATCGCCATCCTTCCAGTGAATTTTTTAAATAAAAACATTTATTAATCAATATTATTTGAATAACATCTGTTGCTGCGGCCAATTTACCGGAACTAATTTGAGAAATCGTTATGCTATCAAACCTGGGCTTGCAGTATTTAACTAGTTGAATCAAATCAAATCAAAGTAGTATGTCCTTACTTTGTTTTAGTTTAGTTTGTTAGAGACAGCAAGTTTCAGAGTGAGCTGAAAAGCTATTCCTAACTAGGTATTTATCTAATGCGATGTCTACACTGACCTGCTAAACTAAGTATCACACTACGTTTTAAGTACCACAAGATATACCTACTTTCGAATTAAAAAGGACTCGAAAAAGAGTATGTATAGTTTACTATACAGACAGGGTACTGCAGTTTTGTATGGGACATTTGATTTTTTTTCGCGATTTGAAGTTGGCTCCATAGTGAAAGTTGTTCAGTTTCATGGTCTGAAGTACTCCCGTGTTTTGTTAAACCCTGTAGTTATAAAGAAAAACAAAAAATTTTTTGTCTCTAACTATAGTTTAGAAAAAATAGTAATATTAAAACTGTAATACTTAGTATTGCAGAGTATAGAGGGTCCTTCTTAATATGCTGACACCTTTTTAAGGGGATGATCAGACCATCAAACTGAACAACTTTCTCTATGGCACCAAAATCGAATTCGCGAAAAAAAAATCTGTTCGTCCATACAAAACTGCAAACTTACTCGAGCCAAATGTATGGGACAGCAGTTTTTTTTTCGCGATTTCGATATTGGTCCCATAGAGAAAGTTGTTCAGTTTGATGATCTGATCATCCCCTTAAAAAAGTGTCAGCATATTAAGAAGGACCCTGTATAAGGTGTTATAAAAATATCTGCCACGGCTGCAAGGGTGCATTCAGACCATGAATCTAAACAACTTTCCCAAAGGAACATGGGTCGAAAAACGATTAAAATTTTTGGACCTTCCATACAAAAGTGCGGATCGGCCGATCGATTTTCTATGAAAGGTCCAAAAAAAAATCTCGTTTTTCGACCCATGTTTCTTTGGGAAAGTTGTTTAGATTCATGGTCTGAATGCACCCTTGCAGCCGTGGCAGATATTTTTATAATATATTTTTATAGTGTAAATGCGTAAATGCAGCTATTTTCAGGACTGTTAAATTTTCTCTAAATTCAATACCAACATTTAATTTTATTCCATTAGCAGCAAGCGGATTAGTAGTTATTGTAGAACTATAATTATTTTATCTAAAGCCTAGTCTATAGTCTAGTCTAGTCTAGCCTCGACTCACGTTCAGGGCGGCAGCGTTGCCGCTCCTGAATAATTTTGTTAATAATTGAGACTTGACTTGCGAAACCAGCTACATTAGCATCATCCGACGTCTATTCACAACCAAATGAGTACTTTTGTGATTAGCGAAATAAAGCGACGTCATTAAATAGGCACTCAAGTAGATGATCCTAAATGTTGAACAACTTTACGAAAGTTAAACTCGCTTTAGACTCATGATTTATATTTCTTTAAAGAGGTACCTATTAAAACTTTTTTCAGATTGCAACTCCTTTAACACTTTCAATTCCAACTGTAATAAATCAGAGCTAACCGCGGCAGCTTTCACGTTATGACTTCCTCGTAAAATTTACATTTAAAAGTTAATTTTCTCGTTGCCCGGCTTAGGGCAATTGTTAATCTTGGATTCGCTCGTGCGAGAGTTCTGGCTCTCTGTAAAAATTAAGAACATCATTCTAACTTGTCTGGATCGTTCTCGTTCGTGCTAACTACCCGTCCCTCCCCCGCCACCGCCCCCGCGCCCCGCCCGCATCGCCTGCGCCTCTTAGCATTCGTGCTGCTACAATTATTGTTTCATTTTGTGAGTGTATTTTGCTCTTCGTTTCTTACCGTATTTGGTTTTAATATTCTTGATTAAGGTGACGTATTAAACTCGGAAATCTGTTTTACATCCCGCTTCGCTCCGCCCACCGGACGTTGACAATTCCGAGAGCTGTCACATTTTCCCACGATACGTAAACATTACTCCATAGTATAGAAAAACACTCCACTGTTGTAATATTTTTTTGAATTAATAAACATTTAATGCAAAAAATATGGATTACCTACTTCTGGATTATTGTATGTAATATCCTCAATATTGACACAGATTTTTTTCTAGTGCAAAATTTTCTGTTATGTATAAGTACTGGACGTTTGAAACAGCACCTTTCTGTTATGACCGCGCCTTAAAAGAGGAGTATTTATAACTAGAGGAGCAACCTACGTTAAACAAATCAAAAAGAATTCCTAGAAATAATTTCGTGTCAGGAGTTTCTCTACCCAAGACAATAATGGATAACCGAGATACCGAGACGTTTTATTAGTGAAACGTTTTCCACTCTTATCTCGTATAGCTATATGGTCTTACTTGCGGGTATGAAAAATAGTGTGTGACTAAACTGCATAAATTTGCAGCATCTAGGTCGTTAGCCGGGAAATCCGGTTACAAAAGACTCGGTCGGGCGCTGAGTATTTCGTAGTCCGCAAACGAATTGCAAATGCGGTGGGAGCGCGAGTTTGTTCACTCGGTCGCCAAACACGGAGCGTGCCCGTGCCCGCACCGCACCGCATGCTGATAGAATGCCAACACACAATACCTACCTACCTCTACTACTTTATGCCACAATGCCTTATTAGGTTAAAGAAACGAGATGTCAGAAATTCAGGAGAGACTAATCTGTATTACCTAAATAATCTAATCCCATACGTTCGCAGGTTCACGTTTAGTATGCGAGGTGATAGTCTAAAGATCGCACGTGTGTTGAGTTTGGTTTATTAAATACAGCCCTGAGTATCGTAGGAAGGTATAGGGTGTAAACATAAAACCGTTACATAAGTATTTAAGGGGTTGGGTGGTACAAATTTTACTATGGGACCAAATTCGAAACCGCGAAAAAAAATCGACTGGTCCAATAAATTTGGTCGAGTAGCTTTGTTTTCAATGGAATAGCTGTTTGTTACCCGACTGCGGCAGAAGAAGGGTTATTTCTATTCTACTTCGCGATTTCAAAGTATTTTGGTTTATTAAAAAAAAAAATATCTTGGACAATGTCACACAAATTATCTAGTCACATTTAAAGTACCAGAATCTAGCCTGGACTTGTATTATGATGACTAGACAACGATATAGAATACATATATAAATCAAAACATCCATGACTCGGGTACAAATATTCATATTCATCATACAAATATTTGTCCCTTACGGGATTCGAACCCGCGACCCTCGGCACAGCAGGCAGGTTCACTACCGACTGTGCTACCGGGCCGTCATAAAATACATGTATTTAATAAACCAAAATCTTTAGAGTCTAAAGATCGTACGAGTGTTGAATTAAAGCTCTTACAGACGAGCGACACTTTGTTTGCGACAGCTTGGGACTGCGGTCGCCGTGGGACGCGGAGGGTCGCGCGACCCTCTGTGACCGCAAAGTGTCGCTCGTCTGTAAGAGCCCTAAGAGCGCGACCCTCTGCGAGCGCTGTCGCAAGCTGTCGCAAACAAAGTGTCGCTCGTCTGTAAGAGCCCTAAGAGCGCGACCCTCTGCGAGCGCTGTCGCAAGCTGTCGCAAACAAAGTGTCGCTCGTCTGTAAGAGCCCTAAGAGCGCGACCCTCTGCGAGCGCTGTCGCAAGCTGTCGCAAACAAAGTGTCGCTCGTCTGTAAGAGCCCTAAGAGCGCGACCCTCTGCGAGCGCTGTCGCAAGCTGTCGCAAACAAAGTGTCGCTCGTCTGTAAGAGCCCTAAGAGCGCGACTCTCTGCGAGCGCTGTCGCAAGCTGTCGCAAACAAAGTGATGCTCGTCTGTAAGAGCCCTTAGGATCGTCTAAACTTTAGAAGTTACCTCTAACGCATACTAAACGTGAGCTTAAGAGTCTGCGAACGGATTGGATTAGTTTATTAATTACAGATTTATTAGTCTCTCTTGAATTTCTAACGTCTCTTTTTACGCATTTAAGTTTACACCCTGTATAATTTTTTTCTGTAGTTAAAAATAAACCTATCTACTTTGAAATTATTCTTTATTTCTTTAGTTAAACAAATAAAACTCTTAATACGTCGGGATTTGAGAGGCTTAGTCGTGGTCTAGTGCAGTCGAGGCAGCCGTGCATTTGCACTATGCAACTAAGCTGGTTTTAAATTTGAATAAACGTAAAATTAGAATGAGTTTTTTTAATCTAAAAGTCAGAGCATACTTCCTTGACCTCTGATTCAGACTACTTACGCCATCCATCATCCGGGACCCAAGGTGTTAAAACTTTGGCTCATCTTTCCGGGTGTAATCGACAGACATGAGTGACATCGCATCGCATTTCAGTTTGGTGTTTCCTGACGCGATCTTTTTTAACACTAACTAATTAAAGTTTCAGAAACAATCCAGAAACAAATCTCTATGCTTGTATTCAGTCAGATTTTCGTTAAAATGCATTTTTAAAGTAACAGTGCCTCAAAGATTTCCATAGAAATCTTAAATTAATCCTAGCATTGAAACTTACATTGAAACTGTATAATATTTCAACAAAGATCTTACTGAATACAAGCATAGAGATTAGTTTCTAGATTGTTTCTGGAAAATTGGTTAGCTAGTATTGAAAATCAAGCGGCGCTTGTCAAAACAGTGCCCGTAGCGCGAAGTAGCCGTAGCGCGAATTCCTCATACATATACAGGGTGAAATTGATATCATTAGCATCCTTTCAAACTAAGAGTCTACCCATCAAACTGAACAACTTTTACTATTGGAAAAAACCAATCGGAGCAACTAAAAAATCAGCTGTTCCATACTAAACTGCAATGTCTACTCGACTCAATCTCTTTTTTGCTCCGATCGGTTTGCTCCCATAGTAAAAGTTGTTCAGTTTGATGGGTAGACTCTTAGTTTAAAAGGATGCCAATGATATCAATTTAACCCTGTATAACGCAAACTTCGTTTGTATGGCGCGCGCTCACGGTAATATGATAATATCCCATGCTCCATGGCTCTTTGGAAACCTTGAGTTTGGACCCCGGAATAGATGGAGAGACGACGTAGATAGTAGTGGATACCTTCGACGTAGAGTGGATAGAGCTGGCTCAAGACAGGGATGCATGGAGGATAAAGGGGGAGGCCCTTTGCCCTTCAGTGGGATAAATAGGCTATGGAAAAAGAAAACCCTTGATGGCTTTAGTCTTCAAATCCAGGGGTTGAATTTGGAAAAATCCTACCTCATGGAAGCTACTGTTCACATGTCATGTTTTTAAGGTCCACTAAGGCTGCCTGTCCATTGACGCGAGCTGGCTGTGCGAGCTGTGTAGCTGTGTAAATATTAACCAATCAGGAGCTCGGCCGATCTCGGTCGGATCTCTGATTGGTTAATATTTACACAGCTACACAGCTCGCACAGCCAGCTCGCGTCAATGGACAGGCAGCCTAAATATGTAGTACCCGTCCCTGAATTTTGTTTTTCATAAACTTTAATATTTAAAGGTCGGATGCTAGTTCCACACTGGTGTATTGAAAGGGAAAGTCCGAATAAGTAGCTAAACTAAGATAAATTGTTCTTATTTCTAAGAGCGATGAACCGAATGATCTTGAAAAAGTTTAGGGGACGACGACACGTTAGAAAAGTAAAAGTATATTAAAGACCATAGAGGAAAGAAGTATAGAGTAAACATCGCGCTTCATGACGTTGTCCCATTCAACTGCGGCTATATAGTACCTACTCTGGCACGTAGTGGCTCTCTCACTGCGGTCACGTGTAGCAGTTACATTGAAAACAATTTAATATGCATAAAAAATGCCGTGGTGTGTACTGAAATACTGCACAAACAATTCAAGAAATGTAAGCAAATGTAAAGGAATAACTTTTCATAGGTAAGGAAGATGAATTTATTAATAAAAAGAATTTTGAATATTAATATTAAACAATATTTTTTTCTCGCCCTCGAAAATATAAAGCAAATGCAAAAAAGAACAAACCTATACGCGAAAAAGAGAAGACAATAGATATTGCCAGTCATATAAATTATAGTGAAGGACAAACCTATAGGCGAAAAAGAGAAGACAATAGAATGCACGAAGCTATGTATATTTTTTGTCTTTCTCACGCCTATAGTTTGAACTATCATCTTATCTCTCCCTCTCTCTTTCTGCAATCTTCTTGCACACGCCCCCCTCCCCCCCGTTTGCCTCACCAGCTGCCGCACATAGCGCATGAATTTTGTTTGTCGCACTATCTCTATACTTCCTTCCTCTATGTTAAAGACGGTATAATAATTACATGGAATTCGATAAATTTTACTGATTAAGCTATTCATGATATTAAAAAAAGTACGATACATTTTTGTGTATACCTCTAGCGATTCAATATTGTTTTGTTAACGTTGATTCAATAACAAAAACACTCGAAGGCTCGAAATAAAATATCATCATCATCATCAGCCCCGTAAACCCCTTTGATATAAAGTAAACTCTTGGGTATAAAGCCTCTTCATTTGAATTATGAAATAAATATAAAAAATGCGGCGTTTTGACTTTTTTTTCTTTTTTCCTATTAAAACAGCACATGACCTAAAGCAATGCGTGTATAGGAACATCTTATATGTTGATACGAAAATAAAAATATAACATAATATCTTACCACGACAAGATATGCGCCAACTGCGATTACGCGAGAATATCCGTTTAGATGAGGTATAGCTAATATTACCACTATAATCTAGACTCTAGATTCTAGATTCTAGAGATTATGAGAAAGAAATCGACATAAGTTCCATAACTAATACGCTAAAAATTTTATGTTAGCCTATTTCTTATACTAAGATTGACGAGGATCTTCTTTCTGTCGTTCAAACGGCCGCTCTGAGATTCTCCCACCTATTCCTATAAAAATTATAATGTAAGGTATTAATGTTGTGTATGGACCGAACCGAATTGAATAGTACTATGACCTTCTATTATGTGATAAGATATTAACGGTAATATTATCGTATTAGCCGAGTAGCTCTGAATAATAGTGTTAGGCGATACAACGGAGAGATTATTCATGTATTCCTGTATTAAAGGCACAGTATTATTATCAATTATCATTCATTGTGTGTACAAATTTTCTGGATTATCTTATACAGAAAAATAATTGAAGGAGTGGTTTAGATTAGACCATCAAACTGTCAAAAACAACTTTCATTACGGAGCCAACATCGAAATCGCAAACAAAGTCGAAAAAAAACGGATGTTTCATATTTAAAACTGCAGTACCGACTCTACTCAAATCTGTGGGACAGCAGATTAATTCATTTTTTCTCGTTGTTGGCTCCATTTTCAAAGTTGTTCAGTTTGATGGTTTAACTCTTTCCGGCGCTCTTTCTCTTTAACATCCCTACTAGTGCCAATCATGGTCTTTTTTTTGTATTTTATAAAATTTTTATACTAAAATATATTTTTTATTTTTTACAATAAATTGATCATAAATAATGCAAAAATAGCAAAAAAGGTATTATGTTGCTATGAGAGTTGTTCGATACTAAACTATAATGCCTTCTCGACTCAAATGTATGATACAGGAGTTTTTTTTTGCTATTGAAAGTGGTAGGGGTAATGGTTTACTAGTCATTGGGTAGGGGCCTATTACCCACAAAAAACTGCAAAAAGAATTTTATTTCTTAGTTGCCTTGTACAAAACCCACGTCATGAAGACAATGGAATGGTATATAGTGGAATTTAAGCTGGAACCGCAAGACAATGCTTTGCGTATTGATTGATTCAGATTGTCAAGAAAAACCCTATATGTAACTTATATTGCTAAATATCAGCATCGCTACAACACATTCTTAAACAGAAAGGTAACTATTTATTCCTACGTTTACGTCTAAAAGTAAGTAAGTAGGCGCACTATTATTAATATTGGGCTCAATTAGAGAGCTGGAGGCGTGCGGTAGTGGCTGTCACCATAACCGAGCGGAGTTAACCGCCTCTCCGAGAGTAATTACACTGAACTTCATTTAACTTCCGCAGCTCACTCCAAATACCAGCACCGCTAAGCACTGTACTTACTTTACTTAGCCCGTAACAAAACGATGCAATTTTAAGTAACGGACCGCCGGGACACGTCGGAAATGTGCCCAACTTATTACACATCCACGCTTTTATTTCTACAGGATTTACATCGTAATGACTGCATTTTAAGCTGGGGTATTTAAGTTGGACTTGAAATAGAGCTCGTTAGAATAGAATTACACTTCGTAGATCAGCTTAAAGGGCACGTGTGGAAGTGGCGTGAATAGAACACATTGATTAGGTACCCTACCTATGTTTTTGTTCACAAAATTTCTTAGACTACTTATATCGGGACGCGTAACCACGTGTCATTCTACTAACAAACTTTCTGACACTTTTTGCGGGGGGCGAGGTAACATGTTATCCGCAACTTTGGATTTTATTCCCTATGACTTTAGATTCTAATTTTGAATGTTCAAAATCATGAAAAGTAGTCTCGTGTAAACCCCAAACGTTCTAAGTACGAAATTATTGTTTCGCAATAATAGGCTGTCTAGTTTAGTGATAAGTTATAAAATTGAATGTTGAATGTACATGATCATTGCTGTTATACCGTGGCAGAGGGGAAATGCTACCGCAAGGCCGGTCCGGATATAAGTAGTCTAAGCAAAATTCAGTTGTACTATCTGTAGGAGCCGATCCGGAGCTAAGTACAGGGTGTTAGGGTAAACAGTTGCATTACTTTAAGGGGTGATTGTACCCATGATACTGAACAACCTTCCCAAAGGAGTAAAGGGAAATTCGCAAGAAAAAAATAATCATCTTTTTATACAAACGTTCGGTCAGCTGACGGTATTTGGTATGGAAAGTAAAAAAATTCTTGATTTTCTATAGGTTTCTTAGGTAAAGTAGTTGAGTATCATGGTTACAATCACCCCTTAAAGTAATGCAAATGTTTACCCTAACATTCTGTATAAGGCTGCCTGTCCATTGACGCGAGCTGGCTGGCGAAGCGGGGAAGCGGAGTTTTATTAACCAATCAGGATTGCATAAAATCTCCGCCGAGACTCGCCCGAGCTCCTGATTGGTTAATATTTTCCTCGCTACTCCGCTCCGCCAGCCAGCTCGCGTCAATGGACCATGCAGCCTAAGGGCGGCCGCAAGCATCCGGAATTCTGTAGCAAAATTCTGATTGAGAATTATGGGTTTGATTCTGAACGGAATTCTGGAGGAGGCAAATCTATACATTATCCTAATTCTGTTCCGGAATTCCATTTGTGTGTGTAAAAAAATATCTTCTAGAATTCAAGAGAAACCAATTAGGAGCTAAACTGTGTGCTGTTAATTAAACCTTTCAAAGTTAACCACACCTTGAACTGACTGCTGAAGATGATGACCTACTTCTAACCAATAGCTAGTGGCTACACCTAGGTATAGCCTGAGATAGTTAAATAGCCACTGGGCACTAGTACGAAGTACCTAATTATTACATAGACTGATGCCTGATTTAAAACTTTCACTATCAGCATTAATAGTAATAAATAATAATAAAATAACTCGGGATTTAGTGCAAACGTTGTTCTAAATACAAAGATAATATCTTTAATTATAATTATGTACGATAATTGTAGTTTAAGAAGCCAAAGCGGAAATCAAAAATACAATCTCTATTTTTGTAATTCTGTTAGATCAGAGACTAAGTTAGACACAAGACCTAAACTTGTATCGAGTAATACACACAAACATATATGTAGTTTAAAATGGGTTTAAATAGAAATTTAATCCCATTTCAAACTAGGTATATGGTCACGATCCATAGTTGAAAGTAAGTAGCTTTTAGAGGCACGAAATAGCCGTATTTCGAAAAGCGTTTTCCTAGAGCGGTTCCCAAAAACCGCATCGCGTTTCAAGCGATATAGAACCGACAGAAGACGATTTCCTAGTGCATTCCGCTATAAATCTAAATGGAAACCAGTCGACGTCGACCACGAAAAGGCAGCGGAACGATAACGGGTCTCCAGTTTTATTTACCCGATAGAATCAACTAGCACATTGAGATAGCGTGCATATTTAACGTTTCTGAACCATTGTTCACTTTAGCTTTGCTCTTTGTGCTAATGCGGTGTTATGTTGTTTTATTTGTGGTAGGCGCTTGTTCAGATCTCATCAATAATTCATTTTATTAAAGGAAACTTTGCTCTTTGTTGTAAAAATGTTTAGTATACAATTTACTAGGAAAAAATCACTTCGGTCGGTGCGGTGGTGTGCTGAGCAATTACTATGTAAAAGGGTTGCGTGCTTGTTGATAATAAAACACACTTGCTGTCTGTGTTTGAAGTACTATATTCTATTTAACCCCTAATTATTATGTAAAATAGCTTTGTGACTTTGTCACTACGGTCAATTTATTTATGTACTACCGTATAGGTAACGGAAAAATGGCCAATCATTGATGTCACGTCATTTTCTACTGCTGATTTGAAAGTGCGATGTTCAAAAAACTCACCCCAGTGCTATTGCTATGCGATCGTCTCGCACTATCACGCGAGTGATGCCCGTATAAAAAAGTACTCTTTGATGGCCAATTACGCGACGCCAGCGCAGCAGCTATCAGTATAAAAGAAGAGTCAATAACACAGGAGATAACAGGAAATCTTTCAAATATATTTTGTTTGAGACGTTTAAGATCCTCAATGGACATTATGACCTTCAAGGCTTTGAGAAACTGTTCATTCCTGACCACAACACCCGTCTAAGAGGACACCATGTAAAATTACGCTCAAGCTTCTCAAATAATAATCCTCATGAACACTTCTTGAACAACAGAGTCGTCAAATCATGGAACAAACTACCCGAAGACGTAGTTTCTGCACAGTCCATAAACCAATTTAAGAACCGACTTGACCGACATATTTCCAATTCAAAGAAGAAAAATTATAACTGATCAACAGGATACAGGCATTATCAGTTGTATCAACTGCCTGCCTGATAATGAATAATAATAATAATAATAATAACAAACAGCTACTATTTGCCAGCGAGTGACGTTAAGCTCCAATTAAAATATCTATACTCAAGAGGTTTTTACATAGGTAGTAGATATTAGTAAAACGGTTCAACTTTTGAAGAGGCCTTAGTACAAAAGATGTTTTGACGTTTATAAACTCACTAGCTTGTTGCCTGTGACTTCGTCTGTCTGGACCTTAAAAAGTATCCTATGTGTGTTAATCCAGAACATATTCTATCTGTGTGCCAAATTTCATCCAAATCCGTTCAACCGTTTATGCGTGATTGAGTGACAAATATCCAAACATCTACACATCCAAACTTCAACATACTTATTTATAATATTAGTGAGATTAACTACAATGGACATTACATCGAGGGCTACGAAGAAGGTACTTATACAGGGTGTAAGTTACAACCTACACTGAAACGGTGAACTCAGACCATCAAACTGAACAACTTTCACTATGGAGTCTATCTTAGGAAACGCGAAAAAAATCAGCTGTCCCTTACATTTGAGTCGGGTAGCTACCCTATTTACAGCAGTTATGTATGGGACAGCAGATTTTTTCTGATCAAAGCCTGTGGACGATGATCGAGTCGGCTAGATCTGAAATCGAACATCCTTTGCCTTTCACATTTATTAAGATTGCCTATTGACAAAATGAAGCAATTAGTTTAAAGTGTTACTAAGAGGCTTCCAGTGATTTAATTTTCCATTTTACGTCCTTATTCCGCAAGCACAGGTACTAAGGCCGCCGGGACGGGACGGGAGCTCTTAGTGCTCTGATGAATTGCCCTATAAATTGTAGCTTACGCCCATCTCTCCATCTGCGAGAAGCGCTCATGCTTCAGAACATTTTGAGTGCCACGTAATATGTGGTATTTTTCTACTACCTCCATGAGTAGTCCTGACGGATAGAGCATGTTGTGGGTACAAGGGAATTGTTTAAGTGCGTATTTTGTCACTTGTCTACAAGGTTTAATATATCTACCTAATAGCACAGAATATACATGTGTATAAGAGTACAATTGATAGTAACATTGGGGAGGAATAAGGATGTTATTGTAGGGAATCTGAATGATACAGGTCTTTAAATTAAAGATAAATTATAGAAGGCAAGCAACATTAGGTCGGCAAAATGTCAGTCAGATTGTTTCATTAAGTATGCTGTAGATTTTTTGCCGCATAGTAGTTATAGTACTCTGTGGGGGTAAGTAATATTCGATATAAATACAAAGAATATATAGTTTAGGAAATATAACTTCTCTTTCTATAATTTTGTTTGAAATAATGGACACTTTCTATAATAAACGTTAGATATAAATTTAAGACATATAATTTGATAAAGTATAAGAGACATAGGGTATAATGAACCTTAGGTATAACCATCACATGTTATACAATCCATAAAGCATAAGATTTAAAAAATATAGCATTGATGTCATCTAATTTTAAAGTGTCTAATAATCAATGCTCATAATATAAAAGTTTACAACACTTGGCGAATTTTAAAAAGAAACTTTATTAATAGTAATAAATACAACAACCAAATGAGTCAGAATGGGTATACGGGGTCACTAACCTTGACCTTGATCTTGATCTTTATGTCAAAAATAGGACCGCTGTCTGAGTGGTCACACTACCTACTAACCTAACCTAACCCATCGTTTCGAAGCTACCTACCTTTCTGCTCCCCAAGTAACAAGCAAGCAAGCATGTTAGAACATCTAAGTGTCTTATATTATGTTCTAACCTAACCTACAATTTTAAAAACACCAGTTTTTTTTCTCAGGCAGAGGGCATCCACCCCCCGCACCGCCCATCATGCATACAAGCAAGCAAGCAAGAATTTAGCAAGCAAACAAGCATGCAGCAAGCAAGCATGCAGTGAGCAAACAAGCATGCAGCAAGCAAGCAATCATGCAGCATGCAGGCAGGCATGTTGATGCTCCGCTCGCTTCGCTCGCTCCGCTAAGTGTCTTACATGTTCAAACCTAACCTAACCTACAATTTTAAAAACACCAGTTTGTTTTTCTCAGGCAGGGGGCATCCGCCCCCCGCACCCCCTCGCGGGG
Source organism: Agonopterix subpropinquella (assembly GCA_922987775.1). Classification (NCBI taxonomy): domain Eukaryota; kingdom Metazoa; phylum Arthropoda; class Insecta; order Lepidoptera; family Depressariidae; genus Agonopterix; species Agonopterix subpropinquella. The sequence continues at coordinate 14,611,947 of OV277703.1, read as the reverse complement.
GGCGCAGCCCCCTGCACCCCCCAACATGCATACAAGCAAGCAAGCAACAAGCAAGCATGAATGCAGCAAGCAAGCAAGCAACAAGCAAGCATGAATGCAGCAAGCAAGCAAGCATGCAGCATGCAAGCAAGCATGCAGCATGCAAGCAAGCATGCAGCATGCAAGCAAGCATGCAGCATGCAAGCAAGCATTTGGATGCTCCGCTCGCTTCGCTCGATCCGCTAAGTGTCTTACATGTTCAAACCTAACCTAACCTACAATTTTAAAAACACCAGTTTGTTTTTCTCAGGCAGGGGGCATCCGCCCCCCCCCCCCCCACCCCCCTCGCGGGGGGCACAGCCCCCCTGCACCCCCCAACATGCATACAAGCAAGCAAGCAACAAGCAAGCAAGCATGCAGCAAGCAAGCAAGCATGCAGCATGCAAGCAAGCATTTGGATGCTCCGCTCGCTCCGCTAAGTGTGCAACATGTTCTAACCTAACCTAACCTAGAATTTTAAAAAGACCTATTTGTTTTTCTCAGGCAGGGGGCTTCCACCCCCGGCACCCCCCTCGCGGGGTGCACAGCCCCCTACACCCCCAACATGCATCCAAGCAAACATGCAAGCAAGCACACATGCAAACAAGCATGCATGCACGCACAAATGCAGCATGCATGTGACACACGTTTCGCTTGACTCCACTCGCTCACTACGTAAGGGTCTCACTACCTAAATTAACCTAACCTATAGTTTAGAAAGCAATTTACTAGTTATAATATAATGGTTTAAAAAAATATACTTATAGTTTTAATTCAATATTATATCTTTGGAACAATATATCAAGAGATCGTTATGTCTCATAAAATAACATCAAATGATTGATATATCAAACAGGTTTTATATTAAGTAATTGTTAGTAATAATCAACATTAGAAACTTTAAAATTATAGTAAATAACTATTAGAATAAATGTATGTTATGTTTTTTCAATATTATGCTCGTAGTTAGTATTTCTTGTGATCATTATATATCATTTGAACGTTATAAAAATTATATTATACCAAATGTTATTATACTAAACGGGACGCACCCACTCTGTGGTTGTATTTTAAATGTTCAAGAGTAGGTGCCACAAAAATGTTCAAAAAAATAAGAACCTGATGTGGAATATATTTTATTGTATATGTAAGAACATAAAAACTATTGTATTTTTTAAATTCACGCAGTAAGTAGAGGTATACGTATACTTATTTATACTTTATAAAAATTCGAGCTTTTACCCGCGCCTTCGTCCGCATAAATTATATACCAGATTTTAAGTCAGATGATAAGCTATCAAACAAAAAAAGTTTCATCAAAATCGGTTCAGTAGTTTTTGCGTAATACTCGAACAAACAAACACCCAAACAAACAAACAAACAAACAAGCAAACAAACAAACAAACAAACAGACAGACAAAAAATCCAAAAATTTGCGATTTGGAATCAGGGACATCTAAAAACCATATTGTAATCTTTTTTTGTAAATATCTTCAATGTACAGACACACTTCTGTTACAATTTTATAATAGTTTAGATTAGATTCTTTCTTATAGAAAAGTTTAATAATTAATACGTTGCTAAAACTTTTTAAAATAAAGAAAATGGTGTTTTACAAAGAGCAAAACTAAGATTTTATTCCAAAATTGCATGTCTGAAAAACAATACCTATAACCGAGTACCTGTAGCTTTAAAATGTTCTATTGCTTCGGAACCGGTCAAAACTACTCCGATTTCCATGATTTTTTTTTAAACGTCTGTAATCAAAAATACTACAACCTTATACTTTAAAAATTGACGGACATTCTCTTCGCATTGAGGCAATTTTAATTGACATTGGCTGACGAATAAACCTTTATGAGCGCGCTCCATACAAACGAAGTTTGATTCTATTTTGAATATTAACCAAATAAATTTAATGATTTTTTTTAACACGGTCTAGAAACTAATATCCTTGTCTGTGGTTTATCAGATTTCCGTTATGTTATATAGTTTCAAAGTTACACTGGCTCAAAGGTTTCTATACAAAAAAAAAAGCGTAAATTTTTAAACTGTAAAGGTTGTAGTATTTTAAATTACCTTCATTTAAAAAAAAAATTATCGAAATCGGAGTAGTTTTGACGGGTTCCGAAGCAAAAACCTTCAGGAACTCTACTACTACTTAAAAGACTTCAGTTAGGTAGGTAGGTACTATAATTAAGTCTCTGCGTACATAGTCTTGATGTGTGACCTAAGTTGAAAAAATACTTGTAGAACCTCTGTAATCCCCGAAATTAATGAAGTTACGTTAATTAAGCAAACAAAACACAAAATAATTGAACGAAAAAAACGTCCATAAGCTCAATACATCAGATAATGTTTTAATTAAACCAAACAAAAGTATATGAAAATAAAACATCTTATCGCAAGCTAACGTCACTTTTACGTGTTTATTTCAATGTTTGTTAAATTCGGATGTTGTTTCATCAACCTTTGCGTTTTCATTACGGGTCGTAATTTCCAGGACAGGAAATTAAACTCACGTTGCCACCGTCAAAGGCAAGCAGGAAGGAGCATAGGTAGTGCACTGTTCTATATATACGTACCCACTTCATTACTATTATGTGGTAGGTATATATGTATATTTAATGCATATATGTTGCATTGCAGCCGTAATATGCATTGCGTAACTTTGCAATTCAAAGGGCGGACACTACCCGTCTGCGTATGTCGGGAATTCGATTGTTATCAACATAATTTACTTGTAGATAGAGAACCGAGGTAGGATTCCATTTCCTAGACGGTCAACTATCTCCGTGCATGATTTATATGTAAAAACTGTGTGCGACATTAATCTTTACTATCACCTATAATAATTACAGGGTGTAACAAAACACCCTAGTGATACTTAAGAGGGTGCTTCAGACCATCAATCTGAACAACTTTCACTATGGAGCCAACGTCTAGAAAAAATAAAAAAATCTGCCGTCCCATACATTTGAGTCGAGACGGTACTGCAGTTTTGTATGAAAGAGCTGATTTCTTTTTCGCGATTTCAATGTTGGCTCCATAGTGAAAGTTGTTCAGTTTGATGGTCTGAAGCACCCCCTTAAGTATTACTAGGGTGTTTTGTTACACCTTGTATACAAATCGACACCAAATCGGTACCAAGTTTATATTATTTCTTCAAATGTAATTTACCAAATATTTACGTAACATTTTAACGTTTCTCTATACAAATAATGCAGCGATATTATGAGACTCAACTCATGAAAATAAACTCATATACCTGGATAATTCGTCATCATTATCATCACAGCCTATATACGTCCCACTGCTGTGTACAGGCCTACCCTCAGGGAGAGTGAACGGGCGTTAGCCCACCACGCGTGCCCAATGCGGATTGGCAGACTTGACATACTTGACATTGTAATTTCTACTTCACCGTATGCAGGTTCCCTCACGATATTTTCCTTCACCAATTGAGTGTATTACTTATACCTACACAAGTTAGAAAAACTCGTTGGTATACATGGCATGTCGTCTGTGCGGATTCAAACCTGGCCCTCCAGATTCGAGTTTCCATAGCTTTGCCCACAACGCGTCACCGTCGCTCTTTTCCTGGATAATTAGAACTTCATCCCACATCGTTCCGAATTGAAACAAAAATATCTGATTTAAAACACAAACAAACAGGTCTTTTCAGATTGTGGTAAAATTGTCTGCGACATCATACGGCCCTCGGGGATTTAAATAAAACCGGTCAAGTGCGAGTCGGGCTACTCGCGCACCGAGGGTTCCGTACCACACCACCACAGAACACAACATTATTAACTTAGAAAAAAAAACTTTTTTGGTCCGGGACCTTTAGCGCAAGACCGACTCACACTTGGCCGGTTTTTAGTATTTGTTGTTATTCTGTAGAGTTTGCTCTATAATCACACTAAGTTTGACGCTTGTATGTATTACCGTTTTTACGATAGAGCGTGAAGAAAAAACGTTGATAAAAACTAGCTCCAATGTTGAGAACCCCCCTTAATTTTTAACTTTTTGACATTTTTATTATTTGTTCGCCGCAAATCCGCCGTAAAAATCCATAATCTGAGAAAATGTCAACTATCTAGCTATTAGGTTCAAAAGTTACAGCCCTAAATAGGTTGGACAGACGGACGGACGGACAGACGGACAGACGGACAGACGGACAGACGGACAGACGGACAGACGGACGGACGGACGGACAACGTAGGCTTAGTAATAGGGTCCCGTTTTCACCCTTTGGGTACGGAACCCTAAAAAAACGTTGATCTCTTACATTTAGGACTTAAATTATTCTTCTAAATCTTACTATCTTATCTTACTAATATTATAAATGTGAAAGTTTGTGAGGTTGTAAGGTTGTATGTTTGTGGCGCAATCACGCATGAACGGCTGAACGGATTTAGATGGAATTTGGCACGCAGATAGAATGCGTTCTGGATTAACATATAGGATACTTTTTATCCCAGTAATGGGTTCCTGTGGGATAAATTATGCAAGAAACACGTACCACGTTTTAAACTCGTACCACGTTTTTCTCTATGCTCACTAGCGCCGACTTGACGCTGACAGATTGCAGTGGTAAAAATAGTATTTGATTTTTTCAAGACTTCTCACAAGAGCTGTGTAGTGTAGTTGGTATATGGTTAGATTTTCGCGCCAGAGGTGGAGGTTCGATTCTTGGTTGAGAATGTTTTTTTGTTTTTTTTTTATAAATTTTCATTCAACAACTATATCCATTTTTATATTTTTACATTTATTAGACCTTCAATTGTAACAATATCTTGAGTTCATATCAGATCTAATATTGGCGCAGGGCGATTTCTTTTGGCTTTTTTCTAATTTTAATCCTACCATCCTACCTTTATTCAAAATAAAGACGACGAGATTTTCCGATTCCTATTTAGCTTTCTGGCTAATTCTGATTACCAAATGTAATTTATTTATCAGACAGATATAGTATCCGACATATCTTGGACGTAGCTTGGACGTTACAAAAGCTGTTTAAGAATAAGAGAGAGGAAGTGCTTCAAATCTCTGTTTCTGTAATGCAAAATAGCCTTAAAATTTCGTTGCTATTTAAAACGGATTACCTACACTAATATTAATTGTATGTTTGTGGTTCAATCATCAATACGTCTCAGAAATTCGGTCTTACAGATTTGATTGTTTAGGTACTGGGCGAATTGGAAAAATAATTAAACATATAACTAAATAATGCTCATTGGCACACACATTATTTTAATTATCCCAAGCAAGCATTAGGCTTTTTATTGTGGAAACAACGGCACAAACATATATAAAATCCAAGACTGAACCGGGACTCGAACCCAGGACCCTGGAATTAATCCACTATGATCACTTACGGCGTGGTAACCTACGAATGTGGTAACCATTACACCAACCGGGTCGGCAAACACTAAAAATCTTCTTTCTTTTTTTTAATCTTTTCTAAAGTTAGAATTGGCTACTTGACAACTAGTCAAATCAGCTACTCTTTATCGGACGTCAAAACATGCGCTTTGTATGAAGATTTGTACTAAATATTGAGTTGTGACGTCATCAACATTTTCATTACTTTTTATAGTTTATCCTGTTATTAAAAATAGTATTTAAGCTAAAAACTCAATGAAAATGGGAGTTTAGCGTTATTTTCTAACTCTTTTTTTATTGAGTAGATAAAAATAAAATATATTGAATGTAGTCAAATACCCAATTTGTGTAGTATCGTTTTCATCTTAATAGATGGCACTGCGCGTATTTTTAAAGCAAGTGTGCAACAATTATTAATTCCAAAACCTAGCTAGCAGGAGCTTAAAAATTTTGTTCTTCTTATCGTGTGAGCAGAGCCCTGGTGTCAGAGTTATTTCAGACAGCCTTACGGCCTCTGACGTGGTTTTTATGTGACGACTACTACCACCAGAGATAGTAGCCGGGATCAACGGCTTAAAGTGCCATCCGAAGCACGGAATCATTTTTATTTTCAGAACCCACGACCTCCGTATCGAGAGCCAATGCTCTTAACCATTAGACCACGGAGGCAGTCGCAGACCACGGACCACGCAGACCACGGAGCAGTTAAAAATTTAGTTGATTAACTTCTTTATCTCAAAGTGTGTAATTTTCGATCGGTCTTACTGATTTGATTGTACCTAAAGTTACTTACTGGGGTGTATTAGAAAAATAATTAAATAAATAAATAACGCTCACAGGCACATACATTATAATGATACCAAGCAAGCACTATAGGCTTCTTATTATGGAAACCATACAACAAGTAGGTATACTATTGGTCGCTTAAGCCCAATCTGTGAGATTATTATTTTACAGAAATTCGAATTTTGTGCAGAAAGTTTTACCGAATATTTGTTTTGTTTAATTTTGATTTCTTGGGGGTTTCTGTAGCTTAACATCATTCTACCTCAATTTGTTAAAAGATACGTAGGGACTTATCTAAAAGGTCCTTATAACCTCTTATAACACCACATTACATAATCGCTAAGTAAAGTAGTTAGAGATTTACAAGAGCGGCATGTTTTTTTTTTTTGGCAAGTTGACCATTAGTTTGCTAGAAAATTATCCTTCTAGCTCGTGCTTCCACTATTGTGCATTGTGCACTACCCCGCGTAGTAGAGTATCCTCTAACGCTTATTCGTGAGTTGAGTTCGGTGACCCGCAGTGGCTTGTAAAATGATTATTATGCTGCTCGACATAAATAACAGTCGGGTAAATCTAATAAACGACGAACAGAAGAAAAATTCAAGTAATGGATCAGTGAATCACTTTTTTCTGGTAACTACAAACTTACTTAGGTACGTACTTTCTGATTTTGATTTAGCTTAAGTTCATGACCTTCTTATCTTATTATGGGGGCTGACAAGCCAGACCCAATAATGGTATCTTTTGTGTTGACCCTTACATATTTATTTTCTTCACCCTTCAAAAACATGGAGAAGTAGGGAGGCAATAGCGTTCAGGGGAAGAAACCTGTAATCTTCCGGTTTTGGATAACCATTTCACAGGAGACACATCGCAGTCACACAGTATTAAATGTTCCATGAATTGCTTCTCTCCGCACGCTCGGCAATGATCTGGGATCTAGAGTGAGCTTTATCAAGCCTGTAGCGTAGTACCCGGTGAGGGCTCCGACGATGGCACGAGCTTTGCTCCTGCTGTTATTCAGTACAATGTTTATGTGCGAGAATTAGTATGAACTGGGGGATTCGTGGTGTTATATTGCTGATGAATTTCCTGCAATGTTGCAGACCGGAAAGGCCAGAGCATTCTAGCCTGTGTCTTTTATCAGCCCATTCCTTAATGGCCATTCTAATGTTACATGCCAGGATTCCTAGACTTGGTTCTGATCATGACCTTCACGACCTTAGACGAGACATGAGAAAAAATCACATGTCCACGCAGACGAAGTCGCGGGCAACAGCTAGTATATAATAATTCTCAGCGGGCGCCACCGCGCCGTCAAGGATATTTTGGTAATAAATTAACCAGGACCCTTTATTCCCCTGCGTGGGGCGGACGTTTTCGGGGATTTTGGTTGCTGCGCGATAATAGGATCCTTGTCATCAGACTCCGATTCACACCTTAGGTATTACCTGTTGAACGGCCTACCTTCCTAATGCTTGAAGATAAATTGTACCTACTATTAATTTAATGTTGCTACAAGCAACTAGATGTGCGATTTTTGAAAATCATACGAGCGACTTGGCAGTAGAAATATGCATAATCTCCATAGTAATTTTGACACTTTCTACTGCCAAGTCGCTCGTATGATTTTCAAAAATCGCACTTCAGACTATTGCTTGTTTCTGAATGCACTAAGTTTTTAATCAGAATTTGTTTATCAAAATGTTTCGTTCTACAACTGTTCTACAACATAGAAATAAGAAAGTCATTATTGTTAACTGACGAAGCCTTTGATGGATTTTACTTTGGTAAAAAATTGCATCTGAATTCAATCCCTGTTTTATATGTTAAGCATTTAATTTGCACACTTTACAGGATCCTTCTTAAAACGCTGACAGTTTTTTAAGGAGGTCATCAGACCATCCAACTAAACAACTTTCTCTATGGGACCAAAATCGAAACCTCGAAAAAAAAAATTGCCGTCCCATACATTTGGGTCGAGAATGTTTGCAGTTTTTTATTGAACAGCTGATATTTTTGTCGCGATTTCGACGTTGCTTCCATAGAGAAAGTTGTTCAGTTTGTCTGATCATCCCCTTAAAAACCGGAAAAACTGCTTTACCTTTTCCTACGTTCACCTGGGTACTTACCTTTACGACACGATGCAGAGGTCGATCGATTACCGATGCACTTTGCGTAGGGTTGCCGTAGTCGGGAAATCTTGGAAAATATCTTCATTCTTGTTTGCACGTAATGTTTAAAATCTTACTAAAGTTTGGTATTCTGTTATGTTCTGTTTCTTGTTTCTATTTCTGTTAGTACCTGGGTGGATCGAGCTTTGCCCGGTGTCTTCCTAGTTAATATAGATAGTTTCATCCTTGAGAAAATCGATTTTCACAGAAAAACATTATTTCCTTCCAATGTTTCTTCCAACCATCTGTTTTGAGATTGCAGTAGGCTGAAATATGTAAGTTACCTGGCTGTCAAACCGTGAAAGGGTAAAAAAGGCTAGTTAAAAACTTACCAAACCAGAATATTTTAATTTTGATCCATTTCTCAGTACCTATCGGAATTGATCAAAGAAGAAGGTCCCAGGTCCGACAACAAAGTGACCTATTCCAGTTTTTTTGTTATATTTAGTATGACTAAAACATATAATTTTTATTTTCAATTTGTATGGCTAACACCTAAATATTGCCTTGTGAATTTCTCCAGGCGCAGTACTAAAACAATACTTTTCACACACTTCTAGCAATTATATCTATTAAGCACTCTGCAGGTGCATGTGATTTTGATGACAATACAATAATATGGTATTATCCAGCTGATCTGATGATGGAGCTGGAAGGTGGCTAGTGGAACTCTTGGGTGGCTAGGTACTAGCATACCCATCGAGTTTCGGCTCATTGGAATCGTCTTGATGAATTCTATGCAATTGCAGTTGTTAACTAAGATCTCATGATGGAGCTGGAAGGTGGCTAGTGGAAGCAACGTTCCAGATCCATAATTAAATAGGTACTTGTTACAAAACTGCAAAGAATAGGACTCATCAAGATGATTTTAATGCACCGAAACTCGATGAGTATACTAGTAGTCATCCAAGAGTTCCACTAGCCACCTTCCATCTCCATCATCAGGCCCTCGATACCAACTGCAATGAATAGGATTGATCAACACGATTTTAACGAGCTGAAACTCGATGGGTATACTAGTAGTCACCCAAGAGTTCCACTAGCTACCTCCCATCCCCATCATCAGATCAGCTGGATAATATAGTATAGTATATAGTAAAATTTATAGTTTTGAAGTTACAGTGCCACAAATATTTCCATACAAATCTTAAATTAATCCTAGCATTGAAACTGTATATTTTAACGAAAATCTGACTTCATACCGACATAGAGATTAGTTACTTGATTGTTTTTGAAAAATTTCATTGACTTTAATTAGATAGTATTGAAAATATCACCATACTACGTTTGTATGGAGCGCGCCAACGGTAGAATAGCCTTAAGTCAATTTAAGTCAGTTAATTCGTAGGTCCCTTGTAAAATTAAAGATAATACTTCAGATAAGCGTTCTTATTTGAATCTTCAGAACACTGCACACTCTATGAACATACTTTTACTACAATATATCAATATTTATTATATTCCAATAAAAAAACACAAAATATAGCATATTCAAAGACAAATAATGTTGCTTTATTAAAAGTTAAAAAAGTGCTAGATTCTCAGCTTGGCGCTAAATTCTGAGATATATACGGGCCAGAAATGCGTTAGATCTAGCGCCGATTGCGCTAAGGTGGCAGCACTGTTTAGAACAAGTTTCCTGTTTTTTTCAAAAGGTTGCACGTTTAACCGTCAGTCATGATGTCATGATGTCAGTCATGATGATTACTGCATAGTTATGATAGGAGAAGAAAACTTTAAAGCATCACAAGACTACGCGGCAATTGTAAACGAGATAAGACAAACACTAGAAAAAGTAAAACATACGAATATAATTCTAGCATTACCAACATATATATGCGGAGCCATCCTACACAACTGCAGAGTAGAATTATTTAATACCCTCCTTAGTATTGATTCACACACACATGGTTACGCTTATCCGTTTGATTCAAATTTGAACTTGACCTACGACATGTTTTCGGCAAGCACAGGAAAAATAAACGAATCTGGGATGAGAAACATAATGATGCACCTTCAGCAGCTAATGGTTACCACACACCGTGATGATGAAAAAGCCGGCCAAGTCCCTCCTTTGAATTCGGGAATCAAATCGAAGACAGTAAACAATGCCTGTGATAATAATAAGCCTTTTTTTCGTTCATAATACATTATTTATATTACATCAAAACATAGATGGACTTATAAGTAAGTCGGACATGCTCTCAGTTCAATTAGATGAATTAGCTGGCAATAATAAGACTGTTGATATCTTGTGTATTACTGAACACAACATGACATTCGACGATCTTAGTCTTCTTAGAATTCCCAATCTCTTTATGGGTTCCTCGTTCCATAGGAAGAGTAGAAGTGGTGGATCCTGCATTTTGATTCGAAATAGTATAAAATATAAAGAAGTAGACACAGTTGCGAGATATAACGTACCAAACATTATAGAATCATCTGCAGTCGAATTAATCGACCATAAAATTGTAATAATTTGCGTGTACAGAGTACCTCAAAATGAGAAAGTAAAACAAAAATTTGATATATTTTTTGACAACTTATACGAAATCCTTTCATTATTCTGTTACACTAATAAAAAAGTAATATTATGTGGAGACTTTAACATTAACATTCTGAAAAAAACAAATTACTCTGAACGATTTGAACAACTTTTAAAAGAGTTCAATCTAAAACTAGAATTTAAAAAACCAACTCGTCTTAGCAGTGGCACGTGCATAGACAACATAGCTCATAATATTAGGCGCGGGTGTAAAAGTGAGATACTAGAGCTAGCACTTTCAGACCATACAGCACAGCTATTGGCATGCCCTGTGAAAAAAACCTGTTCTATCCCTTATTGGTATAAAAAGCGACGTGATTACTCGAAAGAAAACTTGATTAAATTCAGAGAATCTATTCACAGCCTAAGTTTTACCGAGGTTTATGCGATGGTTAATCCAAACGACGCATTCACGTATTTTCATGATACTTTCAAATTATTTTATAATCTTTGTTTTCCCATCTTAAGAGTAAAAATTTCAACAACTCAGAAACCGAGATGGATCACAAGGGGTATAGGGCTTTGCAGTAAAAGGAAAAGAGAGCTATTATGGAATTATAGAGTAACTAAAAGCAAAGTGGCGAAAATAGCTTTCAAGACTTATAATAAGAGGTTCCAAAAAATTATAAGACAGACTAAAAAAGCTCAAAACAATTATTATATACATACAGCAATAAACAAGTCAAGGGCAACATGGAAAATCATCAATGAAACAAAAACATGTCTGCCCAAAGAAAATATTGTACAAGTTAAAGCAAATGATGAAATGATGAAATTTTTAAAAATCCCCAGCTAATAGCTCAAGCTTTTAACAATTTTTATATTGATCAGGTGCAGATCCATGGTACTACAAGTAACAATAAGTACAATATTTCACACAATGCCTCTAACTCTATATTCATGCTACCCACAATACCAAAAGATATATGTGGAATTATTGACAAACTAAAAAATACCAATAGCACGGGTTTTGATGGGATAACCACGAGAGTAGTGAAATATGTAGCAGATATAATTTCACCTATTCTAAGCCACATTATTAACAATAGCATTGAGCAGGGTGTTTTTCCAGATTCACTAAAGATGTCCATTATAAAGCCTATGTATAAAAAAGGTGATAAAGAGGATATGAGCAATTATAGACCGGTTGCTCTAATTCCTATATTTTCAAAGGTGTTTGAGAAAGTGATTTATAATAGTCTTAATAACTACTTGGAAAAAAACAATATATTTTGTATCGAACAAATGGGATTCCGAAAAAATAAAACGATAAACATGGCCTTGTATAACTTCCTTTACAAAATTCATTCTAAGATTGATGCGAAGATACCGGTAATGGCTCTATACATGGATATGACTAAAGCCTTTGATCATGTTAACCACCAAGTTTTATTGGATAAACTGAATAATTACGGTATAAGGGGTAACATACTTAAATTGATTCAGTCTTACTTGAAAAATAGGCAACAAATAACACAGATAGACAAGATTTGTGCAGAGTCAAAAGAGGAAATAGTATACTCTTCAGAACCCAGGCCCGTAACCTACGGTGTACCCCAAGGGAGCGTACTGGGTCCACTGCTATTTCTAATTTATATTAACGACTTCCCAAAAATTACTCGACATCCAATGGCCTTGTTCGCTGATGATAGCACCGTGGTGTTCTGTGGTGATGATAATATAGATAATTTCGAAATTGAAATAAATTCTAGCCTTGAAACAATAATTAACTGGCTTCAATCTAATAATTTAAAAATTAACCTAGAGAAAACAAAATTAATGAATTTTAAGCTAAGACATAATGATTTGATGAATCTTAATATTAATTATGAAGGACAAGAAGTTGGAGAAACAATTGTAACTAGGTTTTTGGGTATCCAAATTGATAATAATATGAGCTGGAATTCACATACAGACATGGTTAGAAGTAAATTGAATCAATTCTCTTTTGCCCTATACAAGCTGAACAAGGTAGTGAATAGAAATGCTGTGATGGCAGTATATCACGGATTTGTCGCCTCCACTTTAAGATACGGGTTAATTTTCTGGGGCAACGCTACAAACAAGGAGGAAGTTTTTAAATCACAGAAACGATGTATAAGAGCGATATGCAATCTACGTCGGACAGACAGCTGCAAACCATACTTTATTAAGCTTAAACTATTAACGATGCCAGCTCTTTACATTTACGAGACTGCCATATTTATAAAAACTAATATACATTTATTTGAATATGTAAAAAGTAGACGCCGTTGTGACATGTTGAGAATAATACCAACTAGAACAAAGTTCATGCATAAAAGTATATTTGCCATAGCGCCAAAAATTTACAACAATATACCGAAAAATATACGGAACTGCAACACCATAAGTGAGTTTAAGAGAGCTTTGTTTAGGTTGTTAGTAAACAAAGCCTACTATTCTTTAAATGAATTTTTATCAGACAACGTTTAGAAACAATATTTACCATTATGTCCGAATTACTTGTATGTCCTAGGTATAGTATCCAGTATAATTTCCATATAATTCCATTAGTTGTGCAGCAATAGTAACTAATTAGATATGAAGATATTGTAATTATTATTTTAATGATAACTTTAATTGATTTGTTTGATTAATTTATATTTTGTTGTGTTGTTAATTTATATTTTTTATGTTTTAAACTGGACTAGAATTTTGTAATGTTATGATTATTTGATTTATTGTTAATTATTGAATGTAATATTGTTATGCCCTGACGGGGTGCTACATTGTAAATACGTTAACATCCTGTACGATTAATTGATTATGATGCATTATAATGTGGCAATGCAATAAATATTTCTGATTCTGATTCTGATTCTGATTTAATCATTGTGACTTCATCGAGCGTGTGATATTTTCCTGTACTTAACGGTTTTCCTATAACAATGGACTCCGTTTTTTGTGCTAGATCCTAGGATATCTAAATTAAGTTTGCGTTTGAATGGCTAGGTATTAACAAAACTTATTTCACAGTATAAGAATAAGAGGATGGTATAGGTATTCCTTTGTACTAATATATATCATATTAATTGAAAAGATTATTCGAAGTTTTAAACTTGACGTGAATGTGATAAAAGTCTCACGTTTGCTCCGTGGGTTAGCGTAAATTAGGTAGGTAGGTAGGTACCTATTTTAACGTCATTATACGTTTATCATCATCATCACTACAATAGTATAAAACAAAGTTGCTTTCCGCTGTCTGTCCCTATGTATGCTTAGATCTTTAAAAATACGCAACGGATTTTGATGCGTTTTTTTTAGTAGATAGAGTGATTCAAGAGGAAGATTTATATGTATATGATACATCACTACATATCAGAATTGGACCCGTGCGAAGCCGGAACGGGTCGCTAGTTTAGAAAAAAATTAAATACATTACATAAAATTACGTCCTAAGATTACGTCCATATTCTGACAGGAGTAGTAGTGGAGAGAAATAAAGCTATTTAGTTATACATGTACCTACATTCTTGCTCGAACTACTAATCACCTTTAATTGAATTGCTATAAACACTGCAACAATCACACACACAATTACACTTTGCTTGAATTCTTAACATTGCAAATAAGTAGAAAGAAAAAAAAATTGGGGTTACTTTGTCATATCTTTCATCCTCTGTAAGAGGCGGCCTTTGTCCTGCAGTAGCTTATTTACTTGTACTTTTATCAGTTGGTGTGGAAGAAGTAGGAATGTTGTTAGTTAATTAGGTAATAAATAGGGATTTGACAAAAATCACAAATTAAATGAATTTTAGGTGTATTGAACCTCTACTATTTTTGAAACAAAATGCCCAACTAAGATTTTTGTCCAATCCCTAGAATGAATGAATAAAAATAGCAGGTATGCCTAGTTAATTGAATAATTTATTCGAAGATATACTGATATCATAACTAAATAAATACTTTGGCATTCTTGTTCGAGGGTAACAAAATGGAACGATTATTATTAATATAACACTTGTTGTATAGTGAGCCTGTATTGTAAAGCAGATTTACACATACCTATTAATAGGTAAACGATTTAAAATTTACTACCCATTGTTTAAACAAACGTATTTAATATTAAAACCTAGCTCAATTCTAATAAAAGCGGATTCCAATTATCAAGTTTCATGAATTTTCCACAGAAAGATAGGATTTACTCAGAGATAGAATATCAGTTATAATAAAATATTCTGCTTCTTGGTACTTAATACAGAGCTCGTTTTAGTTTGAAAAAATTGCAGTGAGGTTCCGTGAAAAATTATTACACTGCTTTGCAAGATCAAAGATGGCACGGATTTATACGTTCTACTTAAATGAAATACCTTTCATAATTCCGTATGAAATAGCTTGTAAGTTATAAGTTCCAGTTTATTTGATGTTGTAGGCGTGTTTACACGTAGACTTCTATTTGATAGTTGAGACCAGATCCTCGTTCGCTCTTGAGCCTGATGTTGGCGTAAGAGAAGCCTACTCCTCCAGCAGTGATGGTAGCGAGAGATTCAGTGTGGTCCAGATCACGAGCGACGATACCCTGAAACACAAACATTTGAAACTCATTATTAGATTCTTTTATCTCATGTTCTGACCCGCAATTCTGATTTGTAAATATAATTTATTTATCAGAAAGATAGACTATCCGACATTGTCTTGGACGTTACTATACAGCTGTTTTAGTGAGAGTAGGAACGTTTCAAACTGTTTCGGTATTTCAGAATAGCTTTCAGAATAACTTCAGTGCCATTTGGAATGGTGATCTATTTATAAAACGAGCAATTTATAAAAAACTAACATTAACATATCCCAATTATATATCTTATAATAAAAAAACGTTTTTTTTTTATAAATTTGCACCTAGGTAGAATTGGGAATTGGGACCTAGGAATTGGACCAGCAATTACTATATCGGTACCGAGTTTCAACTTCCTATGTCTTACGGTCTCTGAGAGAAATGCCTGTGACAGACGGACGGACGGACGGAAGGACAGACTCCGAGCTGATTCCATAAGTGTTCCGTTTTGCCAATTTTGGTACGGAACACTAAAAATAAGAGTGGAATTTGTGTCACTACTGAACCAACTCTCAGAATTTAGGCGGCCACAGACAGGCAGACACACATACTCCTAGACAGACTCCTTTATCTAAACCCCCGAAACTTATTTATAACAAAGCATCAGCAGCAGCAGAATTTGCATTTTTCTCCTCTTTTTTGCGTCAGAGTTTAAAAAAAAAAATGTTTGCTGACTTTGGGTTGTTTAGAAGTCAACCAACCAGCCATTATTGGGTTGTGATTTAACTTCGGATCTAGTAGATTCAAGTGGGATAATATTTTGTTTACTATACAGGGTGTAACAAAACACCCTAGTAATACTTAGGGGGTGCTTCAGACCATCAATCTGAACAACTTTCCCCATGGGGTCAACGTCGAGAAAAAATAAGAAAAGTCTGCCGTCCCATACATTTGAGTAGAGACGGTACTGCAGTTTTGTATGAAAGAGCAGATTTTTTTTTCGCGATTTCGATTTTGGCTCCATAGTGAAAGTTGGTCAGTTTGATGGTCTGAAGCACCCCCTTAAGTATTACTAGGGTGTTTTGTTACACCCTGTACATATCATTCAATATTAATATGAAGCACCGGTAAACTTCTAAACATAAATATAATAAGGTCCATCCAACTAAATTAGCTGAAACTATTTTAAGCATATTAAGTTGGACCTTGTATAGTTAGGTAGTTGTAATTTGGTTGGAAATATAGTGGCACAGAGTACTAAAATTACTACGTTACGTAGTGATAATTTAGGTAGCGTAGGTAGGTACCTACATTGTCACGCCGTTGCTTCCGCTGAACAGAAATTGGGCACTGATAGTAAAATATAGATAATAATGCTGTATCATGTCTGGACAGTTCCATACATTTTAGATTTAGTATAGTCTTGGCGCAAACAGATGTCGCTACTGGCCTGAACGAGAGATAAATCTTAATTAAACGTTATTAGATCACTATTATTTGAGTTTTGTTCCACGGAAATAAATTATTTAGATTAATTTTCTTACAATTATGTGTTTAACACGTATTTTAACGTTATTAAACATTGCTGTAGTACCGGTTATTCACCACCGGCGCTATACTTGCGCGAGTTTTCATATAAGAAGGTGGCAACTTTCTTAGTATGGGCATTGACCCTCTGTTGTGTATAATTTATTTACTCTATGGCCGTATCTACTAGAACATCCAACCAATCAATCACGGGGAATTTTGTTGCTAGTATATTTTAATTATAATCGCAGCGGCGGCGGCAGAGAGGTTAATGATATTCCGATTCAGTTTTCCTCCTTTTCTATTACTACTTACACAGGTAAGTAGTAATAGAAACAAACAGTTGCACAATATACCTACCCATAATACCTATATATATATATAATATTACCGGATTTTAGGGTAAACTAGTTTCTCCAAGGCCAAAATAGTTCTACGTATACCTACGCGATAGGATGAACTGCTATAGACTAGGCGAATATAGTCTAAGTCGGATAAGTAGGACAAACCAGTTTAGCCTAGGCTGTACTAGTTGGTCCTAGTAGTATGAATATGCACACACTAGGATAAACTGGGTATTGCCTAGTTAACATAATTAATTATGTATATAGGGTCCTTCTTAATATGCTGACACTTTTTTAAGGGGATGATCAGACCGTCAAACTGAACAACTTTCTCTACGGCACTAACATAAAAATCGCGAAAAAAAATCAGCTCTTCCATACAAAACTGCTAACCTACTCGAGCCAAATGTATGGGACAACGGATTTTACTTTCGATTTCGATGTTGGGCCAATAGAGAAAGTTGTTCAGTTTGATGGTCTGATCATACCCTTAAAAAAGTGTCAGCATATTAAGAAGGACTATATAGTACCTAGAGAAAAATGTAGAGGAACTTCTAGGGTAAAAAAATCATTTAAAAATACATACATAAGTACATAAGCTCACGACCGTATTCCCTTCCGGGGTGGTCAGATACTACCTAACAATTTTCAAGAATGAAAACTTTAAAGAACGTTAAAACGTTTAAGTCAAAGCGTCATGATCGCAGTGAGGGGTAAGTACCAGCCGCTGCGCAGGGACTGGCCCGCGCCCCCCCGCGCCTCAACTGAGTGCTTGTGGGTGTCGCTGCCCTTGCGCAGCGATAACAATAAACACTCGCATTATTTAAATATTGCATGTGTTTACATTCCTAAAGGCACAGGCTATAGGGATGCTATTACTTCGTTTTTCGATATTACTGGTAAACTTATTGTTGATAGACCCAATGACATATTTTTAATAACGGGTGATTTTAATATATCGCATGCTGAATGGAATGACCTTTGCCCGACTGATTTACTGTTGTTATCGAGCGGTAATCACGCTGTTCAATCATTACAGGATTTTTTATCATTTTCGAACTTGAGACAATACAATTGCATTTATAACATAAATAATCGCGTTTTAGACTTAGTTTTGTGTAGCGTAGAATGTTCCGTCGTGGGTTGTGATCAGCCTTTAACACCAGAGGACGTCCATCATAGATCAATAACTATAGATTTAAATTTGAACTACGTGCCACCATTGAAAGTGGCCGAGACGTACGTATTTAATTTTCGTAAAGCTAATTTTGAAGAAATTGATAATGCCCTTATGGGGATTGAATGGAGCACACTTTTCTCGACATGTTCAGACTTGGAGGAATGCGTCTTTGAGTTTTATGAAATTTTAAATAACTTGTTCCTCAGATTTGTTCCCCGACGCGACGTCTGCTTCGGTCCCAAAATTCGGATCCAGTTTGGTATAGTCTCCCTTTAAGAAAGGTGCTTAAAGAAAAACGTAAGTTTCATAAACTTTGGAAAATCTATCGGAACCCGCTAGATTATGAAAGCTTTAAAATCTTAAGGAAAAGAGCATCTAGAATGGAACGCGATTGCTACAATAATTATATAAAGTATTCTGAAAGTAAGATTAAGACCCATCCCAAATTTTTCTGGACTTTTGTCAAGGCACTTTTCCCAAATAATGGTCCACCACAAACCATGTCCTATAAAGGAAGCTCAGTTACCGGCGGGGAGCGGATCTGTAACTTATTTAACGAACATTTTCACTCAGTTTTTGAGACCCCAAATACAGAGCCACTTAATATTGACAGTCTAGAGCCCTGTCATAATGCAGTGTTGGATTTAAGTACCATCGAGATCACTCATGAACTTGTCTTAAAGTATCTGAAATCTGTTAATATTAATAAAGGAGCTGGTCCTGATGGTGTGCATCCGATAATAATTCAAAAATGTGCCTCGTCATTGGCATTGCCTGTCACTTTGATTTACAAAAAATCTCTTAGTGATGGTTGCGTACCGCGAATATGGAAGCAAGCGTTGATTACTCCCATTCCTAAAGGCGCAGTTAGTCAAGATATTGAAAAATATCGCCCCATTTCTAAATTATGTCAATTTGGCAAGATTCAGGAAAAAATTGTTACTGACCAGTTATCTAATGCGGTAAGACGTCACATTATACCGAATCAACACGGTTTTTATAGGGGTCGTAGTGTTGAAAGTAATCTACTGTTTTTCTGTGAATTTATACTCAATGCTATGAATGAAAAGTTTCAAGTCGACGCCGTGTATACCGATTTTTCAAAGGCTTTTGACAAAATTTGCCATAACACATTACTAAAGAAGCTTTGGCGACTCGGTATGCACGGTGATCTTTTCCGTTGGACGAAATCTTATATGGAGAATAGAAGTCAGGCTGTTGTACTGGGAGGTTTTACATCACAATATAAATATATATGTTCTGGGGTTCCGCAAGGATCCCATTTAGGACCTCTATTATTCATCCTTTACGTTAATGACATTTCTAAAAATATAAATAACTCAGAAATGGCACTTTATGCAGATGACACAAAAATTTTTAGGATTGTTAGAGGTGATACTGACTGTACAATTTTACAAAATGATCTCACTAATTTCGAAACTTTTTGTACCCAAAACAACCTTTTTTTGAATGCCGACAAATGCTTCGTTATCAGTTTTACCAGAAGGAGACAGCCTGTGCTTTTTGATTATAAACTCTGTAACAAAAATTTAACTAGAGTATCGCAGATTAGAGACCTCGGTGTCATTATGGACTCGAAACTTACTTTCGTGCCCCATATTGATAAAATCGTGAGTAAGTCCTATAGACAGCTTGGTTTTATTCTACGGGTAGGAAAACCTTTTAAAAGTCCCACCATATATAAACTCCTTTATAACAGTTACGTCCGTAGCAACTTAGAATTTGCATGTACAGTCTGGCATCCGTTTTATAGGAACCATAACGATAGAATTGAAAGGATACAGAAAAAATTCGTGAAATCTCTTGACTTCAGGACTGGTTTTTGTTATTCTGATTACGTAATATCCTCCAATAGACATAAAGTGGTATCACTAACTGACCGTCGTAACTATTTTGATGTTGTTATTCTTTATAAAATTATCCATAACATCATCGATGCCCCCGCACTATTACAAGATATAACTATCCGTGTACCTCGTAGACGTGAACGTACTTGTCGCAAGAAACCGTTATTCTCAGTAGCTAGGAGTAGTACTTGCTATGTTAGTAATAGTTTTATTAGACGTGCATGTAAATTATACAACGATAAACTTTGTGACGTTGATATCTTTAGTCTTTCTCTGGAATGCTTCAAAAAATCGTCTTTAAGAGCCATAACTAATGTACCTAATGAGTAAAAATTATGTGCTTATCTTTCTATTTGTACATTTTTATTTTCTCAAGTAAATGTACCTAATAACTAATATAGTACCTAACTAAGTAAAAAATGTGTGAGAGCTTAGTACGTCTCTCACATTAATATGCTATGGATAACGATATCCTTATGCTATGCTGGTGCTTGAGTGCCGAAGTCGGATACGGCCGAAGGAAATGAAACGGCTGAGAGATGCTGTTGTATCCACGTATATTCGAACACTGATTTGATATGATAAATGCTCTTAAAAAGTAATGTTAGCGCCCTATGTACGATGCACTTTTATCGAGGTCGCGAGAAGTCCGCGTTCAATGTCCAATGCTGTGCTGTGAACTAACATCTACCGATTGACCCCGATAATTGATGTACGTGCTTCGTACATATTGCCACTCAAAAGAAAGAAGCTAGAAGATAAAGAAGAATCTTTCTTAACCACCTACCTTGAAAGTTTCAATTGTTGGGTGTCATGCTTGTTAGTATGCGTAAGTAATTTAATAATAGTAAGTAAGTAATTTAGGGTCAATAAAAGACCAATAGGATTGATTTGATCTGTGGTAAGCAAAACTTTAAAAGTAGGTGATAATTAATAATTGTAAACATTTTGCTGATTGCATCAAAAACTGCAGGTACCTAAACAATTTACTGAATTAACTTACATTTGTAAAAACTATGTTACTCATTTTGCTAAATGTACATTTAAAAATTATGTAAAAATATGCTTAATGTACATGCATTGTACATCTTGCCAACTCAAAGAAGTAAATAAAAATCTCAAAATTAGAAATCCATTCGAATAAAAAAAATGCTAACGAGATAATAAAACAAAAATTGGAATTTGCTGTTGTAAAAAACTCTTAAAAAATGCTAAACTTTTAAATTATTATAAAACGTAAGCTTAATCATAGATAGGTACTTACTAAAAGGTACACGAATGCATTGGAACAGATTTTAAATTGCTATAAACACGTAGCTACTAAAGGGTTTTGAATCTGTTCCCGAAACATTTAAAATTTGTGTAAAAATATGAACTTGATCAATAATAAAAGATGTAAACGATTTTATAGAGATATCTACGACTATTGTAACATAGATTTCAAGGTGTCATGTAAATTTTATCGTAAGAAAATGTAAAAATAATGCTGATTACCTAAAACTAAATATAAACTCGATTCTGAGTTTAAAGTTTGCTAAAGAAATGCTGAACATGTAAGAATTGTTTAATACTCTACGTAACTTTGATAGTAGTTATAGTAACCCAAGTATAACTAAAAAATGCTGAATATGATAAAGTAAAAGTAAATGCTATAACTTATAACTTTGTACCCGTAGGTACTAATCGTATCAAATGTAAATATGCAAATAAAGAAAAAGTAACAATAAGAAATAAGTTTGTTCATAGTATATAACACGCTATAGAAATGCTGATTATGTTAGAGTAAAATAGATTTGACTGTTATTAAAATGTGCTGATCAAAGCACAAGTTATTGTTCAATTTCATGTTAGTAGGTAAGTATGCTAAATATAACTAGGTTAGTAACACATTGCTGCACAGATTATTGATACGGGCTGTTTTAGGTTTTTATAAAAACGTTATTAAAATGTCCTTTTCATTTTTACTGTAGGGCGGGCATATCTTTCGTGACGCGCACTCACGCCCTGCACTTGTTTCCCTTTGAAGAGCTTATGAAACCTTGTCGTCGGGTCATTCCGCATTGTCCTATGTTTTTCTATGAAGGAACCTTGCTTTATCACTCCATGGTATGGTTGGTTGCAACTGAGGTCCTTGCATCCCTTAACATCCTTCATAATTTGAGCCAATTTTTTGTAGCTTTTGGATAACTGCTCATCTTTCTCGAGCTGTCGCTCTCGTTGTTTGGGTTGTGCTCTGGCTTGCTTGTTTGATACTCTGATTGATTCAACCTTTTTTTTAATTGGCATGCTCACCACATTTCTACCGTTCTCCAACCGTCGAGTGCTTTTTCCATGTTTATCTGCACAATATTGTTGTGACGCCATTGTGAGTTGTGGATGGACGTTCATGTCTTTGGCTACCCAACACTTCGTCGGGATGTCGATGTTGTGCGTCAGCACGAGACAGTTGTCCTCATCTATTGATACGGATTTGTTCTGGACTTCTTTGTACGGTGGAGACTCGGGTTTGTTAGATGGTGGTGTTGGCGTTGGCGCTACTGATACCTCTTTGCTCGGCTCCTTTGTATCGGGACACATCTCGATGTTAAATATAATAGGCTGTCGTTGTCTCCCTTCCGACTCTTCAATTTTCTGTGCTTTTGACAGAGACGGATTGTTATAGGGGGTGTCATAATGTAAGTCATTGACCATTGGCCATTGAGCACCCCTGAATGTTGAACTCTTTCCTCTTGACCTAGATTGCTGTTGCTGTGTTGATGAGTGTAGTTTTGTATTCAATGCACGTTTGAACTGCTTGTATTCTACCTCTTTATTGCTGAATTCTACATAGTACGACTCGTCCGAACCTTCTAAGATCACATCAATTTGTAGATGTAGTTCGTCGATTGCGTCCCACCTTGACTCTAGGGATTTGAGTTTGTCTTCAATCTCCCACTTGTCGGAAATTGAGTCAATCTTAATGTTATTTGTTAACCTCTTGAATGCCCTAAAGTTGGCATACTGGGTCTGCTGTAACTCTGCTGCTTTAATATATTTAATGTTATACGATGTGATCGTACTGCGAGCGCCCTTGAACCACCCGCTCATAACTTCGATGATGTTCTCGGCGAAATACTGCTGGGTCGGATCCTCTATTTTAACTAACTCAGCGTCGTTACGCTGAGCCTCCGTCCATAATTCATCCAACCGTTCTACCCTTGCTTTCAGGTACTCGGTATTCTTCCTACTTTCAGAAAAATTGCTCTTAAAATTCGAGTAGATCCGTTTGATCTCATCCAGGATCTCAGCTTGACGTGCGATTAAGGTTTCCATACTTGATAGATAAAGCAAGATAAATGGATAGATCTTACTTGTGATTCTGGCACTTTACGCTGCGTCGATGCTCTGTTATGCTCATGCTGATTGATGCTCTGCTCTGCTGTGCTGCTATGATAATGCTCTGTTCTGCTGCTTTGCTATGCCACTCGCGATACTGTACAACCGCGGGGTCGCTAGTTCTTAAGGAAAGACCTAGGGTACAACTTTCTCGCGACGACGGCGGAAAAATAATCGAACCGAAGGTCCACGATCGAAGGACCAAAATAATGTGAGAGCTTAGTACGTCTCACACTGATATGCTAAATGCTAGTTGCTATGGATAACGATATCCTTATGCTTTGCTAAATGCTTGAGTGCCGACGTCGGATACGGCCGAAGGAAATGAAACGGCTGAGAGATGCTGTTGTACCCACGTATATTCTAACACTGATTTGATAATAATAAATGATCTTAAAAGGTAATGTAAGCGCCCTATGTACGATGCACTTTTATCGAGGTCGCGTGAAGTCCGCGTTCAATGTCCAATGCTGTGCTGTGAACTAACATCTACCGATTGACCCCGATAATTGATGTACGTGCTTCGTACATATTGCCACTCAAAAGAAAGAAGCTAGAACTAGAAGATAAAGAATAATCTTTCTTAACCACCTACTCTGAAAGTTTAATTGTTGTAAAGTTATCATAGTTTATGCTTTATGGCCAGTACACGAACTGCTGAGCTGTTAAACTTATTGTAAAACTTTAAAAGTAGGTGATAATTAATTATAAACATTTTGCTGATTGCACCCGAACACTAGGTGAACAATTTGCTGAATGTACAATATAAATATGTAAAAAATTGCTAAATGTGCATGCATTGCACATCTTGCCAACTCAAAGAAACAAATAAAAATCTCAACACAATCTATAGGAAGAAAAAGAAATGCTAACAAGATAATATAAAAAAATCAGAATTTGCTGTTTTAAAAAAAAAATCTTAGTAATCATAATCAAACAACCTGTAAATTATTATAACAATGTAAGCTTGATCGTAGCATAGATTTAAATACTACTAACGTCGTAGATAGGTATCTACTAAAGGGTATAAGAATGCATTTGCAACATATTTTAAATCGCTATAAACAAGTAGTAAAGGGTTTTGAATATGCTCCCTAAACATGTAAAATAATTGTAAAAATATAAACTTGTGAATAATAAAAGGTTATCTGTGATTGTTGTAAGAGAGATTTCAAGAGTGCTAACCATGTTAACGTTATCGTAAGAAAATGTAAAAAACTGCTGATTATCTAAAACTAAATAGACACTCGATTCCGAGTTTAAAGTATGCTAAAGAAATGCTAATTTTGCTAAACATGTAAAAATAGTACAATGATTTTAAGTAACTTTGAAAGTAGTTAATAGTAACGAAGTATCGAAAGTGCTGCTTATGTTATAACTATAACTTTTGACCGTACGTAGGTACTAATCGTATTTATCTAAATTAATGCAAATTACGAAATAGTTACAATAATTATTAAATTTGTTCATAGTGTAGTAGCACGGTATAAAAATGCTGGTTATGAATTAAATGTATAGACTTGACCGTAAGGGGAATGTGCTGATCAAAGCAAAAGTTATTATTAAATTTTAGGTTAGTAGGTAAGTATGCTAAAATGTTACTGGGTTAGTAAATGATCATTGTTCTACAACTTATTGAAATAGTTTTTTTTAAAAATTACGTGATTAAGATGCCCTTTTCATTTTAGGGCGGGCATATTTTTTGTAACGCGCACTCACACACTGCACTTGTTGCACCTTAAACAGTTTGTGAGACCATGTCATCAGGACATTACGCATTGCTTTATGATTTAGCCTGTAGGTATCTTGCTCGATTCCTAGACGGGGTAACTCACAACTGAGGTCTTTGTACCCCTTCAGTTCCTTCATATGAGCTATCGTCAAGTATTTGCGCGTGACCTGTTTGGAATTCGATGATACCTGCTCGTCTTTCTCGAACTTTCGCTCTAATTGTTTAAGTTTTGCTACGACTTGAGTGTTTGATGTCCCTGATTTTATTTCAAAACTTTGTTTGCTTGGCTTGCCCACCACGTTTCTACCATGCTCCAACCGTTTTGTACTCATGTGTACGCCATACTTCTCTGCGCAACATTGTTCTTTTGACGATGACGTCATTGCTACGTTTGGTTGATTGCTGCACTCCTCGACGTTATGCGTCGCTCCGTGGCACACTGCGTGCGACGGAGACTTGGGCGTGTCAGGTGCTGATGTTGGCGTTGGCGTTGTGAGCGAGAACGATACCTCTTTGCTCGGAACTTTTGTATCAGGAAAATATTCATTGTTAAACTGCGTTTGTGGTTGAGTATGGGGAAACATGCCAATGTTAAATATAGGCCTTGGTTGTCTCCTGTCACAATCTTCGATTTTCTGTGCTTTCGATAGATAAGGATTGTTATAGGGAGCTAGGCTAGGGGTTTCAGAGTTTAAGTCCCTAATCGTTGGCCATTGAGTATGATAGCCACTGATGTGTGTTGGAATCTCAATTTTTGACCTAGAATGCTGCTGCTGTATTGATGAATGTAGTTTCATATTCAATGCTCGTTTTAACTGCTCGAATTCCATCTCATTCATACCGAACTCTTCATAATATTTCTCGTCTGCACCCTCTAGAATCCCATCAATTTGTAAGTGTAATGTGTCAATCGCACCCCACCTTGACTCGAGCGATCTTAGTCTGTCCTCAATCTCCCATTTTTCGGAAGTGATATCGCTCCTAATATTATTCGTCAATCTTTTAAATGCTCTAAAATTGGCGTACTGGGTCTGCTGTAATTCTGCTGCTTTTATCTCTTTAAGCTTCAGTGTGATAGCTCTGCGAGCACCCTCGAACCAACCGGATAAAACTTCTATTATGTTCTCGGCGAAATACTGCTGGGTCGGATCCTCTATTTTAACTAACTCAGCGTCGTTACGCTGAACCTCCGTCCATAATTCATCCAACCGTTCTACCCTTGCTTTCAGGTACTCGGTATTCTTCCTACTTTCAGAAAAATTGCTCTTAAAATTCGAGTAGATCCGTCTGATCTCATCCAGGATCTCAGCTTGACGTGCGATTAAGGTTTCCATAGTTGATAGATAAAGCAAGATAAATGGATAGATCTTACTTGTGATTCTGGTACTTTACGCTGCGTCGATGCTCTGCTATGTTCATGTTATGTAAATGATATGCTCTATACACCCAACTTCTCTTGCTGTGGTGAGTTGGTATGTTATGCTCATACACCCAGCTCCTCTGACTGCGGCGTGTTTGATATTGCTATGCTATACACCCAGCTCCTCTGACTGTGGTGTTTTTGGTATGCTTTGCTCTATGCACCCAGCTCCTCTGGCAGTGGTGTGTTGGTATGCTATGCTCTATGCACCCAGCTCCTCTGGCTGTGGTGTGTTGGTATGCTATGCTATACACCCAGCTCCTCTGGCAGTGGTGTGTTGGTATGCTATGCTCTATGCACCCAGCTCCTCTGGCTGTGGTGTGTTGGTATGCTATGCTATACACCCAGCTCCTCTGGCAGTGGTGTGTTGGTATGCTATGCTCTATGCACCCAGCTCCTCTGGCTGTGGTGTGTTGGTATGCTATGCTATACACCCAGTTACTCTGGCTGTGATGTGTTTGACCTGTTGTGGTCTACACACCCCGCTGCTCTGACATTCGTTAGTGTGTTTGCTATGATATGTTCTGTATAAATAAACGTAATGATATTCTTCATAGACCGAGCTATTCTGGCCACGGTCTTGCTAATATAAAGCGCTGTTTTTAATATAAGTAGGTACTTTAAATATTGTTCAAATCCCGCTGCTCTTGCTGTGTGTATGTTACTGTGAAAATCATACTATCTCATTCTTCTTCATCTCTACGTATTCTAGCGAATTCCTGCTCGCTGAATTCTTCCCAGTCTAAGAGAGAATCTTCCCACTCTAATCGAATATACAAGTCTGATGATGTGTAGTCAATAGTCTTGCTGTTAGTGTTTATTAAATGGAAAGATCTTACTTGCGCTTCTCGAATACGTGCTCATGCTCGGACTGGGCTGCTATTCTGCTATGCTGCTTTTCTGTATTGCTGCTCTGCTGTATTGCTGCTCTGCTTGCTGCTCTGCTATACCACTCGCGATACTGTACAACCGCGGGGTCGCTAGTTCTTAAGGAAAGACCTAGGGTACAACTTTCTCGCGACGACGGCGGAAAAATAATCGAACCGAAGGTCCACGATCGAAGGACCAAAATAATGTGAGAGCTTAGTACGTCTCTCACACTAATATGCTAAATGATATGCTGTGGATAATGATATCCTTATGCTATGCTGGTGCTTGAGTGCCGAAGTCGGATACGGCCGAAGGAAATGAAACGGCTGAGAGATGCTGTTGTATCCACGTATATTCGAACACTGATTTGATATGATAAATGCTCTTAAAAAGTAATGTTAGCGCCCTATGTACGATGCACTTTTATCGAGGTCGCGAGAAGTCCGCGTTCAATGTCCAATGCTGTGCTGTGAACTAACATCTACCGATTGACCCCGATAATTGATGTACGTGCTTCGTACAAAATGTTTGTTAAATCTTTGTTATATTTTCTTTTTTTTTTATAATAGGGTTGCGTTGATTCAGTGATTAAACTAGTAAACAAATATTATAATTTACTAAACTTAAGTATAATATAGGGAACTCAATGTCTGTAAGTGTATCTTAAAACCAAAATTTAATGTTTTTTAAGTGACTGTTTGTTTCTTCAATAAATAAATAAAAAAAAAAAAAAAAATTTAAGAATGTAGTTGTAGTTGTGCTCACATTTATCAATTTAAGCTTCAGGATATACAGGGTGTAACAAAACACCCTAGTAATACTTAAGGGGGTGCTTCAGACCATCAAACTGAACAACTTTCACTATGGAGCCAACATCGAGAAATAATAAAAAAAATCAGCTGTCCCATACAAAACTTCGTACCGAGCGACTCGACTAAAATGTATGGGACAGCTGATTTTTTAAATTATTTTTCGGTGTTGGCTCCATAGTGAAAGTTGTTCAGTTTGATGGTCTGAACTACCCCCTTAAATATTACTAGGGTGTTTTGTTACACCCTGTAATTGTCAGGTGGTGAGAGGTGGTTAGCCTTTTGCCTACACAGAAACCGCATAAGAAACCTTCAATCCCTTAGTCCCCTAGTACTAGGGGAAGACACCCACGGGAAGAATTGGGGTGGTCCATACTAGCATTGCAGAATAAAATATACTTGCACTTCCACTCTGGTGTCTTATACCTAAATAATGTTATTTTGTCCAGTGGCGAAGGTTACCTATGCAAATAAAATCTCATCGGATCGATTAGTTAGATTTACTAATGATGTCTCTAAAAATGTTGATTCTATTGTGTTTGTTGATTCACTTGATTTATATTGTGAGTGACACACAGACCAGTGTGGAGTGATATGAACAGAACACGATGACCTTTTGCTACCGAGGTTAGTGAGTTGAAGATTATTTTAACTTACAAAATGGTTTCACTGTTGGGTATTCACAGAGTACCATTTCACTATTTTTTTAATAACAAAATGATAGTATAATAAGTCGAAATATATCTTATTTCATAAACAGTTTCAAGGTAAAATTGCATTGTTGTTGTTTTTGATAAAATGTAATTAAAACATATCTTGGTGGTGGTAGAAAGTGATTCTATAATATTCTATACAGGGTGTAACAAAACACCCAAGTAATACTTAAGGGGGTGCTTCAGACCATCAAACTGAACAACTTTCACTATGGAGCCAACATCGAGAAAAAATAAAAAAGTCAGCTGTCCCATACAAAAGTGCAGTACCGACTCGACTAAAATGTATGGGACAGCTGATTTTTTTTATTTTTTCTCGACGTTGGCTCCATAGTGGAAGTTGTTCAGTTTGATGGTCTGAAGCACCCCCTTAAGTATTACTAGGGTGTTTTGTTACACCCTGTATAGTATGTTCGTAATAGTATAATAGTTAGTTGCATGCAATTTTGTGAAAACAAATTCTTATATTCTTGAATTTTTTGCTCTGTTAACCACTAAATATTGTTTTCATAAATAAAATATGCGAATCAGGGCAAAAGATTGCATAATAATTTGTTTGCAGCACAGTGTGTTAAATAATCTTGCATTCATCGTTTATTTCTTAGATTACTTCGATAAGCATAAAATGACGCATGTTTGAAATACCTAACGAATCTGTGTACTTAATATTTTTTTCATTCAAGTTACACTTTGTTGAAATATTAACACCAATAATGTGATAATTGGACGAGATAACTAAAACTAACCTTGATGACCTGTTGACCAGGATCCGAAAAGAACACTTCCTTAACTCTCTTCTTGAGTGGAATAGAATTATACTCCGCCTTCTCCTGCCAAATGAGACGGTTATTGAAACTCGTGCCCACTATGAGATCCTTGCATTGACTGACAGCAATGCATGAGAGCAGAACAATTAGCAAAACGGGAGTGGTCTTCATTTTATATCGCGTGTGTCCTACAAGCGTGTATGTTACTTGGTCAATCGCGATCGACTGTGGACTGGTTAATATTCAAATAGCCTCCACAAACAGTGAGTCAAGAACTTGTTTACCTTATACCTAGTGAGTAAGCGGAAAAAACTTATTATTTTGATAGGGACCTCTCTGACGGTTCAACCACAATAGGGAACACGTTCATAATACAAGTACTCTACTTGCCGTGTGAATAGGTACTTAATAAGGCAGGAATGAGGTCATGTCATGTGAAGATGGACAACGTTTTGTTGTCAACTTTAGAATTACTTTGCAAGGTTGTTGTTACCTTTATATGAGTAGGCATATTAAAGTTATGTGTGATATTTTTCAGTGATTTATGAGTAGGTTAAAAATATTGTACTGATTCGTATATTGTTTGATTAGGTACAGAAGCATTTATTAGTCAAGATTATCTGGGTTTTTGCTATGCTTTCGGCCTCTGAGTGGAATTGAATGTCAACCAACCTAATGTCAACCACATTATTTCATCATTTTGCAAAGCACGTCTTGTATATCCTTGAACAACATTTATTATGGCAAACAAAAATGCGTGACTCAAATAATTCTAGTCAAGTAAGTCAGTATCTGACCATTTTCCTTAATCAAAAAGAATCGCATATTATCATAGTTCAAAATATTCTTGTTGATAATCACATGTTTAAATTAAACTGCTATAGAGCCAATGCGACAAGCATAAATTGAACAGGGGGTCTACTCCGGGATTCGAACTTCGCAATTGCGTGAGCATTTTTGTTCCAATGTCAACTCTATTCCAATGAAGTGCGGACCGAAACAGTGGCGATACAGCGAACATCGAAAGTGCGGGTACAGGGCCAGGGCCTCTACCCGTACATTCGAACTTCACAATTGCGTGAACGTTTTCGTTCCAACCAATGTCAACTTTATTATAATGAAGTGCGGACCGAAACAGTGGCGATATAGCGAACATCGAAAGTGCGGGTACAGGGCCAGGGCCTCTACCCGTACATTCGAACTTCACAATTTCGTGAACGTTTTCGTTCCAACCAATGTCAACTTTATTATAATGAAGTGCAGACCGAAACAGTGGCGATATAGCGAACATCGAAAGTGCGGGTACAGGGCCAGGGCCTCTACCCGTACATTCGAACTTCACAATTGCGTGAACGTTTTCGTTCCAACCAATGTCAACTTTATTATAATGAAGTGCGGACCGAAACAGTGGCGATATATCGAACATCGAAATTCCGGGTACAGCCAGCCAGTCCTAGTACCTATTGTTTACATGTTGTAAACGGAAATGTTGCTAGCAAAAAACCTGTCACAATAGATCTCACGTTTGCCTTTTTTACGAGCCCAGTGCGCCCAGTTAGCTTAGTATCTGATGCTTGGGCCTGGTAAAAACTAAATGCGAAAATAACTGACTACTTATCTTCGGGCGAATTTTCTGTAACGCCAGCCAGCAGCTCTGAGCATAATTTATTTCCTGCGAAGAAGCAAAGTATGCCGCCGAAGCAAGCCAAGAGCGTTTGTACACATTAACGCGGCGCAGCTCATGAAAAATCGCTTAGGAAAGAAGCTACGAAGCTCGGTTCGGAAGGGTATATTGCATGTACGTGCTTTTTATCCTTTTTGCATACTGAGGTTGATTTAAAGCCGCCGCCGCTGCTCTCAATGTCGGGTGAGTGTTTAATATAATAATTATACTATATAAAGCTCGATCCCCACTGACTGATTGACAGATCATGTTCTCCGGGTTCCACCCCAGGAGCGTGGAAAAGCAGTAGGGGTTCGTACTCGGGGTGCCCCCGAGACCCAGGGAAAACTCCGACTTTCTCCGAAGGTCGACTCCTCCTCGATGTGGTCGACGGCCAGCGGAAACTATGACAGATGGGGGTATGGACCTTTAACAAATGTCATAGAGGACCATGGGCAGATTTGAGTGCCGACGAGAAAAAAAAAAAAAAACGAAATTCAAGATGGCCGCCATACAAATTTCAAACGCCCGTAACTTTTAACCGGTAGGAGATAAGTACAGGGTGTTTGAACAAATGTCATAGCGACCGAGGTCAGCTATATGGATGACGTCATGAAAATCCAAGATGGCGGATAAAGGATGATGGCCATTTTTTAAGTTGCTCCGAACCGACCGAAAATTTGTATCCGGGGGTTTTTAGGGTCCCCAATTCCAAATATGAAATCCATTTTTTTTTATCTTCATTTTTCGAGGGGGTCGCCATACAATTTTTTTTTTCGGCGAGCCCGAAGGGCGAGCCCAAGTACCTAAATGCGAGCCCGAAGGGCGAGCCAAGTTAGCGAGCCCGAAGGGCGAGCTAAGCGATCGATGGCGAGGCCGAAGGCCGAGCTACGCGTAGGCGCGTGCGCCGAAGCGTCCACGGTGATCACCATCCATTTCCCTTTTCCCGTGTAATTTTTGCGAGGCCGCAGGCCGAGCCGAGCGCGAGGCCGAAGGCCGAGCTACGCGTAGGAGCGAAGCTCCGAAGCGTCCCCCCTGGAAGCCTGGTGGACCTGGTCTCCGGGGTCAGTCTGCCGCCAAGCGAGCCGCAGGCCGAGCCCCGCTCGGCCTGCGCGAGCTTGGCAGGCAGGCTGACCCCGGAGACCAGGTCCACCAGGTTTCCAGGCGGTACGGCCCGCCCCAACCCCAACCGAACGAGGTGTGGCGCCTCCACCCCCAAACGTCAAGTTTCTCAGTCACCTTCTCAACCTTCCCTTCCCCTTTTTTCAGCAAAATTTTAAACTCCAAATCCTAAAACTATGCGTTAACTGCTACTACTCCCCCCTCCCCCTCTTTTCCTTTTCCTGACCGACTTCTTCTTCTGACTCTGAAAATTTAAGTCCAAAAGCCAACACGCCCCATTCGCGGCGACGCCGCCATACACCGCGGGCTGCAAGCCCGCGGCACAGAGCAAAACACTAGTTATACTATATAAAGCTCGATCCCCACTCATTGACAGATCAAGTTCTCCGGGTTCCCCCCCAGGAGCGTGGAAAAGCAGTAGGGGGTCGTACTCGGGGTGCCTTCGAGACCCAGGGAAAACTTCGACTTTCTTCGAAGGTCGACTCCTCCTAGATGTGGTCAACGGCCAGCGGAAACTATGACAGATGGGGGTATGGACCTTTAACAAATGTCATAGAGGAGCATGGGCAGATTCGAGTGCCGACGAGAAAAAAAAAAAAAAACGAATTCAAGATGGCCGCCATACAAATTTCAAACGCCTGTATCTTTTAACCGGTAGGAGATAAGTACAGGGTGTTTGAACAAATGTCATAGCGACCGAGGTCAGCTATATGGATGACGTCATGAAAATCCAAGATGGCGGATAAAGGATGATGGCCATTTTTCAAGTTGCTCCGAACCGACCGAAAATTTGTATCCGGGGGTTTTTAGGGTCCCCGATTCCAAATATGAAATCCATATTTTTTTATCTTCATTTTTCGAGGGGGTCGCCATACAATTTTTTTTACCGGCGAGCCCGAAGGGCGAGCCCAAGTACCTAAATGCGAGCCCGAAGGGCGAGCCAAGTTAGCGAGCCCGAAGGGCGAGCTAAGCGATCGATGGCGAGGCCGAAGGCCGAGCTACGCGTAGGCGCGTGCGCCGAAGCGTCCACGGTGATCACCATCCATTTCCCTTTTCCCGTGTAATTTTTGCGAGGCCGCAGGCCGAGCCGAGCGCGAGGCCGAAGGCCGAGCTACGCGTAGGAGCGAAGCTCCGAAGCGTCCCCCCTGGAAGCCTGGTGGACCTGGTCTCCGGGGTCAGTCTGCCGCCAAGCGAGCCGCAGGCCGAGCCCCGCTCGGCCTGCGCGAGCTTGGCAGGCAGGCTGACCCCGGAGACCAGGTCCACCAGGTTTCCAGGCGGTACGGCCCGCCCCAACCCCAACCGAACGAGGTGTGGCGCCTCCACCCCCAAACGTCAAGTTTCTCAGTCACCTTCTCAACCTTCCCTTCCCCTTTTTTTTAGCAAAATTTACAACTCCAAAACCAAAAACCAGGAGTAAAACTGCTACTACTCCCCCCTCCCCCTCTTTTCCTTTTCCTGACCGACATCTTCTTCAGACACTGAAAACTAAAGTCCAAAAGCCAACACGCCCCATTCGCGGCGACGCCGCCATACACCGCGGGCTGCAAGCCCGCGGCACAGAGCAAAACACTAGTTATTATACTATATAAAGCTCGATCCCCACTGATTGACAGATCATGTTCTCCGGGTTCCGCCCCAGGAGCGTGGAAAAGCAGTAGGGGGTCGTACTCGGGGTGACCTCGAGACCCAGGGAAAACTTCGACTTCCTTCGAAGGTCGACTCCTCCTCGATGTGGTCAACGGCCAGCGGAAACCATGACAGATGGGGGTATGGGCCTCAAACAAATGTCATAGAGGAGCATGGGCAGATTTGAGTGGCGACAAAAAAAAAAAAAAAAACGCAATTTAAGATGGCCGCCATACAAATTTCAAACGCCTGTATCTTTTAACCGGTAGGAGATAAGTACAGGGTGTTTGAACAAATGTCATAGCGACCGAGGTCAGCTATATGGATGACGTCATGAAAATCCAAGATGGCGGATAAAGGATGATGGCCATTTTTCAAGTTGCTCCGAACCGACTGAAAATTTGTATCGGTGGGTTTTTAGGGTCCCCGATTCCAAATATGAAATCCATTTTTTTTTATCTTCATTTTTCGAGGGGGTCGCCATACAATTTTTTTTTTCGGCGAGCCCGAAGGGCGAGCCCAAGTACCTAAATGCGAGCCCGAAGGGCGAGCCAAGTTAGCGAGCCCGAAGGGCGAGCTAAGCGATCGATGGCGAGGCCGAAGGCCGAGCTACGCGTAGGCGCGTGCGCCGAAGCGTCCACGGTGATCACCATCCATTTCCCTTTTCCCGTGTAATTTTTGCGAGGCCGCAGGCCGAGCCGAGCGCGAGGCCGAAGGCCGAGCTACGCGTAGGAGCGAAGCTCCGAAGCGTCCCCCCTGGAAGCCTGGTGGACCTGGTCTCCGGGGTCAGTCTGCCGCCAAGCGAGCCGCAGGCCGAGCCCCGCTCGGCCTGCGCGAGCTTGGCAGGCAGGCTGACCCCGGAGACCAGGTCCACAAGGTTTCCAGGCGGTACGGCCCGCCCCAACCCCAACCGAACGAGGTGTGGCGCCTCCACCCCCAAACGTCAAGTTTCTCAGTCACCTTCTCAACCTTCCCTCCCCTTTTTTCAGCAAAATTTACAACTCCTACTCCAAAAACCATGAGTAAAACTGCTACTACTCCCCCCTCCCCCTCTTTTCCTTTACCATACCGACTTCTTCTTCAGACACTGAAAATTAAGTCCAAAACAATACCCCCCCCCCATTCGCGGCGACGCCGCCATACACCGCGGGCTGCAAGCCCGCGGCACAGAGCAAAACACTAGTTATACTATATAAAGCTCGTTCCCCACTGACCCAGTGACAGATCAAGTTCTCCGGGTTCCCACCCAGGACCGTGGAAAAGCAGTAGAGGGTCGTACTCGGGGTGCCCCCGAGACCCAGGGAAAACTTCGACTTCCTTCGAAGGTCGACTCCTCCTCGGTGTGGTCAACGGCCAGCGGAAACCATAACAGATGGGGGTATGGACCTTTAACAAATGTCATAGAGGAGCATGGGCAGATTTGAGTGCCGACGAAAAAATTAAAAAAAAACGAAATTCAAGATGGCCGCCATACAAATTTCAAACGCCCGTAACTTTTAACCGGTACGAGATAAGTACAGGGTGTTTGAACAAATGTCATAGCGACCGAGGTCAGCTATATGGATGACGTCATGAAAATCCAAGATGGCGGATAAAGGATGATGGCCATTTTTCAAGTTGCTCCGAACCGACCGAAAATTTGTATCCGGAGGTTTTTAGGGTCCCCGATTCCAAATATGAAATCCATTTTTTTTATCTTCATTTTTCGAGGGGGTCGCTATACAATTTTTTTTTTCGGCGAGCCCGAAGGGCGAGCCCAAGTACCTAAATGCGAGCCCGAAGGGCGAGCCAAGTTAGCGAGCCCGAAGGGCGAGCTAAGCGATCGATGGCGAGGCCGAAGGCCGAGCTACGCGTAGGCGCGTGCGCCGAAGCGTCCACGGTGATCACCATCCATTTCCCTTTTCCCGTGTAATTTTTGCGAGGCCGCAGGCCGAGCCGAGCGCGAGGCCGAAGGCCGAGCTACGCGTAGGAGCGAAGCTCCGAAGCGTCCCCCCTGGAAGCCTGGTGGACCTGGTCTCCGGGGTCAGTCTGCCGCCAAGCGAGCCGCAGGCCGAGCCCCGCTCGGCCTGCGCGAGCTTGGCAGGCAGGCTGACCCCGGAGACCAGGTCCACCAGGTTTCCAGGCGGTACGGCCCGCCCCAACCCCAACCGAACGAGGTGTGGCGCCTCCACCCCCAAACGTCAAGTTTCTCAGTCACCTTCTCAACCTTCCCTTCCCCTTTTTTCAGCAAAATTTAGAACTCCAACACCAAAAACCATGAGTAAAACTGCTACTACTCCCCCCTCCCCCTCTTTTCCTTTTCCTGTCCAACATCTTCTTCAGACACTGAAAACCTAAGTCCAAAACAATACCCCCCCCATTCGCGGCGACGCCGCCATACACCGCGGGCTGCAAGCCCGCGGCACAGAGCAAAACACTAGTTATACTATATAAAGCTCGATCCCCACTGATTGACAGATCATGTTCTCCGGGTTCCTCCCCAGGAGCGTGGAAAAGCAGTAGGGGGTCGTACTCGGGGTGCCTCCGAGACCCAGGGAAAACTTCGACTTCCTCCGAAGGTCGACTCCTCCTCGATGTGGTCGACGGCCAGCGGAAACCATGACAGATGGGGGTATGGACCTTTAACAAATGTCATAGAGGAGCATGGGCAGATTTGAGTGCCGACGAAAAAAAAAAAAAAAAAACGAAATTCAAGATGGCGCCATACAAATTTCAAACGCCTGTATCTTTTAACCGGTAGGAGATAAGTACAGGGTGTTTGAACAAATGTCATAGCGACCGAGGTCAGCTATATGGATGACGTCATGAAAATCCAAGATGGCGGATAAAGGATGATGGCCATTTTTCAAGTTGCTCCGAACCGACCGAAAATTTGTATCGGGGGGTTTTTGGGGTCCCGTATTCCAAATATGAAATCCATTTTTTTTTATCTTCATTTTTCGAGGAGGTCGCCATACAAATATTTTTTTGGGCGAGCCCGAAGGGCGAGCTGCGTGACCGAGGCCGCAGGCCGAGATGTTCAAGTACCTTAATGCGAGCCCGAAGGGCGAGCCAAGTTAGCGAGCCCGAAGGGCGAGCTAAGCGATCGATGGCGAGGCCGAAGGCCGAGCTACGCGTAGGCGCGTGCGCCGAAGCGTCCACGGTGATCACCATCCATTTCCCTTTTCCCGTGTAATTTTTGCGAGGCCGCAGGCCGAGCCGAGCGCGAGGCCGAAGGCCGAGCTACGCGTAGGAGCGAAGCTCCGAAGCGTCCCCCCTGGAAGCCTGGTGGACCTGGTCTCCGGGGTCAGTCTGCCGCCAAGCGAGCCGCAGGCCGAGCCCCGCTCGGCCTGCGCGAGCTTGGCAGGCAGGCTGACCCCGGAGACCAGGTCCACCAGGTTTCCAGGCGGTACGGCCCGCCCCAACCCCAACCGAACGAGGTGTGGCGCCTCCACCCCCAAACGTCAAGTTTCTCAGTCACCTTCTCAACCTTCCCTTCCCCTTTTTTCAGCAAAATTAAAACTCCACAACCAAAAAACCATGCGTTAACTGCTACTACTCCCCCCTTCCCCTCTTTTCCTTTTCCTGACCGACTTCTTCTTCAGACACTGAAAATGTAAGTCCAAACAGGACTCCCCCCATTCGCGGCGACGCCGCCATACACCGCGGGCTGCAAGCCCGCGGCACAGAGCAAAACACTAGTTATACTATATAAAGCTCGATCCCCACTCACTGACTGACCCAGTGACAGATCATGTTCTCCAGGTTCCCCCCCCGGACCGTGGAAAAGCATTAGGGGGTCGTACTCGGGGTGCCCCCGAGACCCAGGGAAAACTTCGACTTCCTTCGAAGGTCGACTCCTCCTCGGTGTGGTCAACGGCCAGCGGAAACCATGACGGATGGGGGTATGGGCCTCAAACAAATGTCATAGAGGACCATGGGCAGATTTGAGTGCCGACGAAAAAAAAAAAAAAACTCAATTCAAGATGGCCGCCATACAAATTTCAAACGCCCGTATCTTTTAACTGGTAGGAGATAAGTACAGGGTGTTTGAACAAATGTCATAGCGACCGAGGTCAGCTATATGGATGACGTCATGAAAATCCAAGATGGCGGATAAAGGATGATGGCCATTTTTCAAGTTGCTCCGAACCGACCGAAAATTTGTATCCGGGGGTTTTTAGGGTCCCCGATTCCAAATATGAAATCCATTTTTTTTTATCTTCATTTTTCGAGGGGGTCGCCATACAATTTTTTTTTTCGGCGAGCCCGAAGGGCGAGCCCAAGTACCTAAATGCGAGCCCGAAGGGCGAGCCAAGTTAGCGAGCCCGAAGGGCGAGCTAAGCGATCGATGGCGAGGCCGAAGGCCGAGCTACGCGTAGGCGCGTGCGCCGAAGCGTCCACGGTGATCACCATCCATTTCCCTTTTCCCGTGTATTTTTTGCGAGGCCGCCGGCCGAGCCGACCGCGAGGCCGAAGGCCGAGCTACGCGTAGGAGCGAAGCTCCGAAGCGTCCCCCCTGGAAGCCTGGTGGACCTGGTCTCCGGGGTCAGTCTGCCGCCGAGCGAGCCGCAGGCCGAGCCCCGCTCGGCCTGCGCGAGCTTGGCAGGCAGGCTGACCCCGGAGACCAGGTCCACCAGGTTTCCAGGCGGTACGGCCCGCCCCAACCCCAACCGAACGAGGTGTGGCGCCTCCACCCCCAAACGTCAAGTTTCTCAGTCACCTTCTCAACCTTCCCTTCCCCTTTTTTCAGCAAAATTTAGAACTCCTACTCCAAAAAACCATGAGTAAAACTGCTACTTCTCCCCCCTCCCCCTCTTTTCCTTTTCCTGACCGACATCTTCTTCTGACACTGAAAACTAAAGTCCACAAACAACGTCTCCCCATTCGCGGCGACGCCGCCATACACCGCGGGCTGCAAGCCCGCGGCACAGAGCAAAACACTAGTTATACTATATAAAGCTCGATCCCCACTCATTGACAGATCAAGTTCTCCGGGTTCCCCCCCAGGACCGAGGAAAAGCAGTAGGGGGTCGTACTCGGGGTAACCCCGAGACCCAGGGAAAACTTCAACTTCCTTCGAAGGTCGACTCCTCCTCGATGTGGTCAACGGCCAGCGGAAACTATGACAGATGGGGGTATGGGCCTCAAACAAATGTCATAGAGGAGCATGGGCAGATTTGAGTGGCGACGAAAAAAAAAAAAAAAACGAAATTCAAGATGGCGCCATACAAATTTCAAACGCCTGTATCTTTTAACCGGTAGGAGATAAGTACAGGGTGTTTGAACAAATGTCATAGCGACCGAGGTCAGCTATATGGATGACGTCATGAAAATCCAAGATGGCGGATAAAGGATGATGGCCATTTTTCAAGTTGCTCCGAACCGACCGAAAATTTGTATCTGGGGGTTTTTAGGGTCCCCGATTCCAAATATGAAATCCATTTTTTTTATCTTCATTTTTCGAGGGGGTCGCCATACAATTTTTTTTTTCGGCGAGCCCGAAGGGCGAGCCCAAGTACCTAAATGCGAGCCCGAAGGGCGAGCCAAGTTAGCGAGCCCGAAGGGCGAGCTAAGCGATCGATGGCGAGGCCGAAGGCCGAGCTACGCGTAGGCGCGTGCGCCGAAGCGTCCACGGTGATCACCATCCATTTCCCTTTTCCCGTGTAATTTTTGCGAGGCCGCAGGCCGAGCCGAGCGCGAGGCCGAAGGCCGAGCTACGCGTAGGAGCGAAGCTCCGAAGCGTCCCCCCTGGAAGCCTGGTGGACCTGGTCTCCGGGGTCAGTCTGCCGCCAAGCGAGCCGCAGGCCGAGCCCCGCTCGGCCTGCGCGAGCTTGGCAGGCAGGCTGACCCCGGAGACCAGGTCCACCAGGTTTCCAGGCGGTACGGCCCGCCCCAACCCCAACCGAACGAGGTGTGGCGCCTCCACCCCCAAACGTCAAGTTTCTCAGTCACCTTCTCAACCTTCCCTTCCCCTTTTTTCAGCAAAATTTTAAACTCCAAATCCTAAAACCATGCGTTAACTGCTACTACTCCCCCCTCCCCCTCTTTTCCTTTTCCTGACCGACTTCTTCTTCAGACACTGAAAATGTAAGTCCAAACAGGACTCCCCCCATTCGCGGCGACGCCGCCATACACCGCGGGCTGCAAGCCCGCGGCACAGAGCAAAACACTAGTTATACTATATAAAGCTCGATCCCCACTGACTGACTGACTGACCCAGTGACAGATCATGTTCTCCAGGTTCCCCCCCCGGACCGTGGAAAAGCATTAGGGGGTCGTACTCGGGGTGCCCCCGAGACCCAGGGAAAACTTCGACTTCCTTCGAAGGTCGACTCCTCCTCGATGTGGTCAACGGCCAGCGGAAACTATGACAGATGGGGGTATGGACCTTTAACAAATATCATAGAGGAGCATGGGCAGATTTGAGTGCCGACGAGAAAAAAAAAAAAAAACGAATTCAAGATGGCCGCCATACAAATTTCAAACGCCTATATCTTTTAACCGGTAGGAGATAAGTACAGGGTGTTTGAACAAATGTCATAGCGACTGAGGTCAGCTATATGGATGACGTCATGAAAATCCAAGATGGCGGATAAAGGATGATGGCCATTTTTCAAGTTGCTCCGAACCGACCGAAAATTTGTATCCGGGGGTTTTTAGGGTCCCCGATTCCAAATATGAAATCCATTTTTTTTTATCTTCATTTTTCGAGGGGGTCGCCATACAATTTTTTTTTTCGGCGAGCCCGAAGGGCGAGCCCAAGTACCTAAATGCGAGCCCGAAGGGCGAGCCAAGTTAGCGAGCCCGAAGGGCGAGCTAAGCGACCGATGGCGAGGCCGAAGGCCGAGCTACGCGTAGGCGCGTGCGCCGAAGCGTCCACGGTGATCACCATCCATTTCCCTTTTCCCGTGTAATTTTTGCGAGGCCGGAGGCCGAGCCGAGCGCGAGGCCGAAGGCCGAGCTACGCGTAGGAGCGAAGCTCCGAAGCGTCCCCCCTGGAAGCCTGGTGGACCTGGTCTCCGGGGTCAGTCTGCCGCCAAGCGAGCCGCAGGCCGAGCCCCGCTCGGCCTGCGCGAGCTTGGCAGGCAGGCTGACCCCGGAGACCAGGTCCACCAGGTTTCCAGGCGGTACGGCCCGCCCCAACCCCAACCGAACGTGGTGTGGCGCCTCCACCCCCAAACGTCAAGTTTCTCAGTCACCTTCTCAACCTTCCCTTCCCCTTTTTTCAGCAAAATTTACAACTCCACAACCAAAAAACCATGCGTTAACTGCAACTACTCCCCCCTCCCCCTCTTTTCCTTTTCCTGACCGACATCTTCTTCTGACTCTGAAAATTTAAGTCCAAAACACTGCCCCCATTCGCGGCGACGCCGCCATACACCGCGGGCTGCAAGCCCGCGGCACAGAGCAAAACACTAGTTATACTATATAAAGCTCGATCCCCACTGATTGACAGATCATGTTCTCCGGGTTCCGACCCAGGAGCGTGGAAAAGCAGTAGGGGGTCGTACTCGGGGTGCCCCCGAGACCCAGGGAAAACTTCGACTTCCTTCGAAGGTCGACTCCTCCTCGATGTGGTCAACGGCCAGCGGAAACCATGACAGATGGGGGTATGGACCTCAAACAAATGTCATAGAGAACCATGGGCAGATTTGAGTGCCGACGAAAAAAAAAAAAAAAACTCAATTCAAGATGGCCGCCATACAAATTTCAAACGCCCGTATCTTTTAACCGGTAGGAGATAAGTACAGGGTGTTTGAACAA
Organism: Agonopterix subpropinquella; assembly: GCA_922987775.1. Taxonomy (NCBI): domain Eukaryota; kingdom Metazoa; phylum Arthropoda; class Insecta; order Lepidoptera; family Depressariidae; genus Agonopterix; species Agonopterix subpropinquella. The sequence continues at coordinate 14,569,758 of OV277703.1, read as the reverse complement.
ATGTCATAGCGACCGAGGTCAGCTATATGGATGACGTCATGAAAATCCAAGATGGCGGATAAAGGATGATGGCCATTTTTCAAGTTGCTCCGAACCGACCGAAAATTTGTATCCAGGGGTTTTTAGGGTCCCCGATTCCAAATATGAAATCCATTTTTTTTTATCTTCATTTTTCGAGGGGGTCGCCATACAATTTTTTTTTTCGGCGAGCCCGAAGGGCGAGCCCAAGTACCTAAATGCGAGCCCGAAGGGCGAGCTAAGCGATCGATGGCGAGGCCGAAGGCCGAGCTACGCGTAGGCGCGTGCGCCGAAGCGTCCACGGTGATCACCATCCATTTCCCTTTTCCCGTGTAATTTTTGCGAGGCCGCAGGCCGAGCCGAGCGCGAGGCCGAAGGCCGAGCTACGCGTAGGAGCGAAGCTCCGAAGCGTCCTCCCTGGAAGCCTGGTGGACCTGGTCTCCGGGGTCAGTCTGCCGCCAAGCGAGCCGCAGGCCGAGCCCCGCTCGGCCTGCGCGAGCTTGGCAGGCAGGCTGACCCCGGAGACCAGGTCCACCAGGTTTCCAGGCGGTACGGCCCGCCCCAACCCCAACCGAACGAGGTGTGGCGCCTCCACCCCCAAACGTCAAGTTTCTCAGTCACCTTCTCACCCTTCCCTTCCCCTTTTTTCAGCAAAATTTAGAACTCCACAACCAAAAAACCATGCGTTAACTGCTACTACTCTCCCCTCCCCCTCTTTTCCTTTTCCTGACCGACTTCTTCTTCAGACACTGAAAACTAAAGTCCAAAACAATACCCCCCCCCCATTCGCGGCGACGCCGCCATACACCGCGGGCTGCAAGCCCGCGGCACAGAGCAAAACACTAGTTATTATTATTATTATATTATATAAAGCTCGATCCCCACTGACCAGATAGATAGATAGATAGATAGTGACATAGTTGTTCTCCAGGTTCCCCCCCAGGTGGGGGGATGGCATTCGGGGGTCATATAGAGGGTGCTCCGGTGACCCAGGGAAAACTCCGACTTTCTCCGAAGGTCGACTCCTCCTCGATGTGGTCAACGGCCAGCGGAAACCATGACAGATGGGGGTATGGACCTTTAACAAATGTCATAGAGGAGCATGGGCAGATTTGAGTGGCGACGAAAAAAAAAAAAAAAAAAAACGAAATTCAAGATGGCCGCCATACAAATTTCAAACGCTTGTATCTTTTAACCGGTAGGAGATAAGTACAGGGTGTTTGAACAAATGTCATAGCGACCGAGGTCAGCTATATGGATGACGTCACGAAAATCCAAGATGGCGGATAAAGGATGATGGCCATTTTTCAAGTTGCTCCGAACCGACTGAAAATTTGTATCGGGGGGTTTTTGGGGTCCCGTATTCCAAATATGAAATCCATTTTTTTTTATTTTCATTTTTCGATGGGGTCGCCATACAAATATTTTTTTGGGCGAGCCCGAAGGGCGAGCTGCGTGACCGAGGCCGCAGGCCGAGATGTTCAAGTACCTAAATGCGAGCCCGAAGGGCGAGCCAAGTTAGCGAGCCCGAAGGGCGAGCTAAGCGATCGATGGCGAGGCCGAAGGCCGAGCTACGCGTAGGCGCGTGCGCCGAAGCGTCCACGGTGATCACCATCCATTTCCCTCTTCCCGTGTAATTTTTGCGAGGCCGCAGGCCGAGCCGAGCGCGAGGCCGAAGGCCGAGCTACGCGTAGGAGCGAAGCTCCGAAGCGTCCCCCCTGGAAGCCTGGTGGACCTGGTCTCCGGGGTCAGTCTGCCGCCAAGCGAGCCGCAGGCCGAGCCCCGCTCGGCCTGCGCGAGCTTGGCAGGCAGGCTGACCCCGGAGACCAGGTCCACCAGGTTTCCAGGCGGTACGGCCCGCCCCAACCCCAACCGAACGAGGTGTGGCGCCTCCACCCCCTAACGTCAGGGTCCTCGGTCACCTTCTCACCCTTCTCTTCCCCTTTTTTCAGCAAAATTAAAACTCCACAACCAAAAAACCATGCGTTAACTGCTACTACTCCCCCCTCCCCCTCTTTTCCTTTTCCTGACCGACATCTTCTTCTGACTCTGAAAATTTAAGTCCAAAAGCCAACACGCCCCATTCGCGGCGACGCCGCCATACACCGCGGGCTGCAAGCCCGCGGCACAGAGCAAAACACTAGTCTAAACTATTATAAAACTGTAACAGAAGCGTCTCTGTACATTGAAGATATTTACAAAAAAAAGATTACGATTTGGTTTTTAGGCTTCCCTGATTCCAAATCACAAATTTTTGGACTTTTTGTCTGTCTGTTTGTTTGTTTGTTTGTTTGTTTGTTTGTTCGTTTGTTTGTTTGTTTGTTTGTTTGTTTGTTTGTTTGGGTGTTTGTTTGTTAGAGTATCACGCAAAAACTACTGAACCGATTTTGATGAAACTTTTATTGTTTGATAGTTTATCAACTGACTTAAAATCTGGTATATAATTTATGCGGACGAAGTCGCGGGTAAAATAATTATCTAAATCTATACTTTTAAAAGAGTTCCGTGGCTGACTGACTGACTGACAACGCACAGCCTAAACCGCTGAAGATAAAAACATGAATGGAATATACAGGGTGATTGGAAGATGGTTGCAAAGCTTTAAGGGGATGATAGTTGGCACCATTTAGAACATTTTGAGCCATACATGTCTTAGACGAAGTCTGATTGTTGATTTTTAATTAACTGATATTTTTGTTTTATTTTTATAAAAACCCAATTTCTGGCAGTTAATTGCCAACAGTGCCCGGTGAACAGGTGGTATGTTAATTGTTCAATTTTTTGGGGCTTGTTAGATGTGTATCTAATCTAATAAACCAAGTTCCAAGCATCTGTCTTATTGAAAAAAAAAATACTACTTAGAGGCATTTGAATTCGTAGAAACTTTTAAAGTTTTAAAAATACTGCTAAGTTTATGGCATTTAGAAAAATAAATAAAATAGCCTCGATCATTCAAACCTTTTTATTAAAAACATGCTCAGTTATTGGCCTTTCTTTTAAAGTATCATTTAGGCTGATATCTTACCAATTCGCAGAGTTAGAGCTTAAATACCAAAAAACTGTCAAATTGCTAAGATTAATGTCGATTTTTAAATGGACAAATGAAACAACATTTTTGGTAAAAAATTAAAACCGACTTCAAAACTCAAAAAGTAAAAAAAAATTTATTGCAGCCGATGAATTTTACGTTATATTAGCATCTATACGAATATCAATTTGTTTTATCGAAGTCGCTGTCAAGCCTGTACGATTCGAAGACTCAGCTTGCAGTAATTTTTTGGCTACGACTGCTCTCAAACGGTGAAAGAAAAACATCGAAAACGTGCGCGTGCATACGCAGAAGAAGAAATTCTGATGCGTTTGTGTAGTTCACCAGGGCCTCAATCGCCCTAAGTTTGAACGATACTACCAAAACAAAACCACAACCAAAAACGTTACGTTAAGCACAATTCGTATCGCGCAAATTATATTAACGGTAACGATTTAGCTTTATTTCGGAAGATACGTTGGCGTAACGTTTGATGTCCGTTCGATCGAATTTTCTGTATTGTGCGATTTAACCGTTCAGAAAAAAATATCGTGATAGCTTTTTTACTTCAGCTAAACCAAATCTAAACCAAAACTAAACCAAAACCAAAACCAAACCGCGTGGTGGTCTGTGGCCTATGCACCCTCCCTGAAGGTAGGCCTGTGCCCTGCAGTGTGACGTATATAGGCCGATGATGATGATGATACATCACTACCTAGTATAAAACAAAGCCGCTTCCGGCTGTCTGTCCCTATGAATACAATCTTTAAAACTACGCAACGGATTTTGATGCCTTTTTTTAAATACATAGAGTGATTCAAGAGGAAGATTTATTTATGTATATTTTAGTATCAGCATTGCATCCGTGCGAATCCGAGGCGTACATAAACTAAGGACCGTATTCCCTTTCGGGGTGGTCAGAAACATTGCTACAACCAATACAACAACCAACTATCGGTTTAAAAATGTGGGGACTTGCTACAGATGTCAGCACCCACAAGTTATAGCAAAGATGCCAACAGATGGCGATACCGTCTCTCTCAGAAATATGCTCCATACAAAGACAACGTTCATCATAAATACGTAACTCGTAACCTACTGGTTACGAGTAACACAAAAGGTTCACAATCGAATGCGAGACATGAATCGCGCAAGAGAAATAATCACAGAGATTCGATACATATACAAGGTCCAACTAAGAACTGTTGGACCACGGCCGGTCCCCAGGCTTCACACATAGCCTGGTGGAAGATCTTCCCTTTTCAATGGAGGAACATTCCCAAGTAGCACCTCCATAAGAATGTAGTTGCAGCAATCATTTTAAGTTTCAGGATGGAATGACGTGTCAAATGGTGAGAGGTGGCTATTCCCACAGCCTTTCGCTCACATAAACATAAACACTGCATAAGAAACCTTTAATCCCTTAGCGTAGCCACCTCTCACCATTTGACACGTCATTCCATCCTGAAACTTAAAATGATTGCTGCAACTACATTCTTATGGAGGTGCTACTTGAGAATGTTCCTCCATTGAAAAGGGAAGATCTTCCACCAGGCTATGTGTGAAGCCTGGGGACCGGCCGTTGTCCAACAGTTCTTAGTTGGACCTTGTATATGTATCGAATCTCTGTGATTATTTCTCTTGCGCGATTGTCTTGTAAGAGTACAAGACACACACGGAAAGAATTAAGGTGATCCATTCTAAGCCGGATCTTAATCCACCTACGTAAATATTTATTTATTACTTAGTCCAACGATGTATCGATATAATCAACTTAGTTTTTTGTTAATGTTTCAGTCTGTTCGCAAGACGACAGAAATAGCTCCTTTGTTATGTGTTATTAAGTTATTATGAAAGTTGAAGGAAATGAGGTCAGCTACCAAGTCCAATGCTGAGAAAACTTTTCATTAGAAAAACCTATAGAATTTTTACAATAATATAGGGTCCTTACTTAATATGCTGACACTTTTTTTATGGGGAGTCAAACTGGACAACTTTTTCTATGCCACTAGCATCGAAATCAGCTGTTCCATACACAACTGCAAACCAGTCTAGCCAAATGTATGAGAAAGCAGATTTGTCGCGATTTCTATGTTGGTTTCTTAGAGAAAGCTGTTCAGTTTGATGGTCTGGTCATCCCCTTAAAAAATTCAGCATGTTAAGAAGGACCATATATACTAGATACGTAGATATACAGGGTGTACAATAAAATGGGACAGCTACTCAAAGGGGTGCTTCAGACCATCAAACTGAACAACTTTCTCTATGGGACCAATATCGAAATCGCGAAAAATAAATCCGCTCTCCAATACAAAACTGCAAACATAACTCGACTGAAACGTATGGGACAGCAGATTTTTTTTTCGCGATTTCGATATTGGTCCCATAGAGAAAGTTGTTCAGTTTGATGGTCTGAAGCACCCCTTTAAGTAGCTGTCCCATTTTATTGTACACCCTGTATTGTACCTATCCATGGCTACTCTGTGAACCTACTGTTATAAAAATACATAATTATAAGTAGGTATTTGTTTCAAATTATTGTTTCGTTTGTTTGGTGTATAGTACAGTTATATAGTGATCTGTGGTGTATAGTGTTGCCGGTCGATAGGCGAATGTCTATAGTAATTATCGATAGCCGACTATAGCAAGACTATCGATAGGACTATAATCGACTACTCGTCAATACTTTCGATCTTCGATAGTATCGATTGTTTTGCACTCTGTCACTAGTATTTGCAGGCAAATTCATTTTTGAGTATTTATAATTCTTAACCACTGCGCTACCTAATTATAATTTAAGTAAATAATACAGGCGCCATGCCGGGGGCGCAGGTCCGCAGAGGACGACTATCAGCCGATATGGTTATAATGATGAAATTAATCTAATAATAGTCTTGTTTACAGCTTTCAGGATGATTTTTTAGGCCGTGCGAAAACTACTCATCTTATACAGGGTGTAACAAAACACCCTAGTAATACTTAAGGGGGTGCTTCAGACCATCAATCTGAACAACTTTCACTATGGAGCCAAAGTCGAGAAAAAATTAAAAAAATCTGCCGTCCCATACATTTGAGTCGAGACAGTATTACAGTTTTGTATGAAAGAGCGGATTTTTTTTTCGCGATTTCGATGTTGGGTCCATAGTGAAAGAAACCAGCAACCAAAAAACCACAGCAAAAAACCAACAACCAACAACCAACATCGAGTAAAAATAAAAAATAAATCATCTGTCCCATACATTTTAGTCGAGTCGGTACGGTACGAAGTTTTGTATGGGACAGCAGATTTTTTTATTATTTCTCGATGTTGGCTCCATAGTGAAAGTTGGTCATTTTGATGGTCTGAAGCACCCCCTTAAGTATTACTAGGGTGTTTTGTTACACCCTGTACTTAACAACTTAAACTACGGAACTAGTCTCGAAACACGAAAAAATATCAGCCTACATGAGTAGAATACATAGTTGAAGTTATAGTGTTAAAGTATCCAAACTATCCTGTAAATACAACACAGTAAATTGATGTATGTATTCTCTTGGTATTCCTCGTGTCACAGTCGTTGGTCTGACTTCCTAATATGCAGCATGATGCCACTCCAAGGTTGTCACTATGTTATACGATATACGTAGTACTAAATCAGATTACATTTGGTGCGTGGACCATGTTCAGCGTCAATGTAAATCTACGTTATTGTCAATGTTTTGTTTCATATCATCACAGAATATTCTCCGTGCAACATTCTAAGTGTGAATAGTAAATGCAAATCTATAATATTGATGTCACCATGCTTGACTCACTCACTCACTTAGTAATATTATTTATTCTGTGTTAATACTTTTTACTAAAGTGTATAGGTAGGTACTAGTCTTGCCTAACTATCGATAGTTGATTTTGAAAAATATCAAATATTGATAGTACTATCTACAGTATCGATATTTTCTTTAAAGTATTGCTTTAAAACAATTATTGATAGATATTTTTGATACTGTCGATTAGTATTGAGATGCAATAGTGTCGAGAAAATATCGAAAATTTTTCGAGGTCACGATAGTATCGATAGACTATCGACTATCATTCGCTGAGTTCAGCAGTTGAAAATGTCAAAATTACTGTAGAGATATGCATCTTTCTACTGCTGATTTGTCTTTTAAAAATCATACTCCGGGAGTGCGATTTTTGAAGGTCAAATCAGCAGTAGAAAGATGCATATGAACTCAGCGAATGAGATTCAAATATCGGACTCCAGGAGAACATAAAAGGTAGTATAAATGTCCAATAAGCAGCTATATCTATAACTGAAATAAGTTTATACACTCCAATGACATGTTCCACATATAAATTAGAAAAATTACACGAATTAATAACTAAAATATGCAGGTAAACTGCATCTTTGTAACATGAGCCTTATTTGTAGAGATCCATGGCTATTGTCATTGTTTCAAGCCATTACGAAGTATTCCGCATACCGCGGCAGGAATGTAAATACCTGATTCAAAGCTGAGCAGCCATGCCGCCATGTTTGGCATGTTTGCATGCTCTAACACTTTTACGTTGGAGCTCAGTTCATTGTTGGCTAATACGTTTAGCTATAACTATACTATATAAAACTCTTTATTCGAATGGGTATCAACCATTACATTTAAAACTTGTTAGATGCAATACATTGATTTCAAATGTCGGGTAGGTACATATAGGTATACGACCGAGTGGACTACAATCAACCGACGAGCGTGCAGTGTCGCGTGATCGAAAGTCGACTATCGAATAGCCGTCCGATACTAAGAATATCGATAGTTTAATCTATTTTATTTATCGATAGCTTGGATCGTGACAATACTATTGGCGGAGTGTGATACGATTGTTTTGGACTTTCGATGGTTTGCTAATTTGTAATAGTATTGTTTACAGTTTGCAGGTATAATAGTCATTAATAGAATTATTTAGCATAATAACATAGAGTAATAAAAAAAGACAATGTCAAATTGCTTTTTAGCCCAGCACCAGCACAGGCAGCAATATTAAAATTGATTTATACCTCTTCGTCTTCTTAAATTGTTAAAAAATCATACCCAATACTAATGGTAGTAATGATAATATTGATAGTATCGATAGTACCATAATACGATAGTATCATTACTATCATTAGTATTGGGTATGGTTTTTAAACAATTTAAGAAGATAAAGAGGTGTATAAATCAATTTTAATATAATTATTGTTTTATATTGTTTTTCTATCAATAGTTTATATTCATGAGCAGCAATACTAATAGTATCGATAATATTTCACTTCATCAGTAAAATTGTAATTTATAAATGATTTGAGTTCCGAGCTATCGACAGTATCGATAGGCCAATTTCTAATTCCTATACCTTCTGATAATATTTTATTATTATTTTAAGTAGTTTATTTCTTGATTTTATTTAGATAAATACTGTTATAATTTTATACTGCAACAATGACCATAAAAAACGTTATTTTTTAATATTGTATCCATTTTCAACTAAGGCGTAGAACATGACGGTACAGAAATAAAGCGATAACCCTGAAATTAAAAATGTTTAAACAATTTAAACTTTTTTATTTGCTGCGTTGGGGTTTAAGACTTAGGTTTTTATACACCATGTTAATGAATTAACGCAAAACTAGAATGTTTAGAATCGAGAGCAGAATCGAATTATCGTGGTTTCAACATAGGTATTTTTTTCGAAATATTAAATAATTTGTTTGTAAAATTTAAAATTTTCAGAACTCGATGTCAACCCGCCGCACGTGCACACTCACCCAACTTACTACCAAAGCAAGATTATTAAAATGTATCCATGAGCACGTTAGCGCTTTCATTCAATGCTGAAATGACAACAAATCGTTTTTGCCTCAAAACTTAAAATGCAAATAACTTTAAAAAGTATCAAAATAATGACATTATTGTTTCAATCTAATTATTTTGTTATTATATCAGTTGGGGTGTATGAGGTTTTGCGCTTATTCATTAACACGTGTAAGTGAATGATTGAGTTAGTAAATGATTATGATTAGTTATGATTATGATTAAGTAACGACGTTTACCCTACAACAATATCAAAACGATAATCGGGAATCTTTTAAGTACCTACGGTAATTAAAAAGTCCCGGGGCTATAGTAGATACCTACTAATAATGATTTTTATTACGTTCTTAAATGGGATTGAATTTATTTTATTTCTAATATTTCGTCCTGCTTATTTATACTGCCTATTTCATCTGGTTACTTTTGTACAGTTATACGAAAAAAATGTGCAAAGCTGAAGCCAATGGGGAACACAAAAGGGTCAAAATATTACTAAAAAATACACTTAAAATCTTAGCGTAGATCATGTACATTACATTAGTTTTTATTTCACTTCAATACATGCAGTATTTCCGAAGTTATGGCGACGAGAAGTTTAAGCGCTTTTTAAAATTTTCGAGTTTACGCGCGCTCACGCTTTGACGTCACACCCCCGCTCAGCCCGCGACCGCGACACAGCGCGGCGCTCGTTCCGGTGCATTTTGTTTCGTTTGTTCGTCAAAAATTCGTTTAATTTCGTTTATACCTAATAGTGTGCTTGTATTTCAAGGAAATAATACTTTTACATTAATTTTATAACCGATTACACTAAAGTAAACCGTGTGGTGTGTAGAATGGATGAAGGTTTTCAAAAAGGTCAGTCGGACAATCTGCCAAGAGTGGATAGTTTGATGGTGGCACAATATTTTATGAAGAATAAGGATTTTACGGCTGCCGAAATAATAATAATTAATAATAATTTCTTGGACAATGTCACACAAATTATCTAGTCACATTTAAAGTACCAGAATCTAGCCTGGACTTGTATTATGATGACTGGACAACGATATAGAATACATATATACAGGGTGAAATTGATATCATTGGCATCCTTTTAAACTAAGAGTCTACCCATCAAACTGAACAACTTTCAATATGGGAGCAAACCAATCGGAGCAACTAAAAAATCTGCTGTCCCATACTAAACTGCAATGCCTACTCGACTCAAATGTATGAACAGCTGATTTTTTTTTTTCTTTGATCGGTTTGCTCCCGTAGTAAAAGTTGTTCAGTTTGATGGGTAGACTCTTAGTTTAAAAGGATGCCAATGATATCAATTTCACCCTGTAGATACAAACATCCATGACTCGGGTACAAATATTCATATTCATCATACAAATATTTGTCCCTTACGGGATTCGAACCCGCGACCCTCGGCACAGCAGGCAGGTTCACTACCGACTGTGCTACCGGGCTGTCAAATTCGCGGAATAAAGATGAAAAGGTGTGTATGTTTTATAATATAATAATATAATAATCATTTATTCAAGTGACCAGGACTCGTTTTGTTAGTATACAACTTAACTTAAAGGTTAGTAATCAGAACACATTTTACATTTTACATTTGCCAGTGCCGCGTGACTCATGCAGGACTATGCATCATGCAGCACCGGTTTATGTAAGAGCAGTCGAGCCTTCTCGCGATCATGTTCAGGATGCTATTGCCGCTGCCACTTTATGTAAGCATCACCTACTGTCGGGTAGGTATTTGTTCAAGCTTAAACCTTCCTTAAAGTGTGTCTGTGTGTGTTTTATTTAGGACCTACATTATGGACAACGATTTAAAAAATCTAGGTAGGTACTCGCAATCGCAATCCACATCTTGCACGTACGAGGTTGTTGTTGTTGATGATTATTTGTGTTTTATTAGTTTAAAAACATCGAAATGGTCTTCACAGCAGTGCGCTTTAGTTTTAGGCCCTATTGCATCTACTCTTTTTATGGCCGTCATCCACTTCTTTTTCATTTTTGGGTCCTCAGGCACATAAAAAAAGAGTTTATCGGGTGTTTTCACAGTTGAATTGAAACACTGAGGCACAATACAATACTTTTTTTCCATTTTCACTGAAGAGAACTCGATGTTTACTGCACAGCAGCGAGCGTACGAGAGCGCGACTGACGAATGACCGGGGGTGTGACGTCATCGACTAGTGGGCGCCCGCCCGCGTTTTTTAAAACCTTCGTCCGGAAATACGCAATTTGATCGTTAATATCTCAGCCATTTTTGAAGATATTAAAAAAGTAAAAACACAGTTTTTTTCGTAATTTTTTGAAGATTTATTTGACATGTAAAGTGAAAAGCGTTTGTCAGACCCATTACAAACTATGTCATGAATCGAGTTTGTTAATAATCCACAAAAAGAAGATTGGTAGATTTTTACCCAGCCATTTTTACGAAAACTAAAAGCTCTTCAGGACGGCGGTCATAATTATTATAATCAGAAAAAATTAAGGCATTTTTTAAAAAAACTTCCACATCTCCAGAAGTCCGGATTCAAAAATAGTAATTACTAGTAAAATAGACAAATAATCCAAAAAGCAGTTGCAAAACGTAACCACGACTGCAATTTTCATCTAATATAGGTACTGAGGTATTTTTTTGTCTTTGTTTCATTAAAATAAACACAATTAATCCATAGAAGATTGAATGGACTATTGGACTATCTAATAAGAAAGATTTTGAGTTTCACACACTTGCTATAAAAGGTATCATGAGGAGAAATATCTTTCCCCCAACTTCTACAGGTTACAACCAATCGAATTTTTTGTTAGTTTTATTTCACTCTACACATATTACTAAGTTTCATTCATGTATGGGACCTCTAAGTCTGGGTCTTAAATTACATGGCCGTCCGCCAAACTTCTTTAAATGTTTAGTTACTGTTAGAACCAGATCTCCCAAATATTATAATGTCCATGAATAGCTTTACATATGAATAAATAATTTATTACATATGCGTCGACAGCCAGACTCCTGCCCCATTTAATATTGCATGATTTTCCACACTTTGGAACCGTTTTAGTTCGGATACATTATGTATGACTATCTTTTGCCCACAATTTTATCCACATTCAAATGCATTATGTGGCAGGTGTAAACAGTTTTATGTAAATCAGTCTATACCTACAGCCTTTTTGATGAAATTATTTTTTCATCACTCATACTCTGAAAGTAGGTTATTGTTTATCTAAGAAGCGGGTTGAAAGTGATACATTTCTTCCCTAGGGCGGAAAAGTAATTAAAAAAAATCTACGTCTATACTGAGCAAAGGCAGAAACCTATACAGCCACACTTCGATAACATTATATTAAAATTATTAATTTTTATAATTATTATAAACAGAAACATTTGAATTTAGTAATAATAACAATAATTTGTAACATTTCGATACTTTTGTATAAGTTATATGCATTTTGTTTTCTGCGTGAAGAAACAGGTGAAGAAAAAGTACCTAATTTAAAAAACAGGCTAGTTTAAAAAAAAAAGGTTTTTCTTTTTTTCGCAAGACTGCGTTCAGGACCTTTGGGTGCGGTTGTTTTTTCAACTCGCACTATGGTAGAACGTTTTTCACTGAGGCTCTGAAGTGCGATTTTTGAACATCATATGAGCGAATCGGCAGTAGAAAGATGCATAATCTCGTAGTAATTATGACATTGTCGACTGCCGAGTCGCTCGTATAATGTTCAAAAATCGCACTCCTGAACGGCGTTGGTGCGAAAATTTGCGGTCGGGGTGCACCTGGGGCGTAGGTTCGGAATGCAGCCTTGCGCGAAAAAGAAAAAAACTTGAAAAAAAAAAAACGGAGGGAAAGCCACATGTTGCAAATTTTGCGGATCTTTTTCAAAACGTGTAAAAATCACTAGGGAAGTATATCTGTGTCACTCTAGCATCCACAATCTTCGTATGTTTTTTTTCTACTTCCTATTGGTCCCCGAGTGATTTTCAAACGTTTTGAAACGTAGCCTAAAATGAATTCATCGAGCGAATATCAATTCAGAAATTGATTTTGCATTACCTGGTTTTGGTTAATTTCCTCGTAATCGTGATGAAAAGCAGAGTGTTTAACTCGGGTGAAAGTACCCATTTCACACTCGAACTATGGGCGCCCCTCACGTTCGTTCGGGGCGCCAAACATCTCGTGTGAAATGGGTCACTTTCATCCCTTGGTTAACAATCTACTATTACTACCCTAATATACGTGATTGAAATGAGCTATTAGGTAGGTACATAAACAAAAAATTGACCCAGAGTCGGGACTCGGGCAATTAGTGTTCCGTATGTACTACCGGTCGTAACCAATAACCAGTATAAAATGATACTTACTAGGAATGTAGGCTCATAGTAATTGAAGATCAGTTTACACTTGTAGGTTTACTTTTTTGGTAAAACAGCAGTACTCTATTGTAAAGATTTTCGAGAGTTTCAGATTTAACATGGCTCTAGTATTTGAAATATTGATGAGGACAGCAGTTTTTCTGAGTTAATTGAAAAAATTTGTTCAAAAAAGTTTCAAAGAAAAATTGCAAAAAAAGATTGTTGGTCTCGTTTTTATACGCTTTCATTTGATGCACGATAGAAACACTTTTTTTTACATCTCTTTCTGCCTCCCAAAACTGTTTTTAAACTTTAAGCTTTTTTGACTTCAATTTTAATTGCTATAATTGTACCAAGTTTTAGCTTCCTACGTCTTACGTTCTCCGCGAAAAATGCCTGTGACAGACGGAAAGATGGACGGACGGACGGACAGACACCGAGGTGATTCTATAAGTGTTCAATTTAATTTGTCTGTTTTAGGCGTAGAGAATCAGTATGGCGATTTAGGTTTCTAATACTTAAGAGGCTCCCACTGTGTAAACGCTGGGCTATATTTTGCTGGTTTTTAGAAGCTATCTTCTCGTTATTTGAAAGACATACAAATTAATGAAAAATATTGCAATGATCTCAAACAACGGCTTTATTTTCTTTGAAGTATTATGAAACCTGTGTTCAAAAGGTCTTAACATCTTTCTTTTTCATCTGGTAATTTTTACATTTCTCCAGTATAACACTCACCGTGCTAATTAATTATAAATTAGCCTCCTAAAATATACTAATACACCTTCGTAATTCAAATTTTTGGATGTTTGACAAAAAGAGAGTTGGTACCTACCTATTGTTTTTGACACGTAAAAACATTACTCTTTCTTTTTTCTACTTTCGCTGTAATCGTATGAACACATGGAACGTACTACGTACGAGAAAAAAGAGCGAGTGTAATATGGATGTAAATACAGAATAACTTACCCTTGTCACATCTTGCCGGGACACTAAACTTCCTAAGTTTCCCTGTTCGTGTGTTTGCGTTTCGTTAAGTACATACTATTTCATCGAATTTCGTAAGTTACGGGCAGAATTATTTTTTATATGAAATTGTTCGTTTCTTAAAAGGTACTCGATTGCTATTTTTGCACTTAACTTTGGAATACGGAAAACAAAACGCCCATAATACGTCACATTCGGAAAAGTGCCTTTTTAGGGCGTTTTTAAACGGTTTAATACTATGAACTTTTTAACCGACGAAAACAAAACAAAAGACGGAGGAGGTTCTCAAGTCGACGCGTATATAATTTTTTTTAATATAAATTGTCTAAGATGATCACGCATAACTTTTTACAGAGTAGTCCGATTTTGAAAAAAAAAATTATTGATATCTAAATCTTGTGGAAGGGAATTAAATATTGTTAGTATGATACATTGAGGTTCGGATTCAATCAACGTGCAATCATTCTTTTTAATTTATGTTGAATACAAAGAATTTAACAATGTTATCAACGTAATGTTTCAATTCAATAGTACAAAATCGAAAATACACTCAAACCAAAACCTCCGAAGCGCCGAATCAACAATTGCTCACGATATGCACAACTGTAGCCCAGATTTAACCCGAATTTGCATAATGCTTTATCTTGTCACATAACAGCCGGGTACAGTGGCTAGAGCTTTAATTGCGTTTTGGTTGGAACTAGTGGAATGTTACTGCTCTATCCAGAGCGTTACCACTAAAATACAACCAGTAATAATCGGTTAACACATTAATCTAAGTGGTCACTACCACTATTATAGATTGTTGGGACATTAAATTACAAAGGCTGTATTCGCGTTAGTTTAAATATGCTTTTAACAACTGTATTTTCTGTTAGTGATTTCGAATATGTAACTAATTGATTTATAATCTACTTTGAATGGAATCCTTAGTGCAGTTTTTATGTTTTTGTTAATTTTATACTTAAGTGACTAGATTTTTCCCGCGACTTCTCCCCTCTTTCTCTCTCCCGTCCTTGTAGCGAGATAAATACCTAGTATACCAGATACTAAGTCTAATTATAAGCTTTTAAACAGAAAAAAACTTCCATCAAAGCCGATCCATAAGTTTTTGCGTGATGCTCGAACAAACAAAAAAACAAACAGACAGACAAAAAATCCAATGATTTTAGTTTTTTTTGTAAATATTTTCAATGTATAAATATACCTACTTACAGTTACCGGTTTAATTATAGTGTACTAGTAGGTAAATAAAAAGAAAAATATTCGATTTACAAGCTCTAATAATAACATTTAAATCGGAGGATTAATTAATTACATGAATGAAATCAAACGAATTCATCATTTTATACCATGTCTATATTTTTTTTGGATTTCAGGTGCAAACATCAAATCGTCTGCAAAATGCAAACGAATAAAGAGAAAATCAATCGGCGCCATCAAACAGATTTTAATATTGAGATAACGTTAAACACACCAATTGGGTTCTGATGTAAAATTTCTTGGAAACGATTTTTCTAACCTATTTGCTCACACATTAAATAATGTTGTTTCCAATAAATTTTGTAAATAAATAATAACAATGGTAAATAAAATAATTTATAAAATGCTTAACCTAACTATTTAGGCTTGGGAGGTGTCCCCCGTCGGGAACGTGCCCATTATTGAGGCTGCGTTGCCCCGTTGTAAATAATAATAATAAAAAACCGGTCAAGTGCAAGTCGGGCTACTCGCGCACCGAGGGTTCCGTACCACACCACCACAGAACACAACATTATATACTTAGAAAAAAAAACTTTTTTGTCCGGGACTTTTAGCGCAAGACCGACTCACACTTGGCCGGTTTTTAGTATTTGTTGTTATTTTGTAGAGTTTGCTCTATAATCACACAAAGTTTGACGCTTGTATGTATTACCGTTTTTACGACAGAGCATAACAACTAGTTTCTTGTTGAGAATCCCCCTTAATTTTTAACTTTTTGACATTTTTATTATTTGTTAACAAATCCGCCGTAATAACGCATAATCTGAGAAAATTTCAACTATTTAGCTATTACGGTTCAAAAGTTACAGCCGTAAATAGGTAGGACAGACGGACGGACAGACGGACGGACGGAAGGACGGACGGACGGACGGACAACGTAGGCTTAGTAATAGGGTCCCGTTTTCACCCTTTGAGTACCCTAAAAAGCTTATTCGTGAGAGGAGGCTTGTGCCCTACTGGCGGCTGTGTGACCTTAGTTAGGCTGATCTTCTTCTATCGAATTGATGGATGCCATTCAAAATTTTTCAGTCCATTATTTTGCCACACAGATAGCACTACTGGCACCGTCCATAAGCTCTTTTCGCGTGCAGGAGTCCGGGCAAGAAGGGCATGAAACAAGATGGGCCATAGTATGAGGAGTAACACCACATTCACACCTGCGGTCCGACCCGTCTATGCAACCCCACTTGAACAGGTTGGCCAGGGGCAGCTCCTATGGGGTGCTAAGGTCGGGTAACCTCCACGAGAGCTTGCCGCTTCCCGTCCCTTTTGGATACGTCCGGAGGGAAGGGAAGACGGTGGAGCCGGTGCATCCTGGGCGATGTGCAGTGACTTCCCCAAAGTGGGATCTTGCTGCTCATCGGCAAATGACCCGACACGTTCGTTCCTCCACGTGTCCCTCTGGTTTTCAGAGGGCACAGTGGAGGAAGGAGGAGTGTGAAGGAGGAAGCGGAGCGCGCGCGGGAGGACGACCCTCTCGCGGCACCGCTCCGCCAGCGGAGAAGGGGCCGGAGAAGGCGGTTGCATAACCGTCTTCAGCCCCCCGGTGGTGAGTAGCGGGCGGCAGGCGCGGGGGTGCCTCCGCCCGCATTGCACTACTCACCACCCTAGCGGAAAGGGGAATGGCTGGGCACTCACGGTCATTCCCAGGCTCCTCCCGTGCGGAGGAGCGTGGTAGGGCCCGCCGAAAGGCGGGCGATCGCCGGCGGGGGACAGGACGTAAAGGCTCTGCTGGTCTCCCAGTCCCCTGCCATCCGGGCGAAGCGGGAGTGCCGCTGGGTTATTTTAGTGGGTATACCGGTGACACGCACCGGGGAGTCCCACATACCCCTCCCGTCCCCCAACGGGAGGGGATGCGTAATGCATTTTTTCCCAGCGTCAAAAAAAAAAAAAAAAAAAAAAAAAAGGGGCAGCTCCTATCCTGAAGGGAGGCTTTCCACAAAATAGGTAGGACGCACGGAGAACGTAGGCTTACCTAATAGGGTCCCGTTTTTGCCCTTTGGGTACTTAACCCTACAAAAATAAGAGGTATCTTTGTAGAGAAACGATATCATAATCAAATTAAAGATTGAAAAAGTCGGGCGGCGAGCGGGATTCGAATCCACGACCTGCCTTTCCGGGGCATGCTCACATGGCATACATGTAAAATCAATAAATTCGAAACGATACCATGTTTTCTTTCTTTAAAAAAACAAAGAAAACAAGTAACGATATCATTAGTTTTTGAACGTCGTCGTCATTTATAAACTACATATTTCGAAACACAAAGGTCGTTCTTAACTTATTCACAGATGTAAGGTTGGGTGCTCTTTTAATTTGCTATTTTCTAATGCAAATCGGACCCTTTTTGTAGCGGTTAACTGGCCTCGGTCGCGATGATATACGACGACATTTTCGTAGAGTTAATGTTACTAAATTTGTATAATTTTGCAAGTAAAACGATTCCCTCCTCCCCGCTTCACCTTCAACTCACCGTCAAATTAAAATCAGTAAGGCCTTTGATAGTTTCAATGATTATTAGGGTAGAAGTGAGAGGGCACGATTAATATTCGGTCGGTGCTGTGACGTCAGGAATAATCAGATTTACCACGGGTCGTGGAGCGTCCTTCGAGATATTAACTAGCAACCTTTGCTCCGCTGAATCAGTTATCTGACTTATCTGAATATCTTAGCGCATAATTTTAGAATAGTCATCAAATATGCATAAAATTATGGTAAATATAAAAACATTCAACATACCTAATTAATAAACTAATCCCATGAACTTCGTTTAAATGTTTGAGAGGGCTTAAAACTCGCGAAACTTGAAATGGAGGCCTAAATAAAATTTCATAGCTCATTTATACAAATAATGAAAATTAAAAAAGTATGCTGTCCCATACATTTGAGTCGTAGTGTAGGTAGAGGTACTGCTATTTTTTTATAAATCAGTTTATAGTACAGATTTTAATATGTTTTCTCGATGGCTTTGATGGATGGATGATATGGAATGACTCCATAGTCAAAGTGGTTCAGTTTGATGGTCTAAACCTACACTAAACCTCCCCTTTAAATATCACTAGGGTGTGTTATGTTACACCTTGTATTAATAATTGGAATTTCCTAAATATAGCATTATTATCTTTATAGTAGGTACCTAAAACCTGTACGAAAACTCAAGATATTTGAACAAAAAAGTTAGTCGCTTCAACTTCGACCTTCGGATTGATGTACTTAGAGACCTTAGGAAGGCAAGGGAGGCGGAATCTCTGCGAACCCCATCGGGATTAGCGTCAAACGAAGAAAAAGACGCGGGAAATAAGCCGTAATCCAGGAGACGTGACCTAAATTCCTACTTAAACATCGACGATTTGATACCTGCGAAAACAATTTGATTTAAATTCTTAGGTAGGTAGGTACTCTCGCTTAACCTTGTGATTTGACGGCAACACATTGCGTTATATGAGCTATTTTACACGTCATTTTGACGTCAAATTTGCAATTCTCGAAGAATTATGCGTAGATACGTACAGCTACTTACAACCAACAAGGAAATACACTTTCCAGTCTGTATATAATTATGTAAATAATACCTCTGACAAATCAACGTCAGTCTGTAAAAAGTAAAAGTTCAACATAAAATTTTAAGGTTAGCTTTTTAAATAATAAAATATAAGTTGGCAACTACTAGCAACAGAGTTCAAGAACCCCAAGAAGGAAGTACTTTGCCATGTAACCTATCGGATTACGGAAACTGTGCTAGAAGTAGAAGGGAAGACTGTCGGAGGATCAAAATAAGTCATTAGACAGACTACCTGATGACATTGTGAGGATGACAGGTTTGCATTGAATCAGATTAGCACAAGGAATAGGAACAAACATAGTAAAAACAATAAAATAAAACCGGTCAAGTGCGAGTCGGGCTACTCGCGCACCGAGGGTTCGGTACCACAGCACCACAGAACACAACATTATTAACTTAGAAAAAAACCTTTTTTTGTTTGGGACCTTTAGTGCAAGACCGACTCACACTTGGCCGGTTTTTATTATTTGTTGTTATTCTGTAGAGTATGCTCTATAATCACACTAAGTTTGACGCGTGTATGTGTTACCGTTTTTACGATAGAGCGTGAAGAAAAAACGTTGACAAAAACTAGTTTCTTGTTGAGAACCCCCCTTAATTTTTAACTTTTTACATTTTTATTATTTGTTAACAAATCCGTCATAATAACGCATAATCTGAGAAAATTTCAACTATCTAGCTATTACGGTTCAAAAGTTACAGCCCTAAATAGGTAGGACGGACGACGGACGGACAGACGGACAGACGGACAGACGGACGGACGGACGGACGGACAACGTAGGCTTAGTAATAGGGTACCGTTTTCACCCTTTGGGTACGGAACCCTAAAAAAGGCCTACAAAAAGTATGTGTGGATGTAGGCTGATCGATTGAAATCGAATAAGACGTAGGGTACCTTAGTATTGTATTTGCTTAGTGGGGAATAAAGTCGACCTCATACATACATTTCAAAACCGGTCAATTGCGAGTCGGGCTACTCGCGCACTAGGGTTCCGAACACTTTTTATTCACCGATTTGTTTTCTCTGACACCCACGCGAGACCGACTCAAACTTGACCACTTCTTATTATTTATTGTATACCTAATGTAGAGCTTCGCACTAAGATTGAGGCTTGTATTATTACCGTGTTCACGATATAGCGAGAACAAAAATGGTGATAAAAATCTTGTATTGGGGCCCCCCTTAATTTTTACGTTTAGATTTTTTATTATTTGTCATCAAATCCAATACAATGAGGCGTAATATTTTGTGAACGTTTCAACTGGCTACGTATTACGGTTCATAAGAGACAGTCCTCTAAAGCTAGGTCGGACGGACTGACGGATTGATGGACGGACGGACGGACAGAGCATAAGCTTATAAATAGGGTCCCGTTTTCACCCTTTGTGTACGGAACCCTAACAAAAAGTAGATAAAGTAGCATTTGTATTGACATAATATTATACAAACGAAAAAGTTGGCCCTTGCTTTTTATAATAAATTCAGCAAAACAAAAACAGCGGGCTTGAGTCGCGAGATGTAATCGAGCTAAATGTTAAAGAGCAACCGTTTACATTAACCGCTTTTGTGAAACAAATGAAAACTGCGCTCTGGGGCAGCGTTCCTAACTTAAATTATTTGTTCTTTTTAGTAACAACAAAAATTCTATCCGACCATAAAATTATCCAGCAAAGTAGGTAGCGATTCAAAGAAAAGCAATTGTTTTTTTTTTCTTTTTGAGCCTAACTGTAATTACAGTTAGACTCAAATAATGATAAAAGAAGACTTTTTATATTTTTAAATAGTTTTAAAATGAAAACTTCTTTAGCACCGTTATGTGATTTGAAACTCAATGAAACGAAAAAGCGACACTAAATATTACAGTTTCTGAAGGTTTCACTTCTATCGCGTTTGAACTGCACACTTAATTTTATGACACTGAAGCCGAAAAGTGTTTTTTAGGCTTACACCTGTCACACACATACGGAATTCAGAATTATGATTTTGTATAGGATTTGATGCCTCTGTAATACCGAACGGAATTCTGGAAGGGACGACTCCATACGAAATCCTATTTCCGCCCGAAATAATTCCGCATGTCCGTCTCTTACACTGTTAATACTTATTATAGTAACAGAATTACACTTATTTTGTTTAAACATGTTTAAGCCTAAATACTGGTAGGCGTAGTGTCGGACGCCCTGCTGCCCGCTGGAGAGACGACCTAAAAAAAGTAGCGGAGAGCGGCTGGATGAGGAAGGGCCGAGGATAGAGTTTTGTGGCGCGCCTTGGGAGAGGCCTATGTTCAGCAGTGGACGATGATAGGCTGATGATGATGATGATGATGAAGCCTAAAAAGTTGTTGGTGCAAGCCAGGCTAAGAATGGGATACAGAAAAACAGGAAAGTGGTTCTAGCTCAAGCCGCAATAGCAATAGGCAACAAGCCAGGCTAAGAATGGGATATATCGCCAACCGAACCGCCGCCGCCGCCGCCGTTATATGGGAACCGCTTTTCTGTTTCTCTATAGAGAAACAGAAAAGCGGTTCTAGCTCAAGCCACAATAGCAGTAGGTACACATATGCCACTTGTGATGAATCAATATAAAAATGTAAAAACAAACCTCTGGAAATAACTTTCTAACCCAAGGCTCAATTATTGTAAAAGGGGCTACCAAGATGCGTATAGTATGTAAAAGCTGATCTCTAATTCGTCCACGCCCTGCAATGTTTAAATAACCCTTAACCCGGATTAAAGGGTTCGGTTTGCGCATAATCCGTTCTTATTCCTCCCTAAATGGATATTGAAAAAATTTGATGGGACCGTTTTATCGGAAACACTTTTTCAGAAGTGCTCTATTTTGCCTCTCGGAATGACGTCGATTTAAGGTGAATGAACGAGCGAAATCCCTCTACATGGAATAGGCGGCGCTGAGAAGGTGATGAGTTTATACAGTACCATTTAGTCGACGGCGCACCTTTGAACCGAGAAATTGACGTCAAGAGTAAGCCCGCCGCTCCATTTACTTTTCAGCAATCCTTTTCACTTATCCCGTTTTCAAACATAATTTTCTTCTCGCACATACTGTTAGACTGTCGGAAATTCCAACATCTTAGATAAGGGAAGGATAAGGGTAGTTTTATTCGTTTTCCATGTTCTTCGTATAATATAATTATTGTATAGCATTATTGTAGCTTGTAAATTGATGTAGCTGCGAGATGTAAATACAGACTTACGAAATTCTTAGAAAAGAGATAGGTATTTCTTTCGGAATATAAAAAAAAATAAGTTTATTTCAGTGCCTAACTCAACAGGACAAAATAATAAGTTTATGGCAGTTAAATTGTGCAAATCAGAATGTAATTACACTGAGGGGGTACCTACTGGCCACTGAGTCTAGAATTTCATTTAACGATCCCAGCTCGACAATAACCTCGCCATGGAATTTAATGGTCCGTAAAGCGGTCTCGATTAAAACTGCCGTCTATATGGATAAGGCCAGTCGTTTTAGTATGTGAAGTCAACTTTTAATGAGTTTACGAGTGCCCCAGGAGCACGGCCCTGCCATGCCGATGCCGGTGCGGTGGTGTGTGAGCTACCTCCTACCTACGAACCGGCTGATGAGAGTTATTCCCAGACGTCATATTTTAAGCTTATTAGTTCTACATGTAAAGTTATTCGTGAGAGGGTTAAGCAAATAAGAGTTATAGACCCCAGCTTTTAGCGTATGTAGTAATTGTTACGTATAAAATACGTTTAAGACCTTTGTGGATTAAATAATTACCCTCGGCGATTATTTTAGGTTCTTTTCACAGATCAGATCGTCTCCATATTATGGCATACCTAGATACAGTACGGACACTCCCTTCCTCCCACCAACTTTTTACCTCACCCCTCTAACGCCCTCTGGTTACTTCGCACTGGTTACTCGTCACTTAAGAAGAAGACATAAGGTTCAATTTCTTTGGTTTCGCGAGTGCTGACGTCATCTTGTCAAATTCAATTTTTTGTATGCAGTGTCCGGGCTGTGCATAAGGCAAGCTACATGTATGCAAAAATACAAGGCTTTATTTAGGCGTGAAAACGAATAAAAAAGACACTTACTCACTTAATTACGCATTTTTACTGTGTTTTTATCTCAACTACGAAACATTTAACTTAACAGAACTGAAACACAGAAATAGAACTCAATTAAAAGAGCAATTTAAATGTCGATGAACACGTCTGTAGCGCAAACCTCTACGCGAGTTCCCCGGGTTCTTGGTATCCGTATATTTAAGACGTCATGTACAAGTGTTGCAGAAACAAGGTGCAGAAACTTGGACAGCACAGGGACATAAATCAGGCAGTGGGAGTGCGGCAGCTGGCAGCCCGTGAATAGTTCTGTCGGCTAGCGACCGCGTATGACATTCGATTACCCTTGTGCCAAGAGAAAAATGTGTCTACACTGCGCTACTGTTACCCACGACCACAAATAATACGACTTTCCAAAAGCTGACAGCCTTTATTGAAATGTGATGTTATTTCAACGCTTCCGGCGAAATGAATATGAATTGATATCTCTTATTGACTTGATTAATTTATTATTCAAAATTATTTATTAACGCAGTCCAGTCACATGCAATTTTCTGACGAATTTACGTAAAAAAATATACAAACAAAAAGCTTTGGTTCAATTGAAATTCCATTGCAAAGGCACAGAGAGTGACATTGGTTTACTTTGTCATGTAAAGTGGGAATTCGTGTAAAGTGTTGTAGGTCTGTGTTCTGATAACAATAAATTGATCAGCGCGTGTAAACTCCGACATAAAACTATTCGGTTGACAATGTAAAGGCATTCTATTTTGGATTTTGTAGGAGTGAAATGATTCCGACACTGTTTGCATAAAATGTAATGGCAGATTGCGGCCGCGCGGGGAAGTACTACCAGCGATTCGCATTGTGCCATCTGCTCACATTTAGATCCCTTATAAAATGTTACTGCGCATTATCACACGTGGATATGGCTTCGGCCTCGCGGTTATTTCGAAACGTTACCTTTTTATGACACTAATGGAAAATACTGTTTTAGCTTCGGAGTCGTGTTTCTTTACGCACTCTACCATGCTCGCCAGTCCATTTCTCGCAAATTGGAGTTATATTTATTTGTGAAATTCATATTTTTCGTTTTACTGACTGATTTTATGTAACGATTATGCCTTCGAGAGTTCTTATTATGTTCGATATGACCTGTTGCTGTAATATTGTATTGTTGGTCTGTTTGCGTTTCTACTAAGATGTTTAGTGAAATTCTGGAAAGCAAGAAAGTAGGTTAAACGATGGATGGTGAAAAGCAGTGTTTTTCAAACCTACTTACCTAGTAAACTACAACCAAAAAGACTAAAACATTCACGCGACTTGCCTGAAGCTCCCAACTCCGTTTTAATGATATTGTATTTAATAATTAAGGTCTTTTTACAACTGTAACTTCAACTTGATAGATAAATAAATAAATAAGGAAATAAATAACGCTCACAGGCACATACATTGTAATGATCCCAAGTAAGCCTCAGGCTTTTTGTTATGGGAATCATACAACAACGGCACAAACATATACCAACCATGACCGAACCGGGATTCGAACCCAGGACCCTGGTTTGGTAGTCCGGCGCGGCGTGGTAACAATTACACCAACTGGGTCGTCAAATAAAAAAATAGGTAGGTATATTACTACAACTTACTAAGCTGACTATTTTTGTTTTGTAGTCTCTCTTTTTTGAAAACATTTGGCTACTTTCTTCTTCGCTTTCGTGTCTGCATATCTCATGACAATCTTACATGTTGTAGTGGAAATATGAGCCAGTCAGCAATGCTATGGTAGTTCGACGCTGACTGTCCATGCAGGGTGCGCCAGTTGAATTCGGGTTTCGTCACTAAAGGTGCTTTAAAGATTACTCTACCAGCTACATCTTTCTTCAGCTACATCTACGACCCACACTTTGAAAAACACTGTTTAAAGGATCACCCCTTGACAGACGGACGGATGGGTAAATAAATAGACTTGTAAGACTAATAGGTTCTACCTACAACCGAAAGAAATAGGATCATTCAATCACGGTCCGGTACATTTAAATAAATTAAGTATGAGAAAAGTTTGAAACCAAAGAAAATCGAGTGTGATGTGTTTGCTATATATTTTACGTTAGATTGTGCAAATGACCATATAAATCATACAGAGTGACGTTAAATTGACATATCGAAGTCATAAATCAAAAGGGAATACCATAAGAGAACAAGTTCTGACAGGGCACTTAGCTGGGCCGGGACAAAGTGGGTTTTGGTAAAATTTACTCGCGCCATCGGTACTTCGTATGTGAATTGAATGTGTAAGTGCTTACATACATACACAGAGACGTGGTTAAGCACGCTCTCCCCGGAATTCGGGCACAAATCTAAACTGTAACTGCTTAGTTGCTAGCTTTTGTCACTAGTTGAATCCTATAAAGCAACCAATAATTGGAGTTGAGCATTAATATTTCAATTTGGTGCGGTTTGACTCCCTCTTTGAGTAAAATTGGCGTTGGTGATTCAATTTAATGCAAATAATTTTATATTCAAAATAGTATCATAAAGATTCATTTAACCGGAGCGTTTTTTGTGACTCTACCACCGCAATGCGTCGGGAGGTGTTATATTCACAAAAAATTGTAAATTATACTTTGGTACAGGGAGTAAAATTAAACGCGTTACATATTGAATGGGATGTTTCAGACCATCAAACTGAACAACTTTCACTATAGAGCCAACATCGAAATCGCGAAAAAAAATTGCCATTCTATTGACGTTTTTTGTGGAACAGCTGTTTTTTGTGATTTCGGTCTGTGGTCTTTGTCGTTTGACTGTAACGCTTTCAAAAATCGTACTCCTCAAGTATGATTTTTAAAAGTAAAAAGATGCATCCACAGTAATTTTGACATTTTCAACTGCTGAACTCAGCGAATGAGATTCAAAAATCGCACTCCAGGTACTTTCATTTCATCGAATACTTACATCATTCCACGAATTTCGGTTCGAGTGAGGTCTTCACTTCAGAATCTTTAATTCTGAATCGGGCAGTCAGTTCTGTAGGTACCTATGTGCCCCATTTGCCACATCAATAAAGCTTACAATTTTAAAAGACTCGCTGTGATTCAGAAAGATGACTGTTGCATAATTCGTAAGCATAGTTTTCTATTGGTTTATACATATTTAAGGTCCTTCTTATTATGCTGACGGTTTTAAGGAGATGATCAAACCATTAAGCTGAACCTATGAGACCAAAGTCCAAATCGCGAAAAAAAAATCAGCTGTCCAATACATTTTCTTCGAGTAGGATTGAAGTTTTATATGGAACAGCAGATTTTTTTCCCAGAGAAAGTAGTTCAGTTTAATGGTCTGATCATTCCTTTAAAAAACCATCAGTTTATTATTAAGTTGGACCTTGTATATTATACAGGGTGTAAGGAAAAGTATCTTTAACTTGCATACTCTACCCAGCAAACTGAACAATTTTTACTATGGGAGCAAACAGATCGGAGCAAAAAAAATCTGCTGTTGCATTACATTAATTTGAGTCGAGTAGTTATTGGAGTTTAGTATGGAGCAGATGATTTTTTTTAGGTTTGCTCCCATAGTAAAAGTTGTTTAGTTTGATGGGTAGAGTACGTGGTTTAAAGGTTAATGATTCCTTACACCCTGGGCCTATATACAGAGAATAACTGTAAGGTTCATAAAAAAGTGAGCAATTGTCCAGTAGCAGTGTATGATACCTACACTTTGTATGTATACATGTCTTGAGCAGTTGTGCGGCTAATGTATCTGACCTGACCCGCGTCAAGCCTGACGAAGGTAAGTAGCCATCTGGTATAATCGCACCGGATTTACTATTGACACCCCAGCAACAAATTAAATCCTTATAAATTTACAAACCTATTTAAACTCCACATTGAATTCGCGACCTTTTTTCGATGAAAGGGCCTAATTTTTCCATGATCGACATAATATAACTTCAGTACCTACCTAATTCACGAAAAACTGTCATAAAAAGGTTTAGAAAATAATAATTAATTCTACAATGTTTTAATTTTGTGCTTCTAGAAAAATAAATTGCTATCTAAGATAATAATCTTGTTTTATTCCTGACAATACAATTAAAATGTTTTTGTACGCCTTCGGGCAAGATTTGGAGATACTTTATTTTTATAATATTTTTCTCAAACATGCTTGGAAATGTGAGCATTATTTTGACAACCTTCTTCGAGATAAATCGAAATTGCTGTACTGGCCAAATACATGCGCGCAGCGGCCGGCAATGTTTGTATGAAAATCCATATCTGTCGTGTTTAGCGGCCAAATAAATTACATAATAAACTCATATCTGTCGTGTAATTTAAAAATGGAACGATCTTTTTCTCCGAAACATGGCGACCAAGGAGGTAACTCATCAAAGGTTTTATTTAAATTTCGAACTGACTTGCAAATAGAAAGCTGTTTATTGAAAAAAAAAAATTGTTGTTCGTTGTTCGTCATTGATTTTGAAGAGTTTTAATTTCCGCGAATTTTTAGAGAAAATTTAGTGTTTTAATTTCCGCGCATTGTTTGAGAAAAGTACTATACAAGCCTTGGCCACAACTAGGCATTGATGGACGAACGTGTAAATGTGGGCCGAGGCGAGCCGTCTGTTGCTGGCCGCTGCAGTAATGTACTATAGAGTAAGTATAGGTACATTAACAATAATCTTAATAGCCTAGCCTAATCAAACTGAGAAAAAACTAAAAAAAAGATAATCAAATAGAAAAAATAAAACATCTTTATTTTTATTATAATGTGTGATAAATTGATAATAAATGAAATGATTTATTGCGGTATATATATGACTAGCGGCCCGTCCCGGCTTCGCACGGGTGGACGTCTAATCTTTTCTAGCAATAAATATAGCCTATGTTACTCAGGGTGAATGCAGCTTTCTAATGGTGAAAGAATTTTTTAAATCGGCTCAGTACTTTTTGAGCCTATTCATTACAAACATACAAACATACAAAAATAGGTACAAATCTTTCCTCTTTATAATATTAGTGTAGATTTGAGAATGGTTAAAGAAAAAATACCAAAATTTCTGATGAAACATTTGATTCGAATTATGGAAAGAGAGATATGTGGATACTACAGAGTATAATTTAGCGCAGGTGAAAGAAAAGGGTTGATGTCGTTGTCACATGAGGAACTCAAGATGCGGAAAAAAAACTGGATTGGCAAATACTTCAGACACAAGAGCGTAGTTCGTAAATCATCATCATCATCATCATATCAGCCGATAGACGTTCAGTGCTGGACATAATCGCCACGCTTGGCAGGCGGGTAGGCGATCGCAGTTGGATTGAATGTGTGTACTCAGAGGATGCTGCTGCCCATCCTCCGGTAGATCCCTTAGTCGCCTTTTACGACACCCACGAGAGGAAATGGGGAGGTGCTATTCTTAGCCGACACCACACGGATAGTAGTTCGTAAATAAGATGATATAATTTGGAAAATCCTTTACACAATTTCTTCGAAAGGGGTTACCTAGAAATAAGAACATTACGAGTGTATAATAGAGTATCAGACGACGTAAACGAGCATTGCATTGTTATTGCAAACTGTCTAGAGATGTCTCAATCTAAAGTTCTTGTCCGCGGTCCTCCCGCTCGGAGTAGAATTAATTTAAATGAAATCATCACAGTTTATTCTACTGAGATGGCGGAACGGGCGTTCAACCGACAAGAAAACGCCTCAAGACTCATTTACAATTCCAATTAAGGACAATTCTCATTTACTTTTGTCCTGTAAAAGTAACAAATCAGAGAGACCTTTGCTCCATTGCGCCCTCAAGACATTCATAGCAATATCCTTTGTTATATCTACTGAGATAGATAACTATCATACACTTACACGATTTTGTTTCCCTTTGGAGCAGCCGGAAACTTGTCTATTAACACAGAATAGGTAATAGTATATAGTTCTACATACAGAACGGCCACTCCCCGCCCCCCTCTGACTTCAGATACCTCACCTCCCCTCACACTCTCTGTGGTAACTTGAGGGAAGCCGAGCAAGGGAATGCAGTCAGGCGCGCGCACCCGTTGGATTTGACTACATAAAATATATTTTATTTTCCTCCTCACTGTAAAAATAAACGTTGGAAAATAATGCTAAATTCACATTTTCCGTGATTCTTTAGCTTAAAAACTATTTTTAATAACAGAATGAACTATAAAAAGTAACGAAATGTATAATGTAGTTCATACAATGCGTGTTAAGTCAACCCTACACATATGTCATGCACAATTTTCGCAAAGTGCGCATGTGCGAACGTCATCATGTCAAGTCTAAAACGTTGTTTGAAGTGCCGGACCTGTGCTATTAATACCAACTAACTTTTAGCAGGTGAAGCAAATCTAATCAAATCATTTATTCAGGATATAGACAACTTTCAGAAGTGATTTTTTGTATCTCTTCCACCGCTTCTAAAAGTGTCACTGTAGAAAAGATTCGGCCAAAATGTAACGAAGAGAAACTGTAGAGTTACGTTATCTTTTAGCATATTATTATATTTTCAAGTTTCAGAATGAAACGACGAGTTAAGTGACGATAATTGGCTACAACAATGGGCACTACAAAAACAAAAACGCACAGCAGAAAAGGTTTCGACGAGCAATGTTACCATATCTACGAAGTATTCCCGCAGAAGGCCTTTCCCGAGAACCTACGAACTTTAGTTCCTGAATATAATGGGGTTCGTTTTAATATACTAATCTTATCTTATCTTGTTGTGGGGGCTGGCAAGCCAGCAACACTTCGACCCAGTGGGATCTTTTGTGTTAGCCCCAATACTTTTTACTTTCTTCACCCTTCAAATACATGGTCAATGAAGGAGGCAATACCATTGAGGGGAAGAAGCCTAAGATCTCCCGGTTTTGGATATCCATCACCGAGGAGGCACATGCGTTTTGCCGCCAAGACATCACAGTCACATAGAATGTGCTCCATGGTCTCCTCATCCTCTCCGCACGCTCGGCAGCTGGGATCCAGGGTGAGTTTCATCTTGTGCATCATCGTGCCTGTGGCGTAGTGCCCAGTGAGGGCTCCGACGATGGCACGAGCCTTGCTCCTGCTGTTGTTCAGTATGAACTTTGAGACACGAGTTGTCGCATCGCTGATAAATTTCTTGGAGTGCTGTAGACCTGTAAGGCTAGACCACTCCAGCTTGTGTGTTTTATCAGCCCAATCCCTAATGGCCATTCTTATATTGCATGCCGGGATTCCCACACTTGGTTCTGGATGGTTCAAGATAAGATAAGATAATATACTAAAGGTTTTTTGAGGGGATGATCAGCAGACCATCAAACAAAAAAGTTTTTTGCAATATTGTCGTTGGTCGTATGATCTGACCATCCTCTTAAAAAATCGTCAACATTATTAAGTTGGATCATGTATTATACCTATATTCTTCCAAATATTTCGCTTAGCATATTACATTACATCGGACTGAAAAAAAACCTGGTTGAACAAGCGGATAATCCAAGAGGACGAGTTTTTGCGTCATTTTGCGAAAATAAAAAATGCTATGCGTCTCAAATTATCAAATAATATCCAAATTTATGAAGAAATTATAAAGAGACTGTTTTTAAGGCTACATAATATTATTTTTAAAAATGTTTTCTCTTTAAAAAAAAAATATTGTTCCTACCCATAAATTCAAAATGTCTGGTACCTATAAACATTCTATAAAAATTAAATTTTCTAACAAAACACTTGTTTTTTTTTTTCAGTTTTATCTTTTAAACCTCACTCAATGAAAAGTTCTTAAAATTACGAACTATTCATGCAGGTACGAGTATTTTACAAATTGTACGTAATTTTCAGTTCTGTTCTACGTCCTTTTCAAAATCCGAATTAGCAACACTGCCCACGAGAACAAATGGGGTGATCTATTCTAACCTGGCAACCACACGGCGTAGATCGATCGGTGTAATCAGTAAAATTGATTTGATTATAATTTGTGTGCGAGATTATGTTATCCGCGCATTCACCTGTAGGTTCACACGAGTAAGAGTAGATGCCTAACTAGTGTTATTTTGAATCAATCATGGTGGAAACATAACATACAATGCACGGTATTACAGATTATAAAGGGTGTAACAAAACACCCTAGGGGTGCTTCAGACCATCAATCTGAACAACTTTCAATATGGAGCCAAACGTCGAGAAAAAAAAAAATATTGCCGTCCCATACATTTGTGTCGAGACAGTACTGCAGTTTTGTATGAAAGAGCTGATTTTTTTCGCGATTTCGATGTTGGCTCCATAGTGAAAGTTGTTCAGTTTGATGGTTTGAAGCACCCCCTTAAGTATTACTAGAGTGTTTTGTTACACCCTGTCTGTGGCATTATTTATTTATCTATAGAACTGGAAAAAGGGAAAGGTTTAAAAATGTTTCTGGAAGAACTTCAACGGAAGATATAATGTAATTAAACATAAATAACCATAATGTATTTATTAACAAAAATCATCCTTAAAAGTTCGAGTTAGAACCGACTATAAAATTTAATGAAGTTAAGGAGTCAGGAGTCAATTATAAATTATAAAATATAACAGAAAACGGAACCTTACCTTACTTTAATGTTTTGGTTGCATTTATTTAATTATTTATTTATTAAAAATTACACAGTTTTACAGAAATACTACGATACGACATGCAAGTATATATAAGTAAGGTATACAAATGAAACAAGAACAGTAGGTATATGTATGTAAATTTTTTGGGAACATTGTTCTATTATTGTTAGGGTGTTATGGTATACAAAACCGGTAAAGTGCGAGTCGGGCTACTCGCGCACCGAGGGTTCCGTACCACACCACCACAGAACACAACATTATTAAGTTAGAAAAAAAACTTTTTTTTGTCCGGGATCCACTTGGCCGGTTTTTAGTATTTGTTGTTATTCTCTAGAGTTTGTTCTATAATCACACTAAGTTTGACGCTTGTATGTATTACCGTTTTTACGATAGAGCGTGAAGAAAAAACGTTGATAAAAATTAGTTTCTTGTTGAGAACCCACCTTAATTATTAACTTTTTGACATTTTTATTATTTGTTAACAGATCCGCCGTAATAAAGCATAATCTGAGAAAATTTCAACTATCTAGCTATTACGGTTCAAAAGTTACAGCCTTAAATAGGTAGGACAGACGGACGGACGGACAGACGGACAGACGGACAAACGGACAGACGGACAGACGGACAGACGGACAGACGGACGGACGGACGGACAACGTAGGCTTAGTAATAGGGTCCCGTTTTCACCCTTTGGGTACGGAACCCTAAAAAACTTGCATTACTTTAAGCGGTGATTTTACCCATAGAGACATGATACTGAAAAACTTTCACTGAAAAACCTATAGGAAATAAAAAAAAATGCAATTTTCATACTTAATGCAATCAGTTAATGTTTGAACATGTGCATGAAATGGCGAATTTTTTTATAGATCTATGGTCCTACCCTTGTAAAAAGATCACACAGAAGAAATGGCGAAAAGCTTCAAATAAAAATATGAATAAGAATTTTCTGAACTCTCGCATCAACAAAGGACTCTTACAAGAAAAAGTCGCAAACCAAAAGTAATAATTACTACGTAGAAGGATAAAAGGTTTTCCAAGTATATTCTAAGAAATCGCCTCAGCCTTGCTCAGAAATGAAATCACAGCAGACGGGAGAAGCTACCGGATTTTCTTAAAGACTCAGTTCGCTTCCAATAGATACTGGTATTTGCTGAATCCACGATTGCGAGCTTAGACATTCAATTTAACTTACTGAACTAACAAAGATTCGATAGTGCTGCAAATATTAACAACCGTGTCGCTGTATCATAATATACAGGGTGTAAGGTAACCCTAGTAATATTTAATGGGGTGGTTTTGCGTTTAGACCATTAATTAAACTGAACAACTTTTACTATGGAGCCAACATCTAAATAAAATAAAATAAAAATCAGCTTTTTCATATACGCGTTAATGAATTAACGCAAAACTAGAAAGTAGTTTGAGCCTAACCAGAAGGTAAACCAGAAGGTAAATCTGAGAATTGTAAGAAGGTAGTGATATTACACAGGGTCCAACTTAATATGCTGACGGTTTTTAAGATGATCAGACCATCAAATTGCAGATGACCCTGTAGATGTATACAACGTGTTAATGAATTAACGCAAAACTAGAAAGTAGTTTGTTAAGAATCGAGAGCAGAATCGAATTATCATGGTTTCAACATAGGTAATTTTTTTCAAAATATTAAATAATAAATTTCTGAACCCAATGTCAACTCACCGCACGGGCACACTCATCCTACTTACTACCAAAAGAAGATTATAAAAATGTATCCATGAGTACGTTAGCTCTTTCTTTCAGTGCTGAAAAGATAACAAATCATTTTTGCCTCAAACTTAAGTTTTTGCGTGATGCTCGAACAAATAAACAATCAAAAGACAAATAGACAGCCAAAAATTTAAAAATTTGTGATTTGGTGACACCTAAAAATCCATCCATATACATAACTTTTTTTTAAATATCTTAGATGTACAGTACAGAAACACTTCTGTTACAGTTTTTTATAGTTAAGATTTAATGTTTCTATATTTCTAGTTCTATAACAATTTACAAACCGTCAGTAGCTATTTAGAATTATTAGAATGTCGTCTATAAATAGGATTTATCCCTCAGTTAGTGGTACATAAATGTTGTTCAATTTTGGTGGATCGGTGGTTTACAGAACGACGGTGTAGCTGTTTGCGGGTTCCGTACCGAACGCCTTAATCGGACTATAAATTTTCTTTTATGTACAGTTTACAATCGAAAGGCTTCAGCCTAGCCGTGAGGCTTTTTGTAAGATCCAACAAATTTGAATATTATAAGAATTCAGAGAAGAATCAAGTTTAATTATGTTGCGAAAGTACTCCTGTATACAGGGTGTAACAATACATCCTAGTAATACTTAAGGGGGTGCTTCAGACCATCAAACTGAGCAACTTTCACTATGGAGCCAACATCGAGAAAAAATAAAAAAAATCAGCTGTCCCATACATTTTAGTCGAATCGGTACTGCAGTTTTGTATGGGACAGGTGATTTTTTTTATTTTTTCTCGATGTTGGCTCCATAGTGAAAGTTGCTTAGTTTGATGGTCTGAAGCACCTCCTTAAGTATTACTAGGGTGTTTTGTTACACCCTGTATATGTACCTAGGTATGTTTTAGGGTTATTTTAAATTAGTTGGCGAAACTGAACCAGTGCATTTGTTAATGGTAACAAATAGCATAATCAATGTTTATAATTGGTATTGATGAATAACAAAATTATTATTATCGTGCGTTGGTACGCGCAATGCGTACAGGTGGTACAGATGTGTGGCGCGGACGGACATTGAACTCAAAATCATATGATCAAGCGGGGGTCGTTATCATGTAATTTTAATTAGTTAACAGATACCAAATGCGTTTCTTAAGTTTCGCCAACGAATTAAATTTAACCCTATACTTAAATCGTATTAAACATTTAGACAGTCTATTAATAATAAGTTACTACGTATTTAAATACATATCAAAGAATCGTTTTCTTCTGGAATTTATTTACATCTAGCGACCGTTCGTCCTCGCCCGTGGGATCGTTTCATATTAGAACCACTATCTTTTAATTGATCTACTAGAACAATTTCAAGGGTGTGCAAAGTCGACATATTATTATAGAATGAAAGGACATCATCCACGTTTCATAGACGACCCGGTTGGTGTAATGGTTACCACGCCGGACTGCCAAACCAAGGTCCTGGGTTCGAATCCCGGTTCGGTCATGGATGTTATATGTTTGTGCCGTTGTTGCATGATTCCCATAACAAAAAGCCTGAGGCTTACTTGGGATCATTAAAATGTATGTGCCTGTGAGCGTTATTTTTTTTTTATAGGTACTTTTTTTGGCCCAAATGTGGAAGTGCCGGCCAACAAAAACTAATGCTTTATTCTAATACTACTTGTCCATCTAGCATTTATTATCATGTCATGAAATCCTTAGGTAGCTGTAAGTTTTATTAGGTACTTCGAAAATGCATGAAAACGCAGATTTTTCAAACTTAAATAAAAACAAGGACAACGGCCCTACACTTTGGTGCTATAATAATGCTTATACAGGCAAGTTCTAACGTAACATTTTTTTTTGGCCGGCACTTTTACATTTTGGACAAATATGGATGATGACTTTTATAAAAATCTATAAAACCTAGGCGATTTCGCGTATTAGGCATGTCATAGATGATAGATATCATGAAGATAATAATGTACAAGCAATTGTACAAGTAATAGATACAACAAATAAACAAACGTGATGAACAATAAAATTCAAACCTGTAATATCGTGTAACCACAACAAAATAAGACGGAATTATAACATATTTACTAACACATTGTTATGCTGAAATCCGGTTACAGTCAGAAATAGTTGGAAATGGAATCGACTAGCTAGTCCTTTGTGTGGGCTAAGTGTGTTGATATTTACGAATATGTGAGTATTTTACTATGTGGAATATGAGAAATATTTTCCGTTCTATATTTTTGATAGACATGGGCTGATAAAACACAACATAATAATCATAATTATGTAGGTACGAGTATTATTGTTGATTCAGGTAGTGCTATCAAAACAACCATTTTCTTAATATGATAAGGAATAGATTTATAAAACGCTTTAATGTACAGGGTCCTTCTAAATATGCTGAAGGTTTTTGAAGAGGACGATCAGACCTCCAACTGAACAACTTTTGCTTTGGGACCCCCAGAAAGAAATACTGAAAAAAAATCAGCTGTCCTGTCCATTTTAAGTCGAGTAGGTTTACAGTTTTGTATTGAATAGCTGATTTTTTTTCGCTGTTTCTGTTACTTCCAAATAGAAAGTTGTTCAGTTTGAAGATCTCCTTTAAAAAACCGCTGGTACCTATAGGTATTAAGAAGGACCCTATAAACCTTTCAAGAAAGTCAACTATCGAGGACCCTGACGTTTGGGGGTGGAGGCGCCACCCCTCAATCGGTTACGGTTGGGGCGGGCCGCACCTTAGAGGATATAGACCTAGCTTGTCGGCAGACTAACCCCGGAGACCAGGTCCACCAGATTCCAGGGGGGACGCTTCGAATCTACAATTAAATGATGACAAATATTTTAGAAACTACAACTTGCTTGCTTATCGTGTCGACTTCAACACAACAAAGTCGCTAAATAGTACTTTGCCAGAATTTGGCAACCGATACTGCACCGTCGCTAGCGGTCATGAGCTCATCCTGCGTGCAGGTGTTAGGGCACGCAGGGCACGATGTGAGATGGGCCATCGTTTGTGAAGCTCCACACAAGCAAGACACATTTTGCGCATCCGAGAATCCCCACCTGGCCATGTTGTCCTTGCTGCGACCGACCTGGGTTCGAAGTCGGTTTAAGGACTTCCAGGTCGCCCAAGGCAAGTCATGTCCAGGCGGTAGGGTCTCAGACGGCGGCACAAATGGAGTTGGGAGGGCCACTTTTTGTCTCCAAAGAGTACACCTCGCTTGCGCTGGGCCAGTATTTGGTGGGTCGACACACTTCATAAAGCTGCGTCGGCTTGGCAGCCTTTGCGGCGCAGGGATGAAGCCGTGCATGGGATGTCGTGTGTCGTCCACCATTTAGGCTCTCTCTGAGGAGCCCGCCACAGCCCTGCGGACATCTGGGGGCGCTATGCCAGCCAGTGGATAAAGCAACTGTACCGGAGTCGGTTTCAAGCAACCAGTTATAATCCGGCACGTTTCATTTAGTGCCGTATCCACCAGCTTGGCGTGGGCAGATCGACCCCACACCGGGCACGCGTATTCTCCAACGGAGAACGCGAGTGCTAGTCCAGACGTCCTCAAGACCCGCGGCGAAGCTCCCCACTTGGTGGTAGTAAGGCGCTGTAGGATGTTATTGCGAGAGTGTATCTTCTTTTTGACATTTTCACAGTTCTTGCGAAAAGTGAGCGACCTGTCTAGAGTGATTCCGAGGTACTTAGGGAAATTGTTGTGAGCAGTTGGCACCCCTTGCCACGTGATGTTCAGTTTACGTCCCGCTTGTCTGTTGCGAAGATGGAAAGCGCAAGATTCCGTTTTTGACGGGTTAGGCTTGAGAGAGTTTTCCTTGTAGTAGTCACTCAAAGAATTGAGTGCCACGGTGAGGTCAGCCTCAACTTCGGCAAAGCTTGTGTGTTGCGAAGTTAATGCAAGGTCGTCTGCGTAAAGGAAGCGGGACGTTTGTGGGCTCAATGGTTGGTCGTTGGTGTAGATGTTAAAGAGGAGCGGGGCTAGAACGCTACCTTGCGGCAGGCCGTTCTTTTGGGCTCTCCAGCGACTTTGGTCTGAGAGAAGGTTGACTTGAAAGCGACGATTGTGGAGAAGTTCACGGAGTACCATGACGAAGCTGTGATCTCCGGTCATAGTTTCCACTTTCCACAATAGTCGCCTTAGATTCACTGTGTCGTAGGCTGCGGACAGGTCTACAAACACAGTGCCAGTCACCTTCCCTAGCTCAAAACCATCTTCGATGTGTTGCGTGAGTTTCAGTGTCTGGCTGCAACAAGACTTGGCTGGTCGGAATCCTGCCTGCTCTGGGATGAGTTTCGGGTCAACAATTCCCGTGAGCCGGGTCAACAGTAATCTCTCAAAGAGCTTATAGGTGTGGCACAGGAGGGAGATAGGCCTAAAGTGCTTGGGACCATCTGTTGATTTTCCTGGCTTGGGGATGGCTATGACCTTCGACTTTCTCCAGAGACTGGGGACCTGGGCGGACTCCAGGCAGTTGTTAAAAAGCTGAAGCAGCCATGACACAGCAACTGGGCCGAGGTGCTGTAATTGCTCAACAGAGATGTTGTCCACTCCGGAGGCTTTACCGCGTTGCAGGTGTTGGATAGCCATGACAATATCACTCAGGTGAAACGGCTTGCTTATACTGTCGCAGGAACTAGCACTGCTTAGTTTAGGGACTTTCGCAAGCCGACCAGGTGACTTGCCATTGAGGAGGAGCTGATGGGCTACCTGGTTAGCGGTAACTCGGTAAGGAGATGTTGGTGGGGGTGGATCACTTGTAAGCATTCGGATGGTGTGCCATGCTTTCTTGCTGTTATGAGTGAGGTCGATGCTGGTGACCGTAGTGATCCACTTCTCCTGCCGAGTCTCGCTAATCCTTTGTAGTAGCTCCTCGCCTGCCGCCACGGTATCCTCCGAGAATGGATCGACCCTGTATACTACACTATGTAGAACCTATTTAGAAAATGAAAAACAATCCAGAATTAAAAAAAAACTTTTTCACCCCTCCGGGCGGAAAGCGTCAACTTTCGTCCCGCTGCGCTAAACGAAGTTGCCGCTTTCCGACTCTGTATGGGAGACAAATAGTGTACTAACCTCGGGCAGAACATAAGAAAGCCTCAGAGCACATTACATGACCTTTCTTACTTTCCTGCCCTCGGTGTGTAATTCCTTTCTGATTTCTGTTCCGGCTGCCTCAGCTTTCATCAATGCAAAGTGGCAGAAAGAGATTAGAGAGACAAAGAGTGTCCTAAAATTAATAAAATATTAGTCATCCATTTATTTGAATTTAAAAGATTGCGACGCCAGTTAATCAAACTTTTAAATTAAACCAAAAACTTTTTATCTTGTTTCAAAAGCATACATAAATATACAGGCAGGCTTAGTTAGGTATTTAGACAATAGAAAATTTATCCTATCAATTTGTATGATCTAGTTTTCTAGCGCACTATGCAATAAAAAATTAAAAACATTGAGAATCAGAACAAGATTTAAAAAAAAATTGGGTTTGGAGTCATTGGCAATGGCAAAGTAGGTAGCTCTTTGGAATGGCGTTGCATTCCTCTCATGTGATTAATTAGTATTTTCGATGTTGATGTTTATTTCGATGTTGGTCTCATAGTGAAAGTTGCTCCGGTTGATGGCCTAAACAATCCCCTTAAAAGTTTTAAATGTTTATTTTAACTTTTGTAACACCTTGTAGTAGGTATTCATGTCCGCCGGTTTCGGGTACTCTGCACCTCACCTGTCTGCGAGACTTAACCAAAGATGAAAGGATGTCTTATGAGGGCACCCTCTACCGACACTTCCATTCAAATTCCAACAATTCTTTTTCTCGTACATCTATTCTGCTGTCATTCATCCTCTCCACATGTAGAAAATTACCTTTAATTTAAATATCTTCGATATCTGTCTCTAGATTGGATATGAAAGACAATAATTTTATGGTAAAGAGTGTTGTTTAAATATTCTTGGATCCTGTGAAAAGTTGTTAGCGCCCGCAGCAGGTGCGGCTGTCGTCTCATCTCGCGTGAAACATTTTTCTCTTCAAACTTGAATTCATATTTTCGAGTAACAAATTGCTATATTTATGACACTCGGAAAAAGTTTAAGGGGAAAAACGTTAATTTATTTATAAGGAAAATATGATTTAAAGCGAAAGATCCATGATAATGTGAATAAGTAGTAATAGTATAAGAGATAAGTGTACTTTTTGCAACCATCAGCAGCAAGGCTGATTCAGTGTTAATGGGGTGTAGAGCATCTCTGTGATGGGGATGGACCAGGTCTGCTTGCATAACTCCAGTCGGTTTAGGAGTTACTGATGATTAAAGGTCTGTAAAAAATTAACGATCAGCTGCACGGCTGATCGTATGATATTGTTGTAGTATGCACTGTAGCTATGTAAACAGTACAAAAACTGTCAAGTTCTGTCAGTCGGTTTAAGAGATACAGCCAATGAAAGTTCCGACCTTTGAACGGCTGTATCTCCTAAACCGACTGATGAACCATGCCAGTTTTTGTACTGTTCACATAGCTACAGTGCATAGGTACTACAACAATAACATACGATCAGCCTAGCAGCTTATCGTAAAATTTTTACAGACCTTTAATCATTAGTAACTCCTAAACCGACTGGAGTAATGCAGGCAGACCTGGTCCATCCCCATCACAGAGAAGCTCTACACCCCATAAACACGGAATCAGCCTTGCTGCTGATGGTTGCAAAAAGTACACTTATCTCTCGGAACATAAAAAGTTAATCTTTTGGTTTATTTTCTTTTGTTATAGTTACCTCGGTTGCAGTGTAGCGTAGGCAAAATATAACGATGCTGTAGTTTTAGAATGTTGCTGATTTCAAAGGCAAAGTTTTTAATGTCATTAGAAAAAAAAATTATCAGCGTAGACAGTAGTGGAGAAATAAAACCGGTCAAATGCGAGTCGGGCTGCTCGCGCACCGAGGGTTCCGTACAACATTATTATGTTGTGTTCTGTGGTGGTGTGGTACGGAACCTGAGAAAAAAAACCTTTTTTTGTCCGGGACCTTTAGCGCGAGAGCGACTGACACTTGGCCAGTTTTTAGTATTTGTTGTTATTCTGTAGAGTTTGCTCTATAATTACACTAAGTTCTAACTGACGCTTCTATGTATTACCGTTTTAACGATAGAGCGTGAAGAAAAAACGTTGATAAAAACTAGTTTCTTGTTGAGAAACCCCCTTAATTTTAACATTTTTATTATTTGTTAACAAATCCGCCGTAATAACGCATAATCTGAGAAAATTTCAACTATCTAGTTATTACGGTTCAAAAGTTACAGCCCTGTAGGTAGGACAGACGGACGGACGGACGGACGGACCGTAGCCTTAGTAATAGGGTCCCGTTTTCACCCTTTGGGTACGGAACCCTAAAAAACTAGGATGAGACTGGCACAAGACTGATCAGTGTGGCATAATGGGGTGGAGGCTTATACGCAGCAGTGAGGAGACAAAATGTGATGATGTGAGACATGAGTCGTCCAGCAGTCAGATGGGCTGTTGATTTTGCGAAGGCGGCTGAAAGACTTGGATGCGACTGGAACAAGACAGGTAAGAGTGGAATAATGTTTAGAAGGCTCATACGCAACAATAAGTTGGCAAAAGGTGATGATGTGAGTCGTCCAGCAGCCAGGTGGGCTGATGATGTTGCGAAGGCGGCTGGAAAGGCTTGGGTGCGACTGGTACGACAAGAAAGAGTGGCATAATGGAAAGGCGGCTTATACCCGGTAGTGGGTGGACAAAAGGTGATGATGTGGGTCCTTCAGCAGCCAGGTGGGCTGATGATGTTGCGAAGGCGGCTGTAAACGCTTGGATGAGACTGGCATAAGACAGGTAAGAGTGGCATAATGGGGAGAAGGCTTATACGCAACAATAAGTTGGCAAAAGGTGGTGATGTGACTCGTCCAGCAGCCAGGTGGGCTGATGATGTTGCGAAGGCGGCTGGAAAGGCTTGGGTGCGACTGGTAGGACAAGAAAGAGTGGCATAATGGAAAGGAGGCTTATACCCGGCAGTGGGTGGACAAAAGGTGATGATGTGGGTTGTTCTGCAGCCATGGGCTGATGATGTTGCGAAGGCGGCTGGAAAGGCTTGGGTGCGACTGGTAGGACAAGAAAGAGTGGCATAATGGGAAGTAGGCTTATGCTCTACAGTGAGTAAACAAAAGGTAATGATGTGGGTCCAGCAGCCAGGTGGGCTGATGATATAGCGAAGGCGGCTTGAAAGACTTAGATGCGACTGGGACAAGACGTAAGAGTGGCATAACGGGAAGGAGGCTTACACCCTGCAGTGGGTGGTCAAAAAGGTAATGATGTGGGTCATCCAGCAGCCAGGTGGGCTAATGTTGCGAAGGCGGCTGGAAAGACTTCGATGTAGGACGAGAAAGAGTGGCATAATGAAAAGGAGGCTTAGACGGCAGTGGATAGAAAAAAGCTGATGATAATGAACATTTTAAACCGAATACAAAATAAATAAATAAATAACGCTCTCAGGCACATTGTAATAATCCTAAACGTAAGCTACACTAGGCTTTTTTTATGGAAACCATGCAACAAAACGTCACAAACATGTATCATCCTTGACCGAACTGGGATTCGAACCAAGGACACTGATCCCATTTTAAAAA
Organism: Agonopterix subpropinquella; assembly: GCA_922987775.1. Lineage (NCBI taxonomy): Eukaryota > Metazoa > Arthropoda > Insecta > Lepidoptera > Depressariidae > Agonopterix > Agonopterix subpropinquella. Next base: position 14,527,691 of record OV277703.1, on the reverse strand, counting down.
CGCCATCCCATATCTACTCGTTGTACAATTTGATTATGAAAATCTTACAAATCGATATAAAGAATGTTCAAATAAAGCGATTCTTACAAACATTATTATAATGTAAAAGGTTATTAGACAAGGTTTACATTACTACATAAGTATAGGTATAAACATAAGGGAAGCTCTATAATAGAAATAACATCGGATCGGTGTTCAACAGGTAATAAGATATGATGACAAGGATCGTATTATCGCGCACTAGGCAAAATCCCGAAAGTGGCTTGATTTATTGCTCGAATATCCTTGACGGAACGAGCTCTCTGGAATTATGTTTTAGGCAGGTACCAAACCCCTAAATCCTGTAATATATTTTCTTTGAAACGTTCCGCTGGAGATTTTCTGGGAAAAAGCTGTCGATTACAACAGCTGTTAAGATTTGGGAAATTATTAGTTAACCGTCAGTGATTGGTAGATATGGCGAATGGTCCATTCTATTTAGATAGGCAGATATAATGGCCTCGATTCGGAGTGTACCACGACTAAACTAAACTAAATGTATTCCTGTCACTTTCTAAAATAAGATTAAGAAAAGAGACAGAAAACCGGTCAGTCAGATGTGCCCTCTAGTGGGGCAAAACAGGAGGCGAACCAACAGCTGACTTTAGTGCTGTCAAAGTGACGTTAAACGCCCAAAAACGACTTAAATAAGATGGCGTACATTATGATGGCATCTTATTTTGCGCATTTAACGTCACTTTGACAGCACTAAAGTCAGCTGTTGGTTTTCTGTCTCTTTTCTTAATCTTATTTTAGAAAGTGACAGGAATACATTTAGTTTAGTTTAGTCGTGGTACACTCCGAATCGAGGCCAATAACTACCCTGAACTATAAATCTCGAAATTCGGATCTATACTTAAATGTTACTCATTACACGAAACATCTGAATAAGGAATATAAACAAAAACCGACCAAGAGCGTGTCGGACTCGCCCATGATAGGGTTCCGTTAGTTATTGTGTAAGTACTGACAGATGCGGAACCCTCCCAACCAGTTATTCAGACAATAGGAGGCGGGTCGACAAAATATGGTTTCTTCCGAACATTTCTGTGTTTGGGTTGCTGTTATCTGTCTTCATGTCAAATTTCGATTTAATAGGTGCAAATAAGCTAGTTATTGAGGCGGGGCATACAGAAAGATAGACAGAATGGACGAAAGTATAAGGGTCCCTTCTTTGACTACGGAACCCTAAAAAACCACCATAATTATGATATACAGAGTGTAAGGAAAAGTATCATTAACCTTTAAACCACATACTCTACCCATCAAACTGAACAACTTTTACTATGGGTGCAAACCTGTCAGAACAAAAAAATATCAGCTGTCCCATACTAAACTGCAATACCTACTCGATTCAAACGTATGGTACAACTGATTTTATTTGTCTAACAGGCTTGCTCCCATAGTAAGAGTTGTTTAGTTTGATGGGTAAAGTATGTGGTTTAAAGCTTAATGATAATTTTCCTTACACCCTGTAGATGAATATACGAACTGTGTTTTTGGGTTGGGTGGAAATAGAGTATTAAGAGTGTGTGATTGATTTCTTCTCTGCAATTTTATTCTCTTGGTTAATCAATTTTCGGTATTTACTTAATTTTACTTTAGTTACTAGCTTCGGCGTTTATGAAAAAAAGTCATAAAACGAATGGTAACGTTGTCTTTCTTCTTTATCGTGTGGGCAGAGCCCTGGTGTCAGAGTTTTTTCAGACCGCCATACGGCCTCTGACGTGGTTTTTATATAACGACTACTACCACCAGAGATAGTAGCCGGGACCAACAGCTTAACGTGCCATCCGAAGCTCGGAATCATTTTTCTTTTCGGACAATCAGGTGATTCAGCCTGCAATGTCCTAACCAACTGGGGAAAAACGCACAAAGTGACATATCACTAGGTGTCCCCCGTGGGAATCGAACCCACGACCTCCGTGTTGAGAACCAATGCTCTTAACCATTAGACCACAGAGACAGTTGGGTTGGTAACGTTGTGAAAATACAGCTTTATTCATTACAAACAAATTGTCGAGGTAAAACCGTGCCATAAATATTACATTTACAGCACAGCTAGCTGTAAGTGAACATCATTATCATCATTCTTCTCAAGGAAACAAATGTTCATTTGCCACAAGCGGAGTACATTTCAGCAGCACTCTGAAAACTTATTCACTAAAGTTACTCTGAACAACGGTACACCATACAATTCATTCTGACTAAAATAGCTTCTGTTATTGGTAGTCTATACGAATATAAGTATAAATTATATTAAGTGAAAAGAGAAAAACAAGCTCTTTTATTCACTAATCAGCTAAGTATAACAACTTGGTTCGAGCAAATATAATTAGGTATCGTAAACGGGGACAAAGAAGAATTATAAAACATACCGTAGGTACCGTCCTTGGTTTGTCCCCCGCCTGCAATACCTACCTACCTAATAACATTCAAATTATATTTGCTCGAACCAAGTTGTTATACCTGATTAGTGAATAAAAGAGCTTGTTTTTCTCTTTTCATAATTAACAATGTCTGAAATCCTATACAGGGTATGTGACAACTTAGCAAATACTGAAACGGTGAACTCAGACCATCAAACTGAACAACTTTCACTACGGAGCCTACCTCAGGAAACGCGCAAAATAGCTTGCGATTTATTTGGTCTGAAGCAGCCTATAAAATATTTTATGTAACGCATTTTTACACTACTCTGTACTGTATCAGAATCAAAAGAAAATTCTAGCGTAAGTAACAGATGACCAAATATAAAAGTGAGAAGAGAGTGTTTCTAGCATTTAAAAACACAAATTAGTATATTATTTCAAACTAAAATAATAAAAAACTAAAATAAAAAGAAATTATTTTGTTTTTGCTCTATCGCAAAAATTTTAATACTTACAAGTATCAATCTTGACTTATGATTATTCTTTAAATAAAACAACAAATAATAAAAACCTGCCAAGTGTGAGTCGGGCTCGCGCTAAGTGTCCTGGGGTCCTAGAGAAAACATTTTTTTGGTAATTTCCTGGTAAAATTTAAAAGGACTATCAGACTTAACAAATTTCACTATGGAAACAAAATAGGAAAAAAATTCAAATTATAATTTGTCCTATACTTTTGAGTAGGTTTTTATGAAAGAGCCATGAAAGAGCAGATATTTTTAATTTTTTCTTATCCGTACCATAGTGAAAATTGATCAGTTTGATGGTCTAAACCCTAACACTCAGTATAATAATAATTGTACTTATTGTACTAAACCTTGGAGTAAATAATACTTCCAGATAATAAACACAAGCTTGCCGAACAATTAATAGCGTTACTTAATACCTTCAGGGGAAAATTCCCGCCTTTTCCTGTTCATACCTACTGTATATAAATTGATTTACGATGGAAAACATTTTTTTTAACGTTTTTTATATAAGTATTTCGTATTTTTATAATGAGATATCTAAGGCCTGTGATACGATGTTCTATGAATAGCGATTATGAACATTATACAGAGTCCTTCTTAAGGGGCCATAGGTTCAGACGAATATTTTCTATGAGGAACACAACACTGCGTTCAAAACTCAAACAGCTGACGTAGGGGAAAAGGCAGCAAAACTGAAGTGGAACTGGGCTGGGCATGTTTGCAGAATGCACACTGAGCGGTGGGCGTCAATCGTCACGCAATGGGTGCCTCACGACGGGAGCCGAGGTCGAGGCAGACCCCGGAAAAGATGGCGAGACGAGCTGGATGCCTACTGCAATGAGTGGCAGAACGTAGCACCGAAAAGAGAGATGTGGAAGGGTTTGGGGGAGACCTTTGCCCAGCAGTGGGACAGTACAGGTTAAAAAAAAATTCGTTCTTCTAACACGAGAAAAATGTTTAAAAATACAGGAAATTACGTATGAATCTTTGTGACGATTTTCTTTCGAGCGAAGTAATTCCAATCGTGTATTCAATTGATGATTTCAGATAAACTATCCAAGAATACTGAGGTATGACTTTGGTTTCGGTAAATTGTATAAATCTAGTCGAAACATGAAAAACAAAAGATGCCTCCAAGGTGTTCCGTCCTACCGTCTTAATATGCTGACATTTTTTTAAGGGGAAGATCAGAACATCAAACTGAACAACTTTGTCTATGGGCCCAGGTCATTTCGTCCTCACTAGTGTGGTCCCTCCCACATACTTCTGTTGTGGGTCCCTCCATATCCTTGTACAATTTCAGTTGTAATGACGTTGGCAATCCATTTACTATTCAAGTGTACCGAATTCCGTATCGCGCTAAACTTAACTGTGTTAATAACACTGTGTGTGTGTGTTGTGTTTAAATGTGTTTGACAGCCTTGAAGCGTTTGTCTGAGCGATCTGTCAAACGGCTGTTATGCTTATCATATAGTTCAGTTCGTTTCAGTTGAGTGAGATATAGGTATTTAGCACCAGCGACTCGCCCCGGCTTCGCACGGGTGCAATGCTGATACTAAAATATACATAAAAACCTTCCTGTTGAATCACTCTATCTATTAAAGAAAAACGCATCAAAATCCGTTGCGTAGTTTTAAAGATCTAAGCATACATAGGAACAGACAGACAGCAGGAAGCGACCTTGTTTTATACTATGTAGTGATGATGATTGGTCCCGGTATATAGTAGGACAACCGAAATAGTGAAGCCTGCTACATACATCCGGAATCGCGTAAAGGAAACCTGATTCGGAATTACCCTTGGGACCGTTGTGCCCAAAAACGCAGTGCTGAAGACGGCCCTTGGCACAGCGCTTCCTTTCTTTAAATAAAACTTAGCCTAACTTACCCTATGTATGCTTAGATCTTTAAAACTACGCAACGGATTTTGATGGGGGTTTTTTTGATAGATAGAGTGATTCAAGAGGTTAACAGCAAAATCTCCTAGGCAACGAGCAGTTAGTTCCATTGACGCATTGTTATACGTTGCTATGCTATGTACAAAATTAAACTGAAAAACCGGCCAAGTGCGAGTCGGATTCACGCACCGGTTTCATACCGCCACACAATATACAGGATGTAATAAAAACTAATTCCGATCGAAAAGCGCTTCGGACCATTAATCTGAACAACTTTCAGTATGGAGCCAACATCGAAATGGTCATAGTTTGACAAGTCATTTCATCCTGAAACCTGAAATATGCTAATGGTGACCCAATTGCATGAAAAAATTTGGTAGCTCCAAAAAAAGATTTGACGTTTAATAAGTGGGCTTCAAGCTCCTATATTGAATAAATGATTTTGAGTTTGAGAGTTAAAAATGTGGTGGCTGTAGCATAATTTCTAGTTTCTAGGTCTTAGCACTAACACCAGTCTCCACATAAATATAACTGTACCTATAATTTGAAGTAATACGTCAGAGAACTAAAGTGGTTCACATAGCTCAGAAAATTAGCAAGCTGAAGTGGCAATGGGCTGGTCATATCTGCCGAAGAACTGACAACCGGTCTGGGGCGTCAGAGTTCTAGAGTGGAGACCGCGAACTGGTAGGCGTAGTGTGGGACGCCCTGCTGCCCGCTGGAGAGACGACCTAAAAAAAGCAGCGGGGAGCGACTAGATGAGGAAGGCCGAGGACAGAGTTTTGTGGCGCGCCTTGGGAGAGGCCTATGTTCAGCAGTGCACGATGATAGGCTGATGATGATGATAATTTTAAGTCCATTTTATTATTGAAAACTGTGTGGATAAACGTTTATATCATAATTATATTACAGCTGTGCCCGTGCGTTGCAACGCCCCTTTTTTACCCGAAACACACTTGACCGTTTTTTTACTTTACGTCGTCGTATTCTCAGACCTACTGAATATATACACAAAATTTCATAAGAATCTGTCAAGCCGTTTCGGAGGAGTTTTGTTACAAAAGTCATTCAAAATTCATTTAAATTGTTAAATTTAATTAAAATGAGTGCATTGTTATTATTATTATTAGGTTACACTTCCGGGAGAACAAAAAAAAATTTGATTTCTATGTCGCGAAGCCATTTAAAAAAAAAGTCCCATAATTACTTTAATTATCTATTTTATAAAAATTACATAAATTGAATGGGCTGTAAAATTAAAAGACATAAATCTAGATTCTAGTCACGAACATAACTTTGGCTAAAAATAACAAAAGTTATATACGTGGGCGAGTACAATAACCTTTCTACTACTTCAAGTATAAATCAGATATAACGTGAAAAATATTCTGATACTTATAAAAGTGTGGGTTGTGACAATAATTTGAATTCATTTAAGGTTGGCTACACTTCCAAGGCACTTCATGAATGACATACGAGCGCAAAGGGCTTATTCTATCTTATCGCGGGCCCAGTAAACTTGCGTTGAAAACTCTACTGGGAATACACTTGCTAGAGTATGCCGGAGACAAATGGAATCGCCCGCGACACTTGTAGGCGATAACTATACAAGAAAAATGTGTTACTTCCGCATTACTCGGTGTTTTACCACTTTAAAATAAAAAATAAAAAACAACGGGTTGCACTCCGGGAGTGCCGGCAAAAGTAAAAACTAAAAGATCTTACGGCTTACGAATGTCACGTGACGTTACGGTCCTGACGCGAGTTTAACATTTTTTTACCCATCCCAAAAAGTGCACAACGCCGCTAAAGATGTTTTCACTTCAAAAAAATCACCTGTCCCTGTGTCCCATGTATTCGAGTAGGATTGCAGTTTTGTATGAAACTAGATTTTTTTTCGCGGTTTCGACTCTGGACAACATTCCCGAAGGAACGTAATATAAGGGAAATTAGCAAATCTTCACATACGCATCAGAATGTCTTCATCAGCGTTAGAAGGTAATTTTGAATGACCACGATGACTTGATGAAATCACAGTACGATCAGCCAGACTAAATAGATTTGGTACCCTTGGTGTATGATTTAAAATATTTTAGAGATCTGGAGTGCGATTTTTGAATCTCATACGTTGAACTCAGCAGTTGAAAATGTATGGAGATACGCATCTTTCTACTACTGATTTGACTTTCAAGAACCGCACCCCTGGAGTATGATTTTTGAATGTCAAATCAGCAGTGGAAAAATGCGTATCTCCATAGTAACAACTTCAGATATCAACGAATTAGTTTCAAAAATCATACTCCAGTCCGCCTTTTGATCCTAATATTAGACAAATTACATTGATATAAAATTCAAATAGCAAGCCTGTGGTCTAGTTGCGTTCCCGAACAAGTCACACTTATCGAATGGGTCTGACAAACGTTTTTCACTTTACATGTCAAATAAATCTTCAAAAAATTACGAAAAAAACTGTGCTTTTACTTTTTTTATATCTTCAAAAATGGCTGAGATATTAACGATCAAATTGCGTATTTCCGGACGAAGGTTTTTAAAAACGCGGGCGGGCGCCCACTAGCCGATGACGTCACACCCCCGGTCATTCGTCAGTCGCTCTCTCGTACGCTCGCTGCTGTGCAGTAAACATCGAGTTCTCTTCAGTGAAAATGGAAAAAAAGTATTGTATTGTGCCTCAGTGTTTAAATTCAACTGTGAAAACACCCGATAAACTCTTTTTTTATGTGCCTGAGGACCCAAAAATGAGAAAGAAGTGGATGACGGCCATAAAAAGAGTAGATGCAATAGGGCCTAAAACTAAAGCGCACTGCTGTGAAGACCATTTCGATGTTTTTAAACTAATAAAACACAAATAATCATCAACAACAACAACCTCGTACGAGCAAGATGTGGATTGCGATTGCGAGTACCTACCTAGATTTTTTAAATCGTTGTCCATAATGTAGGTCCTAAATAAAACACACACAGACACACTTTAAGGAAGGTTTAAGCTTGAACAAATACCTACCCGACACAGTGCGACAGTAGGTAATGCTTACATAAAACATACACACCTTTTCATCTTTATTCCGCGAATTTGACAGCCCGGTAGCACAGTCGGTAGTGAACCTGCCTGCTGTGCCGAGGGTCGCGGGTTCGAATCCCGTAAGGGACAAATATTTGTATGATGAATATGAATATTTGTACCCGAGTCATGGATGTTTGTATCTATATATGTATTCTATATCGTTGTCCAGTCATCATAATACAAGTCCAGGCTAGATTCTGGTACTTTAAATGTGACTAGATAATTTGTGTGACATTGTCCAAGAAATTATTATTATTTCGGCAGCCGTAAAATCCTTATTCTTCATAAAATATTGTGCCACCATCAAACTATCCACTCTTGGCAGATTGTCCGACTGACCTTTTTGAAAACCTTCATCCATTCTACACACCACACGGTTTACTTTAGTGTAATCGGTTATAAAATTAATGTAAAAGTATTATTTCCTTGAAATACAAGCACACTATTAGGTATAAACGAAATTAAACGAATTTTTGACGAACAAACGAAACAAAATGCACCGGACCGAGCGCCGCGCTGTGTCGCGGTCGCGGGCTGAGCGGGGGGTGTGACGTCAAAGCGTGAGCGCGCGTAAACTCGGAAATTTTAAAAAGCGCTTAAACTTCTCGTCGTCATAACTTCCGAACTACTGCATGTATTGAAGTGAAATAAAAACTAATGTAATGTACATGATCTACGCTAAGATTTTAAGTGTATTTTTTAGTAATATTTTGACCCTTTTGTGTTCCCCATTATCTATAAAAAGGTAATATTTCGGATATAACCTAAACGCCTAAACATGACATCCTCCACTTGAATGAAGAACAATTCTCCTCCTATAATATACAGGGTGTTACAAAAATACAAATAAACATTTTAGGGGGTGGTTAAGACCATCAAACTGAACAACTTTCACTATGGGACCAATATCGAATCACCCAAAATGGGAAGATTTGCCATAATCGCCAAGATGCGATGCGTTTGCGATGTTCCATACTACACTACAAATCTACTCGAGCTAAATGTATGGGACAAAAATAATTTTTGTTCGCGTCGGTTTTTTCGGTCTCAACAACCCCATAAAAGATTGAAATGTTTATTTTTACTTTTGTAACACCCTGTATAGGGTCCTTCTTAATATGCTGACACTTTTTTAAGGGGATGATCAGACCGTCAAACTGAACAACTTTCTCTATGGCACCAACATCGAAATCGCGAAAGAAAATCAGCTCTCCCATACTAAACTGCAAACCTACTCAAGCCAAATGTATATGGGACGGCTGATTTTTTTTTTGCGATTTCGTTGTTGGGAGAACGTTCTTCAGTTTGATGGTGTAATCATCCCCTTAAAAAAGAGTCAGCATATTAAGAAGGACCCTGTATTTGAGACACAATCCTCTAACAGTAGACGATTTAATAATACCGTTGTTAAAGGCAAATTTAAATGTAAAATGCGCACTGATTCGATTCCGCCGTCCTAACCATGTTCAATGAATAAAAGCCCTCTCGCAAACGGCCTGCGCTCGTGTCCGGATTTAATTGAAACGGACGCATTTTGCTCGGGTCGGCATGCGGCATCATATATGTCACATACGGCGTAGTAATTACCGACATCGCAATCACCAGCAGGAATAGAGTGACGTCTAGTGGCCAGGCCCGGTATGAGAGGTTCCACTACATTAAAGCGTCATCACTTCGCCTGATCGGACCTTATTCGAGTGTTTGCATTTGAGGATGAATATGATGGAAGTTAAGGGTATACAGGGTGTAAAATTAAATGCGTTACGTATTAAAGAGGATGCTTTAGACTATCAAACTGAATAACGTCGAATCGTGAAAAAAAAACTTGTTGAAACAAAAAAAAAAAGAATAGGAAGGGGTTCTCGTTACTTCTGTATTTTCTGTCTGTCTACTCTGTATACTATGTTTTTTTGGTGTAAAATAAAGTATAATTGATTGATTGATTGATTGAGATAATATCAATAGCTATACTCGAGTAAAATGTATGCAACAGCAGATTTTTTTTTGCGATTTCAATGTTGGTCTCATTGTAAAAGTTGTTTAGTTTGATAGTCTGAGAAGTATGCCATAAAATATGTAACGCATTTAAGTTTACGCCCTGTATGTATATTATTTGCCACCTGTTTTACCTCTTGTGACCTTAGTATTTTTACTGGCGCATCGTATAAACGTCACACATTTTTCTTATAAATTATTTAAGTGAACTCGAGTTAACAGAGAGTTGCTGTACAGTATCTCTTGTAGACACTTTTATAGTACTCTGTGGTTGATAGGTTTTACACACTTTTCTGCCACAAAAACATGTCCATCACAATAAATTGTATCGGACAGCCTTTTGATGGATGGGCAACATTTTCTCCGTTTTAACAAGGAGTATCTAAGCATATTTCTCAACCTTTTTTGTTTAATTTAGTACAGTACCAAACGGGAGGCCTACCATGAGTTTTCTCTGTACGTTACTACTGTAGTTGCGGCGCAAATTTTGTATGACAGATTTAGTTCTCAACGTAACCACTAGGAGCGTCGTACGAAATTCTATACAAAAACTGTAGATTACTACAGTACCTAGTTTTACTGTAGTTTACTATAGTGTAAATTCATGGTAGGCCTACGGAAAGCATAGAGTGAATTCTGATATAGGTAGGTCATCAGTATAGATATGGAATGAGATGTCATTACAGTAAACTCGAAACATACTTGCAGCGGCGGACTAAGCCCGCCGGAGGCCCGGGGCGGAAAACTAAATGAGGCCCCCGGTCTTTCCAGAATGATATCTATCATACTTTCGAGCCGTGGCAAAAACTTAACATCGGAGCCCCTTCCTTCCATAGGCATAGGTAGCAAGTATTTTGTCCCAGGGAGATCCAGGTCCTACACGGAGCGAGCGAAGCGAGCCTGACATTCGTACAATGTAAAACCTAGAGCGAGCGAAGCGAGCTCGAGATTTCACTGAATTCTGGAGCGGGCAAAGCTAAGTGAAATTTTACTGCAATAAAATGAGATCAGTGGAATAAGATTTAAATCATTGAGCGAGCGGAGCGAGCTCGAGTTTTTTTACGACTTAAAATCTGGAATGAACAAAGTAAGCTCAAGATTTAACTGCACGCCAACAGTGCAACTGCAACTGCAACTGTATACTATGAAAAGACACAGGTACCATCCAAAACCAAGAGCGAGCGAAGCGAGCTCAAGACTTCACTGAATTTTGGAGCAAGCAAAGTGAGCTCAAGAATTTAGTGCAATGTGTCTAGCCAGGAGCGAGCGAAGCGAGCTCGAGATTTTGCTTCATTATAACTCGACTTTTTCAGCTCATGCCGAAATCGAGGCGATTGATGTATTAAACAAATAGCTGAAATGAGCTTAGAATATAATGCTTATAATAACTCGATTGTAGAGCTCATCTTGAAATGGAGAAGGTGAGTATATTGGTATATAAAATTAAAACCGGAGCGAACGATTCTATAATTATGACTGGGTTGTAGCATGAACTCAGTCTCAAAGCACAGAAAGCTATAAAAAAAACCAAGCGAGCGAAGCAAGCTCAAATTTTCGAAACACATTCTTATTACAACCATATTGACCTTTCAAGAAGCGAGCTCATAATTATGCTAACTGCATAACAACTTGAAAAAGATTGAGCGAGCAAAGCGAGCTCGCAAATTCGCAATATTTTGGACTCTATTTCCTTCTTTGACTTTCAATTACTAACTTACGGGGCCTCCAACTTCAAACTGCAGTCCCAGTACCGGAGGCCAGGGCCTCCGGAGGCGAGCGAAGCGAACTCATAATTATGCTAACTGCATAACAACTTGAAAAAGATTTAGCGAGCGAAGCGAGCTCGCAAATTCGCAGTATTTTTGACTCTATTTCTTTTCTTGACTTTCAATGACTAACGTACGGGGCCTCCAACTTCAAACTGCAGTCTCAGAACCTGTTCTGCTTCTGGCCTCCAACTCTAAACTGTGTCTTTACTTGCTATATAAACGTCATTATTTTGGTTTTGATTAAAAAGGGATTCTCTTCTCGAGATTCGGAGGCCCCCCAGGACTGGGGGCCCGGGGCGGACCGCCCCTCCGCCCCCCCCCTTAGTCCGCCAGTGCATACTTGTATTCATACACTAGAAATATGTGAATAGCTGAAAGTTTTGCTGCAACGCCGCCGGTTACATCAACTTGCCGAGACAAGGCTGTACTGCCGCCGGTGTTAAGTTTTGTTTGATCAATATTTCTACAGTTAATTTTATAGCATAACAGAGCATATATCTATTGTATAATATAGTAACTGTTATTGTATCTGTGTTAACCTGACATAAAAAAAAATTAAATAAAAATCACAGTCAAAGGGAATGGAAAATTTTGCGTTTTTCAACATTATTAGTTTAGTTATTACAAGCTTCAATTCACCCGAATGATACCAATTGAAAGCAAATTGCTTTTCACAGTCTATAAAGTATCTGTTTGTCCCTCGAAAAGTTTGATAAATTCAATTTTCAACCGGGTAACTTTGGTGTCTGGGCGGTTCGGTGCGAGCTTGATACTTTTTGAATAAATTGGTTTCGCTTCGAATCGATAGTTATAGAAAACTCATGTTACTCGGAAACAAATATAATAAATATTTTCCCGAGGCATATTGATTCGGCAATATCCGTATTTCGAGGCCTTAGTTGTTTGTGGTGGGGGCGTCAGATGAATCAAGAAATTATTATTTATTGATATTATTTTTATCGTTGGACACGGACGCAATTTCCCTTGGTGTTGGAATTTTATTAGTTTGAGTGAAAAAATACATGTCATTTTGAGTGATGTCTTGATATATTATGATAGTATTAGTTATTAGTTAATGAAACTGTTACTTATTTACACAATTCACAACTATTGTACTAAATATGTATTTCTTCTTGATTTCAATGTTAATACCATGGTTAAAGTTGTTCAGTTTGATGGTCTAAAACTAAAGCACCCTCATAAGAATGTAGGTGAAATGAAATTAAGTTTCCACCCGCTTTAAAAAATATATATTAAGTATACAACGTGTTAATAAATTAGCGCAAAACCTCATACACCCCAACTGATTTTATAACAAAATAATTAGATTGAATTGCTTCAATCTAATTATTTTGTTATAAAATCAGTTGGGGTGGGGGTGGGTGGGTTGGGGTTGGGGAACTGTCAAAATAATGAAATTATTGCTAATTTCATTATTTTGACAGTTAAAATTTAAAGTTATTCGCATTTTAAGTTTTGAGGCAAAAATGATTTGTTATCTTTTCAGTACTGAAAGAAAGCGTTAACGTACTCATGGATACATTTTTATAATCTTGTTTTGGTAGTAAGTAGGGTGAGTGTGCCCGTGCGGTGGATTGACATCGGGTTCAGAAATTTTTAAATTTTGCAAACAAATTAGTTAATATTTTGAAAAAAAAATACCTAGGTTGAAACCATGATAATTCGATTCTCGATGCTCTCGATTCTAAACAAACTACTTTCTAGTTTTGCGTTAATTCATTAACACGTTGTATAGGGTCCTTTTTAATATGGTGACACTTTTTTGAGGGGATGATCTGATCATCAAACTGGACAACTTTCTCTATGGGACCAACATTGAAACCGCGAAAAAAAAAATCAGCTCTTCCATAAAAAACTGCAAACCTACTCGAGCCAAATGTATGGGACAGCTGATATTTTTTTCGCGATTTCGATGTTGGTGCCGTAGAGAAAGTTGTTCAGTTTGATGGTCTGATCATCCCCTCAAAAAACTGTCAGCATATTAAGAAGTTTTATTTTCAGTATCTCAGTAATATTGGTAAATACATACATAGGTAATATTTACAACGTGCATAAATTCTTTCTCGAAAATGGTAATTTATAGTAATAAATCGATGCTTGTATTTAGATCGCTCCAGCAGAAAATTCAGCTATTCCAGCAATTTAAATTGAACATTGCGAATGACGGAAAACGGCGAGTCGTGAATACCCACGACCTAATAAGGACAAAAATAATTTAAATTGGTTAGGCCCCAATGAAGGATTAGTTTATGCGGCGAGCCGTGAACCCCTTAAATCTGGAGCTGGGCGGAGTAGACCAGTACTAATCAGCGCGGATTGTTGCCCTTCCGCTATCCACGCCCTGAATCAAGTAAATGAGAAAACTTTCTAATTGGAATTTCAAATAGGCTCCCGTTTATCCAGACGAGAACTGTTCGCGATTCGACGCCGACATGCTGGCCTGCATTATAATACGTTCTCTGGCTTTGTAATTGATCTACCTTTGCCTTTGTTGGTACTATAGCTAGCTGTAGATATAATGGCACCTGCTTGTTTTATCTACCTAACAACACTACATAGTATAAAACAAAGATGCTTCCCGCTGTCTATCTGTCTGTCCCTATGTATGCTTAGATCTTTAAAACTACGCAACGGATTTGAAAAAATGAAAATGAAAAATATTTATTATCAGGTAAAGAACAATTACACATGAAACGAAATTCCGGTGGATCTCACAACAGGCGGATTTCGCCTGGCCCGTGGGTTCAGCATTAGCCATGCCTAAGAAAGTTGTACAGTAAGCGGCTTTAAAAAGATTTACATAAATTGTGAATTTGATGTTTTTTTTTTTAATAGATAGAGTGATTCAAGAGGAAGGTTTATATGTATATTTTAGTATCAGCATTGCACCCGTGCGAAGCCGGGGTGGGTCGCTAGTTTATCTATAAAGAAGTTATAGCTTGTAAGACCTGGAGTTTCTTTTAACTAAGGAAGGTAAGCCACAGTAAGACTTCAATATACGCGGGACCTGTACCAATTAGTGGATAAGACTTAGGTTGGCTTGCACCAAAAAGTATTTGTGATTAAAACATGTTTCAATATGATTTTGTCATTGTCATTATTATGAGCAGTGTGTGAGAGAGCGATTACTAATAAAACCGGTCAAGTGCGAGTCGGGCTACTCGCGCACCGAGGGTTCCGTGCCACACCACCACAGAACACAACATTATTAACTTAGAAAAAAAAAACTTTTTTTGTCCGGGACCTTTAGCGCAAGACCGACTCACACTTGGCCGGTTATCATTATTTGTTGATATTCTGTAGAGCTTGCTCTATAATCACACCAAGTTTGGCGCTTGCATATATTACCGTTTTTACGATAGACCGTGACGAAAAAACGTTGATGAGAACTAGTTTCTTGTTGAAAACCCCCCTTAATTTTGAACTTTTTGACATTTTTATTATTTGTTAACAAATCCGCCGCCATAACGCATAATCTGAGAAAATTTCAACTATCTAGCTATTACAGTTCAAAAGTTACAGCCCTAAATAGGTAGGACAAACGGATGGACGGACAGACGGACAGACGGACAGACGGACAGACGGACAGACGGACAGACGGACAGACGGACAGACGGACAGACGGACAGACGGACAGACGGACAGACGGACAGACGGACAGACGGAAAGACGGACAGACGGACAGACGGACGGACGGACGGACGGACGGACGGACGGACGGACGGACAACGTAGGCTTAGTAATAGGGTCCCGTTTTCACCCTTTGGGTACGGAATTCTAAAAATGGTGCAAGCTAGTCTATTCTATACGATGTTTTTTAACCGTGCCGAAACTTTCAGGAGTGCCTGAGCCACCATCAAACTGAAAAACTTTTGCTATGCAAGTAAACCTAAATTCGTAAAAAAGTTATCTGCTATGTCTCATACATTTGAGTACAGTAGACAATAGATATGTTGCGGTTTAATATGGATTTTTTTTACGATTGCAAGTTTGCTCCAATAGTAAAAATTGTTCAATCAGTTTGATGGCCTGAACCACTCCTAAAAGTTTCGGAACGGTAAAAAAAATCACCAGCATATTCTATTCGATAAACCTGTTACAGAAACTCGAATGTGCACCTCTATCATGTCGAGACGAAGTTCATTTCACGTTGTTAAACTTCGTCAATCTATAATATGATTGATCATATTATAAAGGGGTAAAGAAGCATCACTATGTCACAAGAAGTTGTTGTTTTGTACAGCTGCCAGTAGAATTTACCAAGGAAACTATAATATTTTAGCGACTTTATATAATTTTACGCGAAGATTTTCCGCGATACTTCATAATTATGAAAACTTTCCACCTTGGTTAGTATTTTAATACTGCAAAAGAAGTAAATAAGCGTTGTAGTATATCTACTTAGGTACTTGATAGATGCAAAGACGATAAAACGACCTCCGAATTTTTATTGATTTCATCCTACACTAAACCACAGTATCTATAAGAAAGAATGTATTTATTACTACATAATCAAACCTCTGATATCTAGTAATATATACTCTTTCTTATACTGTGCCTCTGATTTTCTATTCTTCTTGTAAAGTAACCATATTTAAATGTAGACTTTTCACTTGTTTTTCTTTGTGTGAGTCAATAATTATTTTGTAGAGTTCCATATTCATTCTGTAACAATGTTATCTTCATGTTAAGGTTTTGGTACAGTAACAACTTTGTTCATTTTCATTCATCATTTCTAATTTTATTTGGAAAAATAATGGTTTTCAAGATCGTTTTCGTTTAATTACAAGATAAGGCTTTAGGATTATTCGCAAAATTACTTTTCACAAATTAGTAGCGAAACGGGCTTCTTTTACTTTGAAACAGAATAGATACCTTAAAGTAAGTTTTAACCGACTTGGGCTATAAATATTCAAATATAGCACGCCTCCTACCTTATTTTGTGCTACATCTACATAAATCTGTTAGGTTTAAGGATGTGAAATTTTTTTTTAAACTGTTCTGCCGTACTTACTTAAGTACTGCAGTAAGAATTTTTTGCCAAAATTAAGCCACATAATATCATTATCATTTAATAGGCCTTAAATGTATTCAATAATCAATTCAATGTTTTTTTTTTTTTTTTTTTTTTTTTTTTTTTTTTAGATAGGTAAACATTTGACCCCAATCTCACCTTGTTTGTTTGCTGGTATTTGAGGAAGGTACTGAGAATTAAAACAAATCACCACTTATTTTAATTATGCACTGAAGGTAAATGTTTATCAGTAACTAAACCCCGCAAAAAAAAACGTAGGTACCTACCTACCTACTTGCAATCTTGATAAGCACTGCAGTATTTTTGTATAATTATTGAAATAAAATAAAAATAAGTAGATAAATAATCAATGTTTTGTTTGAATTTATAGTCTATGTTCACGACTTTTCCTTAGAGGCGTAGAGGTGAGTCAGCGGTTCAGTTCGCATGGATTAAAGACAGTACTGTCAGAGCATTCACGTTACATCAGAGATGTTGTAAAACTTGCCCGGCCGATGGTCGAGTAAGCTCGGAACGAAATTGCCAATCCTCTTTCACAATGGACCGTAAAATGGTTTTCCGTTTTTGCCCGACCAAGCGGAGCGATGCTCGTTGATTCACCGGACACGTCGCGCGGTGGGCTATCACTAGTTGGGGGAATTTGTGAGAATAACTCTTTTACGCCCATGTACCTGAATGATGTCACCAACCCCTACCTCTACATAGATACATTTCATGCAGAATGTGTTGTGTTTCTTTTATTGTTCTGTAAGGCTATTGTGTAAGTTTCCGATAACATATTGATATCGTATTATTATTACTTTAGTTAGCCCATATAACGAGGGACCGGCCTTGCGTTAGCATTGCCCTCTGCCAAATTACATGGTCAATTGACCAACAAATACAACACTATTTTATTGACATACAATGTTATACCACAGAGTACAATAATAACTACTTTTACTTTATACCTTATCACTAAACGAGAGCCTATAATTGCGGAATAAATAACTTCAAAACAGTATCGTCTCACGAGATTATTTTTAACAATCAAAATTTCATGCTACCTCGTCGCCCGTAAAAAATGTCCGATAAGTTTGTTAGCAGAATTACACGCGTAACTCGTACTACGTCCATAGTTATTATTCTATGGTCTAAGATTATGACCGTACCAGGAAATTTTAAGTAATATTTTGTTTCCGTGTGACTATCAAAATCCATTGTATGAAATTACCTAATTAACGAACATTTCAAGAAGCTGAAAAGACCTAGTTACCAAACAAACACCGTGCCAATTTGATATCGATTGATTCGGGTTGTTACGCAATAAGACCCCTAGTTGTATCGAATCAACTTGTCATAACTAAAAACTAGAAGGGTAGCTAGCTGAGAGTATTTTATGTAAGGGTTGGAAAGTGAAGTAGGTACTGACCTGACTAACTAATTCGTCACGATTTAACATGAAACCCAAATTTTAGAATTCAAGTAGGTATCTGGGTAGATTTTGTTTCGGCGCCTGTTTGTTTTGTTTCACAAAGAAGAGGATCAAAGGATGAGGTAGCTTATAGTGGAACGTGTCATTGGGACATCATCCTCGTTTCTTACATGTTTGGTCCAAATGTGAAAGTGCCGGCCAACAAAAACTAATGCTTTAATGTGTTAGAACTTGTCCATTTAAGAATTTATTATTATGGCATGGCATGACAGCTGTGCTGTAGCTGTAAGTTTTATTTCATCAAAAATGTATGAAAAGGCACATATTTCTAGCCCAGATAAAATCAAGTACAATGGCCTTAAATGGGTTTGAGTAGAAGTATTGTCATTTTTTTAACAGTCGCGGTCACCAATGAAATTATTGAACAGGGTGTAACAAAACACCCTAGTAATACTTAAGGGGGTGCTTCAGACCATCAATTTGAACAACTTTCACTATGGAGCCTACGTCGAGAAAAAATAAAAAATATCTACCGTCCCATACATTTGAGTCGAGACGGTACTGCAGTTTTGTATGAAAGAGAGGATTTTTTTTTTTCGCGGTTTCGATGTTGGCTCCATAGTGAAAGTTGTTTCAGTTTGATGGTCTGAAGCACCCCCTTAAGTATTACTAGGGTGTTTTGTTACACCCTGTATAGTTATAGTACCTACTATAAAATATATTTCGTAATAAATCACATTTAAGTAGTTATATTATTACTGGCCGTACAACAACAAAAAACACAATTTTTCTCCATACAACCCTCATACTCATTTGATGCCATATTAACAAATGCTTAGACGGACAAGTTCTAAAAGCTTTTTTTTCGCTATTTCGATGATCCCATAGTCCCATAGATGGTCCCATAGAGAAAGTTGTTCAGTTTTATGATCTATTCATCCCCTTAAGCAGCTGTCAGCATATTAAGAAGGACCCTGTATATTCCCATAACTTCACATTGAATGAACCGATCGTGATAAAATAAAAACTAAATGCTACTCCATGTAGAGCCCCGTGTGTTTATTAATGTAAGTATTCCATCTAATAAGTAAGTAAATAAATAAATAACGGTCACAGGCATACATAAAGAAAGAAAATAATAAGAAAGTAAGTAATCTCTTGAACCCTAAATTCTCTTCACGTACTTCACTGAAACAAAAACAAAACGGAATAAATAATGATAAAGCAAAGTACCTTATGTATGCTAAAAGGTTAGTAAACGTATAAACATAGTAAGTAGAAGCAAGGCGGATATTTTAACGCTCGGTCCACGAGTGCAATGCGGGACGACACAAGTGTATAAGCTAGTTGAATGCACTGCCGGTGACAGCTACAGGCAATATCTTTGCTCCACCAGACCAATATCTGTTGTGTTGGAGAAATAATGCTTGTGGCGAAAAACGAGTGCAAAATAATACGCTCTCACAGCTCTTGGAAACGTTGAATGTGGTACGATATATCTTTATACCGTTTCATATTAAAAAAATATAACAAAATATGAGCTTTAGAAATTCTCGCCGCATCCACAATTCGTATATTTCCATATAAACAAAAATAAACATTTAATTAAAATGGAATCATTAGTGACGATAAAATGATTTGATCGCGAAATGAGGAAATTCGTTTAATATGCAAATGATTTTGAATTAAATTGTCCGAAATATAATTTATTCTAATTAATTCAACAATGTGTTAGAGCTCTCGCATCACGATAATTTTTCGAAACCTGATAAAAAATGGTTATAATTAATGTAAGTGATAATTAAAAGTTGCGGCTCCATGTGGTGTGTGGTTAAATGGGTGGCTTACGAGTACAAGAGCTCGCTTCATTTCTTAGTAGGTGCCGTCGTAATGCGACAATGGGACTGATATTTTTGTGAACTAGCGTTCAATTGTGAACCATGCTATCATACTATGTCTTGAATACGTTCGCAAAAGTATAGCACCGATTACGTTACCCTACATTATATCTAGTTCCGATTTCGGCATGCATTGCTTTGCTTTAATCAATAGACAGAAAAAATTTGGCAATGTATGCCGAAATCAACCCTGCATATAGGGTAATGTACTCGCTGCTTATATACTCAACACATTCGCGGACACTGAACGAGACACAATAGAACTTTATTGTTCTCACTGCTATAGCCGGTCAGTGTCCGCGAAAGAGTAAGATTATACACATTATATAGGGTCCTTCTTAAGATGCTGACACTTTTTTAAGGGGATGATCAGACCGTCAAACTGAATAACTTCCTCTATGGGACCAACATCGAAATCGCGAAAAAAAAATCATCACTTCCATACAAAACTGCAAACCTACTCGGAGCCAAACGTATGGGACAACTGTTATTTTTTTCGCGATTTCGATGTTGATTCCATAGAGAAAGTTGTTCAGTTTCATAGTCTGGTCATCGCCTTAAAAAAGTGTCAGCATATTAAGAAGGACCCTGTATATAAAAAAAACTCACGGCCGGCACACTGGACAGAGTTTCTGTACTACTAACTGAAACATGGTACATTTAATAATTTATTAAATTAATTATAGGTATTCTACTTAATATTTGCATGCTACTGACATGGCTAAATAGGCGTGAACAAACTTTTTTTCTAAAAACATCTGACTTGTACAAATAAATTATTAGTATTTGTATTTGGATGTTCTGAGTTATCAGTACTCCCTCGGGGAATATAGTCCTCAGCATATGCATGCAATAAAATAAAATACAAAATGTTGTATCCCTCCAATCAAACTGTCGTATAGAGCGATGATAGCCTTGGCGGCGGCGGCGGCGGCGGTTTGATTCCTGGTCTGTACCACCACACTTTGGACACTTAGCTGTCATTTAATACAAATTGGAAAATTTTAAAGAAGAGGTAATCATGTGCAATACTGACTGAGTGCGAGCGAGAAAGGAATACGCATTTGCGCCGGAGGGGGTGAGGTTAGAAATTGGTGGGAGGCAGGGAGTGTCCGTACTGTATGTAGTACTAGATACCTACTCTTTCTTATCATAATATTCATTATCATTATCACTAGTTCGGCCATGAAGGAAAATCATCGTGAGGAAACCTCCATACCCGAGAATGAAAAGAAAATACCATAAGTTCGGAGGTATGTGTCAATATGGGCGAGCTTGGGGTTTCGCAAAGTTATATACGAACCTTACTGGCAATAGCCCACTCAAAAAAAATTCGTATACAAAAAACCTCAGCCAATTGACTGGTAAACAAGTGATACTCATGAAAAACAAGTGTGTCTGCCAACGTCCATTTGGCACCGTATAGATAGACATGAAGTTTCTCATTTCGTAAAACCTACTTTATAAAGTACTTGTAACTACAAACTTTCAAACTCAAAGTTAAGACAATATCATACAGACTGGTACATAACGTAGTACCGTTCCATATAAATGAATGACAGATGATTTGAAAGGGAACACTTTATACTACCGATACTACCTACATAGCTACATACAACTATTTATGTGTGTAACTACCTACTACCGTACCTACTTTTTAAGACCTTTCATTGTACATAATAAATGCGATAAGGCGTCCATTTTGCGGTACCCTCAGTATGCGGCCCTGAATAACATATGTATTGCTATAAAGTGGATTGTTACTCATGTACCAACAAAAATTACTCACTTTTTATGTGGACTAGAGGACGGGGAGCTTTTTAATTAAATCTTTCATATCTAGAAATACCTTAACAATGCCATCGCATTACATAACCCCAGGAATGGTTCGAAATACTTTTTATTTTTCATGTAATTTGGTAAAATTATTTAGCTGTGTGTGACCTAATTTCATAATTTTGTTTGGTGTTGAATATATTAATTATAATGACCTATTG
Source organism: Agonopterix subpropinquella (assembly GCA_922987775.1). Lineage (NCBI taxonomy): Eukaryota > Metazoa > Arthropoda > Insecta > Lepidoptera > Depressariidae > Agonopterix > Agonopterix subpropinquella. The sequence continues at coordinate 14,505,645 of OV277703.1, read as the reverse complement.
TAGATGTTTACGTATAACCTTAGCTTAAGAATTTATATTGTTATAGTTTCAGTCGTGTTAATGTTGTAGAGTTTCTGGTCGCATCTCTCTTCTACACACACATAATGGTTTGACATTTAATAAGTGGGCTTGAAACTGGCTTCAAGTTTATACATTGAGTAAATTATGTTGTCTTTAACATCAAAGGTAATAAAAATTAAAAAGAAACAGCATAAGAAGTAGCAAAGTAACATACGAACGAGAGTTTAGCTCGTATAGATTTATACGTGTTTAGTGCGCATTCGGTAAGGAAAAGATCGCGTATCGTAACGGAAACATTTCAGAAAGTATCCCTGAACATTGGGGCGTGGGCATTCAGGTCACGTAGGGGTAACAACGGCAACGATGCTGAGCACCTAGAGGTTTGTTGTGATACCGAACGCTGGTTTTTTCACAATACCTGACCCCGCAGTGGATAGAGATTTTCGTAATGTTAGTTCGCTGTAGATAGCTCCACCAACTTTATGTTCTTGTTAGGGTGTTTCGGTGCCACGTGTTACGTGCCCTTTTGTAGTGAGGTTTATGTCAATTGATAAAACTACCGATCGACTTTATGGCTTACGATTTTGGTTGGACGGTGTAATAAAATAGTATATTGGCTGTTTGATTTGATTTGATTACGAGCAATATAATGTTATTTTGCTGTATGAACGTCATAATCTCATAATTTTCCAGCGCTGCAACAAATTTAATTTGTATATAATTGTTTTGTTTGATTTGATCTGAAAGTCTGAAATAACAGCGGTATAAATTACTTCACAAACCAGTGAAGTAAGCTTGGGAGCAAGGTCGCAGTTGCGTTCAAAATTGTATCCACTCCCCAAATGTTGTCGTTTACCCTTACACTCAGTATATTAGGTACGTTATTTCCAAGATTTTTTCCAAGTGAGGACGGTGCAAGAATTTTAATTCAAATAACGTGGTTCGTAGTCCCGACAGCTAGCTCGCTTTTGGTAAATACCAGACTTACAAGATGGAATCAAGGTCGTTTAAAACTTCGGCGTTAATATTCAAGGATAGAACGTGTATTCTTTTACAAGGGACTGAAATGAAAAATGAAAATGAAATCTTTTATTTACCTACACTAAACACAGAGAGACTAACGGATTGTATTATGATTATGAAGTCTAAAGTATATAAAACTTACTTCACAAAATACCCTTTAAAATCCTAAAATAACTGGCTAAGTGCGTGCCGGATCACGCGCAGGGTAGGGTTCCGTAGTTGCCCGTTACAATATAATATGGACTTAGAAGGAGACTTTTTGTTTTAGGTATACTACGGTTTAACGTCTAATAAAGTCTAAAAAGTACATTTTATAAATTAGTCGACTATTACTCGGAAACTTGTAAAGCCTACTTAGCGGTGATAGTTTTCCTTTCAAATTTGTTATATGTATATGCTTTTGCCTTGAATTTTTTCACATCTCCAACTACAACCGTTTAGCTGGGGACACTAAATTTTCGCTTTAAAGCTTAATATTTCGCTAACGTATGCCTAAATCGAAAAATGGTTTTCCCAAACCCATAATATTTTTAAAAGACCTATCCAACGATACCCCACAACATGGAATAAAAATTTCATCCCCAGTTCACGTACAGGGGAGGTACCATGGCACCCGAAAAAAAAATATTTTTCAAGATTTTATTTTACCACTTTGTCGGCGTGATTACCAAATTATAGCTTTCTAGTACTAAGTGTCTCTGAGCTAAGCCGCGGACAGACGGACGGACGGACGGACGGACGGATGGACGGACAGATGGACGGACATGGCGAAACTATAAGGGTTCCTTGTTGACTTGGGAACCCTAAAAACCAAGCTCGCGATTTTCGTCAACAATAAATAATTGGCAAAAAATACCCGTTGAAAAATACCTACATCTAAAATCGGTTGACTGAATGCATTTTCAATGACAGAAAACCTAGACTAGCGTTTTATCAAAGTCTAAAACGAAATTGAGATTTCATAGCGGGAGTTAAAGCACATTTTGCAGCGAAAAGAATAACTTAAAATGTGAGTAAAAAATTTAATCTACTTGCTTCTATTATACTAGAAATAACTTCCATTCAAAAGTTTATTTTATTCTTATATTGTTAGGGTTCCGTACCCAAAGGGTGAAAACGGGACCCTATTACTAAGCCTAGGTTGTCCGTCCGTCCGTCTTCTATCCGTCTGTCCGTCCGTCCGTCCGTCTGTCCTACCTATTTAGGGCTGTAACTTTTGAACCGTAATATCCAGATAGTTGAAATTTTCTCAGATTATGCGTTATTGCGGCGCATTTCTTAACAAATAATAAAAATGGCAGAAAGTTAAAAATTAAGGGGGGTTTTCAACAAGAAACTAGTTTTTATCAACGTTTTTTCTTCACGCTCTATAGTAAAAACGGTAATACATACAAGCGTCAAACTTAGTGTGATTATAGAGCAAACTCTACAGAATAACAACAAATACTAAAAACCAGCCAAGTGTGAGTCGGTCTCGCGCTAAAGGTCCCGGACAAAAAACGTTTTTTTTCTAAGTTAATAATGTTGTGTTCTGTGGTGGTGCCCGACTCGCACTTGACCGGTTTTATTCAGCTTTATTAATGCTCACAGATTAATTAAATCTGTGAAAACAACACTTTGAAGTTAACAATAGTGTTTAGTTATTGAAAAACAGATATAGTTAATTAGATTCTTCTTTTTATTAAAAAGTAAGTAACAGTTATAAAAAAAAAAATTCTCAAGCATTTAAGAGTTGTCTGTTCGTACCTATATTATTATTTATTCTACCCTATTCCACCTCGATACCCGTGCATTGTTCTTGGCTTTGACCTACCTAAAAGCTAAGAGAAACATACTTTTTTGTCGGCTTTATAGTTTAAGGGATTTCTTGAGGAGTCAGTCACTGGGTGAGTTGAACTTGCATTTATCATCATCAAAGTCAAAGTCAACATAATTTATTCAATATAGGAGCTTGAAGCACACTTATTAAACGTCAAATCTTTTTAAGGTTCCGTACCCAAAGGGTGAAAACGGTACCCTATTACTAAGCCTACGTTGTCCGTCCGTCCGTCTGTCTGTCTGTCTGTGTGTCTGTCTGTCTGGCTGTCTGTCTGTCTGTCCGTCCGTCCGTCCGTCCGTCCGTCTGTCCTACCTATTTAGGTCTATTTAGTCCTAACTTTTGAACCGTAATAGCTAGATAGTTGAAATTTCCTCAGATTATGCATTATTACGGCGGATTTGTTAACAAATAATAAAAATGTCAAAAAATTGAAAATTAAGGGGGGTTCTCAACAAGAAACTAGCTTTTATCAACGTTTTTTCTTCACGCTCTATCGTAAAAACGATAATACATACAAGCGTCAAACTTAGTGTGATTATAGAGCAAACTCTACAAAATAACAACAAATACTAAAAACCGGCCAAGTATGAGTCGGTTTTGCGCTAAAAGTCCCGGACAAAAAAGTTTTTTTTTCTAAGTCAATAATGTTGTGTTCTGTGGTGGTGTGGTACGGAACCCTCGGTGCGCGAGTGGCCCGACTCGCACTTGACCGGTTTTATTTTGAAGCTACCACCGCGTCGGAACGTGTTGTCGCTGTAGAGAAGATGCGGCCAACTAAACAATATAAATTCTTATGTTAAGGTTATGTATACAATAATACATAGTCTATTTAATAAAATAATTGATACTTTATACAGTACTATAAGTGAGTGTTACTCAGACCCAAGCATTTTGATCATTCATCATCATCTCAGCCGATGGACGTCCACTGCTGGACTTGAATTACTTACTTTTCTCAAACATGCTTGGAAATGTGAGCATTATTTTGACAACCTTCTTCGAGATAAATCGAAATTGCTGTATTTGGCCAGCAAATACATGCGCGCAGCGGCCGGCAATGTTGTATGAAAATCCATATCTGTCGTGTTTAGCGGCCAAGTAAATTACATAGTAAACTCATATATCTGTCGTGTAATTTAAAAATGGAACGATCTTTTTCTCCGAAACATGGCGACCAAGGAGGTAACTTATCAAAGGTTTTATTTAAATTTCGAACTGGCTTGCAAATAGAAAGCTGTTTATTGAAAAAAAAAAACTAATTGTTGTTCGATGTTCGTGAAATGTTCGTCATTGATTTTGAAAAGAGTTTTTATTTCCGCAATTATTTGAGAAAATTTACTGTTTTAATTTCCGCGCATTATTTGAGAAAAGTACTATACAAGCCTTGGCCTGTTGCTGGCCGCTGCAGTAATGTACTATATCTAAACTATTATAAAACTGTAACAGAATTGTGTCTGTACATTGAAGATATTTACTAAAAAAAGATAACGATATGATTTTTAGATGTCCCTGATTCCAAATCACCAATGTGCACGACAGAACATAACTTCGATCATTTGTACATAGTTTTTATCAATTTGCCTTAATTTACATTGTTTTTTGTATTGTTTTAGTTATAGGATAAGTTTCGCTTTGAATAAAGCCATAATTTCTTATTAGGATTAGGGCCTAGTACATAAGTTATGTAAATAGTTAGAATAGGGCTTGTATTTCATTCTTTAAGTGATTTCTCTTGAGATTTCTACCCCAGTTAGATAGGTACACATTTCCCTAGTTAAATTAGCACATAGTTTCATCAGATTTTAAAGTAAATAACACGATTAGCTTACATAATTCCAGTTAGAATTTACCCTGATTAGACTTAGTATCTCATTAAAAGGGGAGGAACTTAAGAGAAATCAACGATAGAAAGAGACAGTGCAACTGTCCCTGTCGGCGCATACAGGCGAGCGAGGGGGGCCCCGACTCCCGCGAATCCGCGGTATGAGGAAGCGGGGGACGGGGTCATATAAATATTGAAATCTTTCGCGCGCGCTCCTCACTCTGTTTTGCGCCGGCAGACAATGAGAATGACATGTTTAGATATCGAAAAATAGGTATGTAAGTAATTAACATTATTTTGTAACCGTAGAATATAAGTTTAAGTGTGAAATAAAGAGATTTAAGTCAAGGGGAAGAGTGCGGGGTGAAGAGGGGTGGTCGCTCGAAAACTGTATAAAAGAAGCGCCGATTCGGCGCAGATTCATTCCGGATCCAGCACTCGAGAAGAAAACATCTTGAAGAAAGAAAACTCTCTGCGACCACTAGCCCTCTCTGCCCCACCCTCCAGCCTGGCTCACATTTGGAAAACCGCATCGGCATTTTCACTCAAGAAAGAAACCCCTACTTACAGTCCACGCTCCACATTTTGGTCCTTCGAGCCGGATATTTGAAGAAATTTGAAGAGATTTTTGAAGAATCGAAGATGCCGATTACCACACGCAGCCAGTCTGGTAGAGAGGGCGACGGGTCGCAGACCACGTCGCGGAACGCGTCGAACCTCACCACGAGCGCCGAGTCAAGCGCCACCGGGTCCGGAACCACCACGACGGCAACGAACACGACGTCGTCGGGCACCGCCGCTACGTCGTCGGGCACCGCTGCGACGTCGCAAGAGACCATGAAGCCGCCGTCGAAAGCGCCGTCGAGAGCACCGTCACGTCGTTCTACCGCCTCCCGCAAGAAACTCCTCGCGGAGCTGGAGGCCAAGGAGCGCCTGGCGGAGCTGGACAGAGAGATAGCACGACTTCGACTAACGAAGATCCAGGCGACGATGGAGTCGTCTGATGAAGAAGAAGAAGAAGAGAACCAAGAAAAAGAAGAATCCTCCGTTCGAGTCGAAGAATGGTTGAAGAAACAAGAAGAAGAAAGAAGAGCGACGGCACCCCCGCCCCGCACGCAGCGGGAAGCGCCACGGAAGGATGGACGAGGACAGGGCGATCACCGCGGTGATCACCAGGGCAACGAAGAGCCCCGGCCTGCGCGTCAAGACATCTCTGAACTGGCGGCGGCCATCACTCAGGCCATGAGATCTGTTACGAGGGAGGCGCCGAAGTACATTCAAGAATTACCCATCTTCAACGGACAATCGAACGCGTGGCTGCCATTCAAAGCGGCGTACGAAGACACGGCAAGAGGATTCTCCGACACCGAGAACATAGCAAGACTAAGAAAAAGTCTCCGGGGCATCGCGCTAGAAGCGGTCCAGAGCCTGCTCCTATCCAACCCGGAGCCGAGCGTCATCATCGCCACGCTCGAGAGAAGATTCGGTCGCCCTGAAGCTATCGTCATGGGCGAAATGGAGAAGATCAGAACACTTCAGAAGGTAGGAGACAACCCACGCGATCTCATCGTGTTCGCTAACAAGATAGCGAACATCGTCGCGACCGTAGAAGCACTGAAGAAAATCCATTACCTGTACAATCCCGAAATGGCGCGAAACGTGATTGAAAAATTGTCTCCGATCATCAGAAGCAAATGGTTCGACTTCGCCGCCCGAAACAAAGAAGACGTTCCTGAGCTGAAGCGACTGGCCACCTTCCTGAACGAAGAAGCAGACAAATGCGGCGCCTACGCTTCACTTGAGACCGTCACAGAAGAAAAATCGAAGAAAAGACAAGAAAGAACATTCAACGTGAACACGCTACGCTGCCCAGCCTGCGACGGACCACACAACCTACCTGACTGCAAGAAATTCGTAGCTGCCAGCACGGACGAGCGGTGGGAGATAGTGAAGAAAAGTCGTGTTTGTTTCCGCTGCCTGCGCAACAACCACCGTCACGCCGACTGCAGAGCCAAGGTATGTGGTCGTCAGGGTTGCACCATATCGCATCACAAGCTTCTTCATCAGTCAAGACCGAAGATCGAAGAACCACGTAGCGAAGAACCACCGCGTCGCACACAAGAGCCGCCGCATCGCGAAAAAGTCGGCTCTACGTACGAAGACACGAATAACACGGCGAGCAACGGCACCGCACGGCGCGCTTATTTGAAAATCGTTCCTGTAGTTCTCACCGCAGCCAACGGAAAGGAAGTAGAAACGTTCGCGCTACTCGACGAGGGCTCTACAATCACCATCATCGACGAGAAAATCGCACAAGAACTCAACGTCGACGGGCCCACCGATCCAATGAACGTCCGTGGTGTGAGCGGGAAGGAACTACAGTACCCGAAAAGCAAGCGCATCGACCTGAAAATCCGCGGCAAATACGCAGACGAAACATGCGAGCTACGCGACGTGCGCACCGTGCGAGAGCTCGACTTCGCTACACAGAGGGTCGGCAGAAGAGACATCGAAGATTGCCCGCACCTGAATCAAATTCGAGACGAGCTGGTATACGAAGAGGCGCATCCGAAGCTACTCATCGGGCAAGACAACTGGGATTTAATTATCTCAGGCGCGGTGCGAGCGGGACGGAAAGATAAACCTGTCGCATCGTACACGAAGCTGGGATGGGTTCTTCACGGCTGCCGCTCATCCATGACGTATCCAGAAACCTTCTGCGGTCACCTAACCGTCGTACGAAACAGTGAAGACAACGTGGAGAAAATTACGAACTATTTCAAGTTGGAACCGATTGGAGTAGAAAAACCGACAGAGAAGAGCGATCCCGAGCAGCTGGTATTGAAAATGTCAGAAGAAACAAGCCGCCGCCTGCCCGACGGACGCTTCGAGACAAGATCGACAGTACAGCAGTTCGCCGCCAACCCGCGTGTCGCCACCGTCGCTATCGGCGGGAGAGAAACAGAGAAAACACACGAAATCTTACGCGACGCGAAGACGGACTGCATCGATCTCAAGTCGAACACTCGAAACACCGAAGAGACCAAGAAAGAAGTACAGAAGACAGAAGAAAGGGAGACAGGTCATGTCAGCGTCACCCATCAGCGACCTGACCACGCTCACCTTCCTCAAGTCGAGCGTTTTTCCTCGTTTTCACGTTTGCTACGAGCTACGGCGCGCGTACTACAGTTCGTCGACCTGTGCAGAAGAAATAAAAGTGCATCGAACCGCAAACGAACGAGAGAAAACAAGAAAAACGACTCCGATAAGAACACTGATAAGACAACATGCAAGACTGAAACAGAGAACGTGACGAGAAGAGATGGGTCGCGCTCTTCACCTGCATGACATCACGAGCCGTACACCTGGAGGTCGCCGCCTCGCTAAGCGCCGACTCGGCGATCTGCGCCCTACGGCGGTTCGTGGCACGAAGAGGAGTGCCTAAGGAGCTGTGGAGTGACAACGCGACGTGCTTCAAAGCTGCAGAGAAGGAGCTCGCCGAGGCCGCGCTGGCGGCGATTGGCGAGGAGGCGACGGCGCGACGCATCGCCTGGCGCTACGTCCCCCCGGCCTCCCCCTTCATGGCCGGCGCGTGGGAGCGCATGGTACGCACCGTGAAGGAGGCACTGCGCGTCACACTCCACGAGCAGTACCCTAGCGACGAGACACTGCTCACCCTGATCGCCGAGGCAGAGAACACCGTCAACTCCCGCCCACTCACCCACGTGGCGGTGAGTCCAGATGAACCGGAGGCGCTCACACCCAACCACATCCTGTTGGGACCCAACTCGCACGTCCCACCACCTGGCGAGTTCACCGCAGACGACCTCACCGCGCGCAAGCACTGGCGGCGCGCACAACGCCTGGCTGACATCTTCTGGAGCCGCTGGGTCAAGGAGTACCAGCCGCTACTCCAACACCGGCGGGAGCCTCGCACGACCGGCGCGCCACCCGCTGTCGGCGACCTGGTGCTCATCTGCGACCCCAACCTGCCGCGCAACACATGGCCGAGAGGACGCATCATCGCAGTCTACCCAGGGCGAGACGGCGAGGTGAGGATCGTGGACGTCGAGACCAGCAACGGGCACGTCCTCCGAAGACCGACCAAGAGGATCGTCGTGCTACCTGTTGGATCGCAGAGCTGCGACGGCGGGAGAAATGTGCACGACAGAACATAACTTCGATCATTTGTACATAGTTTTTATCAATTTGCCTTAATTTACATTGTTTTTTGTATTGTTTTAGTTATAGGATAAGTTTCGCTTTGAATAAAGCCATAATTTCTTATTAGGATTAGGGCCTAGTACATAAGTTATGTAAATAGTTAGAATAGGGCTTGTATTTCATTCTTTAAGTGATTTCTCTTGAGATTTCTACCCCAGTTAGATAGGTACACATTTCCCTAGTTAAATTAGCACATAGTTTCATCAGATTTTAAAGTAAATAACACGATTAGCTTACATAATTCCAGTTAGAATTTACCCTGATTAGACTTAGTATCTCATTAAAAGGGGAGGAACTTAAGAGAAATCAACGATAGAAAGAGACAGTGCAACTGTCCCTGTCGGCGCATACAGGCGAGCGAGGGGGGCCCCGACTCCCGCGAATCCGCGGTATGAGGAAGCGGGGGACGGGGTCATATAAATATTGAAATCTTTCGCGCGCGCTCCTCACTCTGTTTTGCGCCGGCAGACAATGAGAATGACATGTTTAGATATCGAAAAATAGGTATGTAAGTAATTAACATTATTTTGTAACCGTAGAATATAAGTTTAAGTGTGAAATAAAGAGATTTAAGTCAAGGGGAAGAGTGCGGGGTGAAGAGGGGTGGTCGCTCGAAAACTGTATAAAAGAAGCGCCGATTCGGCGCAGATTCATTCCGGATCCAGCACTCGAGAAGAAAACATCTTGAAGAAAGAAAACTCTCTGCGACCACTAGCCCTCTCTGCCCCACCCTCCAACCTGGCTCACATTTGGAAAACCGCATCGGCATTTTCACTCAAGAAAGAAACCCCTACTACAGTCCACGCTCCACAACCAATTTTTAGATTTTTTGTCTGTCTGTTTGTTTGTTTGTTTGTTTGGGTGTTTGTTTGTTCGAGTATCACGCAAAAACTACTGAACCGATTTTGATGAAACTTTTTTTGTTTGATAGCTTATCATCTGACTTAAAATCTGGTATATAATTTATGCGGACGAAGTCGCGGGTAAAAGCTCGTAATAATAATATCTGTTGTAGAGAGGAACATAAAAGAAATTAGCGAAGCATAGTTCCTCTATGTAGCGAAAGATAAAACTGCGTACGAACTGTGCAATTACATTAAATTGTTTGCTAATCTCTCTTAGTTCTATGAGGAAAGTTGTATGAGTACAATAATCCTTTAAAGTAATGATGGTGTCTACACTTACTTACACCCGGTATAATACACGTTACATTACAATTTATGTAACAATAGCCACGTGGTTCCGGCTGGTTGATAACAATACGATTAAACTCGTGCTTATACAGTCAACAGCAAAAGTCAGCGAACTTGATCGAAATTAAAAACGAAATTATTTTAAAACAAATCGAGATTCTACTATAGAAGGTGTAACAAAACACCACAAAACACCCTAGTAATATTTAAAGAGGTGGTTTAGAGGTGGAAAGTAAAATGAATGGATAGGCCCAAAGCGCTTTAAGTTGAAGCACGCAAAACTAGGGCACTTCAATACAAATTAGGGTACTTGGTCTGTCATCTCGGTACATTTTCGAAGTAAAACTGTCAATTGTTTTGCCTCATTTTTCTGGTTTGAAATGTTTGCGTAAGGCCCGTCCATTCTTGTTTACTTTGGTTTAGACCATCAAAGTGACAACTTTCACTATGGAGACAACGTCAAAAAGCAATTTAAAAAATCTGCATTCGAAGTACCTACCTACTTCTGCAGTTTTGTTGGAAACAGTAGATATATTGTTGATTTTTTCTCGATGTTGGCTCCATACTGCAAGTTGTTTAGTTTGACAGTCTAAACCAGCGTTTCCCATTAGCCGGGTCGCGATCCGGTACCGGCCCATCAAAATAAAATACCGGGTCGCAACATTCCCGCCTTGTTTTCAAAATAATACCTATCGATCGACGCATCGTCAATATTCGTAAGCGGTATTAATAAAACATTTTTACTATTAATACATGTGTATTATTTTAAGTTTAAAAGTACTAAGTGGGTCACGAAGGGGTAGTGTGAAAATTACCGGGCCATGGCAGAACAATGTTTGGGAAACACTGGTCTAAACCACCCCTTTCAATATTCTTAGGGAGTTCTTTACACCTTTTATATATGTAACGTGAAATAATTTTAAATTAACATTACCTAAAGCTAACAATACAATTAGTATAAATAGGTATAATATCAGATAACAATTTTAAAAGTTACTTTCGTTATCATTTACTTTTGATGTTGAATGTACCTACATATCGTAGCTTTCTCCTCAAATGCGCATTAAACTAGTAAAACCCTTTCTGTATGGAACTCTCACTACCTAAGATTCTATTTTAACCTTCTTAGAAGGCACAAGGCAGCTCATATGAGAAATATTAAGGTTTAGCGATCGCGACCAGCTGCTACTCGAGACGCGTGCCCGCCTGACGAAAAATATACCCGCTCGACCTTCTTCACCTTGCAAAATATATTATATTTATGTTTTATATAATCCTAGTTTATTTTTTTAGCGTTAACACGGTAATGTTGAAATGTTCATAGCTTCCTTTGAAAGCCTATAAAGTTAATCAAATGTCAAAGTCTACTGTATCATACATATTTTATAGCAGAATATTAAATTCGTAGACACGCTATCTTTTGGTATTGTTATTGAATTTCACTCTAATAAAAACCCTTTGTCACTTGGATATAGAGACGAAAGTGGTGTGCAATGATTTGAAGTTACATAAGAATACTTAGTATACACATAAATTTCAACGACGAAAATAATGCGATTTAGTTTGGTATGTATGAAATTCGCTCAAGAAGAGATCACTTATAAAAGAACTAAATATACTACATCTCTATGATTACAATTGAAGTGGCTGGTGTGCGACCAAGAAGCTTAAATTGTAGGTACCTAGGAGATTAAATAGCAAAGTACGCAAGGTACAGAGATTAAATAGAGTTACAAAACGTGAACTAGGGATTCTTAGAAATCGTTAAAACATTATCAGGGGCAACGTTTGTTGATAAAAAACTCATAAGTCATAATTTTATCTTTAACCAGCTAATAAAATTATCATTCAGACATAATTTTGTGAGTCAAAGATATTAACGAGATAGACCAAATCTATTTTGCACTTAAGAATAGAGTGTTAAGAATAGTCCCCATCCATATAAGAACTGATACAATAGGTGTTTTAACAATACTGTTATTAAAACTAACTACATCGAAGTATGGCCGGGGTCGGGGAGACACGTTTTGGCAAAAACATATTTGGCGTCGCGTCTGAGGTCGTTTGTCAAGAGAGCAGCGAGGCGGCGCGACCGGTGCCTCCACCAATCTGTTTGTCCAGCTGCCACCTTCCTCTTTTAACAAGAGCTTTGCTTGCTATCCGGAAATTTATTTTTCTCGTAATTTGTCCCGGAACGTCGCGTCTCTCAGGCTCAAGATCTATAAAGATTTATGACCACATAATCACGTCACGTTTGCGAAGGCCAAAGTCGGCGTTCTTCCTTCTTTCTTAATATCTTATTGGTTTGTTTTTCCGAAGTTTGTTGTTTGTACGTAGCTATACTAGGTACCTACTTATTTAAACAGTATATTCAATAAGCTCATTATGTATACAATGTTAAACAACAACAATATTTGTATTATAAGAGTAAACTTTAAACGAGATAGCAGCTGGAATAGTGAGAAATTGGATCAATAATCTTGTTAAACTTCCTAAGAAGTTGCCTATCATTGTTTTCAGGGTAGCGCTCGCGTGCAAGACAAAGATCTGGCCCTCATCAAACCCTGGGACATAACGTTCCAGACGAAACTTTGACAACTCCATAGTTACAAGTGTAGAGTTTACGAGCTCACGAATCATTATCTCATTGTTTCTCGGAACTCGGCATGCGTCGTTCACGTTGCCGTATTGTTCTCCGAAATTATGATCGTCCCCTCGGTTATCCTGAACCATTAGTACCATTATGTCGTCGGATATTAGCTTAGTTATACTCTTGATATCAAGCTATGATTTAGCCGACAACATTGCACGTTTGTGTGAGGTGTATTAATAACAATTTTCTCTCTGAAAAGACATTAGAGTAATGTAACATTGCGTGAAATGAGTTTAGTTAGCAAGAAGGAGGGATGAAGTAGTTAGCTTAGCATGTTCTTGTAATCGACATCATACGAGTAGAATCTACTCTTATGATGTCCTCAGTAGATTCTCAGTAGATTAACAAAATTGCCAGCAATGATTAATCCATTAAATTATACTTACTTTATTTCACACCAAAACAAAATATACATTTCAATTTAGACATCTCTCTGTGTAATATTTAAGATACAGCGTTTCAAGTAGGTAAAAACATGGCGGTTTTAACGCTAAAAAGGTAATAAGCTATTTCTTTAAGGAGTTGGCATATGAAAATTGATAGGCGGTGTAGCTCAAAAGAAAACCAAGAGACAAATATACATAAATATAGAGATATTAGGATATATGAAAATAAAATAAAATTATTGTAATATAAATAATAAACTATCTTGCTCGTTGATTTATTAACTAAATTATGTTTTTGTTCACTGATATGAATCATGATAAATGTTAATTTTAAAATCTGGTTTGAAACTAAATAGGTACAGCTACTCAAAACATTCGTTACACAGGGTGTGAACTTAAAAAAGCTGTTCCATACATTTAAGTAGACTCACCATTTTGATTCATGTTTTTATGGAACAGCAGTTTTTTTTTTCGAATTTAATATTGGTCCCGCACTAAATGTTGTTCAGTTTGATGGTCTTAACACATTTAATTTTAAACCCTATATAAATATCATTAGTCGTATCTTTGTTAAATATTTAAGACAAATCGAGCAACGATCTTTTCTTTAAATTAAGAAATAAAATGTCGCATTAACTGTCACTTGTTTTGACACATTCTATACGATAACGATAAAAAACTCGTACTCGTGATAAGTATGTTATCGTACCCACTTTATATCGTTCAATGTAGAGTCAAAATTACCAGTCTCTCGGGTGATATTGCTATTTTATGATCTGTATCATGCTCACCTGCTGCGTCGTATCGATGCAAAGTTTTACGTAATTTTCACTCGATACGCCTCGCACGCGAACTGAATATCAAATTTAGATTCTCTTTTCAGTCAAATTGCATGCAGACTTTTTTTATAACGTGCTGCATTTGTTTATTTAAGTCAAAGTTTGAAACAGAACATGATGTATTGTTTTAATACAATTATATTTAGGTATCCACTTAAAATTAGATTACTTTGGCTTTATACAGATCAGAGTTGCCTAACTATCGATAGTTTGAATATCGATAATAAATAGAGAATACTGATCGATGATCCAATTACCAATTGTTTTAAAGCAATACTGTCGACTGCTCTCAAATGGTGAAGGAAAACATTCTGAGGAAACTTATGCAGGTTTCCTCAGATATTCAGGTTTGGCGTATGCACGCCGAAGAAGAAATTCTGATACGTAGTCTGGGTACACGTGAACTAGCACCCATACACCCCCCCCCCTAAAAGCCTGTGCCCTGCAGTGGGACGTATGTAGTATAGGCTGATGATGATAATGATAATTTTGAAAATATCTATACAACGTTTTAATGAATTAACGTAAAACTAGAAAGTAGTTTGTTTAGAATCGAGAGCAGAATCGAATTATCATGGTTTCAACATAGGTAATTTTTTTTCAAAATATTAAATAATTTGTTTGAAAAATTTCAAATTTACTGAATCCGATGTCAACCCACCGCACGGGCACACTCTGCCTACTTACTACCAAAACAAGATTATTAAAATGTATCCATGAGTACGTTAGCGCTTTCATTCATTGCTGAAATGATAACAAATAATTTTCGCCTTAAAACTTAAAATTTTAACTATCAAATCTATGAAATAGTATCGATAATAGCCATAGTATCGATACCTAGTATCAATTTGTCTTAAAATAAAACTATCAATAAAAATACGATATCGAAAATGAGATACTTCGATAGCATTTTGGACGTCCATCGGCTGAGATGATGATAATGATGATAGCACTTTCGATATTGTTACTATTTTTCGACGTCACGATAGTATCGATAGACTATCGATAGTTTCACTATTGCTGCAGCACTAATACAGTTAAGTTTGTACATTAAAGTACAAAGCTTTACTATTTCCATTAGAGGCTCTAAACAACATTTAACACAACAATGTTTTAAGCTCGGATAAAGTTCTTATAAGCCCCTTTTACATCTTCTAGAGAACACTTTCTTGATAATCACTTAATGTAATAAGGTTACCATTTGACATCTTATGTGAGGCTGGGTACATTTTAAATGAAAATCGAGCAATGACTCTCTTTCTAAAACCAATATTGACATTATTTTAATTGAGTCTCTTCTTTTTTGAAACACCTTGATTCCAAAAAAAAATTTATGTTCATAATTACAACACTTGAAATTTCAATAAACTGATATTTCTATACATTTAGTTTAGTAGGGTCAATACGTCTTTCATGTTATAATTAAAAAAAAATCGGAGCAGCAGATTTTTTTAGCGATTTCGATCCTGGCACCATAGCGAAAGTATTCAGCTTGACGGTCTGAAGCACCGTTTCGGCTTTAAATTCAAAACGACCCCGATTCCAAGGAGTATTTTGATGCTTGGACATCAAAACCTACTGGGTACATTTACATCCCGTGGACTTAGAAACATTCACAGCACAAGTAATAAAGGAATGAATCCGAAAAACGATAATTGTTTGTTAACAAACCATTCCAACCATTTGTTGTTGTTTGTTTGTTGTTTGTTGTTGACAACAACAACAAAAATTTCGCGGCGGACTGACTGTCACACTGCTCTGTCACGGGCAGGAATTTTTTTTCTTCACCGTTGGAGGGACGGTGTGACGGTCAAGAAATTTTGCTCCTAACCATCACACTAGTGTTACGGATGGGAAGTTGCATTCTTAACCATCACACCACAGACTAGAACTACATAAACAGCACGGTCAACTCGTCATTGCTATAATTATGAGTTATTTGTCAAGTTGTTGGGCTCGTGGATACGTTTCATTTTCCTCCTGAATATTTTTCCCCATCCCCAAAAAGCCTTACTTGGGATCATTACAATGTATGTGCCTGTGAGCGTTATTTATTTATTACCTGATTAATTGAAGTATCAACGACGATGTGCAGTTGGTATTTACCACAGCAGCCAGGTTCCCTGTTCTGTGATATCGAAATACATACCTAATTAAGTTTATACGGATCCCTCAGGGCGCGAGTCCAAGTCGTTCTTATTATGGGTTTGATTTATTACCTTGACCACCCTTTGTAATGCACCATACATATAGTATAGTGCCGGTCATCCCGCACAACAGTTTGATAATCCAGGAGTGCATCCATCACCGGCGGTAATCCCAGCTCTAGCACACAACCGCTCAAAACGGCTATAACGGGGCTTTAGCGATTACGTGCGTAAAGGTTTTCATTATTTCGGTTCGATTGTCGCTTAAAACTGTTAATTAAAACAGTCTTTGTTGTATGACACTGGTTTATGTTACTATATCGATTAGCGCTTAAAAGTTGTAACGTGGCCATAAGTTTAGACGAATATTTTCTATGAGAAACGCGATTGCCTAGCCCTCCGAAAAGTGCGTGCGCGTGCCGTATTTTCGATTAAAAAGGGTTAACAAAAGTACTTTTTATAGATTTTTTTATGATTTCACAAGGTAAACTAATGTTGAATATGTGAGTATAAATACAAAAAATCGGAAAATATTTTAAGTTCTACCACGAGAAAAATGTTTAAAAATACAAGAAAATACGTCATCTTTGCGACGATTTTCTATCGAGTGAAGTAATTCCAATCGTGTATTCAATTGCTGATTTCACTAGATAAACTATCCAAGAATACTGAGGTATGACTTTGGTTTCGGTAAATTGTATAAATCTGAAAAATAAAAGATGCCTCCAAGGTGTTTCGTCCTACCATAGAGCCTTAATTGCTACCCGACAAGGCAAGTGCTGCGAATGTCTTTGTTTTGCTACGCTTTTTGCTACGAGGCTTGCTACGCAGAATTACGATGCTCGATATTGTAGCATATTCTTTTGGATCGTTTTCGGGATAAAAGTATTTCTCTTAGTAAAAAAGAACGCATTTTTATTGTTACTATTTGAAAGGATTCTCACATTAACATTTTTATGTTAATGTGAGAATCCTCATTTAGTGTGCAGATAACAAATACATCGAAACGAAAAAAAACGAAACTTAAATCTAACTATTATCTTTTTAATATTTAGTTAGAATTATGTTGGAGATGATATATTTGGTCTTAGTCTTATACTAGGTATAACGGAATTATAGATTTAATGAACGTAAAATGACTGGGCTATATGACAGATCGGCACGGACAGCAGACCCCTAAAAACGTGTGAATGACAGAAATACATATTTTTTGGGACTAACGACAATTTATTAGCTTCCTGTGATTTATTCACCAACATCAAAACATTTCAAATGATAAAGCTTAGATAAAACATTTGTCATATTTCCAAAAATGGAAACAAATAAGTTATACACACACACACACACACTCATAAGTAAATAAAATCATGACCGTAGGTCGAGACTAATTATTATTAGAGACTAATTACTTACATTATAATGAAAAATATATATACAGGGTGAAATTGATATTAATTAGCATCCTTTTAAACTAAGAGTCTACCTATCAAACTGAACATTTTTTACTATGCAAACTCGGTTTGCTCCCATAGTAAAAGTTGTTCAGTTTTGTAGAATACACCTTTCTACTAAGGGTTGGTTGAGGTTGATGTATATAATGAAACACAGATATAGTCTTCACTAGTGAACGCGACCATCACACGTCCGCGCAGCACGGCGGTCGGTGCACGAATACCGAGCGAATGCACGATAGATATTCACCACAGACCGCGTCCGCCGATAGACGGCGCTACCGGCGCTTTCCACATTAACTACTCTTTATTGCTGTACACTACATCTCTTTCTTGTTTTTAATTTATTTTTTACCTTTACTCGAATCTACCACCGCTTCGGAATGTATAGCCCGTGGAGAAGAAGCGGCGCAAGAAACTCCACAGTTTAGCTAATCTCTTAAATCTTATTACAATACAGTGTTGACTGTTATCAAAGCTATTACATCAAACAAATTACGAATTACTTATTGAGACTAATTTGTTTACAGAAAATAGATATTTATCAAATATTGATCTGAAATTGTCAAACACCAAATTCAACGATAAACAATGTTTATGGAAATTACAATCTCATTATATTAACACATTTGAGTTATTGTTACTTCTGTTCTATACTAAACCTTCCCTGTAAAAATATTTTTCTATTGATAGGTAGGTAAGTAAACCTACAAAAATAACGTTCCATAGATCTTTATTATCTCTTATTTATTTATTTTGGCTAACTACTAGTCAAAGTCACTGCTTCAAGATCGTATCCATTTCCGTTTTATCAAATTAAGGAAGTAAGGACAAAAGAGTGAATCTGTGATAAGCACATACACTTATGCATTCAAAATATTCTGGCGGGTGCCAGCCATTGCAATAAAGCACTCACAGCTATTTTATTTGCATGACCCTTTAGCTTTTGCTAACAATTTGATAGTTGCATGGCTCTGTAACCCATATCATTTTATTGTTGCATGATATTTTAGCTTTCGCTAACAACTTCATAGTTGCATGGTCTTATAACCCATATAATTTTACAGTTTCATGAATGCTGATATAACGCTGACTGACAACAATATTAAGTAAGGTATACTAGGTCGCTTTCGTTACCAGCTATGTTCAGTAGTTACCTTTAGTTAGTCGACTAGACTAGTTTTGAGAAATCAGCAGTTTCAATTTAATGGACCCGTTTAATATGTAGATACAATTTTACGAACCATACAGTTATATCATTTGGTAGGCTTTAAAAAAATAATGCTAAATTAAGTGCAACTGTTGTTTAAACTTAATTGCCTGGCGTCATATTATTACAGAACTGCAAATCATTTTGTTTTTTTGACTTGCTTGCACTGAAATTATGTTCTTTATTTAAAATATTATGAATTTATGATTAACCGATTTGGTTCAAGTACAGTATAGTATACTTTAACACATACAAATGATTAAATTAACAGTGCAGTGCCTGCAGTGATTAGGTAAGATACAGATTTTATCTATACAAAGAAGAAAGTGCAGTAGTGCAATAAGTCTTAATTCCTTTAGAGTTATTCATAGCGTAGCTACTCACAATAATTAATGTCAATGGAATGACCAACTACAAGCTGCTAATAATTACTTATTTGACTTGTCATCTGAATGACCAACTACGAGCTGCTTATAATTATTTATTTGACTTGTCATTTGAATGACCAACTACAAGCTGCTGATAATGAAATAACAGTTTTTTTTTCAATTGAATGACCAGCTGCAAGTTGCTAATAATTATTTTATTTATTTGACTTGTCATCTGAATGACCAACTACAAGCTGCTGATAGTAAATTTGATAGCATTTGATGCCCAGCTAAAAGTTGCAAATGTCAATTGAATGACCAGCTACAAGTTGCTAATGTCAATTAAATGAACAGCTGAAAGTTGCTAATGTCAATTGAATAACCAGCTACAAATTGCTAATGTCAATTAAATGACCAGCTGAAAGATGCCAATGTCAATTAAATGACCAGTTGAAAGATGCTAATGTCAATTGAATGACCAGCTACAAGTTTCTAATGTCAATTGAATAACCAGCTAAAAGCTGCCTATGTCAATTGAATGACTGAATGACCAGCTACAAGTTACTATGTCAATTAAATGACCAGCTGAAAGATGCTAATGTCAATGGAATGACCAACTACAAGCTGCTAATAATTACTTATTTGACTTGTCATCTGAATGACCAACTACGAGCTGCTTATAATTATTTATTTGACTTGTCATTTGAATGACCAACTACAAGCTGCTGATAATGAAATAACAGCTTTTTTTCCAATTGAATGACCAGCTGCAAGTTGCTAATAATTATTTTATTTATTAGACTTGTCATCTGAATGACCAACCAACAAGCTGCTGATAGTAAATTTGATAGCATTTGATGCCCAGCTAAAAGTTGCAAATGGCAATTGAATGACCAGCTACAAGTTGCTAATGTCAATTAAATGAACAGCTGAAAGTTGCTAATGTCAATTGAATAACCAGCTACAAATTGCAAATGTCAATTAAATGACCAGCTGAAAGATGCCAATGTCAATTAAATGACCAGCTACAAGTTTCTAATGTCAGTTGAATGACCAGCCAAAAGCTGCCAATGTCAATAGAATGACCAGCTGAAAGATGCTAATGTCAATGGAATGACCAACTACAAGCTGCTAATAATTACTTATTTGACTTGTCATTTGAATGACCAACTACAAGCTGCTGATAATGAAATAACAGTTTTTTTTTTCAATTGAATGACCAGCTGCAAGTTGCTAATAATTATTTTATTTATTTGACTTGTCATCTGAATGACCAACTACAAGCTGCTGATAGTAAATTTGATAGCATTTGATGCCCAGCTAAAAGTTGCAAATGTCAATTGAATGACCAGCTACAAGTTGCTAATGTCAATTAAATGAACAGCTGAAAGTTGCTAATGTCAATTGAATAACCAGCTACAAATTGCTAATGTCAATTAAATGACCAGCTGAAAGATGCCAATGTCAATTAAATGACCAGCTGAAAGATGCTAATGTCAATTGAATGACCAGCTACAAGTTTATAATGTCAATTGAATAACCAGCTAAAAGCTGCCTATGTCAATTGAATGACTGAATGACCAGCTACAAGTTACTATGTCAATTAAATGACCAGCTGAAAGATGCTAATGTCAATGGAATGACCAACTACAAGCTGCTAATAATTACTTATTTGACTTGTCATCTGAATGACCAACTACGAGCTGCTTATAATTATTTATTTGACTTGTCATTTGAATGACCAACTACAAGCTGCTGATAATGAAATAACAGCTTTTTTTCCAATTGAATGACCAGCTGCAAGTTGCTAATAATTATTTTATTTATTAGACTTGTCATCTGAATGACCAACCAACAAGCTGCTGATAGTAAATTTGATAGCATTTGATGCCCAGCTAAAAGTTGCAAATGGCAATTGAATGACCAGCTACAAGTTGCTAATGTCAATTAAATGAACAGCTGAAAGTTGCTAATGTCAATTGAATAACCAGCTACAAATTGCAAATGTCAATTAAATGACCAGCTGAAAGATGCCAATGTCAATTAAATGACCAGCTACAAGTTTCTAATGTCAGTTGAATGACCAGCCAAAAGCTGCCAATGTCAATAGAATGACCAGCTGAAAGATGCTAATGTCAATGGAATGACCAACTACAAGCTGCTAATAATTACTTATTTGACTTGTCATTTGAATGACCAACTACAAGCTGCTGATAATGAAATAACAGTTTTTTTTTTCAATTGAATGACCAGCTGCAAGTTGCTAATAATTATTTTATTTATTTGACTTGTCATCTGAATGACCAACTACAAGCTGCTGATAGTAAATTTGATAGCATTTGATGCCCAGCTAAAAGTTGCAAATGTCAATTGAATGACCAGCTACAAGTTGCTAATGTCAATTAAATGAACAGCTGAAAGTTGCTAATGTCAATTGAATAACCAGCTACAAATTGCTAATGTCAATTAAATGACCAGCTGAAAGATGCCAATGTCAATTAAATGACCAGCTGAAAGATGCTAATGTCAATTGAATGACCAGCTACAAGTTTATAATGTCAATTGAATAACCAGCTAAAAGCTGCCTATGTCAATTGAATGACTGAATGACAAGCTACAAGTTACTATGTCAATTAAATGACCAGCTGAAAGATGCCAATGTCAATTGAATGACCAGCTGAAAGATGCTAATGTCAATTGAATGACCAGCTACAAGTTTCTAATGTCAATTGAATAACCAGCTAAAAGCGGCCTATGTCAATTGAATGACTGAATATCCAGCTACAAGTTGCTAATGTCAATTAAATGACCAGCTGAAAGATGCTGATGTCAATTGAATTACCAGCTAAAAGTTTCTAATGTCAATTGAATGATCAGCTAAAAGCTGCCTATGTCAATTGAATGACCAGCTGAAAGATGCTAATGTCAATTGAATGACCTGCTACTAGTTTCTAATGTCAATTGAATGACCAGCTAAAAGCTGCCAATGTCAATTGAATGACCAACTACAAGTAACTAATGTCAATTGAATAACCAGCTAAAAGCGGCCTATGTCAATTGAATGACTGAATAACCAGCTACAAGTTGCTAATGTCAATTAAATGACCAGCTGAAAGAAGCTAATGTCAATTGAATTACCAGCTAAAAGTTTCTAATGTCAATTGAATGATCAGCTAAAAGCTGCCTATGTCAATTGAATGACCAGCTGAAAGATGCTAATGTCAATTGAATGACCTGCTACAAGTAACTAATGTCAATTGAATAACCAGCTAAAAGCGGCCTATGTCAATTGAATGACTGAATAACCAGCTACAAGTTGCTAATGTCAATTAAATGACCAGCTGAAAGAAGCTAATGTCAATTGAATTACCAGCTAAAAGTTTCTAATGTCAATTGAATGATCAGCTAAAAGCTGCCTATGTCATTTGAATGACCAGCTAAAAGCTGCCAATGTCAATTGAATGACCAACTGTACGTTGCTAATAACTGTTTGTTGTACATGGCAAAGCACTAACCATTAACATTACAAGCTGACAATATGAGAGTAATCACCCTGACCATTTCAAACCTCTTAGCTATTAATTGGAGACATTTTCTCTTTATTAAACACTAAAGCAAGGAGGTATGGTTCAATCGGCGCCTTAGCAGTCGTCCTGTGGAAGGCTGGCTTTTCTGTGACATCTAGGAACATACAATCTGCGAACAAAATTGTTAACCAGTATTATCGGTTTGGTTATGAATGTTATGATGCTTGAATATGATATAGTTATTAATCTTCTCTCAACTGAGATGAGCGTTTCTTGTTAAAATGTGAGTAGGTATTTCAAGAAATACTAAATTTAATATGAAATCACCTGATCATTTTCTGATCCTTTTTGATACTTTTTGTAAATAATTGTCTGAATTAACATTGATCCTTAAAATATAAAATTCCTTGCTCAAATAGCCAAAGAAACTAATTAGTTTCGCCTGGAGTGATTACATCCATAATTATGACATTAACAACAATGTTGCAAAGATAAGATCAACGTAATGTTACCGAATTGAAGTTCTATAAAGTATAGATTACGTCAAACAAGTTCCGGTAACAAATAGGATGATGATGATGATTGGCAATTATGTTGGTACTATTGATGTTTGTATTGAAATATTTTCATGAACTAGTACCACCAAATAAGCTCCGAATGTGTTGTATATTATTATTGTTCTCGCATACCTACACTGAGAATGTCCAATAAGTAAAACGTTTAAAACGTAAAACTTTGGATTTCAACTTAGTTTTTGTGATATCAGAATGTTCGTTACGCCGAATGTTCGTTACGTCGAATGTTCGTTACGCCGAATGTTCGTTACGCCGAATGTTCGTTTCGCCGAATGTTCGTTATGCCGAATGTTCGTTATGCTGAATGTTCGTTACGCCGAACATCCGTTACGCCGAATGTTCTATACGTAGAATGTTCGGTACGCATAATGGTAATAAGTAACTTTTATTAGAGACCATTACAACTACGAAGTACGACAATTACTTAAAAATGACAATGCGTCAATATAAGTATAAAAAACAATTGGAATAAACTCACTTGGCATATCTTGGTTACCTAATCCTGTTCGTCTCGAATCAAGACACTATTCTTAACCTTTGGTATGCCAGAACGCGGATCAGCATGATGAAAACCATTTATTTCTATTGTGTCTGGTTTTTCCGGCATACGAGAGGTTAATGGGCGTATTTTGGATACCTATTAGGCCATAATGACGGACTACAAGCATGCATTAGTATATGCTCATGACTACACTCCCCGAGGAGCAGTCAGAGACTCCAAAACCCCAGGACACCCTTGCCCCACCAGCACCGAAACTCCGTCCAGTCACGTGTAACGGGCAGTGAAACTGGAGCTACGGACTACGAGGCCCTTTTATATTTGCGGAATGCTTTGAATAAATTCTTTTAATCGTGTAAAGTAATACAGAATGATTACGTGACCTTAAAGATTGATGTCCGCAGCTGGCGTACATTTGTCCATCCTAGGCGCCGCGCCGCGCCGTCACGTGTTGTCCCACACCTTACTCCTGTCTGGTCTACCCTCTTTCCTCCAGCATCAGCATTCGATGGTCGACATGTGGGAAAAGAAATACAGTATGTAGATAATTCCAAATAAACGATTTAAAATCGGGACAAAAAACTATTTTTCCTTTTCTTTTGAAATATATTTTTATCACTGTGAACTTTAGGCAAAAATAAAGCAACGCTAGCAGACACCAGATAATTAAGATAATTCCCAATAAACGATTTAAAATCGGGACAAAACTATTTTTACTTTTCTTTTGAAATATATTTTAACACTGTGTAACTTTTTAGGCAACAAACAAATCAACGCTAGTAGAAACCGTCTTCGATTGTGTTTAAATAAATCGCTTAGCTTCCTTAAAGGAACAGTGTAATTTTATTTCGTAGGCACCGTTTGCATTTTTAAATTTTCAACTCTCAACAAACTGATAAGCACTTTACTCACGTGAATTTCGAATCCCGGCGTCGCCAATGTAGAATACACCTTTCTACTAAGGGTTGGTTGAGGTTGATGTATATAATGAAACACAGATATAGTCTTCACTAGTGAACGCGACCAGCACACGTCCGCGCAGCACGGCGGTCGGTGCACGAATACCGAGCGAATGCACTATAGATATTCACCACAGACCGCGTCCGCCGATAGACGGCGCTACCGGCGCTTTCCACATTAACTACTCTTTATTGCTGTACACTACAAGTTTCATAGGCAGATTCTTAGTTTAAAAGGATGCTAATGATATCAATTTCACCCTGTATATTTGAACATTTTAAATGGACCTACGATGTTTTATTACTTGATTGACACTGTTAAAAACGTTAAGATTACTTTAGGTTTTGATCTAAAATTTATAATTAAGGGTGTTGCTTTCTTGAAGTCTTCAAGAATCCAGCCGCTAATTGCGATTCAGTATGGATCCTCAAGTTGGGACTCCTAAACCGGTTATAATGTCCGTCGTACCCGGATCACGTAACGGTTTAAACCCCAGGGTTTTGCCGCCGAGGATCTTCTTGTTTTTGACATTTCATGGTTACGTAACTTTCTTATTGTTGGATTATTTTGTACCAAATATTTACTGTAATCTCACGAAGCTAATCTTCGTTAATGCTGACTTTGCTGATGCCTAGATAGGTACCAGTTTTTCTTGAATGGTAGATCTATAAAGGTATCAAAAATATTATTCTGTCTCCGTAAACAGGTTGTAAAATTAAATTTGTTACATATAAAACAGGGTCCAGGGTGAACAATCAAACTGAACAACTTTCACTTTAGATATCGAACTTGAGAAAAATAAATCAGTTGCTCCATAGAAAATGTCATTAGCTACTCGACCAAAATGTGTGAAACAGCAGATTTTTATTTCGCGATTTGGAAGTTGGCTTGGCCCCATAGTAAACGTTGTTCAGCTTGATAATTTGAAGCACCCTGTTTGGTATGTAACGTATCCTGTAATTTCCTGTATACTAGCTGATTTTTTAAATACTTTAAACATTTTCAGGGGTGGTTCAAACCATCAAACCGAACCACTTTTACTACGAGAGCGAAACTAAAATCTTAAAAAAAAAACAGCTATTACATTACATTTTGAGTCCAGCAGGCTAGGCATTATTGCTGTTTACTAAGGAACAGCAATTTTTTTTTGCCATTTTGGTATTCAATTTTATGGTCTTATCTCAACCACACCCCTGAAAATTTGGAATAATTTAACAAAACCACCCAGTACTATTCTTATTCTGGTTATTGTTAAATCTTGAGATAACTAATAAATAAATAAATAACGCTCACAGGCACATACATTGTAATGATCCCAAGAAAGCACTATTTATAGGCTGTTTATTATGGAAACCATACAACAACGGCACAAACATATAAACATCCATGACCGAACCGGGATTCGAACCCAGGACCCTGGTTTGGCAGTCCGGCGTGGTAACCATTACACCAACCGGGTCGTCTAACTAATGAGACACATGTTATTGTAATATAAACAAGTAACTTTCGGAACACTTGTGGGTTTGTTTGTTCTTTGTACGACTCAGAATTGTATTTGTTCCGCGAAATAAGAGGAAAGATTCGAAAAAGTTCACACACGATATGAATTCCCTGTTGGGCAGAACCGTGAGAGTTCAAACGTGCCTGATTTCAAATGTCTGATATCGAACGTAATTTTTAGAAACGAAATTTATGGAATATGGCATTGCATATATGCTCACTACTATATTCCCTGATAGTGTAGTCAGAGGTATTCAAAATAATACAGCGTGCCCAAAATCTCTCCTAGAGTGGTGTTTTTGAAAATCTCACACTTTATTTCGATTACGAAAGTGATACCAAATTCTACACGGAATTTGTCACTTTTGTCTAGGTAGGTATGTATGCGTGACATTCAAAAATAGCATTCCATTATGACAATATTATATGTAACTGTAGAACGGAATATTTACAAGGTAAAACTAAGAGTAAAAGATATATGTATGTACTTACCTACTGAATAAATGTTTTATTACCAAACTTTAGTGACTTGATGTCGTTGGGTGTATTTTGGAATGTATTTGTATTTTGATTGATTTGTATTTTAAAAAAGGTATACTAAGATTTTTTTAAATGTTTGTCTTTACACTGAAAAAATTTAATGTTAAATATAACCAAGCTTTAGTGTTCTTTCTCTAGAATTCAAATCTAGTTATACAGGGTGTAACAAAACCCCCTAAGTAATACTTAAAGGGGTGCTTCAGACCATCAAACTGAACAACTTTCACTACGGAGCCAACTTCGAAATCGCTAAATAAAAATCAGCTGTGTCATACAAAACTGCAATACCGCCTCGACTCAAATGTATAGGACAGCTGTTTTTTTTTCTCGATGTTGGTTCCATAGTGAAAGTTGTTCAGTTTGATTGTCTGAAGCACCTCCTTAAATATTACTAGGGTGTTTTGTTACACCATGTAAACAGCAAAACAGTTTTGCTATTTATAACTAGATTTTTATTATGTAGCACATAAATACATAATCGAGTACCTACCTATATGTATCTAAAATTATAAGAAAGGTAAACAAACCGAACAACTGAAAGTAAATAAAAACAGAGATGTATAGAGAATCAGCCTGATTAAATTTAATAAAGTCATGGGGATGGCCCCTCTTGCCCTGGAGGATTCACGCCACCCTATCCAAATCTTTTCATAGAGGGGAGGTAGTCGTAGATATATTATAGTGATTGTTCGGTTGCGTACAACGCGAGATACGTTAGTTATCTAAAAAAAATGGCCAAGTGCGAGTCGGACTCGCGTATGGAGGGTTCCGTACCACCATAGAATATTACCAAAAATCGTGTTTTCACCGGGATTTTTAGCGTAAGCTCGACACACTTGAACAGTTTTTATTATTTGTTGGGCCCCGTCGTCGGCACCCTCTGGGTACGGAGCCCTTGTATAATTAGTGTTCCGTGCCAATAAAATCAGGTAAATAAAATAATTTTTAAAGGCAATGTACTACTCGTGATAATATTCAATCGACCCTTAGAAAACTTGTAGATAAAAATACATAATTTCATGAGCTTTTATTTATCGTAATATTGGTGTATCATCTACCCACACAGCACAGAATATCTATTAGATATCTATGAGATGTTTTGTGGACAATAAGATGTTTTGTAGATATCTATGGAGGTGCTACTTGGGAATGTTCCTCCATTGAAAAGGGAATTACTTCCGCCAGGCTAGGTGTGATGCCTGGGGACCGGCCGTGGTCCAACAGTTCTTAGTTGGACCTTGTATATATATCGAATCTCTGTGATTATTTCTCTTGCGCGATTTATGTCTTGCATTCGATTGTGAACCTTATTTGTAGTAGGTTACGAGTTACGTATTTACGATGAACGTTGTCTTTGTATGGAGCATATTTCCGCGAGCGACGGTATCGCCATCTGTTGGCATCTTTGCTATAACTTGTGGGTGCTGACATCTGTAGCAAGTTCCCCACATATCTATTAGATATTTTGTAGAGAGTAGTGCTGTTGAGGTATTATTCCCGAACATTCTTTTTTGGATCATTCAAAGCATGAAAATTTTAAAGAGTTCTTTTATAACAAAAATATGGCACTAAACGTAATTTATTTTGAGGGATTCGATACATTGACCAGTGCTGCCAATGTAAATTTCTTGATTCCCCGCTTAAGTAGGCTCCATTCCCCGAATTTCCCCGATTTCCAATCATGCATTCCCCGAAAATTCCCCGACACTGTAATATGCAAGAAATAAAGCATTTTTTCATGCAAAATGCAGTTAAATGTTTCAAAAATTAGCTTATCAACTTCTTTGTCTTCTAATTCATATCAAAAAATCTACTTAAATATTTAGAATACGATGAGTTTTATTTATTATTTATATTTCTCCCACACTTTCGGACTAAGGATAGTCCGATTCGATTCTAATTTTAGCAATTTCTACTACTTTAGACATCCTTTGTTCGACATTTATTACAAATAGGCGATTCCCCGAAATTCCCCGATTTGAACCATTCCCCGCGCTCTCCCCGCATTCCCCGAAAATCGGGGAAATTCCCCGGAATCGGCAGCCCTGACATTGACGCTAAAATACTAATCTCGAGCTAATCATTCAACTATAACTTATAATTACCTACATTCAATTTTGCCTAGGCAAATTAATAATTATCTTAACTACCAAGGCCAACAAAATTAGGTAACATATAAAGGTATTTCTGATGTATTAATGAATGTACTGACCTTCAAGCGAAGTAGACTGTGAAGCGAGGGGTCAGTGGGTACGCCTCCGTGGTAATTATACAATTTCCTGAATGATGAAATTGATGAATGTGATTAGGACTTTAAGAGTGCACGAATTTCGTGTTGGTCTGACTCTAAGGGATGCATGAGTAATTTTAGTTTAACATACATAGCATACATAAACTCATGAACATAATCCCTTTTGGGATGGACAGAAACATTACTATAGCTGACTTGCATGCAGTTGTAACAAGGCTCAATTTTAGCATATTAAACAGGGTGTTAGGCTGCCTGTCCACTGATGCGAGCTGGCTGGGCGAGCTGTGTAGCTGTGTA
The DNA here is from genome assembly GCA_922987775.1 of Agonopterix subpropinquella. NCBI lineage: Eukaryota > Metazoa > Arthropoda > Insecta > Lepidoptera > Depressariidae > Agonopterix > Agonopterix subpropinquella. The sequence goes on along the minus strand of OV277703.1, from coordinate 14,476,340 downwards.
AATATTAACCAATCAGGAGCCCGGCCGATCTCGGCCTTTGGCAGCCTTAGGGTAAAAAGTTGCACTACTTTAAGGGGTGATTGTACCCATGATACTGAACAACTTTCCCTAAAAAACCTGTAGGAAATACCCAAACAAAATTTTCGACTTTTCATACTTTTCGATAATTTTTTTTTTAAATTTCCTAAAGGTTTAGTAGGATACAACCCTCCTTACAGTAATGCAACTGTTTACCCTAACACCCTTTATTATATTATATTTCAGTTTCAAGGTGAAATTATATCTAAATTGGTGATAGGAGCTCACAAAAACACTACATAAGAAACCCTTGTCCCTTAGTTACCCTGTACGACACCTACTGGAAGAAATGGCCATTTCATTCTAAGCCACACGGCTTTAACTTTAGGTAACTGTAAGGGAAAGCCCTCCGCAGACTGAAACGGTGAACTCAGACTATCAAACTGAACAACTTTCGCTATGGAGCCTGCATGCTTCAGAAAACGCGAAAAATAATCAGCTGGCCCATACATTTGAACGGGTATAGGCTTGATTTTTTCCTGAGGTAGGCTCCATAGTGAAAGTTGATCATTTTGATGGTCTGAGTTCACCGTTTCAGTCTGTGGTGTGTAGAATCCCCTCTGTGAGTGTGAAGCATATAATTTTTATTTCGAATCTAATAGAAATAAATGGATGACCATTTGCATGTATTTGCATATCTTTTTGCACGATGCAAAATTTAAAAGAATTACGGACGCATAAAGCAGGAAAAAAAGCATTAATTATTTGAGTCAAATGAATCCAATTGACCCAATGAAATAGCCCCTTCAGTTTCAACGTAGACAAAATGATCCTGATATACAACGTGTTAATGAATTAACGCAAAACTAGAAAGTAGTTTGTTTAGAATCGAGAGCAGAGTCGAATTATCATGGTTTCAACATAGGTAATTTTTTTCAAAATATTAAATAATTTGTTTGCAAAATTTTAAATTTTCTGAACCCGATGTCAATCCACCGCACGGGCACACTCACCCTACTTACTACCAAAACAAGATTATAAAAATGTATCCATGAGTACATTAGCGCTTTCTTTCAGTGTTGAAATGATAACAAATCATTTTTGCCTCAAAACTTAAAATGCGAATAACTTTAAATTTTAATCATCAAAATAATTAAATTATTGTTGAAATCTAATTATTTTATTATAAATCAGTTGGGGTGTATGAGGTTTTGCGTTAATTCATTAACACGTTGTATTAGGCCTGTCTTATACACCCTGTAGACTCTGTGAGTGTAAAGCTATGCAAACTAATAACTTTTATTTCGAATCTAATATTAGAAATAAATGGATGGATGGTATGTATTTGCATATCTTTTTGCATCGATGCGGAATTTAAAAGAATTACGGACGCATAAAGCAGGAAAAGCAAAGCATTAATTATTTGAGTCAAATGAATCCAATTGACCCAATGAAATATCCTCTTCAGTTTCAACGTAGACAAAATGATCCTGATAAATTAGGGCTGTCTTATACACCCTGTAGACTCTGTGAGTGTAAAGCTATGCAAACTAATAACTTTTATTTCGAATCTAATATTAGAAATAAATGGATGACCGTTTGTATGTATTTGCATATCTTTTTGCATCGATGCGGAATTTAAAAGAATTACGGACGCATAAAGCAGGAAAAGCAAAGCATTAATTATTTGAGTCAAATGAATCCAATTGACCCAATGAAATAGCCCCTTCAGTTTCAACGTAGACAAAATGATCCTGATAAATTACAGTAATTACCTAACGTATTAGTTTTTAGATGACTTTATGCAGGTGGGTAATTAAACTAGGTATAATGTCACAATAATTTATTCAAAGAATCATTTAGCTTAACGTTAAGCTAGGAAAATTCTCAAGGAAATAGAGAAACGAATGTCGGTCAAACGTGATAGGAATCTAGGCTAGGGTCAGCGCACGGACAGCGGCTGTGGCTAGATAGAACTAGCATCTGAAGGATGCCCGCTACATCTCCATGCATTCCAAGTAGCTACATTTATTAGAAGACATCTTAACGATAGGTAATATGCTTTAAATCGATACCATCCATATCTATACATCTACAGGGTCATCTGCAATTTGATGGTCTGATCACCCTCTTAAAAACCTTCAGCATATTAAGAGGGCTATTACAAGCGCAGTGGCGCCCTCGTCACAATAATAAAGATTTCTCAATAAAGAAAGCCTGAATTAAAAAAGTGCTCAACAGATAAACTACAAAAGCCTTCAAACTATTTTCATAAAATACTTTTATAGGTTTTTTAAAGGTCCAAACATACAAATTTTGAAAAAAGAAAAAAAAAAGCGTATAAAAACAAAGTTGCCTTGCAAAGCTGCTTGCTAGCTGTTATATACTTACATACCTAACAGACTCAGTGCATCTATGATGGATCCAATATGTCGTTTACCCGGAAATGGCATTAAGCTGTTACTGGCTCGTATCAATCATTCGTTACGTCATTATTTTTGATCAATCATTATTTAAAAAAGGTTTTTTTGACGTCCCGATAGATCAGTTGTTAGTAAACCTACCGTCTGCACTGAGCTTGCAGGTTCAAATCTCACATGGAGCAATTTTATGATCAATTTTGAAACAGTCTCACTTATTCTGAACAGCTTCAGTAACGTCCAAGATAAATGTCGGATAGTATAGTATATCTTTCTGATAAATAAATTATATTCACCCCTCCCCCTCCCTCCCCCGCTGCTGCCCGCTAGACAGTCGTCCTAAAAAAGGTAGCGGGGAGCGACTGGATGAGGGAGGAAGTCCGAGGACAGAGTTTTGTGGCGCGCCTTGTAGGCCTTATGTTGGGTTGGGCAGTGGACGACGAGCTGATGATGATGACAAGATATACAGGGTGTACAATAAAATGGGACAGCCACTTAAAGGGGTGCTTCAGACCATCAAACTGAACAACTTTCTCTATGGGACCAATATCGAAATCGCGAAAAAAAAATCTGCTGTCCCATACATTTCAGTCGAGTTATGTTTGCAGTTTTGTATGGGAGAGCGGATTTTTTTTTCGCGATTTCGATATTGGTCCCATAGAGAAAGTTGTTCAGTTTGATGGTCTGAAGCACCCCTTTAAGTAGCTGTCCCATTTTATTGTACACCCTGTATACAAGATATATTTTCTTCCATTATTATTATTTTTCGATACCTTTTTTAATTTGATTAATTTGTAGACATATTATTCGATAATATTATGAAACCTCTATGCAAATATTGTGGTAACGATATCAACATGCAAAACGCAACTTTGTAAGGATTCCAAAGAAATTGCATTTTCCCAACAAATTGAATTTGCATCCTTGTCACTTCTATTCAGCCCATCCTGCAAAGTGTAACCACAGTTTAAATAGGTACCTACTCAGCACCATTTGATAGATTGTTTCCATAAATCGATAAAATGTTCTTTTTTTTTCATACCAACCGGCCTGGTCAAACCCAAGATACTCAAATTTTCATAGGTACATAAATTTTGTACTGTAACTATACACAGTAAACTCGTGCTGAAACAACTGGGGTTTTATCAATATTTAATCTGTATTGCAAATTATTGGTCGGATACGGCATTAACCCACTGATTCCATTATTCATTCGAACCATATATTATTATTGTAAACAGTTTTAACCATCCGCAGTCCATATTTTACCTTAATCCAGAGGGATAAGCATAGATATCAGATGAATAAAAATATTTTAGCGTCATTTAAAATTTTATATTTGAAATTCTGAATAGGTGACTTTATAGTATAAGAGATAAGTGTACTTTTTGCAACCATCAGCAGCAAGGCTGATTCAGTGTTTATGGGGTGTATAGCATGTCTGTGATGGGGATGGACCAGGTCTGCCTGCATAATTCCAGTCGGTTTAGGAGTTACTGATGATTAAAAGTCTGTAAAAAATTTACGATTCACATAGCTACAGTGCATACTACAACAATAACATACGATCTTAATATAATTTTTTTACAGACCTTTAATCATCAGTAACTCCTAAACAGACTGGAGTTATGCAAGCAGACCTGGTCCATCCTCATCACAGACATGCTCTACATCCCATAAACACTGAATCAGCCTTGCTGCTGATGGTTGCAAAAAGTACACTTATCTCTCGGAATATTAGACGTGAATTCGCGGACAATTGGCAATCGCGCGTGATTAATTTGATTTTTGTACTAGAATATAAGCTTTATAAATATTGACAAAAGAAGATCGAGGTAAATAAGGAAATATTTTCGCGCGGGATTGCAGTTGTTACAAAAGCCAGGCGTTTGTTTGCGATTGAATGTACGTCTAACTTTAGAGTTTAAAGGCATCTAATTTGAAGTGGTAATTAAGAATTCTAATTAAAAACTTCAGAAAGCTTTTGCTGTCATTAATTCATCGACAAAAGTTCTTTAATTTTAATTGCAGAACCGCTAGTTTACAAAACCCTAAAAATACATATCATCAGATCAATACTCGTAATTAACTGACGTAGACAAGCAGCCTAATGGTCCTGAATTCTCAGCGTAATCGCGTTCATGTGATAGATTTAAAGCGTTCTACATAAATTGTAGAACTAGGCCGTGATACAACCTACCGCGGCTAAAAGGCTATGGCCAAAAATGTATTATTCAATTTAAAATAAAAGTTAAAGTTAAGAATAGAGTTATCAACTCAGCCGATGGACTTCTACTGCTGGACATAAGCCTCCCTCAAGGATATCCTCAACGACCGGTCCTGCGCTGCCCTCAACCAACGGATTCCCTCCTTCACCAGGTCGTTGGTCCACCGTGCGTGCCTACTTCTACTGCTTTCCGGTGCACGCACAGTCGCCAACACCACTTGAGAACTCTTCGGCTTCATCGGCCATCGGTTCTGCGAGCAATGTGCCCCGCCCACTGCTACTTTAGCTTAGCAATTCTTTGGGCTATGCCAGTTACTTTCTTCTGCGGGTCTCTTCATTTCTGATCGATAAGAATAGAGTAGGTAATTATTATTGTTGTTTATAAATAGCAATACTAAACGGATGGTTGTGCTGAGAACGACGCGCTGCGACACGGCTGGTGGCAATCAAGCTCTATATTAATAAACCAAATACCTACGTTAACCATGGTGTCTACATTTTGGACTGTCAGGGAAGCTTAATGTGCACAGGTTCAATGTCATTAGGTCCATGATGGAATATCTCATCTAGAATTTTCAGGGATTAAGGGACAACCCTCCGCAGACTGAAACGGTGAACTCAAACCATAAACCTGAACAACTTTAACTATTGAGCCTACTTCAGGAAACGCGAAAAAATCAGCTGTCGCATTCATTAGTTGAGGTACGCCGGTTGCCTGGTAGGTACGCAGCTTATGAAATAGCAATTTTTTTTTCCGCGTTTCCTGATCCTGAGGTAGGCTCCATTCCATAGTGAAGGTTGTTCAGTTTGATGGTCTGAGTTCACCGTTTCAATCTGCGGAAGGCTGTCCCTGGCTGTTTAGCCTAGGCTAAACTAGTTTCTCCTACCGGCCATAGGATGAACTAGTTTAGCCTAGTCTGTACCGGTTTATCCTATACCATATAGGACGAACTGGTTTGGCCTAGGAAAAACTAGTTGGTCCTAAAATCGGGTTTATACAATAAGAAATAAAAAGATTTTGAAAGACGAACCAAACGAATGTAATATTTATACTACTCTCTAGGTATACCTACAGTCACTGGCTTAATTAGTATCTGAAGTTCGTAAGAACAGTTTCGAAGTTAATTAAGTCTTTAAATACCTAGCAAATAACCTTCTATAAACGAAAAACAGTTCACTAACTATTTCTACGAAAGCGCTACTAATATAAAGGAGAAGGAAAGTTTTTGCATAAAACATAATATTCATCCTTCCCCCCGACTTGGAGGGTGTCACCACCCTGCAATTTCTCAAACTAATGCCACGTGATGAATTCACACGTCGCTCTCGATCGAACTCCTCAACCTATCTACAGCTATATCTACTAGTTATATACGTGATCGTGGAGCTATGTTTACACCTATTGGAATTTAGGAAATGTTTATTAATAATTTAATTAAATATCTTGAACATTGTCACACAAATTATTTAGTCACATTTAAAGTTACCAGAATCTAGCCTGGAGTGCGATTTTTGAATCTCATTCGATGAGTTCAGCAATTGAAAATTTCAAAATTACTATGGAGATACGCATCTTTCTACGGCTGGTTTGACTTTCAAAAATCGCACTCGTGAAGTATGATTTTTGAAAGTCAAATCAGCAGTAGAAAGATGCATATCTCCACAGTAATTTTGACATTTTCAACTGCTGAACTCAGCGAATGAGATTCAAAAATCGCACTCCTGGACTTGTATTATGATGACTAGACAACGTTATAAGAATAAACGTCTATGACTCGGGTACAAATGTTCATATTCATAACACAAAATATTTGTCCCTTACGGGATTCGAACTCTGAGCTACCGGCCCGTCAAAAATTACAAATAATATTACTAACCAAGTAACCACACACAACTTCATACAGGGTCCAACTTAATACTTTTTTACGGGATTATCATCATCATCATCATCTCAGCCGATGGACGTCCACTGCTGGACATAGACCTCCCCCAAGGATCGCCATAACGACCGGTCTTGCGCTGCCCTCATCCAACGTTTTCCCGCCGCCTTCACTAGGTCGTCGGTCCACCGTGTGAGGGGCCTACCCACGCTGCGCTTTCCGGTACGCGGTCGCCACTCGAGAACTTTTCGGCCCCACCGGCCATCGGTTCTGCGAGCAATGTGCCCCGCCCACTGCCACTTAAGTTTAGCAATTCTTTGGGCTATGTCAGTTACTCTGGTTCTTCTGCGGATCTCTTCATTTCTGATTCTCTTAATTTTACGGGATGATCAGACCGGAATTCAGTACAGTTGAATAGTAACTAGTTTGCAATGTGATTACATCTGAAATTGAATAAGGATTGAACTTCAATATTTTAAATTAGCGCATTCCGGTCCTGAAAAACTACGTAATGTAAAGCTCAACTAAATGTGTTTTAATTTTAAACTCTGAATGACATTGGTATATTGTACAATGTACATCCACATTATACCACGAAGATTACTTTAAGCTAAAATACGACTCATGTTAACTCAAGTGACTTTATTCTCATTTCAAAACCATGACTGTAACTAAATCCATTACCGGTGACATTGGCGGTTGGATAATAATAATAGTAGAGCTATTACTTGTTACCAAAAAAGTACCTACCTACCTCTCAAGCTCTCAACACTTTGTCTGAACCCTGAAAAACTCGAACACATTTATTTTCTTCTTTTGTTAAACCTAAAAATAATAATAGAGTAATTAAGACGCTTGTTTCTCACTTTTGTTCCCTTTTCCAGTAAGGATCTTTAATTTATTTGAAGTAAGAATGAAATTAAGAGTTGATTCACATTGACAGACGGCGAACGGTTTGTCCATCTTATATTATAAAGAGGAAAGATTGGATTTTTTGTTTGTTTGTATTGAATAGGCTTCGAAACTACTGGACCGATCTGAATAATTCTTTCACCATTAGATTGCTACATTATCCGTGATGAACATAGGCTAAAAAACGGCCAAGTGTGTGTCGGGAAGATTTTAAGGCGATACGAAGTTCGCCGCGGTCATCTAGCACAAAATAAAAGCACGTGTATGGGACACCGCAATACGCATCCATTCGCATCGAGACGACACGCGACGACACGTGGCAAAGGGCGGCGTCCCGTACTAATCGTGCTTTGATTTGTGTATGCAGGGGATCCAAGTGAAACCAAGTATAGTCTCTTTTATTCTCTTTATATCAAAGGAAAAGTGGTTTACTAGTGTTTAAGTCCTAGTCAAATTTTTTTTTTCGACGGGGCGGCAGCCCCGGTTGCCCTCCCCTAAATCCGGCCCTGTGTGTATAGACAAATCGCCGTCGATCAATCTGTCGTCCGTAAACATTCAACAGCCACACAAAAGAAGACAACCATCGGAAGATTCTTAGTTCATAAATAAGTAACCGAATGTACTTCTAATATTTTCGTGTGGAAGTATTATTTTCGACGTGTTCAGTCGTCTCTCTCGTGAATATTTTAGAGCCCAATTACAGGAAAATTATAGCTTCACTCAGTTTAACGTAGATATTTTGGTTAGCACAGCTATAAATAAATATTTAATTCGTTACGCGTTACCTTACCTCACTGTAGGTACCTATTGTATAAAAAGATCAACCTGCCCCATACATTTGAGATTCTGAAGTTTTGTATGAAATAGCAGATATATATTTTTCTCTATGTTGGCTCCATAGTGAAAGTTGTTCATTTTGATAGTCGTGGTTCAGTCAGTTCAGTTTCATGTTGGTGTTTTGTTAAATCCTGTGTAGATAAATATCTGAATAATATGTATAAGAATAGTTCCTCTACGTAAAAAAAATAGGATTCTTCAAAGCTTCATATATCATGAAGTACTAACAGTAGGAGTATGATTTGCGAATATGTAAATTGAACATATAATTGAAGTTCTGATTAGAGCCAAAACACGATTAAGACAAATTTTCTCGATAGAAAAACAAGCCAAAGTAGCCTCCGTTTTTATCTACAAACGCTTGTAACTGCTAAACGGTGAATAATAAAAACATGAGACTTGATTTAAAAAAAAGAGATTGCTATTTTGATTAGAGCAGAATTGAACTTACATAAATAGTACAATCACAATTAAATAAAGTTTGTTTTTTCGCTTGAATCGTTCCAGGCGCGCGCGCCGCCGCCCCATCTCTTTCTCTCGCATCTGGCAGTAATATAAGCTATCACACGCCCATTTCGCTTAAATTTTTCGACATAGGCCCTTAAAGCGTGAAGGTACGCACGGCGACACATCAAGCTATAAGAAACCAAAATAAGCTGGCCGCGCGTAGGTCGCGTAACGCATAGCGTCGTGCGGCCAGCTTATGTTGGTTTTGTATAGCTTGATGTGTCGCCGTGTGTACAAAGTTTGATTTTGAGGCAGGCACCCTTTAGACAAAGGCAGGTGGTAGAGACGGTACGAGTAAGTCCAAAAATGTATTTTTTTTGTGACCTATGTTCAGTAGCAGTCTACAACGAATAGCACAGATTACTAGTTACTTAGTAACAGATACATCACTTTCTTAGAAAACGATAAATTATTTAAATCCAGACAGTTCGCGCAAAAATGTATTTAGTGAACCTTGACTCAGCATTGTTATTACATCGTCCAGCACGTATGCGATGCTGCTGTCTATGGCGCGAGTGGCAGAAATCAAGCATGCTTACGGGTACGTACTTATCTCGGTACGTACCTAGGGCCGAGTGACGAAGGCCTGACGATAGACTGATGATAAACAGTTTTGGGGCCCTAAGTTTATTCTTTCAATACAACCAACAAAATTGTCATTGTCTTACTTACTACCAAAACAAGATTCTTAAAATGTATCCATGAGCACATTAGCGCTTTCATTTATTGCTGAAATAATAACAAATAATTTTTTCCTCAAAACTTAAAATGTGAATAAATTTTATGTATCAAAATAATGAAATTATTGTTTCAATCTAATTATTTTGTTATAAATCAGTTGGGGTGTATGAGGTTTCGCGCTTATTCATTAACACGTTGTATAGTTGAAGTCACATTTACTTGAGACACACACCTTTGTGACCTTTGTGTAGACAATATTAAGGTCTAAAATTGCTATCTAGCAAATTTTGTTAAGACCTATATTTAATAAGTTAATTAGATAATAAAAAAAATAAAAAAAAAAATGTTTAATTTGGGGCGAATTCTTATGATTTTAGAATGAGATTTCCTTGGATTAGAAGGCTCCACTGTGACATATTGAAGGACAAGTCAGTCGAAAATAGGTATACCTACTAAAATGACGAAGTTTAGTAGAGGTGAGGTGGCTCTGAAAGAGTCAAGGTCGTTCGGTCAGGGAAACCCCTTAAAAAATAAATATCCAAGAGGTAGGTATGTTGTATCATTCTACGAGACGTAGATCAGGTGGATTTTGTGGACAAAATTAACATTCAAGTCCAGTTTTCCCCTAGGGGATTCTCCTTGGGTAGGATGAACGGAATAATCCGTTGTTTCATAGAATTAATTTCTTTCGATAAGCCTGTTTTCTTTTTCGAATATAAAATGTTTGTAGGATAAGCAGAATGCCAAAATAGCTGTATAATTTTCGCTACATAATTTCTCGTTTTTTATAACTGGAGCTGACTGACACTGACTGAATAAGTTTATGTAGCAGTAGGCAAAATTGGTCATCGGAACGCGCTACATACAAACGAAATTAGATCCTATCCGATCCTATTTTCAATACTTTAACTAGCAAAGACTTTAACTAGAGAAGACGGCTTCTAAAAAAAAAATATGGCCCGGCTCAGCGTTTACCTTTTTCTACCTTCACCGCTCTGAACCTGCAGAGACGCTGATACCATCATAAAATCGATGTGCTCAATTTAGTTTTCATGTGATTTTTAAAATCTGTATTAGCGGTTATGAAAATCATACAAATAAATACAAATATCTCTATTAACAAAAGAGAAATTCAATATACATGATACAATGGACCCCGAAGAATGAAATATCACTGTTCTGTTAAAAAAAAAAATATTTCCGTCAACTATAAGTAATAATTTTTTTATAGTTGATGTAAAAATGTAATACCTAGGTTCCAATGCTTAGGTTCTATAAAGTTTGAGGAAGGTTAATAGGGGCGAACACAATAGATCAGCAATATACAAATGAACAATAAGCCCACTCAATTATATTATTGTAGGTACGCATCCTTATGAAAATTAGACTTCGAAAATGTCACACCACCGAATAGATATTCCTATCAGAAAGAAAAACAGCTTCCGCCCCGGCCGCCGCGCCCCGCGAGCTTGTATGGAGCTGTTTTTCTGGTAGAATATCTATCCTGTGGTTATAATATGTCAAGTAAAAATATTAGCTTCTATTAATAAACATGAAACTAGCATCAAGCATTGTGAGAGTAAAACAACGATACCCCAGGAATATTGTTCAGAAACCTTATAAAGAATTTCCTCTGCTGCTCGTATTTTTAGCTGCAACTTTTTTGACGGCAGTAATCCCTTTTGTGTTCCTCTAAAGTAAAGCACTCAACTTCTACTATAAAGTAAAATAGGTACACTTTAATTTCAAAACTTTTCATTCAGTATTAAATTCATATTAAAACTTAAAGAAAACTGATGACTTTTCTTTGACTTGTTTTATACATACCTACTCTAAGAGTCGAAATCACTAAATAAAAACCGGTCAAGTGCGAGTCGGGCTACTCGCGCACCGAGGGTTCCGTACCACACCACTACAAAACACAACATTATTAACAAAGAAAAAATACTTTTTTGTCCGGGACCTTTAGCGCAAGACCGATTCACACTTGGCCGGTTTTTAGTATTTGTTGTTATTCTGTAGAGTTTGTTCTATAATCACACTAAGTTTGACGCTTATATGTATTACCATTTTTACGATAGAGCGTGAAGAAAAAACGTCGATAAAAACTAGTTTCTTGTTGAGAACCCCCCTTAATTTTTAATTTTTTGACAATTTTATTATTTGTTGACAAATCCGCCGTAATAACGCATAATCTGAGAAATTTTCAACTATCTAGGTATTACAGTTCAAAAGTTACAGCCCTAAATAGGTAGGACAGACGGACGGACGGACGGACGGACAACGTATTCTTAGTAATAGGGTCCCGTTTTCACTCTTTGGGTACGGAACCCTAAAAAACATAATATTTAACTAACAAAAGTATCTTGGTTTAATTTTCTTTCCTTTTGTAACAAAACACAGATCAAACGCGATTGAACGAAAAACGAGCAATTATTTTGTTTCGGAGATGAAACATTTCAATTGGAACAGCTTTTGCATTTAACGACTTGTAGCTCAAATATGCAATTTTACTGGCGTGGCGTTTCAAATACGTGAAAAATGTTGACTGTTGCTGTTATGAACATTGCTAGTAAGGTAAAAGAGGTCGCTCAATTTGACAAGGATATATTGCATCCTCTAACTGCAGAGTTCAATAAATAAAAAAATACCGCTACCTATATTTCCAATTTCGGATTAAAAATTTCGAAACTTTTGCTGAACAGTTTGCAGATTTTTCGAAACTCTCAAGTACGAAAAGTAGCTTTGTATTTGAAAGCGTTTTAGGATCTACTTTATCTTTGAAAATCAACGTTTTCTAGGTACTATGAAATACTATAATAAAAACGAAATGATTATTTTAATTCTTGTGTGCGTGTCAGAGTTAGTTCATACTATATTTATATGCAACATGAGAAAAATGCAATGCCAAACATGCATCAGTCAAATATAAACATTTTTTTTATTTTTTTTTATTTATAATTAAATGGACTCTTGCTTGTGCGTTAGCACTGCATTTCCGCCAGTGTCAAGTGTAGTTTATTGGGAGAATCTATCCCAATCTCTGGGACTGTTTTTGGACACGAACAAGAAGAGATTGAGGAATGTGGAGCCTCGTGGCAGGCACAAACGCGACGCGCGAAACCACGCGAGACGTGTACTCGGGTCAGTTCCTGCAACGTGACTCCTATAAACATTTTATATTTGGCCTATGTTTGGCATTGTATTGTACGTCAAACATACAGTTTTTGAATGTAGACTGCTAGTTGTAACTAGAATTTCTATTTAGAGTGCATAAGGTACTTGTAAAGTTTGGCCACCCCTGCTGTAATAGACATGTCCGCTGTCCACCCAACAGGACGAAGTCTCACGAAACCAGTTCAAATAACAAGTCGTGACACAATCCATTTGGGTGCGACAGTACTGTGCCTAGTTAATTAAAGCCAGGACTAAATGGACAGTGTTATAGAAACGGCTGTGCAATCCATCACCCGTAAGCGAGTCCGGACAGACCACTTAGCCACTGTCCGCTACTAGCAGACTAGCGGACGTAACCCCCGAGCTACCAGTATATCCGCTTCCCCTAGCAAGTGCTACGATTACGAACAAAAAAAGAAATTAGCTACCAGCAAAATGAGCATATTCAAAAGTTTATTCTAGTCGGTTAATACGAAGGAACTTTTGGAGTAAAAAGTTCGAACGCCACTGCAATGCGGTTAACGGTCACTATTTTACAGACAATACAATTCTATCTCGACTTTATTCTATTTTCGGTTTATGCTGTAACTGAATGTGTTTGAAAACTTATTTTTATTCGTGTTTTGGCAATATAGAAACAAATTGTGTCGCTGTACCAGTTTATTGGATGAAGATGGATTGTCTTCTGCTAAAAATAGCGAGTGGGCGGATTTTACTCGGTATGATTAACTGTAGTTAACCGATTTGAAATGTAGGCTACCTTAGAACCTGCCTTGTAACAGTCATCATTATAATACATAAACTCACGACAATCTCGGATCTCGGAGTGGTCAGAAGCGACTATAATTTAAGCGTGCAATTGGTGGCAATTTGCTGACTTTTTGAAGTTTTCAGAATGTAATGAAGTGGCAAGTTGTGACAGGAGGCTAGCTCTTCTCCTATATAACACTGCATAAGAAACCATATCCCTTAGTCGCCTCGTATGTATGACATCAAAGGGAAAAAATTATGTGATCCATTCGGAACCACACAGTCAATGCATTAATATCGAAGCAAAGTCACAACTAACAATGAATAGTTCCGATAGTCTCATCGAAAACGTAAACTTTTTTATCAATCCAATGCCGATCCATATAGCCGACAAATTCTCTGGATGGATGGACTAAACAGGTAAAAGGGTAAAAAGGTTCATATTAATAGGATTTGCCCTATCTCGATCGAGTGATTACGCGATTTCCTTCCCAATACATTTCTGTAGAGCCCTCTGGGATTAAAATGATAGTAGACAAGATTTCTTACTTACAATTTTTTATTTATTTATTGCCTATAGGTTAACTATGCTAGGCAAGTAATAACACTTAAGTGTATCCAGAGAGTGCTCTGGCCTCCGTTTCCGTTTTATTTAGGACGATATTACCCATGTATCCCATTTCGGTCGCAGAATTATTGAAGTATTTACAACTTTCACAGTTTTGTAACTGTTACGACACAAAGTTACCGTGTAGTTTCTATGTGTGGTAACGGTTCATTCACAATCCGACCGAAAGAGTTTAAGTAACTGTGCGCTGTCGTGTCCACACGTTACGTAATTTTTGTTAAAACTGGGTACAAAAAATAATAATATTACAATACTACGTCAACGACGGACGACACCCGCTTCATAGTCACATGCCCGTACCAAGTCGCTTAAAATCAAGGAAAAGCTTCATTACTAATCCAGCTCTCGACCGCATAACACCCCTGGATGCACGTACTGACCTATGGAAACAAGGAATTAATGACAGCGAATCCTTTATTACACCATCTGAAAAGATCTCTGCTGGAAGCCGTGAAGATTGGGCGACATGGAAGGCACTCAATAGATTGCGAACGGGAGTTGGTCGATCCAAAGATAATCTGAGGAGATGGGACATATTGCCGGCCGATGCGTCTGTGGAGTATGGGTGTGGTCAGGTGCAAACCACTCGACATCTATCGCAGTGTAGCCTGTGCCCTGTGTCTTGCTCCCTCCAGGACCTAATAGAGGCTTCCCCTCGAGGAATAGAGGTGGCCAAGTATTGGAAGGACAAAGTCTGATCACCTTCACACGAGAAAGAAGAAGAAAAATACTCAGGCGGCGCACAAATAATCTCCTTTATTATCTCTCTGTTTTCTATATTTTACAAATACTTATGTTTCTCTGGTTTGTGTTAAACATCAAAAAGTAATAAATATTTTTTTCTTTTTCTCTCTTCAGTTACAGATTCAAAATTTGTTAAATTTTACAAGTCTCTCCATGGGACCAACGAAGAAATCGAAAAAAAAAATTATCGTTATTGATATTGGTCCCATAGAGAAAGTTATTCAGTTTTATGGTTTGATGATCCTCTTAAAAAGCCGTCAGCATTATTAAGTTCGACTCGCAGTTAAGTTTGGCTCGAAAGCGCAGTGTGGGTAGGCTGAGAATCTGTCCAGTTGCTACAGAGCGGCCCCCACAAGGTGGACCGACGACCTGGTGAAGGCAGCGGGGACCCGTTGCATGAGGGCAGCGCAGGACCGGTCGATATGATGAAGTCTAAATAATTTTTCATGCAAGCCAGCCTAACTACCTACCTAGCCAGTATTGGCTATGTGCACGACACTAGCGCCACACTAGCGCGGCGTAGCGCATGAACTATGTCGGCCAGCCGTGAATTATCTACACTATTATAGTAATGTAACGGACTGTGTTTGTTCGAGGATTCTGCCAAAACTACTGGACCGATTTTGATAAAACTTTTTATATTTAAAAGCTTATTATTAGTGTTAAAAGCTAGTTTAAATTTTATTCCGGTACAATGACGGGAGCGGATGCAGACGAAGCCCCGCACAAAATCTAATTTGTATCGGAATTCCCATACAAGCTTTTACCTCAGTTTTAACACCTTTGGGGGTTTAAAATGCAACAAACCTTTTTTAAGTGAGCATCTAGATGCCAATAGAAACTTCCATGCCAAATTTAAAGTTAATAGTCTTACAGTTTTGGAGATTTCGTGTTAAGTTAGTGTGCGCATTTGCATAGATTCAAGCAAATCTGACACAGCTTCACCGTCAGTAGTTCAAATTTCAGCCACAGCGTGCGCTGCGATCGACTTGACAGTTCCCAACACCCACTTCGCACATAGCCAATACCTAGGCTACGTTTTTAAAGTCGTGCTGGCTTCTGGCTACACTGTAAAAGAGGTCGCTTTAAAGTAATATGAATGTACATAAGTGGTATTAATATCCTTATTTCTCCCTCTCTAAGCCATGGGTCGGTTTGCTCTTGTGGAGAGAATGTTCAATATTAACAGATTAACTCGGTCGGGGCTCCCGCTTCATAAAAATAAATTCCAATATTCCCCTCGTTGCTCTCATAACTCTCGTAAGAAACGGCTCTCGCTGGAAAGTTTAAGGCGGACGATTGGAGAATAAAAATTGCATTTTTACTATGTTAAATTAAGTTTTTATTGGGGAATTTACGAGGTGTAGGTAGTAAAAGACGGTTAGGTTATAGCAATTAGATATTTTTCATGGAGCACGACGTATTTATGTTCGGCTATAGAAAAGTTACAGCGAAAATCTTTGAATGGTCGAAGTTATAAAGCCATTTTGAATTTCTTTTGCGGTTTTTACGCCTATAAAACGATTCTGCCAGGCGTTTGCTCCAAATGTTATAAATTGTAAACGCCGCTATTGCATCTAACCACATAACTTATTTTACAGTCATTGGATGTGTCTGATTATGTTATCGATTAGAATAATAATTAGAGGTATTATCGTCGACACATTTTTCTAATTAATGTACACACGGCGACACATCGAGCTATACAAAACCAACACGACGACGACCCGGTTGGTGTAATGGTTACCACGCCGGACTGCCAAACCAGGGTCCTGGGTTCGAATCCCGGTTCGGTCATGGATGTTTATATGTTTGTGCCGTTGTTGTATGGTTTCCATAATAAACAGCCTATAAATAGTGCTTTCTTGGGATCATTACAATGTATGTGCCTGTGAGCGTTATTTATTATTTTATTAACATAAGCTGGCCGCGCGTAGGTGGAGTAACGTATAACGTCGCGCGGCCAGCTTATGTTGGTTTTGTATAGCGTGTTGTGTCGCCGTGCGTACATAATACGTGGTAATACCGACCGCTGTCGGCGAAGGAATCGTGGTTAAACCTGCATACACTGAGGAAGAATGATGTCGCGTATCTGAAGTCTACATCGTGCATGCGTGGTTGACTAACGCCCATACACACCCGGGTAGGTCGGTGCCCTGCAGTGGAACGTACACAGGCTGATGATGATGATCAATACATGGAAAAAAATTGGATAATGTTTTAGAATTTTTACTAAATAGAAGCCATAGAGCATGTGGCTTTCTTGAGTAGCCTAACCTTCCGAGTAAGGGCAATGGTTTGATACCAGCCAGATTGAGACATTTTTGAAAAACTTACCTACATAAAGGTATCGGTGAAGGAAAATATGGTGTGGAAACCTACGTATGCTTCTATTTCGAAATGTATTATTGTTTCGCTTCTCTCTATTAAAAGAATCGACGACAGGTTACTACCATGACTACCATCACACTGAACTAGGATCTAGTCCAGAGTTTTTAACAATAATTTTCAGTAAAATTTAAATATACCTACTGTATATTTAGCATATCTATCCCCTTGGGAGATAATGACCGTGAACATTATGCTATGCTGACCATAAAATAAACTGTTGATGCTACATTTCAATGAAATTCCATTTTACAATAATTTAATTGCAATTGCCATTAAAACATAAATTTACTTTTCTACAATAAATTCAGTCTACTTATATTTTAAGTCTAATGTAGTAAATATCATCTATTAAACGTGTTTCACATACGAAGAATAATAAATGGAAGAACAATGTTTTAGAAAATCAAAGCGTTTTACAGACTTTAGAAAATGGTGAAAATACAAATATTGGGTAAAAGATGGAACTTGGCTCGCAGAGAAGATGCGAAAAACTAGATAAATCTGTTATAAAATTCCAATGAAATACGATCTTTAATCCACCCAAATAAAAACTGAATACATGTTATAGCCATGCGAGTATGCTATATTATAACTTCTCAAACTAAATCAAGGATTCAATCACTACTTGAATATCGTTCTGAATGCCACAATTTTTATTTGACAATACAGAACCCCGCGATGTATTGTTTGTTTTGGTTTGCAATAAAGTATAATGGAATTGAATTGAACCCTCCTTTTGTATCCGTACATATACAATACAATATAGTATTATTTATCCAGTAACTCACATGAATACGAGCAGTATTCATGTGAATTCCATTATTTTGGTAACCATAGTAGCTATCGGAATAAATTAGCGAACAAATAATTTAAATGCTGTGACTCAAATGCGACCTAAACTGTGTACCTACCTTATATTATACATTACATAGTATTTTTTTTATTTATAAATTAATAGACTCTTGCTTGTGCGTTAGCACTGCATTTCCGCAAGTGTTAAGTACTATATGGGAGAATCTATCCCAATCTCAGGGATCGTTTTTGGTCACGAACAAGAAGAGATTGAGGATTGTGGAGCCTTTTGGCAGGCAAAAACGCGACGCGCGAAACCACGCGAGACAAGTGCTCGGGTCAGTTCCTGCAACGTGACTCTACATAGTATTTAGTGTGGACTATGGAGGAATAAGGAAGATCTTCCATACCGACTACGGCTGCTGAAATGCCCGTGACTACAGCATAGTATATAAAATTCAACTGTTCTTTGTTGAGTAACGCTCTTGCAAACTTTAATAACCGAGTACCTGTAGCTTTAAAAAGTTCTATTGAATCGGAACCGGTCAAAACTACTCCGATTTTCATGTTTTTTTTAACATCTGTAATGTAAAATACTACAACCTTTATAGTTTAAAATTGACGCTCTCAGTCAAGTAAAAAGTTGTAACCCAAAAAATACAAATTTTAAGAAAAAATGCTTCACAACTTGCAAATTCTTGTGAGAACAGGACATTCTCTTTACATTGAGGCAATTTTAATTGAGATTGGCTGACGAATAAACCTTGATGAACGCGCTCTATACAAACGAAATTTGATTATATTTTGAATATTAACCAAATAAATTTAATGATTTTTTTTAATGCGATCCAGAAACTAATATCCTTGTCTGTAGTTTATCAGATGTCTGTTATGTCATATAGTTTCAAAGTTACACTGGCTCAAAGATTTCTATACGAAAAAAAAAAACGTCAATTTTTAAACTGTAAAGGTTGTTACATTTTAAATTACCTTAATTTAAAAAAAAATTATCTAAATCGGAGTAGTTTTGACGGGTTCCGAAGTAAAAACCTTCAGGAACTCCACTATAATGTTTGATTTAGAGGTCGCCTTCTGACTGTTTGAAACCCGTGATGTGTATCATATGTTATGCATGATAATATATGAAACACCTAATGTTGTTTATAAGCATATTTATTTCCTTATAGGATGATTTACGTATCAAATAGTTTACACAATGCTATTATACAGGATGTACAATGAAATTCGCTAAATATTGGTCAGGGTGCTTCAGATGAACGCTAGCGAAACTTTTGCTATTGAAATGGTTTCCTTGCGTAGCATATTGTAGACAATAAACATGTGGTTTCAAACCACGAAGATATAGAATGTTGGAGTGTTTTGATCATATGGAAAGGATGAATGCGAGCAGTTTGACGTGAGTTCATAAGAAAGGGAGTATGGTATGTTAGATAGAGCTTTCATATACACTACGCTACGCTACATCAAACATGGGACAAATAAAATATACCCAAAATCGACAAGCATGCATGTATGTATGACGTGGCTTATGGGTCTTGAAGATATAATAGAGATTTGTGTCAAGATCGTAGCAGGTGATTTATTATCTCTGCCTACTCCCATGGAACTAAGGTGTGAGTGCATGTCTGTCAATATTTCAAGTTTACTTTGTGAACAACGGAAATAAAATCTGTTTAAATGTCATGTTTTAAATGTTTCATTTTATTCAGCACCGTTTCCAACGCAATTAAATTTTCTCACATTCGAATTATTACTTACTGTAGAGATATTATTTTACCAAGCTCCTAGACAAAGTTCCGAATACGGAAATCCAACACCGTCCAAGATATCGGTATAAGAGAGTCTTGGAGCTCAAACGGAAATGAGCAGGACACATGTCATGGCAAGGCGAGGTAATGGCCAGGTCCGTCTAAACCGGGTGCAAGAGGTTCGTGGCACCCGAGCGCACGGACCTAGGGGGCTTAAGCCGATCGCCTTAGACATACCATAGTGTAATCTGCTAGTTATGAAAATTACTTAACAAAAATTCATTATACCTATAAAAAGATAGCCACCAATATTGCTTACAAATACAGCTTATACAGCTGTCTGCACATTCGGCTTGCGATCCGACCGTAAAAATAAGCACCATTTCTTTGGTGAACGAAATGTGATTCTAGTCAATGTTAACACAGGTGTTCATACAACGCTGCCAGGTTGCCTAGAAAAATCTTGCCGCAAGTACCTTTTCCATTATGATTTTTGGTAAAAAAATTTCCACCTATTTTTGAACCTGGCAACTCTAGGGTAACCAGGTTCTAAAACGACTTCTTTGAACCTGGTAACACTACAATTGCAGCAGACTGAGAGGTATCAACCCTAGTTTTTTCAGTCCTTTAGATCAGTCTCCTTCCGATGGCACCTCATTCACTTCCCAAACAGATAGGTGGAAAAAAGTTGTACCAAAAATAAAGATCCTTGCGGCTAGATTTTTCTAAGCAACCTGGTGGCGTTGTATGAACCCCTGTGTTAACATTCACTAAAATCACATTTCGTTCACCAAAGAAATAGGTGCATAATTTACGGCTGGACCTCGGTCCATATAGCGATGTGCAAGCCAATTTAGACCTTATACATGCGGTAAATTCAGAGTTGTGAAAAATGTAACAAAAATATTTAATTTTTTATTATTTTTTGTTGGAAACAATAATTATGATTAAGACGGCCCTGGTAATGGCAGACTGAGCAAAGCATTGTTATAGTGGTGGCCGAGGGAAGGGAAGTGAATTGTGGTACAATGGGTGTATCGTAACGTTCTATAGAGATAACCTCGGGAGCTACGTGGATGGAGTGCATAACTGTTTTACGAAAACCCGTTCGTCGAAATCACGGTTCACAACTGTTTCGTTCGACGAAAGAACTGTTCAACGAACGAAAGCACGGTTCGTCGAAGTATGTAAGTTTTCATATTTCGGCGTACCGTGGTTTCGATGAACAGTTCGAAAGACGAACGAAACTGAGGGTCTACCCGCACATTCGATTCGAACTTTTGCGTGAATGTTTTCGTTCCAATTTCAACTCTATTACAATAAAGTGCGGACCGAAACAGTGGCGATATAGTGAAGATCGAAAGTTCGGGTAAGGGGGCAGTTGTGAACCGTGATTTCGACGAACGGGTTTTTGTAAAACAAACAAACAAACAAACAAATATACTTTATTTTACACCAAGACATAAGAGTAAAATACAGAGAAAAAAATACAAAAAGAATAGTAAAACAGTTATGCACTCACGTTGATGCGAGATGCTCAGGACACAGGAGAGTGGCATAAACAAATGGAGGCCTTATACCCAGTAATGGGTGGATTCCGCCTATGGATGATGATGATACTACTAGGTATATGGTAGGCTATGTAGGTACTATTATTCTAGTAAAACATTCCATTTTGCCCTTCTATATTAAAACTCTTCTATTATGGTTTCTTTAAGGAAAAGGTAGAGAACATTTTTTCACTCAATTTTTTCTTCATAAAACTCTTTTGCTAACAGTTTATACGATGAATAGAAACTAAAATTAACCGATATTCTTTTATAAGTACTTACTACGGGACTGAAGTGTTCTCTCAGTTTCATAACTTTACCCAGCCTTTAAAAGAAAATGTAGTACTCTTATAAATTGCATGCTTAGGAACTACGTTTTAAAGATTACTGGAATATAAGAAATAAACTAACTTAGTAAAGTCTCGGGTACTTTTTATTAATAACATAACGAGTTCCATTGCAGGCAAAGAGCCGTAGAGTTAATCTCACACGAGAAACCCCGGGCGGTTCTTAACCTTTCTACGCCCGAGATACCCCAATGGGGAAACTTCTAGATTACAAAGGGTATTACCCAGTCTGGCGGCTTATAGCAACACTTTAAAGCGGTTCGCAACAAGAATTATAAACATCGGACTTATAAAGTATCATTGGACAACGGATTTGCATCGTTCCATTAATAGTACTTAGTGCTTTAGAGGCTGCTTCGTTTACTTCTAATAGGATATTTAATTTAAGTAATAATACTTATTTGAACTTAAGAGGGCTATCGGAGTTCAGCCAGTGGCGCCCTCGTCACAATAATAAAGATTTCTCAATAAAGGAAGCCTAAATTAAAAAAGTGCCCCCTTGACAAACTACAAAAGCCTTCAAGCCATTGTTATACAATACTTTCATAGGTTGTGAACATTCCACTTTTAGACAATTTCGAATAAAAACAAAAGCGCCCGCTTTTTTTTCTTTTTTCAAAATATGTATGTTTAGACCTTTAAAAAGTATTCTATGAAAATAGCTTGAAGGCTTTTGTAGTTTGTCAAGTGGGCACTTTTTTAATTTAGGCTTTCTTTATTGAGAAATCTTTATTATTGTGACGAGGGCGCCACTGGACTCGAATAGCCCTCTTAATGTATTCGAATTTTCTGCAAACGGGTTATAAATTATGGTCGGTATTTTTGTAATGTATTTTTATTGTTTTTTTTCAATGTTGGTCCTAAACTTAAAGTCATCGATATTTATTGTGATTCACAGGTAAATTCATAATGGTGTTAGGAACACTGTGATGGCTGTGAATTGCCTAAAGGCACAGTATAAGACAGTAATCTATCTTCATACAATGGTGCCAAACGCGGCGTACGCCTCGTAGCACCCACACACTGGCAATATCTCCGCGTAGCCCCGTCTGGCGCATTCTTATCAGTCTGACATGTTTTCAGTGTGTGCGTGCTACAAGGCGTACATACTGGCGAGCAAACATACTACCCGCGTTTAGTACCATTGTATGAAGATAGATTACTGTCTTATACTGTTCTAAAGGCGTACAATATTACATTTAAAAAATTAAGGGGATAGAGGTATGATTTGGAGCTCGCTCCATACAAACGAAATCTGGTTATATTTTCAATACAAACTGTAACATTTAAAGAAAATCTGACACAATACAAGCATAGAAATTAGTTTCGGGATTTTTTCTGAAAATTTTTATAGACTTATTGGTTAGACTTATTGGACCTATTGAAAATATAGCCAGATTTCGTTTGTATGGAGTGCGCTCCAAATATGTCCTCTTAAAATTGCATGCATTATATCACATTTCATTAGAAAAGAGAAAAGGAAAATTGCCCAGACTTATGGATGATCTAATCGTCTGATCCACCCCTTAAAATAGTTTCAGCTAGTTTTGTTGGGCTTATAAAGTCTGATATTATTCTGGAAAGTAAATTCGTCCGATTTTCATACGATCTGATAAAGTTACTAAAAAGTATTACCCTCCTTCCTTCGCAGTCGGACAAAAATCAAATTAATATAACATGTAATTGTTAATAAATTAATTCAATTCAGAAAACAGGCACACATCTAACTTCGTACCAAACCTTTTTTTAAATAACATAAACAACGGTCCGTTATTTTAAAAGGTTATGTCGTTGCTGAAATTTCAGAACGTAACACCGTAATAATACAGCATGTATCTCTGTTTAAGCCCGTAATTGGCCTATTTTAAAATCGACTTTGTGAGAGGGAAGCACCGGCAATGCGCCTATTTATCTCACCCTTTTGTTTCATGATTTGCAAATCTCTTCCTCGGAATTGTTCAGTGGATTCCGACTTATAAATAGAAGATAAATGGATATTAGAACCCGAAATCGTTTTAACGGAAGAGGCACGATGTTAAAAATTCAATGTGTTCCGTTTCTTTCCTTACGGAGAGGAAAGGAAATTAAAAGTTAAATCGAGCCGGTAGGTACCTAATGTTTACTGCTGCTTGGTAACTTGTATATGTCTTTGTACCTAATGCAACCAAGCATTGAAACACGTAGAATTAAACTAAAGAGAATGTAACTCACTACGTTATAAGAGTCGGGACTTCCATACTAAAAATTGGTCGTGACCGATTATCCAGAATGTATGAAACGTGTGCAACCGTTCAAAGGAATTTAATGGCGTCGGTGCACGTTATGGTGCATATATTTTTTTTTTTGTTAGAGAGTTGCGCGAGCCTGAATTAAACTGAACATTCTATCTAGCCTTTGCCTTTGGTCACTTTCCATTTCCTCATTGTTTTACAAATGTTTTAGTTGTACCTAGTAATTATAGTACTCTGTGGTTGTACAATCAGCCTTTCCAATGGCAGTAAAAATAAAAATCTGCAGATGGCGTTAGTACCTAAATTAAATAAAAACCTATAAATTTGAAGGTTAAAAAGTTTAGATTAAAAACTTTTCGCTTACGCTGTAAGATAATGGAGGCCAGAAATAAGAGAGCGAGATAGCCAGTTATGAATCCTTATGAAAACAAAAAAGACAAAATATTATTTTCTGTTCCGGTCAACGTGGCCGGTTTTTGAATTTCGTATTTTTGGCAGCAAAAGCCAAACTATTGATGTTCATGGGCGTTTGACGTTATGGTTTTATTCATCATAAATCCATAGAAATATTAATTTACTACGTCTATGGATAAATCATCTAAGTTAACAGTAAGTTAAAAAAGGTTGGTTGTCTATGGTTTGTTTATTAACTAACATTAAAATTTTCTGGTGTCTAGAAACTAATGTCATTGGTCTAGAAGATTAAACTGTTCATTACCAATAAGTACGCAATAGCATCGAAAATATTACATTCTGCTGTACAATAATCGAAGATCAACTGCATAAAAAGTAGACCAATTCAAAGTATCTTACGTCTTTCACATTGTAACCACCAAAATATAATTATAAATTAGTTTTGTTTTTAATTGAAATTGATATCTTTAGCATCCTTTACTTTACTAGTTACTAGTTTCACCCTGCATAGATAGTTCAGCAGTGGACTTCTTGTCGTTTATGATGATAAGCTACTGTTTATCTTATTGATCAACTTAATTGATATTAGCCTAGGTAGGTACCTATGCCTAAGGCTGATATTAATTGAATGGACCAAACATTGACTTTAAATATCTATAATAATATTATATCTATGGGACCTAATCATAAAATGTTGGGAAATGAAACAGATGCGTATTATTTGAGGCTTCCACCTCCCTTTCGGCTAAAGATATATTTCTGAACATCTTTCGAGTATATTTCCCTCTTATCCAGTCTTAATCTTTTATATTTAAAGCTTTTATTTAACTTTTCCTTTATTAGTTAGTTTATCATATCTGTAAGCAAATTTTGTTGATATTATTAAAATGGGCAAATATGTGTAGGTAAGAAAACTAACAGTGTTACTGGATGCCAAAGGTCTCCAAATGATGAAGAGGGGTCATACGCTATCCGTGATTTGCGTGAGGCAATTAAGGCTATTCTACCGTTGGCGCGCTCCATACAAACGTAGTATGGTGATATTTTCAATACTATCCAATTAAAGTCAATGAAATTTTTCAAAAACCATCAAGTAACTAATCTCTATGTCGGTATGAAGTTAGATTTTCGTTAAAATATACAGTTTCAATGCTAGGATTAATTTAAGATTTGTATGGAAATATTTGTGGCACTGTAACTTTAAAACTATAAATTTTATCGAAAATCTGACTTCATACCGACATGGAAATTAGTTACTAGATTGTTTTTGAAAAATTTCATTGACATTAATGGGATAGTATTGAAAATATCACCATACTACGTTTGTATGGAGCGCGCCAACGGTAGAATACTCTTAAGTGGCTTACGTCACTATTCGGCCATTAAAAATCTTTAAATATGAGGCCATATTTAGGGTTACGACCGACACATTGATCGACGGCGATCGACGGTTTGTCCATAAAAAAAGCACGTGTAGTGTAGTTATAGTTTGCTAGCCATGTCGATGCGAAAGGATGCGTCGGCATCCCATACTAATCGTGCCTTTTGTATGGGCAAACCGTCGATCACCGTCGATGAATGTGTCGTAAACTTTTGGTATCTTTCTGTTGCCAAAGAAAGCCATCCAGTGCGCCGATCTTTGGAATGCTATTTTTTATGTCCTAATTCATACTCGAAAGAGATATAAATTCCATAGAGTTTGGCATAACTTTCGTAAAAAAATTATAATCTTTTCTAGTCTAATTTCAGAATGCATTGATGAACTGTAATCCAATGACATTCACTTGCCAGGACATAATATTCTTATTCTTTTGGGTACTAAAATATTCATCCATTATTTAAAACAGGTAAAGGGGTACGAACATTTTTATATGGAGCCTGGGATACCTAAACTTTTTTTTTTTTTTCTAATTTTTTTAATTTCGCGCGGTCAACCTTAAGACTTTGCATATCGATAGAACACGTCATTACAAACATACTTTCTTATTTGACAAAATTTCCTAGCCTGCTGTTTTAAGCTAGATATTTGACTTTAAAAGTTTTAATTTTTTAAGACTCCTAGGGGCTTTATTTCTCATCTGTTCGAGATGAGACTTGGTATTTGCATAGTAAAGGTGTAAAGCTGTAGTTACCTACTTTCGGGGTTGGAACATATCTGCGATACCTTTTTTTTTCATCGAATTTTTATCATTTCGCTTGGCCAACATTAAGACTTTGCATATCGATAGAACACGTCATTACAAACATACTTTCTTAATTGACAAAATCTCCTAGCCTGCTGTTTTAAGCTAGATATTTTACTTTAAAAGTTTTAATTTTTCAAGACTCCTAGGGGCTTTATTTCTTACCTGATTGAGAAGAATCTTGGTGTTTGCATAGTAGAGGTGTAAATCTGTAGTTACCTACTAAGGATTTATGAAATAAATTATCCTAAAAATAAAAATCATTTGATTATAATAAAGATAAGAAATAAAATACGACGAAACTGGAAGTTGTATAAAAAACAAAAGCAGGGAGGGAGAAACTGCAGGGCTTGGGCAAAGCATATAAAAATAATAGTAAGCGCACTTCTAAGAAATCGCGCGACACGCCGGCGATGCGGCAAGATGGTGGCCATGCTAAGGGTTGTTACAATAACGTTCAGAGGAAATGGAATAAAATATAAGACAATCAATATGAAATAAGTTTAATCATTTAGAGCGCTTACAACCCGGATTCCTTTAAAGTACGAGTGAATGGGCTTCTTCTGGGTAAGCTCGCTACATCTTCGACCCCATCTTCGTCCTGAGGACTGGATTGAGGTCAAGAGCAAACCCATCCTTAATAAAAAAAATAAAAAAACAGATAATCCGATGTTTACAAATATGCAGCCGGTGAAGTTTAGGTAAACCTAAACCACTCTGTCAACTCTGACAGCATTTCATAAGTTGACAAAAGTGTCAGAGTTGTTCAAATGTCCAAGTTCTACGATAGTTTAGCAATCCCGAGACCTAAGAACGGTCCTGGGATTGTTACATAAAATCAATTAATTGAGGTGTCTGTATTATTCTTTTGAAAAATCAACTTTAGGTAAATATGCATCCGAATATCCGATCTCTAGTTATGGACTATTATTTAAGTTTTTGATTCAACGTTTTAGAAGAAAACACATTATTTTTCAATTAATGATACGTATTATATAAAAAAACAATTGAGTAGTACCGTAGCTTACCAATTTAAAGTATTACCTGCAATTTAAAGCGGTATCTCCAGTAAAAACAACAGTTTCAAATCGAGTCAAAATGCTTCAAACCACTTTAGTTCCAGCAAATCTTTATTTTTATACGTTATGGAATCACACCCGTACACAATGCCATAATTATATATTTCGTGACAATACAAACAATTCGAACTATTGTAGTACATGTGCGCTCTCGAGTATAACATTTGACAACAAGAAAACAACTTGACCAAGTCAAATCAGTTGGCCAAGTTGTCAGAGTTATTTACGTTGTAAGAGTTGTTCATGTTGACCGAGTTGTTTATTTTGTCCGAGTTGTCCAAGTCGACCAAGTTGTTCAATCTAGTGTTTACTACTTACGAGGACCAGTAGGAAAAAACGGTGCGGCGGCCCGATTTTTTTAATTTACTTTATTCAGAAAGGCATAGGTATCCATATTATGTTTTCGGGGGGAAAGAGGGAAGTTTAGATAAATATGCATCCGATTATCTGATCTCTATTCATAGCAAAAATAAATACCTAGGTAGATATTAGGATCACTACCAATAGTACCAATTAATAAAATATTAAATGATTAAACTTATTTCATATTGATTGTCTTATATTTTATTCCATTTCCGGCCATGGCCGCCATCTTGCAAACACCAAGTTTCATCTCGAACAGATGAGAAATAAAGCCCCTAGGAGTCTTGAAAAATTAAAACTTTTAAAGTCAAATATCTAGCTTAAAACAGCAGGCTAGGAGATTTTGCCAAATAAGAAAGTATGTTCGTAATGACGTATTCTATCGATATGCAAAGTCTTAATGCTGGCCAAGCGAAATGATAAAAATTCGAAAAAAAAGATGTCGCAGATATGTTCCAACCCCGAAAGTAGGTAACTACAGATTTAAACCTCTACTATGCAAACACCAGGTCTCATGTCGATCAGGTAAGAAATAAAGCCCCTAGGGGTCTTGAAAAATTAATACTGTTAAAGTCGAATATCTAGCTTAAAACAGCAGGCTAGGAGATTTTACCAAATAAGAAAGTATGTTTGTAATGACGTGTTCTATCGATATACAAAGTCTTAAGAGTGGCCGCGCGAAATTATAAAATTAGAAAAAAAAAATTGGTATCCCAGAGATGTTCCTACCCCTTTGACTAAAAATGGATGTGCTACATGTCGCTATAGCGGATTGGCGTACTAGCCCCGCTGAAGCCGTAGCACGCTACACGTGATATGGCTGTATCACGTCTTTTATCTCGTTCGTTCGCGCGCAAATAGAAAGAGAGCAAAGGTGTGATAGCGCTGTATCACTATGGCATGCTACCCATACTGTGCTGCTGCTACTCGTTTGATAACCCATACATTATTTTAATACCGCCTTGTAAGCATCGACGAGACTTCTTAGCAGCGTCCTTACTGTCGGTGAAAGGCTACCTATTTTATATTGTTAAACTTCAATTAATGTAACTATCTAACTAAACTTCTGCCAGTGCTAATACAGAAACTACTGGAGTACAATTTAGTACTGTCTTTGTGTCTGTTCCTGACTGCAGTTAAATTATATTATACTAGCTCGTGCCCGCGATTTCGCATAGTTTATTGTGCCAGTGACATGAATTTCCACCCTCCCGCCGCGACCGATATACAACGCCGTCCTCCCCATCGTCCTTAGCATTCAGAATATTCTCAGACACATAAATATAAACGTAGTAACTGCCTCCGTGGTCTAATGGTTAAGAGCATGGCTCTCGACAGAGGTCGTGGGTTCGATTCCCACGGGGGACACCTAGTGATATGTCACTTTGTGCGTTTTCCCCTGTTGTTTAGGACATTGCAGGCTGAATCACCTGATTGTCTGAAAAGAAAAATGATTCCGTGCTTCGGATGGCACGTTAAGCCGTTGGTCCCGGCTTCTATCTCTGGTGGTAATAGTCGTTACATAAAAACCACGTCAGAGGCCGTAAGGCGGTCTGAAAAAACTCTGACACCAGGGCTCTGCACACACAATAAGAAGAAAAAACGTAGTAACGTAGCTGCGAGTAAAGAAACGTCGGTGGCGCGTTGTGGAGAGGTAAGGACACTCAAGTATGAGGATCCGGGATCGAATCCGCACGAATGAGTACCATTTATAAGTTCCCTCGATGTACCTGCGCAGTTGACAAATTTTAATAGCGCGTGAAATTACAATGACCAATCAGGATGTACGACCTTCAATGCCTTGTCACGATTGGCTAATTATTTTCGCGCCCTTCTCGCTGCTATCTGACTTTGCACCCTTTGATTACTAAACGACTTCGGGTTGTGTCGGAGACTGCGCATACGAAGATTGCCGAGGTTAATTATTTTCCTGGAGTGCGATTTTTGAATCTGTCCACCAATCCACCAAGCACGCGTGGTGGACTAATATCGCCCTTACACCCTCCATGAGGTTGACGTGTGCCCTGCAGTGAGACGTTTATAGGCTGATGATGATCAAATAAGCGTAGAACACTTATCAACTTAAATACAAGGACCTGAAAAAAAGACGGACGTAATGTCACACTAAAAAGAGGTGAAGCATGCAAGGTCCTACCTACTACTTCGTTTGTTCTACAAGGGACCTACACTCACACAGAAGCACCAGTTCTAGGCGCAGGTCCGACAACCCGCCGCCATTATGTACCGCGCGACAGGGCGACAGCACGCACACTCATATAAATGGGTGCTTCACTTTTGATTAGACGAGATTCCGTCCGTCTTTTTTTCAGGTCGTATTTTTAGGGTCTTCCCACGGTTGACTGGCATGCATAGCAACAATATAAAATGACGAGCTTTTACCCGCGACTTCGTCCGCATAAATTATATACCAGATTTTAAGTCAGATGATAAGCTATCAAACAAAAAAAGTTTCATCAAAATCGGTTCAGTAGTTTTTGCGTGATACTCGAACAAACAAACACCCAAACACCCAAACAAACAAACAAACGAACAAACAAACAAACAAACAAACAAACAGACAGACAAAAAATCCAAAAATTGGTGATTTGGAATCAGGGACATCTAAAAATCATATCGTAATCTTTTTTTTGTAAATATCTTCAATGTACAGACACACTTCTGTTACAGTTTTATAATAGTAGAGGCGTTTAGGCACAAGTGAGTAAAATTTTGATAAAAGCAAACCACTTGGCATGGGTGTTCCTTAGGTCAATAGAAGCCGATTAAGATCGGTAGGCCGCGGGAGTCCCCCCTCTGGTCCGGTAGGGGGGGGTTCAAAGATGCGCTCCGACCGGCCATATTCCACTGCTAATAAAAGAATTAGTTTCGATAGTAGGTCAAGTTTGGTATCGTTTTCGGATAAATTGAGGGTGTACAATTCGTTTCTGATATAAAAAATGGTAGTATGTAGAATGGTTTTTGAGATATTTAAAAAAAAAACGAAATCGCAAGTAAAAATTTATTCATCAAGTCATCATAACTATTAATGGGGCTTCATTTTCGGAACACAAAAAATACGCCATAATAGCCCGGTTAATACAGATTATGAAAAATATAACTTATTACCATCTCTTCATACAATAAATTGAAGAAAAAAATTTTTGAATGTCGTGCGCCTTTTAATTTTTTGTCACTCGCTATGTTATGACGAGCACCCGACGTTCCTACTGTGAACGTAAATTAAGCTAAAAATTGGTTAGAATAGTGGGTTTGGATCGGTTGAGCAAAATAAGCCTTGATTTTTACCCCGTAGGGATTCAATTTGGGGAAATACCTTCTCCGTAAGCCTGCAAAATCGTAACATACTCGGTAATTTTACAGCTTGCCAGTTTAGCTAATAGGACAAGTTTGATATCCTTTTTGAGTAATTTTTGGATAAAGAATTAATTTTGTATATCAAAAGTCTTTTATAGAATTTATCTTTTTAGAACCATTGGTGAAGCAGTTTGAGTTATATTTATAATATAAAAGTTCTAGATTTTTGTCTTTTGAGTCTTCGTAATTTTGACAAAAGCCGAAATTGTACATTAGCTATAAAAAATACTTGATGAATGCTTGTTTAACACAGATTTAATAAAAATATAACTTTTTAGAACCATTTCTATCGAGATAAGTATTGCAGAAAAATAAATGTTAACACCGCGCAAGTTAGTATTTTCACCCCTTTCATTTCAACCGACGCCGACAATCCACACTTCAACTGGATATTACATTATGAATTTAAAATCTGCTTAAATTTATCATAATAGGAGGAAGCCTTTTCTCTTTATAAACCTAATTTTTGCGCTTTAGTGGTTTATTTTGTAGTAAACTTCTTCAAGACATACAAACTTGTGTTAAATAGTTTGTTTTTGTATTTCCGATTTATTCGAGCTAGTAAATATTATGGGTATCTAAGTTTATTACTATGAAATTATGAAAGCTACATACATACATACATAAGCTCACGCCATTCCCAAGGGGGTAGGCAGAGAGCACGGACCGCCACACGCTACGACTCTGACATACTTCTTTAGCCTCATTGACATCATACATATTTTCATGCACTTCCGTCGATTGAGGGTGCTACGCACTTGTCCTTTTCGGAAAAGATCATTGATTTGATCGTGGTATGTTTTCCTCGGACGGCCTCTCCCAACACTTCCGCTCACCTGTGCTCGATAAATTTCATTCGTAAGCCTTTTTTCATTCATTCTGAATGAATTATGAAAGCTAGTTAGATTAAAATCTGAATTCAGATTGTATAAAATAAAAATATTGTAAGCATTTCAAAAAAACACATACAAACATTCATCATTAACCAAACCTAAACTCGATAAATGGTAACATCTAATATAATCCCATGCCACACCCGGACACTGCCTACAAAAAACTGAAGACATCCGAACTGAGAATAGTAAAATATTCGGCCGTAGCGTAGGTACCAATGTACCCCTAACTTAAGGATAAAAACGAGTGTAATAAAGAAAAATAGCTTCATCCGAGTCTACTATTATTATGATTTTAAATAGATATTACATTCATACAATTATAATCATTCATTACAAGTTGAAGTATGGATGGTGATTAAATGTGGTGAAAAATAATAACTTGCGCGGTGTTAACATAAATTTTATTGCAATATCTTGATAAAAATAGTTCTAAAAAGTTATATCTAAACTATTATAAAACTGTAACAGAATTGTGTCTGTACATTGAAGATATTTATAAAAAAAAATTACGACATGGTTTGTACGTGTCCCTGATTCCAAATCACCAATTTTTGAATTTTTTGTCTGTCTGTTTGTTTGTTTGTTTGTTTGTTTGTTTGTTTGGGTGTTTGTTTGTTCGAGTATCACGCAAAAACTACTGAACCGATATTGATGAAACTTTTTTGTTTGAAAGCTTATCATCTGACTTAAAATCTGGTATATAATTTATGCAGACGAAGTCGCGGGTAAAAGCTTGTTTTTAATATATCTGTGTACAAGCATTCCTCAAGTATTTTTATAGCTAGATACCTATGTACAATTTCGGCTTCTTTAACAATTATAAAGGAACAATTATGAAGAAAGGAAAAAACTAGAAATTTATACGTGTTAATGAATTAACGCAAAACTAGAAAGTAGTTTGTTTAGAATCGAGAGCAGAGTCGAATTATCATGGTTTCAACATAGGTAATTTTTTTCAAATTTTTTTTTTTTTTTTTTTGAAAAACTTATCATTTACTGAACCCGATGACAACCCACCGCACGGGCACACTCACCCTACTTAATACCAAAACAAGATAATAAAAATGTATCCATGAGTACATTAGCGCTTTTTTTCAGTGCTGAAATGATAACAAATCATTTTTGCCTCAAAACTTAAAATGCGAATAACTCTAAATTTTAACTATCAAAATAATGAAATTATTGTTGCAATCTAATTATTTTGCTAGAAATCAGTTGGGGTGTATGAGGTTTTGCGCTAATTCATTAACACGTTGTATATTATTTTAAAAATAACTCCAAAACTGCTTCACCGATCACTACTTTTGACATCAAAAATACATTCTTTGTACGAGAAGGTATGTCCCGAAATTGAACCCCTAGAGAGTAAAAATCAAGGCTCATTTTGCTTAGCCGATCCTAATCCACTATTCTAAATAATTTTTATCTGAATTTATGTTCTCAGTAGCAGCATCGTATGCTCGTCATAACATAGCGAGTGACTCAAATGCAAGCGGCGCGCGACCTTCATAAAAATTTTTCTACTATTTTTTGTATGAAGAGATGCTAATAAGTTATATTTTTCATAATCTGTATTAAACAGGCTATTATGGCATATTTTTTGTGTTCCAAAAATGAAGCCCCTTTAACAATTACGATGGCTTGAAGAATAAATTTTTACTCCCGATTTCGATTTTTTTTAAATATCTCAAAAACCATTCTACATACGACCATTTTTTACATCAGAAACGAATTGTACACCCTCAATTTATCCGAAAACGATACCAAACTTGACCTACTATCGAAACTAATTCTGTTATTAGTAGTGGAATGTGGCCGGTCGGAGCGCATCTTTGAACCCCCCCCTACCGGACCAGAGGGGGGACTCCCGCGGCCTACCGATTCTAATCGGCTTCTATTGACCTAAGGAACACCCATGCCAAGTGGTTTGCTTTTATCAAAAATTGCAAACTTGAGCTGTTTTTCGATCTAAACAACCCAACTATAATAGTTTAGATGCAATATACTATTGTATACCCAAGACAAGGGGTTGACAGTCTTACAATAAGCTGGAAGAGGTCTACGAAAGAAATCCATTTCGAGGCGTGTTCAATGTCCACTGTCCATTAAAAGTGTCGACGCGACGGTCTAAACTGGACAGAGTTACGGCAATGCTAGTGGAATATGGGTATTCAAAATAATATGTACTATATCGTGGCTAATAATGTGTGTGTGTCTTATATTAGGTAGATACCTATGAATCTAAAACGGTACCTATTCGCGAGGAAATCTGCATACGTTAAAATACTGATGCGTGTGTCTACAAATCCACATTGGGCACGCGCCGCACGCGTGGTGGACAAACGCCCATACACAATCTTTGGAGGTAGGCCTGTGCCCTGTTTTGGGACGTAAACAACGTGTTAATGAATTAGCGCAAAACCTCATACACCCCAACTGATTTATAACAAAATAATTAGATTGAAACAATAATTTCATTATTTTGATAATTAAAATTTAAAGTTATTCGCATTTTAAGTTTTGAGGCAAAAATGATTTGTTATCATTTCAGCAATGAATGAAAGCGCTAACGTACTCATGGATACATTTTAATAATCTTGTTTTGATAGTAGGTATGTAGGGTGAGTGTGCCCGTGCGGTGGGTTGATATCAGGTTCAGTAAATTTTAAATTTTACAAAGATTATATTTAATATTTAGAAAAAAATTACCGATGCTGAAACCATGATAATTCGATTCTGCTCTCGATTCTAAACAAACTACTTTCTAGTTTTGCGTTAATTCATTAACACGTTGTATAGACGTATAGAGTCAAGAGCATATTACGTGTTCAAAAACACATCAGAATTGATATTTTCAGAGACTCGCGACCTACGCCAATGTTTACACTTTGTTTCATTGTAATTTAGGTACTGATATCACTATTTACTTAACCTAGATACAATAACAAGTGGTATTTAAAAGGCAGTCACTTATAATAATAGTAAAGTGCCTAGGTACCTTTTATGTAACATGAAAGCTAGTAAACTTTATGCTCGCTCTATAACATTTTTTTTTCTCTCTAAACGTCGAAACATGAAACGATCGTGTAACCTATTTACTCGTTACCTCGTTACTTAGAGTACCCAGAATTATATTTATCTTATTCAATTATAATTTCATCGCAAAAATGACTTTAAAAAAAAGGTGGCTTTGTTCGGTACAAAGAAGTAAGTTAGTTGAATTCAACGATAAAAAAATTAAAACCGACGTACTGGCAGAAGGCGCTTAAAATATAGGTAGATTGCTCTGGATGAAGTCATTATCCAGTGTCTAAGGGCTTGTCCGCACAGCGATTTTTATTCGCGCGATTAAAATTCGCGCGATTTATTTTCCGGAGCCGCGCCGCAGCCACCGCAGTATTATTTTCCGTATATGTGCGGATACTTGCTAGTGTATCCATAAATCGCTGTGTGGACAAGCCCTTATTGCACCGCACCGTAGGGGTAGGAAACAAAACAAATCTAGAATGAATTTAATGAGGTTTCTTTTTTCGTGTCCAGCGCCCGCGGCATGGTGGCGCGATATAGCGCTATCGCGTCCTAGCTCTCTTTCTTTTTGCGCGCGAACGAACGAGTTAGCAGGCGCGATGTTTATAGAGGCACCGAAGGGGCGCTGGTGCGATTTTTGAAAGTCACACTTTCAAAATCAGGAATGCTATTTTTGAAACTCATTCGTTGACCTCAGTTGAAAATATCAATATTACTATGGAGATATGCATCTTTCTACTGCTGATTAGACATTAAAAAATCATACTCCAGGAATGCGATTTTTGAAAGTCAAATCAGCAGTAGAAAGATATCATATCAGGATAATATATTTATTGAAGAGAAACACAGTAATGGTTAATAGTAATAATAGTATAAAAAACATAAATGTATATAAAAATCTAAACTACCTATTCGGAGAATTCGCCGCGGTTCGTTTCGGGCCTAAACGAGCCTATGACGCTTGCGGCGTTACCCCGTTGGATGGCTAAGGCAAATCATATCATATCAATCATATCATATCAATCATATCATATCATATCATATCTCCATACATTTTCAACTGCTGAGTTCAACGTATGAGATTCAAAAATCGCACTCCAGGGCCTCTACCCGCACATTCGAACTTCACAATTGCGTGAAAATTTTCGTTCCAATGTCAACTCTATTCCAATAAAGTGCGGACCGAAACAGTGGCGATATAGCGAATATAAAAAGTGCGGGTACAGGGCCAGGATCGAATGATGCAAAATCTCTATTAATTTTGACATTTTCTAGTACTGATTTGAACGTATGACTTTCAAAAATACGACTCCTGTCGTAAAATCTGATCACCTCAGTGTCAGTAGGTATGTAAAAGTTCCATTACACTATATACAGAATAAAAATTCTAGAATTTACTGATTGCTGTTATTGTTACTACTAAAATCTTTAACTTATTCTCTTGGATCACATCACATCTAATCCTTTTGGTTCACAAATCGTTTCGACAATTTCTCGAACAAGAATTTTCTGGTTATTTCCTTTATTCCCAATACGTGCTCAATGGCCTAACTCCATGGCAGATTTCAGGATTTCCAGTCCAGTGAAAATGGTCTAGGTTTTTGATGAGTGAGTCCGTCAGTAGGTTCGTTTCAAAAGTTGCAATATTTGGACGGATTCTATGGATAATAGAGCAAGAGTAAGAGCTCTACAAGTGTGGATATTCTGAATTTCGGTACATTTAGTACATCTCTGGGTACACTCCCTCGGAAAGGTCGTGAGCATATTTTATCGTAGAGATTCAATCGAAAAGTAATTAAAAAGTAAGCAATGAATTATCATGAGTGTGGATTTTATGTCAAAATTACTATGGAGATTATGCATCATTTGATCCTGATTTTGAATCTCACTATTCAATAACTGGCCAAGTGCGTGTCGGACCACGCGCAGGGTAGGGTTCCGTCACAATATAATATGTACTTAGAAGGAGACTTTTTTAGGCCAGTCATTTTGCGGAGTTTTGTTAGGCGGGGTAGGGAGTAATTATTAATTGGACTTTTAAACTGTAACCGGCACCATTTAGTGACAAAAATGATATCCTAAACAAATTAAAAAAAAATTTGCTACGCAACATAGAAATCAAAATTTTGTGTCCCAGAAGGCTTTTAAATTAATAATATTAACAGCAATGCACTCATATGAATTAGATTTAACTATAAAAATTATTTTTGAGCAATAAAATAGGCATTTAAATTAAAAAATGAGGTATTTATTAGAAAATACGAATATATTTTTCAAAACCTTCTAAGTAGACAAAAATTATTACACCATGATTAAAGTATGTATAATGGTAAAGCCTTAAATATGTGCAAAAAAAATTTTACCATCAGGTTTTTTAGAACGAGATAATATCAAAATTTGAAAATTGGAACTGTAGCGGACCTGATTTTTTTAAATTTTGGTACATTTCTAAGCTCGAATTGGCTCTTCAATATTATACCGGAAAAAAAAAACAATTATTAATTAGTCCCGGCTCAAACCGTAAAATGACTGGGCTATTTTGTTATACTACGGTAAATAAAGTCTAAAGTCTAACGGCTAATAAAGTCTAAAAAGAAATTTTTATAAGTTGATCGACTATTACTTTGGGTATGGAACCGTAAAAAAGGTTGGAAATTCGAATGTAAATAAAGCTGTGAATGTACCGTACCTTACATACAATATCGATGACCTATCGTTAGGATCGGCATCAACCTGCACCACTGCACTACAGCTGTAGTCGAATCGAAACACTAGATACAATACGAGTGGTTGCCCACCCCACCAACACCCGCCCATTACTTTCGACAATACATTCAAACTAGCTCGTAGTTCAACTGATTTTTGAAATTGAATTTCTATTTGTTTTGTGATAGGTATTATATCAAGTCATTTTCTCACGGTTTTGCTGTCTATGTAACTTTTTTACGAACGTAAATAGGTTTCCTGTATCGTAGTTGGCGCTTTTTTAAATTGTGCCTCGTCATAGCTGTCACGCTCGTTGCATAGCTTGACGCGGATTATTGAAAAATAGGCTAAGTCAGAGTCGGACTCGCGCTCTCAGGGTCCCGTACAAACTTAATTAATAATTATGAAGAACAAACTTAACATTGCAGTGGAAAAAATTTTCTCCCTTACATCGGTCCACATCACGATCGATACTCTGCCCTGTTTAAGAAAAATACTGCAAGGCACAGGCCTACCCTCAGGAAGAGTGTAAGGGTAAGGTATCCCTGTCTATCTCTCGCCTAACTAAACAGCTCTTCGACGCTGGCGATATCTGTCCACTCTTTTAGGTTCGCGAGCCATGACATTCGTGGCCTACCGACGCTTCTTTTGCCCTCTACTTTGCCTATTATTACAGGGTGTACAATAAAATGGGACAGTCACTTAAAGGGGTGCTTCAGACCATCAAACTGAACAACTTTCTCTATGGGACCAATATCGAAATCGCGAAAAAAAATTCCGCTCTCCCATACAAAACTGCAAACATAACTCGACTGAAATGTATGGGACAGCAGATTTTTTTTTCGCGATTTCGATATTGGTTCCATAGAGAAAGTTGTTCAGTTTGATGGTCTGAAGCACCTCTTTAAGTAGCTGTCCTATTTTAATTTAAACCCTGTATAGTCTGTAGCAGTTGGTAGCGGCGGTGGTGGCGGTTGGTTGGTTGGTGGTTTGTTGGTTGATTGGTGTTGGTTGGTTGGTTGGGTTGGTTGGTGGTTGGTTGGTGGTTGGTTGGTTGGGTTGGTTAATGGTTGGTTGGTGGTTGGTTGGTTGGTTGGTGGTTGGTTGGTTGGTTGGTTGGTTGGTTGGTTGGTTGGTTGGTTGGTTGGTTGGTTGGTGGTTGGTTGGTTGGTTGGTTGGTTGCGTTGGTTGGTGGTTGGTTGGTTGGTTGGGTTGGTTGGTGGTTGGTTGGTTGGTTGGTTGGTTGGT
The DNA here is from genome assembly GCA_922987775.1 of Agonopterix subpropinquella. NCBI lineage: Eukaryota > Metazoa > Arthropoda > Insecta > Lepidoptera > Depressariidae > Agonopterix > Agonopterix subpropinquella. The sequence continues at coordinate 14,437,188 of OV277703.1, read as the reverse complement.
TGGTGGTTGGTTGGTTGGTTGGTTGGTTGGTGGTTGGTTGGTTGGTTGGTTGGTTGGTTGGTGGTTGGTTGGTTGGTTGGTTGGTTGGTTGGTGGTTGGTTGGTTGGTTGGTTTGTTGGTGGTTGGTTGGTTGGTTGGTTGGTTGGTTGGTTGGTTGGTTGGGTTGGTTGGTGGTTGGTTGGTTGGTTGGTGGTTGGTTGGTTGGTTGGTTGGGTTGGTTGGTGGTTGGTTGGTTGGTTGGTTGGTGGTTGGTTGGTTGGTTGGTGGTTGGTTGGTTGGTGGTTGGTTGGTTGGTTGGTGGTTGGTTGGTTGGTTGGTCATTCCTCAAGATATGACCAAGGTAGGCGACTTTCCTTATTTTAATGGTTTGCAACAGCTCCCGGGATTTCCTGACATGTCGTAGAACTTCCACATTGGTGACTCGTTGAACCCAACTAATTCGCAGCATTCTTCGGTAGAACCACATTTCTATAGCCTCTAGTTTCTGGGCTATAGAACTATTGGCCATACATTATGGAGCATTCTAACTCGGAGTCGTACATGCACCTTTTTCATTTTTGTAAATGACTTGCCTTATTTTTACCATAATCAGTTTTGTCTCCTATTAGGTATAGGTATATAGTGTATTTCTGTGTTTGTTGTAAAATAAAGTATTTTTACTTAAGTATTTTATTTATGTAAAGCAATAAGCACAGTATAAGAAAGAGAAAGAGTATCTGCAATAGTCTAAACTTTTTCGAATAAAAGTTCATGTATTTCTACTCTACTTACCTACAAAATATGGCAGGCATCCAGCGATGATTAATGCAGCCCGGGGATTATTTTCTCTCTACATAATAAATATAAAACAGCAAAGTGCATCAAGCCGATCCATTTAACACTCCAGTTGATTTAAACCGCATTCACATTTTCAACGTAGTTTGTCAACGTATCTACGTGTGAGCCGCGAGTTTTTTTTTTCAATTTTACGAAAAACAAAGTAGGCAAAAATTTTTTAAACTATGTATATATATTTAAATGACTACATAAAAATGTTTTTTAGATTTCTCAGGTATACTCCGGATACTACTTATCAGCGTATTACTAGTCCCAAATTGTAAATCTATTATACTATAATTAGATTTACAATTTGGTTAAGAAGTGTATAGTATAGAGTCATTAACCAAATTGTAAATCTACTTATGGTATAAATAATGTGTAAAGGGTCCTTCTTCATTCGACGGAAGTGCACGAAAAGATGTATGAATGTTAATGATGCTAGAGAGGTATGTCAGAGTCGTAGCGTGTGGCGGTCCGTGGTCTCTGCCTACCCCCTTGGGACAATGGCGTGAGCTTATGTATGTATGTATGGGTCCTTCTTAATATGAAGACCATAAAACTGAACAATTTTCGAAAGAAGAATCATCGAAGAAGAAACCGTGTACCTAAAAAAAATGTGCTATTCCATTGAACACATCGATGGATATGCAATCAAAATGTATGGAACAGCAACATCTTTATTCGCGAGTACAATATCAGTCCCATAGATAAAGTTGTTCAGTTTGATGGTCTGAAGCACCCCATTCAATATGTAATTATTGTACCCTGTGGTTTAACATTAAATGCGTTACATATTGAACGGATAAATACATTCCAAAAAAATCAATGTGTGTCTGCCCCTTATGTGTTCCTAAACTAGATTCGTCCGATTACGATGAAAGAACTTTGGCGAATTTGGACCCAGCCATTTTTACGAAAACTAAAAGCCCTTCAGGACGGCGGTCATAATTATTATAAATGGCATTTTTTTTAAAAACATCCTCATCTCTAGAAGTTCGGGTTCAAAAGTAGAAATTACTAGTAAAATAGACAAATCATCCAAAAAGCAGCAGCAAAACGCAACCATGACAGCTATTTTCATCTAATATTATCACTGAGGTAGTTTTTGGACGTTACGAAACGTATTTGGCTTTATTGAACTGATAGTGCGTGTGATTTCGTTTGATTCCATTATCATAATATTGTACGGTTATCGTGAATTTTCATTGAAACAAACACAATGAATGCGTAGAAGATTGAGTGGGCTACCTAATAAGAAAGATTATGAGTTTCACACACTTGATAAAAAAGGTATCATAAGGAGAAATACTACCTTTCCCCCAACTTCTACAGATTACAACCAATTCCCTTTTTTGTTAGTTTTGTTTCACTCTACACGTATAACTAAGTTTCATTCATGTATGGGACCTATATGTCTGGGTCTCACATTATATGGCCTTCCGCCAAACTTATTTTGGTGAGTTGTTGTGCACATGCCCGTTGAGATTTCTGATAAAATGCATTTCCACGCTTGCCCTTCGCACATCATTGCTTTCATAAAAATAAAATCGGCCGACATTTTTTTTTTCAAAAATTTGAATTTCCAGGATACTCGCACATATTGTGGAAAAAGCTAAACAAATTGTGGAAATACCATTAAAATAGCTTAGATTTTTCATCAAAATGAATCCGGGCTTTGTGTTCCAGGAATTCTAAATAAAATAAATTCATAGCAATAGAGTATCTGGCACCGCTGGTGAACCATTGAACCAAAATGTCAAAGCTTTTTCGAATCAAATCAATGCGGTATTCCTACACAATTAACTACCTTGGGGGAAAATATACCTGTATAACAACGAACAAGGACTTGCATACTAAAAGACATTGAAACGAGCTACAAGTACAAATAAAGGGTCCGCCATGAAACACGGCACATTTAAGATGGGGGCGAGATGCGAGGCCTGGCAAAAGATTTCAAAAAGAGAGACAGGAGAAGGAAAGGGTGTCCTAGACTTTGACAGCCACCGATAGCATTATTTAATCGTTATCAGCAGCCTGTTCATTTACCTACATCCCACTATAGAGCATAATAAGAATTACGAAAAAAAAGAGAGAGGGCGGGCAATACTTCTACACGAGGCCTTGTGGACGCAAGCCACTAAATTGTCAAAGTACTTTCAAGCCGTTTTAGGGCCAACTCAATATGAGGTCTAACAAAATGATCAGACTATCACTGAACAAGAGAGAAATAAAAAAAATCTGCTGTTTCATCTCCATGGAAGCACAGAAATATGAAGTAGAGTGTGGAAGTTATTTACTTTGCGGGTCTAAACCACCCCTTTAAATATTACAAGGGTGTTTTTTACACATTATGAAGCCCATAATTATAGGCTTTGTTTTAAATATCTTTCTGTGTTGATTATTACAATCCATTACAACATATCACAACACAACAACATACAACAACACACACACACACATTCATCACACACACATCATTCACATTTCATTATATTACAACATTAATAAAATTCAAAAGGTGTTTTCAGACATTACAAAAGCTAAGAGATGGTTATTGCAAAACTTATCTATCACAAAACTATGACTAAAGAGAGGCAAATGTAAAAAATAAACAGAAATTTCTTTCCGCAATTAATGAATTGCCCCTAACAAGAATTGTACCCGTATTATTATGAGGCAGAAAGGAACGGGTGCAATAAAAGGATTCATTGTAATCAGGGAGCGGTAAAGATAACTATTATAGAGAAGGAAGCTAATCACGCCGCCATGGAAAGCCTCTCCTCGTCTTAAGTGATGTAAATGAGGAAACTTTGGGATCGCAAACGGGCTTTGACTTTATCCAACGACTTTGATCGACACTTCAAAGTGCCATACAGGTTAATGGATTGGGGAATAATATACTTGACGTTCATATAAGTTTATGTTAGCCAAAGTTTTAACAAAGGTATTAAGTCTTTTAGTACACTAAATAAATAGGTTAGGTTAGTTCTTAATGTCGTGTTGCTAGAGCAATATAACACTCAGCAAGTTTTGAGCGTATGCGATTACATCGCATTACATCGCAACAGAATCGCTGCTGATTTATCTCAGAAATATCGCGACAACTCTGTTATGCTTATGTTGCAGCAGAATCCCAGCCATATCGCGCCGATTCAGTTGCGACGTTGCGGTGCATACGATATGACATCGCGGTAATATCGCGACGATATCGTTTCGACAACACCTACGCTTAAAAAATCGCTTGCGTGAGGGCTATTCGAACTCAGTGGCGCCCTCGTCACAATAATAAAGATTTCTCAATAAAGAAAGCCTAAATTAAAAAAGTGCCCAACAGATAAATATTATCGTGACGAGGGCGCCACTGAGCTTGAATAGCCCTCTTAAGATTAGAACTCTAACGAATAACGCAAGTTTTGTACAAAAACTTGTAATGAAACACAATTTTTTAAGTTCATTGCCGGTTGCTGTCTAACATTAGCAGAATTGCAGTGCTAGTAATTTGTATAATCTAAAGCAATGTTTAATGAACAAAAGCACAGTATAGGTACATAGGTAAGTATACAAAATGCCAACATGGGGGGGGGGGGGGGGCACGTGGCCAGCCAAACACGAATACGCCCGTCCTTGATTCACTTGATTCAACTAGCCACGCGAGAGACGCCATTTCAAGCGAACTGGTTCTGGTTTGTTTTCACAAAGTAATGATATTTCCCATGTTTGAGTATTAACCCCTTTATACTGGAATCCCTGATACGTCCGATGTACACATTGACAATCAGCAAGTCCCTTTTTAGGAGTAGAAGTTGCTGGTTGGCTAATCTCTTCACTACGATGGCAAGCCTAACGCAATGCCAATGACTAAACAAAAGAAATATTTTATGACTAGTGATCGGTAACTATTGTGCAACTCGCGGCAAACTCTAGGGGTGACAATTGTAACACATATCATTGGTTAAGAATTACAATGTTATCATATCGTTTTCTTTTAGTTTTTTCTAATACGGCACCAAATTAGATTAGATTTATTTTCACGTTCCTTATTGTTCTAATTTATCCTATTTGTGAAAGGCAAAGGGAACTAACCCATACAGCCATGTGCAGTCAAGACCACGTCAAGCTTAAGATTTGAAGTGCGATATTGTTTTTTTATACGAACGGCATAAGAACAATACGAATATTAAGGTGTCGAACTTCACGTGTTCTCGACTGTATCTATGTATCATATTGGTAATTTCATAATATAATATAATTGAAATGGAACACTGATTAGTACATGACTTGTAAAAATAATAATAAAAATTCAAGGTCACAAAAAACTCGCTTATTACCAACCCTGAAAATGCCGCGAATCGCACAAAAGTTACCGATCTATGTTTATGACTAAGAATGTTATGTGAATATTATTTTCTGTATTCATCATCTTACCGTCTTGTTATTAAATAAATAATTGATTGAATACGTACTTCATTTCATTTCACGTAAATAACCCACGAATCCCACGATATCTATTTAATTTAGACATCCGTATAACAAGTTTGGCCTGGCCAAAAGGCGATCAAAACATTTATTTATACAAAAAGAAAGGGCATAACAACTCATATCTGATGAGATGAATCTTAATGCTAAACTCAAAGAAAAATGGGAATGTTTGAATTTTTCCAGAGCCGGAAAGATATTAAAAAAAAAATCGTAGGTACACTGAATAACTGGAAATACTAGAATATCTACAATCACGAATAAACACGCCCATATAAATAATAAACATTTTGGGGCTTGTTAGCTAAATCATAAAACATTAAAGACCATATTATCTAGTTACTGATTTCGATTCATAAAACACACTATTTTTCAAACTCAAACTCTCTTTTTTTAAATTTAATATTTATGTATTCACATAGATCGTTTTCTGATGTAATTTTTTTGACTCTATCCCCGTTTCAGAAGGTGTTCCGTTGTTGAAGATGCTGCCGGAAACTCTACAACACACGTATTTTACAAAGCAAAATATACAAAGTGCAAATACAATACTACAGTACATTGTAACCTTTTAGTCAGTAATCAGTAAATATATGAATGAAACGAAAATTAAAATTCTAGAATACCTAATGTAAGGTACGCGTATCATTGGCTTCAAAGTTAAAGTTACCTAAGGTAGGTTTTATATTGATTAGTTGACAGATTATCGCAGAACAAATCATTTTCGGCTTTACTTGAGAATAAAATTTTTGAGCGGTTTCAAGAAGATTTTGTATTAAAGGTAAAATACAAATAAGAGCGCTACATATAAGCGTTACCACGTTTACCCATACTTTTATCTTCTAAAGATAAAAATTCCCTCTTATGTAGCTCGCTCGTGTATTCAACAAGTCGTTTATACGGTTCGCAAAGTAACAAGCACTAACTAAAGAAGGCACTCTTAACTCTGCGAAACTACATCCTTTACGCAGCCAGCGGGTTAAGACTTCGCCTATCGTTTCATTCTAATGGTAAATGGTAATTCTTGAACGTTCAGAATCTGTAATGAAATTCGCGGCAGTTGAGAGCGATTTCGCTTGATTAATGTCAGACTCCTTCGAGCCTTGCGGAAATTAAGCTTCCTTAACGAAGTTTATTGCACTTTTTGTTAACTTGTTTCCTAATTAATTTGCAGCAACAAGTGCCCTCCCAATGTTCGGGTGGATAAATCACGGCCGAAAATGTACATTTTGAACGAGCTAATTCTTTGAGGCCTTTCTCATCTCAAGATTTTCAAGAATAAAGAGCTTACGTTTCATTTCTTTTGGCCTATAGGTAAACTTTTTAAGAAAATCTTAGCTATTGTTGCGTACTTTCTGTGAAATCTGTTACAATAGCATTCATTGTTCGAACTTTTAAATATCTTTAAGACTTTTGCTAAAACGATATAATTTGTGGAATCTTTCTGTTGGAGAACTAATTACACCGGCCATCTGTTAGCATTATGTATGAATTTAAATAACGATTAATAATTATACAAATTACTATCATATTTCAGGTCATTTGTTTAAATCCCGGTGCGGTCATGAATGTTATCTGTAGGCATTATATCTAGTGCCTTTGTCTGGGTCCCATGATAAAAGCCATATAACCTCAATTTGGGGTAAGACAGAGGTTTGATGATATTTTTAACAGCTTTTAATATTATAAAAATAATGTTGCGTGCTCTTTTGTGTTTCCGCATTAACTTCATCATCATCATCTCAGCCGATAACTGTCCACTTCTGTATATAAGAAGCATCACCACACACAAGGATCAGTCCTGCGCTGCCCTCTTCCAACGTGTTCCCACCGCCTTCACCAGCACGTCTAGTATGATTTCTTTACGTGACGGGCCTTTGCTCCATAAAAAATGGTCTCTTTCCGCGCTTCTCTAAAAGCATAAGCCGCGCTTGCCGCGACATGTAGTATAAAATAAAACCGAGTCACGAGCAAGATGAAAAATCATACTGGATTTGCTAGTCGTCGCGTCGGTCCACCCACAAGGTGGCATTAACATACTAATACTTGAAATTCAAATTACCTATTCAAATATTTAGAGCTACACAAAATTTACAAAAAACTATAAAATGGACACAGTTTTGCAGTTTTTTGTCAATTTCGTCCAACACAAAATTTATATAGTATACAGGCTTATAGGATGAAATTGATACAATATCACCCTTTTATAAACTAAGTGTCTACCCTTGAAACTGGACAACTTTTACTATGGGAGCAAACCAAACGGATCAAAAATAAATCAGCTGTTGCAAAATTTGTGTCTAGTAGGCTAGGCACTGTGTATAGTTTAGTATGGAAAAGCAGATTTTTTTTTTCTGCCGTAGTAAAATATTTTCTGATTGATGAGTAGACTCTAAGTTTAAAAGGATGCTAACTTTGACTACTTATATAGGGACTAGGTTACGCGTGTAATTCTACTAACAAACATTTCTGCCACTTTTTGCAGGAGGCGAGGTAGCATGAAATCCGCAATTTTGGATTTTATTTCCCATAACTTTAGATTCAAATTTTGAATGTTAAAAATCATGAAAAGTAGTCTCGTGTGAACCCCAAAAAGGATGCTAATTTGCTAATGATGTCAATTTCACCCGATAGTTATGTTTGACTTCTCTCTGACATTTCTCTTTCCTATCCAATAATTCCCTTTTAAAATCTCAGAAAAGCCTTGCTGAATGCTCAATTGCAAGTCAGCAAAGGTTCCATAAACAAAAGGTCTTAGAGAGGGCAAGGGGCGTATTGAACCCTACCCTCTACGTGCCTTCACAACACAAGAGGTACTCAGTTGGCTTAATAAAGCTATCACTGGCGCAAATATAATGAGCTACAATAAAATTCTGATACTTGATTGAGACTCAAGTCTACATAATTCCCGTAAAATTCGACTTTTATTCTCAAAGTCAACGCTAGAATAGCAATAAGTACCTAAATTGTATCTACTGCCATGAACGGTATATCCTACTGCGGGGCTAGTACGCCAACCCGCGATGTCTTTTATCTCGTTCGTTTCGTTCGCGCGCAAATAGAAAGAGAGCAGAAGTGCGATTTTTGAAAATCATACGAGCGACTTGGCAGTAGAAAATGTCAAAATTACTATGGAGATTATGCATCTTTCTACTGCCAAGTCGCTCGTATGATTTTCAAAAATCGCACTTCAGAAGCGTGATAGCGCGATATCACCTATGACGGGTTGGGCGTACTAGCCCTTACACTTACTAGCTAGTAATTATTGTTGAACTAGAAATAGAGCTTATGGAAATGTTACGCTAATTTTGAATAATTTTCATCCCTATTTTTTTTTTAAACTGGCCAAAACCTTAGGTTTTATTAAAACGAAAAGTACAAAGTGCGTATCCGCGACAGGCTTCGTCAAAGGTAATAGGGTTCATCCCTATTAATTAGGCCTTTTATGTTCTGGAATTTAAATAGGTATATAAAGATTTTTCAAAAAATATGAATAAGTTGAGGTTCCCGATACTACAAAAAATTATTAAGTGGGCGCCGAGCCTATAGTGCTGCCCTCAATCGTATATACAACGTGTTAATAAATTAGCGCAAAACCTCATACACCCCAACTGATTTATAACAAAATAATTAGATTGAAACAATAATTTCATTATTTTGATAATTAAAATTTAAAGTTATTCGCATTTTAAGTTCAGAGGCAAAAATGTTTTCTTATCATTTCAGCAATGAATGAAAGCGCTAACGTACTCATGGATACATTTTAATAATCTTGTTTTAGTAGTAAGTAGGGTGAGTGTGCCCGTGGGGTGGGTTGACATCGGGTTCAGTAAATTTAAAATTTTACGAAAAAATTATTTAAAATTTTGAAAAAAATTACCTATGTTGAAACCATGATAATTCTATTCTGCTCTCGATTCTAAACAAACTACTTTCTAGTTTTGCGTTAATTCATTAACACGTTGTATACAATTTTCAACAAACAAGAATGTCACATTGTAAGAGTAGGCACTGCTGATTTTCAATGTATCGGGTCATTAATTATGGACGGATTTGTTTTTGCAATGTTTGTAGTTATTGTCTTTAAAACTTTTGGCGATTTTAACGATAATCACTACAAGCATAAAATTTAATATTCCGCAACGTGTCGATAAATTGAAAACTAACAATGACTTATTATATAGGTACAATGTGACATTCTTGTTTTTTTTTGGAAATGTTGTTTTGTATAATAAAATTGTTTAGAAATAAAAAAATTATGATTGAGGGCAGCACTATAGACTTGGTACTAGGGTTGCCAACCGTCCCGCGAGAGGCGGGACGTCCCGTTTCTGGACCCTTAGACGATGCGTCCCGCGATAGATATGTGCGGGACGCCTATTGTCCCGTTTTCTGGCTAATCTAAAAATAAAAATCTTCAATCTTAAATCTTAATCTTAGTGGCTAATCTTAGCCAGTCAGCAATGTACCTAAGTGACTGTTCAGGGTGACGCCTGACGAACTCAGATGTCCCGCATTTTTTAGCCACGTCCCTCATTTTGATTGAAAATTTCCTGCTTATCTGTGCACTAAGGTTGGCAACCCTACTTGGTACCCTCTTCAGCTAATGCATTGGTGATCTTGAAATTGCGATACCTAATTATAAGTAACTAGCGACCCGTCCCGGCTTCGCACGGATGCAATGCTGATATAAACCTTCCTCTTGAATCACACTATCTATTAAAAAAACCGCATCAAAATCCGTTGCGTAGTTTTAAAGATCTAAGCAAACATAGGGACAGACAGACAGACAGCGGGAAGCGACTTTATTTTATACTATGTAGGGATTCTGATATTTAAAGCCTCGAAATTGAGTTATGGAGGTTTCCTCACGATGTTTTCTTTCACCGAAATGCCAGTGGTGTTACAAATCGTACTTATATTCCAAAAAACTCATAGTACGAGTCGGCCTGGACGGAAGATCGAACCATCGATCGTCTACACGGTAGACAAGGTTAGTCGCCACTGGACCACCACGGCTTTTAATCGAGAAACAATTCTGATATAACGCAATAAATTAATTTCTGTAATAATAATTTCTGAACTAATAATGCCCATGCAAAAACATAATAAAGCCAATTTCAACATAAATGAATCTTTGAACGCACAAAAAGTATTAATTGTAATGTTATCACACAAATTAGTAGCTAGCAGGATATTGAATTGTATTCGTAAGTTAAGGCCATTAACCTGATTTATCCGACCAAAAGTTAGGGGCAGCTATTAGCCAGCGAGGACCTGTGTAATGGCCCGGGATCTGACCTTGGCCAAAGTTTTAAATGCAATACTATTACGTCTAGCACTCACCGCTTTGCATTCTATGTAGCTAGGTATAGTTAGGGTGTGAAGACGGTAAAGTTTTGATTGTGGCTTAATTAGACTTTAGTGAGGAAAATTACAAAAACTAGGTAAGGTAGGGTAAGGTTGCCTTAGCCGTACCCGCTAAGGGAGAATTGCTGTAACGGAATCAGAATAATTTATTTTAAATATTGTTTTTGGTGTTCATGGAATCTTTATTTATTTAACTCTTAACCAGCATTCATAATTATATGAATCATATTATACAATCATCTTGCATCAAAAACTCGATATATTTTTTTTTGAAAAAGTTCCTTCGGTACGACTAAGGCGCCTGGTTGCTTAACTCGTACCGCCTATAGCCTAAGTCGTACTTAGAATAATGCCACCATTTGCTAAATTTGGTTGCGGTTCACATTTTTAAGTTCAAGCATCAACTTTATCAGTTATACATGCTTCTTTATTTGCAATGCAGATTTACTATTTTATACATTTAGATTAATTGTACAATAAAGCGGTCAGCACAAGCGTCGTCAAAAACAAAGATACAAAAACAGACATAAATCAGCAATATGCTTCGTCAAAACAATGAAATACAAGCTCAGTCAAATAACCTGCACCTGGTCGATCCCGGCGCAAAGGAGCCCATAATACAATCAGCGTTGCCTCGTTGAATTGCAATGGCTAGCCTTTGCACCAGAAACGACCCGGAACAGGGGTCACAATTTCGCTCCCTCAGTCGACGGCCAACCTCCGCAACGAAGGTCTTAGCCTCGGCAGTCCAAACCCCCGTGGTCTCAACGGCGACAGGTATAAAAAGATAATTGGCCACCAGGGCCGAGTACGTATCCCATTTCCTAACGGCAGCCAGCTCCGCGGCCGCTCCAGGCGTCCGCGACGTGCGACTCAGGTAGCTGGCGGCGAAAGTGCTGACGCACGATGCGTCCCATAAAAGGCACTTGCCTTTCTGCCAGGGCACCAAGGTCAAGCCATCCGGCCTCTTGCCGTCGGCACGGCTGAGACCAGGTGGCTCAAGAACGCACGGGACGTTGGCAGATACAATAGCTCTCCTGACGATATCGTTGAGGGCATGGTGGCGAGGAAACCTCCCTGATCAGCGACGGCAACTCAAAGCGTAGTGCCCAGTGGCCTCCACCATGGAACCGCCGATGCATCTATGCGGTTCACACACCTTGCAGCCCAAGCGGAGACCGATAGCCAAACGCAGCGAGTCGGTGTCGAGAAGGGTGCCCATATGAGGCGAAGGCACCGCATGCAACCGCGCCCCCGATTCAGGTTGCGATACCGCCCTGAGTCTCGCCAAGTCTGGCCTGGATGCCTCACCCATAAGGCGGTCGAGAGTAAACTTCGCACGGAGGTCATCCCAAGACCGCTGCACACGCGGGTCCTCAGGCGCTCCCGCACCCAGGCCCAGAGCCTCCCAAGCTGCCAACGCATCTTCCGCAAAAGGAATGCTTAAATGGTTGGTTGGTTTTTTTATACATTCGCTCTTTGGTCCACGTTTCTTTTTTTGGTGCTCTTTATAGTTTTAAGGGTAAAGTGTTTAGGGAGTCAAAACTTATTTTGCTAAACAAAATATTTGTTGCCAAAGAAAAACAGCCAAGTATGTGTTGGAAAAAAGGGACATTGTAACGCATCCAGCCAACAACTAGTAATACATAATTATTAATCTATGTTCTCATAAGATAATTGGAGAGAATAGTCAAAGGGCATTCTTAAGTACCTAAGCTTTTCTATGCATTCCACTAACAAGGGCGCAGAACTATAAACAAAATTTACTGTTTTGAGTAATAGACACACATGAAATCCAATATCAAGTGTTGCGTGGGCAAACTTGTGAAAATCCAAAGATCATTAAACCTACACACATCTCACACATTTTAGAAGCGAGCTGACGATATCGCCCCAACTCCTAACGGATATCAAAGGAACGGATTGCGATGTCGGCACCTTCGGATCAAATATTTGCCAAACAACAAAGAACTTCGCACATAGCCAAAGCCATTAATCACCCTATTATTGTACGCGGTGGCACAAAGCAATATTGCCCTTCGGCCGTCGACACCGCTTTACTTTACTCATAAACACATCGCCATAATGACCTGCTTAAGAAGAGTTAAATGAAAATCGATACCTACAAAATTGCTACAAAGGAAATTCGAGTTTCGGAGAAATTGCAAAATGAAAAAGGTTTCTTCAGACGAGTTTGCTACCAATTGAAAAGCTGGCAGCATTTGCAAGTAGAGGTTTAAAAGATTCATTTTGAATTACACAGAAATTCCGTTTAAATCTTTATAAGTTTGTAAAAGTTCCCCCCAACATTCTCATTTCTTTGCCACCCACCCGAGGACCAGACATTGTAATTTTGTTGGATTAATTAGGCTTCAATGTCTTAATTTTCCGTATCGTCAAAATATATCCCGAAACAAAATAATATTGAATTTATAAACATTGAAGATAGAAACTGTTCTGACGGCTCTTGACGTCCTTTTGAACTAAATTGTATTAAGCGCCTGTTAATAATAAATAGCAACAAATAACAGGGTATGTTCACGTCAAGCTTGTCTATCAAGGCGCCAAGACCTTTAAGCCTTTAACAGTGGTGCCTATCACAATGATCGTACAAAAAGTTTAGGGTTCCTTAAATATTTCAGCCTATATACGTCACATTACAGGTCACAGGCTTACCGTATGGGCATTAGTCCACCACGCGTGCCCAATGCGGGTTGGTAGACTTCACATACGTATCGGAATTTCTTCTTCAGCGTATGCAGGTTTCCTCACGATGTTTTCCTTCACCGTTTGAGAGTAGTCGGTATTACGTACATAAGTTAGAAATACATATTGGTACATGGCATATCGTCCGAGCTCAAGATTGAGTTTTCATATCTCTCCGCACCTATGCTCTCAAATATTCGTATATAGTGGTCTGAAAACGGCAGCATCATCAGATTTCAGAGTAATTTGCGAAGCGCTACAGAAAAGCACGAATACGATCATAGGTACCTTCCGGGGACCCTTCAAAAGGTCTTTATCGCCCCATAAAACTTCTTTAATGTTACGCGAACTTTCTGTACCGAACGGTTACTTGTTTGATGGTCACCCTTAAAAATAATTTTCTCAGCCCTCCCTGCTTTCCGATCACTTCGTAAGTTAGTGACGATAAAATAAAATCTATATACCTACTTCGGAAATAAATTCTGTTATGATCCCTTTTACTTTTTACTGAAAGCGGGACGAGAGAGCTCTCAGAAGGAGTAATAATAGGATGATCCGTGAATGAATGCTTCAATAAGTCGTCCCTTTGAACGTATCCACCTATATTTTCAAAACAGTTCTCTACGACGCTGCCGTGGAATATTCCTATATTATGGCTGAATATATTTTATTGTTATTCTCCGCTATAAAGAAGATTGGCAGATTTGGACCCAGCCATTTTTTACGAAAACTAAAAGCCATTCAGGACGGCGGTCATAATTATTATAAACTGACTAACTTTGAAAAAACTTCCAAATCTCCAGAAGTCGGGATTCAAAAGTAGAAATTACTAGTAAAATAGACATATCGTCCAAAAAGCAGTAGCAAAACGCAACCACGACAGCTATTTTCATCTCATATTATCACTGAGGTATTTTTGGTCGTTACGGAACGTATTTGGCTTGGTTAAACTGATAGTGTGTGTGATTTCTTTTTTTCCATTATCATAATTATGGTACGGCTATCGTGAATTTTCATTAAAATAAACACAATAAATGCGTAGAAGATTGAGTGGACTATCTAATAAGAAAGATTATGAGTTTCACACACTTGATACAAAAGGTATCATAAGGAGAAATACCTTTCCCCCAACTTCTACAGATTACAACCAATTTACATTTTTTTTAGTTTTGTTTCACTCTACACGTATTACTAAGTTTCATTCATGTATGGGACCTCTATGTATGGGTCTCAAATTATATGGCCTTCCGCCAAACTTCTTTGGATGATATGGCACTTCGCATGTATGTGAATATCATCAGTGTACCTAATTCTATCAACGAAATAAGAGGTTGTTATTGTTAGATAGCTGGAAAAGGGAAATTAGTTTTTCCATCCACTCTCTTGCGTAGGCGATTCTCATCGGAATGATTTCCACCATTAGCCACTCAATTAACCAATCAAGCAAGTGCTTTCAAATAAACTTGATCCAACTAAAACAATACCAATTTTACTTTTTAATTACAGACATATTTTTGAACTAGCTCTATTCGAATGGAAATTATTAAGCACGGATATAAGAGGTGTGTTTATAAATATTTCGTTTTAACAAATTATTTACTATACGCCATATACAGGATGTAAACCGTGTAAACTTAAAGGTGTTACATTCATAGATTGTGTTCTGTGGTTCCATTAAGAGAGTTTTGTTTTTACCAACTTTTAAGACCTACGCTATGTACCTACCTACTATTTTCATTTCTATTGGTTTTATAATTGTATTAATATTATAAAGAAGAAAGATTTGTACCTATTTTTGTATGTTTGTATGTTTGTAATGAATAGGCTCAAAAAGTACTGGGCCGATTTAAAAAATTCTTTCACCATTAGAAAGCTGCATTCACCCTGAGTAACATAGGCTATATTTATTGCTAGAAAAGATTAGACGTCCACCCGTGCGCAGCCGGGACGGGCCGCTAGTAATTGTATAATTGCTGTGCCCTACAGGGTCCATAATGATCTCATCTAAACTATTATAAAACTGTAACAGAAGTGTGTCTGTACATTGAAGATATTTACAAAAAAAAAATTACGGTATGGTTTTTAGATCTCCCTGATTCCAAATCACAAATTTTTTGATTTTTTGTCTGTCTGTTTGTTTGTTTGTTTGTTTGTTCGTTTGTTTGTTTGTTTGTTTGTTTGTTTGTTTGTGGGTTTGTTTGTTCGAGTATCACGCAAAAACTACTGAACCGATTTTGATGAAACTTTTTTTGTTTGATAGCTTATCATCTGACTTAAAATCTGGTATATAATTTATACGGACGAAGTCGCGGGTAAAAGCTCGTAGTTTATAAGTTAACATCTTACTGTACATTATGGAATGCAATAAATATTGGTATTGATTATTGAGGGTGTTTCAGATCAAACTGAACAACTGTCACTATGGGACCAACACTGAAATCACGAAAAAAAAAACAGTTGTCACATTGAACATTCCCGTCCCGTGTCCCGTTGTCCCCTAGTTGTCCCGTTGTTGTGACATTTAGGTCGCGTATAGCCATTAAAATTTTCTACGACACAACCAATTTTTTTTCTCGATTTCCTCTTTGGTCCCATAGTAAAAGTTGTTCAGTTTGATGGTCAGTATGTAAGTTTATATAGTCCTCCTCACCGTGTTCGGCTATGGCGATCAATATACCGTTGTAAGTCAAAACACAGATGGGTACATAAAATGTATGTCGTATAGATACTTACAAAGAAGAAAGTATAACGAGTCACAAAGAAAAAGTGTTTTACCGTGAATCGTGATCTGTGAACAAAAAACCTTGAATGCAAGATTTAAAAGAGTGGTGTATGACATTGGGAAGCTCGCAGCTGGGAGCGATTTCGTGGTCCGCTGCCCGCCACACGCCGCTGCCCAGTGACAATGGAGTCGGAGCAGTGGCCTCGTCGCGCCTGCCGGCTACCCGGACCAACATCCCATTGTTTTTGATTAATCACGCAGCTCATCTCGCCGCAGAAAAGGTATCATCGATTTTTTGGTTTGTGGAGCTTTCAAAAGCTCTGCAACAACTTGTGGTTTTAGACATTTGCTGGTTATGGCGTTGTTTTGAAAACAATGTAACAAACGGAACTGTACAGAATCCATCATCATCATCATCAGCCTATATAACTAGGTCCCACTGCAGGGAACATGCCTACCATCAGATATGTATAGGCGTTAGATTTTTTTTTGATATAACATAAGAAACATCATCGTTTATTATTTAGAGGTTTAGTTTAGAGGTTTATGTATCTGTACGTGTTATAGCACATTTTCCAGCCGCTCTGTTTTCAGATAAAAACAAAATTATACAATGTCCGTTTTCCCCATCTGTAATAATGATATAATATAGGATTACACCCAAAGCGATAACATGCGAATTGCGAATATTTGCAAGAGAGAGAAAGCGATGTAGAGAGCGTGGAAGTACTTATAGTACTCAAGAGACTTGTCTCAATATCCCGAGGTTAAAGTTTACAACATACATACGATGTTGTATCTACGAGTTGTAAATCCATTATATAACCAAAACTGTTTTAGTTTCCTGTTATAATTATTCTATGGAGTATTGGAAGCTTGAATTGAAAATTTTAATTCACTCTTTCGCCAGTACGTTCTACCAGCTATAAAATTATGCACACGCTGAAACTAAATGACTCGACCAGCTGCCGATTTTGCGAAGAGAATATGAAAACTCCTTTGCATCTTGTTTGTGATTGTGGCCCATTGATTTACAACTACAATCGAGGTATCCATCTAGGATTCTAGGTAAACAGGTATTGGCGCCACATTGAGATTTATGCCGTCCATTGTTGGGCGGCATAAATCCAACTGTAGTTCCTGACTGCAGTGGGGATCAGTAGGGAACTCTAGAAGACCAGCGACGGTCGCAGTAGCACAGGCACATGTCTTTACGACCCTCAACTTCCTAATAATAAATTAGTAGATACAACTTCTCTTGTTTTTCATTTTCAAGTACTAGAGTATAATCTCCTATCATTATTTTCAATTTGAAAGTCACAAAATTAACACGAAAACATCATTAATAGGAAACTTGGAGAAAAGATGATTCAATTTTGTTAAATGTGTTTATTTCGTCAGAGTCTGACACGCCTTGATAAACAATGGACTTCAATTAACATTAATTTGGTGGGTTTCAGAGTCTACATAAATAATCAGTGTGAGCGAAGAAACTTTGCGGGGTGAATGCAAACAAAAGATAATTATAGGTATAGCTGTATCAAGTTTTACTTAAGGGGATATTGTTTCCTTCCAATTGTTTCAAAGTCCATGTAAGTATATGAAGTAGGTGAGTTGAGACATTATTGATAACTTTGACTTTGGCCTTATTATTTAAAAATATAAATGTATCACTTTTTGATTTGCCATTGAGTCGTACCAGCAACACCACAACAAAATGGACAAAATTGAAATAGGTGTGACATTGTCCAAGAAAAAAAAAAAATTGAAGAATTGAATAATATTGCTTTTCGACCAATTTTTTTTGACTCTACCACCGCGTCTGAAGATTTTGCGTTCGTTGTAGAAAAGCCAGAAACTCTACTTCTACAAGGTGTAACAAAACACCCTAGTAATATTTAAATGGATGGTTTAGACATTTGTTTATTTTATTGTTGTTGGCGGTTGAAAATATCTAATAAATATCTACAAAATGGGGAGATTTGCCATAATAAAATAATTAATAAAAAAATCGCCATGATTCGATACGTTTGCGATGTTCCATACTAAACTACAGATCTGCTCGAGCTAAATGTATTATGCGACTAAAGATTTTTTTTTCGCGATTTCAATGTTGGTCCCATAGTAAAAGTTGTTCAGTTTAATGGTCACAACAACCCCCTTAAAAGTTTGAAATTTTTATTTTTACTTCCGTAACACCCTGTATAATTAAAAAAAATATCTACATTGCTATTCGAAAACATTATTTATTGACGTTTGTCTAGTTATTGTAATTTCGCACTTCCCTTAAATGCTCGTACATCGCAAAATTTACTCCAAGACTCTAAATATTGAGTGAAATAATATATTATTTGAGACTGCAAAGTCCTTAATGAAAGTTAATTTTCCAGTGAGACACACAAAAGGGCCCGATAGTTGAGAGGGCGCGCTCTAAACGTTAGCTGTTCATTGTTAGAGAAATTAATTATATTTGGACAGCGGTCGGCGAAACGAACCGTATAAGTGCTAATGCAAAGCCAAATTATTTGGTGCCTAACATTATGATAATGAAGAGAAAATTTAAGATGAATTTATGTTATTTAAATGTTCGTGAGCTTTTAGGTTTGTTTTAGGTGCAATATTTAGGACAACTGACAAATAAACAACTAAGTGTTCCATTTAGAAACAGTCTAGAACTAAAACAGAACTTTAAATAGCTTTAACATTATCAAATTTTACAGTCTTTTTAGGGTTCCGTAGTCAAACAAGAAACCCTTATATTCATCCATTCTGTCTGTCTGTATGCCCCGCGTCAATTTCTCCCTCGTTATTTAACCTACCTATTAAATCGAAATTTGGCACGACCACCAATATAATAACCCTAGAACAGAAACATGGTACCTACTTATAAGGAGAAACACATTTTTTCGACCTCCCTTTTCCCGTTCCATCCCATCCCAAACGAAAATGGGGTTGAAAAAAAAGTGTTTTTCTATAAAATCGAGTGAGGTGTCTTTGGATAGGTCTTTTAAATAAAACAAAACACCCATAGAAACTATGTACTTAAAATGTGTATAGTGCTATGCTATACCTTATAATGCTTCTATCTCGAAATATACGCGTTCAAAGTAAAAAATCTGGTGTACCCATAGAGAAATTACGCGCTCCCCTGGTGTACCCCGATAACATTTGTATACGCCATGTAAATATTTGTCCCTTCGGGATTAGTACCCACACACCTTGGCTTAGGACCTTAGCAGGCAGGTTAAATACCGAGTACTACCGACAGAGCTATCGAGCTTTCTACTAATGAATAAATAAAAACTGTGACAGCTATTATTATAGAGCACGTTATCGTTGTCAGGATCAACAACCGTGTTGTGACAACATATACATAATGTAGTACTGTAGCTTCGGGACTATTTAATTAACAAAAAGTTACCGATTGCCGTTTTGAAATGGTTATAAGATAAATATAAAAACCTAAGTCTTAAATGATCACAACACGCCGTAACCATAAGTAATACAAATTTTAAACAACATCAACCAGCCATCTCAATTATGACTACACACATAACGTTCAAATTTATTCTTACCAATTTACTACGTGTGTTAAATTAAACTTTTAAACATGTAGGTGTATGAATACATGATTTAATTTATATATTTTGTAAAATTCTCAGACAATTTCTTTTACATTACTATTGGTTACTGTAGAAACTTATAAGTTTTGAGGTTTTTTACATCAGTAATGTTATATCTTACAACCTTACCTTACACCGATTCCAAAACGGCAATCGGTGACCTTTTTGGTAATTAAATAATCTCGGGGCTACAGTACTATACTTACAATAGAATAGTCGATAAATACTGCAAGTTAATATTTATTGCCACACAAAAAACGACTAAGTTATATCTATGGAAATTTACTTATATATATATCTTTATTTTACCCAAAACTGTGTTATACCTTCAACCGTATATTTATGAATTCGATAAATTCAGGAGCCATTTAACCGTTTTTGCTGCTGTATTCAGTGAAGTGTAAGGCATTTATCACGGGTCGTGTATAACGATATCAAAAGAAAATAAGACAAAAACGCGCCTTTGTGCATAGTAAATTATATATTAAATATATACACAGTGTAACAAAACACCTTAGTAATATTTAAAGGGGTGGTTTAAACCCGCAAACCGACCAACTTTTTTATAGGTCCAACAACAAGACTTTTTTTTTAATCTGCTGTTTTATATTTATTTTGGTCGAGTCTCTATTGTCATTTTCTAAGGAACAGCTGGCTAGGTAGCTCCATAGTTAAAGATGTTCATAAAAGAAGTTTGGCGGAAGGCCATGTAATTTGAGACCCAGACATAAATGAATGAAACTTAGTAATACGTGTAGAGTGAAATAAAACTAACAAAAATGTTATTTGGTTGTAATCTGTAGAAGTTGGGAGAAAGGTATTTCTCCTTATGATACCTTTTGTATCAAATGTGTGAAACTCGCAATCTTTCTTATTAGATAGTCCACTCAATCTTCTACGCATTCATTGTGTTTATTTTAATGAAAATTCACGATAACCGTACCATATTACGGCAATGGAAGAAAACGAAATCACACACACTATCAGTTCAACCAAGCCAAACGCGTTCCGTAACGACCAAAAATACCTCTGATAATATTAGATGAAAATAGCTGTCGTGGTTGCGGTTTTCCTACTGCTTTTTGGACGATTTGTCTATTTTACTAGTAATTTCTACTTTTGAATCCGGACTTTTGGAGATGTGGAAGCTTTTTTTAAATAATGCTTTATTTTTTTCTGTTTATAATAATTATGACCGCCGTCCTGAATGGCTTTTAGTTTTCGTAAAAAATGGCTGGGTCCAAATCTGCCAATCTTCCTTTTATGGTCTGTAGCACACCGTTCTGTATAATTTACTAAAAGGTGAACTTGCGAGGTTTTGAAATGCCATCTGTAAGACGAAGTGTAGTCTAGCCTAGTCAATTACCTAAAGGTTATTCTCACAAAACACATGCCTTCCAATACAAGTTATTATATTAATACTCCACTTTATCAGATGCTGTAATTAATTTACGGTTGCGTGTGTACATTGCATGTCAAGATGTCCATAGCCGTTGACAGGTGAAGGAAGCATGCCCGGCGGCCGTAGTATGCAGACAAGCGAGCAGAAACGCTCATTAGAGTTAATCCTCCATTAAATCTCTTGCTAGCTTTAACTACCGGTTTTGTGTCACCAAAACCTTAAAATTGAGCGCGATAAAATTTATAGCGTGATATGCAATTCTGAGAAAGCCGTCCTATGTTCGTGCTGACCAAGTTGTTCATGTTGTTAATGTTGACCTAGTTGTTCAAGTTTTCACGATCAAAGATTTAGTGACTTTGAATTTTTTGTTATTTTTTAAAACGTCTAGTCTGGGTGAAGATAGACAGGTATACGTGGATGTGACAGGTATACGTAACGCTATCGCGGTTCTGCATGCTACGCCCGCTGAAGCGTAACGAAAACAAAACTGTAGGCTATCGATTGAAAAAATGTGACCTTTAAGACGAAATTGTTTGGACAGTCTAGATTCAAACTACTTACAGAAATAACATTAAATATTGAATGGGTTCCGTAGCGTAGATAGAGTAGAATAATAGTATTTTTTTTAAAACGCGGACATGGTAAAGACTGTTGGTAGGTTCTACGTAGTAAAGATAGTAATGATTGTTAGTTTTCGTTACCTATAGATAACTAATAACGTAAGTTCACTCAACCAATCAATTATACTTTACTAGCTGTTACTCGCCACTTCGTCTTAAGTAATTTGGTGTACCAAACTACCAAATTGACAAACACCATTGGCATTTGTGTGACATTGTCCAAGATATTTATTTATTTTATTTAAATTATTTTCCAAATACGTAAATAATATTACATGTATAAATTACTATCTATGCATCGTATGTATATGTATAGGGTGAAATTGATATCATTAGCATCCTTTTAAACTAAGTGTCTACCCATCAAACTGAACAACTTTTACTATGGGAGCAAACCGATCGGAGCAACTAAAAAATCAGGTGTTCCATACTAAACTGCAATGCCTACTCGACTAAAATGTATGCAACAGCCTATTTTTTAGTTGCTCCGATCGGTTTGCTCCCATAGTAAAAGTTGTTCAGTTTGATGGGTGGACTCTTAGTTTTAAAGGATGCCAATGATATCAATTTCACCCTGTATATGAAAATTAAATAACAGTGAGTTAATCTTGTAGGTATTATAATTATGGCTTTCAAGCCAGATATCAGGGACATTTCAGCCTACTGCAATCTTTATAATAGACCGCGTTGGAAAAAACAATTGGAGAAACAAAATTTTTTGTGTGAAAATGTATTTTCTCAGTAATGAAACCTATCTAGATTAACGTGGTACTAGGTATCCAAATATCGATACCTATAAAAGGGCGTAAACGCATTTTTGGACAAAATGAGATATAAATCGATTTGTGGAAAAGAAGGTAGGCAGCTGTACAAAATAGACAGGTATTGCTTAAAATCGGATTCTTCTAATCTTAGGAAGGAATAATTGGAAAACGGAGATTAGTACGATTTTCACCTGGCTGATTTTCAATACACTTATATACAACAGCTTCGTTTACATAATACAACGTGTTAATGAATTAACGCAAAACTAGAAAGTAGTTTGTTTAGAATCGACAGCAGAATCGAATTATCATGGTTTCAACATAGGTCATTTTTTTCAAAATATTAAATAATTTTTTTGCCAAATTTAAGATTTACTGAACCCGATGACAACCCACCGCACGGGCACACTCACCCTACTAACTACCATAACAAGATTATAAAAATGTATTCCTGAGTACGTTAGCGCTTTCTTTTAGTGCTGAAATGATAACAAATCATTTTTGCCTCAAAACTTAAAATGCGAATAACTTTAAATTTTAACTATCAAAATAGTGAAATTATTGTTGCAATCTAATTATTTTATTATAAATCAGTTGGGGTGTATGAGGTTTTGCGTTAATTTATTAACACGTTGTATATACACCCGTATACGTTTTCTGCCATTTCTTACATTTTATTGCCAACATCTAGGGCCTAGAGGTTCGCGATAAAACATATGAAACCGCAGCTTAGATTCTAGGTATTATAATATGTGTTCTAGGCTATACGCTACAACAGTCTCAAACTTAATTAAATTTTAATGTCCCATGGAACAAAACGCGACATAAAATCAAACCTTTCACTAAATAATAAATGAATGAAGCAACATCAGCTTAATGTATTCAGATCCTTAAAGGTTCTGTCTATTATCCTCAGCTTACCTTGGAGCCACGTTGCTTGAAAGTTTGATTACTTGGCGAAATTATGGGTTGAATGGTATTAAATAATCATTAGAAAGGCAGTCGCTCGATGCGCCATTAACTATGGCTTCTAATGAGTGATTTACGTTAACTGGAGTGTGCTGTGTCACATTTGCTCCACGACGTGACGTGACATACGTCCGCTATGCTGGCTGACGATTAATGTAATGCGCCACGAGTCTCCCAACCTGTAATAAGTGAGCCTTGAGCCGTGAACTCCGGCTACGTCCCCGTTACCTAAATTGACGCTTTTACTTGACGTACATACTGACATATGTATACGTCTGTATACGTATATACGCTATGCTTCGATACGATAAGGGTGTAATTCAGAAATTGGCAAATATCTCTGGGGGATAAGTGATTATGCAAAATCTCTGTAAGTGGGTTGTAGCGTAGAGGTATTACTAAGGTACTTACCTCAGATCATATAACACATACTTATTTAGATACTTGTGAGGCTTACATCTAGCTTACATCTATTATCTCATGCGATTACGGATTAAGTTCAATCAAGATGCCGATTGTTAAAATAATTTTAAATATTTATAATAGTATTTCATGAATATGGTTTGACGGCCCGGTAGCACAGTCGGTAGTGAACCTGCCTGCTGTGCCGAGGGTCGCGGGTTCGAATCCCGTAAGGGACAAATATTCGTATAATGAATATGAATATTTGTACCCGAGTCATGGATGTTTGTATCTATATATGTATTGTATATCGTTGTCTAGTCATCATAATACAAGTCCAGGCTGTGTGTGTCCATTCTGGTACTTTAAATGTGGCTAGATAATTTGTGTGACACTGTCCAAGATATTTATTATTTATTATTATTTTATTATAGGCCACGTTTGTAAGTTGCATTTTTACGTTTACTAGCCAACCCATAGCCAACCATCATATACAGGATGTAAAATACGATACATTTATATAAAACAGGGTGCGTTAGACGAACTTTCACTATGGACCCAAGATCGAAATCGCGAAAATATATCAGTTGCTCCATAGATAACAAAAAATTAAAACCGCCTTCAAAAAAACTAAAAAGTTAAAAAATAATATTGCAGCCTATGACTTTTTCGTTGGCATCATAAGAACATTAATTTGTTTTATTGAAGTCGCTGTCAAGCCGGTACGATTCGCGACATGGCTTGCATTTTTTGGCTTGGCTTGACACCGACTTCTATAAAACAAATTAATGTTCTTATGATGCCAACGAAAAAGTCATAGGCTGCAATATTATTTTTTAACTTTTTAGTTTTTTTGAAGGCGGTTTTAATTTTTTGTTAAAATTTTGTTTATTTCACAATTTTCAGTGGTGAATTCATTAGTTCGATTTAATAAGAGTGCTTTAAATTAAAAAACGCACTAGTCGGCAGTTTGATTTTCGAAGGTTCCCCTCGATTTCTCTGGTATGCCATCATCAGATCCTGGTTTCCTTATCATGGTACCACCCTCGGGACATCTCCTTTCCAACAAAAAAAGAATCATCAAAATCGGTTCATAAACGACGAAGTTATCCGCGAACACACATAAAAAAAAAAATATATATATATATATACGGTCGAACTGAGAAACCTCCTCCTTTTTTGAAGTCGGTTAAAAATGTCAATCGACCAAGAAATATATTTTTTGCGGTTTCGCAGTTGGTCCAATTTCCAATAGTAAAAGTTATTCAGTTTGGTTGTCTAAAGCACCCCATAAAGTAAGTATGTAACGCATTTAAGTTTACATCCTGAATAAATAAGAGAGTCAAATGGGAGACAATAATTCGAGCAGATAAACATTCTACGTATAAATGATAAATTTTCTGAAAAACCGTTGCTATTTCTTTGTTGGAAGATTCCAAAAACACAAACTTCATTGTCACATTTATAGGAGGGCGATTGCGCTAATTCAAAACATCCAAGTTCAATTCTAATTCAATTTCAGTTCTAATCATATTGCAATTCAATTACTATTCAAGTGTATTTAATTCCGTATCGCGCTAAACATGACTTATTTACTATATGACAGCCTTTAACGTCTGAGCGATCTGTCAAAACGGCTCTAACAGCTGTCAAATAAATAATGCAATACCGAATGTGTTGGTTCGTACGCGGTCCAATCATGGTTCAGTTGCGTTTATTTTAGCGCGATTGCTCTCCTGGAGTGCGATTTTTGAACATCATACGAGCGAATCGGTAGTAGAAAGATGCATAATCTCCGTGTAATCTCCATAGTAATTTTGACATTTTCTACTGCCGAGTCGCTCGTATGATTTTCAAAAATCGCACTCCTATTAGTCCGAGATCCGACCGTAAAATTATGCACCTATTCCTTAGGCGAACGAAATGTAATTCTAGTGTATGTTTATACAGGGGTTAATTCAAAACCACCAAGTTGCCTAAAAAAATCTTGCCGCAAGTGCCTTTTCCATTATAATTTTTGGTATAACTTTTTCCACGTGTTTGTTAGGGAAGTGAATGAGGTGCCATCAGAAGGAGACTGGTCTAAAGTACTTTAAAAACTAGGGTTGCCACCTCTCAATCTGCCGCAACTATAGGGTTACCAGGTCCAAATATGTCATTTTTGAATCTGGCAACCCTAGTCTTGCGGCAGATTGAGAGGTGGCAACCCTAGTTTTTAAAGTACTTTAGACCAGTCTCCTTCTGATGGCACCTCATTCACTTCCCTATCAAACACATGGAAAAAGTTATACCAAAAATTATAATGGAAAAGGCACTTGCGGCAAGATTTTTTTAGGCAACTTGGTGGTTTTGAATTAACCCCTGTATAAACATACACTAGAATTACATTTCGTTCGCCTAAGGAATAGGTGCATAATTTTACGGTCGGATCTCCGTCTATATCTAACAAAATATTACTCTGCCTACATACACCTACGATCGAACGAAAAATAATATCAACAAATCATGCGCAATGGGATTTCAATCGTGAATCACGAGTCGTCAAGGGGAATGCGAGCGACACGGTTGAACGGTTTTGTCGTCTCGTCGCGGCAGAGCTCCGATAATGAGCGTTGATATGACGAAATCAAACGACACGGCTACGGCTTCTTCGATACGGCAGTTACTCACGGTGCGACCGAGAAAAATAGTATGCAGGGTGTAAGGAAAAGGTGCATTATAAATTGCAAATGTTATTTGTGACGCGACATAGATTTTCTAAACTATTTTTCCATATATAAAATATTACTTATATTAATGCCTTCTACGCGTATTGTGCGTCAAAGTTTTGTAAAAAGTTGACCCCTCTGCAACCACCTTAATTATTTAGGTACCTACCTATGATTTCAAAAATATTATACAGGGTGTAAGTGAAAGCCTGGCAAATACTGAAAGGAAATGTATAAAGTCGAGTACATAGGCATTGCAGTACTGTACGTACGTAGGTACCTAGTGGAATGGAACGGCAGCGCAGTTTTCCTTCTTTTTTTCCTACAGGTTTGCTCCCATACTAAAAGTTGTTCAGTTTGATGGATAGACAAGTTTAAAAGGAGGCTAATGATATCAATTTCACCCTGTAGTACGTTTTTTCAATTCATTTTCCTTACACGTTAATTTAATTTCGAATATTTTTGTGTTTATGTCAACTGAAATAACCCTATATTTTAAATGTTATTGACATTGGAGATTTGGTGCTCATGAATAAAAAAAATCTTTAAAACCATCCGAAACTTTGCCTTTTTTTTATTCTAATGAGTCAAGTTTCACTCTCTTTCGTAGCATAGCATATGCTCACGACTATATTCCACGAGGGGGTAGTCAGAGATATTCTGAAACCTCAGAACATCCACGTTTCACTAGTA
Organism: Agonopterix subpropinquella; assembly: GCA_922987775.1. Lineage (NCBI taxonomy): Eukaryota > Metazoa > Arthropoda > Insecta > Lepidoptera > Depressariidae > Agonopterix > Agonopterix subpropinquella. The sequence continues at coordinate 14,409,914 of OV277703.1, read as the reverse complement.
GTGCCGAAACTCTGTCCAGTGTGACGGGGAGTGAGCCCGTCGCCACTTGTAATGGACAGTGGGCACAATACATGCCTCAAAATTGAAGCATGCAGGTTTCCTCACGATGTTTTCCTTCACCGAAACGCCAGTGGTGTTACAAATCGTACATAAATTCCGAAAAACTCATTGGTACGAGTCGGCCTGGACGGGGATCGAACCATCGCCCCCTGCACGGCAGGCAAGGTACTCGCCACTGGACCACCACGGCTTTCTAACAACTCTCTTTCGTGTGTGTGAATATAATCTTAGATTTTATTATTAATCTACTTCATAAACAGAATCATGATGAAAGGCATCGTACCTACTTTACCTAATAAATAAGGAAAAAAATGAGCATGAATATACGGGGTCCTTCTTAATATGCTTCCGTGGTCTAATGGTCAAGAGCATTGGCTAACTGCCTCCGTGGTCGTGGGTTCGATTCCCATGGGGGACACCTAGGGATACGTCACTTTGTGCATTTTTCCCCAGTTGGTTAGGACATTTCAGGCTGAATCACCTGATTGTCCGAAAAGAAAAATGATTCCGTGCTTCGGATGGCACGTTAAGCCGTTGATCCCGGCTACTACCTCTGGTGGTGGTAGTAGTCGTTACATAAAAACCATGTCAGAGGCCGTAAGGCGGTCTGAAAAAACTCTGACACCAGGGCTCTGCCCACACGATAAGAAGAATAATATGCTGACACTTTTTTAAGGGGATGAATCAGACCATCAAACTGAGCAACTTTCTCTATGGCGCCAACATCGAAATCGCGAAAAAAAAAATGTGCTCGTCCATACAAAACTGCAAATCTACTCGAGCCAAATGTATGGGACAGCAGATTTTTTTTTCGCGATTTCGATGTTGGTCCCGTTTAGAAAGTTGTTCAGTTTCATGGTCTGATCATTCCGTTAAAAAAGTGTCAGCATATTAAATTAATTAATAGATGACACGTAGAGATTACTGTAGGACAAGTTGAAATAATAATAAGTAATAATAATATACATAGATATAATATATCTATGATAATTTAACAATAAAATAAACTACGTTATACTGATAACAATACCGATGTACATAAGTACTACGGCTTTCTTGTTATGGCACCGCGCCGTTCGTTGGACGCCTTTTATCAAGTAAATGTGCGGTAAATATTTCTTTTATACGTTGTTACCTTATTTCCGCTTTATTTTAGGGTACCGTAGCTCAAGTTCAGTTTATAAAAGCTTATATTGGCCTCGATTCGGAGTGTACCACGACTTAACTAAACTAAATTTATTCCTGTCACTTTCTAAAATAAGATTAAGAAAAGAGACAGAAAACCAACAGCTGACTTTAGTCCTGTCAAAGTGACGTTAAACGCCCAAAAACGACTTAAATAAGATGGCGTACATTATGATGGCATCTTATTTTGCGCATTTAACGTCACTTTGACAGCACTAAAGTCAGCTGTTGGTTTTCTGTCTCTTTTCTTAATCTTATTTTAGAAAGTGACAGGAATAAATTTAGTTTAGTTAAGTCGTGGTACACTCCGAATCGAGGCCATTGCGACAATTATATGACTATTAAGAAGGGTTTCTTTTGAGTTGTATGCTCTGTATTATTTACAACCAATTTACAACAGATGCATTCGATATGATTACAATTAGCTAGTAAACTTATATTTTAAATACGCTTTAATTCTGCTGTATTAAAACTATAAAGTACCTATGTATAAATGGATGTCCTTCAATGGATTCCAATAATTGACGGCATTAGAAGATGTAGGCGAATCTACATCCTCTTCAAGTTTAGCGTAATAGTCCGATCACCGGAGGGGTTTGACCCTAACAGTAAATCGTCTCTCGCTGAAACTTTGTAGTGTGATAAAGTGAAGTATAAAGATAACGGTTGACAAGTATCTAGGTTTTATTTTATTTGGAAGTTAGGTATTTATACCTAAACATAAAAATCACTTATAGCTCTCGGCGGAAAAAGTTTCTCTCCAAAATTCCTTTGGTATATGTTAGTATATACTAATTACCATAGAGGTGATCGGTATCTAGGAATTTATCGATTTCACGAAGGGAGAAACATAAAAATACCGTTTTTAATCCATAACTACTGCAGGAATAATAGTCTCACAATTGTTGTCTTTTTGTGTGTATTAATTTCATTACATGTATCGTCTTGCACAAGAAGCTAGAATATTTTCGTTTCAATTATAGTTTTATGATTTTTGGGCAATAACTTACTTCGGAAAAGTATTCTCTTCCTCTTTATCCATTTACAAGTTACAATACACTTTAATACAACAGGATTACTAAGAATCTATTAAAATGTCGCCCTCATTAGTGTATTAACATTTTTTCAATAATATTCTTCTCGCGCTAGGCCCCGATCTACGAGCGCGGGGTGCGGAAGGGTTGAGGGGAGTGGGCGGCGGCGGGCACCGCATCATCGCACGTGCTCACTGCTCAGTGCTACCCGCCCGCGCCGCGCCGCTGATTTATAATAGTACCTACTGTAGCCCCGGGACTATTTAATTACAAAAAAGATTACCGATTGCCGTTTTGATATTGCTGTAGGGTACGAAATTATTAATATAAAAACCCTATTCCTGCGAAATTACTAATATAAAAAAAACTTTTTGTATACTGTCATGTTCTTTGCCTTAGTTCAATACTGTAATAGTAAGACTGTCTAAAGTTGTCATACAAAGCTATGGGACTAGATGAAAACGTCTATTTTGATAGGTCTTATAGCTTTGTATGGCAACTTTAGACAGTCTTACTATTACGTATGGGTAGGTGTTGATATTGAACTAATAATTACTATAATTTACAATGCATAATCACTTAATCACTGAGATAGAGACTCTTTACTAAAAAGTGCCATATTTAACCTCAAATTTTACGTAATTATTTTTGAAAATCCACTTTTTTGTCTGTAAGTTCTTAACATTTTTAGCCATTCTATTCTTTAGTCACTAGTCTAAAAATAGTTTCTGCGAAAGATTTGTGTACCTGCATCTGTAGTTTAGCTTTTATTGATTATTCTCTGTTCTCCTGTTTTTTGATCATAACTTCGGACATAAGTGTAAGAAATAGCTGAAAATCAGAATTTACATGTTTCATTTTATGCTCTATTTTATAAGACGATAAAAAAATTTGGTGGAAAAAAAAAAACAGAATAATCGGTCAGGGTTGCCTATTGCCTCTCATTTTATTCAAAATTACTCGATGATTTTTTTTTATTTTTTTTAGTTTCTTTTAGTTCACTCTACTATTACGTACATTCATTCAGCCTCTCGGCCGAATTCATATTTTAGCTTCATTTTTACGTAAATAATTTTCGAAAACCAACTATTTTATTTATAGTTTTTAAATTTTCCATCAATTTTATCGTGTTGCTGGGTACACAAAAATAGGCTCAGAGTCAAAATTTCTCTCACAGACCGTCACAGTTTTGGTTCTATAAGGGTTTTTATTTTCCACTTTTCAAATTCTAATTGTTTTATTCTCGCTGTACAACTTTGTAGGTTATCTACAGGGTCAAGGGTGTGACAAAACACCCTAGTAATACTTAAGGGGGTGCTTCAGACCATCAAACTGAACAACTTTCACTATGGGGCCAACATCGAGAAAAAATTAAGAAATCTGCTGTCCCATACAAAACTGCAGTACCGACTCGACTAAAATGTATGGGATAGCAGATTTTTTAATTTTTTCTCGATGTTGGCCCCATAGTGAAAGTTGTTCAGTTTGATGGTCTGAAGCACCCCCTTAAGTATTACTAGGGTGTTTTGTTACACCCCACAATATGTTTTTGGCCCTGAAAAACGGTCAGGGTCGTTTTATTCATGTAATCGTTAGTGTTAATCATTTTGAAATGAAGAGTAGAACTCCCGTGCGTCAATTCTGCTTAAATATTGAGATATGATTTTTTTAATTTTTTTCTGGAGTTTTCTAAATATCACTATAACTTCAAAATAATCCGTTTTTTTTCTTTTTTCTCAATTCAGTATAATAAAACAATAAACGATGTATTTTATACACATTACAAAAGTTCTCAAACATTTATGTAAATGACGAAATTATTAATTTAATATTTTTTTTTTTTTTTTTTTTTAATTTTTAATTTTAATGTTTCTCGTTTTTTATTTTTTATTTCTATACAGTCAGTTTTTGGGATTCAATTTTGACTCTTTAGGATTAAGGGCCACACTATTGATGTCTAATAAAAAAATCAGATCTAAATCTCGCAGGATATGGGAGTTATTAACTTCTAAAGTTCTTTCTGATAATTTTGGTTTTAGGGTTGTCACTTTAAACAAAATTTTAATTCCAGTTATTTTAGGTCTGTTTTTATTCTTTATCACCACAGACGTTCGCTATCTTAAATTAATGATCTAAAAGACATTATGCTGCGGACAGGAAAAAATCAAGCTTTTTACTATATGACGTCATAAATTAGAGATCAAGGAATGAAAAAGTACAGTATGAGCTGAGGTAATCTGGGGGCGCGGCAGTGCCCTTAACTGATTCAAATGAAACTTGGCATTACGTGTACAGTCCTCATGGTTTTATGACATAATGTAAATGTTAACCTTCGTTCTTTAAATCATGATGCTGCACGCGTACTACCTACCTAAACAATAAGATTTAGTAACCTGCTGATTTAGAATTAGTATTTGGGGCATCAAACAGAAACCTTAGCATCAAATTTCAAGTACTATAACAAATTTCAAGTACTTTATACTACAATTTATTTAAGAATGCTTGCAACCATGCTATTAAGGTGGAAAAGAATTTTCTAGGGATCAGGTTCAGCCGTTCTTAATAAAAACGTATGAGACAGATACCCAAGAAAGTAGGTACCTACTTCCGAAACTAATTAAACGCAAGATTTATATCGTTGTAGTTGGTAGTTGTAGCAATGTTTCTGACCACCCCGAAAGGTATTACGGTAGTGAGTTTATGTATGTATGTATTTATATCGTATAGAACATTGTAAATATCGGTACTTAGGTTTTAAGAGTTAGGTACACTACAATGTAAAAAAACCAGTAATTTTTTAATTCTGTATTTATTATTTTTATTTTTAGTACCTATCAAAATTCATCATTCCTGCTAAAGTTGCGTAGTGGAATTTGAAAGGTAAGTGTCGATGGGGCTTAGTTCGCGTGCAAAGCTTCATAAGAATCGATTAGGTAAAAGTAGTTGAAAAAGCTGTTGCGAGATTTGGAATAAACATAATATAATAAATAAACAGACATACGGATTGAAGCTAAATAAAACAGATGAATAATAATATAAAAAACGATTTTTTTAAAGTTGCGGCTGTTTTTTATATGCCAGAAACCTCTAGTGCAAGATTTTTATATTTAGAAATCATTTAGGCGTTTTTAAGAATACCATGGTATACGTACATACATACATAAGTACCTGCCTATAATTGCTTGTTTAGTAGCACATAATGTCATATTTTTCCAACAAAAAAGTAATAATTTTTATAAGCATTTTAAGCATATTAGAAGCATTTTATAAGATATCTATCAAGCAAACTAATAACAGCAACTTATATGGTCTTTACAAGAATGAAAGCAATCCATAAATTCACTTATATTTAAATATATAAAAGAAGAAACTGACTGAATGACGGACTGACTGACATATCAACGCACAGCCCAAACCGCTGGGTCTAGAGATTTCAAATTTGGCACATAGGTTCCTTATGAGATCTAGGGACTAAGAAAGGATTTTTCAAAATTCATCCCCCAAGGGGGAAACGGGGGTACAAAGTTTGTATGAGGAAACAAGATTAGTTAGACTATTTAATTCGAAACTTCACAGGAGTACTCCTATTAATAAATGAGTAAACACGTGTTTCAGGTTTTTTCAGAATTCAACCACTGAAAGGGGGAAATGGTGTGACAAAGTCTGAAAATCGAGATGGCTATTGTTTGTATGGTTTATCGGCTGATTACGAAAAAAACTATGATTTTAAAATCCAACGTGGCGGACGTGAAATACCATCATCCCCTGTGGGGGTGCGATGGGGTTGAAATGTCTAAATATCATTATGGGTGTCGTTTTTATGGTTTTTTGGGACGTCAATTACGAAAATAGCATCGATTTTGAAATTTAACAAAGTGGGCATGAAAATCTGTCTAAATAGATTAAATTTTATATATATTAATCTAAATATATAAAAGAAGAAAATGGCTGACTGACTCACTGACATATCAACGCACAGCCCAAACCGCTGGGTCTAGAGATTCCAAATAGTAGTTTTTACGCGATGCTCGAACAAACACAGATATCTAGTTTTTATAATAGTGTAGAAAACTAGATTTTGCCTGCTACTTCGTCAGCACCGGTTCCCGTTATTGTAGCAAGATAAAAAATATACCTTGTTTTAAGTCAAATTTTATGCTTTAAGATACAATAAATTTCATCAAAATCGGTTCAGTAGTTTTTACGTGACAGTCATACAAATACTAATTAAAATAGTGAAAATGCCTGTTTTCGTTATAGCATCACCTAAAAACTACTTGACCAATTTTGATAATATTTGTTGTGTTTTAAAAACCAGTTCCCGTTATAAGAATTCACTGCAATGTGGTACACATAGATAAACCTAATGACAATGTAATATTAGGGTGGCCAAGAGCTGATCTGATGATGAATGGAGATGATGGATAGCGGTAGGATAAACTTATGCACTCTCGATGCTCAGTAAAATTTGTGAGTTGTTAAACTAAGAGATATGAAGCTATGGTTGACGCCAAGACAGACAAGATCGTTAAAATGATAATAAAAGTGAATAAAAGTACAAGAATAATTTAGAATATTTTTTCAGTATGCTCAACCGTTCTGAAATTTAAAGGATCTATGGTCATATAGATAACCTACAAAGTTGTACAGCGAGAATAAAACAATTAGAATTTGAAAAGTGGAAAATAAAAACCCTTATAGAACCAAAACTGTGACGGTCTGTGAGAGAAATTTTGACTCTGAGCCTAATTTTGTGTACCCAGCAACACGATAAAATTGATGGAAAAATTTAAAAACTATAAATAAAAAAGTTGGTTTTCGAAAACTATTTACGTAAAAATGAAGCTAAAATATGAATTCGGTCGAGAGGCTGAATGAATGTACGTAATAGTATAGTGAACTAAAAGAAACTGAAAAAAAGAAAAAAATCTAATAATTTTGAATAAAATGAGAGGCAAGAGGCAACCCTGACCGTTTATTCTGTTTTTTTTTTACACCAAAATTTTTTATCGTCTTTTAAAATAGAGCATAAATTGAATTCTGATTTTCAGCTATTTCTTACACTTATGTCCGAAGTTATGATTAAAAAACAGGAGAACAGAGAATAATCAATAAAAGCTAAACTACAGATGCAGGTACACAAATCTTTCGCAGAAACTATTTTTAGACTAGTGACTAAAGAATAGAATGGCTAAAAATGTTAAGAACTTACAGACAAAAAAGTGGATTTTCAAAAATAATTACGTAAAATTTGAGGTTAAATATGGCACTTTTTAGTAAAGAGTCTCTATCTCAGTGATTAAGTGATTATGCACTGTAAATTATAGTAATTATTAGTTCAATATCAACACCTACCCATACGTAATAGTAAGACTGTCTAAAGTTGCCATACAAAGCTATAGTGTGAGATCCGACCGTAAAATTATGCACCTATTTCTTAGGCGAACGAAATGTGATTCTAGTTTATGCTTACACAGAGGTTAATTCAACGCCACCAAGTTGCCTAGAAAAATCTTGCCGCAAGTATCTTTTCCATTATGATTTGTGGTATAACTTTTTCCATCTGTCTGTTAGGGAAGTAAATGAGGTGCCATCGGAGACTGATTTAAAGTACTGGAAAAACTAGGGTTGCCACCTCTCAATCTGCCGCAACTATAGGGTTGTCAGGTTCAAAGAAGTCATTTTTGAACCTGGAAACCCTATTATTATTATTATTATCTGTGGTTTTGGGCCTTGACAGGCTTCCTAAGCCTGTGCCACGTAGACCATCGCTGGTCCTTTGTGATCGCCCTTTTTATAGTTCCTTACCAATCCCCACTGCGGCCAGAAATCGTAGTAGATTCTTGATCGGGATAGTTTGTATCTCATCTGGTGTCAGCACCTGCCTACCTAGATGAGTGCTGCGTTTGTACATCAGGGGACCACAATCACATAGGAGGTGCAGAGGAGTTTCCATCTCCTCCTTGCAAAATCTGCAGCCGGTCGTGTCACTTAAATTCAGTGTGTGCATGTGCTTATTTAATTTGCAGTGGCCTGTGAGTGACCTTGCTATTGTACAAATTTGGTCCTTGCTGAGGGCAAGGAGACCGTTCGCAAGTTTGCGATTGTAGCCTTTGATAAGTGCTTTTGAAACCCTAGAGTTGCGGCAGACTGAGAGGTGGCAACCCTAGTTTTTCCAGTTCTTTAGACTGGTGTTCTTCCGATGGCACCTCATTTACTTCCCTAGCAGACAGGTGAAAAAAGTTATACCACAAATCATAATGGAAAAGATACTTGCGGCAAGATTTTTCTAGGCAACTTGGTGGCGTTGAATTAACCTCTGTGTAAGCATAAACTAGAATCACATTTCGTTCGCCTAAGAAATAGGTGCATAATTTTACGGTCGGATCTCACACTACTATAAGACCTATCAAAATAGACGTTTTCATCTAGTCCCATAGCTTTGTATGACAACTTTAGACAGTGTTACTATTACAGTATTGAACTAAGGCAAAGAACATGACAGTATACAAAAAGTTTTTTTTATATTAGTAATTTCGCAGGAATAGGGTTTTTATATTAGTAATTTCGTACCCTACAACAATATCAAAACGGCAATCGGTAATCTTTTTTGTAATTAAATAGTCCCGGGGCTACAGTAGGTACTATTATAAATCAGCGGCGCGGCGCGGGCGGGTAGCACTGAGCAGTGAGCACGTGCGATGATGCGGTGCCCGCCGCCGCCCACCATTCCGCACCCCGCGCTCGTAGATCGGGGCCTAGCGCGGGAAGAATATTATTGAAAAAATGTTAATATACTAATGAGGGCGAAATTTTAATAGATTCTTAGTAATCCTGTTGTATTAAAGTGTATTGTAACTTGTAAATGGAAAAAGAGGAAGAGAATACTTTTCCGAAGTAAGTTATTGCCCAAAAATCATAAAACTATAATTGAAACGAAAATATTCTAGCTTCTTGTGCAAGACGATACATGTAATGAAATTAATACACACAAAAAGACAACAATTGTGAGACTATTATTCCTGCAGTAGTTATGGATTAAAAACGGTATTTTTATGTTTCTCCCTTCATGAAATCGATAAATTCCTAGATACCGATCACCTCTATGGTAATTAGTATATACTAACATATACCAAAGGAATTTTGGAGAGAAACTTTTTCCGCCGAGAGCTATAAGTGATTTTTATGTTTAGGTATAAATACCTAACTTCCAAATTAAAAAAAACCTAGATACTTGTCAACCGTTATTTTTAAACTTCACTTTATCACACTGCAAAGTTTCAGCAAGAGATGATTTATTGTTAGGGTGTCCATACAAGAAATCTCCTCGATGATTGAACTATTAGCACTTTCGACCAATAATGGTCATGGATACTGCCATAAAATGACGGTATTCGATAAGCCAGGTCAAAGACCTTTCCTTTGAGACAGCTTCAAAATACTGTAGCATTTGCATGATTGTAGTGCTGGACCCGTGTGTTGGAATCATATATATATGGCCTGCTTCCACTCACCCTAATGTATTACCCGGCAGTGAAACGATGTGGATTAGTAACATAATTCAATGACCAATTTTATAGCATAGACTGTGTCCAGCAGTGGATTAGCGAAACATAAATAGGTTAATGATTATGCCACTCTATTCATTTTGTTTAGAAGGTATTGGTACCGATTCGGACTGTGCCACGACTTAACTAAATTTATTCCTGTCACTTTCTAAAATAAGATTAAGAAAAGAGACAGAAAACCAACAACTGACTTTAGTGCTGTCAAAGTGACGTTACACGCCCAAAAACGCCTTAAATAGGATGGCGTACATTATGATGGCATCTTATTTTGGGCGTGTAGCGTCACTTTGACAGCACTAAAATCAGCTGTTGGTTTTCTGTCTCTTTTCTTAATCTTATTTTAGAAAGTGACAGGAATAAATTTAGTTAAGTTAAGTCGTGGCACAGTCCGAATCGGTACCCATTGTCCGCTATTAGTACTATAACAGATCGATCTTATTCCAGGAAATACAGTATGATAATAACAAAATTTCCAATTAATGGTTCCAACTAAGAATTAATTTACTTAGTACTTTCTGCTCTTTCTTCAAAGATAACTACATCCCGAGAAATCTGCAGACTACGTTGGTTAGATATTACATGAAATGCAAAACACAGACAGATCTCTTTGATGTGGAGAAAATAGCGGACGTTTCCACTTTCATGAAAACCAATGGAACAAAAATTCAATTAAAAAGCAAGCCCCATTTTTACAAAGAAGAGGCACACAAAAGAAGTGTATGAAATACAAATATTCGCCCCTCCTCGAAGCAAAACGGAAGACATCAATTAAATGGGCTATTAATTAGCTGTTTAATTAAGTACCTAAATTAGAATATGAGAGAATCTAGTTCACCGTAGAATAGGCTTATTTATTTGTCCTTGTTACCGCAGGAATATCTAAACTATTATAAAACTGTAACAGAAGTGTGTCTGTACATTGAAGATATTTACAAAAAAAAAATTACGACATGGTTTTTACCTGTCCCTGATTCCAAATCATCAATTTTTGGATTTTTTGTCTGTCTGTTTGTTTGTTTGTTTGTTTGTTTGTTTGTTTGTTTGTTTGTATGTTTGTTTGTTTGTATGTTTGTTTGTTTGTTTGTTTGTTTGTTTGGGTGTTTGTTTGTTCGAGTATCACGCAAAAACTACTGAACCGATTTTGATGAAACTTTTTTTGTTTGATAGCTTATTATCTGACTTAAAATCTGGTATATAATTTATGCGGACGAAGTCGCGGGTAAAAGCTCGTTTTGTTATAAAGATAATATTCGCAAGCTACCAAGCAGGATAGTATAGTATAGTTCTAAAGGGTGTAACAAAACACCCTAGTAATACTTACGGGGGTGCTTTAGATCACCAAACTGAACAACTTTCACTATGGAGCCAACATCGAGAAAAAATAAAAAAATCTGCTGTCCCATACATTTTAGTCGAGTCGGTACGAAGTTTTGTATGGGACAGCAGATTTTTTTAATCATTTCTCGATGTTGGCTCCATAGTGAAAGTTGTTCCGTTTGATGGTCTGAAGCACCCCTTTAAGTATTACTTTAAGTGTTTTGTTACACCCTGTATATAGTATTATAGGTTATAATAAAAGCTAGAATTTATTCGATGATTCCAGCGCAGTGCCATTCCTTTTAAGGAGCTGATAAAGCCTAAATTAACCCAACCAACTTAAACTTTCTTATGCAGTGTTTACGATTGTAGGCAAAAGGCTAGCCCAACACTTGACACGTCATAGTTCCGGCTTAGAATGGACAACCCCAATTCGTCCTGTGGGTGTCGTATACGATGCGACTAAGGGATTAAAGGTTTCTTATGGAGTGTTTATGTGGGCGAAAAGCTAGCCACCTCTCACCACTTGAGCATTCCCACAACAGAAAGTGGGTAAAAATGTTTCTGACTGACCCGAAAGGGATAACGGTCGTATAAGTTTATGTATGTAAACTGAAAGACTAGACTAGATCACTAGACGTAAGTATAGTGATAAAACAATTGGTAAAGTTTAAGTAAGAGTCGTGTTTCGTACCCTACTGGGTCTTGTCCTTGGGTCCTTGTAACAGCGTATGCGCACACCGATATAGTGCAAATAAGTAACACACAAAGACATGAAATCTACACGCTTCAGACTTGCATAGGCATACAAGAAAGAGCTATGATAAAAAGAGAATACGGAAGTAACGGAACCCCGTTTTTGCCGTTTGCCAAACGTTATATTTGAGACATTTTTACTTTGTAACCCAGTCACGATGGGGACTATAAAAGTAACTGTTGATTCCTAAGAACATCTTTCTCTATTAAACGGTAGTTTAGAGGCGCCCGCCCTCCCAACGCCTGGCAATCTATTTATCTAACTACCCTCTTTATGGTTTTCCCGCGAGATGTGCGTTATAGATGCGGCTCTATTACGTATTTCAAGGTTGGTACCGAACCTAAGTATTATTATCAGGGAAACCTCGAGTTTATTGTCCTGTACAAGAGTCGTACACCACTAGTTTTAAATTACTAACGAAATGTTTATGGTGGATTCAGATAATGAAACTAAACACCTTTTCCTGACGAACATAGGTCGAAAAAAAAGAGAAAATTATTTGGTCCTCCCATACAAAAGTGCGATTCAGCCGATCGATTTTCTATGAGGTACAAAAATGTTTTTGGCTTTCGACCTTATGTTCCTCATGGAAAGTTGTTAACTTTCATTGTCTGTATACACCCTTAAAATTTAGTTAATAATTAAAAACAAGGGGTGTATTAACTGCATACATAGATTTTAGACAATATACCTATTTTCAGCTTCCTGACTGTATCGAGTAGATCGAATTAGTAAAAGGTTTCGAATCTTTTTATATGTAGCGTGCCATAACTACGTCAAGGAAGATATTTCAGTTTGAAAAAGAAAAAAAAACAAACTGAAATATTTCAGAAAATAGGTATATCACTTACAATATTCTCTCAAAGAGTGTTTGTATTCTTATTCCTGTTTTTAGGTGTATGTTCTTTAAAAGGTGTACCTACCTACACGAAAACGCGACTTTTTAAGTAGATACTTCTCCGACAGAAGGTGAGGTTCCAATCTTCCAATGGTGGTTCCAATGAGTTTCGAGTTCGAACGCAATCCGCAAGATCCTGGCAAGGTCGCCATGTAAGCATGCGGGTTTATAAATCAATAGACGTGTGGACGGACAGTTTAGTATAAGATTTAGTATTCTCCTATAAAATATGATACAATTTCTTATAAACTACTTGTTACCTACACTACAAGCTGCTATGGGTCTTTTTCAATGCATTCGATGTGGTCGATGCGATGTGGATGAACCTAACTACTTCCCGATAAAAAACTCAAAGTACTCGTACCTACAGCTGAAAACATTGAATAAATAAATATCTTGAACATTGTCATCTAGTAACATTTAAAGTACCAGTATCTAGCTTGGACTTGTATTATATTATATACAGGGTGAAATTGATATCATTGGCATCCTTTCAAACTAAGAGTCTATACCCATCAAACTGAACAACTTTTACTATGGGAGCAAACCGATCGGAGCAAAAAAAAATCAGTTGTTGCATACATTTGCGTCGAGTAGGCATTGTAGTTTAGTATGGGACAGCAGATTTTTTAGTTGCTCCGATCGGTTTGTTCCCATAGTAAAAGTTGTTCAGTTTGATGGGTAGACCAATGATATCAATATCACCCTGTATAATAGAAAGACTTGTATAGAAAGTCATACAGATAAGCATGGCAACGAGAGGAGAGGGGGAAGGGGGCGCAGACGGGGAGGCCCCCTGAGCTCGCGATTCGTATTGTTTTGAAAAATTACGTCTGCCTGTCAGGTTACTCAACTGATTTGAATAATGATATTAAAATGTTACATTTTTTACTAATTCACGAGATGGGAGTTGTTAGGTTTTAAGTAAAGTAGATTACATAATTTGTATTGCTAATTTGATTTAAATGAAACGAATACGAATGTTTTGTTTATTTATTCAAAGCGATTCTGAATTCTCTCCTCTCGAAAGGTTCGAGTAAAAAGCAACCAAGAACGTGTCGGCCTCACCCATGAAAGGGTTCCGTAGCCATTGTACAATTAAGTAAAATGAGAAATAAAGCAGTAACATTGTTTATCATAACTATAGGATTTTGAAACATTGTAGAACATTTTCAGATTTCAGAGGATGTTCTGTGGTTTCAGAATATTTCTGATTACCATCGGGAAATATAGTCGTGAACATATGCTATGCTGTGCTATTTTCAGATTATTTACTCCAGTACCTATTTTAGAAGCTTGAGCGCAGATATCTCGAGATGGAAGCATTATTAATTATAACGACTTAGTTTCTATGGGTGTTATGTTCTATTGTACAAGTTATTCCTATAGAAAGACATATCACGCGATTTATTAGAAAAATTATTATCTTCTAATCCTCTTTTCGTTGTATGAATTGTTTCTTCTTAACTAAGTACCACATCTTCGTTTTAGATTACTGTTATCTGTCTTCATACCAAAATTTTATTCAATAGAAGCTAGGCATACATACAGACAGACAGAATAAGGATTCCTCGTTTGACTCGTTGAACCCTAAACATCGTATAAAATCTAAAGTGGTTCGAGTAATAAATCTTATAAATCAAAGAGAATTGTTTCTAATGCAGCGGTGCGCACCATATAAAAAGTAAGTACTTAGTACGAACTCTGCTTTGAGCCACAACAAAAGGGTCTTTACGAAAAAGTCCTCAATAATATTTGTGAAGTCAAATCATTTTTTGAACATTTAACCTTTAGCTGAAAACGAGTTTACAATAATTTATTTACACAGTATTTTCCATTCACTGAAACTGGTTTTTAACATTTTTCAATATTTCTCCCATGTTTATGGAATAATAAACACACCCGGTGTTTCGTAACAAAAGGAAGTTTTTGAACAGAATAATGAATGAGCTTAGGTTACGAATTTATTTATACAGAGTGTAAACTTAAATGAGTTACATATCGAACAGGGTGCTTCATACCATCAAACTGAACAACTTTTACCATGGAACCAACGCGAAAAAAACTGCTGGTTCATACATTTTGGTAGAGTAGCTCTAGCTATTGACATTTTCTATGGAACAGCTGAATTTTGATGTTGGCTCTAAAGTGAACATTGTTTAGTTTGATGGTCTGAAGCACCCTGTTCAATATACTGTAACGCATTAAATTTTACATCCTGTATGTGCGATATGGCAATCGCATATCATCACGTAATGTGCTGAGGTAGCGAACATACGAATAATAACAACGACAGATCAAAAGAAGATAAGATAAGTTAATACTGTCTTCCAGCTAACTCAGCACATTATTACAAGTACAAACTTACTGTACGTGTAGAAATAGTAATATAAAGCATAGATTAAGGAGAATTCGAGTTTGACTTATTGGAGTTTGGAGGAAATAAACGTATTCTTTGAAATGATTCGAGCGTTTTAATCGCCTCTCCCTACGATATTTTATGGCCACCGTGACAGGGCCGATTTATATAGTTTCCTTCTTAATATGCTGACACTTTTTTAAGGGGATGATCAGACCGTCGAACTGGACAACTTTCTCTATAGCACTAACAACGAAATCGCGAGAAAAAATCAGCTCTTCCATAAATCAGCTCTTCCATACAAAAACTGCAAACCAGCTTGAGCCAAATGTTTTTTCAGATTTTCTTTCGTGATTTAGATGTTCGTCCCATAGATAGTCCCCTGTATAATGTGAAAATCATAAACCACGCACGCACGTCGCACCATGGTTCCTAAGTACCTACCTGTAATAGGTTAGTCAATATGTAGGCAATAACTACTGCTCTTTTAACTGTTGTATAATAATATAATTATATTTCAACTATAATAACCAAAATATTTTCCCTAGTCGACCGTATCGTTCGTTAATCCAGCGCAGCATTATTCAAATCAGGGTGTTATCCCTAATACAACATTGTATTGATATACGACACCGACCTAACTATACAAACAGTATGTTAATGTGTAGAAACCGATATGTTATGTATGAGATATGTTGGTCAAACGATTTTCTTAGAACGAGGAGGCCAATAAAAAATATATCGCAGCAGCGTGCTTCGCTATAACGGTTTTCGCGACAACATGATTCGATCGTACGAGGTTTCGAACGTATGAATTCAAAAAGTTTTTCGCAGCAGCGTGCTTCGCTATGCGACTTTTTCGAAACTGCATTATGACTCCCGATAAAGACAGGTACTGTTCCATTCTTTCTTCCGCTCACCTCTAGCTGGTTGGCTGGTTTCAGCTCGAGATTTCTCGAGAATACTGTCCTTAGTCGAGACGAGAAAAAGTCACAGTATTTCTATTTTGTTAATAAAGATATTTGTATTTGTTTTGTCAACAACTCGAGAACTCGAGAAATCAATTTAAAGAACTTACCTACTAAAGAAACGTGCCTGTCATGTTGTTTTTTTGATTAATTTAGGGCAGATTTTTCAATTTTCACATAATTCATGTGAATATTATAAATAATATTTTTTGAAACAAATCTAATTTACCATACATATACCCACACCAGCGATCCAGGAAAATTGCCGGTAAATACGTAAATACACATATAATAGTCTGTGCGTAAATACCTAGTTGTTTTTGAAATTATTTTAATTCAGTTTTGAAAATGGCACCAAAAAGATATTATTGGGATTATTTGGGATTTTGGAATAAAAACTTTTTATTTTGTTTTATGCGAACTGGCAAGATGTCTTGGAAAAAAATATCAAAAGCCATAAAAACTAAAAAGGAAGATTTTATTTTTTATTTTTAATTGAATCTGATTGAAGTATTAGGCTTAACGTCCTTTTTTTTTGACAGATAGCTGCCAGATCTGAATTTCTTAGATGTAATAAAAACTCTTTGGTTGGATGAAAAATATAGTAGACGAGAAATAAAAACTTTTTGAATTCCCAAAATGTTTTTAGGGTTCACGTCAAAGGGTGAAAACGGGACCCTATTACTAAGCCTAAGTTTTTCGTTCGTCCATATTCCGTCCGTCCTTCCTATTTAAGGCTGTAACTTTTGAACCGTAATAGCTAGACAGTTGAATAATCATATCACCAGACAATGCAGTCCACCGAGCCCGGCGATGACTCTAACCTGTCTGGAATCACCTTCACAGTCAACATTTTCAAGAACTTCAAAATTCCTATAATGATATTATATATAACATACATAGACACTACCTGAATTCCTACGTTTTACCTGATTTCCGCCTACCTTTAACAGATTTATTTTGGAATTTACCTAGGGTATTCTACTAAAAATCGCCTTTACTCCGTTGCTTAAAGCGGTTGCAGAGGGGTCAATTTTATACAAAACTTTGACGCACAATACGCGTAGACGGTATTAATATAAGTAACTTTGTATATAATATGCAAAAATAGTTAAAAAAACCTAGATGTCGCGTATCAAATAACATTTGCAATTCATAATATAATTACGAAGATATAAAGCTTTGAAAATTTTCATACAAAATTTTCAAAGCTTTATATCTTCGTAATTATATTATAAATTGCAAATGTTATTTGCTACGCGACATCTAGATTTTCTAAACTATTTTTCCATATATAAAATATTACTTTAATTAATTCCGTCTACGCGTCTTGTGCGTCAAACGTTTGTATGGACTGGAACCACCTTCATTATTTAATTATCATTGTGATGACGTTGTGTTTGTGTAGTGGACGAATATGAACACTGAAAATTAGAACAGCTCAGAAATATTTGGACACCTTGTATGCTACGATATATCTAATGGCGACTGTACATGCACGGAAAACTTTCAAACTTCGGATAGTCGATGGCTATTCGGGTATTCGGCTGTCCGGCCCCGGCCGGATGCTTGGTATCCACAGTATCCTGCTTAACCACTATCAGTTAAACGTAGTAATTATACTACTCTGTGGTTAAACCCGTCGAGCCCCCTAACTTCGCCTGCGAACCCTAACCTATTTTAGAAAATAATATTTATTCGAAAATGTATTTATCTGTCCATGCATAAAACTATATATCAAATTCAAATCAATTTTATTTCGTGGTACCATTTTTGCTTGCGAAATGTAGCTAACTTCACTTCATTTGATGACACATGAGTTTTTTCCGTGAGCGGGACTGGAGTAAACTAACTTCAGACTGGGTTCCAAACTTCGCCTGCTTGTTTTTTTGTAGGAAAATCAACTCTATGTAAGTATACAGATATAAAGTTAATTTTGTTTGAGATATTTAGAATGACAATTGCACTTGTAGACAATTATACAGGTATTGATAAATACAAGGCAGGCGAAGATAAGAAACAATACCCAAACTTCGCCTGTTACAGTTGCGTCGTTTTCCTGTCATTTGTAGTATGTGTTATTAAGTTTTGATGGTCTTAAGTTGTAGCCCTAGATAAAAAGAAACGTTTTTCATTTGATGTCCCTTATAATAATCCACAACATGAGAGATAGATTGAAAAACATATCAAAAACGGCTCGACGGTACTTCTAACCATATTAAAGGCGAATAAATACTGACATAACTACGGAACCCTAAAATATCCTTGCGTTTCATTCGTCTCAAATAGTTCACAATATACGACAACAGAAGCGATGATGCTCAAATTATCATATTAAAATTATAACTTATCGTCTTTACAGTAATTTTTTTGTGCCCAAACCCAAACCCAAAAACTAAAAAGTTTAACTTTAGTTAGTTTAAGTTTTGTTAAAAGTTTAAGTTTTTAGTTAAACTTTTTGTTTCCCTACCCAAAGGGTGAAAACCCTATTCGTAAGCCTAAGCTGTCTGTCCGTCCGTCCGTCCGTCCTAGCTTCAGAGGGATTATCTTCTGAACCATAAAAGGTGGCCAGTTGAAATTGTCACAGAATCATTTTTGCATCATTGTATTGGATTTGATAACAAATAATAAAATAAAAAAAGGTAACTAATTGGTAACTAATTTTTATCAACGATTTTTCTTCTCGCTCTGTTGTAAAAACGGTAATATATAAAGGCGTCAAACTTGGTGTGATTATAGTGCAAACTCTACAGTATAATAATCAAGTGTGTGTCGGGCTTTTGCGCTAAAGATCCAGGAGAAAACATTTTCTTTTGGAAATATTTGACGCTGGTATGGAACCCTCCGTGCGCGAGTCCGACTCGCACTTGGCCAGGGTTTTTCATCCATAATAGATAATGTGTAAAGTAATGAAAGCAAGGAGTAACGTTAGCATCAACAGTGTAAGTAGTTTGATGAATGGCGTCGTAGGCGTAGTGCCCACGCAACAGTCTAATCAAAACTAAGAATCTTCCGACGTCACGCGATTGCCTATAAGGCTTGCAATGGTAGTGTACTACACATAAAGCAGAGTGGTGTAACTTAAGCACGGAATATATAAGGGAATATATAATTCAGAGGGCGCTCCATACAAACGAAGTCTGGTTAATACTTAAAGTCAATGAAATTTTCCAGAAACAATCTAGAAACTAATCTCTGTTTGTATGAAGTCTGATTTTCAATCTTTCTCAATTTTCAACTCATCTTTCTTTCTGCTACCAGTATCAATATTTTATTTTATAATAATATAAAGTAATAATTATTACGTTATAATTATTATAAAAGACTGTTCGTTTACACTTGTATATAAACAGTAGTATTACCATACAATTTATTTGTTTATTAGACTCTCTACAAGGTGAAATTGATATCATTAGCATCCTTTTAAACTAAGAGTCTACCCATCAAACAGAACAACAAAAAAATCTGTAGTTCCATACTAAACTACAATGCGTACGCGACACAAATGTATGCAACAGCAGATTTTTTTTGCTCCCATTGGTTTGCTCCCATAGTAAAAGTTGTTCAGTTTGTGGGTAGACTCTTAGTTTAAAAGGATGCTAATGATTAGAGATCGGATAATCGGTAGGTAGTCACACCACTATGAATAACCTACTTCCGACCACATGAACAACTTGGACAACACGAACAACTCCGACAGCATTAAAAACTCTGACATCGTTGTTCAAATGTCCAAGTTGTACGATATTTTGTATGTCGATAAATCTTTTAGCAATCCCGGGGTTTCAGAACGATCCTGGGATTGTTTCATAAAACAATGAACGAAAAAACGAACGAACAACAAAGGTAAACGAACAAAGACGTGTCCACATTATTCTTGTGAAAAATCAAGTTTAGGAAAATATGCATCCAAATATCCGATCTCTACTAATGATATCAATTTCACCCTGTAATGGTAAGGGCAATACTTTTCAATTTTAGATTAGATTCAAAGAAAATCTTCCTCTTATAACCAATACAGTGTCCTGTCAACCTAGAAACCAGTTACTTCAGGTTTTTTACGTGCCAAAGCTAACGCTTGACTTTATCACCTAATAAAAAGTACACATGAAGCCGAAGGTAGCGATCTTGTCTAGAAAATTCCTCTTCACACTTCCATATTATAAAAACCGAAAATTTAATTTTTTTGAGTTACCCTCCTACACTACTGGGGTCCTAATAGGCCACGCTAGCCAGCCACCGCCACCGCTTTCAACGAAGTCCTCCAAAGGTTTCTGGATCGATAACGGCTTACTTATGCATACCATTGAGCCCAATGCCACATGCAATGATGGATCGATTTCAATAAAACTTTCCCAAGAAAACTTTACTCAAAGCCTCCCCCTTATAATTAGTGATGGGATATACAGGGTGGAAAGTTAAGATGGGACACAAAGCATTATAACTACAAGAAAACGTTGAAAATGAATTAACGCAAAACTAGAAAGTAGTTTGTAAAGAATCGAGAGGACAATCGAATTAACATGGATTTAACATAGGAATTTTTTTTCAAAATAATATTAAATAAATTGGTTGTAAAATTTAACATTTACACACTCACCCTACTTACTAATAATACCAAACAAAGATTATTAAAATGTATGAGTTCGTTAGCGCTTTCATTCATTGCTGAAATGATAACAAATTATTTTTGCCTCAAAACTTAAAATGCGAATAACTTTAAATTAAAATTGAAAGTTTATAGTTAAAACTATCAAAATAATGAAATTATTGTTTCAATCTAATTATTTTGTTATAAATCAGTTGGGGTGGATGAGGTTTTGCGCTTATTCATTACCACGTTGTATAATTATATAATATGCGAACTGTTTATACAGGATTACAGGGTGAAATTGATATCATTGGCATCCTTTTAAACTAAGAGTCTACCCATCGAACTGAACAACTTTTACTATGGGAGCAAAAAAATCAGAGCAAAAAAAAAATCTGCTGTTGCATACATTTGAGTCGAGTAGGCATTGCAGTTTAGTATGGGACAACAGATTTTTTTGTTGTTCCGATCGGTTTACTCCCATAGTAAAAGTTGTTCAGTTTGATGGGTAGACTCTTAGTTTAAAAGGATGCTAATGATATCAATTTCACCCTGTATAACTAACATAATACCTACACATTTAATAGAAAGCCAAATAGATCAAACCAAAATTATTCGAGATAGGTTAAACTTTCCTTTACATCTCTAGTAGATAATTCTTTCAAAGGACCTTTTGAGCTTTGATCACTTTTCCGTAAGTTAATTTGTGAAAACTGTATTAGGGCGATCAATTACCGAAACGTCTAAGTTAGTACGTTTCGTAACGTAACTTATTTTAGTTAGGGTAGTTTACCTTAAGTTAGTTTTGTTGGTTTTGTAAATAAAAGCGGTGGTTGCGAAGGAAAATTTGATCCAAAGTATCTCGTCTTACGTAGCTCTACCAAGTTTTGTACCGTCTCTTATTTAATATAAACATTTGATGTTCCATTTGAGGACGAAAGAGACGCTATTCGAATGCAATCAAACTGAACAACTTTCATTATACAGGGGTGTTAGGGTAAACAGTTGCTTTACTTTAACGGGTGATTGTACCCATGATACTGGTCAACTTTCCCTAAGAAAGCTATAGGAACATCGAAATTTTTGTTTTGGACTTTCCATTCAAATGCAACTGATCGAACGTGTTTGTTTGTATACAAAGTCGGCATTTTTTTCTCGAATTCCTTATCTTAGGTTTCTTTGGGAAAGTTGTTTGGTATCATGGGGACAGTCACCAGCAGATATATCGTAGCAAACAAGTCAAATATTTCTAAGCAGTTCTAATTTTCAATAATTTCTTTACTCATAGTCAATCAAAAATATAGGAACGCCGAGAACATCAAATATATCGACGCAGTCATGGTGGCCATAAACATCTGAACAGTTTCGGATAAAAACCTTAGTCCGTTGTTTTACATTACATGTTAATTTTAAATAACATTGTAAAGAAATTATTGAAAATTCGCTGTTCACATATTTATGCCAAAATACACGTTTAGATATATAACATTTACTGTAAATAATTTAATGAAAATTAGCACTGCTCAGAAATATTTGGACACCTTGTATGCTACGATATATCTGATATCACCCCTCAAAGTAATGCAAATGTTTACCCTAACATCCTGTAGAGAGGCAAGATCGAAATCGTGAAACAGTCTATGACTATGCTATGACTATTATAGTCGACCCAAATGTATGAAACACGTGACTTATTTTCGAAATTTCGATGTTGACTCCATACAGAATGTTGTTCAGTTTGATTGTCTGAAGCACCCCTTAAAGTATGTATTAACACATCCGATATGACTATCCTTCATTTAAACTCTTACTAAGATCTTACTACATACAGGGTGTAACAAAACACCCTATTAATACTAAAGGGGGTGCTTCAGACCATCAAACTAAACAACTTTCACTATGGGGCCAACATCGAGAAAAAAATCTGCTGTCCCCTTAGACTACTTATAAAGGGTCCTTCTTAATATGCTGACACTTTTTTAAGGGGATGATCAGACCGTCAAACTGAACAACTTCCTCTATGGGACCTACATCGAAGTCGCGAAAAAAAATTATCACTTCCATACAAAACTGCAAACCTACTCGGAGCCAAACGTATGGGACAACTGTTTTTTTTTCGCGATTTTTCAATGTTATTCCATATTCATATAGATTCCATAGAGAAAGTTGTTCAGTTTCATAGTCTGGTCAACACCAACTTTGGATTTTATTCCCTATGACTTTAGATTCTAATTTTGAATGTTCAAAATCATGAAAAGTAGTCTCGTGTAAACCCCAAACGTTCTAAGTTCGAAATTATTGTTTCGCAATAATAGGCTGTTTAGTTTAGTGATAAGTTATAAAATTGAATGTAAATGCGCAAGATTAATTGATCTAATACCGTGGCAAAGGGGAAATGCTACCGCAAGGCCGGTCCTTATAATAAGTAGTCTAAGGCTGTCCCATACAAAACTGCAGTACCAACTCGAATAAAATGTATGGGACAGCAGATTTTTTTTATTTTTTCTCGACGTTCGCTCCATAGTGAAAGTTGTTCAGTTTGATGGTCTGAAGCACCCCCTTAAGTATTACTAGGGTGTTTTGTTACACCCTGTAAAGTAAGAAAAGCTGAGCTTATAAATTCCGTTTTTAATATAACCCTCAATTCTTTACAAGACTCGTTCTAGTTGATCTACGTTAAAATAGTAGATTATGTACCAAGGGGATAAAGCAGTGTCTTTCATCACGGGCGCGATATTGAATCCCGAGCGTAACGAGGGATTCTAGGGTTAACTCCCGAGCGTAGCGAGGGAGTTTAGAGTTAACTCCCGAGCGTAGCGAGGGAGTTAAGACTAGAATCCTGAGTGAAGCGAGGGGTTCAAGCTCGCCCAAGATGAAAACACGTTTATCCCCGAGGACCATACTCTACTTTTCACACCCTCCGCGAGAAAATAAAAAGCAATACTGTTAGAAACCCAGGGGAGCGTGTAAATTCTCTATGGTTAGAAACCAATTATTTTATTAGAGTTTATAACAAAGTATTAGAGTTCAATAGTATACTTAAGTATTTGAAACATTAGACCAGGAGTGCGATTTTTGAAACTCATTCTTTGAACTCAGCAGTTGAAAATGTCAATATTACTATTAATCTTTCTACTGCTGATTTGACATTAAAAAATCATACTCCAGGAGTGCGATTTTTGAAAGTCAAACAGCAGTAGAAAGATGCGTATCTCTATAGCAACACATACATAGTACATTTTGAACTGCTGATATCAGCGAATGAGATTCAAAAATCGCACTCCAGTTGTACAATGTAATATTTTTTTATTACTTTGTTCGTAGCAATAGGTACAGAGATATGCAGCATTCGCGCCTTTTTTTTCTTTTTTTGTGTTCAATACTCGTGGTGGCCAGTTCAAATTTCGAATTAAGTTCTTTTTGGTGCCTGTCTCCATGATAAGTTTTCATACGAATTTTAAGTAAGGGTCGTAAATAATCTGTGGATGCGGTTCCATATTCAAATCTCATTATTGACCAGCGGGTTATAATGAAATTCAGTACAATAATTATTGCCCGGCTAGTCCCAGGGCTATAATGACTTGCTTTAGGTTCGAGTTACATGACATATAATGTTCCATTTTCGAGCGGGTGGTGTGAAAACAATATTCAATATTGTTTTCATCACTCATTTGTAGGTACTTTGCATTTTTAGTAATACCTATATTTATTAGACGATCCAAGATCAAATTAAAAATACACAAGTTTGGTTAATAACCTAGTCCGTTATAAAATTGAACACAAGAACTTCTACTTTATTACTTAAATGGGTGAAATCGGACATTAACATT
The DNA here is from genome assembly GCA_922987775.1 of Agonopterix subpropinquella. NCBI lineage: Eukaryota > Metazoa > Arthropoda > Insecta > Lepidoptera > Depressariidae > Agonopterix > Agonopterix subpropinquella. The sequence goes on along the minus strand of OV277703.1, from coordinate 14,385,347 downwards.
ATTGAGAGGTTTTTCTAAAACCTGACAAAAAATATGGAATTATGTCTCTTGGATGGAAATTATCACGAGTGCCTACATTTTTATAGTTTCTGTCCTTTCATCAGATTCCGCCGTTATTGTGCTTACAGGTTTTTCCAGAGTGAAAGGTATGCTAAATGAAATAATAAAGACTCTACAAAGCGCAGTATTGAAGTACGTAAAATCTACATAGATTTAAATATCGTCCTCGAATAAAATTGTCTTCGTTTCTATTCGTACGACGAGCTTTACGGAGAGCGAAACGTCGCCGTCGATTTGGTACAAAAGTTGTGAGCGTAAAGACTTTCCTAGAACATTGGATTTTTTTCAGACTAAACATACATTGCCGCTTGTACATGGGCCTGGGAAATACGTCGCGATTCAAAGAGAGAAATGAATAAGTTATTCGAGCAGATTGACGCATAGGTTAAACTGTGAGTAAAGTCGTTTCGTCTCTGGAGTCCCCCACGGCTTGTTCGTAGGCCGATATCAGGAGCGTCAGCCCACCACTCGCGAGCAATCTGTTTACGTAACAGCCCCCGTTATGTTAGGAGAGGGTTCCCGTAGTCGACGTTAAACATATTGCCTCATAAATCGTGCGAATCCCGGCAAGCTGTATGCCCGTGCCGGTGTCGATTTGACTACGTTTCCTTCACGATTTCATATTGAGTGATCGAACTCACATTGGATAGTTTATCTCACAATACATCAATCTAAATCGGCCGGCGGCGCTCCAGCGATCAAGTGTTCATGGCATTCAATGTTTTTATCGTGTTTTATTTCTTCTTATTATCATTTTACTTCCGCCGCGTCTCGCCTGCCTCGGTTGGATATCAACTTTCTTACAAACCTTTTTCCAGCGTTGCTTTGCTGTGTAATTATATTATTCTAGATGATTTCCACATTGACTTATTTTGTGCAAGTTACATCCATGGACTTTCTCTGCGACCATCACAAAGAGTGCTTTTCGAGAGTAATTAATACGAAAACTGCTGATGTCTATATAATATTAAAATAAAATGTAGGAGATTTACGTTATGTTATGAACCAAGTAGGACCTACCTAAAAGTACCTACCCTTTAGACGGGCAATCGATTGTATGCTTTCTGTCAAGGTCAAATCACCCGGTAGCCAAACTGCACTGTCTAAAGGCCGATCGCACGATCGCAAAACATGGGCCAATAATATAAGTAGCGCGCGCTGCTCTCCTCCAACCATTTTGGCTATTTGGCCTTGGCAGAAAGAATGTGATCATTTGCACGTCTTTAAAGGGTCTTAATACAAGCATTAGCTTCCGCTCGTTCTTCGGAAAGTCTCTGAGAAATTGCTTATGACAGACGTACGGACAGACACCGAAGTGATTCCATAAGTGCTCCGTATGCAAATTTTTGTACCGGATGCTAAAAAGAGGGAAAATATGATAAAACATGCAAACATATCTTTTAAAGAAACACATTTTATTACTTCAATCCAAGGAGTAACCTAACTCTACAGCAAATCTGGGGATATCGTAAAAGGTTGTAGGTACACAAATAAAGCCCCTATTTTCACAATCAGCCTAGCAAAGTAAATCGAACGGAACGTGGAGGATAGACTCCGATATACACTGTTGAATTTAACCCCCACTTGTCGCGGCTCCGAGCCAAATGCACTAGCACTAGCACGAATTTGTTTAGTTAGGAAATGTTCAAAAGGTATCCACGAACTGGGTTAAACTTAGTTTTATGTGTAAGTTGGTTCAAGATTAGACATCTACACGAACACGGCATGCTCAGTCACAATTAGTATAAGAGATAAGTGTTCTTTTTGCAACCATCAGCAGCAAGGCTAATTCAGTGTTTATGGGGTGTAGAGCATCTCTGTGATGGGGATGGACCAGGTCTGCCTGCATAACTTCAGTCGGTTTAGGAGCTACATACGTTTAAAGGTCAGTAAAAAATTAACGATCAGCTGCAAGGCTGATCGTATGATATTATTGTAGCACTGCACATGCGCTGCAGCGGCGTTGTTGTTTGTGTTTGTGCACTGTAAGTATGTGAACAGTTCAAAAACTGACATGAACGGCCAGTCTGTTTATGAGATACAGCCGTTCAAAGGTCGGACCTTTGAACGACTGTAACTCCTAAAGTGACTGATGAACCATGTCAGGTTTTGTACTGTTCACATAACTACAGTGCATACTACAATAATATCATACCATCAACCTTTTTACTGACCTTTAAACGTCTGTAACTCCTAAACCGACTGAAGTTATGCAGGTGGACCTGGTCCATCCCTATCACAGAGATGCTCTACACCCCATAAACATTGAATTAGCCTTGCTGCTGATGGTTGCAAAAAGTACACTTATCTCTTAATAAATCGCGGCGGCCGTAGTTACAACTGTTGCAAAATTGGTTTTGTTGTTCGATAAATTAGAAATCCTTCTCTTATTCAGGGCCGTAAAAGTTTCTTTTGTTTAGAGACCGGCTGAGTTTCCTGTTTACCCTGGCTTACCCCTCCATTCCACATGAAACAGTAATTATTTTAATTTTGTGTGCTTGTTATAATAATACGGCTTATTTTACAAAACGAACACAATTTGAACCGTAAATTAAAGGTAAAGCGCTTCCAGTTTGTTTTTATTATTTATAAGGCTTAAGAATTTTAGTTTCAAGAGGTTAAATATTTGGTTGGAACAATATTTATACTATTTATTCTACGCTTTTCAGCTTTTACTGAATTTTTATTTAATTGAAAGGATGCTCTGTACTTGTGTACTTCGTATTGTTTTTGCACTGGAAGCAAGCACTGCCATTTAAATTTATTTACATACATAATCTAAGGATCTAAAAAGTACAACTCTTGTAGGTACTGTTTTCATTTGTTTAGGTATAAATGTAACTATAAATAAAAAACTGGCCAAGTGCGTGTCGGACCACGCGCAGGATAGGGTTCCGTAGCCCGTCACAATACCTATAATATGGACTTAGAAGGAGGCTTTGTTTAACGGCTAATAAAGTCTAAACAGTACATTTTGTAGGTACATTTTCTCACACCCATAATATTTTTAAACGACGTATCCAACGATACCCCACATTTATAGAGTAGACGAGATCCGAGATAGAATTAATCCATTACCATTTCGCGTGTAGGGGAGGTACCCTAAAAAAAATATTTTTCAAGATATTATCTTACCACTTTATTGGCGTAATAAATATGTATATCCATTCCAAATTACAGCTTTCTAGTACTAACCGTCTTTGAGGTTTAACGGCTAATAAAGTCTAAAAAGTACATTTTATAAGTTGATCGACTATTACTCGTATACTTGTAAAGCCGACTTAGCGGTGATAGTTTTCCTTTTAAATTCGTTATATATGCTATTGCTGTGAATTTTTTTACATATCCAACTACAACCGTTTAGAAACGATGATGCACAAGATGAAACTCACCCTGGATCCCAGCTGCCGAGCGTGCGGAGAGGATGAGGAGACCATGGAGCATATCCTGTGTGACTGTGATGTCTTGGCGGCAAAGCGCATGTGCCTCCTCGGTGATGGATATCCAAAACCGGGAGACCTTAGGCTTCTTCCCCTCAATGGTGTTGCCTCCTTCATTGACCATGTATTTGAAGGGTGAAGTAAGCAAAAAAGTATTGGGGCTAACACAAAAGATCCCACTGGGTCGAAGTGTTGCTGGCTTGCCAGCCCCCACAACAAGATAAGATAAGATAAGATACAACCGTTTAGCTGGGAGAGGGGGGGACACTTGACTCTAACCAAAATTTTCGCTCTAAAGCTTAATATTTCGCTAACGGATCCCTAAATCGAAAAATGGTCACAATATTTTTAAAAGTCCTGTCCTATCCAACGATACCCCATACCACGGGGTAGACGAGAAAAAAAAGTGTCATCCCCACTTCACGTGTAGGGGAGGAACCCTAAAAAAAATTACATGGCGAAACTATAAGGGTTCCTTGTTGACTTAGGAACCTTAAAAATTTTGCTCATGCATGCATGACACCGTATAAAAGCGTTTAAAAAGCGTTTTTTCATAGATCGTTCTTTTAAGGTTACATTCATTGAAAGTTGGTTTGTAGTTGTAGCTTGGAGCAATGTTTCTAACTTAATATTTAAAAAAAAATTTTTATTCGTCTTTACCTACTGATATACAGTATAGTTACATTCTGAACATAGTGTATTTATAGAAGAAATGTGACTAGCTTGAGACTATGCAGGAGCATATGATTAAGGTACGTCTACAGTCCGACAGAAACTCCATTAAAATTTCAGCACGAGACTAGAGTACTGCCTAGCGTGACGTAAATAGATTTTTATATAATATTAAACCTCTGAGCAGTAAAGCAAAAGCACCTTCCTCGAGCAATGAAGATCCCTTACGAATGTGATTCATAAGAAATATAGGTTTTTTATCGCGCCTCCGCTCCGACTCAACCAACTCCGAAATATACTTGAAATGAACATGAAACATCGCGGTTCTTACTATTACCATGCAGATGAAGGGATTTTTATTGACTCCAAAAGGTACAGACATTTTCATCGAGTGTCGGTCTACGCCTCGATCGTCTAGTTAGGCAACTAAACTTTGTTCCAATGCAAACGAAAGTCAAGTCCTTCTCGATATATCGCAATTTAGTCTGTAATACATTCACACAGAGTTGCTTTCGAACTGGCGAAAAACAACGCCTTTCTCTCAGCAACATTCAAAATAGAACATTGTTGAAAGGGTGTAAGGTTTAGGTTTGACAAACCCTTTCATCGCTTTTTCTGAAATACACTTTACGAGTAGATATTTTGTGAGCAGCAGGCTATTCGCAGTGGGGAAAAGGCGTAAAGGAAACAACGATATTTAAAGAAATAAAGATATTTCTAATGATCTGAAAATCAGGGTATGACGAATAATTTGAAACTTTTATACAAAATGTTGATGAATGAGCGTGCATGAAAGGACTTACGAATGTGAAGGAAGGTTTGTCAGGATCGTAGCAGGTGGCGTTCCGATGTCTCTGCCTACCCTATAGTGGGAGATATGTGATATGTTCTATACTTGTCTATGACTGCTTGTGTCAAATAATAATGTCAGTCTATTTCTATCCGCAATTTTAAAGTTAATAAAAGCCTTATATTCCTAGGTTCTGTCGTTTGCATGTATCAATTTTATTAACTTTAATTTATTAAATGCCTGACGAAAATAAAATACCGGTGAGCACCATGTCTCGGTACTTACGCCCGGACAGATTTGATGTCGAACCTAACACAATGGCTGCCGACACAAAATGGATTCATTGGTATGCTACTTTCACTAACTTCCTCCAAGAGGAAAATGCAACGGAAGATACGATGAAGCTTAAAATCCTTATCAATCATCTTTCGCCGACCGTCTACGCGTTTATACGAGATAGCACCTCATACGACGAAGCAATGAAACGGCTCGAAAATGTTTATAATAAACCCAAAAACGTGATTCTGGCCCGTCATATGCTCACAACTAGAAGGCAACGCTGTGACGAATCCGTTTCCGACTACGCTCGAGCTCTGAAGCTTTTAGCTCACGAATGTAAATTTGATGAGGTAACCGCCCAAGAACATGAGAGCCAGACTATAAGAGGTGCGTTCATAGCAGGAATTTCTTCACAAAAGATACGAGAGCGCCTCCTAGAGAAATTGAATTTAACTTTGGAGCAAGCGCTTAACCAAGCTATTTCACTCGAGACGGCCGAGCAAAACTCGAAAATAATTTCAAGCGATCCTAATACCACTCAATTAAACGCATTACCTGAAATCGAACAAACAAATCTTAACGAAATACAAGGTCCAAATGCAGCTGCAACAAGCTCGCAAAAACGGAAGAAATGTTTTTTCTGCGGTGAAGAGATACATCAGAGACTAAAATGTCCCGCGTTCAACGCCCAATGCCAACTTTGTGGGAAAAAAGGTCATTTTGCTAATGTGTGCAGAAGTGGAAAAGTTGTCAACGCTATGACGGCCGAAAACACAAACCATAATACTACTGAAGAAAGCGTCTCCGGTATTTCCGCCGCATCTCCATCAAGCCTTCTTAAGGCTACTGTCCCTATCTTTATTAATGACGTGCGTGCAGATGCCCTAATAGATACGGGCAGTTCTGTTAGCTTTATCGATAAAAACCTTGTTCGCACTATGAAACTCAGACAAAGACCTTGTAAGCAAACAATTACGCTAGCTTCTCTTAGTCACGTATCCTACGTAGAAGGGATGTGCTTCGCAACAATCAAGCTGGAACAACATACTTACAAACAAAGACCTCTCTTGATCGTAAATAATTTATGCGCAGATATAATAGTTGGTCACGATATTCTAAAGGATCATTCGAGCTTAGAATTACAATTTGGCGGAAGCAAAGAACCCCTAAAGATTTGCAACGTCATGCAAGCTTCCGTTCCACCTGCATCAGTATTTACTAACCTTTCCTCTGATATAAAACCTATTGCTGTCAAATCTAGACGATATTCAGAAGAAGATAAAGTTTTTATCGAACAAGAAGTTTCGAAACTTTTGGACGATGGGGTGATCGAGCCGAGCGTGTCTCCGTGGCGCGCACAAACGTTGGTAGCAGGTGGTGGAATACATCGCAAACGTCTCGTTATTGATTATTCGCAAACTATAAATAAATACACATTGCTTGACGCTTATCCTTTGCCAAATATTGAAAATGTTGTTTCCAAGGTAGCTCGCTTTAACCATTTCAGTCAAATCGATCTTAAAAGCGCCTACCATCAAGTCCCTATATTGGAGAGAGAAAAAGTCTATACTGCATTTGAAGCAGCTGGCAATCTTTATCAATTTACTAGAATTCCCTTTGGCGTAACGAACGGAGTAGCGGCTTTTCAAAGAACACTAGACTTTATCATAAACGCTGAGAAACTACAAGGTACTTATGCTTATTTAGACGACGTCACAGTGTGCGGAAAAAGCAAAGAAGAGCATGACAAAAACTTAGACAGATTCTTAACCGCTGTCAACAAATATAAACTCACCTTAAACGAAAAGAAATGCACTTTCGGGGTCAATTCAATCAGTCTTTTGGGTTACACTATCAAAGATAACACTGTAGTCCCAGATCACGATAGACTTAAACCTTTAATCGATCTGCCGGCACCGACTAATGCGAGTGAACTAAAAAGAGCTTTGGGGATGTTCGCCCACTATGCCAAATGGGTAGATAAGTTCTCAGAGAAAATACAATCCTTGATCGGTGTCACGACATTTCCTATGGATGATACAGCAATAACATCTTTCGAGCAACTGAAGTCTGATATCGGTAGATCATGTCTAATAGCTATTGACCCTAACGAAACCTTCACGGTCGAAACTGATGCCTCCGAATACGCGTTAGCCGCCACTCTCTCGCAAAATGGACGACCTGTCGCCTTTTTCTCAAGGACTTTATCAGAATCTGAACGTAAGCATTCATCGATCGAAAAGGAAGCTTGTGCAATTGTCGAATGTTTGCGCAAGTGGCGACATTATCTTATCGGTAAACACTTTATGCTAATAACCGATCAACAATCGGTAGGATTTATGTACAATCAGCATCACAGCAGCAAGATCAAAAATGAAAAAATTGAACGTTGGCGCTTAGAAATGTCCTGCTACAAATACGATATTGTTTACCGACCTGGCAAAGAGAACACTGTTGCTGATGCTCTTTCTCGAGTGTGCTCTTATCTTAACCACGATAAATTAAGAGAACTACATGAATCTCTGAGTCACCCGGGAATCGTTAGAATGGCTCACTGGGTACGAATGAAAAATTTACCTTACTCTGTAAATGATATCAAAGCAATGACCGCAACATGCCGAGTATGCGCCGAGATAAAACCACGATTTATGAAAACTAAAGGCCACTTAATTAAGGCTACAGCTCCCTTTGAGAGATTAAATATAGATTTTAAAGGCCCTTTACCATCAAATTCTCGGAATAAGTATATTCTTACGATTATTGACGAATACAGCCGTTTCCCTTTTGCATTCCCATGCAAGGATATGACTTCTTCCACGGTGATTAGCTGTTTGAAAGAATTATTTTATACCTTCGGTACACCACTATATCTACATAGTGATAGAGGAACATCGTTTATGTCAGAAGAAGTTAAGAAATTTTTGGCATCCTTAGGCATAGCATGTAGCCGCACAACACCATATAACCCTCAAGGTAACGGGCAAGTGGAGCGCCTGAATGGCACCTTGTGGAGAACTGTCCAGCTAAATTTGCGCTCTAAAGGACTATCAGTAGAAAATTGGGAGCAAGTCCTGCCAGTGTCTCTACATGCGGTGCGTTCTCTTCTCTGTACGTCGATAAATGCTACTCCACATGAGAGATTGTTTCAGCATCCAAGACGAACTGCAAACGGAGAGTCTTTACCGACGTGGCTGATACCAGGCCCAGTATTAGTAAAGAAGAACGTTCGAAATAAAACCGATCCCTACGTAGAAGAAGCTGAACTCCTTCAAAGCAATCCCTCTTACTCTTTCGTAAGATTGCAAGATGGCCGTGAAGCGACAGTGTCGAATAGACAACTGGCGCCGTTACCACGGGATGATGATGACTTTGAAGAAGAAATAAGCATGTCTGATGGGCCAGATGCGGCTGTAGATCAGTCGGATGCGCCTGACCAGCAGACGACTCCTGAAGCTCCGCGAAGATCAAATCGAGAGCGTCGACGCCCCGAGTACCTGGACGACTACTGTTAACAACTTGGAGGGGGTGAATGATATGTTCTATACTTGTCTATGACTGCTTGTGTCAAATAATAATGTCAGTCTATTTCTATCCGCAATTTTAAAGTTAATAAAAGCCTTATATTCCTAGGTTCTGTCGTTTGCATGTATCAATATGCGTAAGAATATGCATGTATATGTATAATGAAGGAAAGTTTGAACTTAAAGCATTCAAAAGGAAAAAAATCTTACAAAAGGAAATTCAAAACATTTTAAAACCTCAAAATATGATATCTATAAGTACTAATATCTAACTAATATTATAAAGATTTGATTTTTTGTTTGTTTGTTTGTATTGAATAGGCTCCGAAACTACTGGACCGATCTGAATAATTCACCATTAGAATGCTCTAACATTATCTGTGATGAACATAGGCTAAAAAAACGGCCAAGTGTGTGTGGGGCGGGAAGATTCTAAGGTGGTACGAAGTTCACTGCGGTCATCTAGTACATTAAATTGAGAGAGAGATCGTCATTTTGAATATTTTGCCAGTGACACTCGATAATTTAAGACATACAATTGTTTAAGAGGGCTATCGGAGTCCAGTAGCGCCCTCATCACATTAATAAAGATTTCTCAATAAAGAAAGCCTAAATTAAAAAGTGCTCAATTGACAAACTACATAAAAAGCCTTCAAGCCATTGTCATACAATACTTTTATAGGTTCTAAACGTTTCGAATAAAAACAAAAGCGGCTGTTTTTTTTTTTCTTTTTTCAAAATGTGTATGTTTCGACCTTTAAAAAACCTATAAAAGTATTCTATGAGAAGCTAGCTTGAAGGCTTTTGTAGTTTGTCAATTGAGCACTTTTTTAATTTAGGCTTTCTTTATTGAGAAATCTTTATTAATGTGATGAGGGCGCCACTGGACTCCGATAGCCCTCTTAAGACAAACTTACTTTTTTACGCATCAAACGCTAACGTAACGTAAATATAACGTATGTGTTGATGTGTGAAAAGCCCTGAATTCTGAATAAATATTTAAACGGGAATAACCCCCAGTAGGTATGTATGTAAAATAGCGGCGTTGGCTCATTTGTACGGGTTTCCGGTAGCGGCGACATCAATGGACGGCTCTCGAGTCTGAGCCTTCTTCAGAACCTGAGGGATTTCAATCCACTAACATCTATTTCACTTAGCAACTGTCCTCGAAGTCCACTCTTATCTACGAGTATTTCCATTGAAGATTGTAATAGCTTTACGTAGCTCCCACTCCACATAGATTTCATCGGATGTGATCTCTTGGTAAATTCTTTAAGTTTTCTTGGGGAGAAGCAGCTTGAAGTGGTTTTAATAAGTGTATCCTGACAATAATAAATTGAGTGTGCCAGAACGTGTAGTTGATTAAAAACACAATTTGTAAAAAATCTACAACAAATTATTTAAGTCGAGCTTTTCTTTATGAAACGATCGGGTTAGAGAGTTAGTTATATAGAGTTAGTTTTTTTTTGTTTAATCCAGGGCATATTTTTCAATCGACAGATAATTCCTATGATCATAAATTAGTATCTTGTTGAAACAGATATAATTTACCATTACACCAGCGATCCAGGATTTCTGGAAAAACTCTCGTTGTTTTTTTTAGATTTTAATTCAGTTTGGAATATAGGCACCAAAGAGACATTAATGGGATTATTTGGGATTTCGGAATAAAAACTTTTTATTGATTCTACAACTTTTTAATATGAACTGGCAAGATAACTTGAAAAAAAATTTCAAAAGCCATATAAACTGAAAAGGAAGAAATCTTTTTTTCTTTTTTAATGAAGTATTTGGCTTAACGTTACTTTTTTCTGACAGATAGCTGCCAGTTCTGTATTTCTTAGATGTAATGAAAACTCTTTGGAGGGATGAAAAATATGTGTAAACGAAAATTTATTTAATTTGATTTTAACTTTTTTTGAAAATGTTATTTTAACTTCTTTTATTAGATTTATCAATCCCAATAATTCTTAACATAAAAATATTAGGTAGGTACAAAATCAAACTTTGCTCGGCGTCTTCCGAGTCATCGATCGAAATAATAAATAAGTTTCATCTCTGCTACGAATAAATAAACTCGTAGCATCCCTGAAAGCATAACTATTTTATGTGTAATTAAATAATACACTGCTTTATTAATAAAATAATAAGGTAAAATACTTACCGTATTTGAAAACACTTCCTAGTTTTGATAATGACGAGCCAGGTTCTATACTTGTATGTAAGTATAATTTATGGTTAAAAGCTTATCCAATTTGATGTCACTGATCTCATTTGCCAGCAAAACTACTGTTTGTTTAAATTTCATTAAAAAAAAAAAGATAAATCATCGCGTTTTATAAAAATAAAAAAAATTCTCGACAACTCGAGAAAACACGAAAAATCTTGGTCGAGAATTCTCGTAGGTACCTCGAGAAATCAGAAACCCTAGATCGGGTGCTCTAAGTAACGACTTATTGGGTTCTTTTCTAAGAAATCTTTAAGTATTTCTTCTCTTTTATTACAATCAGAATTGCCACAGGTCTATATCAGTGGCTACGAATAGAGACTACGCTACGAAGTCTTTTCATAGGTATAGATGATGATGTATTTGATGATAAGGGTTCTAATTTGCTAAAACTTTATCAAGACGCAATATCTCTTTGTTATCAATTAAACACGAGCGAAAATGAGGGAAGAAATGGTATCTTATAAGAATATGCTTTTGATTATTATGAACTCTATTTAAATCTTGCAATAAATCCAATCCGAATGTATTTGTATGGATGGGCAGACAGAGGTGTGCCGCAAATGTTATGACTTATGAGTCAGTGGCGACTCACAGAGCTTATCTATTTGTAGTATACTAGCAGAGGTTTCACTTTGTATGTACCACAAAACTTCCTGTTTTTTTTTTTTAAACTTATTATTATTCATTAAACAAGAATATAGCTCGCATATGATAAAATGACTTTTAAAATCAGAGTATTTTCGAAAGTAAAATACGGCCTTTGACCTGAATTTTTTTGCACTATTGATCTACGGGTGCCGTTAGTCATTTCCGGAAGTTTTTTTACATTAATAATTAGGCTTTATCAAGATATTTATTTATTTTTATTTATTTATCAGATGATTCAAGAGATTTGCTGTTAAATCAAGCTATTTTTAGCATTTTTAGTTTTTAACTAAGGGTATCTTATGTTTGGACATTTTGGTGTTTTTTAGTTTATCAGAGATACTATAAATTACATCAACGAACCTTTGAATAAATTAAAATAATCAATGACAATTACCAAAAATCGATGTTACCATTATTGAATCACACACGAATAGTAATAGCAAGAATAATAACACCTTTATTGTTCTTCCGCTCATGTAGCAAGCAAAATAAACGTAACAAAAATTGTGTAGATATCGCGTGTTTGGGTGTGAAGGAAGAACAGCTGAGGTACCCCGCGCAGGTTCCCAGGCGGCTTATTCCACTTGGCTCCAAGAAATCGCACCTCAGAGCTCAAACAAGCTTATCGTGCTGCCCCCAATCGTATTTTTTTATTTCTTAACAATTAAACAATATTTCCAAAAAACAAGAATTTCACATTGTAGTCGCTGCTGATTTTCAATTTATCGGGTCACTACGGATTTGTTTTTATAATGTTTGTAGACTACAAATGTCTTTAAAACCGCCAAAAGTGGCCACTTTAGGCGGTTTTCAAGATAATTAGCTACAAGCATAAAACATAATAATCTGTAATGTTTCGATAAATTGAAAGCCCATCAGGACTACAATGGCCTCGATTCGGATTGTGACACGACTTAACTAAACTAAATTTATTCCTGTCACTTTCTAAAATAAGATTAAGAAAAGAGACAGAAAACCAACAGCTGACTTTAGTGCTGTCAAAGTAACGTTAAACGCCCAAAAACGCTTTAAATAAGATGGCGTACATTATGATGGCATCTTATTTTGCGCATTTAACGTCACTTTGACAGCACTAAAGTCAGCTGTTGGTTTTCTGTCTCTTTTCTTAATCTTATTTTAGAAAGTGACAGGAATAAATTTAGTTTAGTTAAGTCGTGGTACACTCCGAATCGAGGCCAATGTGACATTCTTGTTTTTTGGGAATGTTGTTTAATTGTTTACAGCAGTTTGCAGCACAATAGGCTCGGTGCAACCTTAAAAATTATTACCTATTTAATTTCAAAATCGTTCCACTGCGCTCCAAGAAACATGTAACAAGTAGGTACAGTCAACCAGCGAATTAAATTAAAATATTCACGTTATAACATTTTTACACACACACTCACACTTATTGGCTCAGAGCTTTTAGATAATAATCTAAAAACTGATGTATGAACTTCGCAATTTTGAGAACAATGATTGTTGGAGCTGAGTGGAATAAGCCGTTCCCAGGCAGAGGTAAGTAAACTTAGATAAGGGCGGAAGTGAGGCCAACGTTCGCGGCCGCTGATAAAACATCACCTGCCTAACTACACGCATAGCGTTCACTGATGACGCGAAAATCTGAACAATTATGACAGGGTCCGACTTAATATGCTGACGGTTTTATTAAACACAAAAAATAGTACTCCTCAAAAAAAAATCGCGAATTCTATGTTGGTAGGGAAAGTTGTTCAGTTTGACGGTCTGATCATCCCCTTAAAAAGTGTCAGCATATTAAGAAGGACCTATAGGTCCTAACCTATAGGTTACGGTAGTAACTATTAAATAATCTGTGCTATAGGCACAGACAGTATAAAATATGTAATAGGTACTTGCTACTGCTGAGTCTTTTTTGAAAGGTTAATACATAGTAGGTTGTAGATAAATATTATGATAAAGTTGGTAAACTTACACAAAATCAAATCAGGGTGTAAACTTAAATGCGTAACATACTTCAGAGGGTGCTTCAGACCATCAAACTATACCTAAATTTAGATTTAATTACATGGGAGGAATAAAAAAAATTACATGGGTCCAAAAAAGAACACTTGAAAAAAATCGGCTGGTCCATACATTGGAGCCGAGTATAGCCGTTTTCTATGGAAAAGTAGATTTTTTAAATTTCTATTTCGGTCCCATTGTGAACCTAATAAAACAATCAGTTTGATGGTTTGCAGCTCCCCCTTTGTATATAACACATTTAAATTTACAGCCTATATAATACTATAATACGCCATATAAAGTGTTACCACATTTATCGGGTCAATGAAAATTGTAAACTGGTACCATTAAAATGTGATTGCACTGTACTGCATTATTATGTCATTAGCAGATTAGTAGTCTAGTTAAAGTTAATAGTTAGATATAAATATAGCACACATACAGGGTGTTAACTGAAATGTGTTTCAGACCTTCAAACTGAACAACAGCCACTATGGGACCAAAATGAAAAACCAGCTGATCCATAAATAATACAATCATTCGAGTCGAGTTCGTTGAATTATCTATGAATTTTTGAAATATCGAAAAAAACGCGATTTCAATACTTATACATAGTTAATGTTGTTGAGTTTGGTGGTCTGTAGCACCCCTTAAAGCATTTAACACATTGAAGTTTACACCATGTAGGTATACCAATAAATACCTTAATACTAACACAGAAACTTAATTAAATATTTTATTTTATTTATAAAGCCTGTCACCTAAATCCAGAATTCCGTAACGGATGTCTGATTCGGAATTCTTATTCTGTATGGATTTCCAGAATTCCGAATTACGAAGGCATCAAACCCGTACGAAATGACAATTCCGAATCAGCATTCCGTTTACACGATTCCGCATGTATATTTGTAAAGTCCGCAAAAGCTTAAATTCGCGTGTTGTTATTGTTAAGTATATTAATAACAACCGATGTGGTTCAATTAGCTTTTGCCACATAATATCCTAAAATGTTCGACGTTGTAAATGAAAATAATAATCTACCTTACCTTATGTATCATATTTAATAAAAACCGGTCGAGTGCGAGTCGGGCTACTCGCACACCGAGGGTTCCGTACCACACCACCACACAACTAAAAAATCATTTACAAAAACAATTTTTTTTCTGCGGCACCTTTAGCGCGAGACCGACTCACACTAAGCCGGTTTTTATTATTTGTTGTGATACTGTAGAGTTTGCTCTATAACAAATTAATCACACAAAGTTTGACGCTTGTACATATGACAGTGTTTAGTGCGAGAAGAAAAAAACGTTGATAAAAACTATAGTTTCTTGTAGGAGGACCCCCCTTAATTATTAGCTTTTTGTCATTTTCCTTATTTGTTAGCCATAATAACGCTCATTCCATGAAAATGTCAACTATCTAACTATTATGTTACGGTTCAAAAGATACAGCCTTAAATATGTAGGACAGACAGACCCACGGACAGACGGACGGACAACGTAAGCTTAGTAATAGGATCCCGTTTTCACCCTTTGGATACGGAACCCTAAAAAGTAAGATAATGGCGCTAGTGAAATCGGCACACCCGCACCTACACCGTAACCACACGTTTATTAATATAAAATGTAATGAGTATTGATGCCGTTTAAATCCTATACTACTTATTCGTCTTTATACTTACACGAGCTTTTACCCGCGACTTCGTCCGCATAAATTATATACCAGATTTTAAGTCAGATGATAAGCTATCAAACAAAAAAAGTTTCATCAAAATCGGTTCAGTAGTTTTTGCGTGATACTCGAACAAACAAACACCCAAACAAACAAACAAACAAACAAACAAACAAACATACAAACAAACAAACAAACAAACAAACAGACAGACAAAAAATCCAAAAATTGGTGATTTGGAATCAGGGACACGTAAAAAACATGTCGTTTTTTTTTTTTTTGTAAAATCTCCAATGTACAGACACACTTCTGTTACAGTTTTATAATAGTTTAGATGTTGAGCCTACATTATGTATGATGTGAAGCTATTGTTCAAGCTTAAGCGAGCTTGACTTCGCCGAGCCTAACCTTCATGTGTGTATGTTCCTAATAATACAATAATAATATGAAGAATTAATGGGTTAATTGGAATTTGGAATTAATGGTGTGTATTAAACGTATAGTGCTTCAGACCATTAAACTGAACAGCTTTCACTATTGAACCATTAACATCGTGAAAATTATATCATCTGTTCAATACCTATTACCTGTTACCATTTACATTTTCTATGGAGCAACCATCTAATCATCATGAATATCATAATTGAAACCGCGTAAAAAATTGGTTGTTCCATATTAGGGTTGTAAATAAACACAAAATATTGTAATGAGCTGACGTAACCTCAGGGTTAAAAGCTTCATAAAAAAAAAACAGGGTGAAATTTATACCATTAGCATCCTTTTAAACTAAGAGTCTACTCTACCCATCAAACTGAACAACTTTTAGTATGGGAGCAAACCGATCGGAGCAACTAAAAAATCAGCTGTCCCATACTAAACTGCAATGCCTACTCGACTCAAATGTATGCAACAGCATTATTATTATTTTCGCTATTTCCATGGGACCAACATCGAAATAGCGAAAAAAAAATTTTTTTTGTCCCGTACATTAAGCTCAAGTAGATCTGTAGTTTAGTATGGAACATCGCAAACGCATAGTATCATGGCGATTATGGCAAATCTCCCCATTTTGGGGGAGGCCTATGTCCAGCAGTGGACGTCTATCGGCTGATATGATGATGATGGAACATTATTAATGATTAGAAATACAGTGTATATACAATAACCTCTTCTATTTAATAATACTCCATAGAACATAATATCTATTATATATTATGGACCACTCCATTTAATCATCTGAACCACTGATTTGGCTTAACATCCAAAAATTTCCTAATGCACAGATTAAAGAGCATCGTACTGTTTCCTACGGGTAATTAATGCAATTCTGTGCAATGTAATTAATCTCTAATTAGTGCTATGTGAATTCGACCGAACCAGAGGGCCCGCTTTATAAGAGCCCATTCACATGTGACTGAGAACAAATTTACAGCGAGGCGATAGATAGTCGCGGCGATATTTCGACAATGTTCCCGTTTTTCAAAATCAACACGGTGCATGAAGAATCTCTGAAAAGTATCTCGTATGAAAAGGTCGAACTATACAACAGTATGAAAGAGTATCTATTACTAGATTAGATGCCTATATACCATGTCTGGACAGTTCCATACATTTTAGATTTAGTATAGTCTTGGCGCAAATAAATGTCGCTACTGGCCTAAACGAGAGATATGTAAATCTTAATTAAACGTTATTAGATCACTATTATTTGAGTTTTGTTCCACGGAAATAAATTATATAGATTAATTTTCTTAAAAATTTTAATAACAAATGTATTTAACACTTATTTTAACTTAATTAAACATTGCCGTAGTACCGGTTACTCACCACCGGCGCTGTACTTGCGCGAGTTTTCATATAAGAAGGTGGCAATAATTTATTTACTCTATGCCTATACGAAGAGTAAGGCAAACAAGGAACCCTTTCTTTAATACTTTCGTCCATTCTGTCTGTATGCTCCAAATCAATTAACTCATTTTAGAACCTATTGAATCTAGATTTAGCATGAAGACAGATTTAGCCCAAAAACAGAAATAGGTATGAAGAAACGAATTGCCTTCGTCCCTTCTCCCATACGACGAAAAGGGGGTTGGCAGGTATTTCTCGCTTTCTATATGTACTTTGCCTACTGGACAGTAGATTCATCGCAAAATACATTGACGAAAAGAACAAATAAACGTGTACAACCTAATACCTACTTACGCAACTGAGAAGTTATTGGTTATTGTATATTTGTTGTTGCGTAAACGTGGGCACCCTGGGCAGTCTCGACTATTGCTAACTGGCGAATCTTTCACAACAGCATGAGGATTATCATGCGATAGGACTCATGCTGACACGAAAGAAGAGGAAAAATTAAACATATACGAAAGCAAATAAAATGTCGTACTTTCCATACTAAATGCAATCAGCTGATCGAACGTTTGTATGAAAAGTTGTGATTTTTTTGCGAATTCCCCATGTGATCTTTAGGGAAAGTTGTCCAGTATCATGAGTACAATCACCCATTAAAGTAATGCAACTGTGTACCCTAACATTCTGTATCATCACCGTCATCTCAGCCGATGGACATCCACTGCTACAACATGACTGCAACCAAATCAAATGAAAGACTCTAATTATTCTATTAATGGGTATTTGACTACATACATAGAGGAAAGAAGTAGAGTTAACATCGCGCTTCATGACGTTGTCTCATTCAACTGCGGCGATATAGTACTCTGGCATTCAGTCGATCTCTCAACTGCGGTCACGTGCAACAGTTACAATTCAAGAAATGTAAGCAAATGTAAAGAATAACTTTTCATACGTAAGCAAGATGAATTAATTATTAAAAATAATTTTTAATATTATTTTTTTAACGCCCTCGAAAATATATTAAGCAAATGCAAATAAGGACAAACCTATACGCGAAAAAGAGAAGACAATAGATTTGCCAGTCATATAAATTATAGTGAAGGACAAACCTATAAGCAAAAAAGAGAAGACAATAGTATGCACGAAGCTATGTATATTTTTTGTCTTTCTCGCGCGTATAGTTTTTACCATCTTCTTATCCCTCTCTCTCTCTCTCTCTCTCTCTGCAATCTTCTTGCACACGCCCCCCTCCCCCCCGTTTGCCTCACCAGCTGCCGCACATAGCGCATGAATTTTGTTTGTCGCACTATCTCTATACTTCCTTCCTCTATGACTACATATAATATATTTTATTTTTATCTTCTCAGTAAAAAAGGCTTAGAAAATAACTCTAAACTCCCATTTTCGTTGAGTTTTTAGCTTGAATACTATTTTTAATACCAAGAATGGTGATGACGTCACAACTCATTATTAAGTACAAAGCGCACGTTTTGACGTCCGATAAAGAGTAGCTGATTTTACTAGTTGTCAAGTAGTATATTATAATGTAGTTTAATTTCGTGAATTATCTAATTCGGTAGGACATTTCCAAGTGCATTTTGTCATTATAAGTTAGTTTACTTTACACTCGCTGTCACTGGGACGAGAGTGAACCGGTATCTTTATTTTTAACTAATTAGGACTCCGGTTCAGGCAAAAAGGACATCTAACTTTTTTTATTTCCTACTAAAAAAGACACAAAACAAATTTTGAAATGGCTGCAAATCTTGTATTCCGTTAATGATATTCAAATAAAATTCAAAACGCTTTTCTCAGATCTCGAATAAAAGTATAAAAACTTTTTAAAATAAATCATACGGCTAATTTAATGTTTTATTCAGTTTGTTTGCTTCGAAACTAAAATGCTAATATTTTTTGTTACCTACTTAACAAAATTACATTATGACGCTATAATTATAGTTGTGGTTATGAGAATTAGACTGACAGTGCTGTTATAATAGCACAAAATTTTAAAATATATCCCTATTTAAAAAGAAAAAAAAAATTGATGAAATCTGCAACAGGTACCGTAAAAAGTGGCTTAATTGTAAATGCATTGTAATATACTTTACGAACATAATGTGTACACTTATTAGGTAAGTTTGAATGGTAGTAATAGCTAGGTATAGGTATCTAGTAATAGATACTCTTTCTTATACTGTGGTATAGGTATGCTTTGAATTGCTTCTTGTCCGTAAAAGTTTTAATAATACCATCTATTGGTAACGTCTTGATATGATCTGCATTCGAGATTTAAATTGTTCATTTTATCAATGGAATCCGTCCTCTTTCCTTAGTCCTTGCCTAATTTCTTTTGCAATGCTATAAAAGGTGGCTAAGTTGTATTGTAATATAATTTAATACTTAAATGTAATTTAGTACACGTAGGTTTGTGTTTTGAATTGCTTCTGTTATCCGTAAAAGTTTTGAGAGATCACATTAGAAATGGAGTGATACGTCAGAGAACTGAAGTGGTTGACATAGCTCTGAAAATTAGCAGGCTGAAGTGGCAATGGGCTGGTAATATCTGCCGAAGAATTAACAACCGGTGGGGTGTCAGAGTTCTAGAATGGAGACCGCGAACTGGTAGGCGTAGTGTGGGACGCCCTGCTGCCCGCTGGAGAGACGACCTAAAAAAGGTAGCGGAGAGCGACTGGATGAGGAAGGCCGAGGACAGAGTTTTGTGGCGCGCCTTGGGAGAGGCCTATGTTCAGCAGTGGACGATGATAGGCTGATGATGATAATGATGATGATCCGTAAAAGTTTTAATACAAACCGTCTCACTTTTAGTATATTAAAGGTTCAGGATGGAATGATGTATCAAGTGGATTAAAGGAATAAGCATTTATATTTCAAATTAATAAAAAAAAACATCTAGACATAAAACGAGAATATTTTCAGAAATTGAAATAGCCCTCTGAAAATAGCCCTAGTCGAGCCAGACGGAAAACCATCACAATTGAACGGAACGGAACGTGAAGAGCAATGAATACGCGTTTAGACAGGTCACATGTTTCACCTGTTATTTATCAGACTCAACGTCCAAACCAAATATATTTTCAGGAAATATAAATCACGTCATGGTTTTCGGAACGGTTGGTCGTACATTACCGTGAAAGTAGGTGATAAATAAGGTATATTTTAAGATATAATACTCTTTATTTGCACACCAAGAATAGACAAGAACATTTTAAAACAAGAATGAGATTTGTACCCTACAAATGGCGATCTTATCACTTAAAGCATTCTTCCAGACAACCATTAAAAAAGTGTTACCTACCTATTATTTTTTTGTCGATCTTAATATTATGAACCATTGTAATACTGAATTATTGAAAGCAATATCTTTATACGGTTGCATTATTTAAACTATTGAAAAAGTACAGGCCGATTGCTTGAGTTTCCGTTTATATCGTTTACAAGATTGATATGATCGAACGTATTACCTATGTCTGTAGGTACCTACTAGGAAATTTTAAGTTATATTTTGTTTCTGTGATCATCATATTCATTGGCTGTGATTAATTAACTAAATATGAATAAGCAGATTTACTATAAGAACTGCCAAAAAATCCATGTCGAAATCGGCATCGAATTCACCCGATTTCAATCGGTATCAAATGATACCGATTGAAATCGGGTAAATTCGGGTAGTTACACGATAATACCCCAGGATAGACAAGGCCGTTTACCCGGACTTTCGATTTTCGATATTTCGGATCGAACTTCAATGTAATAGAGTTGACATTGGAACGAAAACGTTCACGCAATTGCAAAGTTCCGTCCGAAAGAATATCCGGGTAGAGGCCCAGGCTACCTGAAGTGCGATTTTTGAAAATCATACGAGCGACTTGGCAGTAGGAAATGTTAAAATTACTATGGAGATTATGCATCTTTCTACTGCCAAGTCGCTCGTATGATTTTCAAAAATCGCACTTCTGTTGTGTAAGTTTCCGATTATATCGCTTACACGATCGATAACGTATTTATGGCTGTACTAGGCAATATTGTTTCTATTATCATCATAATTATGTCTGAAATTAATTAACTTAAATATTAAGAAGTAGAATCACTGAGAACTGCCAAAAAACACCATGTCGATTTGATACCGATTGAATCGGGTAGTTACACAATAACAGTTAACCAGCGTAGCGTATGGAATTTAACATTTGAATATTTAACAACCGTGCCAAATTAAATTGCTACCTCGCTAATATGGCGGAAATACTATAAAAGGGCGTTTAGACCACGTTAAAATTTATGTTTTGAATAAACTATTGTAGGTTAATACTAAATACCTACCAGTTTCAACTGAAATTAAACAGTTATTTACTGACAGCATAGAATAAGCAGCAGTGCACAACCAAAGTTTCATCGAATAGTATAGGAACGCATAAGGGACAAACAGACAAGGCTGGCTAGGCCATTTGAAAACAAAAACAATTGATAGAGCAGTAAATAAACATAAAACAGTTCATCTCAAAGTTTGCAGTTGCCAGTGTGTTGTTCAAAGTAGTGAATCGTGTTTAGTTAGAGATGCGCTTCGAATGGATTTTTCCGCGAGTAATTTCGTTTGTACACAATGAGATTTATTGAGATGCCAGTCTTCGTTCCCGAAGCCAGGCTTAAGCCAAGTAAATCAGTCAGGAGAAGACTATAGAAATGTGTTAGTACTACTCATGTATAATTAAAAAAAAACTAATAATATTTATTTTATTAGTAGGTAAGTGTTTATTTGCGTTTCTGTGTTGGTTACCTTAACCACAATAAAAAACCAAAGCATCAGCTTACTACAATAAAGAAAAAGAAGTTAAATTGGTCCCAAAAATTTAGTCCAAAAATGACAAGACAAGACAAGACAATGGCAAGGGGGAATACATAATTAATAATTAAAATATTTATAATTATACAAAAATTACTCTTTGTTTTTTTTTATATATATTTTGTTTGGTAGCGAAACTTCACAAATAATTTCATAATTAATAAATACGAGGGCTAATGAGTCGGAAAAGGAATAAATCAAGCCGTGAAGAACTAAGTTGGTATCACTGCGCACTGATAAAATTAATATACCTACAGGATGAAATAATCAGCTGTTCCATACTAAACTGCAAGGCCTACTACGAAGGAAACATCATCAATGATATCAATTTCACCCTGTAGAATTAGTTTCTCGGAAACGGCTCTAACGATTTGGATGACATTTTGTATTCAGGTAGTGTATTACCACGTATTACTTTCCAAAGGTTTCATTCCTGAGAAAATACGTTTTCACAAAAAATAAAGTTTTCTTCCAAATATTTTTCCAACGCCATCTATATTAGAGATAGCAGTAAATCATGCAACTTGACTGTCATGGTAATGACATAAATTAGATAATTTTTGTTTTGCGAAAATGGATTTTCTCAGGGATGAAGTCTAATTAACATGGAAGACAAAGTTGCAAGACGCCAAGCAAACCTCGATCGTCCAGCTAGTAAGTATAATATTAATATACTTAGCTCATCCTGTATAAGAAAATGGTGGTTTATATTATTATACAGTTTAAAAATAATATTAAAAAGAATGAAGTAAAAGTAGAGCGAGCCCGAAGAATAACTCTAATCTGACTCTCAACGAATTTAATCAAAGAATATAGGAGTAGGTTGGAAGCAGGGTTGGTTATAGGGACGTTGAAAAAGATAGCACAAAAAAAATTAAAAGGATAGTATTTATAAAAAATTATAGTACACTTTAATTATTTTTTAATTTAACATAATAGCCAATAAAATCAACACCAGTCAAGGCAAAATTTACCTACCCCTCTTCTACAAAGTTCATTAGTTCTATCTTCATCCGTGGCAGTTTCGTATCTTAGTCTTGGTAAGTAGGTAGTGTAGGAAAAATACGTATTGAGATTGCATTAAAGACACTTTAGTAAATTGTTTGAACTAATAATTCAGGATATAAATTCATAATATAGCTTCATGTTGTAACAAGAAGCTTTCATGCTAGCTGCTTGTTCAGGTTCACAAATATAATTACAGTTAGTTTAAATACTTAAATTTAATAATAGAAATTAATTTTATAAAGAATTAACTTTAAATAATTAAAATAAGAGGGAAAGTCGAATGAACAGAGTTGTATATCAAAGGGCTCATGTAGTTCAAAGAGTTTACTTTGTTCCCAATTTAACTTTGCGGACTTCAACAATTTTATTTCCATAGTTATAGGGTTCATTTTTGTTTAACTAAGGTGTATGGGTAAAAGTTTAAATTTGCTTGGGATTTGAAGACATAAAATCTTCCTGCAATTTTGGTTTAGGAAAAAAACATCAATTCAATTTTCAAAATTAAAATTCAAAATTTCGAATAGACGCCGTCGGTGACGTAGTTGATTTTATTGATTTTTTGGTTGGAAATGGGATTCTTAGCAAAATTTTCTTTGAGCTCACACGTCGTCATGCTGTCGGATTGAAAATTGAATTTATTTTCCTCTGATTTTTGAGAATTAAAAAGATTTTGGATTGCTCTTTAAGTAAGTGAAGAGTAGTTTAGAATTTTTCGTTGATTTAATTATTAAATTCATTCAAGGAAGTTTATAATTAGTTTGTGAGCTTGGAGGAACCTGGTACACGATGAAAAGTATCGTGGGTTATGGGCATTTTTGCACCTTGCGGTGTTAAACGGGAAAATGTCGATAGCTTCCATTGCTAGTCTGGCTTTGTGGCGCGCCGACAATCGTTTTTTACCAACATAACGATTTCAGCCACGTAGGTTTCGTAAGCTAAGCGCATTGTTACGAGGTAGCCGCCGTCGAAGTGGGGGCGTTCTTTAGGGAGCCTTTGTACCTTGTGTTTGGCGTGCGAAATCTAGTCCCCCTAAAATATGACACTTGCTTTATTAGGGCCCGTTCATATCACAACTTGTGGCTTCGGCCGTGATATGAGCATTACACATGGAATAGGGCTAGGCACACTTAGAGGGCTCCACCCTCGAATCTTTTATTTAGCTTAGGGTCGAAAATTTCCATTGCACCTCGGAAATTTTACATTACACACTTCACGTTTAAATGTAAATATGAGACCTTTCTCAAGCTTTGTGGAATTCCTATACTTCTGGGATTTCCGAACACTAGGGAATTTTGCTTTAGAATAGGAATATTTTAGACATTGGTTAGATTGTAAAATTCGCGTTTTTTTGTAGAAATAGGCTAGGATAGGATAGGTAACTTGATTTTCAATAATAATGGGGTTGAAATTGAGATAGTTTAAATAGGAAGTTCATATTTTCTTATTTTGTAAATTTTAGAAGAGAAATATTGTTTTTATCTAAGATCTTTTATTTACTAGATAGTCAATCTAGTATGAATAGTGTTCAAGAGAATTTAGGATGCATAATTTGCCATCAGAATTGTTGAATATTATTTTCTCAAGATAGTAGAGTTGGTAGGGCTTGTTTAGGGAAAGAAATTGTATTTATATATTTTAAATTCTTAGTTTATTGATAATTTATTTCCTTTTAATATTCTAATTGTCTAAAGACTTTATCTAACTGACTGACTATGAAATCAAAGATGTTGTCCTCTTTATTTTGTTAAATATTTATTTATATTTTCCAATGACTAAATAAAATTATAAATAAGACGTTGGATTTACTGTAGAGTTTCTGGCCACATCTTCTCTACAGTTAGGACCCTTTGTGATGTGGTGGTAGAATCATAGGCAAGCCATACCCCATCCAAAAGAAGTATTAAAGAAGGATTTGATTTGTGCATAGTTTTTACATAATATGTTCAAATTTAAGTGGAATCAATAAAAATAAAACATGAAAATCCTCTTGAAAAAGATAACTTGAGGTTCTGATGATTTTAGCCTGTCTTTGGGTGAGCAAAAAGCAGCCCGTAGTTAACCTCCATACTTAGATGATTGGAGGCGCTACAATTCAAAGGATATGCTAAAAAGAGATCAGCAATTCTGAATATATGTCTATAAAATGTAGTCATTCAGATCATACAGATTTATTTTCCTTCTTCAATAAATCTTCACCTGGCTACGTGGTCGGGGTTCCCCTTATAATAATCAAAAAATCATTTTTGCTAGTCATATTAAGCGTTTAATATTTATCTAGAATTTTATAGGAGTCTATATAAATTTAGGTTAGAATTTGTTCTGAATAGGTTTGTTCTTGGCTCATTACAGATAGGATCTAGGTACTAAGTCCTTCTAAAAGTCCCTGAGTTATTACTTCACAATGTAGGATTCTAGACGATCACATCTTCTGGCCAAATCTAGGTTTTAGTATTAGATTTAAATGCAAAATTAATAGGATAGATAAGACTTGTTTAGATACAGAATAGATATAAGGTTTCTGAAATAAAGCTAGGTAAGATAGGTTATTTTTAGGGTTAGTTAGGTAGAATTAGATTTTGATTGGTTCTGTAGTCTTGGATTGGTAGGTATCGTTACAATTTGGTGCCGTGACCAGGATCAGGTCAGTGGGTCATTTTCATTACAATTTTTTGGCCAAGACCTGGATTTAATAACGTTTGATATTTTGTAGATAATGTAGGTTTGTTTTTACATATATCCTGGGCACGTTACAATTTGGTTTGCGTGACCAGGATAAATGAATTTGGTTTGTTTTTTTTTGGCAAATTTATTTGACGAATAATATTCTTTTCACTTTCTATTTTTTGAATAGGAAATACAATTAAAAAATACATAAGGTTTAGGTCAGCTGAAGAAATTTTATGGTTTTTGTTAGTCCTAGTATGGTATGGATTGGGAGGATATTATTGTATGTTTGTTGTGTATGTATGTTAATCAATTTATGTTGGCTTTGCCACAATTTGTTGCTTTGTGAAAATGGAAAGATGGACTTAGTTTTGTCTATTTGTAATGAGCAGACTTTCTAGTATGATTTCTCAATTTGCGAGTGGTTTGACTTTTCTCTATTATTTATGTCGCGGCATTTGTGGTTTTCAACTTTTGAAAAGTGTGGAACCAATGAGTTTTTATGTCATTGGTGGGAACAATTTATTTCGTAGGCATGTAGCAAAGGCGCGTCGCGCATGTGCGAGAAAATCATGCTAGGCGTCCATTATAGGTAGGTTGATAAAAATACAAAGAATACACAAATAAAAGGGTTTATTTTTCACAATGGAATAAGCTTTGTACCCACCTGTTATAGCACTGCTTAAAAATAATTATGAGTTCACTCAATTTTCTAGTTTCACTTTATCGATACTTTCCTAGGCAGATTTTATGATAAGAGTCTAGGTATTAATAGAAAATCAGTCACTTTATCATATGTAGGTAGAGTAGAGCTTGGTGTGTTGGTATGCTATGTTTGTTTGAGGATTTCGTGGCTTGGAAGTTCTAGCTGAAATATTTTTCTCGCCGAGGAGTTCTTGAAAGAGAAATGCTAGTTTTTGGTTTTCTGTAGCATTTGCAGGCGTCTCCTCAATTCTAGGTCTTCCTTGGTTTATTTTCGATAGGATAAAACAATGACTGATTCAGTTCTTGCGGTAGCAGAATTGCTTGATGTCCATTGTTGAGTCAAATGTTTTCTTAGTGCTGGAAAGTGGTGATTGGTTTATGAACCAATTTGTAGTTATTGTGTCTTGACAGTTTTTGAGGGTTTAGGTTTCCAGTGAAGCATTCGAGGAAATATTAGAATTTTCCTTGTTGTTTACAAAGAAAAATTATTGCGTTGTTGAATATTTTCAACATGCCGAAGCTAGCAAAGAGAATGTATTTCACTACGTTTAGAAGTTAGGTCTTTTCTTTGTCAGAATTAGTTTCGTTATTCCCGTTGAGGCGCTGAAGTCACGCTTTGTTTTATGACATGAAACGTTTTCATTGGTCAATGATAGGACATCTTATTAAATTTACATAGATAGTAGCGCCATAGTGGAAATGCTGGAACTAAGTGAAAATTTCACCGTTGCAACTGAATTACAATCATAGATTACTAATTTGTAAGGAAACGAAATCATAGACAAAGAAAATTTTTAGAGTCATAGTTTAATAGAGAATAGTTTGTGTAAATCTAGGGGAAAAAGGTTTTAATCTAGGGTTCGGATACAGCAGGGTTCTAGGAAAAATTGTAGTGAATATAGGGAAAAGCAAAATTATTGTAGGAATTTGAACAAATTGGAGTATAAATTAGCTGTTAGAAAATTAGGTCAACTTTTTGAAAGGTTGCGAGCAGATTAGAAGTTTATGTTGTGTTGAAAGAGTATTAGAAGTATAGGAAAAGGGGGGGTGTATGTTGTATTTTTGTTGCCTGAATTTTTATTGTCGAATAGTAATAATAGGGGTTGAGGAGTTTGTGCAAATAATTTGTTGTTATAATGTGACTAGAGCTGAAAGAATGAGGGGGTGAGTGTAGGCAAATAGGTTATTGAAGTTGCAAATATGGGGGGGTGAGATTGAAATAAGGGTCAGTAGTTGTAAATATGGGGGGGTGAAAATGAAATAAGGATGAATAAAGTTTTGGTTGTAGATGAATTAATAGTTTGTTTGAGTTGAAAATAGAGTAGTTATTCACAAATAAAGTGATGTTACTTTAGGAAACGTAAGTATTTAGATTTTTGGTAGATATTTAGATGGGGATTAGACAAAATTTTAGTCATACGGGCTTAAGGAATTATGAATTAATGAAGGTGAATTGGCTTTTAAAAGCATAAGGTACTGGAAAAGGTTTCTATTTCTTATGCTTATAGAGGAAAGGTAGAGGAAAAATTGAAAGAGATGGAAGAACAAGGAATTATTACTAGAACAGCTACTCCTTACTGTAGTCCATTGACTTTTACTCTAAAATCAGATGGATCTTTGAGAGTTTTATTGGATGCGAGAGAGATTAATAAGTTTATGATAGCAGAAACTGAAAAACCGCCATTGCAGTTAGATGTAATGAATTCGTTTCATGGTGCAAAATTTATAAGTGTTATTGATCTAAATAACGCATATTTCCAGATACCGATATCTGAGGATAGTAAGAAGTATACAGGATTTTCATTTAATGGGAAATCATATGTTTACAATGTCTTGCCACAAGGGTTAAAGACGTCAGTAGGTAGCTTTAGCAGAGCAATGGATGTGATTTTAGGAAATGAGGTTAGAGACTTTTGTGTGAATTACCTGGATGATTTGGCAATTATCACCACAAGCACGTTAGAACAGCATTTGGAGCATGTAGACATTGTAATGGGAAAGCTGAAGAAAGCTGGGTTAACTTGCAATTTAAAGAAATGCGAATTTCTTTGTAAGGAAGTGAAGATGCTAGGATTTATAATATCTACGGAAGGATTGAGTACGGACCCAGAAAAGGTAAAATCTATACAAGATTTTCCAATACCAAAGAAAATTAAGCAAGTACGAGCTTTTCTGGGATTATGCAATTTCTATAGACGGTTTATACCTGACTATAGTCAGTATGCACAACCGTTATGTGATTTGTTGAAGAAAGAAGTAGGTTGGAAATGGGGAGATGAAGAACAAAAAGCATTTGAGAAAATTAAATCACTATTCGTAGACACAGTTCAGTTGCAACATCCCGATATTAAGAAACCCTATTATTTACAAACAGATAGTTCAGGCATAGGTTTGGCAGGAGTATTGTACCAGGTCAATGATAAAGGAGAGAAAAATATATTAGGATTTCATAGTAAAGCCTTAAAGGGGGCGCAGTTGAATTGGACGGTAACTGAACAAGAATTTTATTCAATTATTTCTTGTTTAGAGAAATTTGAGACTTATTTGAGAGGTTCTAAGGTGATAATACAAACAGATCATAAAGCTTTGATTTTTGTGAAGAATTGGAAATTGTATAATGCAAGAGTAACTCGTTGGATTAACTATTTAGAACATTTTCAATATGAGATACAACATATTAAAGGCAAAGAAAATATAGGAGCAGATATTTTATCAAGGTATCCGCCAGAAGGGAAAGTCTTACAGGAGGAAAAGGAAAGTTTGCCGGAAATTTTGTATACAGAGGTTAAAGCGAATAAAGGTTTAATTGCGAAATTGAAAGACTTGTCAAAATTACAAAAGGAAGATCCAGAGATCAAAGAAATAAGAGATAGGATAGAGAACGAAATTTTACAAACAGATAAAATAGGTAGAATAGCAGAGAAATGTTTTATAGAAAATGATATTTTATATTTCACATCAAAAGATGGAAAACGCATAATCTATTTACCAGAAGTTTTGAAAGAGGAAATAATCAATCAGACTCATATAGAAATGGGACATCAAGGCACTTATGAAGTGATTAAATATATTAAGGACAGGTTTTTTTGGAGAGGTATCACAGGACGAGTTAAGAAAATAATTAAAACTTGTCATGATTGTCAAATTACAAAGTCTAATACAACAAAGTTTGTAGGACCTTGTCGTTCAATAATTACGGAGCAAATAGGAGATTTGGTTATGGTAGATTTGTATGGACCTTTGCCAACGGGAATGTATGGAATGAATTATATATTAGTGATCCAAGATACATTTAGTAAATTTGTAAAGTTTTATGCACTTCGTAAGGCTACAGCTAGTTCTGTTATGAGTCAAGTGAGGAAGTTTTTTAACATTATAAAACCGAAAGCAATTCTGTCAGATAATGGATCGCAGTTTGCTAGTAAGTTATGGAAGGAAAGTATGAAACAGGAAGGAGTAAAAGTTTATTACACCTCAGTAAGAAATCCTCGACCTAATACAACTGAAAGGGTAAACAAGGAGTTAGGGCGATTGTTTCGTACGTATTGTAGATCAAATCACAAGGGTTGGGTTACTGTTTTACCTAAGTTGGAATTGTTGTACAACAACACTTTTCATGAAAGTACCGGATTCACACCTTGTGAAATAATGTATGGAGAGTCAACTTGTTTATCTTTTGATGGAGTTATATGCAAGGAAAATGAAGGATTGGATGTAGAGGAAATCAGGGAGAAGGCGAAAGAGAATTTACAAAGAGCAGGAGAAAAGCGTCGGTTAAAGTTTAATAGAACTTATCGTCTAATACATTATCAGATTGGAGATTTAGTAAAGATTAGGAAACTGAATAAGTCAGAAGCTAGTAAAAAGTTAACGAAAAAATTTGCAGCATTATATGAAGGACCATATGTTATAGCAAGAATTCCTTATGAAAATGTTTATATTCTTGTAGACCCCAATACAAATAAAATAAGGGGAAAATTTAACACTATACATCTTACAAAGTATTATTCAGCTAATTGAATTTAAAACCAGCTATCTGTGGTTGGGGCTGATTTGGAGACTATTAGGAAATTTATTTTTGTTTAAACAATGGGGTTGTTTTTCGTTTCATTTAATTCTTTATTTTTACTTTATCTAGGGGATTGTTTTTTTTTTTCATTTTATTAAATTGAGTAATTAAAAATTATTTTTTTTTGCTAATTCTTAATGTCAATTTTTGTTTTATTTCAAATGTTAATCTGCATTTTTTTTGTTGTATTAAGATACTGCAAAAGTATTCATATAGTATCTAAATATCTGATTTATCTATCTATGAACATAATGATGTTTGATAGAATTTTGTTGAAATATTAATATTTAGTATCCTTGTTATCTATTCAAGTATTATTAAAGGTCTTACAACATTATTATTTGAATTTATTTTAAACAAGATAGTATAATTGGAGGAAGATTTGCTTTTGTCTTTTTGAAGTAGGGAAAACAATAAAATAATATTTACTAGCAAAATTATAATTATTAGTTTTAAAAAAGGGACGATAATTTTGATTTGATTCTAGTTCAATTGATATACGATTGTGTTCAACGAAACAAAATTTAAGTCTGTGGTCATTATGGCTAGTTCCCTATTGCCTTTTTGAAAAGGGAACTTTAAAAAGTTTTGTGGGAGAACATTTTTGACGTTTTCTTTTGGTTATGTTTACATGGAAAATGGTTGAGATTCTTTTACCGAAAGAGTAAAATTATACTTTTAATGTTTAAATTAATAAAAATTTCATGGCTGTGAGCTGATGCATTGTTAAAGTTTAATGAATCAGCGGATGAGGAAGGAAGAATAATATCAGTTTTGTTTTTGTACTTTGTGGAGAAATGAAAGGAAAGTTTGAAGTGAGTTTTAAGTGTTTTCTTTCATATTTAACTGGGCTTTAGCGATGTACCAGATTTTATAGTCATGGGATAAGTTTATTTACGCTTTGTCCTGAGGAATCTATACACACAACGAGTTTCCTTAATGAATTGGTGTTAGGATAGTTGGAAAAAAGAGACGAAGAATACAGTTTGAACTGGTAATTAAGGGAATCTCATACTCTACCGGCAGCAAAGATCTCTTCTGGGCGTCCACTCCACACACTCCAAACAAGTAATAATTGCAGAAGGTGTTGGAAAGTTTCAGATAGGGTATATATTATTCAAACGATGGTTATCGGTTTAGCTTTGATGAAGGTTTGGGTTGTGGTAGAATGTATTATGGAGTTCTATAAGATTGAAAAAATAGAATCAGATAGATTGACATAGTACATAATTCTTCTAATTGACTAGCCTCACAACCTAGTTTCTGCGCATGATCCAGATGTTCTAGCGAAAGCTGATCACTGATCTTGAATCCTATGTTATTAATTTGGGACTTTTCTCATTGATGGGATTGTTTCTTTTTTGGTCTTAAAGACTCATCACACAAAAAAAAAAATACTTTTGGGCGAAGCATTAATAAACTCTTATCATTTATATTTGTGAATGTTTTTGAAAATTATCTTACGGTGAAGGGTGTCAATCATCTACAGCCAATTTTGGGGGTGACTGTAACAAGAAGCTTTCATGCTAGCTGCTTGTTCAGGTTCACAAATATAATTACAGTTAGTTTAAATACTTAAATTTAATAATAGAAATTAATTTTATAAAGAATTAACTTTAAATAATTAAAATAAGAGGGAAAGTCGAATGAACAGAGTTGTATATCAAAGGGCTCATGTAGTTCAAAGAGTTTACTTTGTTCCCAATTTAACTTTGCGGACTTCAACAATTTTATTTCCATAGTTATAGGGTTCATTTTTGTTTAACTAAGGTGTATGGGTAAAAGTTTAAATTTGCTTGGGATTTGAAGACATAAAATCTTCCTGCAATTTTGGTTTAGGAAAAAAACATCAATTCAATTTTCAAAATTAAAATTCAAAATTTCGAATAGACGCCGTCGGTGACGTAGTTGATTTTATTGATTTTTTGGTTGGAAATGGGATTCTTAGCAAAATTTTCTTTGAGCTCACACGTCGTCATGCTGTCGGATTGAAAATTGAATTTATTTTCCTCTGATTTTTGAGAATTAAAAAGATTTTGGATTGCTCTTTAAGTAAGTGAAGAGTAGTTTAGAATTTTTCGTTGATTTAATTATTAAATTCATTCAAGGAAGTTTATAATTAGTTTGTGAGCTTGGAGGAACCTGGTACACGATGAAAAGTATCGTGGGTTATGGGCATTTTTGCACCTTGCGGTGTTAAACGGGAAAATGTCGATAGCTTCCATTGCTAGTCTGGCTTTGTGGCGCGCCGACAATCGTTTTTTACCAACATAACGATTTCAGCCACGTAGGTTTCGTAAGCTAAGCGCATTGTTACGAGGTAGCCGCCGTCGAAGTGGGGGCGTTCTTTAGGGAGCCTTTGTACCTTGTGTTTGGCGTGCGAAATCTAGTCCCCCTAAAATATGACACTTGCTTTATTAGGGCCCGTTCATATCACAACTTGTGGCTTCGGCCGTGATATGAGCATTACACATGGAATAGGGCTAGGCACACTTAGAGGGCTCCACCCTCGAATCTTTTATTTAGCTTAGGGTCGAAAATTTCCATTGCACCTCGGAAATTTTACATTACACACTTCACGTTTAAATGTAAATATGAGACCTTTCTCAAGCTTTGTGGAATTCCTATACTTCTGGGATTTCCGAACACTAGGGAATTTTGCTTTAGAATAGGAATATTTTAGACATTGGTTAGATTGTAAAATTCGCGTTTTTTTGTAGAAATAGGCTAGGATAGGATAGGTAACTTGATTTTCAATAATAATGGGGTTGAAATTGAGATAGTTTAAATAGGAAGTTCATATTTTCTTATTTTGTAAATTTTAGAAGAGAAATATTGTTTTTATCTAAGATCTTTTATTTACTAGATAGTCAATCTAGTATGAATAGTGTTCAAGAGAATTTAGGATGCATAATTTGCCATCAGAATTGTTGAATATTATTTTCTCAAGATAGTAGAGTTGGTAGGGCTTGTTTAGGGAAAGAAATTGTATTTATATATTTTAAATTCTTAGTTTATTGATAATTTATTTCCTTTTAATATTCTAATTGTCTAAAGACTTTATCTAACTGACTGACTATGAAATCAAAGATGTTGTCCTCTTTATTTTGTTAAATATTTATTTATATTTTCCAATGACTAAATAAAATTATAAATAAGACGTTGGATTTACTGTAGAGTTTCTGGCCACATCTTCTCTACAGTTAGGACCCTTTGTGATGTGGTGGTAGAATCATAGGCAAGCCATACCCCATCCAAAAGAAGTATTAAAGAAGGATTTGATTTGTGCATAGTTTTTACATAATATGTTCAAATTTAAGTGGAATCAATAAAAATAAAACATGAAAATCCTCTTGAAAAAGATAACTTGAGGTTCTGATGATTTTAGCCTGTCTTTGGGTGAGCAAAAAGCAGCCCGTAGTTAACCTCCATACTTAGATGATTGGAGGCGCTACAATTCAAAGGATATGCTAAAAAGAGATCAGCAATTCTGAATATATGTCTATAAAATGTAGTCATTCAGATCATACAGATTTATTTTCCTTCTTCAATAAATCTTCACCTGGCTACGTGGTCGGGGTTCCCCTTATAATAATCAAAAAATCATTTTTGCTAGTCATATTAAGCGTTTAATATTTATCTAGAATTTTATAGGAGTCTATATAAATTTAGGTTAGAATTTGTTCTGAATAGGTTTGTTCTTGGCTCATTACAGATAGGATCTAGGTACTAAGTCCTTCTAAAAGTCCCTGAGTTATTACTTCACAATGTAGGATTCTAGACGATCACATCTTCTGGCCAAATCTAGGTTTTAGTATTAGATTTAAATGCAAAATTAATAGGATAGATAAGACTTGTTTAGATACAGAATAGATATAAGGTTTCTGAAATAAAGCTAGGTAAGATAGGTTATTTTTAGGGTTAGTTAGGTAGAATTAGATTTTGATTGGTTCTGTAGTCTTGGATTGGTAGGTATCGTTACAATG
This sequence comes from Agonopterix subpropinquella, assembly GCA_922987775.1. Taxonomy (NCBI): domain Eukaryota; kingdom Metazoa; phylum Arthropoda; class Insecta; order Lepidoptera; family Depressariidae; genus Agonopterix; species Agonopterix subpropinquella. The sequence continues at coordinate 14,350,900 of OV277703.1, read as the reverse complement.
TATGGGTCTCTTAGCAAATCAAGAATTATTTGGCCAGATATCAAGCGCTCTGAAAGTGCTATATTATGAAATAGAGCTTGAGAGCTTCCCAATGATCCAAACATGAAATTATAGTATTTTAGCGTACTATCCTTAGATGTGGATAGTATATAGTACCAAGGGTGAAATTATAGTATAAATACTATAATTATAGTACAAAATCCAACCCTGGTTGGAAGTGCAACCGACGATATATTACGTGTCAGCGACTTATAAAAATAGAACTGAATTTAACCGCATATCAGTTGTACAGTCAGCCTCAAAAACTTTTGTTACTAACTAGCTATCCAGTTTGATGGTTTAACTAATTAAACCACCTATTTTAATTTAACCACTTCTGTTACGCCATGTATACAGGGTGAAATCGGAGTTAATCAACAAAGTTTTAGGGATTGATCTACTAATCTTGAAGTACAGCACCATGAATGATGCATGCATGAAGCATGATGGTTAAAAATATATGTTTGAGGTTAGTAAAAAAAATTGTATGTACTGACCCACACTTTGAAAAAAGATATTCCAAAATTTCGTAGGACCGTACGGTAATTATCAACAGGAAACGTAGTAGTAGAACCTATTCACATTACCATGTGAATGTTTTGAATTTCACCCTGTATATGTATACACCCCTTTGTTGGAATTAGAGAGTTTGTGTTTGAGAAAAGCCGGAATCCATGGCGATCGATGCCTCCTCGCTAAATCTCCTACTAGTTCCGGAAATGTACCAGAGAAATAAATGTCGAAGCGAAGAAATGGATACGGATTTTAGGACGTAATGCGTGCCCGACACGCACTTGTCCGGATTTCTTATTTATTGTTCACGTACACCCATTCATGGCCTATTCACACAAGCGAAACTGATTCGAGTATAGTGTAAATCGTTGTTTTGGTGGACTTATTACTAATAATAATAATGCTATTGGTAGACTCCTGTTGCGATATATTTTTACTTTTCTTCAATCTTTATTAGATCCTAAGTTTATTGACTTGTGAACTGACTTATTAGCATGTTAGCCATTACGATAGAAGAGAACGACTTTGCCTCAATATATGGTCATATGGTCGATATGACATATCGGTTGATACATGTCGTTAAGAAAAAATCATAAGCACATAACCATAAGCCACTATACAATACTACTGGTTGTTTGAGGGTATTAAATTACAGAGGAAAATTATGGGCTTTGTTTATAATATTGTTTAAATCATCTCGTCAATCAATCTAATAAGGTTAGGTCTTATCTCTCGTCTCTGCTTGAGTGGAAAACTAGAATCGCACCCGAACAAAAATTGTGTTGGTTTTTAGCAACGTTAAAGGAATTTTGGTTATAATTTTATACAGGTGTATTGCGTATGAATTTTTCTATTCAATTCGTTGCGGATTCTAGACAGTTCAGACCAATGTTCACGTATCTATGAAACTATTCGCACAAAAGAAACATCAATAACAGAACCGATTCGATACAATCCTAGTAGTGTGAATAAAAACACAAAGTACAACCTCTCTATTGGTATTTTAGGCCTTTCTACGTAAAAACCTTTGACGGAAATCGTATGTCTACGGTATAAAGACGATAAAGGGTTGATGCAGGAGACTTTGTGCGTATAACGGAGTTTAGAGCGGAAAAGTTTGAGTGGAGCCGGGATCCATCGACGATCGATGTCTGCTCGCTGAAGCTCCTACAGATTACGGGCACATTTACATGTGAAACGTTTCAGTGAACGCTTGCACTCGACTTGTACTCTTATCCGACAGTATCCTTATTCTACTAAATTCGACTTATGTAAAACGAATTGTAGATACTCAAAAGATTTGGTTTGTGAGATGTTTTGATTTTGTTCTATAAGGTTTTAGAGATTTACCTACCTTATTTCTGAATTTTAGTTTGCTTGTTACCAGTTGTTAATAATTAAATTGTAAGTATGTCATCTCCAAACTTATTCTCAAAAATATGTAGGTATCATGTCCAAATTCAATTCAATTCATTCAATTGATAGATTATGTCTATACAACGTGTTAATGAATTAACGCAAAACTAGAAAGTAGTTTGTTTAGAATCGAGAGCAGAATCGAATTATCATGGTTTCAACATAGGTAATTTTTTTCAAAATATCAAATATTTTTAATTGCAAAATTTAAAATTTACTGAACCCGATGACAACCTACCCTACTGGCACACTCACCCTACTTACTACCAAAACAAGGTTATAAAAATGTATCCATGAGTACGTTAGCGCTTTCTTTCAGTGCTGAAAAGATAACAAATCATTTATGCCGCAAAACTTAAAATGCGAATAACTTTAAATTTTAACTATCAAAATAATGAAATTATTGTTGCAATCTAATTATTTTGTTATAAATCAGTTGAGGTGTATGAGGTTTTGCGCTAATTCATTAACACGTTGTATAATTGAATTTGAGTATATTTGTATGTTATTATTTTATTTATAAACAAACCATGAGGTTATTATGAATTGCTTCCACGATAATGCGTTTTGGCAGCGCTGCAAAGTTGTGTGAAGACGTCCTTTTTTGCGGTTTTTCATATAAAATTTTGTTAATATGCTGACGGTTTTTAAAGGGAGATCAGACCACATTATTTCGTTCATTCATGTCGATGATGATGCTTAAAGGGGTTCACACACGGCAGCTATAATGTAAAGATGTATATTATAGCACGATACATCCCATTACATCTTTCCATAGAAATAAAATATACATTATAGCTGTCGTGTGTGGTCTCCTGACGATTTCTATGGAAAGATGTAATGGGATGTATCGTGCTATAATATACATCTTTACATTATAGCTGCCGAGTGAGATCCCCTTTATGGCCGTGTTTGACCACAGCGACAGATTATGGCTGTTGACTTTGAGAGCTTCGTTGATGTTCTCTCAGGTTGCTGGCTGGGGTTCATACAGTTTTATTAATTACGAGCTTTTACCCGCGACTTCGTCCGCATAAATTATATACCCGATTTTAAGTCAGATGATAAGCTATCAAACAAAAAAAGTTTCATCAAAATCGGTTCAGTAGTTTTTGCGTGATACTCGAACAAACAAACACCCAAACAAACAAACAAACAAACGAACAAACAAACAAACAAACAAACAGACAGACAAAAAGTCCAAAAATTTGTGATTTGGAATCAGGGAAGCCTAAAAACCATATCGTAATCTTTTTTTTGTTAATATCTTCAATGTACAGACACACTTCTGTTACAGTTTTATAATAGTTTAGATTATTCAGGGCACAACTTCATCCAATTACAGTTTATAAGGAGATGATCAGGCTATCAAATTGATCAACTTTCGCTATTGAACAAAAGCCGAAACCGCGAAAAAAAAATCATTCAATCATCATTTTAATTTTTCTCGACGTTGGTTCCATAGCGATACCTAGTTGCTCAGTTTGATGGATTAAATATTACTACGCAGTTTTGTTACACCTTGTATAACTGAACCAATTCTAATTATCTTAAGTTTAATTAAAAGCCAGTAATAAAATGAAATAAAAATGTTGAGAAACTTATTAAGAGATCGTTCGTCACTTGGCTTCACACGTACTTAAAGGCATTCGGTTCTCAATTTCAGATTGAGTTAAGTTAAATGGAATTATAATGGCATGGAAAAGGAATCCATTAATGCACTCAGCGAAAGACAGTAATTTTAATTGGACTTAAATAAAATTTACGGGATATTTTGGCGTAAGTAAAGCTAATTAAGTGAAGAATGTAGAATTAATAATATGATAGAGCCGGCTGAATGTAAAATAAATACAATCCGTATAAAAACATCAATTTCGTACATTCTACGCAGGATTCATCTCTGAATTTCATCGAATTCCTTTCAGTCATTAGATGTGAAGACGCAACAGTCTGACAAACCTGACAAACACACTTTGGGATTAATAATTATCAGTTTGGTAGTTCTAAATGCTTATTATTGCGAACACAACATTTCTGTTCATAGCTGTAATATCAGATAAGCATGAGCATCGGTATCAAATTGACATTGTTTTTTTAGTTCTTGGTGATTCTGCTTTCTTATCATTCAATTTCAGACAATGGATAATATGACCGGAGAAATACAATATTACTTAAATTGACTTGCATAGCATAAAATATGCAAAAGATTAAGAAAATTGAACTAGAATTGGCCAGAACAGACATAAATATACGTTACCGATTTTGAATTCGACATAATCCGAGAGTTTACACAATTAGGCCTACAGTAGAGAACTGTAGCTGGTGTAAGAACCCGGCTACTTCCCTTAAAATCTTTAAATAGTCCTCATGCTACTTCTACTGGCTCTCTACGAGCGACACTTTGCGGTCGCCGTGTGTCGCGGAAAGGGACCCACCGCTAACAGCAAAGTGTCGCTCGTCTGTAAGAGCCCTTATTAGGTAGATCTCATCTCAAATTAAACAAACCTTATCTCGTTAAATATTATTTGCCTATAAAGATTGAATAGCTGGTTTTAGACATTCATTAAGATGTTTGATGAAAGCCTATAATCTAGAACGAGTACAGGGTGTTACAAAAATACAAATAAAAATTTAAGAGGGTGGTTAACCAGTTTGATGGTCTTAAGACCATCAAACTGAACAACTTTCACCATGGGACCAATATTGAAATCTCGAAAAAAAAATATCATCATCATAATCATACCAGCCGTTAGACGTCCACTGGTGGACATTGGCCTCCCCCAAAATGAGGAGATTTGCCATAATCGCCATGATACGATGCGTTTGCGATGTTCCATACTAAATTACAGATCTACTCGAGCTAAATGTATGGGACAAAAGATTTTTTTTTCGCGATTTCGATGTTGGTCCCATAGTGAAAGTTGTTCAGTTTGATGGTCTAATCTAAACCACCCCTTAAAAGTTTCAATTTTTATTTTTACTTCTGTAACATCCTGTATATACCTACACTCTCACATCTACTCTAGCATTTGTCAGTATTAATACGCCACTCGCTCCAGAACATATACCCGCATTTGTGAACCCATTTGAAACATACTATCTACACAAAATGTACGCTAGATTTAACATTGGGAATGATTTCTGGAGATCCGGCTGTTTTTCAACGTATGGAGTATAGAATGGGCTCATATTTTAGCCGCCGCTACTCCATTAGTGACGTCGGAACCCCAACCAATATGGCGGGGCGAATCTGCAGTGACAGGGGCATTCACCCCGCTTGCAACCAACCCCTCGTTTTTGTTATAAAATCAATATATTTGGAGCAGGATTTCCTACTAGTAACAATATACAGAACTGTGTAGAATCTGTAGGTAGTTTCCGATGGTTATAAAATATTAGTCCTCCTTAATAAATTCTGACGGTTTTTTAAGGCGATGATCAGACCATCAAACTGAATAACTTTCTATAGAGAATGTTGATCAGTCCGACCAACATAAAAATCGCGTAAAAAACGGTTCTACACAAAACTGCAATCCTATTATCATACTCTACCCCATACTCTACCCCAAATGTAACGAGCAGATTTTTTTCGCGATTTCGATGTTAGTCCTATATAGGGTGTAACAAAACACCCTAGTAATACTTAAGGGGGTGCTTCAGACCAGCAAACTGAACAACTTTCACTATGGAGCCAACATCGAAATCGCGAAAAAAAAATCCGCTCTTTCATACAAAACTGCAGTACCGTCTCGACTCAAATGTATGGGACGGCAGATTTTTTTTATTTTTTCTCGACTTTGGCTCCATAGTGAAAGTTGTTCAGATTGATGGTCTGAAGCACCCCCTTAAGTATTACTAGGGTGTTTTGTTACACCCTGTAGCGAAAGTTATTCAGTAAGACGATCTGATCATCCTTTTAAAAAACTGTCAGCACATTATGTTGGACCCTGTGACAAAAATTAAGATAGGTATGATTTGCTTGTTTGGTCATTTCACAGTAAGTATCTAAAACCTAAGAGTATGATAGGAACTATGCAGTCATGTAGAGAAGATAATAAATGACAGCACAAGTACAAAAGATATCATATATAGTTATATCTAAACTATTATAAAACTGTAACAGAAGTGTGTCTGTACATTGAAGATATTTACAAAAAAAAATTACGACATGGTACCATGGTGACATTTTTACCTGTCCCTGATTCCAAATCACCAATTTTTGGATTTTTTTTCTGTCTGTTTGTTTGTTTGTTTGTTTGTTTGTTTGTTTGTTCGTTTGTTTGTTTGTTTGGGTGTTTGTTTGTTCGAGTATCACGCAAAAACTACTGAACCGATTTTGATGAAACTTTTTTTGGTTGATAGCTTATAATCTGATTTAAAATCTGGTATATAATTTATGCGGACGAAGTCGCGGGTAAAAGCTTAGGGTATAAAATTAAATGGGACACTTACTTAAAGTTAAAGGGGTGCTTCAGACCATCAAATTGAACAACTTTCTCTATGGGACCAATATAGAAATCTCGAAAAAGAATCTGCTGTCCCATACATTTCAGTCGAGTTATGTTTGCAGTTTTTTATGAGACAGCGGGTTTTTTTATCGCGTTTTCAGTGTTGGTTCTATACTTTAGTATAGAATTTTTAAGTTGTTCAGTTCGATGGTCTGAAGCACCCCTTTAAGTAAGTGTCCTATTTAATTTTACACCCTGTATACCTAGTGCCAATTTGAATCGAAGTGTCGATAGAGGATAGAGAGCTCTCTCGTAGGATGTAAGTACTTCGTTACCTAACTCACAGAATAAGTAATAGTACTAGCGTATACTTAGTTAGTTCTTAACCGGCGGGCATGTATGACAAGATGTATGGGTGTGAATGAAGAGAAAGATGTATGCAAGGATCGTATAGTACTTGGCTCGCTCTAGTCTATGTCTACTTCTAAAAAGAGACGTTATACAGGTCCTTCTTAATATGCGACACTGTTTAAGGCAGGCATGTCAAACTCAAAGTCACTGGTGGGCCAAATGCATAACGATATTAGAATCAGTGGGCCGCAAAGAACATAAAGAAATAAAACTCATTGCATCTATCGTAGAACTGGACGGTACCTACTTATATTACAAGGCCAACATTTTCAGGGATTTGTAAAAACGCTACATATAAATTATAAAAAAGTGAGAAATCTCGAAATTTTTCACATCATGACTCAATGCAGTGCTGGTACCGACATAATATGAGTACCTACGTCAAGTCTGCACGCTTGCGGGCCGCATCGGGAACCCATTCTTAAAATTGAATAGGGCCGCAAGAAAACGCTCTGCGGGCCGCATGTTTGACATGCCTGGTTTAAGGGGATAATCAGACCATCAAACTGAACAACTTTCTTTATGAGACCAACATCGAAATAGCAAAAATAAATCAGCTGTCCCACACACATTTGGCTCGAGTGCCATAGAGAAAATTGTTCAGTTTGATGGTCTGTCATCCCTTTAAAAAAGTGTCAGCATATTAAGAAGGACCCTATAGATAGAGAGATATTAGAATACTATACTTACATATAATTAGGATATGAGTTCTAATCCAAAACACAATACAAACTCTTTATTTTTTTGTACACAGAAAACATAAAATATCAATATCACAGGACACATCACAATCAAACAATATAAATAACCTAAAGTCTGCTAACATGATAAAAGATTTAAAATAAATTTTAGTCCACCTCGACATGCCAATGATGGACTTGGTTAACCGGTAAATCACGGTCCCATCAGTTTACCTAGCAGGCTTCCAGCGAGCTCAAATTTATTGCTGAAATGTGAATTGACCGTATAAACCGATATAAGCCTTGAATTTTCAATATTTAGTCGTATTTCAGTTTCATTTGATTAAAATGTGGGTGCTATATATTTTTTTACCTCACTTTATACAATACATAGTGCAATTTTAGTGTTACTTATCATATAAAATGTATATCTAACTACCACTATAAAATAAATAATCGCCTTTTTAATTGACATTTGCATTATGTTATATTTCATTCATAGCCTGAATCCACGCACTGCTGCTGGATATAGGCCTCCATTTGTTTATGCCACCCTTCACAGTCCTGAGCATCTCGCATCCACGTGGCTTCCGCGACTCTCTTTATATCGTCAACCTGTCGTCAAATCATCAGCGCCAGACGACCCACACTTTGCTTATCTATCTTCGGCAACCACTCTGACAATACTCTGCTCCATCTGCCTGCAACTTGCCTTGCCATGCCATGTGTCCTGTCCATTTCCATTTGAGCTCAATGACTCTCTTACCGGGATCTTGGAGCTTTAGTACGGCGTAATGTTATATTATTCATCCATTATTTAGACCTAAAATTACAATGCTTTATACTAAGGCGGCGGGAACCCGTGGATAAGGTCAGCGCAGGACCGGCCGTTATGGCGATCCTTGGGGGAGGCCTATATCCAGCAGTGGACGTCCATTGGCTGAGATGATGATGATGATGATGACTACTATGTTCAGCAGTGGACGAAGATAGGCTGATAATTATGGTGACGATTACTTACTGATTGAGTCAGCGTAAGCGCGGTCAGGGCCCTATTTTGAGTAACTTTGTAACCATTTTATACATTAACTATGGCACGTTTTAAGCAGAAAACAAAACTGAAGAATCTACAGGATATGAGAAGTGATGTGGTTTTTCTCGAAATCTATTTTAATTAATAAAAAAAACTAAAAAGTTAAAAAATAATATTGCAGCCGATGACTTTTTCGTTCGCATCATAAGAACATTAATTTGTTTTATCGAAGTCGCTGTCAAGCCGATTCGCGACGGGGCTTGCATTAGTTTTTTGGCTTGGCTTGACACCGACTTCTATAAAACAAATTAATGTTCTTATGATGCGAACGAAAAAGTCATCGGCTGCAATATTATTTTTTAACTTTTTAGTTTTTTTGAAGGCGGTTTTAATTTTTTGTTAAAATTTTGTTTATTTCACAATTTTCAGTGGTGAATTCATTAGTTTGATTTAACAGTAGTGCTTCAAATTAACAAACGCACTAGTCGGCACTACGATTTTCGAAGGGTCCCCTCGATTTCTCTGGGATCCATCATCAGATCCTGGTTTCCTTATCATGGGACCACCCTTGGGATATCTCCTTTCCAACAAAAAAAGAATCATCAAAATCGGTTCGTAAACGACGAAGTTATCCGCGAACACACATTAAAAAAAAAAAAAAAAAATATACGGTCGAACTGAGAACCTACTCCTTTTTTTGAAGTCGGTTAAAAACTGAAGAAAAACGACTCCAAAGTCACCTCTTTTTTTCCAATTGTAACCGTTTTACTCTTACATTGTTGATCAGAAGAATGTGAAAATTTACAATATTCTTCACAATACAATATAAAGTGATGTGGTTTTCTTATTTTTTGAAAATTCATAAAAAATCATACAGGTTTTCAAAGAAAACGGAAAATTCTGACCGCGCAATTGAAGCGGGATGGCTAATTGAAAAAGTTTGCTTGTAAGAAAGAGAGCCTTGCAGATGGGAGGAGTAGCCTTAATAAACGTGACAATTAACAATGACAATTCAGAGTACATTGCTGAGAATGCTAGGACGCAATGAAGCACTGCAAGTTTAGCGTCATTATAACCAGCAATGTAGTCTGAATTGTCATTGTCAATTGTCGCGTTTATTAATAAATAGGGCCCTGGAGGGCGAGAGCGGAGCGCCGAGCGGTACCATTGATATGAAATCCAGACCCTGCTAGTTCTAGCCTCTGTTTGACCGGGGCGGTACTTAGTAATTTTTAGGGTTCCGTACCCAAAGGGTGAAAACGGGACCCTATTACTAAGCCTACGTTATCCGTCCGTCCGTCCGTCTGTCTGTCCTACCTATTTAGGGCTGTAGCATTTAAACCGTAAGTAATAGCTAAATAGTTGAAATGTTTTTCAGATTATGCGTTATTACGGCGGATTTGTTAACAAATAATAAAAAGTCAAAAAGTTAAAAATTAAGGGGGGTTCTCAACAAGAAACTAGTTTTTATCAACGTTTTTTCTTCACGCCCCGTCTTAAAAATGGTAATACATACAAGCGTCAAACTTAGTGTGATTATAGAGCAAACTCTACAGAATAACAACAAATACTAAAAACCGGCCAAGTGTGAGTCGGTCTCGCGCTAAAGGTCCCGGAAGAAAAAAGGTTTTTTTCTAAGTTAATGTTGTGTTCTGTGGTGGTGTGGTACGGAACCCTCGGTGCGCAAGTAGCCCGACTCGCACTTGACCAGTTTTTATTTTCTAACCATGAATTTTATGAAGCATTATGATTCTCAGGTAGATTAAGAAATATGATTTCAAATAAGCAGTAAGATAAAAGAGAGAATACTAGCCGCCCTGAAGTATCATGAAATTAAATCGTATAGGTATAATTATAGGTACTTACATCATTTACTTTCGACGAAGTTAATTTATTTTTCGAACCTACTGAAACTGTTTATACAGAAGATAACTACCTCGAAATTCAAAAAGCACATTTCGGTTAGAAATATCAGTTTAAGAAACGTTTACACAAGCTCATAATAAAATAAGACTAATAGTGGGGCTAAATTAATCGTCGTTAATGAGTTTTTCTTTAGCTTGGGAAGCTGAGAAAATTTTAAATTTATACACGAGTACGAAAAGGTACCTTTAAAATTTCATGAAGCTCCGTGATTTACTTATAAACTTATAAATCTTATTAATACATAGACGAGACGGCCCGATAACTAAGTTGTTGATCACTAACCTGCCTGCTGATCCGGGGTTGTTGCGGGTTCGAATCTCGCAAAGGGAAAATATTTGTATGACGAATATTAATATTTTGTACTCTATTCATGTATGTTTGGGCTAATTTATACAGGTGTAAACTTAAATGCGTTACACTATTTAGAGTGCTTTCAGCCCATCCAACTGAGCTACTTTTACTACAATACCAATATTGAAATCGCGAAAATATTATCAGCTGTTTCATACATCGTGTCGAGTAGCTATTGACATTTACGGAACAGCTGATATGCTTTTCGCGATGTCGATGTTGACTATCAAAGTTGTTCAGTTTGATGATCTGAAGCACCCTGTTTGACACGTAACGCTTTTAATTTTTACACCGTGTATGACGGTTTTTTAAGGACATGATCAGACCATCGAAGCATCGAACTAACAACTTTCTCTATGGGAACAAAATGGTAATCACGAATAAAAAGTAGCAGTTTGATACAAAACTGCAATCCTACTTTACCCATAACGTATATGGAACGTCAGGGGGACATCAATTTTTTTTTTCCTGATTTGATGTTGTTCCCATCTATAGAGAAAGTTGTCAGTTTGATGGTGTGATCCTCTTAAAAAAACGTCAGCATATTAAGTTGCATGACCAATTGACCATGCACACTCTACCGAAAAGAGAACGACTCTTAATTTAAGTGAAAAGTGAACTGAGAACCCTGAACTGTAATTGAATATTGAAACTAAAAAAAATTTATTTGAATTTACGTGTGCTGGGTAATTACAAACTCATCTCCCAAACATCACTCTCCTGAAGTCACGTTTTTTACTCAAAGCAAAGCTCACCAAATTGGCACGTGTGATACGACCGTATTGAATATTACTGAATTTAGAATCTTTATTTTTCAAAATTTCTACCACGAACACCCGACTATAATACAATAGGTAGGTATTTTGTTTTTTTCAAATGTAGGTAAACATTTAGAAATAATTATTTTCCAAATATTGAATACCTTTTAAAAAGTAGCCTTGAAGATGAGACGAACCCAAAAACAACAATGCTTTCGTCCAATTGAGACTTCGGGGACTTTGGGGACTTCTAAGGTACACACAGGACATAGGACATGGACAGGACAGGACAGGACATAGAACAGGACATAGGACATTTTAAATCTGTCTTACAAACTAACTAGGTACGAATTGAAACTCCGTTTTTTCCTACACAATAAATAATCAACCGATTGAGATGGAATTTTGCATACACGTTTAGTTTGGATGACAATGGCCTAGATTCGGAGTGTACCACGACTAAACTAAACTAAATGTATTCCTGTCACTTTCTAAAATAAGATTAAGAAAAGAGACAGAAAACCAACAGCTGACTTTAGTGCTGTCAAAGTGACGTTAAATGCGCAACATAAGATGCCATCATAATGTACGCCATCTTATTTAAGTCGTTTTTGGGCGTTTAACGTCACTTTGACAGCACTAAAGTCAGCTGTTGGTTTTCTGTCTCTTTTCTTAATCTTATTTTAGAAAGTGACAGGAATACATTTAGTTTAGTTTAGTCGTGGTACACTCCGAATCGAGGCCAATGCTAGCTAAGTGACTTCATTCTAAATTCGGTATGGCGGAAGGTCCAAGATGGCGGACTAGTTATTTGATGTGTACTCCCATGACGACCCGGTTGGTGTAATGGTTACCACGCCGGACTGCCAAACCAGGGTCCTGGGTTCGAATCCCGGTTCGGTCATGGATGTTTATATGTTTGTGCCGTTGTTGTATGGTTTCCATAATAAAAAGCCTATAAATAGTGCTTTCTTGGGATCATTACAATGTATGTGCCTGTGAGCGTTATTTATTTATTTATGATACTTATTTTTTAACTACGGTCTACGGGATTCTTTTAAAAGATCCTTCAGTTGGCGTGTGGTGGGTCGTTAGCATGTATAATCGCCCTTGTAAAGCTATAAATAATCCTTCATTGCTCATTATTCAGGTCGTTTGTTAATATTAACTATGCTCACCCACTTGTAATCAAATTCACACTTGGCTTCATTTCGTAACCCATTTTGTCTTGACATCTGCCTCGAATCTAATTTTGGTAACGAACATTTTGTAAAATTATGAAATGTAACAATTCTATTGAAGTTAGGCTAAAACTGAAATCCATAAAACAAAACTAGACCACAGGATTCGGAATCATCGTCATCATCATCATTTCAGCCGATGGACGTCCACTGCTGGACATAGGCCTCCCCCAAGGATCGCCACAACGACCGGTCCTGCGCTAACCTCATCCAACGGGTTCCCGCCGCCTTCACTAGGATTCGGAATAAGGTTTCTAAAATATTTAAGTTATGATCACAAATATTATTTTCGAAGCTAACAACGGCACAATCTCTCAAGAATCAATAAAAAAAAATATTATCGTGAATACCACGACGAATACGAGAGCATTCCGTGAATAAATAAAATAGATTTGGCCTCTATAAGAATATCAAAGAAAACACGAAAGTGGCGTTCGGCGGTGGCTCAGGAAGTAGGCACGTAAATTACCTATGCGCTGGCAAATCAAATGGCAATCGTCGGTGACAGCTCCGACACGAATATCAAACGACCAACGAATCTCAATCTACACTTCCTCTAACTCAGGTTCTACATTTTAATGTATTGTTTGAGAATATTGACGCTCATTAAAGTTAATCCTCCATTAAATCTCTTGCTGTCACTTTTTGTAAAGCTAGCAAGATTTAATTGAGGAAACTCTAATGAGAGTTTCTACAACTGAGTGTAAATTTCTGACATTTGACAAAACAAAACATTCATTCAGATTAAACATTACCATTCATTATTTGAACCACGTGCAGTATTCAATTCAAGTTATGTGTTATGAATTCGAATGTGCATTTATACTTATAACTAGTAGGAGTGGATTAATCTAAGTTTTTCTTCCTATTTGTGATTCTACACAATACGGATTCCGCACAACTGCCATTGAACACATTCTCTATTCCACACAGTCTTCAATTTAACACAAACGCGTTTCTTCCTAATTTTACACAATATTAGTTACACGCAACTGCCTTGCATCCCATTCGCAATTCCACGCATCTATGATTGAAAAATATTCACAGAGGCGTATCACCGGTAGGTACAGAAACGTAAGGTGCCGTGATTCTGGTTCCCTCTCATTACATACGACGACATGTTTGAATTCCCAATCATTTATGTTGGGAAAATATAAAGTAGATCTCTCCGTAAATACATTCGTGTCGACAACCGAACCGAACGAAATGTTGGAAATTGTCACGTAGGACGATAGTGGGAAATCATGGTTTAACAAGCATTTAAATTGTAATTCCGTTGAGTATGTTGCTGTGAAAATCGAATAAGTACGCACTTTACAACCCAACGACTCTTTATTGCTGATTACCAACTTCGAACAAACATTTTGTGGAATTCGTTGATTCAATTTGTAGATATTTCGCTTGGAAAATCTTTCAAAAGAGAAATCCTATCGTTGCGTTGGTAAAGATTTCGACAATCTTAATTGGGGTAGGGTGGGGTGAAGATAGAACAGTGTTAATTGATGCTAAGGCTCCGAGCTGACCGCAGGCCGGCGGGATAAGAAGATCCCGGTATTAGCCTTAAGATGTTTAGGTTTACTCCAGGGGCTTAGCGGTAACTACAACACATGCCAAGAAGACAGCAAGATAATGTGGTTGCAGTTTATCCAATTACTACAAAAGAATCCTGGATTTAAAGAATAACACTCTCTTGGTTTGGCTTTCACATATCATTTCAGAGGGTGTGAACAGCACATCCGTTTCGGATGTTTTATTGAACAGTGTTACAGTGATACATGGATTAACCGATAACGTTTTATGTGGTGGTTTATATTATATGGGGGAAGGGCTTGCAATGCAAGCTATTGTTTTTGACATTGTGATCATTTAAACTGTGCATGCCATGCCCATATTTTACACATACCTCAGATTTGAACCGCCGCCGCCCGGTAATTGAGTATCAACTTTACAAGGTTTCCTCCATATGGACTGGAGTACCGCACAATAGTAGGTAAGTATGTCCTATTTCACTTGCGATAAGATCCAAGATAGATGATTCTTGGTCGTATGTATTATCTTGAATGTTCTAGTTCACACGCCGATAGCTAGTAGTTGACCACACCCTCTACATAAATTTATTTAGGAAAAAAAAACATTTTTTTGACTTCCCGTACCCGACATTTCCCCTTTCCAACTTCGAAGTTGCTAAAAAAAATCTGCTGTTCAATATATCAAGTTCAAATAGAAAATGTCTGAAACTCGACCAAAATCTATGAAACAACTTTTTTTCCCCTCTTTCATATAAAAGTAAAAGTTGTTCAGTTGAGCATTGTGAGTTGTCGTTAGATAGGTAGAATAGATTCTGTTTAGTTGGAAATAAATAAATGTTTAGTCTATTATTTATACATCATTATCAGCCTCTACCGTCCCGGCTACTGGCTACAGGTGCACGGGCCAACCCTCAAGAATGGTTACCAGGTGACAGTCCACAATACGTGCTCAGTGTAGATTGCTGGACTTCACGTGAACCAATTTCTTCTTCAGGTTTCCGCACTATGTTTTCCTTCGCCGTTTAAGAGCAGTCAGTTTTATGAACATAAGTTAGAAAAAGTTATTGTTAAAAGTACATGGCCTTTCGTATGTGCGGGTTCGATCCCGAACCACTCCTACCCTATCCGTAGCGTGCCACCGACGACGCTCTCGTACCACCTATGTACCTATTATTTATTTACACCTATACAAAACCTACCTACCTTTTTTACCTTTACAAAATGGGATAGTACCAAATCATGCCTTAATGGAACTATTGAGTTCGTATGTTCAAATTACACATTTCGCTGGTTCCAGCGACGCACAAAGCAAAATATATGAGTGCGCAAGATCGCTCATCAGTTTAGGGCCGGCAGCCGGTCGATTTGCTAAATTACTCTGCCACCGATTCATGCCCGCTCAAATTAACCATTAATTCAATTATCAATCACACGCCAGACAATGGCCACATTATTGCATTCATATTCTATGTGAGTGCTTAGCTCAGTTAATTCTTTCGCGTTTATCTTTTATCTGGAGGTAATTAGGTAATGCATAATATTTTGACGAGCTGGTTGGTGTAATGGTGACCACGCTGGACTGCCAAACCAGGGCACTGGGTTCGAATCCCGGTTCGGCCATGGTCATGGATGCTATGTGTTTGTGCCGTTGTTGTATTCGCCTCGTTGTCAGATGAAACTCGTCTTGTGTATTCGAAAAGAAAACTCGTACCTACTTCAACTTAAAATACTTAGGTTGAGGTAAACAAGATTAAGTATAACCATTTATTATTATAATCTTAGGTACTTCTTCTTCTTATCGTGTGGGCAGAGCCCTGGTGTCAGAGTTTGTAATCAGAGTAATGTAACGACTACTACTACCAGGGATAGTAACCGGGACCAACGGCTTAGCGTGCCATCCGAAGCACGGAATTATTTTTCTTTTCATACAATCAGGTGATTCAGCCTGCAATGTCCTAACCAACTGGGGAAAAACGCACAAAGTGACATATCACTAGGTGTCCCCCGTGGGAATCGAACCCACGACCTCCGTATTGAGAGCCAATGCTCTTAACCACTAGACCACGGAGGCAGTTATCTTAGGTACTTATAACAATTTATCATTATCTATTCATGTAACTGTACCTACATTTACGTTATTATAGGTAAATATAAAAATAGGTACCTGAATTAGTTTTTTTCAGCCAACTGTAGGTATAAATAATCTAACATTACTATCTGATAGCTGAAACATTTACTTACGATCCAAGTAGTGATTTACAAATTCATATTTTTATACATAACAACAATTGTTGTTAACAGCTCTATGATTAATTAATCAGACACAAGCTGCCTGAAAATCAGACAATTTACATTTCGTTCCGTATTTTACCGAAAAATACTGGAGCAAATTGTAAAAAATGTATTTCGAATTGATTGCAATCAGCAGCGCTATGTGCACAGACGTTTAAGATCCGAACGCGCGATATTAAATTGTGTCGGAACTTGTCAATAGCGAGAAAATAAATTCAATTTTCATTGGCAACTCGAACTTCATGCGCCGGTTGCTACACCGCGGGAAACCATCCAAATATATTTATCAATTCACAATTTCCATGAAAATAATTCATGCTCCAATATTGGTGAACCATGCCGTAATAAAAATGAATGCATAACAATCGAATTTTATCATCAACGTTGTTGCGACTTTCGAACTTAATATGTTTATGTAATTGGTCAGTTTGAATGTCGATTTTGATATTTAGCTACATTAGGGGGCGTCCATAAACTAGTATGACGTTTATTAGTGGTACGTTGGTACTAACTGAACAACTTTCTCTATAGGACCAACGTCACAATCGCAAAAAATATTGCAATCCTACTCGATCCAAATGTAGAGCTGATTTTATTTTTTGCGCTTTCGATGTTTATCCCATAGAGAAAGTTGTTTTGTTCAGTTTGATGGTCTGATCATCCCCTTAAAAAAGTCCCTCGTCAGCATATTAAGTGGTAAGAAGAAACCTGTATGGCGTACCCAATAAAAAATAAATATTTTGCCTATTTTCAGATTCAAATTAGAATTATTTACACGATCACGTTGTTTTACCAGAGCATGTTAATTTGATAAGCTTGAGCAAATTTGACTTCGACTTAATTTCGTAATTGCCTAAAATAGTTATTCATAGAAGCGAAACAAACAAGTAATTTGAGCACCGCGCGCGCAGTACGGAGTAATATTATGAAAATCTTGAACAATGAATGTCTAAAAAAGAAATAACAGAATAATGAAAAATATTATGACAGAAAACACAGCTAGGGAGTCAAAAGCAGTTGAAAATTTAGTCGAACAATCAAGATCGCTCGGCTTGGGCTCCTATTGTTACGCCAAAACATTTTATTATTGTCAGCGAAAGTCTCCCGTTTACGAGAAGAAAGCGCAAAGCGATTTCTTTAAAAGAGATAGCTGACAAAGTCACTTTCACATTGTATCTTATATCTGGGGTATTCTGATTTTGAAAATGAGCTTTTCAGAATAGAGCAGGTACTTGTTTAACAGTTAAACTATCCTATTTTTACTTTATAATAGAAAACGACACACGATTCACGATGTACTATCGGTTTAAAATAACAATGTGCATGACCTTGAAGGGCCGTTCGATAACTTCACTCGGTTGTAAAGGAATATAGACTCTATGTAAAGGAAATAATCATTTGAATGACTCGTGTGAAGTTCGTGCGATTGAGTGACGTCACATTTGCAGGCGAGGTCATGCACATTGTTATTTTAAACTGATAGTAAGGTCTAAATTTTATTGCTAAACTACAGCAAATTTCCGAAGGTACTTTTCCCCCAACTTTGCTTAGGTGTGTTGATGACTCATATTTTCGATGGAGTTTCGGTCGAAAATACGTTGATGCGATATACTAAAAGCCTCTACCCGGACATTCCAACTTCGCAATTGCGTGAACTTTTTCGTTCTAATGTCAACTCTATTACAATGAAGTTCGGACCGAAACGGTCTCGATATATCGAAAATCAAGAGTCTGGGTATAGGGCCAGAGTCGAATCTAAATGTATACAAAATCAACTTTAATAATTATTAAAAATTTAATTAAATTAAATCATTTATTCCTCAGATTATTGATCTGTCCCTTTTTACAAATGAATTTTATTTACGCTCTATAGAAACGCTAGACGAAGAAAGAATTTTTTTCTATTTTGGTAGCACACAAAATCACAGTTTTTGTCCGTTTCGACGTCGCGTCGTAAATAAATTAGCATATTTATTTCAGCGTTCAGTCATTTGTAAGTGGCTTATTATTTGTCAATTCATCGTATGATATCGATATCCAATTACCAGTAAGTAGGTGCCATGAGTTGGATGGAACTGTATGCTAGTGTAGTTTAGACGCGTATTTTGTATGTCAAAATTAGTCACAAAAAAATAAGTTCAATGTAAACACTATTGGCTATTTGCACGACACTAGCGCCACCTAGCGCAGAACGGCCCCGTGAGTTACTTATATTAAAATAAAGTAAAAACTAAATAAATTAGCAATATTGTCGATATTAAAAATATTATAATACCTAACTAGCTAACATTCCCATTGTTTGTTACGAAATTCTCATACAAACTTTCACCCTCGTTTTCACACCTTTGGGGGTTGAATTGCGAAAAATCTTTTTTTTTGTGTACACTTAGATGACAATAAAAACATCCCTGCCAAATTTTAAGTTGTTAGTCTTTGAAGTTTTAGGTATTTGAGCATTGAATGAGTGTCCGTATTTGCATAGATTCAAGCAAATCTGACACAGCTTCACCGTGAGAAGTTCCAATTTCTGCCACAGCGTGCGCTGCGATCGACTTGACAGTTCCCAACACCCACTTCGCATATAGCCAATAACGCACGAAATTCAATAGGTGCAAGTAAAACTACTGTAGTGGTGGTACTACACCGCCAACTCCTTCTAGTTGCTGTCGTTTTTAGCATGCAATGTATTGGTTATTAAACTACAAAAAACCTTTACGAAATTGCAGCAATTCAAGATAATTGTCTCAATATAGTCTCAACAATAATACTTTCTATGTTAGAGATTTTAAAATGAACAGATATTTTTAATAAAACATAGATCATCATTCTTTTTTGAAGTTGGTTAATAATGTCGTTTTTATTTTTACTTATTTTTGTTTTTATTAACCGACTTCAAAAAAAGGAGAAGGTTTCTCAATTCGACCGTATATATATATTTTTTTTTAACATTGAATATGTTTTACTAAGAGAAAAACTTAGAAGTCTTAAACTAAGGGTCTAGCCATCAAACTGAACAACTCTTACAACGAAAGCAAAATGATCAAAATTTGCTGTTGCATACATTTGAGTTGAGTACCTACCTAGGCATTGCAGTTTAGTTTTTTGCTCCGATCGATTTTGCTCCCATAGTAAAAGTTGTTCAGTTTAATTGGCTAGACTCATAGTTTAAAAGGATGCTAATGATATTCAATATTACCCTGTAGGTATAACATCCTACTACTGGCACTGCTAAGCAAATGCCTCCCTATTACTCTTTCACTCGTTCCTGTTTTGTTTTTAGGGTTCCGTACCCAAAGGGTGAAAACGGGACCCTATTACTAAGCCTACGTTGTCCGTCCGTCCGTCCATCCGTCCGTCCGTCCGTCCGTCTGTCCTTCAGTCCGTCTGTCCGTCTGTCCGTCCGTCCGTCCGTCCGTCCGTCTGTCCTACCTATTTAGGGCTGTAACTTTTGAACCGTAATAGTTGACATTTTCTCAGATTATGCGTTATTGCGGCGGATTTATTAACAAATAATAAAAATTGCAGAAAGTTAAAAATTAAGGGGGGTTTTCAACAAGAAACTAGTTTTTATCAACGTTTTTTCTTCACGCTCTATAGTAAAAACGGTAATACATACAAGCGTCAAATTTAGTGTGATTATAGAGCAAACTCTACAGAATAACAACAAATACTAAAAACCGACCAAGTGTGAATCGGTCTCGCGCAAAAGGTCCCGGACAAAAAAGTTTTTTTTTCTAAGTTAATAATGTTGTGTTCTGTGGTGGTGTGGTACGGAACCCTCGGTGCGCGAGTAGCCCGACTCGCACTTGACCGGTTTCATTTAATTAATAAAATTTAATTTATGTTTACATGAAAACTAAATTGTATTATTAGTTCCTTTTGTTATTACAAAAGGTCATTATTTGTTGTAATTTGTGAACTGAATCGAACTCTGCGACAGGATTGTATTGTACGATCCAATTAAACTAATTATTTTCAGAGATAATATGACTATTGGACTTACCATAACAATGGGGTCTTTTGTTGCAAAGCACTGTGCTTCTGAATCTCCTGATCAATTATTAATTTATAATATGTAAGTATATTGTATGTATAGTATAGTACCTATTATATTTCTAGAGACGCTATTTGCTTTTTCTCCGACTACCCCACCGTGGAATATAGTCGTGAACATATGATCATAGGATTTTGACGGCGGGGGGGATAAATCAAACCTATCCCCCCCCCCCCTCCCCCTGGATACGTGCCTGATGTATGACATGTATGTATTTGTATGTACCTATAACCTACAACCAATAACTACATTATACTTACGGAATGACTACCTGAGACCTGACTCATATCATCACGAACCGTAGTATAATATTATTATTTACCGAAAAATTAATTATCGATAATAAAATAATAAAAAGTCATCGTTGAAGCGCAGCACTATTTTACTGACTGTGTTATAGTTCAAAGACAAAACGAGAGCAGATGCGTCGTAAGGTCACCGGTCACCGCGATGCCGATGTCACTTCACTACACTACTGATCATCTTTGAAATTAAGTACTTACAAGATAATAATTATTATGAATTATTATCAATCAATCAATCAATCAAATATACTTTATTTTACACCAAAACATAAACAGTAAAATACAGAGAAAAAAATACAAGAGGCACAAAAGTATTAAGTATTATCTTGTAAGTACTTAATTTCAAAGATGATTATTCTCTAAGTTATCTTTATGACTAAAGCTACTATTGAATATTAAAACCTATTAATTGCAAAAAGACCAATAAATAACAGATTGACAAAAAAGTTAAATTATTGTTACAAAAATAAAAAAAAATAAAGAATAAACTATTAATATTTTTCATCATGCAAGCAAAAAATACTCTATGTTTTAGACGTGACAGTAGAGTTGGGATTTTTTTAATAATTGGTATCGAAGAAGATTTTTTTGTTGTTTAATTTTGTAACACCCTGTATTGCCTGTATAAAGAACTTGAACGTAAGTACCTGTTTCTTTTGGCGTCAACTAGACTCTTAGAAAGCTCGAAATTAAACCAAGATATCCCTGTGTGTGAAAATGGTGTCAAGAAAGGGAAATATACTTTCATTGTCATGTTAATAGCGAAGCACGGAGACCCACACGTCTACTCCAATTTGATCACCCGGGTGATCACAGGTGACTCTTTAGTTAACCAACCAGGGTCCTATTTATTAATAAACGAGATAATTGTAATTTACAATGACAATTCAGAATACATTACTGGTTACCTACTAAGGACGCTAAACAGGTAAGGCAACATGTGCCTAAAATTCTCAACAATGTACTCTGAATAAGTCATTGTAAACTGCAATAGGGGAGCGGACTGCATAAAATACAGGGTAGAGCATGGACACCGGTTTTCGATATTATCGAAAAACCGGGATACCGGACCAAATATGCGGTATTGAAAAATTCGGTATTGGAGCGACGAATACCGGTTTTTCGATATTCAATAAATTAAATTAAAATGTAAAATATTATTAATTTTAAACATGTTACAGCCATGTTGAGCTATTTCAAATCAAATTAAAGACAAAAAAAATTATGTCTCGGGCGGGACTTCGAAAATTTCGTTCTCTTGGTAGAATGTGATGTGGGTTTAGTGGGTTCGGTGGCGCAATTGGATATCGCAATTCCCCGGTTTGGAAGAGTGCGGGTTCAAGTCACGCCCGAGACTTTATTTTTCAATCTATAATTTGAAATTAAAATGTAGGCATACATGCATGCATATGCTCACGACTATATTCCCCGAGGGGGTAGTCAGAGATATTCTGAAACCTCAGAATATCTACGTTTCACTAGTAGTACCGCAACTCTGTCCAGTGTGACGGGGAGTGAACCCGTCGCCACTTGTGATGGAAAGAGGGTACAATACAAAAAAAAAGATACTTTATAAAATAACTCAGATTCATATTTTAGTCATAATTAGGTAGTTGCGGCTAAAACTCGCTACTAGTATTAGTATTTATTCTGTGATAATGGCGAATCCCGCCAAGCGTAGCGACACCACTGTGATGTAAGAGCTGCTCGCCTTCGTGCAAAACAAGTTGAATGTGATGGACGAGCTTAGTCTGGAGCAGATCGGCACGTCGAGCTGCACGGAGGACGAAATCCACGCCGCCTGACGCCGCCAAGGTGGTGCTGCACGAGACCGCCGCGACCGGACTCGTGCGCCTCGTCACGAGGATTTAGGACGGGCGCGGCAAACAGGACCTGCGGGACATCTTCAACAAGCTCAACAACAAGCTCTGGGCGCGCAGCCAACGGCGCCCGCTTTAGAACCGCCTAAAGTGGGCACCGACAATGACAGTTTCACCCTTGTGAAGAGGAACACCCGTATCCGTCGTAGCCCCAAGCATACGCGGTACCGCATCGGCTGCCGCTTCCTGTGTAACTTACATCTCCCACCTGGACAGAGAGACGACTTTGGACGACATTCTGCGTCACCTCTGCACCAGTGCCTCTACCCGCACATTCGAACTCCGCAATTGCGTAAACGTTTTCGTTCCAATGTCAACTCTATTACCTACAATGAAGTGCGGACTGAAACGATGGCGATATATCGAACATCGAAAGTCCGTTCCATGTTCGGAGCGACGGGCCTCTGCCGGTGCCTTCTTGCGGGAGCTGAAAAGATTTGGACCGGAAAGATTTTCGAATTTCAAGGCCTTGAAAGCCCAAGCTTGAAGCTCTGAGTTCCTGCCGCTCACCTGAAGAGTTTCCTGGCTCCCGACGTATGGCCCACTGGAGTCGTGTTGAGACGATTTAGGGAAGCGAGGACTAAAAACCCTAGGGAGTGTGTGATAGATGAAGCTTGTATGGATAGAAAACATTGAGCTGACAACACGGAGGTGGCTAACTGAAAACACGGAGGTCGCTCGCTCATGTTCCGGGGCGGCGACTCAATAGATGGCAAAACCGAACTCGTGTGCGTTTCCCTCGGTACATTGCCGAGGTCTTGGATGAAAATTGTCGTCCTATATTCAAGTTTTGTGAGGCAGGGGTTCACATTTATGTAAGAAAACGCTAGCTCCCACGAAGCATCGTGTGTTCACAAATGGTTTGAACCCTGATAAGCGGTGGCCGGCGAGAAGTCCAGACCTGAATCCGATTGAACACCTTCGGGACGATTTAAAACCATGGTTTCTAACTCGCGCCCAAACTCATGAGTTTGGGCCCGTGATCACGCCCATGCCACCCTCCAAGACCTCCAGGATGCCATCGATGCTGAATGGGACATATCGCTACAAGGTAAAATAACATTTTGTAAGGTTTTGACGTTTTCACTGTAATAAACGTGCTAGTAAACAAGAGTGACAAAAGACTAAATTTTTCTCCTTTTATGATTAATTTTGTTTTTTCTTACACCATGGTTATACAACCCAAATGAATATTTTTTTTTCCTGAAAGTAAATTAAATTTGCTTTCAAAAGATTATAGTCATTAATCAAATAGTCATACCCAGACTTTTGTCCAAGTAGGTTTAAAAGTAGTTCCAAGTAGAATTTTCAAAAGGTGCGATTTTTTTGACGCCGAGTGTGTGAAAATGTACTTTTATTTCTAAAATATCCATCTTTCTCAAAATGATTACAAGAATATCGAAAAAATATCGAAAAACCGGAAAACCGGTATTTAGAAATACCGATATCGAAATAATACCGGTATTGTGAAAACCGCCGATAGTCCATGCTCTAATACAGGGTGTAACATAAAATAGGACAGCTACTTAAAGGGGTGCTTTAGACCATCAAACTAAACAACTTTCTCTATGGGACCAATATCGAAATCGCGAAAAAAAATCTACTGTCCCATACAGTTCAGTCGAGTTATGCTTGCAGTTTTGTATGGGACAGCGGATTTTTTTTTCGCGATTTCGGTGTTGGTCCCATAGTAAAAGTTGTTCAGTTTGATGGTCTAAAGCACCCCTTTAAGCAGCTGTCCTATTTTATGTTACACCCTGTATATTTTAGTTTTATCTTCTTAGTAAAAAAAACATTTGAAAATAACCCTATACTCACATTTTTAGTTTTTTTTTAAGCTAAAATACTATTTTTAATAACATGATGAACTATAAAAAGTAATGAAATGTTGATGACGTCACTTGTGGGTATTTAGTAAAAATTTCCATACATCGCGCGCGTTTTGACATTTGATTAAAAGTTGCTAATTTGACTAATTGTCCCGGACTGTCCGATCCCCTATTGTATTTATTTGCGATATATTTTTGAGAATACTAAGACACATGTTATCTAACGACATAAGTAACAAGCAATGTATCCTGAATTGTCATTGTAAATTACAATTATTATGTTTACGAAATAGGCTTATGCCTAGCTAACATGTTGCACGTGATAAGGCTATATCACGCCTTTTATCTCCCGAAAGAGAGCGAAGGTGCGAGAGCGCTGTATCACGGTGCCGGTGTGGCATACTACAACGGCAGGTGATTAAAATCGACTCAACTTCCAAACAGTTTTTGGTATGCCAAAAAAAACCTATAAATTCTAACCTCACATACATTGACGGCCCGGTAGCACAGTTGGTAGTGAACCTGCCTGCCGTGCCGAGGGTCACGGGTTCGAATCCCGCAAGGGACAAATATTTGTATGATGAATATGAATATTTTTACCCGAGTCATGGATGTTTGTATCTATATAATGTATTCTATATCGTTGTCTAGTCATCATAATACCAGTCCAGGCTTGATTCTGGTACTTTAAATGTGACTAGATAATTTGTGTGACATTGTCCAAGATATTATAAAAATATACACGTAATATTATATCCTCTTGTTCACCTCCCTTCGGGTTTCTCTGAGGATTTCTAAGCTGATCGGTATTCAGCACTTCTAAACCGATTTGGATTGGATGCTTCGATTTCTGTTCAGAAAGAGATACCGCTGAGATGTTCTTTTTTTGTTGAAGAACTTTACTGATGAAGTGTTTCAGAGAAATCGGAGATGGGCGATGGAACTTCTCAGCGAATGACGTGCCTCTTGTCTGTATATCGATTATAGGTATACCTAGTACAATTTTTTAAACTAAGACGGAACAATTTGTTTAGGAAACGATCAGCATTTCACTTGTTGGCCTGTATAGTCTCGACGCATTGAATCGAAAGAATGTAAAAAATTATATCGAACGATCAAATATCGATCATATCGAATGAAGTCGCATGCCTAGGGGATTCACGGGATGTTTCGCGTGCGGGTTAGGTGGCCACGTGGCTACTCTATTTTATGGTAGTAAATAGTATTTTTGTACAAAAACATAAAAATGCCTGTGATCACCGAAATGTGAACCGAACAACGTGAAGTACTTTTGCTATTTAAACTAGATATTGGCAAAATCATCGACACCAAAAAAAAAACAGCGGTTGCATACATTAGAGTCGAGTTAGCAGTTCAGTATGGAACACCTGATTTTTTGGTTGCTCCGATCGGTTTGCTCCCATAGGAAAAGTTGTTCAGTTTGATGGATAGACTCTTAGTTTAAAAGGATGCTTATGATATCATATCAATTTCACCCTGTATAGAGGATAGAGGCCAGTACTGGTTGCAATTTTTTTCTACGCGTTCATAGGTTCGACTGTCTTTCTTGACGTATAACTTATCCAAGCTTACAATATAATTATATTATATTCGTAGTTACGATGCTCGCAATGAGGCTTCATCTCAGTAGGTATTTACATTTAAAACACCTCAGCATTCTCCATTAAACCCGTTTAGGGTCTGGTTCAATAAAAAAAACTGAATTGAACGGAAATGAAATAATACAAACCGGTTTTTCTACAGACTCTGCTCGGTCGGGTAAGCTCGTCTTTTTTTTCGTCGGTAAGCCATCGGCTGCTCCGACAATGGATTAGGACGACTTTTATTCATGACGCATTGTTGAATTTACAGAAATTCCTGGTCCGCTTCGTAAATAAATAATCGTAGGTGTCTTGGGTTTTTGAATTGAATAGTCAGTTATGTATACTTGTATACATATGAGTTTGAGTATACAGAGTGTAAATGTAAATGACAATCTATGTCACTGAAAAAAATGCGAGCCTACTAAGACTCTTAATTAGCACCAAAATAATTGAAATGACGTTATGATTGTTTACTAAAAACAAAAGATGGTTAGTTGTAACAACAAGCCGAATTCGTTTAGCAAAGTTCTCTTAGTCGGAGAAGTCATGATGTTGACAGGCTCATATGGAGTCATGATGTTGGTTGAAGTAAACATTTTTTTTTTCAGTGTATCATATACAACATATGTAATTGGTTTTTTCTTGGTAAATAAATAATTGTAGGTGTCTTGGGTTTTTTAATTGAATAGTCAATTATGTATACTTGTATACATATAAGTTTGAGTATACAGAGTATAAATGTAAATGACATTCTATGTATCATACAACTTATGTAATATATTTTTTTCTACTGATTGTGTATCGTAACGAAACATCCAGAACAGAACTACAAAGTCTTTATAAACTTAAAATTTGTCACGTATCTTCTTTGTTTCTGGGTTTATAAATAATAAATAAAAACATTTATTTTCTCTCAAAAACACATGTATACAATTACAGTTTTGAGAGACTAGTGTCTGAGCTAGGAACAGATCTGTGAGTCACAGAGCACCAGGCTCTCCCTTCACGGGTCGGTTTCAACATAAATAAATTCTTACTGTGGGTACTGTGGGTGTTTAAGTTTTACCAAGTGCAAAGACGAGTGTTTAGTATGTGTAGATTATAAAGGCGTGAATGTAGTGTAAGGTTAGATATACAGGGTGTAACAAAACACCCTACCCTAGTCTAAACTATTATAAAACTGTAACAGAACTGTGTCTGTACATTCAAGATACTTACAAAAAAAAGATTACGATATGATTTTTAGATGTCCCTGATTCCAAATCACAAATTTTTGGATTTTTTGTCTGTCTGTTTGTTTGTTTGTTTGTTTGTTCGTTTGTTTGTTTGTTTGTTTGGGTGTTTGTTTGTTCGAGTATCACGCAAAAACCACTGAACCGATTTTGATGAAACTTTTTTTGTTTGATAGCTTATCATCTGACTTAAAATCTGGTATATAATTTATGCGGACGAAATCGCGGGTAAAAGCTCGTAATATCTAAAGGGTGGTAAGGACACTCAAACTGAACCACTTTTATTAGGGAGCCAAAATGTAGAAAACTAAAAAAAACTTTTGTTTCATACAAATCTGCATTTGCATTACTCGACTCAAATGTATGAGACAGCAGATATTTTTTCCTTTTTCTCGATGTTAGCTCCAAAGTGGTTCTGTCAAAACTAAACCAGGAGTGCGATTTTTGAATCTCATTCGCGGAGTTCAGCAGTTGAAAATGTCAAAATTACTATATCCTACTGCTGATTTGACTTTCAACAATCATACCGTACTCCGTGCGATTTTTGAAAGTCAAATAGCAGTAGAAAGATATCTCCATAGTAATTTTGACATTTTCAACTGTTGAACTCAGCGAATGAGATTCAAAAATCGCACTCCATATCTTTAAAATACTACTAAGGGTGTTTTGTTACTCCTTGTAGGTATAGTAATTTTTGACGTAGATTGCATGATACATCTACACTACACTCTGTATTGCCCTAAGAGTAAGGATAAAAAGGAGATTCTTGCTCTTAGGTATTGCCATACAAACCAGGAGTGCGATTTTTGAATCTCATACGTTGAACTCAGCAGTTGAAAATAAAAGGAGATACGCATCTTTCTACTGCTGATTTGACTTTCAAATATCGCACTCCTGAAGTATGATTTTTGAAAGTCAAATCAGCAGTAGAATTCATCCATAGTAATTTTGACATTTTCAACTGCTTCTTCTTATCGTGTGGGCAGAGCCCTGGTGTCAGAGTTTTTTCAGACCGCCTTTCGGCCTCTGACGTGGTTCAACTGCTGAACTCAGCGAATGAGACTCAAAAATCGCACTCCTGTAGCACAGTATAAGAAAGAGTATCTATTACTACCTGTGTAGGTAGGAGTACATGTGCATATAACTTATTGTTAGTTATACGTTGTATTATGACCGTAAAAAAGTGAAGGCAACACCATACAACAAAATTATTCTTATGGGTAGGGTAAGTTTTTAGAATGTTTAGTATGGTTTAAGTTTAGTGTAAGTTTTGCTTGTGCTTTTACTACCTATTTCATTCTTTTACTTTAATAATAAATTTTTATGGCAATACCTATGACTATTTTGTTTCAAGTTGAGACGAGACTAACTAATGTGTTTGAAATTAACATATTCGTAGTTTATTAAAGATTGATAGAAAAAAAAGTTTTTTTTATTAAATACTGTTTTAACATTGTTTTATTTTTTTAAATTAAATATTCATTCAAAATGTTTCTATCTAAGTAAAACAGGCGGTCAAAGTCCGGACGGAAAGCCAAAACTCCAGCCATGTCCGGAGCCGGACTCAACATTTCATAGGTTTGAGGCACATTATTAGGTACGAGCTATTTTTTTTGCTTTGTGTGAGTACCTACCTACCAATAATATTTATTTATTTTAAATAATATACTATATTTTGGTACCTTTCATATAATACCAATGAAATGTTGTCCATTATTTAAATAACTGTCACCGTATACATTAAATTGTTTACATCTGGTATAATATTTTTTCGGTGAGTAATCACAGTCATAGTGATATTGATATCTTTATAGTCTTATACCTATGTATACGACTAGTAGACGACGACGACGCGTGTATGTATGTGACTATTCAAAAACTATACTGTACCTACTACTTATATTCTATTTATTTATTTCATTTTTTTTTCTATTATATTCTATTTATTTATTTCATTTTTTTTTCACCACGCCTGACTGCCATCACCACGCCTGACTGCCAGACGACCCGGTTGGTGTAATGGTCACCACGCCTGACTGCCAAACCAGGGTCCTGGGTTCGAATCCCGGTTCGGTCATGGATGTTTATATGTTTGTGCCGTTGTTGTATGGTTTCCATAATAAACAGCCTATAAATAGTGCTTTCTTGGGATCATTACAATGTATGTGCCTGTGAGCGTTATTATTATTATTTATTAATAAATAAATAAATAGAATGTAAGTAGTAGGCATAGTATAGTTTTTGACTATGTATAAGACTATAAAATAAAGATATCAAAATCACTAGGTTATTTATTACTCACCGACAAAATATTATACCAGAAGTCAACAATTTAATGTATATGGTGTCAGTTATTTAAATAATGGACAACATTTCATTGGTATTATATGAAAGGTACCAAAATTCTAAAACCATTTGGAGATTATGTTATTCAAACCTTATATAAAAATTATCGTAATTATGTTTCAATCCATTTATTTTTGGAGTTATTTGAAAAATAAAAATAAAAAGCTACACTGAATGGGATGGATTTATTTGCCTTTGACAGCTTTATTTTTTATCTTTGCAGGTGAAGGTGCAACCATGAAAATCAGCTTTAAAAAATAACAAATTGAATTAAAATAGAAATAGAAATTAAATCGAAACAAATATATATCTCTTATTTTCAAACTTTTTTTCTTCAACGAAAACAAAATGGTTAAAAAGATGAAATGTTATCCATTGATATTTTCCTATTTCTTTTCTAAAATAATAAAGGAGAAACTTCAAATAATACTAAGTCTTCTTTGGAATCAAAGGCTAGTTTTCTTGATTCGTATGAGTATCGTCAATTAGAGGTAGGATTTTGAACTTACCAAGAATTTGCTGTGGGTCTATTATGGGTTATAATAACTAACTTATAAAAAAAATGAGGATATCGATGTCTACACTAAGATACCTAGAAGCTTTCGCGAAATTTTAAGGATATCTAAGTCTGTCACTGAAGATAAAAAAATTACTTACCTGTAATATAGGTAGTGTCCACTTTTGTTACAATTTTTTTGGACAAAGTAAATAAATAATTAAATGAAATATATAGGTAAAAATTACTAAGTATTTTACCATCTGAAATTGATTTTACCGTGTGAAATGTACGCTAACACGGAAAAAATTATTTAACCAAATTTTTTGTTATATTTATCCGACCTTTGACACTGTACGGTTACATTTTTCAAAAGATTCGGTTAAATTTAACAAAGCATTTTTATTACTCGGTTAAACATTTTTTTCAGTTTACTATTAACGAATCCTAAGTACTTGAGTTTGCCTACATTCTTTAAGGTGAAAACAATTAAACAAAAAGTACACATTTCATAATCGCCTTGTTTATTATTTTTTCTTTTACTCTAAATCTCTTATTTTCACCAACATAAAATATACACATACATTATCATACATTGTATAACATTCACCGTGCATAATGTACACTCAGCAACACGGCCAATGCTTTATAGTCCTCACAATCTGTCTCAAATCGTATGTGCTATTTAATTTTATATTAACAGTTTGAGCTGCATGACTTGAAAAAATAATTAGGTTATTATACCATGAACTGCTTCAGGGCTACAGCTGTGTTGCCGATCGTACAATAATAGGAATATTTACTTCATATCTCTCTGAAGGGATTTTAATATCTTTGGATAATTAATTCGTGTATAACACACGTAGGTATTATTGATTAATTATTAGTCATGTAACATCTTAACTGAGTTTCATTTCAACAATCAAGATATAATTTATATTCAGTATAATTAATTATTATTTGGCGATCATAGACAATACCATTCCATATCACGTAATAATTTACACTTACATCTTTCAACTAATCAGTCGTGGACCCTTCACAATCGGATCCAATTTAACTTTCCCTTAATTGCCTAAATAAATTATATGATACAAAAAATATTACACTAACAACCTGTGTAGGTATAGATACACATACCATACGTATATAGATGATTCCTAGCTTACAATATTTACAATTTTGACATGTCATCTAGATATGTAACAAGGTATATTATTCTACACGTCAGTAGCACAGCCGTCATGGAAGCCTTCCTCAGTGGAGGGCCTGGTGATGGTGAGTACGCGCTTCAGTGCCGAGACCGGGGGCAGCACGGGCGGCGCGCGCTGCCACACCCGCAGCGTGCGCGCCCCGCTCACCGGCAGCCCGTAGTCCGCCGGGTACGGCGCATCGCCCGTCGCCGGCGCCGGTGCCGGGGCCGGAGCCGGCGGCGCCGCTAAAGCCGACGCCATCGCATGCGACCGCGGAAACGTGCGACTCATGTAACCCAATTCCTCTTGCGAACCATCCACGCTACAGTTCTCTATAATTGGCGTCCGGTCATTGTAGTACGCGGGTATAGCAGAACTGACAGCCCTTGCCAAGTTACTAGCCTGACTCATTTTCATTTGGTCCCAGAGGCCAGATGGATATAGTGAATCCGAAGCCTCGCGGGCGTATTCACCGCTACCCGGACGAAGTGCGCTTTCGGGCCTTGTATCGTTAATAAGATCTGGATCAATTCCAGTCGATACTGTCGGAGATACCACTACTGGACCGCCGGCGGTGACAACACTTCCTCTTCCTTCGTAGTGATTCGTCGTATATGGTATGTCATTGACGCGCGGCGGTTTCAATACAGGATTACATTTAGAGTCGTTATAAT
The DNA here is from genome assembly GCA_922987775.1 of Agonopterix subpropinquella. Classification (NCBI taxonomy): domain Eukaryota; kingdom Metazoa; phylum Arthropoda; class Insecta; order Lepidoptera; family Depressariidae; genus Agonopterix; species Agonopterix subpropinquella. The sequence continues at coordinate 14,318,650 of OV277703.1, read as the reverse complement.
TCTGAGTCTCCTGTCTGTTAGCCATAACTGCAACATGTGGTCTATCTGTAGTCGCAGGGTGTACTTCATTTCCAGACACGACTCTGTCTATAGTATTAGGTGTCTTGCTTTCGCAAGCCTGTGCGGGGCGAAACCGGACGAAAGTAATGAGTAAAGCCAGAGAAATTACAACAATAACTAAGAACAATGCGGCTCCCAGACTCGCTATTTGTGCGCTCCCCAAAGACGCCATTCCCGCTGCTATTTGTGTAACGTGTACAGTAAAATTGGCTTCAGCATTTCCACCTTTGTTGTCTGCCACGCAATAGAATTCTGTCGAATCTGATTCCTGCGTATTAGTCAGTATTAAAGAAGATTTCTTTTTTGCTTCACCTTCTTCGAAAATGTATATCTTTTGATGAGAATTGAAATTAGTTCCGTTTTGAAGCAATCGACCGTTCCAGTACCAGTTAACATTAGCGCTCGGTACCGCCTCAGTTCTGCACGTAATCGTAGCATTTTCCCCCACTCCGGCTTCAACGTGTCTGCTGACTGGCAAAATTTCAGGTTTGCATGCAAACTCCTCGATGGGTAGCTCTGCAAATGGTCGGTTGGCGAGTCGCGACGGCGCAGAACAAGCTGGAGTGGAAAGCAATTTATGTTTTTCTAACCACAGCTTGAGGTCACGAAGACGACAATCACATGTCCACGGATTTTCGGACAAATCTATGGCTCTTAGTTTTTCCAATCTTTCCAAAGAACTAAGAGGCAAATCTCTGAGTTTATTGTGAGTAAGCTTCAAAGATTCTAGAGATCTCAAATTCCTAAATGCGTCAGCTGCAATGTCTCTGATCTCGCATGAAGATAAATCTAGTTTGACTATGCTCCCAAGATTATTCAAAGCATCTGAATGTACTTTTAATATTGGATTATGAGCCAGTGTAAGGTCTCTTAGAAAGGGAGCATCCTTGAAACTATTGGATGGTATTTGAGTCAGTAAATTATGAGATAAATCTAACTCTACTAAATTAGTAAGACCCTTGAAAGCACGGTCATGAATTTGGCCAATATTACAGCTGCGCAAATACACTCTCTGCAGGTTGACGAGCCCCGTCCTGGCGAAAGCTTCCTGTGGTAGAATTTGCAGGTTGTTGCCCGAGAGATCGAGCACTTGGGTTGCAGGGTCCACCGGCTCGGGCACGGTGATGAGGGCACGGTCCACGCACTCCACGGTCTGTTTGCCACCTTTCCACTTACACGCACACACGGCTGGGCATGATCCGGGAGGCGCAATTCCAGCCAAAATCGTTTCCCATGCCATCACACTCACTGTCACTATTAACCACTTCATTGTGATTCGAATCCAATTTATGTTCAAATACAACTTTCACTATAACTCATCTCCTTCACTGTTCCACATTTGTTTATACACGATTTCACCAATAGTCGAAATCCAAAAGATGTCTAATGATATAGTGTATCTACATTACTATATCGTATCACATCACTACTCGAGAAAGTTGGCGAACGATGCATGACGGCACGTTGCGCACTCGCGACGGCTGTAAATCAACTGAGAGGGAGGGATCGTCTCAGTAAAAAGAGCTCAACGCATGCGCGTTAGTGGCCCCCCTCGCCCCGCTTTGCGGCTTCTCCTCGGCGGCGGCGGTCGAGTTGAGTAGCCCTTCTCGACATGAACTGTTGAAAGAATTCCAAAAGTGTAATTTTCTACCTGGCTTGTCGACGTGGCGGCACAGCGCGCTCGCCAGCCCGTCACGTTCATTCATAAAATACCTGAGCCGGTGGCGGAGGGGCCGAGACGAGAGACGCAGGCCTGAATGCCGGCCCAAAATGCAACAATACCCTGCCCGCTAGACTGCGGCATGCAAACCGCTCCGATTGTTAATAGAAATACACATCTTTTTGTTGCGATCACGTCGGGCATGGCGTCAGGTAGAGGACTAATTATAAATAGCAGGATCGAAAAGGAAGGCAGGTATACGACAACAATAACACAGGATGTGTCGTACAAAGAACACGACAGTTTCATTCACAATTTCGTTCTATGAATTGAAATAGTAATTGATGTTTTAACCGTCGTTTAAATTCGTAGAAATTTTACCAGCGTTGTTAGTAATTAGAATTACTGCAAGTGTTTGAAAGCTTCTATCAATGAAATTAAGTATTGTAAAATCTAAATTGAACTGATAGATTTGCCATAGTCGATATCAGATGGAAAAATATATGAATAAGTGCTTTGTTTAATGTTTAATCAATTAACGAGCGTCGATAAGGGCCTAGAGTTTCCTGATAATAAAAGTTATGATGGCGCTTAGTAAGCCGTCATGCGGCACGCGGCGGCTGGCACGCTCCGACATGTGTCGGGTGTTGAGACATCGTCAGCTGGTTCGACACCTGGAGGGCACCCGACACGACGTGTGCGCTGCCGGCTGCCTACACACCTCACTAATAAGGCTTCCCAGCTTTATTATAAACTTAAGGAGGCTTAAAAGCATTATGCCATGAAACCCTTTGAAGGTAATTTTGCTTGAGTACACAATTTTAGCCTCGCCAGTTTGGTCCTTAAGAACCAAAGTTAGTTAGACTATTTGTGTCGGAAACATAGAGTTAGTTATTAGTTATCAAACTTTGAATTAAGCTGAAAGGGTGTCATTTTACTTAATCTTATACCAGGTGTAATCAAACACCACAGTAATATTTGAAAGGGTGGTTTAGATTAGATCAGACCTACTGTTACTATAATATCATACCAAAAAAACCATCAAACTCAACAACTTTCACTTTGCTCGACGTTTTGGCTCCACAGTGGAAGTTGTTCAGTTTGATGGTCTAACCACCCCTTTAAATATTACAAGGATTATAATTTTATACTCTGTATTGTAGACAATTGAACTTCAATAACTTTTGTTAAATAAAATTACTTCTCTGAGGATAAAATAACAGAAAACTTTTAAACAAACCGTTGTTGAAAATTAATGCCACCTGTGAGTTTCTCGATCCTTGTTTAAACACCACGGGAAAAGAAACATCTTTGAAAACATACATTGAACATTTGGACGATCTCAAAACTGTTTCGAAATATGTTATGATAACATCTTATGAATGGTTAAGAAATTTTGAACGGAAGTGAAAGATAATGTAAACCAATCAATCATTCATTAAACGTTCATCTCATTCAACATATTGTAGCTACTTACTGGAATTTACAATTTACCGGTTTTAGGGTTCCGTACCCAAGGGTAAAAACGGGACACTATTTATAAGCCTCCACTGTCCATCCGTCCTTCCTTCACAGATCCCCGCTACCCCATCGTAGTCCGCGCAGTCCCAGCAACGCCCATTGCCGAGGTCCGTACCCCTTAGGGGTGCCCCCTTGGGCAGGTTGCCCAAGCATGCATGGTTGCATCTTTCATTGGTTCGGTAGACCTACCAGGGCGCTTCGTCGTCACTGGTGTGGTCCCAATTTAAAAAAAAAAAAACGTCCTTCCGTACGTCCGTCTCTGTCCTCATTATTTAAGGCTGTTACTTTTGAACCGTAATAGCTAGATAGTAAAAATTTTCATAGAATATGCGTTATTATGGCGGATTTTCTAACAAATAATAATAAAAACCGGTCAAGTGCGAGTCGGGCTCCTCGCGCACCGAGGGTTCTGTACCACATAATTATTAACTTAGAAAAAAGTGTTGTTTTCTCGAGAACCTTTACCGTGAGACCGACTCACACTTGGCCGGTTTTATTATTTGTTGTTATATTGTAGAGTTTGCACTATAATCAATTACACTAAAGACTCTTGTATGTAGCGAGAGCGAGAACAAAAAACATTTGATAAAAACTAGTTTCTTGTATGAGGACCCCCTTAATTTTTAACTTTTTACTCAAATTAGAACATTTACACATCGTCCATGTCAGCAAGGCAATGCGAGTTGGGCCGAGAGACTCAAAAGTATGGCTATATAGTCTAAGTCGTAAAACAAAAACAGTCTTTTTTTATTTCACCGGTTTATTACAACGTGTTAATGAATTAACGCAAAACTAGAAAGTAGTTTGTTTAGAATCAAGAGCAGAATCGAATTATCATGGTTTCAACATACGTAATTTTTTGTTTGCAAAATTTAAAATTTTCTGAATCCGATGTCAACCCACCGCGAGAGCACACTCGCCATACTTACTACCAAAACAAGATTATAAAAATGTATCCATGAGTACGTTAGCGCTTTCTTTCAGTGCTGAAATGATAGCAAATCATTTTACCTCAAAACTAAAAATGCGAATAACTTTAAATTTTAAGTATCAAAATAATGAAATTATTGTTTCAATCTAATTATTTTCTTATAAATCAGTTGGAATGTATGAGGTTTTGCGCTAATTCATTAACACGTATAAGATAAATGTTTAGTCAGTGCGGAAACATTAACCATGCATTCTACTCCTCAAACTATAAAATATAACTTTCACTGTAGAGCCAGCTTAGAAATCACGGCAAGATAATCGACTCATCACTAAGCACGTAATATTATGTAATATAGTATGAATATTTGAACGTGGCTCTTTTTCCCGTTTTAAGGGTTCCGTAGCTACCCAAGAAGTGCTATTACAACAACTGCAGCAGTCTGTCCGTTTTCGTCCGTGCTAGGTATCTTTTGAGCAGTAGTAGCAGGTAGAGAGTTGACATACTATTATGCTATTATTTTCGATTTGACAACAATTATTAAAAAAAGTAAAACAGTAATGAGAGTCCCCGTACAAGAAACGTAATATAATGATTATAGAGCACACTCTATTTTTTTTTACTGTAGTTGGGTTCGCGCTCGGGCTAAGGATTACGAATCATATATTTATTTTTGTAAATATGGTGTTACGGAACCCTTGGTATGCGGATCCGACTCGCATTTGGGCGGTTTTTTTTTAATGTATGTCGAGTCGACAAATCATGTTTTAATTTCGCTGAGTTAAAACCGCCTTAGTTAGATGGATTGCGTTAAAATATCTCTTAATTCTCCCATGCGTATATACAAATATAATTATTTTTTCTCAAGCTCCTTAATGACCGTGGCGTCGGTGGGTAATAATTAACAGTTAAACGACCGTCCGTCCCAATTTAATGGTTATGAGCTAGTTCCGGTCAGTGAACAAACGCTATACTTGTGTGTGCAAAACTTCTATTAAGATCCCTAATAGCTCTTCTGGGAGATTAAAATTTAAAGTCATAATAAAATTTTATAAAATACTTAGTCGTTTATTCGTATTTTGACTTGGGTAACCTTTATAAGAGCGTAATAAATATAGCTATTTTAAGAAATAAATACGCTTGCTTTTCTGCATTATCATAGGAGTTCAACACCAGAATATTCTATAGTTACTAGACTTGCCCATGATACAGTAATAGACAGTAAGAAATGCTAGGTATTACGGCCCCGTAATACTTGATAATATATATTTTTTTTATATAAAATTAATCTCGTGTTACATCGTTACCAAGCCATAAGCCAAGCCTAATGAGTCTTCACCTCACCTTCATATACATCAAACTAGACCACATTATGGGATAATCAATGAATAGAAAAAAAAAGCTCAAAGTTATCAACCGACCGTCGACCGGTGCGATTACTAACTCTGTATACTGAAGTACATAATGTACAGAGTTTGTTGAATTAATTTAATTGTTATTTTACAAACCGTAGGTACTTTATATATTATAATAGTACCTACATATTTATTATACTTAGGTATACAATGACTTAAAACAACTCCACCTTCTTCCTGTTACTTCATAACGTAATAATATCTACCTATAGCATAGATACTGTTACATCTATTTCGTTTATGAACTTCACTTAACTTCCGAGAGGTTCTCAATAATTAAATAATCTTAAAGTTAACAAAGAAAAGTTATCGTTACTTTCCCTGGAGTTTTACTGAACATTCTACACAATTAATGCGTTATTTCACCGTGTAGCTTACTTAACCTACCACACAGGAACAAACTAAATCACAAGTTTCCATACATGCCACAAACCCATCAAAGATTCAAATATCTTTGCCTATTATATACTCGTCAGTTTCTCGTCGAGTTACCTATATTCTATTCCAATTTCTGTTAAATTATAGGCATCTAAATTCATTTCATTGTTTTTAATGACAGCGACGGGCGAATGGTGTCTGATAGACCGAGTCCCCGTCCCATTAAGGCTCAATAACGGTCGTTGGACGCGCAACATTCTAAATTTTAACATTGGAGCATCCTTAGGATAATCTGAATAAGGAGGCAATTTAAGAAACACCCTATTTTAGATCTGAGGGCAACCGGCCTGATAAGGTCGGTAATGGTGGCACTTGGTAAATTAAAAAGCATGGACCAACTTTAGCTTCGCTCGCTGCCATCGCCAGAGATATTCCGACGCCCATTTGCATTTTCCTGTATGAAAGTGGTATAATATTCCTTTCAATGCACGTGAATATTTTGAAAATGTTCGAGAATTAGCCTTATTTTTCTTTAACTGCACTTTAATGGTTTACTGGAACTAAAATATAATAATTTAACAACGTGACTCCATGTGGTCGATTGGTAAATCGTGGAAGAATATCGAATCATATAATCTAATATAATGTATAGAAGATTGTTCTGCACATATTGGAAGTAGCGCTTATTGTGAAATAAAAAAATGAATCACTCTTTCTGGGTCATTCGTCTCATCTCTTATGTCAGTTTACATTGAGTTGCATCAGTTACTTAGGTTTTGTTAATCTGCCTTTATGTTTCTCACGAGATTATGTAAATATAATAAATTGAGGCCATGTACAACTGACGAAACCACTTGTATTTTGTTTTGTATTGAAATTTCTACACAAAAATAAGACGACCTCGACGTTGGGGCAAAATGTAATAAAATAACCAAGGAGATAAAATAAAAGAAGCCAAGTGACCAAAACCGGTACATCTCCGACCAATGACATTTTACCCTTTATAAATCGAGTCAAAGTGTTCATAAAGACCGTAGTTAAAGTTGAAATACAATTTAAAAGAATACAATACGACCGTAGAGTAGAGAGTTGAATTCTTGCTAAATACTATAATATATTTTTGCTCATATATCATCATCAAGTTCCTTGACGTCGGTCTACGTGTCTAAGAATAACAATGTAGCTTGTGTAACATATTATATTAAATTTGTGTCACATCAGAAACCTTTTTACAGAAAAATGTATGTCGCCTGTGGAAAACATTTACTTACGCAGACCTTTTTCAGGGATTGTGCGTGCGTAATACAATCTCCGGTGGTATTTTTAATTTGTTGGTGTACCTACTCGTATGTGCGGGCATTTTATTACATATTAGCGCTCGTAAATGTTACATTCGCTAAATTAGTGTATTATGTAACACCAGTGACATTTTATTGCGAAGCTTTGTTTCGTTTAAGACGTCTAGTCTATGTCTCTACCTACACGTTGAGTAAACTTCTTAACTTTTTCATGAAATAATTTATATTCATCACATCTGATATTTAATTTTTGAGAGGAGTCGTAATATGGCCTGTAATAGATGGGACATAAACAATGTAATTGAAGTAACCATTGACTTATCAACTAAATATACCGGTAAATATCAGTTATAATTTATCGTCTCCACTTTTGACGTGAAAAGTCTTTCATTTTGGTCACTTGCAAAAACCATAGGTAAGTATGTAACGAAATATGTTATACATATAGTATAGTAAAGGTACTCCACTGCGGCTGCGTCCCTGATACAACCTACCTGATTTTAGCTATTTATTATAAAGAGTACAAGCTATGCTGAATCAAATTGTCCAGATTATAATACACTTTGTCACTTCAATGATTAAATACGGGCATAAACTCGAACCCTGGTCCTCACGATTACAGATCTGCGCCTTTCAACTAAGTAACACGCCACCGACACTAACAAACGGAGGTAAAACAGCAATTAACATATGATGTATAACACTAAGACACATTTAGTAAACATTGTCTTACGATAGAAACTTGGCAAAGTTAACTATCAAGCTGGGTACAACCAATTTCTAAGTTTGCAATCACAGGCAAATGTGTTTATACTAGATATCCTAAGTGTGTACATGTGTCTAACTTCCAATTTACTTTGCGAATGCACCTTCCAGTGAAACAGTGACGCCAACTGGTATTAGTATGACACTTCAATTATAAGTTTATTACTCATTCGACCTAGATAGTGAAATATAACGCTCCCTCGCAATATGGATGAGTGAAACGGGACCACGAAGCGTAGTATCTGCTTTATGAACTGGTCCAAATAAAACGACTGGATTTTGTCAACGATTGGGTCATTTTAACGTTGTACCCAACCAAGTTGTACCTAATATCTTCTGTTCAATATACAGGGTCCTTCTTAATATGCTGACACTATTTAAGGGGATGATCAGACCATCAGACTGAACAACTTTCTCTATGGGACCAACATCGAAATCGCGAAAAATCTGCTGTCCCATACATTTGGCTCCGAATAGGTTTGTAGTTTTTTATGGAAGAGCTGTTTTTTTTTTCGCCATTTCGGTGTTTGGTGCCATTGTTCAGTTTGACGATCTAATCATCCCCTTTAACAAGTGTCAGCATATTAAGAAGGACTCTATATATTTTACATTCACGCTTCTTATACAGGGTGTAAACTTAAATGTATTACAATACTTAATGGGGCGCTTCAGACCATCAAACTGAACATAGAACCAACATTGAAATCGCGAATAAAAATTCAGATGTTCCATAAAAATCTCAATGGTGACTCAGCCCAAGTTTATGGAACAGCTGATATTTTTTTCGCGATTTCGATGTTGGTCACATTTCACATATAGCGAAAGTTCGATCGGCTTATTGCATTGTTCACTAATTTTTGACTATTGTACTATTGAATGAATACATGTGTTATCTATCTATATCTTCGAAATCTCCACAAAAAACAGCTCTATCCTTACTTCGGGTCAAGAAGGTTTGCAAGTTTTGTCTGGAACAGCAGAGTATCTCCTTAGAAAACCATCAGCATATTATGAAAGACCCTTTATATCACTACATATTATATTTATGTAGTATAGCGGCCCGTCCCGGCTTCGCACGGGTGGACGTCTAATCTTTTCTAGCAATAAATATAGCCTATGTTACTCAGGGTGAATGCAGCTTTCTAATGGTGAAAGAATTTTTTAAATCGGCCCAGTACTTTTTGAGCCTATTCATTACAAACATACAAACATACAAAAATAGGTACAAATCTTTCCTCTTTATAATATTAGTGTAGATAAAACAAAGTCGCTTCCCGCTGTCTGTCCCTATGTATGCTTAGATCTTAAAAACTACGCGACGGATTTTGATGCGGTTTCTTTTTATAGATAGAGTGATTCAAGAGGAAGGTTTATATGTAGGTATATAAGTATCAGCATTGCACCCGGGCTAGGGCGGGCTAGGGCGGGTCGCTAGTTAGGAAATAATTTTTAAGTTAGAATCCAGCAAAATAACAAAATACCTCCCTGTACGATTTTTAAACCGCCATGTTCACATTATTCTGTTTCTGTTATAATTATGTTTTTGTATAAATAGTAGGTATTTATGTTACTTGTTTTTGTTCACCTGTGAAACTCTCAATCTCACAAACACTTGATAAAATACAACTAAACCACACGTGATTTCAGATTGTTATCTAAACTATTATAAAACTGTAACCGAAGTGTGTCTGCACATTGAAGATATTTACAAAAAAAAAAAATACGACATGGTTTTTACCTGTCCCTGATTCCAAATTACCTATTTTTGGATTTTTTGTCTGTCTGTTTGTTTGTTTGTTTATTTGTTTGTTTGTTTGTTTGTTTAAGTGTTTGTTTGTTCGAGTATCACGCAAAAACTACTGAACCGATTTTGATGAAACTTTTTTTGTTTGATAGCTTATCATCTGACTTAAAATCTGGTATATAATTTATGCGGACGAAGTCGCGGGTAAAAGCTCGTAAGTTTATAAATATAGCTAAGTATAGCACCTACCTACCTAACACAATAGTGATTCACTCGCCCACGCGACGCACCGATTGGTATGTTGATTCTGAACAGGATCTCGTTGGTGTCTTTTGTGCCAGACGGCTTCGAGAATGTTTAAGTATTTCTGCATTGTGACCTCAAAACAATTCAGTTACATCTAAATAACTGCAAAGTAACTTAAATCAAATGAAGGAAAACATCATGAGGAAACCTGCATACGCTGAAGAAATTCAGATGCATCTCGAGGAAGGGTCAGAAGAAATTCTGATGGAGCTCGAGGAAGGTCGACTCCTGACAGATAAGGTCAACGGCCCGCGGAAACAATGACAGATAGGGTTATGGACTTCGAACAAATGTCATAGCTGACCCTGGTCCGATTTGGATAGCGGTGAAAAAAAATCCAAAATTGCGATATCCAAGATGGCGGCCATGGAAATTTCAAACCTCAACGCAGCTTTTAAAGTTTCCCCGAACCGACAGAAAATTTGTATCTGGGGGTTTTCGGGGTCGTTGATTAAGAATATGAAATCATTTTGTTTCTATCTTCAACTTTCATGAGGGTCGCCATACAAATTTCATAATTTTTGAAATGCTGTTACTTTCTCGGCCATAGGGCCGAGGACTTAACCTTTGAGAGCTACATAGGTAGCTCTCAAAGGTTAATCCTATGACAAAAATGCATACTATTTGTTTTGTAGGAAAATTTGTCAGGTTTAATTTGTCCGTACAAAACATTTCGATAAGACTTACATATATTTTGAGAAATAAGCGAAAAACTGAAAAAAGTCACCTTAAGCCGCGGAGTTTTTTTTCTTCAGTATTACGTACCAAAGGAACGTTTAAAAAAGTTCCAAAACTCCGGAAATTACTTCTCTAGAATGGTATATTTCAGCTTAATTTTACTGTCATATTGGGCATGGGTAGGGTAGGCCTGTGCCCTGCAGTGGGACGTAAAATAGGCTGATGATAAATGAACTTGACATAAAAACAAACTTAAAAATAACAAGTAATTTTATTCAAAAATAGTTTATTTCAGATTGGTAGTTTTTTTCAGAAATCTTATAAAGTATCAATTTCAAAAAGAGAGAGAATTTTATATGCAAGAATACAGCCTTAATAATGTGTTATGTTATGTTACGACTTTTCAATTTACATCTGAAATGCAGCTAACATTAGTATGAGTGTTATGTTGAATATTAGCGAAGTAGTTTTCATTTTACTTCCATGAAGCAATATCCGTTTCTACTCTGCAGAGTTGAAATAAGTTTTAATTGTTTTTCATGTCTCTCTATATTTCTGTAAGTAGGATAATAATGTTTATACAACGTGTTAATGAATTAACGCAAAACTAGAAAGTAGTTTGTTTAGAATCGAGAGCAGAATCGAATTATCATGGTTTCAACATTGGTAATTTTTTGTTTAATATTAAATCATTTTTTCTTAAAGTTGTTTTAAATTCACTGAACCCGGTGTCAACCCACCCCACGGACACACTCACCCTACTACTTACTACCAAAACAAGATTGTTAAAATGTATCCATGAGTACGCTTTCATTCATTGCTGAAAAGATAACAATTCATTTTAGCCTCAAAACTTAAAATGCGAATAACTTTAAATTTTAACTAACAAAATAATGAAATTATTGTTTCAATCTAATTATTTCGTTACAAATCAGTTGGTGTGTATGAGGTTTTGCGCTAATTCATTAACAAGTTGTATAGTAGAGTTACTATAATAAATATAGTACTATAAAATTATGCAACGGACAGCTGCCAGTTTTATATACAAGTTTTATTGAAATAACTTAATTGTAGGTAGCTAAGTCATGACATGAGCATATGCTTAAATATGGTAATGCTATAATGTATGGATCCAGCCAGATGCACCCCCCTAAAAACAAACCTACCGGCGCCCTTGTCCGAGTTTGTATGAAAAATAAAAATGTATACTTATTTATTTTGCTATAGGAGAGTCTAGTCCTACGTAAGTCCATATAAGAGCTTTGCGACAAGACCTCTTAGTAGGAAACACTTTTATTTTACGGTTTGTTATTTCTAGAGCATCCATTTATCGTTTTTAAGTCGCACAAACGTGACAAATACGGGACATAAACCGCACAAACAGCCAACAGTAAGTCATATTTGGAATTAAAATAAATGCAAGGTTATTTTATAAGCATAAGACACCCAATATGTCACGAATGTTTGCAATTCTCAGTGTGTTGGGAACAAAGCCGGTTGGGAACCGCTGCGAACAGAATCAACATCCCACTCCTACGTCACGTACTTTAATCCCGCACCAGCTTCCGGCTTTTTGTTGGTTTTACTAGCGAATGTTAATAAAAGGAATTTAACATTCGCAAAGGACTCCTTTGTCGGCTTAAACAAAAATGACGGATATTGCATCTGGTTTCATAAGCGGACTTGGCGCTTTATTTGAATTGCAATAATTAAAAGTCGTTGGTACAAATGTTTGCATCATTCACACGCTTGTTCTTGTTAATTCTTTTATGAAACTTAGAGCATTACCTAACAACAACTCACAATCTAATTAGTAATCCTAAGATTTCATGAAAAATGTGTGTGCCATTCTAATGCTCTTTATACTATAGCCGCAGCCTGTTTGGCGCTGTCCTATTGCCATCGCACGCGCGATGGTGCGATGCGATGTGATCGTACTGATGGATAATTCTCCGAAATTTTACAAATCGTTGAAATTTTTCCATAGAAAAATTTGAAAATTTGAAAAATTTCGGAGAATTACCCATCAGTACGATCACATCGCATCGCACCATCGCGCGTGCGATGGCAATAGGACACCGCCTTTTGCTTTGATCATTGATAAAGTTTTTTTCTAAAATCTTGGTTCCATTTGCGAACTTTCTAATTATTGTATTCTTTAGTTCTTTGTAATTATATTATAAATTTGTAATTTGTAATGTATTTCTTTCTTTGAAATTGTAATATCTAAGTGAAAGATTTCTGAAGTGAAAATAAAATCAAGTAAGTAAATCTGGATTTCTGTAAAGGATTTGAACATAAACACACATGAAGGCTTTCTCAGAGGGGGTATGCATAAGCTTTGGGATCTCAATTTTGGACATAGCATTGGTAACATCTCATAGATACTTTCTCTAGATTCATACACTTTGTCGTACCTACCAGCATTTCCCATATTTTGACCTACAGCATTTTCGTTAGTTTAGGTTTTTTTTAACCAGCATTTCCTATATTTTGAACATGGGAATTATTATTAAGAAACACGCAAATAAATTAAGCAATTAACATTCCTATCCAAGCTTGTTACTGACGTGACGGTGAACTATTCATGCAGAAAGCCTAACGTTTTGCATTCCACAAACATTCTGCAAAATATTTGTATAGTTACAGTCGGCCAACGTAATGGGCAATGGCATATTAGTCTTGTGTGATAAAACTTCCTAGCTAATGAAAATATACGTCGTTAAAGTTGAAATTGCAACTGTAAGGTCCGTCACACACATACGGAATTACAATCCGGAATTCCGAATCAGGGTTGTGATTTTGTATAGGATTTGACAGCTGCGCAATTCCGAACGCAATTGTGGAGGGGGAAAATCCATACGAAATCGCAATCCTGATTCGGAATTCCGGATTGCGGCGGATGTTATAGAAGCAAATATATATATAACAACACGTCACAGATTTCACAGTATGATTATAAGGTAAAAAAAAGTCCTTGTACATGTACGTACACACCTTCGTCATTGTACCTCAAAGATTTCCATACAAATCTTAAATTAATCCTAGCATTGAAACTGTGTATTTTAACTAAAATCTGACTCATTATAAGAATAGTGATAAGTTTCTAGATTGTTTCTGAAAAAAAATCATTAACTTTAATTGGTTAACATTGAAACTACGGACTAACTTCGTTGGTATCCAGCGCGCGCGATTTATTTAGGAATAAACTTCTCTTGAAGCTCATAGAAAAAGAATTTCCAGTTCACATTCATCAAAAACCATTATCACATTATCTGCCTACTATACGTCCCACTGCCGGGCACATATATTAAATAACCTACTTCAAAAAAGGAGATTGTAGTTGCTACACGTAACTCAAGAATCAGAGTACGAGTGGGATTCATAACAATAAAATCTGAAAAAGGCAGTATGCATAACATTTTTAAATTTAAACTTCCAGAGCAACCAGTGAAATTAATTATGTACACTGTAAACCTACCTTCGTACCCAGAGTTTAGAGAGTTGGAAATTTGGAATGGAGTGCATTTTTAGCAAATACTTCACGCGTGGCCAGTGTCGGATAGTTCACAAATTTCGCGAAAGTGAACTTCCAACGGGCAGCCCGCTCCGCGCAAACTAATGTACGTTGGAAATACTGCACATTCCTAGGCAAAAACATTTTTTACTAGCTATGTCTGCCTTCTCGGCTTCTATCCAGTCCAATTTTTGTGTTCCCTAATGAATTCCAGTTAAACTTTTGCTTTCCAGCAATTCAAAAAATAACACACAAAGATAAAGCTAACTTAAAATTGAATTAATTAATAATGAAAGTACCTCGATGGGTTTATTAGCTTTTCAGGCGCTCATTCGATTAGCCTTTAAATCTAAAATGGAAGTGCTTTGAAGTTTAATTCGACGCTACCTACATCAATTTCCATTTTCGCTCACGTTGCTATTTCAGTTAATACCTAATTCTCACGCCATAGGTCAATCAAATTGAATCTCTAATTCCTTGAAGTCAGCAAGTTTACCTTACTATGCTGGCCCTGTACCCGGACTTTCGATGTTCGGCATATCGCCACTGTTTCGGTCCACACTTCATTGTAATAGAGTTGACATTGGAACAAAAACGTTCACGCAATTGCGAAGTTCGAATATGCGGGTAGATGCCCTGGCCTCTCCCGTAAATTAGTCTGAACCAAGTTTCTGGCATAAATGATATCGCGACTCTATAAGACTGGAAATCTCTCGCATACTGTGTGCGTATTACATGGAACTTTAGGCTTGTGGGGTTACGGTTTATTTTAGAGTAACATTAAAAGCGGTTCCTGATTGTTACCCCCAGGCACCAGGTGATGTTTGTTTAACACCCAAGCAGACTTATCAAAGACGTAAATAGGGATTATGTGTTTTGCTTGCACACCTCTCATGTTCGGTTCTTATCGACGCGACGTCTCTACAAAGTCTAAAAGAGGTTTTGTTAATAACCAAATGTCCTACCTGTGTGTCAGCACTCAGCAGGCTTGATCAAGTCCTAACATGTCGACTTCGCGACCTCGTTTCGAGACTATAACGACGCGGATATTAAAAACTATGATGTAGACTAGCGACTTGATTATTATACAAGGTGTTACAAAAATAGAAATAAACATTTTAGGGGGTGGTTAAGACCATTAAACGGAACAACTTTCACTATGGGACTAATATCGAAATCGCGAAAAAAAAATCTGATGTTTCATCATCATCATATCAGCCGATAGACGTCCACTGCTGGACATAGGCCTCCCCCAAAATGGTGAGACTTGCCATAATCGGCAAGATGTGATGCGTTTGCGATGTTCCATACTAAGCTACAGATCTACTCGAGCTAAATAATATACATCATATTATATGGAACAAAAATATTTTTTTTTCGCGATTTCGATGTTGGTCCCATAGTGAAAGTTGTTCAGTTTGATGGTCTCAACAACCCCCATAAAAGATTGAAATGTTTATTTTTACTTTTGTAACACCCTGTATAGGATTCTTAGAATCAATTATTTAATTAAATAGACTGTATGTATTACCTACTTATACATAAAACTTAGCTTACCATTTTATATTGTAATAGTTATTAAGTCGTATTAATATGTTGTGTAGAGTTTCCGGCCGCATCTTCTCTACAAAGCGACAACACCTTCCGAGACGGGGTGGAAGCTTTAAAAAAATTTACGTTTAATAAAGTTATGTCGGCTTCAACCTCCTATATTGAATACATTATTTTGAGTTTAATGTAAAATTGGGTTATATTTACAATAATTTACAGAAATATGATGAAATATAATCCGATAGGTATAAAAAAAGAAAACTAGAGCTATCTTATCTTATCTTGTTGTGGGGGCTGGCAAGCCAGCAACACTTCGACCCAGTGGGATCTTTTGTGTTAGCCCCAATACTTTTTGCTTACTTCACCCTTCAAATACATGGTCAATGAAGGAGGCAATACCATTGAGGGGAAGAAGCCTTAGATCTCCCGGTTTTGGATATCCATCACCGAGGAGGCACATGCGCTTTGCCGCCAAGACATCACAGTCACACAGGATATGCTCCATGGTCTCCTCATCCTCTCCGCTAAACTAGAGCTAGGTACCTAAAGCTCTCCCAACATTTAGCTCGAGTATGGTTTGCAGTTTTGTATGGAATGTAGACGAGTAGACGAGATCTAACAATTCTTTTGAATGCGAGAATTATGACAATTAATGCTGGAGTTCCGTTGCCCATAAATGGGAACTAGGTAAACGTTCATAGAGCGTTTTGCTTTAGTACGGTCAAACCGAATTTGCCTATTATAAGCCGTTTTCGTCACAGTTTTGTTTCTCCATACAAACATTCCTGTTTCGTGACATCTTTCAAAAACCGCGGATTTCGAATTTCTGACACTTCTAGTTTAGGTACAAAGACGTTTGAAGAATTTGGACAGTTTTAAATTCTTGGTCAAGAATGTATATTGCTAGGTAATTTTCTCAATATACAGGGTGAAATTGATATCATTAGCATCCTTTTAAACTAAGAGTCTACCCATCAAACTGAACAACTTTCACTATGGGAGCAAACCGATCGGAGCAAAAAAATAATCAGCTGTTCCATACTAAACTGCAATGCCTACTCAACTCAAATGTATGCAACAGCAGATTTTTTTTTGCTCCGGTCGGTTTGCTCCCATAGTGAAAGTTGTTCAGTTTGATGGGTAGACTCTTAGTTTTAAAGGATGCTAATGATATCAATTTCACCCTGTAGTAAGGCAGGTATTTTCAGATAAGTAAGTATTTCCTGTAAGAGACCACCACGTGCCAGTTGACCTCTGACCGCAGAGCGCATTGGGTTTACCACTATAGGTATTGATTCTACCTTGCCTAGTCTTAAATAAACTAGTACAATCAATTTAGGTAGTACCACAGCACAGAGCACTATAATGACTACCTAAGTGTAGCGGTTTAATTTATTTCGTGTATCTTAGCTACCTACCTCGTACCTACAAAATTTACACTTAGCTTGTACCTAGTAAAGGACATCATAATCATAATCATAAGCTTTATTGCATCCTTGAGGTTTTACAGATCTTATAAATAGGTTATAGTACATCTCAGGGTTAGGGCACAGCAATTTTGCAACAGTGTCTATTGTAATAGTTAAATAACTTAAAATAAATGTAATTTAATTAATTAAGTTGATATTGAAATATAATAAAATAAAGGCAACAATAATAATAAATTAACGATCTACGATAAATTGCAATATTATAACCGGCACATAATACCAAAAAATGTAAGTATAACCGTCCTTCTATTTTTATTATGGACTATGATGGAACACTAGAAACTAACTGCAGGCATTCGTTTATTTTATAATGTTTTATTAGTTTTTATAATTTTTATATAAAAAAAATATTGTGCTTGTAACACCTCCTTCTAAACAACATTGACAGCCATTTTGGGGTTGCTGTTTTTTTGTAATTTATAAATGATTAAATTACTCGTTAAATAAAAATAAATGATACTATCTGAGTCGTTTTTATAAAACTCCATAATTTATTACACATTAGACTTCAGTCAAAACTTCTACATATTTTCAGGTATTTTTTCAAGGGAGAGCGGCGGTTGTCCTTTCATTAAAACTTTGTATTAGAAATTGAGAAATTAATTTATTTCACATACATTTTTGATAAGTTTGTCGCTGATAATTCACAAAGGCGAGTTCTGAATAACAAAACCTAGGCTTTTTGAGAGAATCGTATTAAACTAAGAATACTTATTTAAAAAACTTTAACATAATAAGTATAATAATTACATTCGCTTTAGTAGCTACGTAAGAAACTAAGAACTAAGTACTCTGTAATTATAATTTTGTAAACTCATTGTTCAAGACTTCAAGATTTTTTAATCAAAGAGAAACATAATGCGCTGTCGACCTTTTGAATGGAGATTGTACCTACAACATTTTAAACACGTCCTATTTACATATTGCTATGACTCAGTGATATCAGCACAAAAGCTCGTTTGCATAGCGATAAACCACGCGACAAAGGAACAAGGTTGAATCGACAGGTTAATACACGTCTTGATACATGTTTGTGTGCGTGTGGATATAGTATGTCTGTTGTATTGTGCACACAGAGACAATTGAATACCTGGATGCTTCACACAGCGATCTTCAGAGACCTTCCGTGCTGGGTTCTGTGTGCATTGTTCATTCAATCGTGATCGTGTCGGAACGGAACAGTTCACCTAATATTGTTACAAATGAATGAGCTATTCACCTAGGATTGCCAACCCTACTATATGTATACCTAATATACAGGGTGAAATTGATAACATTTGCATCCTTTTAAACTAAGAGTCTATATACCTACCCATCAAACTGAACAACTTTTACTTTGGCAGCAAACTGATCGGAGCAAATAAAAAATCGGCTGTTCCACACTAAACTGCAATGTCTACGACACTCAATAAGTGTATGCAACAGCAGATTTTTTTTTGCTCCGATCGGTTTGCTCCCGTAGTAAAAGTTGTTCAGTTTGATGGGTAGACTCTTAGTTTAAAAGGATGCTAATGATATCAATTTCACCCTGTAGTATCCTACTATATTACTACTACTATAATTCAGAGAAAAATATATAGTAGTCAAAACTACTATATTTTGATGAGCAAATAATTTATAGAGAATTTAAATATATTGGTCCTTAGGTCCAATAAAAAAGACCAATAACTTTACATTATTTTAACAATTTTCTTTCTTTTTCATCACATTTGTTTCATAAACAATTTTTTACTCAATATACAACTGAAAAGTGAAAAGTGACTACAAGTTTTCCTAAAGTCAGATTTAAGTATCTATTTTTTTAGAAATTATATTATTTCTGTATTGAATCCAGCGACTTCTGCGTTCACAGGATGCATTATCTTCTATAACGAATACGAAATAGAGAAATGATTGTTCCTTAAAAATAAGAACGTGATATTCAAACCAAAAAGTAGCGAAAAAATATCTTTTTGAAAAAATTTAAATTACCTAATTCCTAAAATACTATATTTTTTCGTATTTTTCCCCGATCTACTATATTTTTTCGGGCACTAAGGCTCGAAATACTATATTTGGTCTAAAAAAGTTGGCAACCCTATATTCACCATGTACCTACCTACTGAAACAAGAAATAAGCGCTACAACAATTCTCGCATTAACTTCGCTGTCTGCTAAAAATTAGGTTATGTTCATTAAGAGCTCGTATCGTGTGCAGACTGCTATAAGCTCGCAAGCTCGGGGTGCTTCACTTTTTTCATGAATTCTTATACAGGGTGAAAAGTTAAGATGGGACACGAAGGGCAGCTACCAGAAGCATTATAGCTACAAGAAAACGTTCTTAGGAGTCTACCCTTACTTTTGGAGTGTTTTACTTCTGCATTCACAGATTTTGAAAAGAAATGTACAGTCAACGAGAAAAACTGCAATTTTCACAAAACTTTTTTTTCATCCCAATCGATTATCTCGCTAATAAGGAACATAAGTCTCTATGGGGTCAACCGAGGTCGAGGTATTAGAACTCACTCAACAAAACGCAACATTAAATTCCCGTACATTTTAGTGGGGAAATAACGAAACCACCTATAGTGAAGATTTTGTATACCCTTAAAATTCAGACCATCAAACTGAACAACTTTTACTATGGGAGCGAAACTGAAATCGCAAAAAAAATCTGCTAGAGCGAGAATACACAAACTTCATACATTTCTACTGGTGATTTTGACGTATGACTTTAAAAAATCGCATTCCTGTGTTTAAAATTATACTAAAACGAGCTTTTACCCGCGACTTCGTCCGCATAAATTATATACCAGATTTTAAGTCAGATAATAAGCTATCAAACAAAAAAGTTTCATCAAAATCGGTTCAGTAGTTTTTGCGTGATACTCGAACAAACAAACAAACAAACAAACAAACAAACAAACAGACAGACAAAAAACCCAAAAATTGGTGATTTGGAATCAGGGACAGGTAAATAAAAACCTTATCGTAATTTTTTTTTGAAAATTTCATCAATGTACAGACACACTATATATATATATATATATATATAACACACTATATACATACCTCGACTCTTCTCTCTCTTTCTCTTCTCTTTCTCTTCTTCTTCTCTTCTCTCTCTATCGGGTCGATGGCATGTCATTTCATTACTCAAACATATCATTAGGTAGATATAGGCACAGTAGTATAAGAAAGAGTATCTGGGTCTGGGTCTGGGTGGGTACTAGATTGGTCTTTATTTGGGTAGGTTTCGTTTTGTATAAACTGAAAAGGTTTCTTTACCAAAACAAATGAAAATACATTAAAAGCAACCGTTATTACGACACCAATACCAAGTATTGAAAAGGAAGTCGTATTCCCAAAAAAGTCAACTCCGAATAAGGATAAATAAACAACACGAAACGTGTGGGTTCCTACACGAGACCGTGAGATCATTCCATTGATAAAACTGGCCGCAAAGAGTCCGAGCTAAAAGGGAAATTGTGTTGGAACGGAGCGATGGAATGTCGGCTGCGGTGTAAACTGTGAACGTCCCACTCGAAACAGACGTCCTCTCGCCACCGCTCTATCCTATTTCTATGCAGCCATTACTCGATCAATCCAGATCACGAGCCGCGGATTGCGATCCGGCCAGATTGATTGAGGGTTTTCAAAAAATATATTTTTCGTGATTCGATGTCTCGCTCGATGCATCGATTCAACACATTATACCTACCTACACCCTACACTACATAATCAATCTGGAATCTGGATCAATATTATAGGATCGCGATACGCGTATTGTGAACCTGTATTATCCATGTAAGGCTGCTTTTACATAATGTTAACAAATTAAAAAACCTAACTTTCTCTAGAATTCATAAATCATAACTGAACTAAATCATAGGGTCCTTCTTAATAAGCTGACACTTTTTTAAGGGGATGATATGACCATCAAACTGAACAACTTTCTCTATTCTTCTTCTTATCGTGTGGGCAGAGCCCTGGTGTCAGAGTTTTTTCAGACCGCCTTACGGCCTCTGACGTGGTTTTTATGTAACGACTACTACCACCAGAGATAGTAGCCGGGACCAACGGCTTAACGTGCCATCCGAAGCACGGAATCATTTTTCTTTTCAGACAATCAGGTGATTCAGCCTGCAATGTCCTAACCAACTGGGGAAAAACGCACAAAGTGACATATCACTAGGTGTCCCCCGTGGGAATCGAACCCACGACCTCCGTGTCGAGAGCCAAAGCTCTTAACCATTAGACCACGGAGGCAGTTGTAGTACTTTCTCTATGAGACCAACGTTCAAATCGCGAAGAAAAAATCAGCTGACCCATACAATTGGGTCGAGTAAGATTTCTGTACCGATATGTTTTTGACCTTTTTTTATCGATCATAGTTTTCTTTTTTTGGCAATTTTGATGTTAAGTCAAATCTTATATTCTTCAGTTATAGATTTTGTACCTAAGTTGTCAAGTTTTTCATTAATTTGCTTAGGTATACCGGTATACGTATACTTAATACTTAAATACCTTAAAATGTAGTCACCAACCTCACTCACCTCTAAACTCGTGGTCAACGTGCCAATTAAGTGATAAAATGAAACCAAAAGAATCTTATGAGGGTTTGAGGTCTGCCGCGGATTGTGTGTAGGTAGGTGGTGCTAAGTTTCTAACGCTTAGGTTCGTTTGGCACTTTAGTCTTTAGGTCTTCCCACTTTTATGCACGTGTGCGTTTGAAGTACATTGTTGTCTTTAGTTCGGTTTCAATGTAAACCACATAATTATTGCAGAACCAATGTATCCCTATTCCCTACTTCTAAAGCACAAGCCCGTGCGTGACAGTGGAAAAGTGTACACATGCATCATTATTATTATATGTACTTACTGTGTGTAGATTCTATTGTTAGTTGCTTATTATAATTATATCGAATAGCGTATAGTCATAGAATAGGTAATAGTATACAGGGTGTAACAAAACACCCTAGTAATACTTAAGGGGGTGCTTCAGACCATCAATCTGAACAACTTTCACTATGGAGCCAACGTCGAGAAAAAATTAAAAAAATCTGCCATCCCATACATTTGAGTCGAGACGGTACTGCAGTTTTGTATGACAGAGCGGATTTTTTTTTCTCGATTTCGATGTTGGCTCCATAGTGAAAGTTGTTCAGTTTGATGGTCTGCAGCACCCCCTTAAGTATTACTAGGGTGTTTTGTTACACCCCTGTATAGTTCGTATAGTTTCACAGTGCCTATTAATGAGAAAGGTCAATGTACAGAAATATGTAAAGTACTACCTATTGGTGGCGCGTTGGTGACAGGTATTATGGACCCCCAATCATGGGGGTCCGGGTTCGAATCCGTACGGACTACATGCCATGTAACCAATGAGTTTTTCTAACTTATTTATGTACGTAGGTAATACCGACCGACTGCTCTCAAATGGTGAAGGAAAACATCGTGAGGAAACCTGAATGAAGAAAAAATGCTAATGTGTATGTGTAGTCTACCAATCCGCATTGGGCATGGGCACGCGTGGTGGGCCAATGCCCATACACCCTCCCTGAGGGTATGCCCGTGCCCTTCAGTGGGCGTTTATAGGCTGATGATGATGATGGTCTACCAGTAATAAGATAATATTTGTGTCATTTAGGAGAAAAGAATTGGTTTTCCAATGGCATTCAATACGATAACAATAGGAACAGTCAGCATCAGAGAAATCTATCGTTGCGCATCTAAATATTTAGGTATAGTTTCTCGGAAGCTGACTGTAGGTACAATAAGAAAACTAAGAACGTTTTGCTTTAGCAAGCAACGACGACATTATAAATCATTACAGTTTAACAAGGGGTGAGCATAGGGTTACCAGATGAAACATTTTAAAGTCCCAGATAAATGCCAGATTTCCATAGAAAAGTCCAAAGATTTTACCGCAAACGTAATTAACAACTCTGTGGATTTATAAACCAATAATACATATGTAAAATACGTACGGCCTTTACCAATCTACATAAGGCCTAACTTAATAGTAGGTAAGTATACTTAATAAGGCGCAAGCAAGCAAAGCAAAGCAAGATATTTTAACGTTTTTCGACCCATGTTCCTCAGGGAAAGTTTCATCGTCTGAATATACCCTTAATATTACGTTGATTTATACGAATTAAAGATACTTAACTATCCAAGGAAGATTCTCTTTTTACCCGACTGCGCGAAGCAAAGGAATAGTTATTTGTTATGCAAGGCTGCAAAGTTGCTTTTTGGCGCGAGTACTTGTATTGAAACCTGAGCAAGCGAAGGATTCTAGGATTGAACCACGAGCGAAGCGGTTCAAATATAGAATCCTGAGCGGAGCGAAGGTTTCAAAAGTACGACACGCAGAATAACTTTGCTGCCGAGCGAAACACACAACTTTTCATCTCACTACAGCGAGGAAAATTTCAATGCGCCAACCTCATTTTTAGAATAATCGCACTGGCCAGCACATAAACAGCATGAAAAAAAAGTTGGGTAGGCTGTTTTTCTACATTGAATAGAAAGATTCGAATTTTAAAAACTCTTTCCACGCTAGCGGATAAAATGCACTTTTGCACTCAGATTTCGAATGATAAACAGAATCTTTCCGAGCTTGTGAGGTGAAAAGGTAATTTGTTTATGTTTTAAAAAACTGAAAAATCTGGACCTTCTATTGGAAAATCAAAAATATCCTCCGATTTCTAAAATACGACAACAAAATTCTGTTCCGGAGCCTAAAAATCCTGTAAACTCAGGATGAATCCTGAGATATGGTAACCCTAGGTGAGCATGCATACAAAATTACCCCTGCAAAATCCTAGGCAAGCTTATAGTATGAAATATTTAGTTAACTAAACGAGCAAGCGTAAACACGAAAACGCAAACGTCAGAATAAGTAAACACATCCAAACTATGCATTTTGTGTTCAACCAGTGTTTAGTTTAAACTTTAACTAAATAACGTTCATTTGAACCTGACCGCGCTACGAGTAATTGGGCCTTAGTGGGAAAGTTAGCTGAGTACTGGACTGGAGTACCTAGTGCTTGAATGAATAAATAATTGATTCAAAACAAAATTATGTATACAGTGTGTAAACTTAAATGCATTACGTACCTACTTAAGGGGATGCTTCAGACCATCACACTGAACTGAACAACTATCATTCTATTCTGGCACAAACGTGGAAATCGGGAAAAAGAAATAGCTTTTCCATAGAAAGCGTCAATGGCTACTCGACCCAAATGTGGAACAGCTGTTTTTTTTTTCGCGATTTCAATGTTGGTCCTGGTTGGTCCCATAGTGAAGCATATTATTATTGACTGAAGCGGGGGCCCCATAGGTAAATGCTGGGGCCGGGCCATATTTTGCTGGTTTTTAGAAGCTATCTTCCCGTTATTTGAAAGACAGGTATAAATGAAAAATATAGCAATGATCTTTTGTTGAAGATCAGATTGTTGCTATCATCAGATTCAGCTTATTCGATATTGATCATATTTCTTAATCACTACATAATATTAAACAAAGTCGCTTCCCGCTGTCTGTCCCTATGTATGCTTAGATCTTTAAAACTACGCAACGGATTTTGATGCGGTTTTTTTTAATAGATAGAGGATTCAAGAGGAAGGTTTATATGTATATAATACATGCATAGTATCAGCATTGCACCACCCGTGCGAAGCCGGGGCCAGTAGCTAGTTTTCTATAAAATACATATGAAACCTGTGTTGAAAAGAAATCCTAAATAGGTATTTGAAAAAGTCTGAATTACGTGCATCTACTTTATAAGTTGAAGTCACTTTTACTTTAATAATACAACGTGTTAATGAATTAACGCAAAACTAGAAAGTAGTTTGTTTAGAATCGATAGCAGAATCGAATTATCATGGTTTCAACATAGGAAATTTTTTTCCAAATTTTAATTAATTTTTTCGTAAAAAAATTTACTAAACCCGATGTCAACCCACCCCATGGGCACTCTCACCTTACTTACTACCAAAACAAGATTATTAAAATGTATCCATAAGTACGTTAGCGCTTTCATTCATTGCTGAAATGATAACAAATCATTTTTGCCTCTGAACTCAAAATGTGAATAACTTTAAATTTTAACTATCAAAATAATGAAATTATTGTTTCAATCTAATTATTTTGTTATAAATCAGTTGGGGTGTATGAGGTTTTGCGCTAATTTATTAACACGTGGTAAACAAAATATCATTAAAAAAAAAGATTTGATGAGTTAATTCGATAATTTTAAAACAATGGTGCGAATTATTATGCTTTTCGAATTTGATTTCCTTGGATTAAAAGGCATCATAGTGACATAATGAAGGACCAGCAAGTCAAAAATAGGTACAACTAAAATGATGTAGTTTAGTAGAGGTGAGACGGTTCTGAAAGGGTCAAGGTCGTTCAGTGGGGGATACCTCTTAAGTTTAAGCATATGCATAAGCATATGCTCACGACTATATTCCCCGAGGGGGTAGTCAAGAGATATTCTGAAACTTCAGAACATCCACGTTTCACTAGTAGTACCGAAACTCTGTCCAGTGTGACGGGGAGTGAGCCCGTCGCCACTTGTAATGGACAGTAGGTACGATACATGCCTCTAAATTGAAGCATGCAGGTGCCCCTTAAGTTTAACCTGTAGAAATACGTAATCGGCGTGGCATTGACCTTACCCCACGTTACAGAAAAGAGTAAGCTTTTAACCTTAGAAATAAATCATACTGTATAAAGCATTAAGTTACTTGTTAGTACGGTACCATTATAAACACGGTACATTATGTATTTCTAAGTATCACGCTATTGTGACGGTAAACGTTTGGTTATAACTTATAAATATCGTTAGCTGCCTAATAATCGTATGTAAACTTAAATACGTTGCAATATTTTAGGGGTTGATTCAAATCACTAAACTGAAGCCAACATAGAAATAGCAATAAAAGAATCAGCTGTTCCATATTAAATATATATTTTTTTAAATATCTTGGACAATGTCACACAAATTTCTTAATATGCTGACTGTATTTTCAGGGGATGATCAAACCATCAAACTGAATCAACTTTATCTATGGGACAAACATCTAAATCGTGTAAAAAAACTGCTGTTTCATACAAAACTGCAAGCTCGACCCCAGCAGATATTTTTTTCACGATTTATTATGAATTTATATGAAAAAATATTTATACTTAGTATTAAAGATATGTCATATGATCTAATTAATTGAATCAGGCGTTACTTTGCGGAAATCCATGACTAATAGGTAGATGACACGATTGTATCAAGACCTCCGCCTCTAAATACCTAGTAGACAAAGTTGTATTACGTAATAAAATACAACCTGCTTACCAAATAATTTCTACTCTACACGTGTTTCGCTCCACCAAGGAGCATCCTCAGGAGTTAGACCGACGAACGTTCGAGGTCTAACTCCTGAGGATGCTCCTTGGTGGAGCGAAACACGTGTAGAGTAGAAATTATTTGGTAAGCAGGTTGTATTTTATTACGTAATACAACTTTGTCTACTAGGTATTTAGAGGCGGAGGTCTTGATACAATCGTGTCATCTACCTATTAGTCATATGATCTGTTAGATAAGCTATCAAGAGCTTTTTGATAAGCGATGAAATAGGCCCTTAATATATGAACGCTAAGCTACAATCAAGGACTCGCTTTCTAATCTGGGACCCAAGACAAAGTACTTTCGATTTGCGTTAACGACAGTAGAAAACATAAAGAATGTATTGGACTTGACCTGACTTGACGTATGGTAGAGAAAGCAAACGTCAAAATGTTTCGATTGCCAATGTTAAATCCATACATTCTGTCATTTCTACTAGCGTCTACCAAAGACTACAGTTTAATATACGGAAAGCGTCTACGCCAATAAGAATGTTACTTTGTCTATACAGGGTGTAAGTGACTGCCTAGCAAATACTGAAAGGGTGAACTCAGACCATCAAACTGAACAACTTTCACTACGGAGCCTACCACAGGAAAGGCGAAAAAAAATCAGCTGTCTCATACAAAACTGCTGTGCCTACCAGACTAAAATGCATGGGACAGCTGATGTTTTTTCGCGATTTTTACGTTGGTCCCATACTGAAAGTTGTTTAGTTTATGGTCTAAAGTTAACTTAAAAGTTTAAAATTTTTATTTTTACTTCTGCAATACCCTGTACAGGGTGTAACAAAACACCCTAGTAATACTTAAGGGGGTGCTTCAGACCATCAAACTGAACAACTTTCAATATGGAGCATGGAGCCAACGTCAAAAAATCTGCCGTCCCATACATTTGAGTCGAGACTGTACTGTAGTTTTGTATGAAAGAGCGGATATTTTTTTCTCGATTTCGATGTTAGCTCCATAGTGAAAGTTGTTCAGTTTGATGGTCTGCAGCACCCCCTTAAGTACTACTAGGGTGTTTTGTTACAGCCTGTATAGGCCCTGATGTGATATCTGGCATGGCATATCTACTTCTACAACATACTTAACTTCTATAATCAAACTCATGCATCCGGCCGATGTACCTACACGGCCGGCAGTCTCCGACTAGCGGAAATAACTTATCAGATACGCCGCGACGCACACAGAAATGCATTATACATTCAGCCGTGTGTCTGTGACGGGTAATAAAAATACTTAAAAGTTTCCACGTGAGAAGTTCCACAAAATAAACCATTATGAAATTTATGATGCAGGCATAAGGGCTACGTTAGAGGACTTCGAATGGACTATACAGCGAGTCGACCAACTAGGTATGCCAGCAAGACGTTACACGAGCTATGAGCCTCTGTCGTCCGTGCACCATACAATGACAGACCGGGATTATTCTTTATGTCGGGAACAGGTAATATTGATAGTGGTGCGCTCCTTTACGACAAATATCTATCGACATTATTTTATCGAAGTGAAAAATTCTTTACCGGCGTTGTGCACTTTTTGTGATGAGTAAAAAATATTAAACTCGCGTCAGGACCGTGACGTCACGTAACCTGATCGAAAATTCGTAAGCCGACCGTGACTACACGTGACGGAAGACGTATGATCTGTTAGTTTTCACTTCTGCCGGCACTCCCGGAGTGCAACCCGTTGTTTTTTTTAAGTGAAAACTTCTTTAGCGGTGTTGTGCTCTTTTTGGGATGGGTAAAAAATTTTAAACTCGCGTCAGGACCGTGACGTCACCCTGATCGAAAATTCATAAGACAAAATTGGTAAGACGATCACGTAAGATTTCAAACTCGCGTCAGGACCGTGACGTCACGTGACATTCGTAAGACGTAAGATCTCTTATTTTTTACTTCTACCGGCACTCCCGGAGTGCAACACGTTTTTTTATATAAGTTAATTTACTCCATCGTGGACACAAAGTTGTAGTCACAAAAGACTGCAGCAAGGTAATTCATTAAATTAATGATCATACTCAAAAAGTCAAATAATTAACTAACCTTAACGGTAGGAGTTTGTATAAACTCAAGTTCAAAAGTTGTGACTCGCAGCTTGTCACGGCTCATAACTTTAGACATATTTAGACCATTTGACATAGACAAACTTTATTAGAACTTGATAACCCGCAGACAGTGTTAAAGCAAAATTTTAGAACGAAAGGAAATTAAAAAGTTATCTTTTAGAGTTAATTCTTAATTTTATTACAGTTTACTTACACAATGAAGACTTGGACTGTGTTTTTAGTAGCAAAATCACGAAACTTGCATCACTCATCTTTAAAATCGTCAACATAATGTTGATCTTCAAGTTAATGTTTAAAGTTCAGAATATTATATAATGTTTTGTTTATTCGATGGAACTATGGCTGCAAGGTGTTAAAAACCGGCTAAGTGCGAGTCGGACTCACACAAGGAGGGTTCCCTTATTCCCTAAATCCCTACCGCAAACAATATTACAAATAAGTTTTGTTTTATCCAGAATCCTTAGCGGAAATACACAAACAAATTCGCTCAACCGAATTTAATTCTTTTTATTTAGTAGGTATGCAATATACCTAATGACACCTTAGACAATTTAATAGGGACTCGCCTTGCGGTAGCATTTTCACCTCTGCCACGGTATTAGATCAATTAATCTTGCGCATTTACACCCAATTTTATTATACCTTATCTATCACTAAACGAGACAGCCTATAATAGCGAAACAATAATTTTGAACTTAGAACGTTTGGGGTTCACACGAGACTACTTTTCATGATTTTTAACATTCAAAATTAGAATCTAAACTTATGGGGAATAAAATGCAAAGTTGCGGATTTCATGTTACCTCGCCTCCCGCAAAAAGTGGCAGAAATGTTTCTTAGTAGAATGACACGCGTAACTCGTCCCTATTAAATTGTCTAAGAATGACACCAATTTTGACCCTTGTATGTATTGCCGTTTTACGATAGAGCAAAACAAAAAACCTTGACAAAAACAGTTTTCTTGTATAATTCCCTTAATTTTTTTCCTTTTTTTTTATTATTTGGTAGCAAATCCAAAAAATAACGCATGTTCTGTGAAAATTTCAAGTCTCTACCTATTACAGTTCAAAAGATGCATACAGCCCTTTAGAGCTTGGACGGAAAACGGACAGCGTAGGCTTATGAATAGGGTCTCGTTGGCAACCTTTGAGTACGGAACCCTAAAAAGTGGGCAAACCTCGGAATACATTAAATGTGCTGAATCTATTTCTGAACAATATTTTTTAATTTACAATATTATAAAATACCTACGCGTTTTCTTTTTCTTGATTTTTCATACAAACTCTAAAACCGACGAGGCTGGTGTAAAGTCTGAATTACTTAATTTGTGAATTTTAAATAGGTAGTTAGTTTTAGCTTTACATAATTAACAAACTTGTTGTTCATTTATCAATTCTGGACAAGTTTGCAGACTTTGCATTCAAGAACTAATTGGCGGTAGAGTTTTTAAAATTACATATTTCATTTTCATTTGCATGTTCTTCAACTTTACTAGAATTTATTAAAAACTAGCTTTACCTTCGACTCCAGGTAATTCAAATATCAACTAGGTAAATCTAGGTCTTGCTACACACCGTGTTTATACTTATTCCTAACCAAGATTCACAGTTTTTAATATGTTTCAGTGTTGAAGAACATGCAAAGACAAATTTTGCTTATTTCGTAATATTAAATAAAACCGGCCAAGTTCGAGTCGGGCTACTCGTGCACCAAGGGTTCCGTACCACACCACCACAGAACACAACATTATTGACTTACAAAAAAACTTTTTCTCCGGGACCTTTAGCGCGAGACTGCCTCAGTTTTTAGTATTTGTTGTTATTCTGTAGAGTTTGCTCTATAATCACACTAAGTTTGACGCTTGTATGTATTATAGTTTTTACGATAGAGCGTGAAGAAAAAACATTGATAAAAACTAGTTTCTTTTTCAGAATCCCCCTTAATTTCTAACTTTTTGAAATTTTTATTATTTGTTAACAAATCCGCCGTAATAACGCATAATCGGAGAAAATTTCAACTATCTAGCTAGCTATTACGGTTAAAAAGTTACAGTCCTAAATCTAAATAGGTAGGACAGACGGACGGACGGACAAAACGTAGGCTTCGTAATAGGGTCCCGTTTTCACCTTTTGGGTACGGAACCCTAAAAATCTACCGCCAAGTCACGACTACGTGTTTCAGAAATCACGTTCGAACACCCATATATTAGATGAAGAATCAATTAGCTCTACTACAATGCATATCACAGCAAGTGCAGTCGACGAGAATTGTCGACAAACATCATTGGAATCTCTAGACAGACAGCAATATCGCAGGGCTGCTATGTGATTGGCGCGTGGTGGGCTGCATAATGAACCGACGGAGAGTGGGGGCAGGTGGGGGCTAGGGATGTCACCTGCTTGGATAGACCTGCTGCCGCTAATTAACCAGTTTTAGTGACACTTTGATATATCATAACATAACTTGCTCGCTCATACTATAAAAAACCCAAATTCACGACACAGGCTTTTCCACGAACCACATTTTTGATGACCATTTTTACAATTTCATCTTTTCATGATCATGACTTAACACCTTGTATATTAAATGTACTTTTATGAACCTATGTTATGAATTTTTTTTCGTTATTTCTGGGTAAAAAACACACACTATAATAAGTACTAGGAAAATTGGAAATATCCCTAGGTTCCTATCTAGGTAGGTTATAATGATTTTTTTATACACCATACTATTTGTAATTACTAGAAAAAAATATATTCAGATAATAAAACTAAAACATAAACATCTATCCCTAAGGAACATGGGTCGGAAAAAAAGACGTGTGGACCTTCCACACAAAAGTGCAGATCAGCTGATCGATTTCCAATACATATTTCTATGGGAGGTCCATACATTTTTCTCATTTTTCTATCTAATGTTCATTAGGGACAGTAAAAATAAATAGCACTCACAGGCATATACATTGTAATGATCCCAAGTAAGCACTATGGGCTTTTTAATATGGAATCCATACAACAGCGGCACGAACATATAAAATCCATGACCGAACCGGGATTCGAAACCAAGACCCTGGTTTGGCAGTTGTTTAGTTTCAGTATCCGAATAAACCTTTAACATGTACATACAAAAACACATACATATCCCCTTTCGGGGGGTCAGACGCTTGATTCATTGATTTTTCTAGTAATTAAAAAAATAGTGGTGTTAAAACTTGTAGGTACGTGTTAAAACCACGAGTAGGCAACCCTATAGAGCTCACAGCAGCGTCTCGTCCCGTTTGAGGCTAGATTGCAATCCGCACGAGCCAGCGCCTTCTGCTATCAAATCCCTCAACATCCAAAGGATTTGGGCACATCGCTCGTTTTAAAAGGTTATGTTGCTCTATTAAGGTTCAATTGAAGGCTAAACCAATTTCTTCGTCTTATAATCTGTGAGCGTTATTTATTTATTTATTATCGTGTGGGCAGAGCCCTGGTGTCAGAGTTTTTTCAGACCGCCTTACGGCCTCCGACGTGGTTTTTATGTAACGACTACTACCACCCAGAGATAGTAGCCGGGACCAACGGCTTAACGTGCCATCCGAAGCACGGAATCATTTTTCTTTTCAGACAATCAGGTGATTCAGCCTGCAATTCCCTAACCAACTGGGGAAAAACGCACAAAGTGACATACTAGGGCTCTTACAGACGAGCGACACTTTGCTGTCGTTCGCGCTCATACATTTTACGCGACGACCCCCCGCGACACCCGGCGGCCTCAAAGTGTCGCTCGTCTGTGAGGTGTCCCCCATGGGAATCGAACCCACGACCTCCGTGTCGAGAGCCAATGCTCTTAACCATTACATTACACCTAATTGATTCTTCATCTAATATATGGGTGTTTGAACGTGATTTGTGAAACACGTAGTCGTGACTTGGCGGTAGATTTTTAGGGTTCCGTACCCACCCTATTACTAAGCCTACGTCCGTCCGTCTGTCCTACCTGTTTAGATTTAGGACTGTAACATTTTAACCGTAATAGCTAGCTAGATAGTTGAAATTTTCTCCGATTACTTATGCGTTATTACGGCGGATTTGTTAACAAATAATAAAAATTTCAAAAAGTTAAAACATTACATTACATTCTCACGGAGGCAGTTAATCACCACGGAGGCGGTAAAAAGGCTAAAGCAATTGAAACTATAATTTTACCAAGACTATTAAGATTTAAATTGATTTTATAAATAAACTGAATCTGAGAATTCATATCTTTTTATCGGATTTGAAGATTTCTTTATAAAAAGAAACATTTCTTTACAAATATTTTAAAAAACATTATGTTTTAGTCAAAATATGAAAACAAGCGGGCAAAAATTCTTTTTAGATTCATAAAAACTTCCAATATCAGCAGTCCTTTCAACGATTTCAAAGCTCAAATCAAAAGTTGATGTTGATATTGATAAAAAGTCCCGCTGTGAGCCAGTGAAAACGGTTTACTAATAAAAAAGCAACATATAAAAAAAAAAATCTGCTCTGCTTTTAAAAAATCCAAAACCAGAATTATTTTCTGTGAATGAAAAACTTAACTTGGTACTCTTACTGGACGACTTCGATCAATAATTAGTATTATTCTTATACTAGCTGTTGCCCGCGACTTCGTCTGCGTTACCCGGATAAAAAGTACCCTATGTGTTAATCCAGGCCATGGTCTATCTGTATGCCAAATTTCATCAAAATCCGTTCAACAGTTTTTGCGTGAAAGCGGAACTAACATCCATCCATCCATCCATCCATACTTACAAACTTTCGCGTTTATAATATTAGTAGGATATTAGTAGGATTATAGTAGGAAGTAGGATTGCCAGTCTCTACCAATGGGAAAGATGATCTATAAAAATTGGGATCGTTTTCAATTTCAGTATACATACTTTACAGACAGATAGATGAAACATCAAAGAGCATGAGATAATACAAAACACCCTAGTAATATTTAAGCGGTGGTTTAGATTAGAACATAACTCAAACTTACACTATGGGAATTAACATCAAGAAAAAAAATAAAAAATCTGCTAAGTATTTCATACAAAACTGCGGTACCTACCTGACTTAAATGATCATTAATTAATTACAGTATATACAAGGTGAAATTGATATCATTAGCATCCTTTGAAACTAAGAGTCTACCCATCAAACTAAACAACTTTTACAATGGGAGCAAACCGATCGGAGCAACTAAAAAATCTGCTGTCCCATACTAAACTGCAATGCGACTCAAATGTATGCATGCAACTGCAGTTTTTTTTTTTGCTCCGATCGGCTTGCTCCCATAGTTGTTCAGTTTGATGGGAAGACTCTTAGTTTAAAAGGATGCCAATGATATCAAATTCACCCGGTGGATGTTTTTTTTTTTCGACTTCTCCTTTCCTTAGTGAAAGTTATTCAGTTTGATGATCTAAACTAAACCACTGTTATAGACAAGAACATTGCACAACATGAAATGCATTACCCCGTAAAATTCCCAGAACAGCAAGGCACCAAAACCCTCTAATCAATACACGAGCCCTAATTTCTCCCAGTGTACAAATTAAAAGTCTGCGCAGCATGGTGTCGATCAAGAAACTTTCAGACGAAGGAAAGTTTTGAACAGAAAATGTGAAGAAGCGGCAATCGCACGAGTGACCAGTCAAAGCCTCCCCGCGGAGCGAGCTACTTTTACCCTCGATTGCTGCCGCTTCCGGCCTTCCGGTGAAATTCTACTCTTCGAATTTTCTCAAAGTTACTCCCATTTTTTTAGGGTTCGCTTCCCAAATAGCAAAAACTGAAACTTCTTCGTTTCGTCTTGGCTTTTCGTCCAGCCGTATACAGGGTGTTAGGGTAAACAGTTGCATTACTCTAAGGGGTGATGGCACCCCTGATACAGGACCACAAGAAACCTATAAGAAATTCGCAAGAAATAATTATGACTTTTCATACAAAAGTTCGATCAGCTGATTACATTTAGTAATAGGAAATCCAATTAAGTAATACATGACTCGGCTAATTTTAACACTTCAGCTACGGAACTCTCTGTTGGGGCTTTTGACACAGATTTGGCCGGTATTTTAAATTCCACCGATTGCAGCGGGTTTATCTTTTCAATCGCTGAATCTAACGAATCTGTAATAGGTATGTTTTGATATTACACGTACGAGTGAATTATTTTTACCCGACTGCGTTGGTTGTTGGAATTCAAAAGGAAGACAACCTTTTTATTTGTAAACAGGGTCATTTTAGGGCTCCCACACATAACTGCGACGTCCGTCGCATCGCATCGCAAATATCTGCCAGCGCTCGATGACTTATTACGATGACAATATATGAATGATTATCGCACGCAGCACATCGCAGATATTTGCGATGCGATGCGACGTCGCAGTTATGTGTGGGCAGTGGGCACCGTAAAAGCATTACATATTAAAGGGGGTGCTTCAGACTATCAAACTGAACAACTTCCACTATGAAGCCAACATCTAAATCACGAAAAATAATCACCTGTTCCATAAATCGATTAGATTAGATTGACGATTTCTATGGATGAACACAATTATTTTTCGCGATGTAATTTGCTTCATAGTGCAACTTGTTCAGTTTAAAGGCATCCCGTTTAACTGTACATTGACATGTGGTAACAGGCAACAATTTTTGCCTTGCTATTGAGTGTCAAAAGTCAATTTCAGAGTTTAGTTCATCTTCATTCAGTGTCAGAGTCTTTTCAAGCCGTGATTAAATACCTGGATGAGGTTTTAGAGCGATGATAGCCCATACGGAAGAGAGCTAGCGCCTCAATACTGAAGCCGCGGTTCGATTCCTGGCCTGTACCACTAAGTTCTTCGGAATTTATGTACGGTTGTATTTATCATTTACTAGCTCGGCGGTGACGGAAAACATCGTGAGGAAACCTGCATTCCCGAGAATGAAAAAAAAAACCATAAGTTCGGAGGTATGCGTAAATATGGGTGAGCTTGGGGCGAACACAAAAGGACCAGCGCTGGTCTCCGTGTTAAAACGACCCTTGCTTGCAATAGCCCAACCACAAATAATAATCACTAACGGTGCCCACACATAACTGCGACACGTCGCATCGCAATTATATCTGCGATGCGCTGCGTGCAATAATCATTCATATTGTCATCGTATTAAGTCATCGAGCGCTGGCAGATATTTGCGATGCGACGCGACGTCGCAGTTA
Organism: Agonopterix subpropinquella; assembly: GCA_922987775.1. Taxonomy (NCBI): domain Eukaryota; kingdom Metazoa; phylum Arthropoda; class Insecta; order Lepidoptera; family Depressariidae; genus Agonopterix; species Agonopterix subpropinquella. The sequence goes on along the minus strand of OV277703.1, from coordinate 14,282,672 downwards.
TGTGCAGGAGCCCTCCTTTACAGGGTGACCTATATTTGTGTCAATATGTTATAGTCGTCAAACCTGTGACCATTTAAACCAAATCTATGTTAGGTGTTATAGTTTTTAGAAATTTTCTTAAAAATGATAATCTTAAATGATCGTTTCAAAGTTGAAACACCGAACACAATGCTACGAGAACAAACACTCGTGCCGCAACAGAATTTAACCAAAAACAGTAAGAAACACCGTATCCGCATGCAAAACGTTAAAAAACTAACCTCAAAGAAATGGTTTTATAAAGAGCACTAAGAAAACGGCATTCAAAGAACAATGATAGCGCAACGAGCGAGAAAAAGACGAGAAAACATTTGATTACAAACTAGAGCACAAGAGTCTGAACTCTGTAAAAAACCGGCCAAGTGCGAGTCTGACTACTCTGGCACCGAGAGTTCCATTCCACCACACAATATAATTAACTTACCAAAAAAAATGCTTTTTACCGCGACCCTTATCGCGAGCCCGAGGCACACTTGGCCAGTTTTTATTATTTTTTGTTTTACCTTAAAGTATGCACAATAATCATACCTTTGATGCTTTGTATGTATTGCCGTTTTTACGATAATCAGAAACCACTCAGAAACATAAAACCTAAAAAACACGTTGCTTGTACCAACAATTATTAGTGTTCCGTACCAAAATTGGAAAAACGGAACACTTATGGAATCAGCTCGGTGTCTGTCCGTCCGTCTGTCACAGGCATTTTTCTCAGAGACCTTAAGACATAGGAAGTTGAAACTCGGTACAGATATAGCAATTGGTGGTCCAATGTCATAAATGAAGTAAAAAAAGCTAAATTTTTATATTGGGGGGCAATTTCGGTAGTAAGAAAGGGCAAATAAAAAAAATAAAAATTCTGCCCTGTGGTGTGGGGTAGCAATTGAAAGCTTATAAAAATACGAGTCTAAAAATATACTTTTCAAATTTTTAATAAAAACTTTGTTTAACAAAATTTTCAATTCAATCCGAGAAATTGCTGTCCCCACCTCTATTTCAAAAAATATAGTCGTATAAGACCTGAAAAAAATCATGAACATCAGAAATAACATGTAGATGGCGGGAAAATTATCAGGGTGGCTCTAACTTGGATAGTTTTTTCTATACCCAAAAAACTAACACCAGTACGACCAGTGTAAAATGATCTTCAGTTACTATGTGACCACATACTAAGTAAGTGTCAATTTATAGTGGTTACTTCAATGACCCATGTTAAACAACTGGTAGTACGGAACACTAATTGCCCGAGTCCCGACTCGTACTTGGCCGGTTTTTTTTAATTATTCCGCCATAATAAACGCATATTCTTTGAAAATGTCAACCGTGTAGCCCACTGCCCTTTATAGGTAGAGGTAGTAGGACAGACGGACGGACGATTAGCGTAGGCTTATGAATAGGATGCCGTTGGAACCTTAAAAACGTACGTACGGTACGGAGCCCTAAAAAAAACAAAATTCCATTGTGCGGTTCATATTAACCTGTAATTTAATTTCTGTTACGTCGTCGACCTGTTAAACACACTCTGTTGGCGCAAACAAAAAGGTAATATGGAATATTGACACTCCGGTAGGGTACCGAAGGGTATTGCAATATCAGCGCGACGCGATGCTTCGCTCGCTCCGAACGACTAACAAAATAGGTGTACAAAGTTTCATGAATAAGTTTTTCTTTTCATGCTGTTTAATGAGAATTTAAAATGAAACGGGGAATATAATTGTTTTTGAGAGCTGCCGTTTTGTAAAATAATTGATTTGGGTGCACTGTTCTACAAATTGGTTTTTTATTCGGTTCCCAGGTTTGGCAAGAGTTCAATTTGAACACTTTTGATTTATTCGTTAAGGTGCTACCAAACAGTGATGAAATCGCTATTTTAAGTAGGTATGCTTTCTTCTTCTGTGGAATCAGTCAATGATGGCATAATATTATGTCATTTAAGTTTGACTTTTTTCGTTCGTTTTCTATGGGCAATTTTTACACCTCCAAACTCTAGCTAGACTCTCATGATGAATATGACCAAGAGCCCGATTGCGCTAAGTTTAAACATCGAAGTTCTATTCTTATCCAATTACAGTTTTAATCACATTGCAATCCAATTTATATTCAACGGTGCTGAATTCCGCATCGCGTTAAACTCTATGTAACTGACAGCCCTTAACATCTGAGCGATCTGTCAAAACGGCTCTAACGGCTGTCAAGAGTAGTACCGCGATTAGCGCAATATCAAATGTGTCAAAAGTTATGGTTCGTACGTAGTCCAATAACGGTTCAATCACAGAATAGTTACCGCGATTGCAGCTCAGGGCCCGAACCCGCACATTCGAAATTCGCAATTACGTAATGTCAACTCTATTACAATGAAGTGCGGACCGAAACAGTGGCGATACATCGAACATCGCAAGTCCGGGTACAAGGCCAGGATTCTCGTGGCAGTCGGGCGCCTTGCGGGCAAGTGGGTGCGGGGCGGGTGCTCCCCTAAAATACAATACGAGATTTATTATCGTGTCATAAGACTCAAATTGCAAGCAATGCATTTTAGGACGCGGGGTGAGCGCGGGGCGGGTGCGGGCTGGGTGCAGGTCGTCTGAACGTGGCCTTAAGGTATATCTAAGAGCGGCATTGTCTTTCCAATAAAGATTTAAAAAAAAAATGTCTATCTAAATATTGGTGAAAGAATTTTTTTAATCGGATGAGTAGGTTCGGCAATTACCTCCTACATCCAAACTTTACCTCTTTATAATATTATAGTGTAGACTAAGTACATCTTATTTCGTTTTAGGTATACTTACTTACCGTATACATGTTTTAACTTTACATCTCTTACTAGAAACTTTACAATCTTCACCATGTGCTTAAATAAAGACATTTCTGCTTCTCGTTATGAGAAAGAGTATATAAAAGTTGTTAATCTTTAACTAAGAGAACAGCCATTTAACTTACAGTAATTAACCCTACAGAGTATAATGAAATGGAAATTATTTCCCAAGAATTAAAGGCGTCGTACGTAATGCATTAAATTAATTGAGAAATAAAACATTTAAAAAGCATTTTCCGGCGGTAATTAGAACGAAATCCTCAGATTTCTAATAAATAGATGGGGCAAATCTCGGTCTTCCAATGTTAGAGAATGGAATATACAACGTGTTAATAAATTAGCGCAAAACCTCATACACCCCAACTGATTTATAACAAAATAATTCGATTGAAACAATAGTTTCATTATTTTGATAGTTAAACCGAGTCACCGAATTTCTTTAGGTAGGTACTTGGTGTTTTTTGTCTCTCAGAAAAACCGTTAGATTCCAGACAAAAAAATGTTGGTAGGTACCTACTACAAATGAACGCAAAACTGAAATTAGTTACCTACTTATAATACAAGGTGTTAGAGTAAACAGAGTTTTAAGAGATGATTGTACCCATGATACTGAACAACTTTCCCTAAGAAACCTATAATAAATTCGCAAAAACAAAATTCACCAACTTTTCTTGATGCTTATAAACACTTCTGCCCTAAAACGAATCTGCCGTAAAAAGAATCTGCCATAGCCCGAATCTGTCCTTAGTGGAAAGAGGGAAACTATCGACCAGCTGATTGCACTTAGTATAGGTTTCTCAGGAAAATTTATTCAGTATCATGGGTACAATCACCCCTTAAAGTAACGCAACGTTTACTCTAACACCCTGTATAAGAATCGACATTTTTAAATTAAGGACAATACAATTATATATTTCGCAGAAATCTGGACTTATATCGAAAACAAATAAGAAAATTATTCTACTTCAACGTGTTTCAGTTACCTACCTAATATCGTTTCTACATAAATAGTTTTCAGGTTTTGTTTTCTTTTAACACGTATTTATCCAAATATACATAAAATTGTTTGAAATGTAAATCACGTACAGAAACCTCCTGTTCCCAAGGTTAGTTAAAAAGGGACAACTAATGTCATGGAGGTAATGAAACACCTATGCTGATGAGTCCTGAAACTTTAAAAGGACTTCGTGTGATCCAACGCGCGGCGCGCTTCGTAAACACTCGTGTGCTTATTGAAAAATCAGTCAAGCGTGAACGGCTGCCAAGTAACGAGGGTCCCGTAATAAAAGTTATATAGAGGACCCTAAAGTAACTTTTTGCATACTGTACAAGTTAATTTAATTAATTCGAAAGTTCCACGAAACCTACACTCATTTTAAGCAGATTTATTTTGTAGTGCCCTCTTTAATAAATAAGTTGGAATTATACAGAGAAATTTGAATAAATTTTGAGTTTGTAGACTTGTTGTATCTAGATTATGTCTGTCTGAAGAGCTCTGGGCTTTTTTTAATCTAAAATATCGAAATGTTAAAAGTTAGTTGAACAATTACATAGGTACCATCGACTCGACGAGAACGGGAGTTATAAATACTTACAAGCAATGACATTAGTCTTACAAGTACCTAACAACTTATATCGATACTTGTAGACACGGATTTGTACGGTTGTGAATGTAAGAGCTCTTACAGAGGAGCGACACTTTGCTGTCGCCGGCGCCGTGGGTCGCAGAGCAGAGTCGCGCTCATACATTGTCGCGCGACCCTCCGCGACACACGGCGACCGCAAAGTGTCGATGACGGTCGTCTGTAAGCGCTCTAAAATCTACGCTCAGGCCCTGGGCTGCAATCGCGATAAATATTCGGTGATTGAACCGTTATTGGACTACGTACGAACCATAACTTTTGACACATTTGGTATTACGCTAATCGCGGTACTGCTCTTGACAGCCGTTAGAGCCATTTTGACAGATCGCTCAGACGTTGAAGGCTGGGGTTAGTGCCATCTGTCCCCATTCCCAGCTGCCCCCGTCCCAACTGACCCCGATGATATCAAAACTCGATTAATTTTATTATAAATATATTTTAACGATATTTTCATAATTTAAACTGGTTTCAATTTAGTACAGTCAAAGTCAAAAAGTGTTGCGGTTAAATCTTATTTAAAATTACTTTAATTAAAGACAACTGGGGGGGGGGGGGGAGCCAATGACAGTACAGAAAGATTTTTTTGGAGTGAGGGGGATAGTGCCCAGGGCCCTCAATTAAAAAAAAAATTTATTCAAAATAATATCATATAGATAGCATTTTGACGTCATTTTTTGACTCTACCACCGCGTCGGAAGGTGTTCCGTTGAGAGAAGATGCGGCCAGAAACTCTACAACACACATCTTGTAAACTTACTTTTCCTCACTTTTTTCCCTTAGCATGTGGGGGCATGTGGGGACCCCCCATACCCCCCCACCCATCCCCCCAAATTCATGCCGTAGGATATTAAAGCTGATCCTTTTTCTTCTCCAGTGTACCAGTTTATTATTAAAACATCTGAAGTCGGGCACAGTTTGGATATATTTTTTTGATATGGTATTTAATTACATTTATAGTAAGCAATAAAATCAGGGTCAGTTGGGACGGGGGCAGCTGGGAGTGGGGACAGATGGCACTAACCCGAAGGCTGTTAGTTACTTTGAGTTTAGCGCGATGCGGAATTCAGCACAGTTGAATAGTAATTGGACTGCAATGTGATTAGAACTAAAATTGGATAAGAAAAGAACTTCGTTGTTTTAACTTAGCGCAATCGGTCTCCTGTACCCGCACTTTCGATGTTCACTATATCGCCACTGTGTGGGTCCACACTTCATTGGAATAGAGTTGACATTGGAACGAAAATGTTCACGCAATTGCGAAGTTCGAATCCCGGAGTAGACCCTCAGTATGTTGACGCTACGCTTTATGAAAAATTCACTTCGCATTGAAAACGTCATTTTGATAGAATCGATTTTGCTGTTTTTGTGTTAGATATTGTAAATAATAGTTTCAAAAAGCTCAAAAACTGCAAACAAATTGATAGGTCAAAACAGAAGTAGGTTTAAAGCGGGTTTCCTGGATTTTTGTATTTGTTTCTTAGTTACATTCAATACAGTGATGCTAAATATAAGCGTGTTAAGGCCGCCGGCGCCGACTCGTAAAAATCGATGTTCTTGCAGAAGTATCAGAAAAGAAAGAATGTTTATCAGTTATTAAAACAACTATAAATGAAATACATTTTACGTTAATTTAGAGTATGGGATATTAAGTTTCTAAAACAAAAATAAATGAATTTGTGTTGTATAAAATCTTTAAAGTATCGAAGTATGCATGCAAAGTTTTGCGTTATAAGGTTATTTAAACTAATGTAAAAGCTCAGTTTAAACTGACGACGTTTCTGTATAAAAGTACTAACTCTGTTAAACTAGGATTATACTTCATTTCGTTCTGAAAGCTGAAATTTTAACTCACAACTAGCTTAAGTTGATCCAATGTGGTAACAAGGTGCACCATCAGGGCCCTGTTTAATAAACGCGACAATGACAATTTGACAATGACAATTCAGAGTACATCGCCAGAATACAGATTGTTCTGTATTCTGAGGTATACATAGATATTACGAAGCAAATTAATATTTCTATGCTTGTTTGTTTGAACGTGCTTGTCTATCGCTAGAGTTCATGTCTATGATTAGAGGTGAACCTTGAAAGATTCGACTTTGAGTCACGGTAATCGAATTTATTTGATTAAAGATAGTCATTTGAAAGTTTAGTGTGTGTGAAAGAAAGTTAGAAGAGGCATTTGCTCATAGGAACACCACGGCGCACTATTATACCTGCTGTTTGTTTAGTGAATCGTTGTAGGGCATTGGCTCTCGACACGGAGGTCGTGGGTTCGATTCCCACGGGGGACACCTAGTGATATGTCACTTTGTGCGTTTTTCCCCAGTTGATTAGGAAATTACAGACTGAATCACCTGATTGTCTGAAAAGATAAATGATACCGTGCTTCGAATGGCACGTTAAGCCGTTGGTCCCGGCTACTATCTCTGGTGGTAGTAGTCGTTACATAAAAACTACGCTACGTCAGAGGCCGTAAGGCGGTCTGAAAAAACTGTGACACCAGGGCTCTGCCCACACGATAAGAAGAATATAACAACGTAATTTTTAATGCTATTATGAATTACAGAAACGGAGAATTTAAAACACTTTACTCTCTCCCTGCGTCTGTTTTCCCAAGCAAATACAATCAGGATATTTTTAAAAGAAGAGTAAATAGGCTTTTTCTGGGCGAGCGCGCTACATCCTCGGCTTCATCTACACTTTCCATCAGGTGAGCTGAAGCCAAGCGCAAACCCATTATGAATAAAAAAAAAACTCTCTTTTATGCTTAAAACAGTCCAAGCCGTCCCAGATAATAATGTCGAATATTATATCTTTCTGGTAGATACATTATATTTGCTGATCAGAATCGGCCAGAAAGCTAAATAGGAATCGGAATATATTTTCGTCCTTATTGTATGGAATGAAGTATAGCTGTAATATCATGTAGTCAAATAAAACTGGTCAAGTGCGAGTCGGGCTACTCGCGCACCGAGGGTTCCGTACTACACCACCACAAAACACAACATTATTATCTAAGAAAAAATTTTTTTTGGCCGGGACCTTTAGCGCAAGACCGACTCACACTTGGCCGGTTTTTAGTATTTGTTGTTATTCTGTAAAGTTTGCTCTATAACCACACTAAGTTTGACGCTTGTGTGTATTACCGTTTTTACGATAGAGCGTGAAGAAAAAACGTTGATAAAAACTAGTTTCTTGTTGAGAACCCCCCTTAATTTTTAATTTTTTGACATTTTTATTATTTGTTAACAAATCCGCCATAATAGCGCATAATCTGAGAAAATATCAACTATCTAGCTATTATGGTTCAAAAGTTACAGCCCAAAATAGGTAGGACAGACGGACAGACGGACGGACGGACAGACGGACGGACGGACGGACAGACGGACAGACGGACAGACGGACAGACAGACAGACGGACAGACGGACAACGTAGGCTTAGTAATAGGGTCCCGTTTTCACCCATTATGGGTACGGAACCCTAAAAAGCGCCGTGATAGATTAAACACTGATTAGATTAACTTTAAACGGTGCTCTGCACACTATTGTGGCTAGCCAAGTAGTGTCCAAAAAGGCACGACTTGCTATACACAATGGTGTGTTGGTGCCTACACTTATGTATGGCAGTGAGTGCTGGGTATGGCAGAAGAAGCATGCAAGTAAAATTAATGCTGTTGAAATGCGTTCCTTGCGAAGTATGTGTGGCGTCACGCTGAGAGATAGAGTGAGAAATTGTGTAATAAGAGATCGATGTAAATTGAAAGAAGATGTTGTGACAAGAATAGAGAAAGGTATGCTTCGTTGGTTTGGCCATGTGGAGAGGATGAGTGACAGTAGATGTACGAAAGAGATATATGTTGCTAATGTGAGTGGAAGTGTCGGCAGAGGGCGCCCTCGTAGGACGTATGCTGATCAAATCAGTTGCGTCCTACAAAAAGGGGAAGTGCGGAGTACTCGAAACCGACGGGCATGTGTGAAGAGATGTATGGATGTGCATGAGGCAAAAGAGGTATTTAAGGATCGTAGTAAGTGGCGCGCCCTGGTCTCTGCCTACCCCACTGGGAAAGAGGCGTGACGTTATAGATAGATATAGATAGATAGATAGATTAACTTTAAAATTACGATCACAAAACAATTTTGGGTGCAAGGTACTTCGTACCGTATGCGCATTCTATAATTATTGTGTTCGAAGAAATGTTGAAAATGCAATGAATTTAGGCAGTCGAATCATAATTCCAATAATAAATAGATTGTAGAGGCGAGTGGGGACGAATTTGCATAAACATGCAATTAAAGATGGGACGGCGACGGCGATGTCCCGTCCTGATAATATTGAGGAAGACTGCTCGTTCTTTACATTTACATTTATACAGGGTGCTTCAAAGATCAACGTTTTACGAAGGAATTTCATTTTTAACCGACGAAAAAGGACTTCTCAATTCGACTCGTACCTATGTTTTTTTTTTACCCGACTGCGCATCCCTGGGATGTATGTATGTATGTAAGTATGTATGTATGTTTGTATGTATATTTGCAGTGGACGTCCATCGGCTGAGATGATGATAATGTTGTTATAGCTGATAAGTGATTATAGAGCTTATTTTTCTCTTTTCAGTTAATAGTTTTTTTATGCTATCAGTTTTTTTTTTATATTTGCGATTACTCCGCCAATTATGAATCGATTTTGATTATTCTTTTTTTGTTTGGTAGGTCATACTTCAGAAGTGGTCCTGTTGGAGTCCTGAAAAACTAAAAAAGTACTAAAATAATAAGATATCCAACGTCTTTTAAACTGCATATATAAGAACATTAATTTCACACACATCACACATCTCACACATTCATAAAACTAGTAACAATACAACAAATATACACTATGTAATTCAATTCTATGTAAATCACTTCTTGGCAATGTTACACTATGTAATTCAATATTGTATTTGTAATTGTACTTTTGAGTTCCTGGCCGCATCTTCTCTGCAACGGAACATCCGCGCGCGGTGGTAGAGTCAAAAATGACGTCAGAAAGCTATCAATGTGATATTATTTTGAATAAAACATTTTGAGTTTGAGTCTTATAACAGTAAATGGAATAAATTGCCTTGGCTCCTTGGCTGCAACTAAAGTAGGTGTAGCCAAGGCACAATTGCAGCACCCGATACGGAAAGACGGCAAACAATCAAACACCTGTCTCCTGAGAAATTCGCTCCGCACTCACTCCATCGGGCCCTAAATTGGTTGCTAAACGATTGCGTAAATAACAGGTGATTGGCTGTCATCCGTTGAGAAGCTTGAGAAGTTCCATTACCCTTTTCTTAAAAGCTCTAAAGAGCTTATAAATCGGATCTTGAGCAAAGTATAAAACCAAAAAATCTTTCAAATTGATACAGGAATACCATAAATATGAGGTAGCAAAAAAATCTTTTTTTTATTTTTATTTGAATGTTCCACCGCGTGTTAATAAGATAATTGACCAAAGTACAGAAATATCGCAAATTAATTCTTAATTAAATTCCAATAGGGCTGTATTAAAAAAACTTCTTTTTTTTTTTAATTGAATAGGATTGTCAATCTAGAAACTAAATCTCTATGCTTATATGTTTGCCTATTTTCGTTTAATGTATAGTTTTAAAGTTACAGTGCCTTAAAGATTTCCATACAAATCTTAAATTAATCCTAGCATTGAAACTGTATATTTTAACAAAAATCTGACAACATACAATAGAGATTAGTTTCTAAATTGTTTCTGAATTTCATTGACTTTAATTGGTTCTTCTTCTTCGTCGGGTTCCTCTCCATTACTGGAGGTTCTCTATCTCTCGCCAAACGATACAGCTCTTCGACGCTGGCGATGCTTGTCCACTCTTTCAGGTTCACCAGCCATGACATTCTTGGCCTACCGACGCTTTTTTGCCCTCTTCTTTGCCCATTATTATAGTCTGGAGCAGTTGGTATCGCTCATTTCTCAAGATATGACCAAGATAGGCGACTTCCCTCCTTTGATGCAACAGCTCCCGTGACTTTAATTGGTTAGTATTGAAGATATTATAACCAAATTTCGTTTGTGCGCGCAGCAAAAACCCGAGTTGAATCCTAAACAGTAACCGTTATATAATTTTATTGAAATATGACAATTCCTAATTCTTTTGCCTTCAGGTGGGTTGTTTTGAGGTGCATGTGAGTATTGTGGGGTAAAGCGAACCAAGGAATTTTATTATTAAATTCTAAACTTGAGGAAAGGAAGAGCTCTATCCTGTGTGGAAACATTGTTGCAAACATTTTCAAAGCGGAATGCTTTTAAAATCGAAACTACTTACATAATGTCGAGCAGCGAGCAGCGCAGACCCGGAGCTACCCGAGGGACTTATTTGCAACAATCTCTGTTCGCAAATACCATTACCAGCACTGCTTTGTTACCCCCTCTAACTTTCAAATACACGAATAGAAGACATCGCGGAGTACTTACTAAACTTGTACAAATTTAGTTATTACGTATCATTTTGATGATAATCAAAATTAAAATAAAAAACATGTAAAAAAAATATTTGTCTTTAGGCTGCCTGTCCATTGAAGCTGTGCGAGCTGCGCGATCGGCCGCGCCTCGCCCGAGCTCCTGATTGGTTAAAAAAACACAGCTACACAGCTCGCACAGCTTCAATGGACAGGCACACTTAAATAGACCACTCGATTTCTTTTCGTAATTCACGTAGATACGAGGCAAGTAAGAGATATAAGGGATATAGTTTCTATTGCAGATTTTTGCAGGCTGTGGCCTCTTGACATAGATAAAGATATTGAAAGATCCTGAATCCTGAACGGTGCACGGTTCAAAAAGTTTTCAGCAGGTGTACCAAAGTTTATTGTTTATTTTTTTTTTTTTTTTTTATTTCCGTGAATAAATCGTATTAGGACCTTATCTATACCTACCTATCTATTTTCTTGTGCGTGATAGATAAGATAACTGATAATGCTTTAACACTAACTAGGTAATATAATTAAAATTGCTAAAGTAAACCAAGTGACTGTGTTCATTAAGTAACATTTCGGATATTTTTTGCGATTTATCATTATCAGTATCAAATTAACTTTTCTCAAACATGCTTTTAAATGTGAGCATTATTTTGACAACCTTCTTCGAGATAAATCGAAATTGCTGTACTGGCCAAATACATGCGTGCAGCGGCCGGCAATGTTTGTATGAAAATCCATATCTGTCGTGTTTAGCGGCCAAATAAATTACATAGTAAACTCATATCTGTCGTGTAATTTAAAAATGGAACGATCTTTTTCCCCGAAACATGGCGACCAAGGAGGTAACTCATCAAAGGTTTTATTTAAATTTCGAACTGGCTTGCAAATAGAAAGCTGTTTATTGAAAAAAAAAACGAATTGTTGTTCGTTGTTCGTCATTCATTTTGAAAAGAGTTTTAATTTCTGCGAATTATTTGAGAAAATTTACTGTTTTAATTTCCGCGCATTATTTGAGAAAAGTACTATACAAGCCTTGGCCACAACTAGGCATTGATGGACTTACGTATGTGTGCCTCGGCTTCGCCTCGGCCCACATTTATACGTTCGTCCATCAATGCCTCTGTTGCTGGCCGCTGCAGTAATGTACTATTTCCTAATATCCGCACAAAATATTTGATCAAGTTTTGTATTCTAAATTGTGTAAACTGAAATGCGTTACATTGAGGTGCAAATTGGGGGGAAGACACTTTGAACAACCTTTCATTATGGGACCAACATTGAAATCGCGAATAAAAATCTGCTTTCATTTGGATCGAGTTGTCGACGTTTTCTATTGAACATCCGTTTTTTTTCGCGTGTTGTTCAGTTTGATGATGGAAGCACTCCCTAAAGGCCAGGCCACACATAGGCGGTTTTGCGGGAAAGCGGACCGGAGGCGGACCTGCGGGAAGCGAATATCTCCGAACCCGCCCGTATTTCTGTGTGGTAGGGTACATACAAACTCGAACATTACCACCACACCACACCATACATAACAAAACACACAGAAAACTGAGCGGGTCCGGAGATATTCGCTTCCCGCAGGTCCGCCTCCGGCCCGCTTTCCCGCAAACCCGCCTCTGTGTGGCCTGGCCTTAAAGTATGTAAGAAAAGGTTTCCCACGCAGCACAGAATATCTACTAGATATCTATTAGATATTTTGTAGGCACTTAGATATTTTGTAGATATCTATTAGAAATCTTGTAGATATTTGTGCTGTTGGGGTTACGCCTGCGTCAACTGGACTGTCGGAATTCAAAAACCATTATTCATAAGAATCCTTAACTAAAAATTCACCGAAGCACTCTCAAGATCATGGCTACATAAAGTTCGATAATACCTATTCTCACAATGTAAAAGGCAATAGTAATAATAATATCGTAAGGCGATATCGTCAGGTCATAAACGTGGCAGACACGTGAGAATTCTCTTCATAATTCCGAGGAGTTAACGGTCCCCGGAGAATCACTTTCATTTTCACTTACTGCTACCGACTGCTCCGTAACCATTAAATCCACTTGTTTAGTACTCCTCGTCGGTGCTAAAGGTCCCGACTGCTGCCCATCTAACTTATTCACAAACAGAGCAAACTAAACAATGAAACAATTTCGTGGAATCATTCCAAACACAATTTTATATTGCGAGAGCGAATTTTAAGTCCAATGTAAATTAAATATTCAAATTCGAGGGCACGAAAACAAACCTACTTTCGCTTTTCGAGCCTGTTTATATTTTGCTTTGGAATAGGGATATTTACTTGTCTGTCTTTGAGTAGTAGATTACTTCATTTATCTTATTAGTAATGTATTAATAATAATAATGAATGAGGCTTCCTTTCGACCACTACATGGCACTACAATACCATCATCATAATTATATTATCTCCTCACATGTTGCATTTTCTTTTGGGGTGTAACAAAACACCCTAGTAATATTTAATGGGTTGGTTTAGACCATCAAACTGAACAACTTTCACAATGGAGCCAAGTTCGAAATCGCGCAAAAAAACTGCTGTTTCATACAATACTGCAGTATCTACTTGACTCAAATCGAGAAAAAAAATCGTTTTTTTTTTCGACTTTTTCAGTCGAATCTTCGAGTCTTTTTTGTTCAGTTTCATAGTCTTAATCACCTCTTTAAATATTAGCATAAGCATATGCTCACGACTATATTCCCCGAGGGGGTAGTCAGAGATATTCTGAAACTTCAGAACATCCACGTTTCACTAGTAGTACCGAAACTCTGTCGAGTGTGACGGGGAGTGAGCCCGTCGCCACTTGTAATGGACAGTTAGGTACATGCCTCGAAATTGAAGCTTTAAATATTAGAGGTGTTTTATTATACCTGTATCTAATTTCATTTAATTTATCTTTATTGGTTATATGTATACATCTTTATTGGTTATCAAACAGGCTAAAAAATTTAGAAATTCACTTACTGCGACTAATATTGACCGATTTGGATTTTCGTTCTATATTTGTTCGATAATTCGTCCTATTTTATTTATTTAGTTTAGTGAAGAACTGATAAAACGTTTCGCAGGCGATGGAACTCCTGAACTTGTAGTAAATCATCAACGATTAGGGTTGCCAACCATATATACCTAATATAGGTAGCATCCTGCTATATTAGGGACCCTACTTCTATTATGTTAAAAAAAAAAAAATACAACATAGTAGGCAAAACTACCATATTTTTATGAGCAAATAAATATTTATCGAGAATTCAAATATTGGTCCAATTATAATTAGATTCAATAAATAGGTCACAGATTAAATATGTATATTGGTTAAATAGTTCGAAAAACAGTATATTAATTTTAATAATGTTTACGTACTGTGTCAACAGTTTTCTACTAAGCTAAACTACTGATAAATTTTTTTCCTCTACAGTGAGTCCGATTTATCTAATTTTCTTTAAATTTTTCATTTCTCTATCGATCCCAGCTACTTCTGCGTTCATAGATTGCATGTTTTCTAAGACGAATTCCTACGAAATGAATAGATGAGTGTAACAGTGCCAGTATAATTCGTTAATAGCAGATTTTTTTGTGATATTCAAATCTAAAAGTGGTTTTTTTCGGACAAATTTAAAAATAAGAAGCTCGAAAAATACTATTTATTTTGGTAATTTTACCCTATCTACTATATTTTTTTGTGCATTTGGGTAGAAAATACTACATAATGGTCTAAAAAAGTTGGCAACCCTATCAACGACGTTTTGTGTTGATGCAGGTACCAGTAACTGGATGTACCTACCTACCCCTTATACAGGGTCCTTCTTAATATGCTGACGCTTTTTTAATGTGATGATCAGACCATCAAACTGAACAACTTTCTCTATGGGACCAACATCGAAATCGTGAAAAAAAAATCAGCTGTCCCATATAATTACTTTTGCAGTTTTGTATTTTAGTTTTTTTATTTGTTTTTTTTTTTCGCGATTTCGATGTTGGTGTCAGCATATTAAAAAAGACCCTATACCTACTTCAAAATTAAAAAGAAGCAAATAATACAACAAATATATTTTTCATCACTCATACTCTGAAAGTAGGTTATTGTTTATCTAAGAAGCGGGTTGAAAGTGATACATTTCTTCCCTAGGGCGGAAAAGTAATTTAAAAAAAATCTACGTCTATACTGAGCAAAGGCAGAAACCTATACAGCCACACTTCGATAACATTATATTCAAATTATTAATTTTTATAATTATTATGAACAAAAATATTCGAATTTAGTAATAATAACAATAATTAGTAACATTTCGATACTTTTGTATAAGTTATATGCATTTTGTTTTCTGCGTGAAGAACAGGTGAAGAAAAAGTACCTAATTTAAAAAACCGGCTAGTTTAAAAAAAATAAGTTTTTCTTTTTCGCGCAAGGCTGCGTTCAGGACCTTTGGGTGCGGTTGTTTTTTCAACTCGCACTATGGTAGAACGTCTTTCACCGAGGCTCTGAAGTGCGATTTTTGAACATCATATAAGCGAATCGGCAGTAGAAAGATGCATAATCTCGTAGTAATTATGAAATTTTTGACTGCCGAGTCGCTCGTATGATGTTCAAAAATCGCACTCCTGAACGGCGTTAGTGCGAAAAGTTGCGATCGGGGTGCACCTGGGGCGTAGGTTCGGAACGCAGCCTTGCGCGAAAAAGAAAAAAAACTTGAAAAAAAAACGGAGGGAAAGCCACATGTTGCAAATTTTGCGGATCTTTTTCAAAACGTGTAAAAATCACTAGGGAAGTATATCTGTCTCACTCTAGCATCCACAATTTTCGTATGTTTTTTTTCTACTTCCTATTGGTCCCCGAGTGATTTTCAAACGTTTTGAAACGTAGCCTAAAATGAATTCATCGAGCTAATATCGATTCAGAAATTGATTTTGCATTATCTGGTTTTGGTTAATTTCCTCGTAATCGTGATGAAAAGCAGAGTGTTTAACTCGGGGGAAAGTACCCATTTCACACTCGAACTATGGGCGCCCCTCACGTTCGTTCGGGGCGCCAAACATCTCGTGTGAAATGGGTCACTTTCATCCCTTGGTTAACAATCTACTATTACAGGAGTTTTTGGCGGGATTTGAACAGATACGTTTGGAGTCCTTATATTATACAACGTGTTAATGAATTAACGCAAAACTAGAAAGTAGTTTGTTTAGAATCGATAGCAGAATCGAATTATCATGGTTTCAACATAGGTAATTTTTTTCAAAATTTTAATTTTTTTTTTCATAAAATTTTTAATTTACTAAACCCGATGTCAACCCACCCCACGGGCACACTCACCCTACTTACTACCAAAACAAGATTATAAAAATGTATCCATGAGTACGTTAGCGCTTTCTTTCAGTGCTGAAATGATAACAAATCATTTTTGCCTCCGAACTTAAAATGCGAATAACTTTAAATTTTAAGTATCAAAATAATGAAATTATTGTTTCAATCTAATTCTTTTGTTATAAATCAGTTGGGGTGTATGAGGTTTTGCGCTAATTTATTAACACGTTGTATATTTCATCGAATTTTTATTGTTTATAGTGAGTTTTGGTTCGTAAAATCGGTGTTGTTTTGCGTAACAAAGTGTCGTGCAAGTGAACAATATACAGTTCAGTGAAATATGATGGTGTGGGTCGTGAACAGGAAAAGTGTTCCGTTCTTTTGTAGCGCGGCAAGCGGTCGGTTCACCTCTTTCCTGTGGACTTCTCTGCGTTTCCTGCGTTTCTCGATTGCCTCCAAAAACTCCAAAGAAGCGTTGAAACGTCGAACACCAACGTTTTAATTGCTATAAATGAGAGTATTTATTCAAGACATCGGTTGTATGCGATATTATAATCGCTTTACCTTGAATTGAACCAAAAAAAATATATATATATTTTACATTCGCAATTAATTTGTTTTAAAATTTAAAGTAATTGATTGGGGCGGACTCTTGGCGGACTACATAACATAGTTCATTGTCTGAATTGATTTCGCGTTGAAGAGCTGCAATTTGCGAGAAATTCGAAATAAATTGAAATTGACTAGGTATCAATTATTATGAATTTGTATTGTAATTCTTCATGTAATAAAATATTTCATAAAGAGTAGGTAGTAACTGGTAGGCTCTTTATGAAATATTAAACTTTGAAGTGGTGATTTTGTATGAGTTGCGGTCGTCGACCTTTATCTTTTTTTGTAGGTATCTAGAGGAGTGGACAAATTTACGAGCTAACATAACAGTTACAGAGTTGTCGTGTATGTAGTTGACCCCACGCTGACTCCGACAAACTGCACTTTAAGAGGAAAGGCGGGTTCCGTTTAGTCCATACCATTCCATACAAACGTATTCCCCTGTTTTCTCCCTGGATTATGACTAGAGATCGGATAATCGGATGCATATTTACCTAAAGTTGAGGTGTTGTCTATTATGGAGTGCACAATGTATCGAAAAAGAAATGTTTTTTGTGTTATTTAATAATTTAAGAACTCGCTTCTGTACCTACTATGCATCCGATTAGTTATGCATTCCCGGACTTCCTGACATCCCGGGATTTATGTTACTGAAAAAAATATTTATCTTTTTTAAATTAAATAGTTTTAAGAAGTCGATTCCATAATATGCATCCGATTAGTTATGCATTCCCGGATATCCTGGCATCCCGAAAAATATTAAAAAAATAATAATTTTAAGAAGCCGCTTCCATAATTTTATAGCCAAAAATGAAGTTTAGGTAAATATGCATCCGAATATCCGATCTCTAATTATGACATTAATGACACTAGAGCAAATGTTTTTTTACCATACAATCTATTTACCTCTGCTATGTCACAATGTGTTGTATTTTTTCATAAATTAATTACCTAGGAGCCTTCTAATTTCGACGAAAAAATACTCAATTTTACTGCTGTGTTCAAACCAAACCAGATTTGAAGAATATAAACTATAAAAAAATAATTCTTGAAGGAATACGAAATCGTGATTTCGTCTATTTTATGTAGGTAAAATCACTCCGAGCTGCAGTTATCACTTTCGCACTAGTAGTTCTGCTCAGTAGGTATCTTAAAATTTCTCGCAGACCGCCTTTCCTCTTAAAATGAATGAAATCAACTACAAAACGACTTTAACTATAAAAAAGTTTTTAGTGCCAAACACATTCCGAAAACGGAGATGAATAAATAATTATAATAATAAGTCACATTGTGTGTCTATTTAATTAAGAGGTATACGTTGATTAGCAAACATTTATCGGATTGACTACAGGGTCCTTCTTAATTTTTTAAGGGGATGATCAGACCGTCGAACTGAACAACTTTCTGTATGGGGCCAACATAGAAATGGCGAAAAAAATATCAGCTGTCCCATACAAAACTGCAAACCTACTCAAGCCAAATGTATGGGACAGCTGATTTTTTTTTTCCCATATTGATGTTGGTCCCATAGAGAAAGTTCTTCTAATCTGTTGATGGTCTGATCATAACCTGAAAAAAGGGTCAGCATATTAAGAAGGACCCTATATACTATCCGACATTATCTTGGACTACAAAAGCTGTTTTGAATAAGTGAATAAGTGTTTCAAATCGTCTATTTCTGTAGGTAATTCAACGGCCATGTAATTTGAGACTCAGACTTGGAGGTCCCGTACATGAATGAAACTTAGTAAAACGTGTAGAGTAAAATAAAACTAACAAAAATGTAAATTGGTTGTAATCTGTAGAAGTTGGGGAAAAGGTATATCTCCTTATGATACCTTTGTATCAAGTGTGTGAAACTCATAATTTTTCTTATTAGATAGTCCACTCAATCTTCTACGCATTCATAGTGTTTATTTTAATGAAAATCACGATAACCGTACAATATTATGATAATTGAGAAAACGAAATCACACACACTATTAGTTCAACCAAGCCAAATACTAGGGATGCAACGATTCGGCCATTACGATTACGATTACGATTACGATATTAATCGTTATTTATTACGATAACCGATGCATTACGATTAATTAAACAAATTTTGTTGAGATTATCCCTAGAATGAGTTCTCATAGTGTTTCTTTACATCCCAATGAAAGATAAATAATTGAAAAAAAAACTTTAAATATTCCAAGATTTTGTAACTTTTTCTACTAATTTGAGATCGAAGTCAAAGGTTCACTTGGTCAGGATTCTAATTTTTCGATGCGTAGAGGCCAATTTGCTTTGAAAAACACAATATGGAACATGATTCTGCATAATCTCGTTAATCAAGCGATATATCGTCGGATTTACGTGGGAGATTAATCTTGTAAAATGTGGATGACATATCGCGAGAACGAGAATGTATGTAATACTTCAAAACAAAAATCAAATCATAGACCTCCGAAAAATAAAAATAAAAAATAAAATGAGAGTCAATTTGACCAAAAAACCGGCCAAGTACGAGTCGGGACTCGGGCAATTAGTGTTCTGTACTACCAGTTGTTTAACATGGGTCATTGAGGAAACCACTATAAATTGACACTTACTTAGTATGTGGTCACATAGTAACTGAAGATGATTTTACACTGGTCGTACTGGTGTTTGTTTTTTGGGTATAGAAAAAAAACTATCCTAGTTAGAGCCACCCTGATAATTTTCCCGCCATCTACACGTTATTTCTGATGTTCATGATTTTTTTCAGATCTTATACGGCTATATTTTTTGAAATAGAGGTGGGGACAGCAATTTCTCGCACTGGTGTTAGTTTTTTGGGTATAGAAAAAAAACTATCCAAGTTAGAGCCACCCTGATAATTTTCCCGCCATTTACACGTTATTTCTGATGTTCATGATTTTTTTCAGATCTTATACGGCTATATTTTTTGAAATAGAGGTGGGGACAGCAATTTCTCGGATTGAATTGAAAATTTTGTTAAACAAAGTTTTTATTAAAAATTTGAAAAGTATATTTTTAGACTCGTATTTTTATAAGCTTTCAATTGATACCCCACACCACAGGGCAGAATTTTTTTTTTTTTATTTGCCCTTTCTTACTACCGAAATTGCCAATATAAAAATTTAGCTTTTTTTACTTCATTTATGACATTGGACCACCAATTGCTATATTTGTACCGGGTTTCAACTTCCTATGTCTTAAGGTCTCTGAGAAAAATGCCTGTGACAGACGGACGGACAGACACCGAGCTGATTCCATAAGTGTTCCGTTTTTCCAATTTTGGTACGGAACACTAAAAAGTCTGATTTAACCAGGATTTAGTTCGAAATGAGCTAAAATGGCATCGAGAGATCAGATTTTTCTAAAGTTGCTTTACGGCTCTTGAATCTAGTATTCAGGTCTAGTATTTGTCAACAAGTGCAATCCAATTGACGTTTTCAATTCGATTTAATAATCGTACGATTCTTACTACGGTGCATTGCATCGTTATTAATCGTGATTATTACGATTACAGATGCAAAACGATGCACCGCTTCATAATCGTTGCATCCCTACCAAATACGTTCCGTAACGACCAAACAATACCTCAGTGATAATATATATGAAAATAGCTGTCGCGGTTGCGTTTTGCTACTGCAAAACTGCTGGACGATTATTTTGTCAATTTTATTAGTAATTTCTACTTTTCAATCCGGACTTCTAGGAATATGGAAGTTTTCTTAAAAAATTCAAAATTATTTCTGTTTATAATAATTATGACCGCAGTCCTTTTTATTTTCGTAAAAAATCGCTGGGTCCAAATTTGCCAACCTCCTTTCGTTGCTATTTGGAATGGAGAATCGTTTCCTTAAATTTTCCTTCTACATCAACCGAAAGGAATAGGTTCCTACTTGGTGATGTTCTTTTCATTAAAAGCAAAAAAAAAACATCATTATGATGCTTTTACAAAATCAAGTAACGCTCGAAAGCGGAGCTCTAGCTCTCGAATTAATATTTCATTGAGGCAGCGTCGCCTGTACACAAACCAAATAAAAATTGCGAGATACGTGTGATACTCATTAAAATTTGCCGGAGTCCCGACTAAATTTATTACAGGTACTAACAAACTACAGCTACTTCATAATTTCGTGTAACTTGCCTCTGTATGTGACGTATATTACAACCTTATTACAGCCTAGGGAGTATTATATTCCTTGATTACAACTATCCTAGCAAGCTGAACCTGCTAGCAACTATCATTTAAGAATATTAAGATCTTTTTTTTTTCGTTCAGTTCAAGGTAAAGGGTTTTAATATCCCATACAACCGATGTCTTCAATAAAGTTCTCTCATTTATAGCAATAAAAACGTTGGTTCTCGCCGTTTTGACGCTTCTTTGGAGTTTTTGGAGACAAATAAAAGTCAGAGAAGTCCACAGGAAAGAGGTGAACCGATCGTTTTGCCGCGCTACAAATGACGGAACACTTTTCCTGTTTACGACCCATACACCATCATATTTCACTGAACTGTATATTGTTCACTTGCATGACACTTTGTTACGCAAATCAACACCAATTTTACGAATCAAAACACACTATGAACAATAAAAATTCGATAAAATATGTGGACTCCAAACAAAGCTGACAAGATCCCGCCAAAAACTCCCAAGATCATATATAACCTACAAAGCAAAACTTTTTCTTCAAATTAACCATCTGGAGCCTAGCATGCCACCCCCAAGAAAACTACAAAAATCGAGACGTACTCTACTACCTCTGTCTTAGTCACTTTGCGTACCTATACATGCGAAAGCGAGCGCACATGACGGTTTTCTCGTTGTGTCGCTTTATCGTGCGAGGCATGCTAGGCCCCTGGATAACGAAAAAGTTTGCAGAAAAAAACTTTTTTTTTTACATTTTAATGTAACTAACGCTTTTTTTAAACGGGAGTTTATCATGAAATACTTGATGATGTCCTCCTTGACGTATCCGTCAACGGCGACACCCTGGGCACCCTTATACAGGGTGTTTGGTGCATCGTTGGCCAAATTGAAATGGTGGATAGGAGGGGTGGGGTGGATAGGAGGGGGGGCTATTTCGCTACGTCCCCAAAAAAAAGTCACGCATCATGGAATTTTTTAGGTGAATTTTTTAGGGGTTTTCTCAAAAAAGTCCGAAAGTCAGCATTTAAGCTTAAATAAAAAAAAAGGTTGTATGTAAAACCTCCAAATTTTTTTTTATTTGTATGTCCAATGTTTTACGGTTCTATTAAAATTTAAATTACATGGATGCGGCCTCTAGTTTTTTTTTTTTATTGATCTTAACTTTTTTTAAAAGAGGAAAAATAAAATTTGAAACTCAACTTTGAATTACAATTTAAAAAAAATTAAAAACTCCGGCGTGGCAAGATAGCAAACGACTCCTCCTATCCACCAATTCAATTTGGCTAACAATGCACCAAACACCCTGTATTATATTTGACACCAAACACACATAATTATACAGTTCTCTGTGGCGGACACTGACCGGCTATAGCAGTGATAACAATAAAAGTAATATTGTGTCTCATTCAGAGTCCGCGAATGTGTTAAAAGCATAAAGGTATTATACTACGTACGAGAGACAGTGACAGCTGAGAGAGCGAGATGTACATAGCGGCATCACTGTATAATAGAAAGAGATACGTGACGCGAGGCAATAGAACCGTTTTTGGGGATTTGGAGTCCTGGTAAAAATTCGGTTTCTGTGAATAATCGTGAACCTAAAGTGAAATCGTAGATAATTTTGTGAAATATACTAACACTGTTTCATTAAATTATTCACGATTTCACGTTAGATTGAGAATTATAAACAGAAATCGAATTTTTACCCTGCCGAGGACTCCAAAAAATGTCCAAAAACGGTTACATTTGAAAACTCATGTCACTTACTCTATTCCGTAAGGTATAATATCTTTATGGTTAAAAGGAAATAAACACGATAGCGGTACAAATAAGACTATCTTATCGCTAAAAAGCTATTTCTTCCATACAACCTTCGGGTAGATGACATTTAACACAAAGAAAAAGGGCCCGATGCTTTATACAAAAACCTTTTATCTAAAATTGGTATTTATACTTAGTAATAAAATGTAAGGGGAAAACCAAAAAGCTTATTGATGGACCTTCGCCCAATCCAACATAATAAGAAATTCCATTCCCTTTAATTTGGGCTGTGTGACGCGGATACACATAAACCGGCATTCTTATCTCATCCGGAATATCGGGCACGTAGCAAAGTCATAATTTCACGATGAAGTACCTCATAGGCAGGGAGAGCGCCCTTTGCAGTGGTGATTCACTGTTACGATTACCCGCATGCTGCCTGCAAACTGCCGCGTTTTTTCTCCAGAATACAATGAAAAGAACCACCTGAACCGAAACGGGGCGAAACAAAAAGACCATTAAGAACGATCCTGCTTCAACACTCATTAAAAGAAAAACGTGGTTTCACACGTACCCGTTTGTAGGTAGTTACATATGTATTTTTATTACATGTCGTAGCTACTGAACAGTATAACTATTTATGTATTTACTTGGCTGAAAGTTTTGCGCTAAGATTCAATGAGAAAATTCTGAAAATTATAGGTTGCAACAAAACACCCTAGTAATATTTAAAGGGGTTGGTCAGACCAGCAAACTGAACAACTTCCACTATGGATACAAGATCAGAAATAAAACCGGTCAAGTGCGAGTCGGGCTACTCGCGCACCGAGGGTTCCGTACCACACCACCACAGAACACAACATTATTAACGTGAAGAAAAAACGTTGATAAAAACTAGTTTCTTGTTGAAAACCCCCCTTAATTTTTTACTTTCTGCCATTTTTATTATTTGTTAACAAATACGCCGTAATGACGCATAATCTGAGAAAATTTCAACTATCTAGCTATTACGGTTCAAAAGTTACAGCCCTAAATAGGTAGGACAGACGGACGGACGGACGGACGGACAGACAGACGGATAGACGGATAGACGGATAGACGGACAGACGGACAGACGGACAGACGGACGGACGGACGGACAACGTAGGCTTAGTAATAGGGTCCCGTTTTCACCCTTCGGGTACGGAACCCTAAAAAGAAATCAGCTGTTTCATACAAAACTGTAGTACATGCTCGACTCAAAATGTTAGCTGCCTTTTGAAGTGAAAACTTCTTTAGAGGCGTTGTGCACTTTTTGGTATGGGTAAAAATTGTTAAACTCGCGTCAGGACCGTGACGTCACCCTGATCTGATCGAAAATTGGTCAGACATATCCCCCTCTCTTTCTGCGCAAATTCCTGCTGTTTCGTTTAAGCCCCCTCTCTTTCTACTGCGTGGCGAAAATGTATGCCTGTTCCTGCTGTTTCGTTTAAGCGGCACAAATTGTCATGTTTGTGTACGATAGCGCAATAAATGAATATTGTATTTTACTACATAAATGATACTACTTTTTCACTTCTGCCGGCACTCCCGGAGTGCAACCCGTTTAGTTTTTTTTTTTCTACGTTATCTCCATAGTGAAAGTTTACTTAGTTATACCTTGTATTTTCCCAAATAAACAGTAATACTTATTTATGTATGTAGATAGTTGGGTGTGGCAGCATAAGCAAACAAAGAAATGAAAGCAGAATAAATGCAGTGGAAATGAGAGCTTTGGGCAAGACGTGTGGTGTGACTAAAAGGGATAGAATGAAGAATAACTTATGAGGGAACTATTTGGTTTGAATGAACAGAGGAATGCTTCAGTGGTTTGGACACATCAAAAAGATGAAAGTCGACTTACGAAACAGATATACATAAATTATATCAGGGTGGCCCATTTACCTTCACTTTTATAAGTCAAGCGTGGCATGAAATAGTTATTGGTAGAGGCAGACCTAGGAAGACGTACCTATACCAGATGAGGAGCGTCATTAAAAAAGTAAACAGGCCGTCCAAAGTGGAGATACCTATCTACATAGTCTCTACATCTAGGACATCTACCTATGTATACTAAAGGTTGGACCCTTTAGTATACATAGGTAGTAGGGCTAACCTAACCTAACTAAATATGTGACGTTCTCAGGGCAAAAGGACCTTGTTTTGGGTATGGAGTTATTAATGAATCAAGAATCTAAATAAATATGTAACTAAAACCGATATTAGATTCCTTTTCCCAGAGAACGTCACTTATAAAATAAGCACGAAGACTAAATCAGTTTTCAATCCTACATTTTAATTAAAAGATTAGTTTGTAAACCTTCAAAGGTCCTATGATCTGAGGTCCTAACAGAAAACAACATCGTCTTTCAATCACATCCGAGGAAAATGTCATTCCCTGGAAATTATAAATGTAATTGAATTATTCTTTACACCCGCATTCGCAAGAAATTCATTTTTTAAGATGTAAAGAACATTTCCTGGAACGAAAGTGTCCATAAATTAAAGCGTTCTGCAGAGCAGTCTCAGTTACCCGTCACGATATAAATAATTGGAGAGCCGCAGAATTTATTACGCAGACAAATTTTGACAAATAGCTTCCGATGTCCTATGATTCTAGCGATTCATATAACTTAAATTTGGATTACGGTTTTCCTTAAAAATCACTACCCATCTCAAAATCAAAAGTACAGTTTTAATACTAGACATGACATCGGACTTTACCGAGTTTTAAAAAATGAATTGATGTAATGCCGAATCATGAAAGCAGATTAGTCTACCTCTATAGATTGAAATCGGTCCACCCGTTTAGGAGCTACGATGCCACAGACAGACAGACAATCCGACGTGATGGGCGTCAAACTTATAAATTATAACACCCCTCTTTTCGCGTCGGGGGTTAAATAGTAAAAGTTAATCAAACAGAAAAATGTAATTCGATGCTATTAATAATTGGAAAATATTTAAAAGAAATAGCGAAATATTAACTCCATTCTCTTGAAAAAATTCTTCAAATATCAGGTCAGATTCCGTTACATGTGAAAGTTTTTGTACGCCATGCGATACTAATGACCCCGGCGATAGAAACATGAGATAGTTCTCATTTGTGGAAATAACGAAGCGTGTAATAGATATGCCTCGGATTTGTTACGTCATAATAATCGCGATACATTCGTTCTCTGATTCTGAACAAATCGTAATTGCTTATTCAGTGAGATTGCCATTTGCTAAATAAGTACGTTGTTTGTATTTTTTCGCAAACAAAACAACACACCGACGACCCGCTAAAGGGGCAGCAGCGTGAACCCGTTGGATGAGGACAAACTAGGATCACAACAAATTAATTACTGTAACTCAATCAAACCATCAAACTGAACGACTTTCTCTATGGCAGGCACCAACATAGAAATCGAGAAAAAAAAACTGCTCTTTCATACAAAACTGCAAACCAACTCGAGCCAAACGTATCGGTCAGCAGATTTGTTTTCGTGATTTCGATGTTGGTCTCATAGCGAAAGTTGTTCAGTTTGACGGTCTGATCATACCTTCAAAATAGTGTCAGCATATTAAGAAGGTCCCTGTATGTATCTGTCTGTATCCAAAGTACAGTAACATATGACGTCGAGTAATATATGAGTTATATGACGTCGTAGGCACCTTCAATACGTTTTTGAGTCGAAACGGTTTGTAACATCTTTGATGGAAATTGGTCCATTCGTTGGAAAAATATCAGCATTTTTATGAAAGCTGAAGCTTGTGGTACCTACTATTAGGTACAGAATAGCAACTTCGTAGGCGTGATAGAATTGAATCAACAATTGGTAGAACTGCGCTGCTCAGTGGTAATATTGTAACGTGCATGGCAGCAAAATGATAAACTGCCAGACTTATTAAAAATGTGAATATACTTAAGGGGTTTCAAAAATAAATTATTCAGAATTTTAGTTGACAAATTACACTCTGTCTGAATTTTTTTCACATGATATTGACATATCAGACATTTTTTTTTTTCTTATTTATAATTAATAATGTGACATGAATATTGTATTTGATTTCGATTATTTTTTAATTTAATTTTCTATTATTAATATTTTTATGATTAATTTGACATGCATATTTAATTACTTTTTGTTAATTGGGACAGGCGTAGTTCTTTTTTACATTTGTTACATTTAAAAACATTTACTTACAAGTAAGTATATATTACTTGTAAATGTTTTTAAATGATGTAACTGCCTAATTATAGCGCATGTAACGCTTCACCTGTGTTTACGAATAATAGTACATTACTGCAGCGGCCAGCAACAGAGGCATTGATGGACGAACGTGTAAATGTGGGCCGAGGCGGAGCCGAGGCACACATACGTAAGTCCATCAATGCCTAGTTGTGGCCAAGGCTTGTATAGTACTTTTCTCAAACAATGCGCGGAAATTAAAACAGTAAATTTTCTCAAATAATTCGCGCAAATTAAAACTCTTTTCAAAATCAATGACGAACAACGAACAACAATTTTTTTTTTTTAATAAACAGCTTTCTATTTGCAAGCCAGTTCGAAATTTAAATAAAACCTTTGATGAGTTACCTCCTTGGTCGCCATGTTTCGGAGAAAAAGATCGTTCCATTTTTAAATTACACGACAGATATGAGTTTACTATGTAATTTATTTGGTCGCTAAACACGACAGATATGGATTTTCATACAAACATTGCCGGCCGCTGCGCGCATGTATTTGGCCAGTACAGCAATTTCGATTTATCTCGAAGAAGGTTGTCAAAATAATGCTCACATTTCCAAGCATGTTTGAGAAAATATAATTTCATTTCATTTCCTGTTAAAATTAAAATATTCAAGTTCCATTGCCCAGTTCCATAATACTCAAAATTGAGGGTTATGAGTTTATGACCTGGTTTTTTTCCACTTTGTGTAAAGCCAGCAAACATCTCCAAACGTGTAGAATGTTATTTACAGCTCGTTTCATTATGTACACACATTACAGTAATATTCAAAGCAATTTGCTATTCACTGAGTAAATATTTGAAATAAAGGTTCCTATATATACATATATACCAGTTGTGTCTTCTTTAGGATACGGTATCACTTCACCGGGATCGATGAACGAAACTCGTACACTCGTACAAATCCTATAAAAATAGTAGGAACATTTTAACGAGCGAGAATTAAAAAACCCCATCAAAAACTATCCTGTAAAACAGGGGTGGCCAAAACGTCGACCGCGGTCGACCGGTCGACCGCGCCGTGTTTTATGGTAGCCCGCAAAGAGTTCAAAAAATTTGAAAGAAAGAAAGAATCAATTTTTAAAACATGGCGCAATTTTCTAAAAATCTAATTTAAATTCCAAAAAATCAGAAATATCGCAACAAAACTGTTCAGCTGTGTAACATGTGCAATTCGAAAGACTGTTTTCGAATTTTGAAACTGTAGAAGAAGTCGAAGCTAAATAATATTCAAACCTTGATTGATACCTAAAACATATTTTTATGAAATTGCATGTTTTTGGAAACAGTGGCAGGTTTTCACATTACAGCAAGTAGATTATGAATCAGAGTTTTCTATGATGTAAGTTATGAAAAAACATCCACCACCAAAATAAATAAACATTTTTGATTGAATAAAAAATATGTCAGAATTTTGAAAGTAGACCGCCAAGTATATCTGAGACTCAGTGTAGACCGCGTACTTGAAAAGTTTGGCCACCCCTGCTGTAAAACATGTACAAGACTTACTATTCTTGATCTCTATAAAGCCAAGTCTTAAGTATGTCTGCATCTTCGTCAAAGAAAGACACAAACGACATCGATATCTTATGCAAAACCAATCCTTACTATAAAATCTAAAGTAGCAGGTTATTTGGCATATTTTCTATCCTGCAATGTTGAACTCTATTTTTTTAGCTTACTATGTACGCTAAAAAAAGCTACGTATTGTAGTGTGCTGAAAATATGTTGTGTATTGTATTGTAGTGCCTAATTAAATTTATTTAATTGTAATTAAATTATTAGGCAATACGTCAGCATACGAACAATATTATGATTGATAGTGGCTCCCATCCCATCTTTATATTAAACCAATCATCACTGTATTTAATATTGTGGCCAAACCAAAAGAAGCTAAAATAGTTTTATATAATGTATACGAGTATTACATTACTTTAGTAGTATCGGAGTAAATGGTTACCACGCTGGACTGACAAATCAGAGATCCTGGGTTCGAATCCCGGTTCGGTCATGGATGTTACATGTTTGTGAAGTTCGCGTTGTTGTATATTAAAAAATGTATGTGTCTCTATCTATCTATCTATCTATAACGTCACACCTCTTTCCCAGTGGGGTAGGCAGAGACCTATGAGTATGTATGTATGAGTATGTATGAGTATGTATGTGTCTGTGAGTGTTATTTATATTTATTACCTTATACATATACCTACCTATATTATTTATCAAACATATGCATTATCATTGCTCTGGACTCCAGGATCTGAATGGCCTAGGAGAAGAACCCAAACAACAAGAATAGCATCAACACAGAATCGCACCACAATAAGAAGACGAAACATATCACCACTACTCATTATGTTGAATAACATTTCCCTCAAAACAAACCTGTAATAAATAGACTGAACACTTTTCGGCAAGTCCTCATATTTTCCGCACAATAGACAATACGAGATCGCACCGCCCGATGATTGATAGCGGCTCCCGTTTTTATGTTGGCCCAAATAAATCATCTTCGTCTCAATTAATGTCGCCGATACTTGCTCCGATTCGATAGGCGTTTTCCTATCTGATTGATAACACTCTCAGAAATAGGCATCCATCTCTCTTAACTGTCATTCACATACCTTGTTGTAATTAATTTACTTTATTACATTTTATATCTAGCACTCGACCGCCGCGCGGGCGGTTATTGGGCGTTTCTATTTAGCTCCGTGGTTAAAAATCACAACTGCAGCAAAAAGTGGAATTTTTACATAGTAGTGGAGTTCATTGGGTAGCCAATGAAGTTCACAGCGAATTGGAGTGATATGCACTACAAAAAAACGAGTGAAAGTATTTTATATTTATATCAAAAACTTTTTTAATTTCTTCTCTTTCGCAAATACGTAGGACACTGAACGAAATCCTATTAAATAAAGTTCAAATAAACCGCAAAACTAAACTAACAAGGCTTAGTTAAACCTCAACGAGTTCGTTACTCTAAATTCATGATCAAAATGCTCAGACCTATTGAACGTGATCGATTCCCACAAATAGCTGCGGTCCGACCGACGCGACGTTATGAAGAAATTAATTCCATTTCCATTACACGTTGTGCATGATTTTGATCTGCTGATTCTAATATTAAAATTTTCAATCAAAAGTTACAATAGGTACTTTTTCTGTGAGTGGAGCGGTACCTAATAATACGTACTTACGCACGGAGTAAATAATAAACCTAAATAAGTACTCGTATTCGTACTACTACGACTGCCTCCGTGGTCTAATGGTTAAGAGCATTGGCTCTCGATACGGAGGTCGTGGGTTCGATTCCCACGGGGGACACCTAGTGATATGTCACTTTGTGCGTTTTTCCCCAGTTGGTTAGGACATTGCAGGATGAATCACCTTGATTGTCTGAAAAGAAAAATGATTCCGTGCTTCGGATGAAAAAAAATGAAAAAATGAAAATCTTTATTGTCACATTTCAATAAGGAGACTAAACAAAAAAAAATAGAACTTAATGCTAAAATGTGACAAAAGGACCAGACTCAGCATAATACTGACCAACTTGATCAGCGCTGTTTTTTGGTCCCGGCTACTATCTCTAGTGGTAGTAGTCGTTACATAAAAACCACGTCAGAGGCCGTAAGGCGGTCTGAAAAAACTCTGACACCAGGGCTCTGCCCACACGATAAGAAGAAGAAGTACTCATATTCGTATAGGTAGGCACTTATGGTCAACGAGCTTTTACCCGCGACTTCGTCCGCATAAATTATAAACCAGATTTTAAGTCAGATGATAAGCTATCAAACAAAACAGTTTCATCAAAATCGGCTCAGTAGTTTTTGCGTGATATTCGAACAAACAAACACCCAAACAAACGAACAAATAAACAAACAAACAAACAAACAAACAGACAGACAAAATATCCAAAAATTGGTGATTTGGAATCAGGGACATGTAAAAACCATGTCGTAATTTTTTTTTGTAAATATCTTCAATGTACAGACACGTTTCTGTTACAGTTTTATAATATACGAGCTTTTACCCGCGACTTCGTCCGCATAAATTATATACAAGATTTTAAGTCAGAAGATAAGCTATCAAACAAAAAAAGTTTCATCAAAATCGGTTCAGTAGTTTTTGCGTGATACTCGAACAAACAAACACCCAAACAAACAAACAAACGAACAAACATACAAACAAACAAACAAACAGACAGACAAAAAATCCAAAAATTGGTGATTTGGAATCAGGGACGGATAAAAACCATGTCGTAATTTTTTTTTGTAAATATCTTCAATGTACAGACACATTTCTGGTACAGTTTTATAATAGTTTAGATTAGATGGTCAAATGGTCAAATGGTCAATGGTCAATGGTCAATCAATGGTCAATTTATAAAAATTTTAGTAAAATTCGGTGTTCTTATTACAAAAATTATTGTTCCAGACAGGTTCCTAATTACTGTTCCATAGAAAATGACTGAAAATGCTACTCGACTCAAATGTATAGAACAGCTGATTTATATTCGCCATTTCAATGTTAGGTCCACAGTGAAATTTGTTCTTTAACTAATCATCAAAACGGTAAACTCTTGCTTTTAATTTTTATCAGGAGAACGGAAAACGAAGGGAAATTCTGCGAAAACGTTCGGTGTCAGATTGATGCATGAGTTTGTGTTTTTCTTTGTGCTCGCACCATCAATCTTAGAGATCTATTAACGTCGTCTTAAGCGCTCTTCCTAATTATCTGAGCAAGCTCCCTACAATCCCACGGGTTTACAGGTCATGTTTATCCTTAAACAACGCTTTTTTTAGAGCGAGAGCGTGTTGGGTCGTTGCAGAGAGATATGGAATCTCTCAATCCTGAGGGTCCGGCTTTTTTCTGGAAAAAATTGTTGGTATCATCGACCAATATGAATCATTACATAACCGATCGTAGAACCTTTTCACAGGTAACTATTTACCGTCACGTTTGAGATAAACGTGATCGTGACAAGGTTCTACGATGGGTCATGATTCGAATTGGTCGATTGTACATGGGATCATGTACCAATGCATTTTTCTAAATTATTTACGTAATACCGACTGCTCGCAAACGGTGAAGGAAACCATCGCGAGGAAAACTGCATACGCTGATGAAGAAATTCTGATGCGTGTGAAGTCTACCAACCGGCATTGGGCACGTGTGGTGGACTAACGCCCATATTGTCCATACACCCCTGTCTGTGCTCTACAGTACGTATACAGGCTGATGATGATGAAAGCTTTTCTATTGTTCTACACATCAGCCAGAAACCATAAATTTAAAATATTTACTGTACACATTCGTATCACAACGCGCAACGTAATAAATGTGACGATTTAATGAATTCTGTGGTAAATATTCCAATAGCAAAATTAATTAATATTTTGGTTTTATTTAAATTCATATTGTCAAATCAAAATGTACATATTTAATCCGTTAATGTAAACCGTTTAAACGCACCAATATCATTAAACCAATAAGACATGCTTTAATTTTTGATGACACATTGATGATTGATTGATAGATATATCTACCTTATGAGGGCTATCACAGTCCAGCCTCATCACATTAAAAAAGATTTCTCAATAAAGAAAGCCTAAATTAAAAAAGTGTTCAACATCAAAACTACAAAAGCCTTCAAGCTATTTTCATAGAATACCTTTATAGGTTCTAAACATTCCATTTTTAGACAATTTCGAATAAACACAAAAGCGGCCGTTTTTTTTTCTTTTTTCAAAATTTTTATGTTTAGACCATAAAGGTATTATACTACGTAAGAGAGACAGTGACAGCTGAGAGAGCGAGATGTACCTAGCGGCATTCCTGTATAATAGAAAGAGATACGTGACGCGAGGCAATAGAACCGTTTTTGGGGATTTGGAGTCCTGGTAAAAATTCGGTTTCTGTGAATAAGCGTGAACCTAAAGTGAAATCGTAGATAATTTTGTGAAATATACTAACACTGTTTCATTAAATTATTCACCATTTCACGTTAGATTGAGAATTATACACAGAAATCGAATTTTTACCCTGCCGAGGACTCCAAAAAGCGTCCAAAAACGGTTACATTTGACAACTCATGTCACTTACTCAATAGAGTACGGTATAATATCTTTATGGTTTAGACCTTTAAAAAACCTATGAAAGTATTCTATGAAAATAACTTAAAGGCTTTTGTAGTTTTGATGTTGAGCACTTTTTTAATTTAGGCTTTCTTTATTGAGAAATCTTTTTTAATGTGATGAGGGCGCCACTGGACTGTGATAGCCCTCTTATGCACCCTCAGGAAATATACACAGTACAAATCAAATTATTATAATTTATTGAAATGAAAATGAATTCAATAAAATCGGCCCAAGAACCAGACAGAGTTTTCCGCATTGCGAAAATTAACCAAACGCATTAAGCACCTATTTTGTTTAAACTTAAACAATGGTTTTCTTTGTTTCGAATCGAAATTAAACTTTTTCTGTGTGGCTGTGGTGTGCTTCAGAAACAAATAGCTGTTTTCGAATTCTCTTCATCTTCCTTTACACAATTTACTTGTGATTTTATTAAGATGCGATAAAATTATCTACGTTTTACGTGAAGAAAAGAACTCCCTTGCTTTTGTTTATATCAACTGAACATAATTAAGTATACTGATGGTGACGCTTTTCCAACTATTTTGTAATAGAGAACTGACCCAATATTATATCGGCAATAAATCTTTACCAATATGTACAAAGCTTCACATAAAAGCTCAGATATTAAACCATCGATAAAGCCTATTTTAAGCTTACAGTCTGGCTTAGTTATATCCCTTGGGAATCGCTATGAGCAACATTCAATCTCATTTCTCTTTTCATACAATTTTACAGTATAAAGTCCCCATGTCTTATATCAGTGTTTACTTAGCATTATCTATTCGCCTCTGTGTACCGAGAGCTATGTAACATCGGTAGGATAAAGAATCCATTCTACGGAACCCTAAAATCTTCGTTGCAATTGCGGGGGTTTGTCGCGCAAACAGGCAATAAATGTTGGCAGAATCGCCCAGCTGAGATTGCTGTCTGCGGAGTTGCTTTTAAAAAACAGAATTTGCCTTTTTTTGTTATTCCAAGCTCATACGTAGTGCCATATATTATTTACATTTTAGGAAACAGTTTGTTTAGTAAATACGCAGAAGTCTGAAGCCTTTTGAAAGGTTGCGTAGGCTGTAGATTAGTTTTAACTATATTATCCCTAATATTATAAATGTGAATGTACGTTTGTTTGTTAGGCTTTCACGCGAAAACTACTTAACCGATCATCATGAAACTTTGTACTACACATATTCTTAGAGGTATATGAAGTAACATAGGATACTTGGGGTTTTCCAAATTTCACGCGGACGAAGTCGCGGGCAAAAGCTAGTATTATATAAAGACTTTATTCCACTAAAATAGATAATTTGAGTCCACACACATTGACAATTTGACAGATTACAGAAATTGAGCGAGAGTCAAAATACGGGTTTGCTGAAAAAAATCTATTTAGAGATAAGCTCGCCCTTTGTAATTGTCTATCAGACTGACCCCGGAGACCAGGTCCACCAGGTTCCAGGGGGGTTGCTTCGGTTCGGAGCTTCGCTCCTATGCGTAGCTCGGCCATAGTGTTTTCATTTATATTTCCATGTGTACAATAAAGTGTTAAAATAAATTAATAAAAAATTACCTAATTATCCATTCCAAATAGCAACGACATTTTAAGGCTATTTTGAATTACAGTAACAGCTAAGATAGTATAACTTATCTTTCTGATAAATAACTTATGTATATTATCAGATTTGGCCAGAAAGCTAAATAAGAATCGTGATATCTTTTCATCCTTGTACTGGGTGTTTTTCTATAAGAAAACTATTATGAAACTAGCAAAAAAAAACTTTCCATACTAAATGCAATCAACTGATCGAACGTTTGTACCTATGAAAAGTTTCCCTGTCCCTTTATTTCTTTGAAAAAGTTGTTCAGTTTCATGAGTTACATGCAATCAACCAGTAAAATAATACCACTGTCTACCCTGTATGGAATGAAGTACCTATAGGTATAAACAGCAAGCATAAGTCAAATCAACTGAACACTTACTGAACCGTATTCAGAATTTGATTGAGAACGTGGAAGTTTAATACGAATATTGACTACGTTATAAGCGCAGGTTGATTCAAATGTAAACTTTATCTCAAAGGAGTAAAGGTGCAGGTGGATTGTACAGGGGGCCTGGCTCGTCGCCCATTCCTTGTGACAGCTCCCGACACTATCACACTTCCTTATCCTGAATCATATAGTTATAAACAACTTGGTTCTATTCCATCTCAGATTATCTAGAACAATCTAAAACAGCGCAAGTTAAATTATTTGCTATCAAGAATTCTGAAAATCGTATAGCGGTAATATTATATTGTACTTACCTATCCCTATCCATGTTTTTTTAGAGATTGATATTAAGGGGCCATACGTTCCGGAATTACCTGGGAAGGGGTCTCTTATTTTTCATTTAATACAATTTACCGAAACGAAAAAAATACACAGTATTTTTGGATAGTTTATCTAGTAAAATCATAAATTTAATACACGGTTGAAATTACCTACTTCACATGATAGACTTTCTTTTGGAAAAGTTAAGAATATAAGTAACGCATTTTTAACATTATTTTCTCAAAGTATAATATACCTTGCAACTTGTTTATAATTACTGGAATTTTACTCACATATTCACCATTAGTTTATCTAGTGAAATCATAAAAAAAGTCTGTAAAAAGTACTTTTATTAATTCTTTTTAATCGAAAATATGGCACACGCACGCACTTTTCGGTGGGCAATCGCGTCCCTCAGAAAATATTCGCCTCTACTCTTAAGCACATTCTTTCATAACTTAATTATGTAAATATTTGTAAACCCCAGTAAGGCAAACACAAGCAAGACTAACCACAAAATAAGTAAGATATTATAAGTAGGTATCTATTCCGTTTTCTTTTTCAATGATGATACGGCACACTCAATAAAATATTCTGTAGACAAAACAGAACAGTAGAAGAATTATTCAGATGGTAAGAAAAGAACAATAGTCTCCTACCCAGCAATTATTAATACCCAGCAATGGGCTTTTATGGGAATGGAAATGGAATCCTAAGACTAGTAGACTACGAGAAGTGATATTAAATCGGTCGATGCGACGAGATATTAATATGTAGGTACTACGAGATTGTAGGTGTATGTACCATAGAGAAATTATGGTATGTTACACTTATTAGTATTGTAGTTTATTTTTGCCTAACTATCGATTTAAAAATATAGTAACAATAATTGGATAGGTACTTAGTATTGTATTTGCAGTAATAGATAATCTTTCTTATACTGTGGTATTGCTTTAAAAAATATATACTATAGATACTGTCGATAATACTAAGATTTAATAGTACCGATACTATTGAATCTCAATACTATCGATAGTATCAATTTGTTTTAGACCTACTAAAAACTATCGATATCGTTACTATTTTTCGAAGTCACGAAGGTATCGATAGTTTCACAATTGTTAGGCAACACTATTGCAATATTTGCAATTGCAGCACTGCACGGCACAGGTCCTTTCACGGATAATTCCCTTAGTTTTGAGCTAAGGGAATGGGCCATACTCCACAAAGCGAAACCCAGGGCAGATTGATGAAGGCAAGTTAATGGTCAGAGTATTTTCAAGCCAATTCTACGGTCCTCTGGTTTAGCAAATACCGTCATATAAAGAAGGTATACGAGACCAACTAATTAACCTACCTTTTGAAACAAGGAAACGCTCGCTCGAATCTTGACAAATTCAAATTCAATTCATTTTCCTTAACGGATTATTGATGAAGGATTTAAAAGCAAAGGAATAATGTCATGATCAAATAAATCCGTAACAATATCTTTCTTATTCCTAAAGATCTCTTGAGGCTACATTTCTAAATTAAATAATTCTGAATCCTTATCTCGAAGAAATAGCACCTGTAATATTCTGAGTTAATGCTCCTCTCGAGATTGTATCACAGCTCGGTGCGGGCAGAGACCTCGGATGAAGGGGCTGGTTTAAAGCTAAGACTACGTATGTTGTCTAACGTATGTTTTCCTTGTACTATATTATTATAGCCCTATGTTTTTATGTACTAGACCAAAGAAAATATACTAGACAAAGTTTAGGGGTGTACATTCAGATAATACTGAAGAGAGAGAACTGCGTTTTTTTTTTCTTTTTTGGACCGCCCATAGAAAATCGATTGACTGGTCCGCACTTTTGTATTGAAAGTGACGATATAGGTTACTACCATAGTCTAAAAAAACAAGGTCTTCTATTCCCAGTGACACAAGCCTACGTCAAAAAAAATGGCCGCTAAACATGGTAAAAGGGTATGATGACGTAGGCTTGTGTCAGTCACGTGATCGGAAGAGAGTACCAGGCGCAGTATATTATACAATACCTTGGTTACTACTAGACTAAATCTAAGTACCTAGGACTAGGACCATTATTATTAGTGTTAATGTATATTATAATGCTGACTTTTTCTAATAATAAGCGGAAATGTAGGTACCTAATATTAATTAATGAATTTCCGACATCATATACAGGGTGTAACAAAACACCCTAGTAATACTTAAGGAGGTGGTTCAGACCATCAAACTGAACAACTTTCACAATGAAGCCAACAACGAAATCACGAAAAAAAAATCCGCTCTTTCATGCAAAACTGCAGTACCGTCTCGACTGAAATGTATGGGATGGCAGATTTTTTTTATTTTTTCGCGACGTTGGCTCCATAGTGAAAATTGCTCAGATTGATGGTCTGAAGCACCCCCTTAAGTATTACTAGGGTGTTTTGTTACACCCTGTACAAGGTGTTAAAAAAATACAAATAAACATTTAAGGGGGTGATTAAGTCCATCAAACTGAACAACTTTCACTATGGGACCAATATCGAAACCGCGAAAAAAATAAAATAATGTCACCCATAAAAGTTCGAAATGTTTATTTTTACTTTTTTAAAACCCTGTAGGTATTTTGATACTTGGAAGTAAATAAATAAAATTAATGAATAGACGCCTACAGCATCTTATGCGCAGACCACTGAAGACTGAAATAGATTGAAGTACCTACTGTTCAAGTACTTAACTCTTGATAGCTTAAGTCGATTGCCATACAATAATAAAACCGGTCAAGTGCGAGCCGGGCTACTCGCGCATCGAGGGTTCCGTACTACACCCCCACAGAACACAACATTATTAACTTAGAAAAAAACTTTTTTGTCCGGGACCTTTAACGCAAGACCGACTCACACTTGGCCGGTTTTTAGTACTTTTTGTTATTCTGTAGAGTTTGCTCTATAATCACACTAAGTTTGACGCTTGTATGTATTATCGTTTTTACGATAGAGCGTGAAGAAAAAACGTTGATAAAAACTAGTTTCTTGTTGAGAACCCCCCCTTAATTTTTTACTTTTTGTTTTTTTTTATTATTTGTTAACAAATATCCGCCCTAATAACGCATAATCTGTGAAAATTTCAACTATCTAGCTATTACGGTTCAAAAGTTACAGCCCTAAATAGGTAGGACAGACGGACGGACGGACGGACAGACGGACAGACGGACGGACGGACGGACGGACAACGTAGGCTTAGTAATAGGGTCCCGTTTTCACCCTTTGGGTACGGAACCCTAAAAACTAAATGTTATTTCAAACCAAGCCCTCTAAGCACAAAAGCTTGTGAAAACCCCACCCTAATAATAAAAGCGATTATGACCGATATTATGTTGATATTATAATGAAAAAGTGCAATAGAAAGAGACTCATGAGAAAAACACGCACAAACACGTAAATAAAATAATAATACCTATGTATACTTATTTATAACAGTAGGTCAGTAGGTAAGTACCTACATCGTTGAACAACTTAGCAAACGCATTATGTTCTTTTTGTTAAATTCTCATTAATGTCACAGACGTATATAAAATGTACTTACATCTGACTTACATCAAAAGTCTAGACATTTATTGGTAGAGTATTAAATTACTTAGCAATAGTATTTTGGTACAT
Organism: Agonopterix subpropinquella; assembly: GCA_922987775.1. Taxonomy (NCBI): domain Eukaryota; kingdom Metazoa; phylum Arthropoda; class Insecta; order Lepidoptera; family Depressariidae; genus Agonopterix; species Agonopterix subpropinquella. The sequence continues at coordinate 14,243,526 of OV277703.1, read as the reverse complement.
CATTGAACAATAACAATGAAGTAAGTACAAATAAAAGAAATATTTTATTTAATAATGTAGAGAACTTTTCGGTTCGCATCATCTGAAATGTATGTAGGTAGCATGTGATCAGAACATTATGATATTATGACGACTTATTTATCTGGATTCGGACAAGAAAAGCATACGTCAATCTCGCACACGCAAACTCACTAGGTTCCCTATAAGAGAGTGTTCCCTTTAGAATGGCCACAACTACGTTTCATGCATGAAAGCAAAGCAATACAATTTTCTACCATGACATTCACTAATTTTATATTTTTATTCGGCATTCTATTGTTAATTTTTTCATTATAACTATTTGACATTTTAAGTATATTATCAACAAAATGTAATAATTTTAAATTCTACTATAATTATTATTGTACACCTAAACTGGTAAGCTATGGAGACACAATGGCCTCGATTCGGAGTGTACCACGACTAAACTAAACTAAATGTATTCCTGTCACTTTCTAAAATAAGATTAAGAAAAGAGACAGAAAACCAACAGCTGACTTTAGTGCTGTCAAAGTGACGTTAAATGCGCAAAATAAGATGCCATCATAATGTACGCCATCTTATTTAAGTCGTTTTTGGGCGTTTAACGTCACTTTGACAGCACTAAAGTCAGCTGTTGGTTTTCTGTCTCTTTTCTTAATCTTATTTTAGAAAGTGACAGGAATACATTTAGTTTAGTTTAGTCGTGGTACACTCCGAATCGAGGCCAATGTAACAATGTAAAATTGAGAACTTTTATAAACCTGTAGTTATGCAATAAATGATCTTTGACTTTGAATTTAAAGTACCTAATTCGGGTTGTAAGTGCACGGAAATACTACTAGACTCAAACGTATGGAAGAGCAGATTTTTTTGTTCTGACGGGTGGTGCTCCCATACTATCAGTTTAAAATAACAATGTGCATGACCTTGAAGGGCCGTTTGATAACTTCACTCGGTTGACAAAGGAATGTAGACTCTATGCAAATTAAACAATCATTTGAATGACTCAAGTGTAGTTCGTGTGATTGAGTGATGTCACATTTGCGAGCGAGGTCATGCACATTGTTATTTTAAACTGATAGTACTAAAAGTTTTTCAGTTTTATGGGTAGAGTATTTGTGGTTTCAAGGTTAATGATAAGCAAGAACAGCTCATATGGTCGATCCTTATAGAGATCGTCAGAAGGATTCTGAAAATAATGTGGCTCAATTTTGTCAAAAAAATACTTACTGCAGTCTTGATAAACACCGAAGAATAGGTAGGTACATAAACATAGTTGTAAACTTGTAGCACAGTCCAATTACGTTCATAATACGATTTAATACCAACAAAATGACATAGCAATAGATTGTATAATACCGGTGAATGTTCTCATGTTCCCGTCGACAAAGGGTGAAGTGTACGAGCGATATTAACTTATCAACGGGCTCTGGAAAATATCAACAATTGGCCGTACGCCAGAACGAGAAAATGCGATTGTTGCAATCGAGAACACGAGTGCACTGGTTTGGACAAAATGAGCTTGTAGCGAACGGTACCCCAGGATTACTCACTCCACTCCGAGTTTAGATCACTAAGTATGAGTTGGGTTTTAGCTGCGACCGTAGTTTTAGGAGCTTTCATTGTTTGCTATGCATACCTACATGTAATATCCATTTAATTCGGTCGGATTGAAGTAAATTGAATCAGATTGTGGTGCATTCGGCGGCTCGTGTTCGATTATTCTCTGGTTTATTTTATTACGTAAAATGTTAAGAGGGCTATTACAAGCTCAGTGGCGCCCTCGTCACAATAACAAAGATTTCTCAATAAAGAAAGCCTAAATTAAAAAAAGTACTCAACAGATAAACTACAAAAGCCTTCAAGCCATTGTTATACAATACTTTTATAGGTTCTAAACATTCCACTTTTAGGTAATTTGTCTTTATTTGTTGTTATTTTTCTTTTTTCAAAATTTTAATGTTTAGACCTCTAAAAAACCTATAAAAGTATTCTATGAAAATAGCTTGAAGGCTTTTGTAGTTTATCTGTTGGGCATTTTTTTAATTTAGGGTTTCTTTATTGAGAAATCTTTATTATTGTGGTGAGAGCGCCACTGAGCTTGAAATAGCCCTCTTAAGGCGTATAGTAATTAATACAAGTATGAAAATGGCTTTCAGCGTGTCGCGTTGGCAACGCGGCAATGAAAGCGTTGCGTGGGAAAAATTCGTAGAATTAGATTCTAAGGTTGGATTAAATAGTTACCTAGGCCTAGGTACAATACGAGAAGCGAGATAACACGCTTTCATTTCAGTTTTCAACAGATTACCTCTACCATGGTCCCCACACCGAGCGATGCCCATTGAATAATCATTCTGGTTCTTAAAAGGACCTCAGCACCGTAAAATACATTCAAAAGAAATTAGCTTTTAGTTATAACGAGCTTTTACCCGCGACTTCGTCCGCATAAATTATATACCAGATTTTAAGTCAGACGATAAGCTATCAAACAAAAAAAGTTTCATCAAAATCGGTTCAGTAGTTTTTGCGTGATACTCGAACAAACAAACACCCAAACAAACAAACAAACAAACAAACGAACAAACAAACAAACAAACAAACAAACAGACAGACAAAAAGTCCAAAAATTCGTGATTTGGAATCAGGGAAGCCTAAAAACCATATCGTAATCTATTTTTTGTAAATATCTTCAATGTACAGACACACTTCTGTTACAGTTTTATAATAGTTTAGATATAAAGTTATAAACAAAAGAAATAAATGTAGGTACTTGTATATTTTAAAACGTCATAATTACTTAATTTGGATAAAGCGTGATTTAAGTATGCCATCCATTTCATTGATTTTCCTACCTGCAGTGCGATTTTTGAAAATCATACGAGCGACTTGGTAGTAGAAAATGTCAAAATTACTATGGAGATTATGCATCTTTCTACTGCCAAGTCGCTCGTATGATTTTCAAAAATCGCACTACTGATATGACAATATTCATAATTGACTAATCCGATGTTGACCTCCACACTACACTACAAAATACAAAGCTCTTTACGTACAACTAAGTAAGTAGTTATATATAATTACTAGAGTTAACCCGCGACTTCGTCCGCACAAATTATATACCAGATTTTAAGTCAGATCATAAGCTATCAAACAAAAAAAGTTTCATCAAAATCGGTTCAGTAGTTTTTGCGTGATGCTCGATCAAACAAACAAACACACAAACAGACAGACAAAAATTCTAAAAAAGGTTGATTTGGAGTCAGAGACACCTAAAAACCATATCGTAATCTTTTTTTTGTAAATATCTTCAATGCACAGACACACTTCTGTTACAATTTTATAATAGTTTAGATACATTATACCTATAGGTAGGTAGTATAGAGCAAGCTAAACTCACGGAAACAAACAAAACACCTCATTAAATTGAAAAACAAACATCTTAAAAAACGACGTAGCAAAAACAAGCTTGGAAATGGAAAAGCGAGAAAAGTCGTAAAAAGCTTTGACAAAAAACCGAACCATTTTAATTATTATGGTTTTTAAAACATTCGCTAGCGCCTAGGAAAGGAATTTCCCATCGCATGATTCAAAGTAACTTTACACTGCGGTCCAGCGGCACATAATTCATGCCACTCAGTGAAATATAATGCGGATGTTCTCATAATGTACGACGCGCAACTTAATCCGGCCGCGACTTTTTCCGCCACAGATATTTATACAAATGCCCGGCGGCAACGGTACGATCTCTGTAGAACGCCCGGCCGCCCCGCCGCCACCGGCGCCGGTCGCCCCGGACCCGCCGTTTTTGTCACTTTGGGTAAAACAGGGCTTCAAAGGCTTTGATTCTTAGAGGGAGGTTACACGGTCAGTATTTCATCAGTCTGGTCCATCAGTCTGGTCATGTATATTTGATTTGAAGGGAAACTGACTCGAGACGAGACTGACCCGACTAACATGGTGCTTCAGTATATCAGTTTCCCTTCAAATCAAATAAACATGACCAGACTGATGGACCACCAATGACGAAATACTGAACGTGTAACCTCCCTCTTAAAAGCTTACTGTTAAGACATATAGGGCTTTATAGCTCTAGTACTCGTGTATTTATCTTTTATTTTTGACAAAAGGTTGATTGAAGTTTGATTGATTATGCTGGTTCAATAGCTGGCTGGACTGTGACCGTTGCAATGCCGCGGCGATCGGAAGAGTTACTTAGACAGATTCAGCATAAGCATATGCTCACGACTATATTCCCCGAGGGGGGAGTCAGAGATATTCTGAAACTTCAAAACATCCACGTTTTACTATAGTAGTACCGAAACAGACAGACCGTTGTGACACACTGTGTCACAACGGTCACAGTCCAGCCAGCTATTGAACCATAATCAAACTTCAATCAACCTTTTATCAAAGTAAGACACAGTGTGTCGTGTTCTTTTTGTATGTCTGTTTCGGTACTACTAGTGAAACGTGGATGTTTTAAAGTTTCAGAATATCTCTGACACACACACAGAAAGACACGGACACGGACGGACTAGTGGACAGATTCAGATAAAAAAAAAACAAATTACCAACAAACAAAAAAAAACAGTGGTCATATTTTATCTATTAACGTCTTTGCATCAAGACAAGACTACAAAATCTGTTAAAACTTTGATTTTATCGTGATAGATGATGATGATGATTAGATTGCTCAGGGCATCGACTGGGGTGCAAAGAAAGTGCCTCCCCGCGTGACGAAACCTGAGTTCGTCTGACGCACCCCGGGTAGCCAGCCTCACCTCGATACGACCAGTGCTGACTGGCTAATCTTTGACACTACAGCATGTCATATCCATTGCCATATGATATGGTTCTTGCTGACACGAAAGTAGAAGAATCCGCCTTTGGTATCAAATTCAAAATCAAAACCCATTCTTCTGAAGCCGACCGAACCAATAAAAATCGATCTAGGTACTGCGAATTATCTATTTGCACCCGCTCAATCCGCGCAGGACCGGTCATTGTGGCGAACCTTGAGGAAAGCCTCTGTCCAGCAGTGGACGTCTATCGGCTAAGATGATGATGATGATTTGTATCCGCTAACTAAATTCAATAAAACCATCTTAGTCAGTAGTAAAATAAGTATCTCAGAAAATATCTAAGATCACAGCAAAATCACGTTCGAACGACAATTTCATAACTCTTGACACTAGTTACTTTCAGAGAAGAAACTGTGTAACGTATTATAGTCACTGCTTACAGAGCACAAAGTTCAAAACACAATGAACGCTGAAATTGCTTTGCATGGCTGGTAGAAAGTTGCAAAACTCATGTCGCTCTACTTGTCGCAAAGAAAGGCTCGTTTGACGGCGCTCGCTGCTATCGACTTATTGACTGGACTGAGCTATAGGTACTCGTATTGTATACCTACATTTTAGGTACATTAGGTACTGAAAATGTTTATATCGACTTCTGATTACATCTATACGAAGTCTAGAATAAAGCGTTCTTGTAATTTTTAGTACGAAATAAAAATGTTTATTTGGCAATGCAGTTATTTACGGTGACTGGTGTTCATCCTGAATTTCTCAGTAAAATAAATGAAAGCTTCTTATTTTCCTTAAAATAGCAATACACAACATGATACAAGAAATGTAGCACAATTCGTACTTATTTAAGTTTAGAGACAGAAAGGTCTTTGCTATGGCACAGCTGGGCACAGCTTAATGTAAGTAATCACAAATTAATATTTTTTATCGAATAATTGTAAAACAAAAGACTGGTTTTCTGTTGACAATTGGCCAGACATCAACTTATTGAACGAATTTTAATAAAAGGCGATTAGATCAAAATCTACAGGATATTTTAAAAGCCGAATTTAATTAAGAATTCGGATTTGGATTTCGTTTACAATGTCATTGTCTTTCTTTATAAAACTCTTTGGACGAAGCGGAGACGGAGACACAGAAAAGAGATATACAGTGGAGCGACTTCATGCAAGAGCGCTCGAAGCGACGCACGCACACAGACGAGCGCCATGTACACACGGCGACACATCAAGCTACGCAAAACAAACATAAGCAGACCACGCGACGTTATAAATTACTCAACCTACGCGCGGCCAGCTTATTTTGGTTTTGCGTAGCTTGATGTGTCGCCGTGTTTACACACCCGCTAAGGTTCTTCTGCACGACTAGTATGATTTCTCTACACGCGCGCGACGCGCCTTTGCTCCATAAAAAATAACTTGAGGGCCTAGCATGCCACCCTCGAGAAAACGACGAAAATCGAGACGGGCCTCTATCTTTGTTACGTTGCGTATGCAAAAGCGATCGCGCAAGGCGGATTTCTCGTTTTGTTGCTTTTGTCGTGCGTGACATTGCTAGCCCTAAAGTTCCTTCGCATTTCGGGGAGCGAAAGCCACGCTTGCCGCAACATGTTGTAGTATGGAATAAAGCCGAGTCACGCACAAGAAGAGAAATCATACTAGACGCAACTGTGGCGCCCCGAAGTACATTAGCGGGCCGTGTACACACGGCGACCAATCAAGCTATACAAAACCTACATTTTTTTATTTTTTTATTATTTATTTACTTCTCTTATCAAAAAAATATTATAACATTTTAGAATACTGGCTAGCATCGTTAAACCTATCAGGTTTATCTCGATACTAGGTACTTCACGACATCTGTCTTACACATTGATATACTTACCTACTTATATAATAAACATAAGGTGGCCCGCGACGTTAAACATTACTATACCTACGCCAGCTTATTATGGTTTTGCATAGCTTGATGTGTCGCCGTGTGTACGTGACACTCGTTTGCGTGCGTGCGTCGATTCGAGCGCTTGCATGAAGTTGCTGTACTGTATATCTCTTTTCTGTGACGGAGGGCTTAACAGAATACATTGGTAATAAGATGATTTTGTCTCGTGCCGTCTCGTCTCCTCGGAGTCTTTGTTCGCAACTGTTTGTTCTGCTAATTGTGCCGGGACGCGTATTTGCCGGGCCAATAAAGATCCTCATAAATCTGTAACGCATGAAACACTCCCTAACTCGATTATCTTTTTGTTTTATTATTAAGTATACAAGCTTTCGAACTTGACTTTACTTTGCTTCATTTGTTCATTATGTGCGGATACTAAAAGTAGAAACTAGTTTGATTAAAAGAACTTCTATGAGGAAATTTCGGACAGCTAGAAACGTAAAAAAATCTTCGTCTATGGCTAGTAAAATGTAGAACTACGATTAGTATGGGAACGCATTGGCCGCCGTCCGCCGTGTCGACGGCGCGACGGAGGATCGCTCCCCGTCGGTCAATGTGTCTCAAACCTAATCTGTTCGTATCTTTGTGCTAACTTAAAAACAAGAATTTTTATATTTAATTATCTACAAGTTTGCTCATCCATCTTGCGTCAGCGCCATCTATCAAGACATTTGGAAAATGTTTTTCTTTTTTTAATGGCTTTCGGAAAATCCCTCATTGTCTGTGAATTCTTTCTCTAATCGCGAACAAACAAGCGAACAAACTAACAGGACAACAACTAAACTTAAGGCAATATTCATGGTAGATATACGAGCAGTATGTGAGGTGCTGCAGTAAATTGTGCCGCACAATGTCTGCCCCAAAGTTTGTCGTTCGTATATCATTGAAAACTGTCTAACCAACGTTGCTTATAAACTATTGCATCACTTGCCTGTTCCGGCAGATTTTTTTGTGATTTGCTCTTTGTCAATGCGTCCTATGATATGGTGTTGCCATTGACCATAGAAAATAAATATCAACGCGAGTAGCAGTAAATAATTTACCTTCACCAAAAATATCTAGAGTTTATTATAAACCAGATATTATACAGAATGTTAGTGTAAACAGTTGTTTTACTTTAAGGGGTGATTGTGGGGTGAAAGTTGTTCAGTAGCATGGGTACAATAATGAACAACTTTCCCTAAGAAACTAATAGGAAATTCGAAAAAAAATTATTGAACTTTTCGTACAAACGTTAGATCAGCGTTACATTTAGTCCAAAAATGTTTTGCGAATTTCCTATAGGTAGGTTATTTTGGGAAAGTTGTTCAGTATCATGGGTACAATCACCCCTTAAAGTATGTAATGCAACTGTTTACCCTACCACCCTGTAGAAGGTGTAACAAAAATCCTAACAAAATACATACCCTAGTAATATTTAAAGGGGTGATTTAGACCAAAAAAATACTTTGGGTGTTATTAAATAAGTACCTATCTAAAATTGTGATCATAATTTCAAATAAATAAAATAAAATAACGTTAATTAACATAAAGAAAGATATTGTAAAATGGGTGTATATTTATATTAAAACTTTTAAAGGCTTCTGTAAAAGAACACGAAACCTAGACTTTACAAACTGGGGTAATTGATAAGCTTGGATGATTTCAGCCGGAATGGAGATTACCAGCGTGATTCAATTTCACTTCCAATGTCATAAAAATACCTATACCTTAGCGATGCTAGTTTCATTAAGTCACAAAAACATTCTTCTTTCGTGTCGTTGTTGAATGCTATATATTATGTTTACCCAGAAAGCAAATATAAATCGCTTTCCAATGTAGGTAAGGTACCATACATTGTGTATGTATGGTCCTCTCATGTACAGGAGGTCGAGCACAGACTAGGGGTCTTATTTTGTAACTATCCGGTACCCTATTGTGTTAGAAGCAGAATCGGCAGGAATTGTCAAAAATATCATCGATTTGATAGGTACCGATATAATCGGGCGGTTACACAATAATCGACACGGTGTTTTTTGACAGTTCTTGGTGATTCTGCTTCTTATAATAATTAGTTAATCAATTTCAGACCGTATGAATTATGATCTGAGAAACACAATATTACTTAAAAATTTACTAGTACCTACAGTCATAAATACGTTATCGATCTTGTATCGATATAATCGGACACTTACATAACACAATAACCCAACAGGCCAAGGTGCTACACGATTTGGATTAGCACGCCACACCTAACTGACGTTAGTTACTGATAAACATAGAAGTCTGTTTGAATACTCGGCCGAGATCGGCCGGGCTCCTGATTGGTTAATATTTACACAGCTACACAGCTCGCCCAGCCAGCTCGCGTCAATGGACAGGCAGCCTATTGCCCGCAGTTCACTCTCGCCGAGAATTCTCGCCGAGAACTCTCAGCGAGAACTTTCAAAACCCGCACTTCACTCTGGCCGAGAATTTCAAGGGAAAATTACTATGGCTTATGACGCCACGAGAACAATGAAGGGCATCCACACTCTCGTTCTCGACCTGTATCGCCCCTTCTCGGTGAGAATGAAGAGCCGGTATTAAGCAGACACTTCTCACTTTCGCGAGAACTTCTCGGCGAGAATTCTCGGCGAGAACTTTCAAGGAAAATTACTACGGCTTATGACGCCACGAGAACAATGAAGGGCATCCACACTCTCGTTCTTGGCCGTTCTCGGCGAGAATGTAGTGCCCGCATAAGGTCTGAGTTTATTCAAACCACAAAGTACTATAATTAATTACTACCGTCAAACTATTCCAGACCCGCGGTTCTTTAAAGCCACGTACCTATTTTAATTTGGAAGCTCGTTTCTATTCCACAGATAAATTGAAAATGTCTCACAAAACTCGTAGCTTCATGTTGCTCGCTGCGACCGGACACGGCGGGCTCGGTAACTCATACACTTTTCCGGCGTAAAAACGACAGCAGTCGGACAGCGCTCGCGACGCGATAGCGGCTCCATGTGTACGCCCCTTTATTTACAGCCTGCTTGTTTCCGAGACTACCCGTTTCGCCCCCGCTTTCAAGTGTTTTCAACCCGATCCTAGCTTACTAAGCAACGTATCGACCGGAAAAATTGTTACACGAAAAATATTGCACGACAAAAGTTTCAAATCGTGTGCATGTTTCGATTCGACGTTCAATAAAAGGTGTTTACTAAAAGCTCCGCTAAATGGTTTCGTTTGGTGCGGGGGACGAAATGAAACATAAATAAAAAAGTCCGTTCATTTCTTTTTTAAATACAGTTGGGGATTATGCACAGTCCTCAATATAGTCTTTGTTTTTTGGATAGGAAAAACAAAGACTTCATGCATGAAAGACAAAGCAACAAAACGAGAAGACCGTCATGCGCGCTCGCTTTCGCATATGCAATGTAACAAGGGCAGTGACACGTCTCGATTTTTGTCGTTTTCTCGGGGGTCATATGCTAGGCCCTCTGTTGTTTAAAAAATGTCGATTCACTACTCGAAAAGGTATAATCAAGATATTTTTTTTGGTACCAGCGAAGATCAAATAAAATCTTTGGGTATATCTAAGAGCGATGATAGCCCATTCGGAAGAGAGCTAGCGCCTCAATCCTGAGGCCGCGGTTCGATTCCTGACCTGTACCACTAAGTTCTTTGGAATTTATGTACAGTTGTATTTATCATTTAAGTACTAGCTCGGCGGTGAAGGAAAACATCGTGAGGAAACCTGCATTCCCGAGAATGAAAAGAAAATACCATAAGTTCGGAGGTATGCGTAAATATGGGCGAACACAAAAGGACCAGCGCTGGTCTCCGTGTTACAACGACCCTTGCTTGCAATAGCCCAACCACAATAATAAAAAATAATAATAATTGGGTAAGTATATCTAAGAAAAACTAAATATTTTTAACTATTATCGTTTCATTACCTTTCCACCGCTTATTCCCTATCGATTTCAGTGACCTTTTACCTGCTGTGTATATTCTACCCTATCAAATTATCTGCATAAGTAAACACAGCTAAGTAAGCGTAAACTATTTTACCACAAAACAAACAAGCAAGCATGAGAATGTATGCGATCCCCAAAATAACGAACGTAAACACCTTGTGAGTAACACACCTAGGTACCTAGATAAACTACTTTGAGAGGAACACGTAATAAGTGTTGCCAGGATTGCGATAATTATCCTAGATCCACGATATTTTTGAGTGGCATGCCATAAAAAATAAAAGTCGGGTATCGCATGATCATTCATAAAAATTCCACGATATTTCACGATAATTTTAAATGTAATGAAATCTGTGTATCCAATCACTATTTTCAATCATAATTTCCGTTAAATTCAAACGATACATCATACTGCCGTTTGGTATTAGGTAAAACAGTGTTCAGATATTACTTAAGTTCTAATGAGAAAAGTTGAGATGGAGATAATTATTTCCACACCGCCGTTTCAATCATTAGTTTTTACTACGATTTCCAGAACCTGTAAATCGATATCGATAAGAAAAAATATAGCTATTTTCTATGAATACAAGTAGGTACGATAATTTTGGGAATATGAGATAATTTTGCAGTCAATTTGGAATAATTCTTAACTCATGGCTCTGGCAACACTGCACGTAATAAGCACGGCTAGCATCCCACGCTCGGGGGAGTCTCACTCACTCGGAAGGCGCACTATTGTCCGCTGCACACTACAAGTCCTTTAAATCAAGCCATTTTAGTTTCTATCACATAAGTATAAGAAAGAAGACGAGGGACTTCTTACATGGAGCAGTCTTATAGCACTCCGCCCCGTCATGCGTGACCTCGCATCTACATTCTGTCAAGTGCTTTTGAAAATTGTAAAAATTCTCTTATTATTCCGGCTAGATACCAGCAGCTAAAGGTTGCATGTTTTCAGAAAGAAAAACGCGAAATGAAATTTAAGCTTTTTTATTACTGTACTTCTTAACCGTGGGTATGCCGGAACGCGGAACGCGGATCCGCGCGACGAAAACAATTGATTTCTATTGTGTCTGTAATTCCCGGCATACGAGAGGTTAATTTAGAAAAAAAATTGCCATGTGCATGTCGGACTATCCGTATCACCACACAACTTATTATTAACTTACAAAAAAGTTTTGTTTTCCTACTTTTGGCCTACGGCAGGGGTCGGCAACCCTTTAGCAGGCAATGGCCACATAGTTGCAAAACGGAGCAAAGCGCACTTATTTTATAATTTTAATAATAAGCAGTGACACGTAGCGCGGATGTCTTTCGCAATGACTCAATTTGCGCCTATTCAATTCTACAAGAAAAAATACGGAGTTTTTTAAATTTTTTCGAAATTTTCGAAATTTTTTAGCACAGTATTCGGATATTTTGGATGTAGTCAGAAACTCTGAACTCTTTTGGTTAATTAAAGCCAAAACCTTATCTCCGCAATACAAATCGGTTGGAGTCAGAGCTTTTCCACCACAAAATATTTGCACCTATGTAAAAATTAACGAAGACCGACGCCTAAACAGGTTTCAGTATGGTATAACGTGACGTATGATGCATTTAATCATGAAATCATGTCAGTTGTCAGTCTCACTATTATTTTATTCGATAAAATAATATTGGTTATAAATATAGGTGTCACTTGATTTTTAATATTTTATTTATTTCAGAAGTAAAATAAAATATAACGTACGTAACTTACGTTCTTTTTATTCTGTTTTTGTTGCTGTATACTTTTGGTGTGCAAATAAAGAATATTTATGTTATGTTATAAGTGTTATAACATCAAAAGATTAGTTTGTCTAGGTCACATTCGAGTAATACATGATCATTAATAATGTAGAACAACCCTGTTTAATTAAGTTCTTGCTAAACAACTAATGAATGAGCGTAATAATTACTGCGACACTTTTAGTCCTTTATAAAATATATCTGACTGAATGCATGTTTTCGACCGAACCGGAATTCGAACCCAGAACCTCTGGTTAGGCAATCCGGCTGGATTACCATCTCACCAACCGGGTCGTCGAAGAATGTAAACAAGTATCAATAGAAATAAGTATACACTAATGAAGAGAAGAAATAAATGTATCAGTAAGTAAAAATCTATGTAATGTTATAAAACCGCCTTATTTGTACCCTTTTATTTAATTTTATTGGATTATAGAAACATACAGCGTTAACAATTACTACACATTAACAACTTTTACCAATATTGAAATTACGAAATAAAAATTGGTTGTTCCATAGAACATCGCTCAACTGCAGAGACAATGACATAACTGCATAAAATGCAAAATTGATTTTACAATGTCAGAATATTTTTAAAAAATCATAGCATTATGAAAATAAAATAAAAACCATATACGTTTTGGTTTAAAGCCATATTCTTGGGTTGAACGTTATTTAAAACTTTAAACGCGTTTCTTGTGAATGTTATTTTGAACTTTAAACGCGTTACCTGTTATTTTTTCGATTTTGCTGTTAGGTCATTGTTTCTGCGGATGAGCGACATGTCAAAACTCTGTTAATACCCTAATGTTTGAAACAACTGATTTATTTCTCGCGCTTTCAATATTGGTCCCATAGTGAAAGTTGTTCAGTTTATGGTATGAAGCACTTAATGAGTTACATTTAATGCGTTACACAAAAAATATGTAACGCATTAAATTTTACACCCTGTATGATAATTTATGTAGTATGTATGATAATTTATGTCCCACCATTGTAATATTTCACAGACATTTTGTTGTGAACAAACAAGATATATAATACTGTATACATAACAACTCTTCAAATGCTCAAACAATGCAACAAATACTCCAGCTACGCAAGTGTGCTACGAGGCTACGGCGTAGCTTGTGAGTTCGAGCGTAGTTTTGTTTGGAGTCCCCCCTCTCAAGCCGATTGTTGTCGGATCGCGTATTGACCGGTATATTTAGGATTCCTTGGTCAAAGTCGGGCTCTTTTAATTACCCACATTTAACGTGTAAAATTTATTTATACTAAATACACCAACAATCCCATACTTTGTTTTTTACTTTTCATAATACAAACTCGAAAATCGACACAAACGAATAGGGTATTTGACAGCATGTAAAACAATAGATGGCATCCGATTAAATAAAAATTTTGGAAACCAACTATTTAGTCAGTGCAGAAAAATATATGGATATTTTAAAAGAAAATAATATGGATATTTTAAAAGAAAATCGACAAAGAAAATATTGTTATTGTCAACGTTAGTCACGTGATCGTAAACGACTGTGATTGGCCGAATGGTATGAGTGTCACATGCAGGTGACGTCACGTATATTGTCAAGAAAAGCGTTTTCACGGGATATTTAAATAATATTTTTTGTCTTCGTTTTTTCTTGCGCTATATGTAATGGAACGTAAAATATACAATTTCTATAGAGTCCTTAGAACATCAGTAATTAATGTAGAACAGTATTTAAAAACCTGTCATTATATTGTTTCCATAGAAACGGATTTACGTTCAGAGTATTGGGCGGAACAAAAGAACCACTACAAGGTTATCGTCAAAAACTGTGAAAAACAGACAAAATCTAGACTAAGTATCTTGGTTTTATTAGTCGATAGTTTTACAATTTTTACCTAATATTATAGTATCGGTACTCTATTTGTAATAGCTACGGGTCCCTTCTTTTATAAAGTTCCAAGATGCACTCGGCTAGCATTTCATACAATACCTCCAATACATTGTTCCAACTTGAGCTCCGAATTGCCGACAAACGTGAGACCTTCGCTTCGGTGAAACAAAGACTCGAAATCTGTTCACTGAAGAAGCTTGTTCGCTGTGAATTTGAACTTCGACCGGCCTATTTGCGATAACATGGCCCGCGGTCATTACTAATAATTATAAGCCAATTAGTAACAAATCTGTGTAGCTGTAGGTATTTGTTTGATTGAGCTCTGTCTATAACCAATTCGTAGAGCAGGTAAAAGTCGAGCTTGCTTCGCTCGCTCTAAGTGTCAGTTTTAATTACTATACCTACCCATAATCCTAAAGTGTTTTGATCACAGTTAAGACGTGGTGCTTAAAATTTCGAGCTTGCCTCAATAATAATAGTTTACCAACTAATGCACGTCGGGTCCGCGCTTAATAGTGTCCGAACCAAAAGAGTAACAATTCGTATTAAGAGTAACAATAACGCGCTAGTCTTTATTTCATCCATTTTGGTCTTATTATGCCGTGCCGCGGTGCTGTAAAAATTGTTGAAACTATGCAAGCAAAATGAACAGAGCTGTTTCACTGTTTTTAGTTGGTTTGTATTACTAACACGTACCGTTTATATCAGTTAGTCTACCATTAGTTTGTAAGTCAATATTGTGATCCATAGTTTTTACTTTGCAAATTTTATGTACCTACTACGTCGGACAGACAGAGCCTTCTCGCGTGAATTATGCTAGGCTCCTCTAATCGCATGTTCTTTACATTACAGCCAGCCAAAAAATAAATGAACAAGTTAATGTTAGTCATAATCTTTGAATTCATTGATTTTTCTCTAAATCTTTCCCTTTAGCCCAACAGAACGTAGTATTTTAAAAAGAATGCAGTGTAAATTGACACGATAAGTGGCGAGTGGACGTAATTGTACATCGAGTGCAGTCCGTGGACGTTTCGTGTCGTTTGCACCAGGGCCTCTCGTCCTCGTCTCGTAGGCAGTAGGGGCCTTGCCAGCGGGCCGTGCCAAGATTCACCTCTTTAACTTTCTTGAATAATGGAACAGATTATAAAAAACCGGTCAAGTGCGAGTCGGGCTACTCACCACACCGAGGGCTCCGTACCACACCACCACAGAACACAACATTATTCTTAAAAAAAAAACTTTTTTGTCCGGGACCTTTAGCGCGAGACCTACTCACACTTGGCCGGTTTTTAGTATTTGTTGTTATTCTGTAGAGTTTGTTCTATAATCACACTAAGTTTGACGCTTGTATGTATTACCGTTTTTACTATAGAGCATGAAGAAAAAACGTTGATAAAAACTAGTTTCTTGTTGAAAACCCCCCTTAATTTTTAACTTTCTGCCATTTTTATTATTTGTTAACAAATCCGCCGCAATAACGCATAATCTGAGAAAATTTCAACTATCTAGCTATTACGGTTCAAAAGTTACAGCCCTAAATAGGTAGGACAGACGGACGGACGGACGGACGGACGGACGGACGGACGGACAACATAGGCTTAGTAATAGGGTCCCGTTTTCACCCTTTGGGTACGGAACCCTAAAAAGAAAAAACACGTGACTTATGCATAAAAGATACCCTTATTAAACGAAAGCAATAAATAAATATGAAATATAAGTAGGTATATAGTGGTATATCTCGTTACGTAGCAAATGTTAAATTCTTTTTCTTATGTCTTCAGATAAGACTTAGCTGTACTTTGACGAATTGTGTTTTTGGCTGAATGCTTGTGGAAATCACAGCTGTTGTATTGTATTATCAAAATCGCAGCCAAATCGCAGCCCGCGATTTGGTCCAAGGCTACCTATTTAACTAATTGCTACTTGGTCTGTCATTGTATCAAATGCATCAAAACAAATTAACTTAACAAACATAAATTTTGCGATAATGTGCTGAAATGACATCGTTTTATTCCCGATTTAAATGGACATTAAAGTAAAAAGAGAGTAAATTGATTAATTGTTTCAGGCTTAATACAAAAGCGACTGCGACCTTTTTCACAATTGCAAACAAAACAAGACGAACGTGACGCGAATTATTACGTGAAAATTATAACGATGTCACTCCAGCACTTCCTATTAATTTAATATTCCAATAAAGTTCTCATCCTAAATAAAAACAAATTGCATCTTTTTAAAACAATACTGTGAACTTTATACAAACGTTTGTGAAGAATCACAAACGTGTTTTCATTTGTCATACGAGTGTTTTACAAATTTACTTTGGCTATTTACCAAATGAATTTTGCACTGGGATTTAATGTTTTCAAATCAACAAGAGCATGCTAACAAGGTACGGATGTTGGTGGATTCGTGTCGTGACGCTTGCAGCGAATTATTTTAATTAATTTGAGGAAAGGCGAGGGTGGTGAGCTTGTGGCGCCATGCCTTGCCTGCTGCCTCTGAAGCTGTGTGTGAATGAACATTGACAAATAATGTGCTTTGGGGAGTGAAAAACGTAGTATGTTGTGCTAGTATAAGTAGCTAGGTACACGCATCTCTAACGAAGGGGTGGAACATTCTTGAAGTAAGTATAAGACCCAACTTAATATGCTTACGACTTTTTGCAACTTTCTCTATGGGAATTTGAGTTGAATAGGATTGGAGTTTTGTATGGAACTCCTGGACTTTTTTTTCGCGATGTCGACGTTTGTCATATAATGAACAACTTTCTCCTGATCACCAGGCACACATATTAACACAGAAACCGTCTTTTACTTTTGTCAGTCTATAGGTTTTATCATCAAATCGATCAAAAATACCTTGAATTCTAAAATCTGTAAAGATTATCTGTACCCAATCTGTAACACTGTAAATGTTATAATAGCTGTCTTTTTTACACTAAATAGAGTTAAAATATATTTGGGATCTATTCTAAGCGGATTTCTTTTCGAATTTGTATTTTTAGGGTTCCGAAGTCAAAAAGGAACCCTTATAGTTTCGCCATGTCCGTCCGTCTGTCCGTCCGTCTGTACGCGGCTTAGCTCAGAGACGCTTAATACTAGAAAGCTGTAATTTTGCATATGTATACATATTCATCACGCCGACAGTGGTAAAATAAAATAAAGAAAAATATTTTTTTGAATTTTCGATGTCTCGATGTAGAAAAATGTGTGATATATCTCCGCTCAGCACACCAATGTAACATAGCCATGCACTCGTATACCCTCCCGTCAACGACACCTCCACACCGCGTCCGCTAACAAAAACTAATTCAACTTGTGCGGGCGTCGCCGCCGGGACGAAACAGTCTAGTCTAGTAATTACTACATTATGTTACTAGTTTCTGGAAGAAACTGCCGTTATTATCTTCATAAAGTGCTTACCTTAGTGAGGTGCGGAATTCTCACTTACAGCCTTCCAGTTAGTTCTAAAACTTTAGTCCCGTCAATCCGTGCAGAGAATGGGATCGACTGAATCTAAGAGCAAGGATCTCCTTTCTAAATCTAAAGCATAGAGACTGCATCAATTTACGATTGTAGTTAGTTCAATCTTTTGTCTTATGACGTACCTTCAAGAAGCTTACATACCTACAGAGATGGAGATTGCATTACAAACATCTTTTTGAAGCCAGAATCTATGACCTTTATGACGTCACTGATGTTTCCCATCTCATTTCCTCTTTACATGGAGTTGTCATTGAATGACGTAGACAGAGAAAGCTATAGACAAAGTGATAGCTTCCATCGCATTCACACAAGAAAAAGAACAACTTATGCCCACGTCCTGAAAAAAAACGAGACAACACGATTAGATCTTTTGTTTCGCGTCGCGTGCCGGTTTTTTCAAGGTCAGCATACTAGTGTTCTAAACAAATTTGACAGGTACTTCATTGCTCTTCTGTTTTTCATAATAAAATTAAAGTTTAATACTAATAGTGATTGCGGTTAAGAAGCTATAACCATTGGGAATTGTAAAAGACGAATTCCTATAAAGAATTTACACGAAATAATGGTTCGGTGTAGCGTATTAGGGTGTAAAAGTGACAGTGAAATGAAGCTTCCCAATTTGTCTTTCCACTCGTAAGTACGATACATTTGATCAAGTATTAGCTTTAGTTATGATTATATAATTTAACTGCAATACGTAATAACATGGAAAATTTAACTTTGCGCCTCAAATAAGCATAAAAAGTCGATTATTTACCTTTACATAACCTAAAAATAATTCGGCTTAGTGTTGCCATCTTTTGGTACTAAATTTCCCCAAAACTCACAAGTAATTTTTTAAAATAAAGTTATTGAATACTATTTACGTACTGTTCTTACAGTTTACTCTATTTCTTACAGATTTCCCGTAAACGATGATTTACGAATGCGTCGGATTGAGGCTACGGGGCGACCAAATTGGACTCCAAATAAGTCTTCATGAATTTGTAGTAAACATTGTGCGGCAAACGTTATATTTAAAAAGAGGAAATTGACTGTTCTACTTCCTAATGCTGTTCCAATGCTGGTAATTATTGTTTTATTTATGTACTCACCTATTCAACTTGTAGTAATTAATAATGGTTTAATGACCGCCCTTTGTATCCTTCTCATTCCTGTTTTAAATTGTATTTGTATTTTCTTAGTTTGCAAATAAAGAATATTTATCTTATCTTATCTTTAAACTAAAGCAACTAAAAGAGTACCTAGTTTTAAAATCCCTTTTAAATGACTACTACCTACTACCATCTACTACTAATTCGTAAACTTTGCTTTTCAGGAAACAGAAATGCTTATTCCTTCCTACCTTCTACAAGTTCGGTAGTTGAAGAACCTATGGACATAACAGTAATCTAAAACAATCTAGTTCAGATGCTGATTTTGTAAGTATACTTATAATTATCTTTAAAAAATACTATTTGCCATATCTTCTATTCTATTCTATTCTGCTGTTACCCTAATGTTGTTTTTATTATTTTAGATCAAAGGACCAGATTCCCCAATGACTGCAGATGTAGATAAATTATTGCCTGGAACTAGTTTTAAAATTGGCGAATGGTACATAAACAGTAAGTTCAGATTTAACTCTGAGATCACTATTGCTATACCCATCAGAGTATTTTCCTATTAAAAAGCAGTTCGGTACGCCTGTATGCCTTGTAGGACATGCATATGAATACATATTATATACATCACATGCTAAGAAATATAAAATAAATATTACGTTACTTTTGTACTTTTTGTTTGATTATTTTGTTCTCAACAAAAACCTCTTTTATTTTGTCTAGTCGGACAAAACAACATATTTTTGACAATCCTGGACGAATCACTAAGTTAGTATTAAAATCTCTAGAAGCCTATCTTCGCCTGCTATATTGAACTCTGAAAAATTATGATGATTTCAAATGTAGATCAAGGTCTTTATTGATCTCTCTCTCTTCCTGGCTTTTAATCCCATATGGTGGTGGGGTCAGCCTTCCGTGTCTTTTCTCTCCACCTTGCCCTATTTCTGACGTCGTCTTCGGAGACATTGCACTCGGTCATATCACAACGAACTGTGTTCATCCATCTAGTTTTCGGACGTCCTCTTGGTCTCTGTCCTGGAATCGATATCTTTATTGATAATTCATAAATTTTATATTGTGCAGTAATTTTTAACAAATTTCACCCGCCACTTTGGCCGCACAAAATATATACCGACCAGATTTTAAATCACATCAAAAGCTATCAAATAAAGGTTCATCAAAATCGGTTCAGTAGTTTTTGCGTGATGCTAGTACAAACAAACAAAAATTTTTTTTTTTGTAAGTATCTTCAATCCATAGACACAGTTCTGTTAGTGTTTTATAATAGTTAAGATGTTATATATCACTTTCATCACGTTAGCTCAAACTCTTGAATAAACACGTAAAAGAACGCACGTTTTGTGCGATCTTTTGGTGGTGTCCCCCTCCCCCCCCCCCCCCCCCCTCTCCTTGTCCTCATCCTATTACTCGGGAGTTGGTAAAATATTTTAATAACTCATCTTTGGTAGCTGTATGTCTACGCTTATCAATTAACCATTATCATCCTTTAGTTTATACAGTCATCTCATCTATCTTCTAGTAAGATAATCGTATAAGCGTGTGGTAAGACTGAAAATGAGTATTAAATATCTAAATTGATGAAGATGTACTTTGAATCCTTAAATCGCTTAAAATCGGGTAATTATGTTAATATGGTAACACTGCTCCTTTATATCGCTCTATCTCATGTGGCCACGGCAACCAGGTGTCTATAGTATTCTCTGTCTACGTTGAATGACCTTCATTTCAGAGACTTCATTTGACCTCCATGTAAAGAAGAAATGAGATGGGAAACATCAGTGACGTCATAAAGGTCATAGATTCTGGCTTCAAAAAGATGTATGTAATGCAATCTCCATCTATGTAGGTATGTAAGCTTCTTGCGTACCTTTCATAGTAGAAGACGGAACTATTAGATCTTTTCACTTGTCACTTTTGTGCTATTGTGTATGAAAAGTTACCGTAAACATTAGGGTAGTTATCACTTTGGTCTAATTGGTCTAAGCCTGTGGTCTAAGCGAAAAATTCTTCGTCTATGAATTTGTCTCTTTTGTCCATACTACTTGACACCACACACTCAAACACAAACGTCAAAAAAGTGGACATTCTTGCAATGGTATTGCTCCCTCTATGCCATTAGAATAAAGGAGATCCTTGCTCTTAGGACTGAATCTATGAAAATGAAAACTACAGTCAAAGATAAAATATAGGGGTAGATAAATAATATAAAGCAAGACATAGAAACGCTACTTGACATCCATTCACACTTATGACAACCGCCCATTAGAATAAGTGAAATGTCAATAGTAAACGGAACCGTCTTGAATAATTTTGTCACCAGACCTCCAGCTGGAATACTCCGCTATTTGCTTACGTTAAGAACTAATTTTGCTTGAATTTGCTTAAAAATTGGTGACATTTGTTTAACAGACGTAACAGATTAACGTCTAATCTAGCTCTGTCACTCTTATGGCAATCTGTGTGCGACTGTAAGGAATGACTATACATGTTTTTGTACAGTTTGATATTGGGTAGACCCGACTACAGTTATCTTGCTGTCTTGCTCGGTTGAAAGAGATCGTATTCTTTATTTTTGTATATCAAAAGTGAGTGATATTTTCTTGAAGAGTTCCAATAAGCAGCTCTTTTCCGCCGACTGAAGTAAGCTTTCATAGGTACTCATTTCACATAGGATAACCACATCACCTTTAATACGTACCGTAACAGACTTATGAAAACTTGGCATAGTTTCTGATTGAATAAGCCGACTGAGATGAAATGAAAAAACTGGCGTGCGTATCAGGCCGTGCATAACGTGTATACAGGGTGTTTGGGTAAAGGTAAACAGTTGCATTAGTGAAAGGGTTGGTTGTACCCATGATCCTGAACACCTGTCCCTAAGAAACCTATAGGAAATTCCAAAATATTTTTTTCAACTTTTCGGACTATCGTTGCAGATTGCATTTAGGTAGGTAGTATGAAAAGGTCAATTTTTTTTGGGAATTTCCTATTTACTTATGTTTCTTATGGAAAGTTGTTCAGTATCATGAGTATAATAGCCCCTTAAAGTAGTGCAACTGTTTAACCTAACACCCTGTATAGGGTCCCGCAGACATTTTATGACGCTTGGCCCGCTTGGTGTAAAATAGGGATAGCAAAAGACATCATTCATCAATGTATGGGCCGTCAGGCCAATTTGTGATATGCATGTGATAGCTTTTATATACGCATTTTAATATAGACAAATATAATAAAAATACAAACCAATTGCTATAATAGCTACAAATAAAGTCGTTTCGTGTTACAAAATATTTAAAGTAATATGATGACAGCTCGAAGTAATTACAAATAGCGCAGTTAGCAATATAAAAAAGCGATCTTTACTGTAGTAAAACTTCTTGGTTAATGATAGCGTCATCAAGGAGGTAATCCTCAAGGAGGTGAAACTACACATTACTTCCTTTATGGATAGCGCACTCTGAATTTTGCTCTGAAATGGCTCTGAATCAAAGAGTACTTTTTTTCTCTGAATTATCCAGTGGAATTATCTGATGTTTTTGTTCGATTCGGCTGCGCTTTAGTTTTTCTGTGTTTTTCTGCTTTATACCTACTTATTAATGAAAGTGTGATACAGTCGTAGGAAGATAGCATTTGTGTTATTATTGTAGCAGTGTTAGTGGTAAAAGGACTGTGGGGTGTTGTGCATACTGAAGGTAGTCTGGTACATGAGTTGGGCACGACACCAGACAAATATTGAGCCTCTTGCTGCATATATCTGGATGATAAATAATTGTTAAAGAAGATGTGGAAAATGAATAATAATTATGTTTTTTAATCAAATACTGTTTTATTTCACCATTTACCTATACTAAAGGCTCCCCCACACAGTTGCGATTTTATCGAGCAATAATATCCCGGCGACTTTGTGACCGCGTCGCATGTCCTACTCCTACCACACAGGTGCGATTTTGCGATCAGCGTCACGCGTCCGCCCCACCAATGAGAATGAATAAGTATATAGTCTGAGATAGACATACTTTTGGTAACTGTCGCTAGAAAGGCTTTCCTAAAAAGAAAGAGTTCCCTCATATGGAGACATTCCTGGCTTTAGGACCAGATCTTGGTTTAAATATTAGTTTTGCTATTAAACCCAATCGTGTTCAAAAAATTAGAAGCTAATGCTGTACTAAAAATAAAAATTGTAAAATCGCAGCGATATTATCGCTCGATGAAATCGCACCTGTGTGAGGGGCCTTAATAGAGAATTAGAGAAATAAACCCTAAAAAAAAATTATGTCAATGTCAAGTGATCAATGTCAAAATATGTCAATGAATTTATTGTCAAGGCCTTCTTTTTTCAAAAAGTTTGTGACTACTTGTTCTGTGTTTTTTTCGCCATTTTTTCACATTTCGTAACTAAAATATCCAAATTCAATTCAAGATATCTCGTTTGTACCATAAAATATAACGTTGAAATAATTAGTTTTAGTAATATGAGTATGCGAACTATTATTCCCATATTTTTATAACGCTGTAGAAAAAGTTGGTAGTACAAAAATGGCCCGAGTTGGTGGTTGTCTTTTCTTAGCGAAGCACAGGAATCCAACACTGCATAGACAACTAAAGGAACGTACCCATACTACGTGACCCATTTTTAGCCATAGACATGCTGGTACAGTACATTGATATCGTTGTTTTTAGCATTCTATTTACCACCCCCTCCCCCTTCGGTGACCACCCGTAGTATATGCCCCCCCCCCCCCCTCCCCAACTGTAGACAAAATACGACAATTTTATTGTACAAACTTATCTATTGTTTTGACATAGAAAATGTAATAGTACTGTAGCCACGGGACTTTTTAATTACAAAAACGATTACCGATTGCCGTTTTGATATTATTGTAGGGTACGAAATGACTTATATAAATACCCAAGTCTTAAAGATCACAACCCGCCGTAGCAAAAAAAAACTAAAAAAAAATTTTTGAATTTCGAGGTTACCGTTTCTTTTTTAATCTGTCATGTTCTTCACCTTAGTTCAATACCCATACGTAATAGTAAGACTGTCTAAAGTTGCCATACAAAGCTCTAAGACCCATCGAAATTGACTTTTTCATCTTGTCTTATAGCTTTGTATGGCAACTTTAGACAGTCTTACTATTACGTATGGGTATTGAACTAAGGTGAAGAACATGACAGATTAGAAAAGAAACGGTAACCTCGAAATTCAAAAATTTTTTTTTAGTTTATTTTTGCTACGGCGGGTTGTGATCTTTAAGACTTGGGTATTTATATAAGTCATTTCGTACCCTACAATAATATCAAAACGGCAATCGGTAATCGTTTTTGTAATTAAAAAGTCCCGTGGCTACAGTACTATAATGAAAAATTCTGGAAAAAGTGAACGATGACGACGCTACTTTGGTCCAAAGAGAATGGAATCACTACCGTTTTACTTTGGTCTATAAATAAATTTGAGATTATGCTACAAAAAATATATCCTAGCACAGTATCCTATAGAGCTTTTTGAAGCAAAGCGACAGATTCGTTCACTATTTTTGCGCTATTTCAATTCAAGTTTAAACCAAACCTATTCGGAACAAAGAATGCTCAATAAAACCTAACTTAAAAGTAAAGTAAAGCCAAGCTGTCGAAAAAAGTTTATTACCGAGGGTTTTTCTTCAATCTTAGTCGTAATGCTAGAACGTTTCAAACCGAAGGGTCCGGAGGGGAACAAACTTCGCCCCCAAACAGACGGTTCAACGGTTTACAAATTATGGCGAGTCATGATTTTTGGAGAGCATTGTCACAAGCGACAACGCCCCTTGCTTGTCACATTTCGTGACATGATATTGTCACGATCACATTTGATAACGTATCTAACATAAAGTACAAAAAAGTTACACCAACATAATCCATTGCTTGCTGATCGTGTCGACTTCAACACAATAAAGTCGCTAAATAGTACCTTCCCAGAATTGGGCAACCGATACTGCACCGTCTGCGTGCTGCGTGCAGGTGTTAGGGCACGCAGGGCACGATGTGGGATGGGCCATCGTTTGTGGAGCTCATCACAAGCAAGTCACATTTTGCGCATCCGAGAATCCTCACCTGACCTGACCATGTTGTCCTTACTACGACCAACCTGGGTCCTTACTGCGACCAACCTGGGTTCGGACATCCATTAAGAGGACATAATTCGTACGGCGCTATACGATGAAGATACATACATTGGTTCCTAGATCGTGTTGAAAAAAAATCATTGACTTTATTAGTTAATATTGAAAATAAGACGGGACTTCGTTTGTATGCAACGCGCTCCAGAGCTTTCGGAATAAACTTCTCTTAAATCGTTGAACGCTGAATCGATAGCTGTAGGTACGATCTCGAGACGAAAATAATAATATAAAATTCTTTCTTATGTCTAAGAGTCAGAGCAATTTAATAAAGGTCGGGGATCCGGGACGAATTGTGGAGAGTACGGCATAAGTTAATTACACTAATGAACAAGGAAAGAAGGTGCGCTCAAAAAAATCCACCCCAAGATCACTCCAAAGTCTTTAGTACGATGTTCATCGCGCGGTTCATTAGCGCCCCGGGTTCCTGCGGGGTTCACATGCCATACTCCACAATCCATATAGCAACGAAATTTTAAGGCTATTTTTAATTACATCGTTTTTCTTTATTTCGAATGAAGTAATTATAGTAATTGTCTGAGATCCGATAGGGCTTTTCAATTTTTGCTAACCTGCGACCGAGAATACAGTTTCTGATGCAAGCAAGTGTGATATAGATAGCAAAACAAAATTTCCAATCATTTTTACATTACGACAGCGTTAGTCTCGAGGTTCAATAAGTTTAATTCGAGGTTTCGTTACCATACTACGACTACTACTATTATTTTACTTTTATCTAAGATACGGCCGCTATAGTACTAAAACAAAACTAGACCAAAGCATACGGTAGACGTGAAACCTAAATAAAATCAAGAATATATACTTTGTACCTACAGGGTGTAACAAAACACCCTAGTAATACTTAAGGGAGTGCTTTAGACCATCAAACTGAACAACTTTCACTATGGGGGGGGCCAACATCGAGAAAAAATAAAATATGTACTAACTAATATAACTATAAATATAATTGTTACACCCTGTATAATAGAGAATTAAAAAACCGAAGTAGAAATAATTGGACGAATGAGCGTCATGGAAACCAAACCGATCGGCTAGAGTAGCTCCTTCATTAGAGAACTGGTGGGGGGTGGTGGATCACACTGTCCCACACTATGGAGTAAGTACATTTTTTGTCCTCCCAAAAGGAATTATCACTGAGAATTAATTTTCTTCACAAGGCCGAAAGAGAATCTAGTAACTTTGGCCGTCTTTTGACCTTAAGGCATAACTTAATTTGAAATTTTTATGTTAGATTTTTTTTAGTTGAGAAGAAACAAGATTGTTTTTCAAAGACAATCACATTTAATTAAATTTAATTGAAATGGAAGGTAAGTAGGTATATTAAATTTAAATTTGTTGTGCATACCTACCTAATTTGCTTAAAGCTGAAGATTGAGCTCAAAATTATAGAGAGCAAAAACATTTTGTTAAAATATCGCGTTATAAAAACTCTTGAAAACACTTTAATAACTAATTACCTTTTAACTCAACCTTCACTTTATTATAATAGATATTTGATACTTTTTCATAATAAACAAAAAAGTCTAAAGATGAAACAAAGTTTTCAGGTGTGCCCATTAATTTATTTTGTAAAATAAGCACCATTTTCAGTGTTGGTAAACCAGTCTTCACATAAATGGGAGGGTAAAGAACTTCAAGCTGTGAACTTATTTATTACTTAATTTTTTTTGTAATTTAATTTTCAACCGTTTAGAATGCTAAGTGGAATAAAACGACCTATTTTACCCTAAGATGAAATTAAAGTAAAAATATTGGATACCTACCTGCCCAAAGCGCGTTTAGTTGAAGGTCTTATCGTGTGGGCAGAGCCCTGGGCCTCAATTGGTTTGGTTTTGGTTTAGTTTTGTTTTAGATTTGGTTTAGCTGAAGTAAAAAAGCTATCGCGATATTTTTTCTGAACGGTTCAATCGCACAATACAGAAAATTCGATCGAACGGACATCAAACGTTACGCCAACGTATCTTCCGAAATAAAGCTAAATCGTTACCGTTAATATAATTTGCGCGATACGAATTGTGCATAACGTAACGTTTTTGGTTGTGGTTTTGTTTTGGTAGTATCGTTCAAACTTAGGGCGATTGAGGCCCTGGTGTCAGAGTTTATTCAGACCGCCTTACGGCCTCTGACGTGGTTTTTATGTAACGAACGACTACTACCGCCAGAGATAGTAGACCGGGACCAACGGCTTAACGTGCCATCCGAAGCACGGAATCAATGTTCGCGTAAGCTAAGCACATATTAATTTGTTTTGTATACTTGTGCATGCATGTGCATTCATATTGAATATGAATATGAATATTTGTATCCGAGTCATGGATGTTTGTATTTATATATGTATTCTATATCGTTACCTAGTCATCATAATACAAGTCCAGGCTAGATTTTGGTACTTTAAATGTGACTAGATAATTTGTGTGACATTGTCCAATTATTATTATAATTATTATTAATGTAAGTAATTAATTAATTTTCCCGCGAGAGGTTTTTGAGACGAAAAAACGGCCAAAAAATTTAATAATATACGAGTAATTAGAGTGTTTGCTACTTGGATGTGTTCCTTTTAAGGAGATGATCAGACCATCAAACTGAACAACATTCACTACGGGGCCAAATCACAAATCGCCAAAAATAATCGACTTTTCCATACAAAACTACTGCAGTACCTACTACTCGACTCACATGTATGAAACAGCTGATATTTTTTTGCAATTTCGATGTTAATCTCATAGAGAATTCAGTTTGATGGTCTGATCATTCATTACTCTAAAAGGATCTAACCGAACACCCTGTATAGTTCCTATTGTGCCGAAATGTATAAAAGCAGCACAATCTGAAATTTTCCGGAAAGTGGATATATTAATATGTTCCACTCAGTATACAGGGACCTTCTAAATATGCTGACGGTTTTTAAGGGGATAGTCAGACTATGAAATTGAACAACTTTCACTAAGGGACCAACGCAATGTCGAAATCGCAAAAAAAAACAATACAAAACTGCAATCTTACTCGATCCAAATGTATGGGACAACAGATTTGATTTTTCTCGCTATTTTTATAATATTATATTTATAACACTTTTTTGTACACACAGACACATTGATATAAACAATAGAAAATACATGTACAAAGTAGATTTGTACATGTATTTTGATTATTAAAAGAGAGGCATACAATCAGGAACGAATAAAATAATAAGGAATCAAGAAGGAATCATATAAAAATGAATCTCTATTTCCCTTGGTCACCACATCACTCGAGAACGGCTGAACCGATTGCGATGAAACTTTGGTGGGTCGTTGTGCAATGTGCACATGACAGGGAACGAAAAAACGGCCAAGTGTGTGTCGGGAAAAACTAATTCTGAGGCTTTACAAAGTTCGCCGGGTCAGCTAGTAATAAATTAATTCTATGTTGATCCCATGTAGAACTTCAGTTTGATGGTCTGATCATCCTCTTAAAAACTGTCAGCGTATATTATTAAGTAACACCTACTCTGTATGTTAATTAATAAAAAAACCGACCATTGCGAGTTGGACTCGCGCACGTAGGGTTCTGTACCACCATGCAATATAACAAAAAAAAATGTGTTTTCTTTAGCGCAAGCCCGACACACACTTATTTTGTTGTTATACTGTAGAGTTCGCACTATGATCTTGATCATATTTGTAGCTTGCACGTATTACCGTTTTTACGATAGAGCGAGAAGACAAGAAGGAACATTGATAAAAACTACTTTCTTTTATGGGGACCCCCCTTAATTTTTATTTTTTTAGGGTTCTACGGAACCGGGGGTTTTTGGGTACGCCCAAACAATAAAAACGGGACCCTATTACTAAGCCTACGTTGTCCGTCCGTCCGTCCGTCCGTCTGTCCGTCTGTCCGTCTGTCCGTCCGTCCGTCTGTCCGACCTATTTAGGGCTGTAACTTTTGAACCGAAAAAGCTAGATAGTTGAAATTTTCACAGAATATGCGTTATTACGGCGGATTTGCTAACAAAATCTAACAAATAATAAAAATGTCAAAAAGTTAAAAATTAAGGCTCTATCGTAAAAACGGTAATACATACAAGCGTCAAACTTAGTGTGATTATAGAACAAACTCTACAAAATAATAACAAATACTAAAAACCGGCCAAGTGTGAGTCGGTCTTGCGCTAAAGGTCCCGGACAAAAAAAGTTTTTTTCTAAGTTAATAATGTTGTGTTCTGAGGTGGTGTGGTACGGAACCCTCGGTGCGCGAGTAGCCCGACTCGCACTTGACCGGTTTTATTTTTATTGTCATCTAATTCAATACAATGTTACATAATCTGTGAAAATATTAACTTGCTACCTCTCGGTTCAGAAGATACAGCCCTCTGAAGCTACGAGACGGACGGACAGACAGCGTATCCCGTTTTCACCCTTTGGGTACGGAACTCATTATACAGGGTGTACAATAAAATGGGACAGCTACTTAAAGGGGTGCTTCAGACCATCAAACTGAACAACTTTCTCTATGTGACCAATATCGAAATCGCGAAAAAAAAATCTGCTGTCCCATACATTTCAGTCGAGTTATGTTTGCAGTTTTGTATGGGAGAGCGGATTCTTTTTTTGCGATTTCGATATTGGACCCATAGAGAAAGTTGTTCAGTTTGATGGTCTGAAGCACCCCTTTAAGTAGCTGTCCCATTTTATTGTACACCCTGTATTTTTTAATAACTAAACTGCAAGGACTGCGAAGACGTAAATTACTTTTAAAGTCTACCTTAAAGACGAAATCAACTTACACCTATATCACATTTATAATACCCTACGTCGTTGCCTAAAACGCCTAATTCAAAAGTGTTATAACCGGCACTCTGTTCCCGTCGCTACGCCCGTACGTCCCGGGCAAAGGAACGACGAGTGCTCACGGGCGTGTAATCCGTCCATCATGCCATGCAAATTGAATCACGTCTCTCATCTGAGCACATGAGTGTCTTTCTCTTTGCGAAAACGTCGCTCCAGAGAAATCCGCTTTATTTCACGCCTTTATAGCACAAAAATTGTATAACTACCTGCATTTGTATTAGGAGCGTCAGATCGTTGCTTAGCAACTTCTATTTTCTGCTGGCGAACGTTATTAAAATCTTGAGAAGAACTTCACTTTAATGATGTTTTAGTTGGTATTAATGAACGAGGTAGGTAGATTAAAAATAAAAGTGTTTTTTAAGCACTTTTCAAGCTTCAAAATCAAAGCGCAAATCGGAATAAAATTTATTTGTGTCCACAGAATCGTATTTAACTTAAA
Source organism: Agonopterix subpropinquella (assembly GCA_922987775.1). Lineage (NCBI taxonomy): Eukaryota > Metazoa > Arthropoda > Insecta > Lepidoptera > Depressariidae > Agonopterix > Agonopterix subpropinquella. The sequence goes on along the minus strand of OV277703.1, from coordinate 14,213,100 downwards.
CTGAAATATTTTTATTTTATTTCATATCAAACTTCAATTTTTTTTCTCCGTGTGTTACACAAACTAACGACCCCGTCGTTGGGGTGCTCAGAAGCCTAATATTAGCTGCAACTATAGCTACCTATAGGTTTTTTTACTATACATTATGTAAGTTTCCGATTATATATCTATTCAAAATCGGTAGGTAACGTTATTATGACTCTACTAGGCAATTTTTAAGTTATATCGCGTTTCTCCGATCATCATATTCAATGTCAAAAAGTTGCAGAATCGTCAAACACAAAAAAACACAATTTCGATTTGATACCTTATTCAGAGGTCGTAATGAGACCCCAGAATTCTGACCTAGGACATAAAATTCTAATCTTAAAATTATAAAACTTAATTTCACAAAAATTTTGCGAAAAAATTAAAACCTTCAAGAAAACTAAAAAAGCAAAAAATAATATTGCAGCCGAGTCGCTGTCAAGCCGGTACCATTCGCGACAAGGCTTGCATTAGTTTCTTTGCTTGGCTTGACACCTACGGAACAAAGATTTGTTTTCAGCGAATACCAATAAAAAAAATTGCTACGGAACCTCCACTCTCCCACTCATTGAGAGTCGTAGCCCAGGAAAGGCTTAGCAGCAGTAAAAGTTGTTCCATTAACCATGTTAGATTTAGTTAGTCGATTGTATTCGGAAAAGTTCGCCTGCTTTTCTTCCAGTTTATAGGATATTGAAAAGTTTTGTTAATCGATATCAAATAGTAACTGATGCTTGAGCATATTGATAACGAGGATATGATTTTCTGAGTATTTTCGACGTCTATAGTTACGCTGTTTTCAAAAACGTTCAATACCTAATTTCAATATCTACGTGTTGATATAATGATAATACACTAACACAGGGCATTTGTTTAAATATTATTAGAACCTACAACTGAATCCATACACAATAAAGTTCATTTATATCATTTAACTAGAGTCTAGGATTGAAAGACCAGAGAAATTTTAATATTGTAATGTAATATTTCTATCTATGTTACTGAAATGTGGGCCACGCACGATAGAACCTTATCATACCAAACTATTTGCAGCTTTGTGTTTATTAGTTTAATTTATTAAACGTCGTTGTTACAAGGTTCTAGAGTGGCCTCATGAATTCAAAACTAGCAATACCTATGCCAGCTTCCAAAGTGGCCTACAATTCATATTGGATGAATTGGTTGGTACACACGGCGACAGGTCAGGTTACCCTGTTTGGACTTTGAACTATTAGAAGATGAACGCTGCGAATCGTGTGTAAATCACAGCACGCTGTGCCCGCGCCGGCAGCCGCGTCTATTCAGGCTCCCATTTTGTGTTTTGTACGTAGTGTAGTTATGGGTATATAGGGTGCGTAACCTGATGTGTCGCCGTGTGTACATCATACAAAATACCGTCTCACGTTTTTAACGAAACATAAATTAATAATCCATAAACTAATAAGAATGAGCTCAGAATCCGCATCACACAAACCGTTCGGATCGGAGTCCATTCGGAAATAAGTTTTATGGAGAATCTCGTCCGCTGCACATTGTTTACGAACAAAGCGGGATCTTGTTCAGTTCCCGATCCGGCACGGGCGCGGATCGAGTCCGCCATTCGCCCCAACTTATCCCTCTTTGTTCCTCCAACTATTGATGCCTGATGAAACTTTCTGTGTCCTGTCTGTACTCTTACGATATTATCGAACGGCACTGTACCGTTATTGCGCTTTATTAATAAGTAATTTATTTATTTATAAAAGTTTGATTTGGCATGTGTACGGTACTAGGCTTTCTATCTTCCTAGGTTTACCATCATAAAAACACACACACACATCATGAAGTAAGTAGTCAGAGAAAGTAATAGAACCGAGACAACAGGTGCCTTAGTTTTAACAGTATAGGTAGAGTACATCAAACTGGAAAACATTCAATACAGAGTCAAAAACGAAATCGAGAAAAAAAACTACTTAGGTACCTACTTTAATGTATGAAACGGAGCTGATTTATTCCGCGATTTTGTATTTGGCTTTACAGTTAATGTTGTTCAGTTTTATCAGTAGAATATTGATTAAAATACCTGTAGTGGCCCGGTATCCACCAAAGCGGAGATGGGCGGGGAAGAAACGCGAAGAGATGCTTAGCGGCTAAGTCACTCAAGGCCTAAAAAGGCTGAAAGTCACCCAAAGGGCAATGGAGAGGGCTATGCTCGGAGTTTCCCTGCGAGATCAAATCAGAAATGAAGAGATCCGCAGAAGAACCAGAGTAACTGACATAGCCTAAAGAATTGCTAAACTTAAGGGGCAGTGGGCGGGGAACATTGCTCGCAGAACCGATGGCCGTCGGGGCCGAAAAGTTCTCGAGTGGCGACCGCGTACCGGAAAGCGCAGCGTGGGTAGGCCCCTCACACGGTGGATCAACGACCTGGTGAAGGCGGCGGGTAAACGTTGGATGAGGACAGCGCAGGACCGGTCATTATGGTGATCCTTGGGGGAGGCCATGTCCAGCAGTGGACGTCCATCGGCTGAGATGATGATGATGAGTGGCCCGGTATCCACCAAAGCGGAGATGGGCGGGGAGAAACGCGAAGAGATGCTTAGCAGGCTAAGGCGCAGCGTGAAGAGGAATCAATGCCACGGATACAACTAGTATCCACTGGAGCTAAGCTGAGATGTGTGCTGGCTTGAGCGAAGCGAAGCGGAGATGGGCGAGCCGCTGCTCCGCTGCTCGCCTACTCCGCTCATATCTCTCTCGCCTCTCATCTCCATTCCGCTCTGGTCACCTCTCCGCTTTGGTTGCCCTATACAAATATGAGAAAGATCTGATTTTGGCGACCTTTTGACCTTCAAATGACTTCTCCAATTAACATGTTAAACCTCAACGAAAGATATCTGAATTCTGCAAAACCATTTTACCACTTAAGTATAAATCCTAACATTATTTTATGAACTGTCAACCACGCAGTGTTGGCAACGATGCAGATATTCAATAGGCAACTACTGGACTGCTCAGTGTCGTAATGAACCAGAATTAGAGCTTTTCACGCAAATAAAAGCTGCAATGGGCTATTTCAGTCGGTCGCCTCCGTGACTCCAATACATAACTACCCTATATTGGTATGTAAATTCCAAGCACGGATGGGGAGGTCAGGCTACTCAGATGTGAAATACAAGAAGGTAGATAATGCGAATGATAGGTAGGTACCTAACCTACATTATGTAAGACTTTGTAGTCAAAAAATGTAACTCAGACCTGTATAACTGTACTTTTGAATTAGTTAACGTCACGCAGCAACTGTGGTTCTCCCGCTAAACTCTTTAAGGAGTTTTGGAGAGAAATTGTTTATTCTAGATTGACATTTTTGTAAAAGTGAAATAAATAAAAAATAAAAAAAACATAAGCATGCTTACGGCACGGCATAAGCAATGCTCAAGACTTAGTTATATTCTTACAACACAGAACGTCAACGTTTCACTAGTAGTACATTATGTAGGTACATTTCATAATATGGCTATATTTTATGTTTGTGCTTTTATATAAATATTTTTCAATCTTCAATGGAAAATACATAAACTGCGAAAGAAAGAAAATACAATTAGTTTCCTAAGCCCTAAGGGATAAATAAAATCAAGGAGCGAGAACAAATGATCTCAGCTAAGTGAAATTAACTGCGAGAAATCGGCTTAAGAAACGTCTAAGCCTTGGTCAGACTCAGACCATCAATTTCCCGCGCCGGCAGATATTCGATTCGAAAACAGATCCCATGTGTCGGAACTTACAAAGCGGATCCTCTTCACAAATTGATAATATTAACTTCAAAACCCACCCCACCTAACTCAAGCCCGTATATAAAAGAAGTTGATGCTTGAACCGATTTCAGAATTGGAGGAAAGCCAAGAAATAATAAATGATCTGCAGGGCTGAAACCAATCCGCTATCGTCCAAGTGAGAGTTTGTCCACAAATCCTACCGCACCCCTTCTCGAGGTACTTAACTAAGGTTTCATTTAATTTAGTTCAATAACGTTGTAATAAAATTCAGCTGCGCGGTAGGTAGGTACTCTAACTCCCCGATTAAAGCTTTTATCGGAGGACTGATTAAGTGTCGAGGCCAGGATGGATTTATTGTAAAAGTTTGCCGTTCAGTGAGGTTAGTGATTCAAGCCCGCACACTTTAGTCGAATAATTGTCTACGTGATCGGAATGGAGGCTTCCTGCCGCCTTCAATAAGATCTGATAAAGAGCTCACACTGGCCAGGTGCAAGCAAATCTCATTCAAAATGTATGTTTCCACTGAAAGTATTTGCCTAGTTGGCTTAGTGGTCAACATTTCAGTTATGTGTATCAGTACTGCATAAGGCTGCCTGTCCATTGACGCGAGCTAGCTGTGCGAGCTGTGTAGCTGTGTAAAATATTAACCAATCAGAGATCCATTATCCATTATCTGGAGCTCGACCGATCTCGGTCGGATCTCTGATTGGTTAATATTTTACACAGCTACACAGCTCGCACAGCCAGCTCGCGTGCTCTCCAATGGACAGGCAGCCTTAAAGTAGAGTTTCAATTCTGTTAAAACGTACAAGTAGGTATAGTGGTTTTTTTTCCTTTCTATTTAAACAACTTTCCCAAATAATGAACATGGGTTGAAAAACGACAAAATTTGTTCGACCTTTCTTAGAAAAATGCGGATCAGACGACCGATTTTCTATGAAAGGTCAAAAAAATCTCGGTTTTCGACACAATTGTTCCTCAGCAAAAGTTGTTTTGCTTTAATTATCAGAATACACTGTTAAAAATCATCAGGTATTTTAAACAATAAGTGTGTATTAAATGCTACCTATATCTAATTATTTATGTATAGGGGAGGTAATATCAAAGCGGACATGGGAGGCAAAGAGGTCATGCGTGATTGCATGGTACGAGTATCTTTGATGTTGCCGTTCCGTAGCATAGCCAGGGGGTCTACCCGGACATTCGAACTTCGCAATTGCGTGAACGTTTTCGTTCCAATTTGACATTGGATTCTATTACAATGAAGTTCGGACCGAAACTGTAGCGACATATATCGAAAATCGAGAGTCCGGGTAAAGGGCCTGGCCCTGTACCCAGATGTTCGATATATCGCCACTGTTTCGGTTCGCCACTGACATTGGAACGAATACGTCCACGCAATTGCGGAGTTCGAATGTGCGGGTAGAGGCCCTGTCCTCCACCCTGCATCGATCAGTCGCCCGCTAGCGTAGTTAAGTACCTATTATAGTACAATAATAAGTGGTTTATGGAGCTACTTATAAAGTTTAACGAACAACAAACAGGAGACCAATGTGCTAAATAAATCTCCACTGAACCGTGATTGAACCGCGTGCGAACCACAACTTTGAACTCATTCGGTATCGCGCTAGTTATTCGAACACAGATCGCTCAGACATAGTAAACAAGTCAAGTTTAGCACGATACGTAATTCAGCACAGTTGAATAGTAATTGGATTGCAATGTGATCAGAACTGAGATTGGATTAGGATTGAACTTCGATGTTTGTTAGCGCTTTCATTCATTGCTGAAATGATAAAAAATCATTTTTGCCTCAAAACTTAAAATGCGAATAACTTTCAATTTTAACCATCAAAATAATGAAATTATTGTTTCAATCAAATTATTTTGTTATAAATCAGTTGGGATGTATGAGGTTTTGCGCTAATTTATTAACACGTTGTATATTTTATGCAGTCCGATCAGCCGATCTATTTTCTATGGCAGGTCCAAAAAAAAATCGTTTTTCAACCCATCCTTCGTTACGTTTCACGAAGTATAGATAGATTTTAGCTTCAATATTTGATACGAATCTCAATAAACGCATCTTTAATAGTGGTTTATTATTGTGTTTGTTGAACTACTGCGGACTACAGAGGGGTAGTAAGGGGTGCGGGTTGCAGATACAGAATTACAGACGACCTTCTGTTCTGAAACTAATAATGCCGAAGCTTTGGAACCGATTGTGGTCAATCTGCAAACAAATTATATTACATACTGCGGTTTACTTTTACTATTAAACTAGAAAGTTGGTCCATTGACTTTCATTTGCAGTTCTAGTAGTAGCTATTAAATAATCTGTGGTTTTAGTTTTAAAATATGATTTTAATAATAACTAATAGTATACTTACCTGCATTATGATACAAGTGAGCGAAGTTGATCATTACAGCCGAGGCTGTAATAAAATAACCAACGCTCATGCGTTTCATACGACGTTTTTCAACACACTTGCAACACAAGAGTAGTAAAATTTTGTAAAACAGGATATTTTTGACAATTATTTGTGTAAAATGGCGCTGGGCTTTTTTTTTTGCCCTGTGCCTTTATTGAAATTGAAACATTACCGTACTAGTCTAAGATGTTTTTATATGTACAAAAAATGACAACAAAAAAGCAAGGTAATTGCCCGGCTTTCACATAGTCCCGCGCCGTCTAATGTACGGGCTACACGTGTCACTATATCGCGCCATTTTGAAGTGCAGTGATGTTAGCGTATAACGCGTCTATTTGTAAAACATCATTGGCGATGCGATTATGTAACATTTTCGCACGCGTGTTCTATAAGCTGCATTATGTACCTAAAAACGGTGCAATAAGAGCTACTTTACGAGCAAGTGTGTTGAAAAAATATTTAAAAAAAATGGGTATTTGAATCCTCAAAAAAGATCCTCCTTTATAAGAAAAGCAAATGAACGAAATATGTTGCTCTTTTTCTTTTTTTAGTGAGAATGTTAATCCGAATCATAAATAAGTCCGAAGATCAAAGAAATAAAAAACGTAGATAGGTATATGACATTTATGTTGAAAGAAACATTTTTGGTAGAAATATTATTTCCACATGAGACGAAGCGAAGGGTCCAAACATTACAAATGTGCGTTTTCAGGCTTCCGTGGCAGGCTACATAAAAAGCTGATATACAGAACCCCCATAATGTCAGCCGGACCGTTCATCTGTCTCTCACTGGGTATAAGTTATACCTAACTATTGTACATATTACCGCTTGGTTGACCTACTTGCCGCAAAATGAATGTGCCCACGAGATTTGAGCTACACTTTGTAGTTATTAAACGGTGTAATGATTTTACCCGGGCTAAGCATTTTTAAACTCATTTTCGAAGCCAGCAGTCTCCAATCTCCATACAAAAAGCGAAGACGTGGTCAGTGTGGCCAGAGCGTGCTCAAGACAGAGGTGGTTGGAGGGTTAAAGGGGTGGCCCTTGCCCAGCAGTGGGATGAAATAGGTTAGTAAAAATTGTATGAAAAATATAACCCACTTACGGTTTTATTTTTTATAATTAAGTACGTTCATACTGAAATTGAAATCATTCGCATCCTTTTTAACCGACTTCAAAAAAGGAGGAGGTTTCTCAATTCGACCATATATACATAGGTAGAACGTGTTAATGAATTAACGCAAAACTAGAAAGTATAGTTTGTTTAGAATCGAGAGCAGAATCGAATTATCATAGTTTCAACATAGGTAATTTTTTTCAAAATACCTATTAAATTTTTTTTTTGTGAAATTAACTCAACCCGATGTCAACCCACCGCACGAGCACACTCACCCTACTTACTACCAAAACAAGATTATTAAAATGTATCCATGAGTACGTTAGCGCTTTCTTTCAGTGCTGAAATGATAATAAATCATTTTTGCCTCAAAACTTAAAATGCGAATAACTTTAAATGTTAACCATCAAAATAATGAAATTATTGTTACAATCTAATTATTTTGTTATAAATCAGTTGGGGTTCATGAGGTTTTGCGTTAATTCATTAACACGTTATTTATTATTTTATTATATTATATATACAACGTGTTAATGAATTAGCGCAAAACCTCATACACCCCAACTGATTTATAACAAAATAATTAGATTGAAACAATAATTTAATTATTTTGGTAGTTAAAATTTTAAGTTATTCGCATTTTAAGTTTTCAGGCGAAAATGATTTGTTATCATTTCAGCACCGAAAGAAAGCGCTAAAGTACTCATGGATACATTTTTATAATCTTGTTTTGGTAGTAAGTAGGGTGAATGTTCCCGTGCGGAGGGTTGATATCGGGTTCAGAAAATTTTAAATTTTGCAAACAAATTATTTAATATTTAAAAAAAAATTACCTATGTTGAAACCATGATATTTGGATTCTGCTCTCGATTCTATACAAACTACTTTCTAGTTTTGCGTTAATTCATTAGCACGTTGTATATATATATATATATATATATATAGTGGTTTCCTCAATGACCCATGTTAAACAACTGGTAGTACGGAACACTAATTGCCCGAGTTCCGACTCGTACTTGGTCGGTTTTTTTTTAGTATGGAACAGCCACGGACCTAAAAAAAGACGGACGTAATGTCACATTAAAAAGAGGTGAAGCAGCAAGGTGCTACAAATTTCGTTTGTTCTACAAAGCACCTACACTCACACAGACGCACCAGTTCTAGGCGCAGGTGCGACAACCCGCCGCCATTTTGTCCCGCGCAACAGGGCGACATCACGCACACTCATATAAATGGGTGCTTCACTTTTGATTAGACGAGATTCCGTCCGTCTTTTTTTCAGGTCCGTGGGAACAGCAGTTTTTTTTTTTCATAAAGCTTTTTACGCCGATACAAGTTTGCTCCGATAAGGCTCCGATAGTAAAAGGAGGCCAATAGTTCCAATTTCATCCTTGTATTTCAATCGTCCTATAGTGTAGGTACACTACTACTACACTTTACAGTAAAATCTAAACCCTACCTACCAAATGAGGCCTAATATATTTCTATAAAGTTTGAATGCGGTAAAAACGTTTTCGCTTTTATACAGGGTGTAACAAAACATCCTGGTAATACTTAAGGGGGTGCTTTGCACCATTAAACTGAACAACATTCACGGAGCCAACATCGAAATCACGAAAAAAAATGCAGCTGTCCCATACATTTTAGTCGAGTCGATACAGCAGTTTTGTATGGGACAGCTGTTTTTTTTTTCCCGATTTCGAAGTTGGCTCCATACTGAAAGTTGTTCAGTTTGATGGTCTGAAGCACCCCCTTAAGTATTACTAGGATGTTTCGTTACACCCTGTATAATCATTTTCATCCATTTAATGATTTCTTCCTATAAATATTAATAACGTAAGTATAAAATCCAGTAGGTAAGCAGGCAAAGATGTTTATTATGGGTTTGTGGGTTGCTTACCCTTCTGCGGGCATAGGTATCAATAGGTCTTAAATAAATAATCAGAAACAAGGGCGGAGGGCCTAAGTGCGGGACATTAACAAGGGTCCGGTCCAATTTTCGTCCTGTCCACGTTGATATATTGAGGACCGATGCGCCGGCCAGCCGGGCAGGGCTGCCACCTCAAAAACATTATTGGGTGCTAAAAATGGTCAAAAAAGCACTAGAATCGGCGCTAAATTGTTCGCCTCTAAATAGCCCTTTAAAGTTCTACTTACAGTCTTATCAGTGATTCCGATTCCGAAACCCATCTATAAGTCAATTTAAATCAGTCAATAGTCGTATATACTTAAAGGCACATTTGAATCTCCCGAACCCTTCACACTATTATGGACATGTTTTGTCCACAATACGCTATCCATATTTATCATATTTTAATCCCAAAACATAGGATATTCAAACACGAAAACTGTTGCTTTATTTCATCATCATCATCTCAGCCGATGGACGTCCGCTGCATCTCCCCCAAGGATCGCCATAACGACCGGTCCTGCGCTGCCCTCATCCAACGGGTTCCCGCCGCCGCCTTCAACAGGTCGTCGCGTCGGAACACCGTGAGGGTAGGCCACCCACGCGTTTGAAGCGGAAAAAAAATTTAAACCGTTTACAACATTAATTTGTTTTATTGAAGTCGCTGTCAAGCCGGTACGATTCGCGACAGGGCTTGCATTTTTTGGCTTGGCTTGACACCGACTTCTATAAAACAAATTAATGTTCTTATGATGCGAACGGGAAAGTCATCGGCTGCAATATTATTTTTTAACTTTTTAGTTTTTTGAAGGCGGTTTTAATTTTTTTGTTAGAATTTTGTTTATTTCACAATTTTCAGTGGAAAATTCATTAGTTCGATTTAATAGTAGTGCTTTAAATTAACAAACGCACTAGTCGGCACTACGATTTTCGACGGTTCCCCTCGATATCTCTGGGATCCATCATCAGATCCTGGTTTCCTTATCATGGGACCTCACTTGGGATATCTCCTTTCCAACAAAAAAAGAATCATCGAAATCGGTTCATAAACAACGAAGTTATCCGCGAACACACATAAAAAAAAATATATATATATATACGGTCGAATTGAGAAACCTCCTCCTTTTTTGAAGTCGGTTAAAAAAAAGCAAGATTTTCCACTAGGTGCTAAATTTTCTAATACGGCGCTAAACATATAAAAAAAGCCCTAGATCTAGCGAGGGAAGCGCTAAGTTGGCACAACTGCCAGCCGGGCGGCCGGCGGCGCGGCGGACGGCCGCGGCCCCTGCTCGACCGACGACACAACTCATTTACCTTTTTTTTTCACTCTCTTCGCTTGATAGCTCTTGAACATCAGACACTATAATCTCGATCTTTAGCTTTTAGTAATTTTTTCTTTTTTATTAATCAATTTCATGCAACTTCGCTTTAAAAGTGTAGGTAGGTGAGGCGAGGGCTAGGTTTAATTAAATTTGCTCCGGGGCTCCGATGGCAACTGAGTTTTCCAACCAGTGCCATGGTCAGAAAAGAAAAAACTTTAGTGCTGCTAAGTACGCAACCAGTTAGTTACCTTTCATTAAAAACACATTTTCGTTTCGAGAATGTTCATTCAAAATTTAAGGTTGTAAGACCTAAGTAAGTAGGTACCTATACAGGCCCTGTACCCGGACTTTCGATGTTCGATATATCACCACTGCAGTTTCGGTCCGCTCTTCATTGTAATAGAGTTGACATTGGAACGAAAACTTTCACGCAACTGCGAAGTTCGAATGTGCGGAGGCCCAGGATCCAACTTAATATCATCATCATCTCAGCCGATGGACGTCCACTGCTAGACATAGGCCTCCCCCAAGGATCGCCATAACGACCGGTCCTGCGCTGCCCTCATCCAACGTTTTCCCGCCGCCTTCACCAGGTCGTCGGTCCACAGTGTGAGGGGCCTACCCACGCTGCGCTTTCCGGTACGCGGTCGCCACTCGAGAACTTTTCGGCCCCAACGGCCATCGGTTCTGCGAGCAATGTGTCCCGCCCACTGCCACTTAAGTTTAGCAATTCTTTGGACTATGTCAGTTACTCTGGTTCTTCTGCGGATCTCTTCATTTCTGATTCGATCTCGCAGGGAAACTCCGAGCATAGCCCTCTCCATTGCCCTTTGGGTGACTTTCAGCCTTTTTATGAGGCCTTGAGTGAACGACCACGTCTCTGTTCCATATGTCATCACTGGCAACACACACTGATCGAAGACTTTCGTTTTAAGACACTGCGGTATTCGGGACGTGAAGATACTACGTAGCTTCCCGAACGCTGCCCAGCCGAGTTGTATTCGACGGTTGATCTCATTCTTGAAGTTGGACTTACCTAACTGAATAGTTTGTCCCAGGTAAACATAATGGTCAACAACTTCGAGCGCAGAGTTTCCGATCATTACAGGAGTGGGTACAACATGGGCATTTGACATGATCTTCGTCTTGTCCATGTTCATCTTCACACCAACTCGTTCGGAGGCTCTGCTAAGATCATCGAGCATTCGACTGAGCTCCTCCATAGTCTCCGCCATGATGACTATATCACCGGCAAACCGAAGGTGACTGATGTACTCGCCGTTTATGTTGATGCCTAGCCCTTTCCAGTCCAGAACCTTGAAAACATCTTCCAGTGCAGCGGTGAACAGTTTCGGAGATATAACGTCTCCCTGCCTAACGCCTCGCTGCAGTAGGATAGGTTTCGAGTTCTGCTCCTGTAGTCGGACTGACATAGTGGCGTTTTTGTACAAGCATTTCAGCACTTCGATGTACCGGTAGTCTACTTGGCATCGCTGAAGAGACTGCAGTACAGCCCAAGTCTCGATCGAATCAAAGGCTTAATATGCTGACATAGTACCTGTAGGTAAATAAATTTCAAGTTTGTATCTTCTTAATTCAGTTTAGACGCCCACAGTGTGGCACATAGAGATATAAAACAAGATCGACTTAGCCCGAAATTAAATATACATCAGTCAGTGGCTTAGTATCAACAAAAAATACATAAAAAGCAGCCACCAGCCGCGAAGTTTCAGACTCTAGCCAACAAAGTAGGAACCGTGCCTTCGCTTTAATAATTCAGTGTGTACCCAACCGCCGCGCCTGCATTTTTCGAGAGTACTAAAGTCTGCTTCGTTTATATTAAAGACCTCTATCTATTCGTTTTATCCGCCACGAAATATGCTTTCACTCTCGTAGCATCTTCATCCCACTACCTTCCCGCTTACCTTAGCGTAGTTTTAAAGAAAAATAACGCTACTGGAACTTTTCTTAGAAGGAATTTTCATTTCTTTTGAAAATTGTAAGTATCTCTGTGGTTGTATGTCATGTACTGTGTAGAAGTTAACCTGGATTGGATTGTCTTTCAGATCCGATTAGATCATAACACCTTTATTTATTTACGAGCTTTAACCCGCGACTCCGTCCGCATAAATTATATACCGTAAAACGGGGCTAATTGGGATTCGCGAGGCTATTTTAGACACTTTAAATTATAATATTTGTTGGCAATTATTTTCGACGGTAGCATTAGTAGTAACGAAATTTTTACTTCTGGCAACACTTTAGTTCATGTGGCAACACTAAATGACACTTTTGAGTCTCGGTAGAGAGTACATATGTTCCTTGCTTTTGAAAAAAAGTTCAAAAAACACGATGTTTTTATACCCGTCCAAATTTACTTCGGAACTCTATGGATTTAAAAGTAAGTGTATATTATGTTTTACTATCAAAATGCAGGATATATCGTGATAATAGTTCAGTATTTAAACTTAGAAAAACCCATAGATATATATATTACTAGCGTAAGGACCCGGCCTACGAGCTTGACTATTGTCCCCAGTGCGTTGGCTCTAAAATGTCAGTTTAGAGCACTACGCAACTTAGTCGTCTGCGGGACTGACAACTGTAAAGATGTCAAATTGCGTCGTTAAAGGGTGCAAAAATTATCATACAAAAGTTAATAAAAAGAAAGATGGAATATCGTATCATCGGTAAGTAACCTTACATTATATTTCTTTCTAGTTTAACAATTAAACATTCGCATTTTAAAGTGATAATTTTATACCGAGATTCATGATTCATTATGGTGAAGCTGAACGAACTAACCTTGTAGGGACGTTCTAAAATAATACTTCTTTGTATGAGGATAGTTTGATTTCTGATTATGAATTAGGTTTGTAAGGGGTATCGCATACAGAAGGAGTCGAGGCGGAGTCGAGGCGCGGTCGAGGCGGGTTGGGGCGGGGTCATGGAATAAGTCGAGCGAGGCGGAGGCGTCATGCCTCGTTTGTGCATTCAGCATGTCGTCGTCAGAAGATAAAGACGTACTTGCTGTTAGTTATCAATTTGAACAGAAAAGAAAATATTGGGTGCACCCATATAACAGGGTGGATTTTTGAGACGGGCCAGTAAGGGCAGGTACCTTAACCGTTGTAGTTACAGCGAATCGTTCTTAAGAGACTATCCTTAACTTTTTGAGACATTTTGAACTGCATTCACAGATTTTGAAAAAAAAAATGTATAGTCAGCAAGAAAATTTACAATTTACATAATTTTTTTTTTGATGCCGATCGATCCTGTTTCTTATAAGAATCAATAAACTCTATCGGACCAACCGAGGTTAGAGTACTAGCAATGTCAGAAATCGCAAAAAACCTATCCCATACATTTCGTAGGAAATGAGACTCCAATTTACTTTTATACTTAACAAAACTTTTTAGTATGGAGTCTATCCACTAAAATGAAGACTGTAATGTGATTTTTTTAAAGACACAAGTTGAAAATCATGATCGAATGGTGGATAATCTTCATACTAATTTTGACATTTTCTACTGCTGATTAGAACGAGTGACTTTCAAAAATAGCCCTGGAGTGCGATTTTTGAATCTCATTCGCTGAGTTCAACAGTTGAAAATGACAAAATTACAGTGGAGATACGCATCTTTCTGCTGCTGATTTGACTTTCAAAAATCATACTTCAGGAGTGCGATTTTTGAAAGTCAAATCAGTAGTAGAAAAATGCGTATCCCCATACATCTTCAACTGCTGAGTTCAACTTACGAGATTCAAAAATCACACTCCAGGTTTATGATTTTTGAAAGTCAAATCAGCAGTTGAAAGATAGAAGAAGAAGAAGAAGAAGAGATTTGCATATCTCCATAGTAATTTTGACATTTTCAAATAACGTCTAAACGCGCCTACGCTCGAAAATGGCGGTAGAGTCGCGGCGGGGGCGCCTCGACGCCGCCTAGACTGCGCCGCGACTCTGCCCCTCCACCGCCTCGACTGCGCCGCGACTCTGGCAGTGTGCGCAGACTTATTATACTTGTATAGAAAAGCTAGAAGAGGCGCGCCCGCGCCTCGACGCCGCCTCGACTCTTCATTCAGCGGGCTATGCGCCTAAAATGTTTTTCGGGTGTATGTACTTACGTATATGTGTAAATTCTTTATGTATGTAGTATGTACGATTATGTACACATACAGATACTGTACGGGTGGATGAAATGATATACGGACGGACGGGTGGATGGACGGAAGGATGGGTAGACGGACAGACGGTCGGACGGACGCACGAACAGATGGGTGGAAGGACGGATGAACGGATGGACCAACTGACAAACGGATCGCTGAACGGAGGACGGAAGGGTGGACGAACGGACGAATTAAGGACGTATGGATCGACACTGTGCGTACATATGTATCTACTTGCATATTTACGTACGTAAGTATGCACGTAATGTTATGTTTTTTTTTTTTATTGGTTTAGCTCAGACTATCAAACTGAATTAACTATCACTAGGGAGACAAAGTCGAAAAAAAAAAAAAATTGCTGTTCCTTACAGTTGAGTCGAGTTGGTACTGAAGTTTTGTATCAAACAGTCGATTTTTTTTGTTAATTGTTGTTCGATGTTGGCTCCCTAGTGAAAGTTGTTCAGTTTGATGGTCTAAAAACTCACTTAAAATATTACTAGGGTGTTTTTTTGCACTCTGTACAGATAACTCTGTACTCATAGTTAATTTGCTCCAATATATTGATTATTTTAAAGAGCAAAAAGTAACCCTGTACAGATAATGGTTTTCTGTAAACCACGACCGGCCGACCGGTCGACCGGTCGCGTATTGCCAAACTGTGTATTACCACAGACACCCATAGTCTGTACTTTACATAAATGCAAGCAAACTGTATATCTGTACAGATTGCTCTGTACTCGTATGTAGTTTGCTTCAATATTATGTTTTTTTCAGCGAGCACAAAGTGATCCAGTACAGACTATGGGTGTCTGTGGTAATACACAGTTTGGCAATACGCGACCGGTCGTTATGGCGATCCTTGGGGGAGGCCTATATCCAGCAGTGGACGTCCATCGGCTGAGATGATGATGATGATGATGATGATGAAGTCCATACAAGTTTCTGAAAAAAGGGTCGAAGTGAAAATTTTAGGTTTGAGTTAGAAGAAGCAAAATTTTTAAAATTCTCCTTTAAATACAAAAAGGAACACCATAGGTTGAGACTAATTTTAAAATCTTCAGTTATTATTCAACTTACCAAAAAAAACAAAAAGTGGTTCTTAATAAGCCATTTTACTCTGGAATAAGCTTCCAAAGTTAAAAGTTAAAAGTTAGTTAGGTGAAAAATCCACTAAGAAAAAATGTTACTTTCGAAAAAATAGTATTATTATTTTTTATTATTGTTGCTAAAATTATGACTAATTAAATATCATCAAAAGTAATTGGGTTCCGAGGTGAAAACCTCCATCGACTCCACTTATAATAATAAAAAATATTGGTAATACTATTTTTTCAAAAATAAAATTTCTTAGCGAATTTTGTTTTTCATCTAAGTAACTTTGGAAGCCGATTCCAGCGTAAAATGGCTTGTTAAGAACCACTTTTTGTTTCTTATTTGGTAAGTTGAATAATCACAGAAGCTTTTGATATTAGTTTCAACCTATGGAACATCCATTTTGTATTTTTAAGAGAATTTTGAAAATTTTGCTGAGTCGAACTCAAACTTACAATTTTCACTTTCGACTCTTTTTTCAGTAAATTCTATTGACTTCATGTTGCTGATTATTTTACGTTTGGAAGAGTATATCTAAACGATCATGCACATTAAGAAAATAAAAAAAATCTTAGTACAAAAAAAGTTATGACATTTTTAAGCCGCTCCTTTAAAAAATTCTCAAATAGGTACACATTTAAAAAATCATAACTTCTAAACTACATCAAATCGCGAAACATAAGGCTGCCTGTCCAGTAAAGCTGTGCGAGCTGTGCGAGCTGTGTAGCTGTGTAGCTGTGTTTTTTTAACCAATCAGGAGCTTGGGCGAGGCGCGGCCGATATCGCCCGAGCTCCTGATTGATTAAAAAAACACAGCTACACAGCTCGCACAGCTCGCACAGCTTCAATGGACAGGCACCCTAAATGGGTTATTTTTGGATGTATCCGAAATACACACCGACACACCTAGGTCTAGGTGTACCTAGAATGAGAGTACCTATTCTAAAAAAAATGTAGACCTCTCCGTTTGGATCGTAATAATACAAACAATTCGAACCATTGTGGTACGTGCGCGCTCTTGAGTATAACATTTGACACTGCTGCCGGCGCGTACCAATAGTCATAGTTCAGAATTGGTACGGCGCGCAAGCAAAGAGGGCCGAGACGCGCTCCTCCAGCGTCCCGCACCTCGCGCACGAATTGGCCCGTCGCGACCATAGAGCGCTTATTATTTATGTTTACGCTGTGCCCTAAGTGTAATAAAAACCATACCGATATTGAAACAGTGACTCCTTTCTTTTTCTTGTTAATGTTGATTGTTGTAAGCAAATATGAGTGATTTTAAATTACTGTACCTAAGTATATAGGTATAATTTTATGTTTCTGTGGTTGTTGTGGTCCACGCTGTGCATGTATGGAGTGGATATTAAATTGATACAGGCGCTGAAATCTCTGTATAAGAATTCCAGTGCCTGTGTCAGGATTAACGGGGCGTACACTGACTGGTTCGGCATCTCTCGAGGGGTCCGACAGGGATGTGTAGCGTCCCCGTGGCTATTTAATTTATTCATGGACAGTTGTTTGGAAGAGCTGAAAGAGAGTGAATGTGGATTAAGAATGAATGAGTTGCTGGTCAAATGTCTGTTGTACGCCGATGATCAAGTTCTCCTTGCATCGTCGGCGAATGACTTGCAGGCGATGGTGACTTGCATGAATGAATCGTTTAAAAAGAAAGGAATGAAAGTGAATGTAAGTAAGACAAAAGTTATGGTGTTAGAGAGGAATGATAATGACGACCGTACCTTATGTAGTATTATGATTGGTGATGAAAAATTGGAACAGGTGAATGAGTTTGTGTACTTGGGATGCATGTTTACCAGAGACGGTAAGTGTCAGAGTGATATTGAGAGAAGAGTGAATGCCGGAAATAGGGTAAATGGAGCTCTGAATTCCTTTGTGAAAAGCCAACACGTGTCCAAAAAGGCACGGATGGCAGTTCATAATGGAGTGTTAGTCCCGACATTGATGTATGGAAGTGAATCTTGGGTATGGCAGAAGACGCATGAAAGTAGGATTAACGCAGTGGAAATGCGCTCATTGAGAAGTATGTGTGGTGTAAATGTGATGGATAAATTGAAAAATAGTTTTATTAGAGAACGCTGTGGTCTGAAAGAGGATGTAGTGACAAAAATAGAGAAAGGTATGTTGCGATGGTTTGGTCATGTGGAAAGAATGGATGAGAGCAGATTGACGAGAGCAATTTATAAGGCAAGCGTAAGTGGAAATGTTGGAAGGGGACGGCCTAGACGTACATATACGGACCAAATTGGCGACGTGCTTAAGAAGGGCCAGGTCAGATCTACCCGAAACCGACGAGCATGCATGAAAGGTCTTATGAATGTGGAGGAAGCTAGAGAGGTATGTCAGGATCGTAGCAGGTGGCGTTCCGTTGTCTCTGCCTACCCCGATGGGAGACAGGCGTGAGAATATGTATGTATGTATGTATGTGGTTGTTCCGATAACCAAAACACAATATAATTGTTTAACTTGAATATCATGTCTTTCATTTGAACACCTTAAAACATTTTGCTTTGATCTGTTCTAAACCAACTTAAAAGTTTAAACTAAAAATATTATCAAATATTATGCACGCACATACAAGGTTAGGTGTATCGCACCACTCACGTAGTCAACGTGACACGACATAGTTCGTATACGAGTTATGACAGATGCCGCCAATTTTTGGTTCTATGAAGAAGGTTTTTATAAAATATTCTGATGAGCTTATCCTTACGGAAAAACCCTATATTTGAATATGTTTTCACGCGCATTTGTAACATGGGGCTATTTGAGACTGCATTCGGGGGTTATTTTGGACACCTCATTAGCTGGCCGCGTTCGGAAATTTATGATGGTAGGTAAAGGTTTTTTGTTTGTTTCAGATTTGTTAATTGATAATTTAAAAAAAACATGGTTCGTGAGTACAAAAGAACGTATCGCCATGTAAGAATGGGCAAAACTCATAGGCCTTATGAGAGTTACAGTAAAGAAAATTTACAAAAAGCGATTGCCGACGTAAAATTGGGAATAATTACAATATAGAAAGCAGCTGTTAAATATGATGTGCGTAAAAGTACTATAGCCCGATACTGCAATGAGAATAAAAAACCCGTTCGAAAGAAAAGTGGGCATCCTACTCTGTTTTTTGAAGAAGAGGAAGAAGCTTTTATAAAATACTGCCTGGTAGTGGTACAAGGCCGAAAATGTTTGCGTTTTGTTTGTTAGGACATATCTAGTTGCTGTAGTGTAATAAGTATGTATCCTAGATCTAAGACTATTTAATCCATTGTTATTACTAATAAATGCAGTATCAATCATGCACTCGGTCGTTTCACTCCTCTCCAAATAGGCATATCCTTACATGGCGACCTTGCCATATTTGGCAAACCTATGGACGCGTTGCGGTTGATAACAAAGACTTTGGCTCCTGTCCGTATTTTAATTATCATGTGAGTGAGGACAATATAAAACATCTAAAATGTGTCAGTCAAGAGTCGAAAAAGAGGACGTTTTCATAACTCAAACTGCAATTGGGGACAATAACAGTTCAGTGACGGAATTACATCAGCATATTTCGGTGATCAAGATCGTTTTGATAATTATCTGCGCATTGATGGCCGTGGCCGTATGTAAATTCAAGTGCCTTAAAACGTACCAAAAATTAATATTTAAGCCTAGTTTATGATTGTAAACAAATTGGCTGATAAATACACGATGATTTTTTAAATTGTAGTTTTTTAATACCAAATAACCAACAAAAAATTAACAAAAAATTGTTTAGTATGTTTCCGAACATGCTTAGAATCGTCTCAAATATCGCACAGACCTCTAAATTCAGTCCTTCTATCGAAAAAGTACGCCAAAATGTCTAGGTCCCAAAAAACCCCAAATGCGAGGCTATTTTGGACAGCTCTTTAAAATATTCTGTACGGTTTATTTTAACTTCTAGACGAAAAGTTATCTGTGCAAACGATGTATCCAAACCAATTATATATTTAAAAAAATATAATGTTGTTGTAATATCATCAACGAATTGTCAGGACACATTTTTCCTGAA
This sequence comes from Agonopterix subpropinquella, assembly GCA_922987775.1. Taxonomy (NCBI): domain Eukaryota; kingdom Metazoa; phylum Arthropoda; class Insecta; order Lepidoptera; family Depressariidae; genus Agonopterix; species Agonopterix subpropinquella. The sequence continues at coordinate 14,193,224 of OV277703.1, read as the reverse complement.
AAATTTACCCAATTAGCCCCGTTTTACGGTACCAGATTTTAAGTCAGATGATAAGGTATCAAACAAAAAAAGTTTCATCAAAATCTGTTCAGTAGTTTTTGCGTGATACTCGAACAAACAAACACCCAAACAAACAAACATACAAACAAACAAACAAACAAACAAACAGACAGACAAAAAATCCAAAAATTTGTGATTTGGAATCAGGGACAGGTAAAAACCATATCGTAATTTTTTTTTTGTAAATATCTTCAATGTACAGACACACTTCTGTTTTATAATAGTTTAGATTTATATTTATAACACGATGATCATAATTATAGTGTAAGAGATAGACGTACTATCATCAGCTAGCTGATGATATCAAAAAATACGTCTATCTCTTCTACTATAATTATGATCTATCATCTAATCGGGTGAAGAGCATCTCTTTGATGGGGATGGGGTCTGCCTGCATATCTCCAGTGGGTTTAGGACTAGACTAGACTGAAATGATAATTCTTTTTATCATTTTGATAGTAGAAGCCGTTTAAGTTGGTTTTTAGTGAATTTATTTTAAAACTGGTTAAATTAATCAACGTTCTTAAAGTAGAACAAAATATTTTGGAGTTTTTTTCTTTGAATTAGCTTCCCTAACATGGCATTAAAGTACCCTCAAAATATCAAAACCAAATTCGTAGCATAGTTCCTGAGATATGAAAATTTTTCGGTCAGAAGTGCGATTTTTGAAAATCATACGAGCGAAATGGCAGTAGAAAGATGCATAATCTTCATAGTAATTTTGATATTTTTTACTGCCAAGTCACTCGTATGATTTTCAAAAATCGCACTTCTGAGCTTTTACGACTAAATTAATTAATTCTAATAGTACATTGGGTCTTGCCTGGGTCTTGCTTCTTTCGACTTGTTTTGAAATTGGGGCGCAGAGCTGAAGTGCGATTTTTGAAAATCATACGAGCGACTTGGCAGTAGAAAGATGCATAATCTCCATAGTAATTTTGGCATTTTCTAATGCCAAGTCGCTCGTATGATTTTCAAAAATCGCACTTCTGGAGTGCGATTTTTGAAAATCATACGAGCGACTTGACATTCGCATACGAATTGAGATTTTCATTCCGAGTGGTTACGTTTTTCTCTATTTTTGAAATCGTTCGGATGTGCCAAAACCGTTTCGATTCACACAGAAAATGTTTCAATTGAACGAACGAACGAATGAATGGTTTCATAGTAACATTTCAAATCGGACTTTACCGCCAAAATTATGGGTTAACGGAACGTAGAAAAAAAGTTTAATCTGTTGACGTCTGACAACATTACAAACGTCAAACATTCGAGTGGTAGAATTGGATACGAGTGGTTGGAGTCGCGTGGCTAGAGGGCTTTCGAGTGGACGTCTGTCGTTGGCTCGCGATTTAAGTAGCCACGCGGCTCCGCCATTTTATGGTGGTTTCGAGTGTGTGTTTTTGTATAAAAACAGGGCTTTGAGATCGCCATATCCAATTACCGTACAACGTCAAGCACTAATTGCTCTTTTTAAACTAGATACTGGCAAAATCCACCAAGGAAACGCCATTAAACAAAAATAGAATAGAATACGAGTGGTTCGGAGCACTCGTTGCAAGTGATAGAAAGTTGAATTCAAAAATGGCAAATCATCGATTTTACGTCATTTTCTACTACTCGTTTTGAACGTCTGATATTGAAAAATCGCACTCCTGCGTTCACTACCTTTTTGTGCGGTTGTTTTTTCAACTCGCTCTATGGTAGAACGCACAGACTTAGAACGTCTTTCACCCATGCATAACATACCTACTAAAAGTCCCCAGCACGGGGCCGCCGGGAGGGGGATTAAAAGGTAATTTCTCAAAAACTATGCATCTTAGAAAAAAAAGCTTAGTATAAAATGGTAAATTAAATATTTTTTTCAACAGGTAGATGTACCTACGAAAGGCGATGCGGCTGGTGAAAAAAGTCATAAAGAATGAAAAACTACGCTTAATGCCCTAGAAAGGACATCTGGCACATAATACCTAAAAATAAACCGTCCTTCTATTTTTATTATGGACTATGGAACACTAGAAACTAACTGCAGGCATTAGTTTATTTTATAATGATTTATTAGTTTTAATCATTTTTATATAAAAAAAACATGACAGCCATGTTGGGGTTGCTGCTTTTTTATAATTTATTAAATGATTAAATAACTCGTTAAATAAAAATAAATGATACTATCTGAGTCGTTTTTATAAAACCTCATAATTTATTACACATTTGACTTCAGTCAAAACTTCTATACATTTTAAGGTATTTTTTCAAGGGAGAGCGGCGGCGGTTGCTTGGAACTACTTGTCGGATTTGAATAAAATACTCTTATCTCCAAAATAAAGCTACTTTCATTTGGAGTGCGATTTTTGAAACTCAGCCGTTGAAAATGTCATAATTACGATGGAGCAGATATGGAGATATGCCATGAGATATGCGAAGAAATTTAACCTTAGGAGGGACGGAACTGACTGTTGTATACACATCCTGTTTTCTCCAAAGTTGGAGTAATGGAACAGAAAGAGACTGACAAAAAAAGCAATTGTACCTAGTACAGTCGCGTACCCGGACATTCGATGTTCGATATATCGCCACTGTTTCGGTCCGCACTTCATTGTAATAGAATGAAATGAAAACGTTCACGCAATTGCGAAGTTCGAATATGCGGGTAGAGGCCCAAGCTCGCGCAACTCTCTTACAAAAAAATGTTGTATGTAACGTGCACCGACGCATTAGTATGGAAATCCCGACTCTTATAACGTAGTGAGTTACATTCTCTTTGGTTTGACTACGGAACCCTAAAAATAAATTAAGGAGATCTTCAGGAGATACCAAGAAGTCCCAAGGAGAGATCCTCGACCACCTAACGCCATCTATTTATTTTTGTCTACACAAGAGGATTGAAGCTTCTTGCCTTCTTGTCTTGGGATATAAAAACTTCCTCATTCAAGGAGTTGACTCACAATTTGTGGTGATTTGTGAGTCATAATCACAAATGAGACGTGACTTTCACACTGAAGTGCGATTTTTGAAAATCATACGAGCGACTTGGCAGTAGAAAATGTCAAAATTACTATCGCACTAATCGCACTTCAGAAGTGCGATTTTTGAAAATCATACGAGCGGTTTGGCAGTAGAAAGATGCATAATCTCCATAGTAATTTTGACATTTTCTACTGAAAAGTCGCTCGTATGATTTTCAAAAATCGCACTTCTGCTTTCAACCCTATCCTATGCACGGCGTCCTCCCCTATCGTTATTTAATTCATTCATTCGTTCACTCACTAACCATTCTTTTCATTGCTTTGCTTTCACTCACTCATTCAGGGTTGCCAGATTGGGGGTTCTTTCCGCGATTTTGGGAAAATATTTGATCTCTGGGGATAATTACATATTGCAACGATGTATGGGGAGTTCGGCTAAATTGTGATATGCACGTAATAGCTTTTAGACACGTATTGTAATTAGAATAAAATGATAGAAATACAAACCAATTGCAATAATAGCTACAAATAAAGTCGTTTCGTGTTACAAAATATTCAAAGTAATATTATGACAGCTTGAAGTTACTACAAATAGTGCAGTTAGCAATATAAAAAAAACGTTTTTTTTTTCACTAATTAGGTGCCTTAGGGGCACTAACTTTAGCGAAACGATTAAAGTAACCGCTTAGCGATTTTTATTCGCGCAATTTAAATTCGCGCGATTTATTTTTCGGAGGCAGAGAGTATCACACCCTCTGGATTTTTTTTCTGTATGTGAGAATACTTTCTAGTGTGTCCATAGGATACAGAAATGCGAAAAAAATTACGCTATTAAAAATCGCTGTAGTTTGAGAAATAATTAAAAATTAGGGTTAGTTAAGCAACTCTATGGTTTTATTTGAATTTTCCCTTGAAAGTTAGTGGACTGAAATAGGTAATGCAAATTAGCAAATTAGATTTTATAAGTTATAGAATAGATTTCATGCTTTTTAAATCCCCGCAGAGAAATCCTCACTAAAGTTTCATGTTTTGATCAATACGCAACCGAACAACATTATTATTAAGTGCATGTCTTATCGCTCAGAATTTGACGACGATTGAGTACTTTTGGAAAAATAGGTCCTAAAACCAGGGCCCTGTTTAATAAACGCGACAATGACAATTTGACAATGACAATTCAGAGTACATTGCTGGTTACTAATGACGCTAAACTTGCAGTGCTTCATGTGTCCTAGCATTCTCAGCAATGTACTCTGAATTGTCATTGTCAATTGTCACTTGTCACGTTTATTAAACAGGGCCAGATCTTTACAAACATTCTTTATCTTAAGGCTGAGATTCAGAGACATTTTTTAAGTCTTAGTTCGAACTCCCGTATGTCAAAATCCATACATTTTTGACCCTACTTAGTTCGAACTATGACTTAAAAATCGTCTCTGAATCTCAGCCTATAGCTCTATTCGATGGGCGAGCGCGGACGGAGGACGGAGGGTGCAATGTAAAATAATACCTATTTCAATACCAATAGAGTTCACAGAGAAAGCTCCGTGTAGCTCCGTCCTCCGCCCGTGGGACCCATATGGGTGTTCTCTCTCACTCTCTGTCGACTTTATGTATATTGAAATAGGTATTATTTTACAACGCACCCTCCGCGCCCGTCCGCGCCCGTACGTCGTAATGTGAATAGAGTTTAAGACAATCTACCGATTCAGGGTTGGATTTTGTACTATAATTATAGTATTTATACTATAATTTCACCCTTGGTACTATATACTATCCACATCTAAGGATAGTACGCTGAAATACTATAATTTCAAGTTTGGATCATTACATTAGGAAGCTCTCAAGCTCTATTTCACCGATATGGCACTTTCAGAGCGCTTGATATCTGGCCAAATAATTCTTGATTTGCTAAGAGACCCATACATGAAGCTATATTATGAAATCATGTCTTGAATTATTAGTTCAAACAATTTACTAAAGTGTCTTTAATGCAATCTCAATACGTTTTTTTCCTAGACTACCTACTTACCACAACTAAAAACTGCCACGGATGAAGATAGAACTAATAGTAATATTCAAGAACTGATGAACTTAGTAGAATTTTGCCTTGACTGTAGGCCTCGCATGCCACCGCCGAGAAAGCGATAAAAATCGAGATGTGCCTCCATCATTATTATTTTATGTATGTCAGAAAGAGCGCGCATGACGTTTTTGTCGTTTAAACGCTTTGTCGTAGGTGGCATGCTACCCGTGCTGGTGTTGATTTTAATGACTATTATGTTAAATTAAAAATAATTAAAGTGTACTATAATTTTTTATAAATACTATCCTTTTCATTTTTTTGTGCTATCTTTTTCAACGTCCTTAAATCCAACCCTGTACCGATTTCTTATCGCCAATACTACCGATTTTATCAAAGTGATTTTTGCAACACTGGTTGTTTTACTTGTTTTGTTTTGATGTTGATAGACTGTTTGTAATTTATTTTATTTGCCAAAATGCAAGATCCCGTTTTGATTTCATGTAAATCTTTGAAACCTGAGTATGAGAGTTTTAAGAAAATAGATTTAACGTCTGATGTAAGTTTATAAAACATTTGTAAATATGTTTTTTTCTCATAATATGTACTTCTTTGCTGGACAAAGATAAAATCGAATTATGACTTATCCTGAATAAAAGTGTGATGTGGTTTATAAAAAAAACATTTGTTGCTTTGTTGGGGTTTGGTTTGATCGCCACTCGCCCTCATGCTCATGCTCGTTGTCAGGCCTTTCGAAATGACTTCCTATAACCATAAATTTTCATCACACGTCACTGTTCTAACCGTTACGCTCAAAATTATAAGGTGGCCAACCGTCCCGCATTCTGCGGGACCGTCCCGTAATTGCAGTTGTAATCCCGCATTGCAATAATTAATAAAATAGTCCCGGAAAATGTCTAATGCGTCCCACATGTCCCACATTCCTAGAGTATTTGTTTGCCAGGGACAAACGTACCTACCTACAGAGAGAGTATTTTCCTTGATGAATGCCACATGGACATCGGAAAAATCGTCAAGTGGAAACGTTACCTACGAGCAGTCCTTTTTATTAAGTTTAATATGGGAAGCTGCGAAATTTTTTATAAAATCCTTAACCAAAACCCTGAATTAGTAAAAAAATGCCACTCGCATGAGAAATAATTATGATTTTAAAAATAAATGATTTCTCTAAGTTGCGTTTGTTTGTTTTCTCTTTTAAGTGCACCGACACACCCTCAGTAGCTACTTCATACACATAACGCAACCCTATCTATACAAATGTTCCGCATTGACTTTTTCTAAAGTTGGCCGCCTTATCCAATCATACAACAGAACCAATGACATTCTATACACAAGGACTTCGCATCAGTACGCTATTAATGAGACCGCTAAGTTATACTTAATTGTTTTATATTACTGTTTTGTAACCGAATACATTCAAAAGATTTAAAAAGACTGGAATATCAAATATCAGCGCTAATGTATGACAGCCAAGCATAACTGATGCATACAAAGGTGACAGTAGAGACGTCTGCCAGTTTTTGGTTCTGTCATTGTATGACATAGTTAGTCCATGTGTATAGAATGTCATTGTGCAGCACAATCAAGAACTGCTTTCAACATGATCCTCACGCAGTGCTGAATCTGACGCCCCTCGTGGGTCGTGCGCACAGTCGTAACATAAAAAGAAAAATGTGGGTCACCCGCACAGGCGTAAAGTTTGGGTAACTCACGCTGTAGGTCATGAGCATAGGCGAAATGCAATACATAGAACTCGTGCACACAGTCATAACGTTGAAACGATAAATGTAGCTCGCGTAGTGGATCTATCGTGCAGGTGTAAGCTTTTCGATACTCGCACGGGAGGTCATGAGTATAGGCAAAATGCAATTTAACTGGCTCGTTACGTGGGTTCTTCAGCACTGCGGCCCATTTGTCGCCAACCTAAGGCATAGGTCGCCAGCAGCGAAAGTGTTAATTGTTAATCTGCCACAAATCTGCCAATTAATCAAAAGCGGACAGGGCGCGCGTCTGGGGCGCTGTGTTACAAAATGTATGGTGCGTGCAGCGCTAGTTGTTTTTCGATCCTTAGAGCACCATACATTTCAGTGTTAATTATGCTTATATCAAGTCCCTGACATGTGCCTGAATCTGCACTTATAAAGCAGTTCCTTGACTGACTGACACAACGCACAGCCTAAACCGCTAATATTGTATAATTTGTATTTTCTATTTAATTTTATAAGGTACCTCTATGTCAAGTTTCAATGACTTTGGCTCTAACATCTTGTTACGAAACCATAGCACAATTGGTAATCAATAATCATTTTTCCAGTTAACAATAGGCCGAGGACTTCATAACACAGTAGTCATACCATTCCTGTCTATATCCAGAAACCATTGCAAGTTTATAAAAACAAACAAAGATGAGTGGTTCATTGAAGATTATAGCGCCTTCGGGATTACAGTCAACGGGGATAGGATAGGAAAAGGTGGGACCAGAAAACTTTCACATGGAGACACTATAAGTATGGAACCTTCACAAGAATTCATGTACGAATTCACAGATCCTGCCGAAGATTCATTTGAAATACCTAAAAAACGTATTAAGTTGGAAGAGAACACAACAGACTGCGAGACTATTCCAAAAGACTCAATTATTTGCAAGTTTGAAGAATCACAAAGCCATGAAATAAAACACATTCAAGACAAAATTCTCAATGCGAAACAAATGCAGAACACATCTAAGATATTAAAGAAGAAGTTACAACTAGATATGGGTAGGAAGATGCAACAGTTGGAAAGCTATTTTGCAACACAAATTAAAAACTTGAATGGAGAGAAAAATGAAGTAGAACAACAGAAGGTCCAGCTCTTAGCAGAAAGAGATGCAAAATTGGCTACTATCAAACAGGAAATGGAAGGGAAAATAGCAGAGTTAAAGGTAAGAATTTTGTTGAAACTTTCGCATAACCTTAACCAACCTATTCTTCTTACAGGTTGCGCAATGATTTATGAGTAGAGATCGGATAATCGGATGCATATTTACCTAATCTTCAATTTTTTCGCCACGAAAACAGGCTATGGATATGCCTTTCTGAATAAAGTTATTTAAAAAAATTGGGCCACCCACACCGTTTTGTTATACTGATCCTTGTACTTCCGACAACATGAACAACTTGGACAACACAAACAACTCTGACAACATTAAAAACTCTGACAATGTTGTTCAAATGTCCAAGTTCTACAATATTTTGTATGTCGATAAATCTTTTAGCAATCCCGGGACTTCAGAACGATCCTGGGATTGTTTCATAAAATAAACGAACTAAGACGTGTCCACATTATTATTGTGAAAAATTAAGTTTAGGTAAATATGCATCCGAATATCCGATTTCTATTTATGAGTGCTGACCTTTAATCAAATTTCCAGTCTATTCGGTGGATAGAAGCAAGAGGTGGTCATAGCACAAGCATCATTGGCTAATCATAATCACATACATCATCAACATGTGAATGCCTACCACTTTCGCGGAGCGCTTATAAATCATTGTGCGACCTGAACCATCCAGTGAGACGGAAACAAAACCTAAGCCCCTAAGCTATGTTATTCAATGTTGCATTTATTTTGTAATTACTGTAGAGTTTCCGGCCGCATCTTCTCTACAACGGGGCAGCTTCAGATGCAGTGGTAGAGTCAAAAAAATTACAGCAAAAAGCCATTCATGGGATTTTATCTATCTATAAATAAAAATGAATTGCTGTTCGTTAGTCTCACTAAAACTCGAGAACGGCTGAACCGATTGCTTGCGATGAAACTTTGGTGGGTTGTTGTGCACATACCAGGGAAGGTTTATAACAACAAAAAAACGGCCAAGTGTGTGTCGGGTAGGTGTAGGGTAGGGTAGGGTAGGTTTAGGGTAGGGTAGGTGTAGGGTAGGGTAGGGTAGAGTAGGGTAGGAAAAAAAGCAGGACAACGTCTGCCGGGTCAGCTAGTTATGAATAAAAATCTTTAATTTCATTCCACCCCTTTTTACATTTAAGACAAGTTATATGCTTATGGCGTATGGCTATGATTACCTAGGCATTATAAGGCCAAATTATCTTCACACAAGAAAGGACAATGACTTAGGTATACTGTGACAATAATCTTGGATGCTGTTAAAACGCAATTGAAAGTTTCTGCACCTATTTCTAGACTTATATTGTAGTAACTAGATAACAATTTAATCAACCAAATTACGAACTAAAATGGAGGCCTGTTAAACTGACACTTCGACCATTGATAGTTTCATTCTAATTTCCATTGTCTTAATCATTTATCGCTCATTAATTCATTATGAAAGTCGCAATTATCCGATGAAAAGTCATAAAATATCAATTGGAAATACTTCTAGACTGAATTAGTACAGACTGCCATAAATTAAAGACAACCAATAAATAAAATATGCTTTAAAACCATAAAAACAAGAAAATGGAAATGGATGGCTTGGAAATTGTTAAAGGAATAATCAAGAATGTACAGTTATGTACGCACTGCGACAGATCAACCTACCCATAGTTGGACCTTTTGTCCATGAACATAGAGTTCAACTATGGGTAGGTTGATCTGTCGCCGTGTGTACCTACATCTTTTTCCAAGTTAATAACTGATTAATATGCAACATCAATATCAATTTCTTGTTATCTATGGTCTCACATAATAATGAAAAAAAAGACTGTTCCATTAATTTAACATTTTTAGGGTTCCGTACCCAAAGGGTGAAAGCGGGACCCTATTACTAAGCCTACGTTGTCCGTCCGTCCGACCGTCCGTCTGTCCGTCCGTCCGTCTGTCCTACCTATTAATAATATACAACGTGTTAATGAATTAACGCAAAACCTCATACACCCCAACTGATTTATAACAAAATAATTAGATTGAAACAATAATTTCATTATTTTGATAGTTAAAATTTAAAGTTATTCGCATTTTAAGTTTAGAGGCAAAAATGATTTGTTATCATTTCAGCACTGAAAGAAAGCGCTAACGTACTCATGGATACATTTTTATAATCTTGTTTTGGTAGTAAGTAGGGTGAGTGTGCCCATGCGGTGGGTTGACATCGGGTTCAGAAAATTTTAAATTTTGCAAAAAAAATATTTAATATTTTGAAAAAAATTACCTATGTTGAAACCATGATAATTCGACTCTGCTCTCGATTCTAAACAAACTACTTTCTAGTTTTGCGTTAATTCATTAACACGTTGTATAATACATAATTTGTCTGTAACTTTTGAACCGTAATAGCTAGATAGTTGAAATTTTCTGAGATTATGCGTTATTGCGGCGGATTTGTTAACAAATAATAAAAATGGCAGAAAGTTAAAAATTAAGGGGGGTTTTCAACAAGAAACTAGTTTTTATCAACGTTTTTTCTTCACGCTCTATAGTAAAAACGGTAATACATACAAGCGTCAAACTTAGTGTGGTTATAGAGCAAACTCTACAGAATAACAACAAATACTTGAGTCGGTCTCGCGCTAAAGGCCCCGGAAAAAAAAAAGTTTTTTTTCTAAGTTAATAATGTTGTGTTCTGTGGTGGTGTGGTACGGAACCCTCGGTGCGCGAGTAGCCCGACTCGCACTTGACCGGTTTTATTACATTCTTTACCACACCTTACCGGTCCTGTTCCCTTGATTTATTTCTGATTATAAACAATATACTTGTTACAGGGACAAATAGAGAAACACAATGAAACAGAAACCGAGCTATTGAATGAGAACAACTTGCTGAAAGAGAAGTTGATGAAAGACAGAGAAGAGTTTCTTGCTGAACTGAGTCGAGAGAGTTCATCGAAGCAGGACTTGCTGGACAAGCTGGAAAGTAGGATAAAAGAGCAGGAAGAAATCAGGCTGAAAGAAAAGCAGGAGCTGGAAGAGATGCTGAGGAAAGAGACGGAGCAGCTTAAATTGGCTAAAGAAATGGTAAAAAATTATTTTGTTCTATTTCTGTAACATTTCTTTTTCATACATACAACGTGTTAATGAATTAGCGCAAAACCTCATACACCCCAACTGATTTATTAGAAAATAATTAGATTGAAACGATAATTTAATTATTTTGATACTTAAAATTTAAAGTTATTTGCATTTTAAGTTTGGAGGCAAAAATGATTTTTTATCATTTCAGCACTGAAAGAAAGCACTTACGTACTCATGGATACATTTTTATAATCTTGTTTTGGTCGTAAGTAGGGTGAGTGTGCACGTGCCGTGGGTTGACATCGGGTTCAGAAAATTTAAAATTTTGCAAACAAATTTTTTGATATTTAAAAAAAATTACCTTTGTTGAAACCATGATAATTCGACTCTGCTCTCGATTCATTAACATGTTGTATACGGATATACGGCCATAATTTCTTTAGGGGTCGCCCCGCCACCCGCCATATAATCGCCGATCAACGATCGACGCAATTGGAGAACGGGCTCTTAAGGTGGTTTCAGTTCATACAAAAGTTTGACGCACAATACGTAGACGGCATTAATATAAGTAATATTTTATGTATGGAAAAATTGTTTAGAAAATCTAGATGTCGTGTCGCGTCACAAATAACATTTGCAATATATAATATGTATAATTACGAAGATATAAAGCTTTTAATTTTTTCATACAAAATTTTAAAAGCTTTATTCGGTTCAGTAGTTTTTGCGTGATACTCGAACAAACAAACACGCAAACAAAAAACAAAGAAATAAACAAACAAACAAACAAACAGACAGACAAAAAATCCAAAAATTTGTGATTTGGAATCAGGGACATCTAAAAACCATATCATAATCTTATTTTTGTAAATATCTTCAATGTACAGACACACTTCTGTTACAGTTTTATAATAGTTTAGAAGTGCGGAGTGAGCCAGGCCTGCCACCTTTAGGTTTCAGGATGTAATAATGATATGTTACATATAGTGATAAGCAGTGATCAGAATAGGTAGATTCGTTTAGGTTAAAAGGTGCAAATATTTGTGTGATGATTGATGTGATGAATGACACCGTGCACACCGTTTAATATACAAGACATACAATTTTATGCCCTGCATAGATACAAATATCCATGAATCTAATACAAATATTAATAGGGCTATCGCAGTCCAGTGGCGCCCTCATCACATTAAAAAAGATTTCTCAATAAAGAAAGCCTACATTAAAAAGGTGCTCACAGATAAACTACAAAAGCCTTCAAGCTATTTTCATATAGGCTTATATAGGCTTTTATAGGTTTTTTAAAGGTCACATACAAATTTTGAAAAAGGAAAAAAAAACGGCCGCTTTTGTTTTTATTCGAAATTGTCTAAAAGTGGAATGTTTAGAACCTATAAAAGTATTGTATAACAATGGCTTGAAGGCTTTTGTAGTTTATCTGATGAGCACTTTTTTAATTTAGGCTTTCTTTATTGAGAAATCTTTTTTAATGTGGCGAGGACACTGGACTACGATAGCCCTCTTAATATTCATCACACAAATATTTGCGCCTTTACCTATCCGAATCTACCTATTCCGATCACAGGTGATAAGTGACTAACATTTCTTTTGTCTATGTATATTCCAAGATATCTTGGTCACCGTTGAGCGTGAGCATTCAGTTCCAGATAACTTTACAGTTTGGCTTATCAGCATGAGGTCAAAAACTTTAAATTACAGGAGCTGAAAGAGTTAGAAGAGCAAAAGAAACTTCGGGAGCAAAAATTAATAAAGGAGCTCGATGATATGAAGAGGAACCTTGAGGAGCAGGCTCAGCAAACCGAACAACAGAGAGTCAAGGCTGAACAACAGCTGAACGAACAAATGGAACAACTAAAGAAGCTCAGCGATGAAGAAAAGGCTAAAATGGAACTTGTGGTTAGTTATGTCAAAGTCATTCAAGCACTTTATTCTTCCCTGTAGGTTTTGGCTCCTGATTCTTATCTCAGGATAGTATCGTAACTTGTCCAGATGGTCTAGCATGGCTGTAGAACAGGGGTGGCCAACACGCGGCCCGCGGGCCGCATGCGGCCCGCCGACTGTCAAACCGTGGAGCTATACGTCACAACCTTAAATTCGTCGTTGAAACATCTTCGAGCTGACTATTCGGTATTCACTACGGTTATGTCATGTTTTTGTGTCAAACTGATACTGAATATCACTCAAAACTTCAACGATCTGAAGGATGCAAGAAGGATGTTACATATTTGTGAGCTTGTCGATGTTTTTGACAGCGATGACGCTTAGTGAATTCCACTCCTGGAGTGTGATTTTTAGATCTCATACGTTGATGAACTCAGCAGTTGAAAATGTATGGAGATACGCATATTTCTACTGCTGATTTGACTTTCAAAAATCGCATTCCTGGAGTATGATTTTTTAATATCAAATCAGTAGTAGAAAGTTGCACGTCTCCATAGTAATATTGACATTTTCAACTGCTGAGTTCAAAGAATGAGTTTCAAAAATTGCACACCAGAATCAAAATTTTTTTAAAGTTAATAAAATTAATCACACATTTTTTTCAAAATAATGTAAATTACTTCACTGTTACCTTAAAAAAAATTGAAAATATTAACTGTTGGTGTTTTTATAGCCAGTGCCGTGCGTAAAGCAGAATTATTCAGAAAACAAAAACCTTTATTTTTCTAATAAGAAATCTGTTTTATTTTAAACAATTTCTTCGAAAATTAAAATAAAATTGTGCTTTTGTTAGATACATTTTAGTAGTGCGGCCCGGTGTGAAATTCTATTTCCGAATTTTGGCCCAGCTGCCAAAAAGGTTGGCCACCCTTGCTGTAGAACATAGTGCTGTTTATCGTTCAGTTAGCATATGCAATGCATTACATACCTTATTCCTTAGACTTAGAGTCTAAGTTAAGTTAGTTAAGTCTAAGGCTTAGACCATCATACTGAGGAACTTTTAGTATGGGGCTAAGTTTAATTAAACTTAACATGCATAAAGGAGATTTTATTTTCCTGATTTCAAAGTGATAATGAACTGATTTCGAGTGAGAAAGAAACTGAACAATGTTCACTAAGGGACCTCCCTTAGTGAAAATTGTTCTGTTTGATGTTCTGAAGCACCACCTAAAGTATTGTAACGAGTTTAAGAGGGCTATCGCAGTCCAGTGGCGCCCTCATCACATTAAAAAAGATTTCTCAATAAAGAAAGCCTAAATTAAAAAGTAATCAACACGAACACTACTAAAGCCTTCAAGCCATTGTTATACAATACTTTTATAGGTTCCAAACATTCCACTTTTAGACAATTGCGAATAAAAACAAAAGCGGCCGTTTTTTTCTTTTTTCTAAATTTGTATGTTTAGACCTTTAAAAAACCTATAAAAGTATTCTATGAAAATAGCTTGAAGGCTTTTTTAGTTTATCTGTTGATTACTTTTTTAATTTAGACTTTCTTTATTGAGAAATCTTATTTAAAAAAAAAAAGAATAATAATAATTTAATGTGATGAGGGCGCCAATGAACTGTGATAGCCCTCTTAAGTCTTTGTATTATTACACCCTGTGTATTATTTTTAGACTGAAAAAAATCGTATGCTTAGGATTTAATAAATATTTATTACGGTAGTAATAAATAATCTGTGGTATTACTATATGTTCTTTTGTTATTTTCACGATAGCTGAATAGTCTTTATTCTTTCCAGATACAAGAGAGGGAAGAAATACAGAGGAAGCTGACTGAAGCACAAATAAATGCTGAAAAGTCGCTGGAAGAACAAAGGGTATTGTTATCACGAGCTTTATCCCGCGACTTCGTCCGCATTAATTATATACCAGATTTTAAGTCAGATGATAAGCTATCAAACAAAAAAAGTTTCATCAAAATCGGTTCAGTAGTTTTTGCGTGATACTCGAACAAACAAACACCCAAACAAACAAACATACAAACAAACAAACAAACAAACAGACGAAAAATCCAAAAATTTGTGATTTGGAATCAGGGACAGGTAAAAACCATGTCGTAATTTTTTTTTTTTGTAGATATCTTCAATGTACAGACACACTTCTGTTACAGTTTTATAATAGTTTAGATATCATTAATTATTGATCGCTTTGCCACACCCTGGCTAGAGACTTTATACAAACGAGCTCGTACTGACAAGAATACTGAGCCTTACCTCTCTGACGTAAGGCGCGACAGCGCTATATCACGCTGCCATACTACGGCCGTTGAACATACAATGAAAGTGGAAGGTGAACGAGAAGAAAACTAAAGCCATCGTTCGCCGTCCGTCGGTCAATGTGTCTCAACACTTAATCATTGGCGTACCTAAAAAAAATGCTGCATTACATTAATGAGCGTTTTTCTTTTGGTTTTCTAGTGGATCGATAGATAGCGTTACGGTCTGCGCGAATAAAAGTCAAAATTTCAAAATGTGTATCAAAAAGATGCCAACTCATCTTTTGATTTAATATTTCATTATTTACGAATCATTTTAATCGAAAATATGAAACTGTTTACGTCTAACATTGTTGTATGGGCTCGATTCCTTGGCCTTCAAAAAAAAGTCAGGCACAGTCTTGACATGATTTTGACAGGATCTCGCCTACGTCTCTATGGAGCGATCATCATGTCACCTGTCGAGTTTGTTAGGAACTAAAATTAAAAAAGAAAAGAAAAACGCTCATTGATAATGTATTTGTTCAATGACAGGAGCGCGTAAGGCAGCGGGAGACGGAGCTGGCAACACTGGCTGCTGACAGGATTCAGAAACAAGCTGAGCAGTCCAGCGAAGTCATCAGCTCCTTACAGCAACAACTTGAGAATGTACGTAACATTGTTTTATTTCTTCTTTCGTGTCAGCCGTGACATGGTCAAGCGGTAGTAGAAAGATAAGCCAGTCAGCAATGTCGAGACTGACTGCCCAGGGTGCGCCAAACAAACTCTGGTTTCTACACGCGTTGAGACTCTTTCCTTGCATTGTGATTTATTCATTTTTAGTGTTCCGTACCCAAAGGGTGAAAACGAGACCCTATTAATAAGCCTACGTTGTACGTCCGTCCGTCCGTCTGTCCTACCTATTTAGGGCTGTAACTTTTGAACCGTAATAGCTAGATAGTTGAATTTTTCTCAGATTATGCGTTATTACGGCGGATTTGTTAACAAATAATAAAAATTCAAAAAGTTAAAAATTAAGGTGGTTCTCAACACGAAACTAGTTTTTATCAACGTTTTTTCTTCACGCTCTATAGTAAAAACTGCAATACATACAAGTGTCGGACTTAGTGTGATTATTGAGCAAACTCTACAGAATAACAACAAATACTAAAAATCGGCCAAGTGTGAGTCGGTCTCGCGCTAAAGGTCCCGGACCAAACAATTTTTTTTTCTAATTTAATAATGTTGTGTTCTGTGGTGGTGTGGTACGGAACCCTCCATGCGCAAGTAGCCCGACTCGCACTTGACCGGTTTTATTTCTCTTAACATGGGATTACTGAACGAAGATACTAGGGGTCTGTTTCACCACTTCTGTTTAAGTTGTTAATAGCTTATCTGACAGAACGTTTGACACGAAATATTTTGTATGAAAAATATGTCAAACGAATTGTCATATAAGCTATAAGGAACTTATTCGGATGTGGCGAAACAGGCCCTAAATATTAATCTGAAGGTGTAAGCATGGTTTTAGAGCAACTGCTTTGTGTTTTTCAAGTACTTATTACACTAAGACATTGGTACCGATTCGGACTGTGCCACGACTTAACTTAACTTTTATTCCTGTCACTTTCTAAAATAAGATTAATGCTATGGTTCGAATTATGCCAATAGTGCAAACGCTATGCACACGCTTTACCGGTCGGTCCAAATTAGTATGTACGAATACACTGCTAAACAATTTGTACAATTTGAACTAGCTGTCAATTTGACGTGCATATGCTGCACTACCTGTTTTTTGTGTGCGACGTAAGCGCAAGTTAATGACGTCACTGATGACGTCAGACAGCAAACGTAACCGCACATTCGCGCATTATGAACCGATTGTGTGCATGCTATCTCTACCGATAGCGCATATTTGCGCATTTTGAACCGTAGCATAAGAAAAGAGACAGAAAACCAACAACTGACTTTAGTGCTGTCAAAGTGACGTTACACGCCCAAAATAAGATGCCATCATAATGTACGGCGTACATTGTACGCCATCTTATTTAAGGCGTTTTTGGGCGTGTAACGTCACTTTAACAGCACTAAAGTCAGTTGTTGGTTTTCTGTCTCTTTTCTTAATCTTATTTTAGAAAGTGACAGGAATTAATTTAGTTAAGTCGTGGCACAGTCCGAATCGGTACCAATATGCGACTAAGGTCACAAACAACCCGGCTGCTTCCTTCGCACAGGGTATAGAAACCTTCCTCGTGAATCAGTCAATCTATTATTGAAAACCGTAACAAAATCTTTACAGTAGTTTCTGCTATTAGCCTACACATACAGACTTTAATTTATAATTATGTGATACATAAGGAAGAAAAACTCAAACGGAATCTGCATGTCACGATTTTTTCTCTCAGGTAAGAAATCAGCTACAGTCAGTAGAAACAGAGAAGAACACACTGTTGGAGAGTCTCTGCCTATCCAGCTCAGTTGAAGAAGGATCTTCGAAACAGACCACGCTGGCAGAAGTAGGCGAGCTCATGGAGAGTGAACTGCAGTGCAGCATCTGCGCCGAGCTCTTTGTGGCCGCCACCACCCTCAACTGCTCACACACATTCTGTAAATACTGCATCACTATGTGGAAGAAGAAAAAAAAAGATTGCCCCATCTGTAGGTAAGTTTTGGAGAGATTTTTAAATGAAAATCCAATGGCAGAGCAAATTATAAAAGTGACCAGCGATGGATGGATTATAGTTAAGTACACAGGGTGAAATTGATATCAAACCATCCATCCAGCATTCAGCATCCTTTTAAACTAAGAGTCTACCCATCAAACTAAACAACTTTTTCTATGGCAGCAAACCGATCGGAGCAAAAAAGAAATCAGCTGTTCCATAGTAACTGCAGTAGTGCCTATTCGACTCAAATGTATGCACCAGCAGATTTTTTTTTGTTCCGATCGATTTGCTCCCATAGTTAAAGTTTTTTAGTTTAATGGGTAGATTCTTAGTTTAAAAGGATGCTAATGATTTCAATTTCACCTAGAAGTGCGATTTTTGAAAATCATACGAGCGACTTGGCAGTAGAAAATGTCAAAATTACTATGGAGATTATGCATCTTTCAGTGGCAGTAGCCATAATGCTCGTATGATTTTCAAAAATCGCACTTCTATTTTACTCATAAATTAAGTTGTAATAAACTCAAAAACAGAAAACCTTTTTGAACGAAATCAACATATTACTTGCATGTTTTGCCCCACAAGAGGGCACATCTGACTGACTATCAAATTAAGCCAGCTTGACAGCAACTGGTTCACCTTGAGGCAACTGACTCCCATGACTGACTTCAATGTTAAATGACAAGTAATATTCATATACCTTGGTGGTCCAGTGGCGAGTAATCTTGCCCGCCGTGCACGAGGCGATGGTTCGATCTCTGTCCACCCGACCCGTAGCAATGAGTTTTTCGAAATTCATGTACCATTTGTAACACCACTGGCTTTTCGATGAAGGAAAACATTGTGAGGAAACCTGCATACTTCAATTTCGAGGCATAATAAGTGGTGACGGGCTTACTCCCCGTCTCAGTGGACAGAGTTTCGGCACAACTTGGACACTGTCAGCTGATAGCTGTCATTTCATACAAATGGGGAAAATTTTAAAGAAGAGCATGTGCGATACGTGATGAGTGCGAGCGAGACATGAATACGCATTTGCTTAAGAGGAACCACGATTCAACCAGGGGACAGTCTGTGGGAGGTACGGAGTATCCGTACTGTATACAGGGTGTTACAAAAATACAAATCAACATTTAAGGGAGTGGTTAAGACCATCAAACTGAACAACTTTCACTATGGGACCAATATCGAAATCGCGAAAAAAAATATCATCATCATACCAGCCGAGAGACGTCCACTGCTGGACATTGGCCTCCCCAAAATGAGGAGATTTGCCATAATCGCCATGATACGATGCGTTTGCGATGTTTCATACTAAACTACAGATCTACTCGAGCTAAATGTATGGGACAAAAGTTTTTTTTTTCGAGAATTCGATGTTGGTCCCATAGTGAAAGTTGTTCAGTTTGATGGTCTAAACCACCCCTTAAAAGTTTTCAATTTTTATTTTTACTTCTGTAACACCCTGTATAGTGCTAGATAACTCTTTCTTATACTGTAGTTTCGGTACTAATTGTGAAACGTGGATGTTCTGAGCTTTCAGAATATCTCTGACTACCCCCTCGGAGAATATAGTCGTCGTGAGCATATGCATGGAAATTAACAAATTATTTTGCGTTCTAGCCAGTTACTGATATTTAATTATAATATTGTTAGAATAATTCGGCCTAACCGACCAAATTGAAGAGGTTTCTATATGGCGGCCGGTTTGAGAGGGCAGCGTTGCCACGCGGCACGGGCACTTCTCGCTAGGCGCGCGGACTGAGATTATCGGAATTATAGATAACTAGGCTTTGTGTCCGTATCGGTTACCGTTATCCTTTTTGCACAGTGAATTAGTGATTAACGATTTGTGATTGAGTGTTTTGTTGTGTTGTGATAGTTTGGCGGCTTAATTAAATAAGCGTTCAGTTTGTACCCATAATTTTTATTTGCTAAATATCTTCCAAATTCTTATCGAATCCTTCATCAGAAGTGGGATTCACTCAAGCCTTAAATTTCAATTGCATTCTTTAAAACAAACAACATAACAAAACAAAAAATCAAACCGTTATTTTGAAAAGTACTTTGTAGATTCGATTGTCTGTGTACCTAACAATGTCTGACCGAGAACGACATTCTCGGAGCAGAATGCGTCGTGAGGATCGCGTTTATAGGTCTCGTCATCGGACTCGAACACCATCAAGGCCCCGAAGTGTCGATAATACGTTGCAAATGCAACAAACCATGAGCCAAATTTTATCACGGTTGAACGACCTTGAAAAAAATCGAGATAGTTCTAGTCACGATACGGAGAGTGAAATTGTTGGATTATCTTTGAATCCTGATGCTTCTACATCCACACGCAACATGGATTCAAATATTATTCAACCGGTAACAATCTCGAACGTAAACAAGTGTGATTCTCAAGCAAATTGTGATAAAATTCTACTCACCCCGGCCCCGGTTGTAACGGTACAAGTAGACGACTTAATCAATCAATCAAATAAATCGCTTTCTACACCAGACCCATCTGCAAGTGATATCACAGTGAATAGTAGCCCCGTAAATCCCTCTCAATCTAACAGTACAAATGAGATATCTTCTTCTGTGCAATGTTTGGTTGATGTGATTAAAACGCTAAATCCTTCACGATCGCAAAATTATTATGTGTCGAACTTCGATCCTTCTATACATGATATAGATGTGTGGTGTGAGGAGGTGGACCGGGCTAAATCATTAAACGGTTGGACTAATTATGAGTGCCTATCACGAGTCGCAGGTTGTCTTAAAGGTGACGCGCGCATTTGGTTAAATGAATGGGTGTCCAATGATAGATCGTGGTCTAATTTCGTGCTTGAATTCAAACCTCTTTGCCCGCGACGATTAGATTACGCCAACATTCTGTTCGAGGTTATGAATACCAGCTCCGATAAGTACACAACTTACCCTGAATACGCGCGTCGAAGTCTGTTGCGTTTGCGCATTGTTAAGGGACTAAGCGAAGAGCTAATGGTACAAATCATAATTCGTGGCATAACTGATCCCCAGGTTCGGGCAGCTGCAGCAAATGCCAGTTTAACCGCTGAAAATTTAGTGTCTTTTTTATCGATACACGTTAAACCTACCCGCGGAAACCGTGACTTTCGAGCTCCGCCTCCGTTAGCTAAGAAGCGACCAATCCTTTCCCATTCTAGTCAGTCAGGCCCAAAGTGCTACTCTTGTGGCCAAAGCGGTCACAAGAGTTACACTTGTCCAAAAAAGGCTAGACCTGATGCCAATCCCGTTCTCAAGGCTATTGAGGGTAGTTGCACATTCTGTAAGAAGCCGGGTCATACTAAAAGCACCTGCTTTGCCAAAGACCGATCTCAACCACACAACAAGAGAAACGTCAACCTTTGTGAGGATCGTTCTATGAAAAGTGCCTTCAGAAATAACGATGTAGTAACGGCCGTTGTCCATGGTATCCCTATTGACATATTAATTGATAGTGGTGCATTGGATGTTTCTTTAGTTTCTTCTGACGTTTTGAAATACTTTCCTTGCCAACAGAAACCCACTCATTGCGCGTTAAAAGGAATTAGCGATAAAGAAATTGTAGCTAACTCTTATGTGACGCTTACTGTAGAGTTCAGTGAAATTTCAATAGAGGCAGATTTTATCGTCGTACCAGCCGCATGTATGAGCACTCCTATAATTATAGGCACGGATATCCTCAATCGCGAAGGTGTGACTTATGTAAGGACCAAGGATAAACAATATCTGACGCGGTCCGCTTACACACCTGCCCAAGTAAACGCAATTGAGCAGTGTCAGGTTAATACCCAGCTGCAGGGCCCAGAGCGTGACTCATTGATGTCAGTTATTCATGATTTCTCCAAATATTTGATATCGGGTACTGCATCTTCTACAGTTAAAACTGGTAAGATGCACATCAGGTTAAATGACCTCACACCTGTCGCTTATCGACCATATAAGCTCTCGCATCCAGAGAAACTTAAGGTTCGTGAAATAGTCCGTGATCTTTTAGACAAGAAGATAATAAGGGAATCTCAGTCCGAATACGCGAGTCCCATCATCTTAGTTAAAAAGAAGGACGGGTCGGACCGAATGTGTGTCGATTATCGTGCGCTGAATCGATTGACTGTCAAGGACAGATACCCTCTGCCTCTAATCGACGACCACATCGATCGGTTGGGTAACTTTAAATTCTTCACGAGCCTAGACATGGCTACTGGCTTCCACCAGATCCCGCTCGATGAGGAGTCGATTTGCAAAACTGGGTTCGTCACACCAGAAGGGCACTATGAATACCTAAAGATGCCGTATGGTCTGACGAACTCACCCATCGTTTATCAGCGCATTATAAACGACACACTGAGAGCTTTCATTGATGCGGGAAAAGTTCTCGTTTACGTGGACGACGTCCTGATCATGAGTTCCACTGTTGATGAGGGTATTGGATTGCTGCGAGTCGTACTTCTGACGCTTACTGAAGCAGGTTTTTCGATTAACCTTCGTAAATGCTCGTTTTTAGCTACTGAAGTAGAATATTTAGGCAGAGTAGTTAGCGAAAATCAGGTCAGGCCGAGCCCGCGAAAAGTTGAAGCTTTAGTAAATGCTCCTGTTCCAGGAAACGTCAGGCAAGTCAGACAGTTTTTGGGTTTAGCCGGGTACTTTAGGCGGTACATACAGGATTATGCAACCAAAACTGCCTGCATATCACAACTGACCAAAAAGAATGTAGACTTTTGTTGGGGACCAGAGCAGGAACAGGTTCGGCTTGACATTATTGATCGACTTATAAATGAGCCCATCCTGGCAATCTTCGACCCTGCACTGCCGACAGAGGTTCATACTGATGCCAGTAGTGTTGGGTACGGAGCTGTACTTATGCAGACGCATGCCGATGGAAAAAAACATGTCATTGCCTACTTCAGCAAGGTTACTCAGGGCGCTGAGAGCAGGTACCATTCTTATGAGCTAGAGACTCTAGCGGTCGTGAGGGCATTGCAGCATTTTCGTCACTATCTAGTGGGTCTTCAATTCAAAGTCGTAACCGACTGCAATGCCCTCAAGTCTACTGAGAAAAAGAAGGACCTGCTCCCACGTGTCGCTCGTTGGTGGATCTACTTGCAAGATTTCACCTTCGAAATTGAATACAGGAAAGGCACCCTGATGTCTCATGCTGACTATTTAAGTAGAAATCCCCCTTTTCACGTGCATCACATTTCTAAACCCCGTAACTGGGCCCAGATTGCACAAGCCGCTGATGAGGAAACTAGGGATCTCCTCCAAAAATTACAAGAGGGACGCTTGGATGCTAGTCGTTACCTCGAGCGAAACGACTTACTGTACTACCGGTACACACCAGTGGGTGAAGAGCCTAGATTGTTATGTTACATTCCAAAAGGTCACCGGCTAAGCCTGCTAAGGGTCTTTCATGACGAACACGAACATGTCAGTGCCGAGAAGACCCTTGATCTGATTCTGAAACATTTCTGGTTCCCTGGGCTTCGTCAGTTTGTGGCAAAATACATTGCACATTGTCTTGTGTGCATTTCTAAAAAACGTGTCCCTCGAGCTCCTCTCCAGAACATCACTTCCTGGGAAAAGCCTGACATACCCTTTAACACCCTTCATTTAGATGCTTTGGGCCCATTACCGGAGTCAAACGGCTTTAAATTCATTCTTCTTATGGTCGACGCTTTCACCAAGTTTACCTTGCTTTATCCAATTTACCGACAAGACGCTGAAGAACTCAAACGTGCTATGTCAAATTCAATTTCACTTTTTGGCTCCCCCAAGCTATTAATTACAGATCGGGGCAGAATGTTCGAAGCTGTGAGCTTTGTAAAATGGGTTCATGACTTTGGGTGCGACATTCATTATGTGACGCCCGAGATGCATCACTCAAACGGGCAGGTTGAAAGATATGTGCGAACAGTTCTTAACATGATCCGTATTGAAGTGAACCACAAAAATTCTTCGTGGTCAGAATCATTGTGGAAGTTGCAGCTCGTGTTGAACGTCACGAAACAAAAGACCACTCAAGTTTCAGCATTAAATTTACTGATCGGAACTGATGCTACTACTCCAGTCATTAAAGCTCTTGTTCGTGACGTGGCTCTTGGAGGTTCGCATCCTAATCGCGAGGCATGGCGAGAGATTTGTAGAACCAGAGCTAGCGCGTTGTTGAAGAAAAATCAAACTAAGCAAGATGCTTATGCAAACCAGCAACGGCGCCCACCTCGTGTTTTCAAAGTCAATGACCTGGTTTTCGTAATCAAGTATTCTCAGTCTATAGGGAAACTTGATCCCGGAATGCGAGGTCCCTACAAGGTTATAAAGACTCTTCCTGGTGGGCGCTACGAGCTTAAACTGCTGAGTGGATCCTACGGCAAAACTAGTCAAGCTGCCGCCCAGTATATGGTGCCCTGGCGAGGGGAGTGGTGCCCTGAGTCGTGCGCTTCCTTCTTTGAGAGTGAGTAGTTTGACCTAACTTCGCAAGATTAGTCTAGATCGATTTCGCTATAAAACCCTTCCGTAATCAGTTTTTATAGGTACGAACAACTGACTTCACTGACAAACTTGACCTGATAGGTTCTCATTGCTATAAACTCATCAATATTCCCCACCAATTTAAACCCCTCCCTAGCGAAATTGATCGAAGGCTTGGGATCAGGCTTGTAGTTGGCTAAGTCTAAGAGATAAGACAGCAGCCAATGGTTCGTGAGTCGTTAGGCGACTGTCAAAGTTTTGTGGCGATGGTCTACGGTTTGTGGCGATGGTCTACGGTTTGTGGCGACGGTCTACGGTTTGTGGCGACGGTCTACGGTTTGTGGCAACGGTCTACGGTTTATGTCGACGGTTTACGGGTTGTGGCGACGGTCTACGGTTTGTGGCGACGGTCTACGGTTTGTGGCGACGGTCTACGGTTTGTGGCGACGGTCTACGGGTTGTGGCGACGGTCTACGGGTTTTGGCTACGGTCTACGAGGTTTGGCGACGGTTTACGAGTTGTAACAACGGTCTACGCATGGTAGAAACTTAGAGAAAGGGATGCATCCTCTCCATATGTTGTGCGTTGATTTGAAGAAATGTCTTATGAATCTAAAGAGTAATGACCGATGTATGAATGAAGAATGGGAGAACCAACGTAAGATTTTAAGACAAATACTGTTGTGAATGGAGTGTGTTGAAGTATGTGGTATGAAAGAGGGATGTATGCTTTTCCAAGCAGGTCCCTTAATGGATTCTCGTTTTCAGACGATGAAGCAGAGGAGCCAGAAGCTGGCCCATCGTCAGCGCCACATGTGGTTGCCGCATCACCTATGGACGTGCAGGAAAGTGCCGAGGACGGCTTATCGTCAGGAGAGGCCGTGTTAGAATAATTCGGCCTAACCGACCAAATTGAAGAGGTTTCTATATGGCGGCCGGTTTGAGAGGGCAGCGTTGCCACGCGGCACGGGCACTTCTCGCTAGGCGCGCGGACTGAGATTATCGGAATTATAGATAACTAGGCTTTGTGTCCGTATCGGTTACCGTTATCCTTTTTGCACAGTGAATTAGTGATTAACGATTTGTGATTGAGTGTTTTGTTGTGTTGTGATAGTTTGGCGGCTTAATTAAATAAGCGTTCAGTTTGTACCCATAATTTTTATTTGCTAAATATCTTCCAAATTCTTATCGAATCCTTCAATATATATTATATTTCAGAGCAAGCATAACGTCAGAGTGCAAAAGTTTGGTGCTAGACTCGTTTATTGAAAAAATGGTGCAAAATCTTACTGAAGAAATGAAAGTGAAGAGGAAGGAATTATTGAAATTTAGAGAAGGTATGGTATTGAGAAATAAATAAATACAGTTAGGAGCCGTCCATAAATCACGTCACACCTATATTGTTCAATTTTGACCACCCCCCTATAGTGACATTCTTGTTGATATGACTTATCAATCAATTATAACATGTATGTGCCTATGAGCGTTATACATATTTTTATTTTATTAATATACAGGGTGTTACAAAAATACAAATAAACATTTAAAGGGGTGGTTAAGACCATCAAACTGAACAACTTTAGCTATGGGACCAATATTGAAATCGCGAAAAGAATATATCATCATCATCATCATACCAGCCGACAGACGTCCACTGCTGGACATTGGCCTACCCCAAAATGAGGAGTTTTGCCATAATCGCCATGATGCGATGCGTTTGCGATGTTCAATATTAAACTACAGATCTACTCGAGCTAAATGTATGGGACAAAATATTTTTTTTTCGCGATTTCAATGTTGGTCCCATAGTGAAAGTTGTTTAGTTTGATGGTCTAAACCACCCCTTAAAAGTTATCATTTTTTATTTTTACTTCTGTAATATCCTGTAGAATGATATCGAACT
The DNA here is from genome assembly GCA_922987775.1 of Agonopterix subpropinquella. NCBI lineage: Eukaryota > Metazoa > Arthropoda > Insecta > Lepidoptera > Depressariidae > Agonopterix > Agonopterix subpropinquella. Next base: position 14,167,002 of record OV277703.1, on the reverse strand, counting down.
TAGAGGCCAAAATGCCAAAACTCTGAAGAAAGTACGCAATTTTAGAATTCTTCTATCCATGGACTGCTAAGACTCTCCCGGCGACCCGGTTGGTGTAATGGTTACCACGCCGGACTGCCAAACCAGGGTCCTGGGTTCGAATCCCGGTTCGGTCATGGATGTTTATATGTTTGTGCCGTTGTTGTATGGTTTCCATAATAAACAGCCTATCAATAGTGCTTTCTTGGGATCATTACAATGTATGTGCCTGCTAGCGTTATTTATTTATTTATTTACTCTAGCACCGTCATAACTCATAACGTAGGAATTTCAGACGATTATTTTATTTAATTTTAGATCTTAACAGAATTTAATTTATGCACAATTACTTAATCGCAAAACGTCACGTGACATTACTTCAGACCCCCCTCTACATTACCCTAAATGACACTGGACAACAACAACACCTCCTCCGCTTAACGTGATTTATGGACGCCCCTTATGCAAATTTTGAAGTCAAGGGATGTCAAGGTGTTGGAAAAATTAAGTGCATGAATATATTTTAATTCATTCATAGTTACGAAACTTTCGAATCTGTAAAACAGAATATTTTGTAAACAATGCAGCTTCACGCCAGCCCTGTTATGCAAAATAGTTAATGGTCATACAGCCTAATCCATTCATTCACGCATTTTTCCGTGTGTGATTGTGTGTGTGTAATGTAATGTACGTTTATATTATTTATTACAAACAGATAAAAGTAAATTAATCTATTTATTTAGGCATACGTTACGGTATGGAGGAACAACCAAAGTAGTAACATTTTAAGACAGATAGATTCCTTTGACTGATTACTGGATTATGAATTATTTTATTCTTAAATTATATAATATTTATACCTACTATTCGTACATTAATATACTTAATACCTATTTATGTCAAATATGCAGTATTAAAATTCTTATACTAATTTTGTGTCATAAATAATTGAAGCGATCAAAAATGCATTATACTAATTCGAAAATGGATTTATATCTGATTTATAGATTTTAACATTTTACTTATATTTTTAGTACGTTATTTTATATATTTGGTTACACTAGGGTATAGTATTAATTTTGTGATTATAGCAACGTTACTGACCACCAAAAAATCGCTGTTGCGATTATGTTTTTTTTTAATATCAGGATTTGAATTAAGTACCTATGTAAATATTATCGTTATATTATGTAGGAAAATCGCTATATTATGGTCCTAAAAGTTTGTATTAAAAAATGACGGCAAATAAAGTTATATGTATCTTTAAAATAATTAATTGTAGTTTCTTTTAATTATCATTTAGTTTATTTATAATTTTATATAAGTATAAATAAATAAATAAAATAAAATAAATATCTTGGACAATGTCACACAAATTATCTAGTTACATTTAAAGTACCAGAATCTAGCCTGGACTTGTATTATGATCAGTAGACAACGATATATAATACTTATATAGATACAAACATCCATGACTCGGATACAAATATACATATTCATCATACAAATATTTGTCCCTTACGGGATTCGAACCCGCGACCCTCGGCACAGCAGGCAGGTTCACTACCGACTGTGCTACCGGGCTGTCAGTATCTTGTGTATCCCTGTTTATCTCAATAACTTAATACTTAATAAATAAATAAAATATTTTGGACATATTGTCACACAAATTATCGAGTCACATTTAAAGTACCAGAATAATATTATATCTATTAGGATTTTTAAGACCTGAAACGATATAACGTCACATCTCTGCCTATTTGCGTTTACACTTCACCACAAAGTATTAAATACTAAATTATGATAGTGAATCAAATACCATAGTAAAAGTATGGCCTAAGATATAATAAAGTAAATAAATGGCCTTATGAAGCTGTGTTGTTTACAGAACTCGAGTCTGAGCTAGCGCGACAGCACAGCGCGGACACCAGTCGGTATGCTTGCCCTATTATATATTACTAACTAACGATTCTAACGGTTATGCGCGCCACTTGTAGTATCCATGATCGCCTGACCTCAAAACATTTAAATTCCTTCAGTAGGATATGGTTTCTATAATTTTTTGAATCACAGTGATATAAAGGTAATATCTGACCACAAGGGATGTACCGCTCATTGGGTGCGACGGAGCTCTGGATATTTTAGGTAGGATTCATATTTTAATTAGGTACCTCCGTTTAGATAATGTAGGTACTCTGTGCAACTGACGAATCAGGAGAAATAATCGGACATCGTATATTGCCGCGTGTGAACGACATTACAGAGCTGCCACCTCAAAAACAGATTCAGCGCTGTAACTTAAAAAAGAGAGATGCAGTGCCTCGTTTAGTGAGCTAAGAGTCGCGCAGCTACAGTCCTTGTGGTCATACTATAGTACACAATGCTACAGGCAACCAAGAAATGATGACAGTGGATGGGAAGGGTTTCCTCACAGCATCAGTATCAATGTACAGTTGAGTTGTTGGGGCTTGGGGATCTAAAGTGTTTGAATGTCATCACTTTAAAGATCGCCCTCTACACTCTCTGCAGCTGTTGGAAGTTAGTTTTGGGGACAATGCCCCATAGAGGTATAGGTATGCAGTATGACATTCTACAAACTAACCCGCGCGGATGTCCGCTAAACGTAGCGGTGGCGCTTAAAAGATGATAAGACCATCAAACTTCTCTGTGGGATTAACATCGAAATTAAGTGTTCCATACATTTGGGTTGAATTGGTTTGCAGTTTTGTATCATCAACAGCCTATCATCGTCCACTCTTGAACATAGACCTCTACCAAGGCGTACCACAAAACTATCCTCGGCCTTCGAACTTTTACAACTTTTTTTAGGTCTTCTTTCCAGCGGCCCGCAGGGTGACACACACTAAGCCTGCCAGTTCGCGGTCTCCAATCTAGAACTCTGACATCCCATTGGTTGTCAGTTCTTCGGCAGATATGATCAGCCCATTGCCAATTTAGCTTGCTTATTTTCTGAGCTATGTCAATCACTTTAGTTCTCTGACCTTTCTCTGACGTACCAACTCATTCTTTATGTGATCTCTCAGAGAAACACTGAGCATAGCTCTCTCGATTTTGTATGGAAATGAATTTTTTTTCGCAATTTCGAGGTTAGTCCCTAGAGAAAGTTGTTTGGTTTATTGGTCTCATCGTCACATCCCAGTTAAAAAAACCTTATTAAGAAGGACCCTGTATGGAAGTCCTTACAGGCTTTTCACATCGCTGCAATTTTAAAGTATACAGATCGCGACACTTGAACCTTCTTCTTCGGGTATTACTGGAGGTTGGCTGTCAGCTTTATCTCTCGCCATACGAAACAGCTATTCGACGCTGGCGATGCCTGCCCACCCTTTCAGGTTCGCGAGGTATGACATTCGTTGAACCTTCTACAACTTTATTATCTTCGTTTGCAGGAGAAGTCGCAGCTTTAACGAAACCGACTCCTACAACAGCGGCTCGGACGTCGAGGAGGAGGAATCAGACGAGCCGGACTACAACAGGCACCACCTCTATGACGACCTTGTCTACGACGAGCAGGACTTATTCGGATAGTGAGTTTATTTCCAAAACATACCATACACCTCTTAGGCCCTATGCAGATGATGGGCAATTTTGATAACAACGTGAACGTCTGCTCAGGCAATAATAGACACTGAGCTGTCACTTCATACAAATGGGAAAAACTAACAAGAGGTGACTATGTGCGATACTGAGTGAGCGACTACAGTGTAGGGCAGAAAACAGGCAATGGTGTAGTCACTACACTGTGCTAAGTCATCAATAACATGTCGTCATCCTTAATCCAATATGGCGGAAACTACTGTTTTCTTTCTTCAATCTAAAATAAAAACGGTAATACACACAAGAATTGCTAAAATTAAGTGGCAGTGGGCGGGGCAAATTGCTCGCAGAACCGATGGCCGGTGGGGCCGAAAAGTTCTCGAGTGGCGACCGCGTACCGGAAAGCGCAGCGTGGGTAGGCCCCTCACACGGTGGACCGACGACCTGGTGAAGGCGGCGGGAAAACGTTGGATGAGGGCAGCGCAGGACCGGTCGTTATAGCGATCCTTGGGGGAGGCCTATGTCCAGCAGTCGACGTCCATCGGCTGAGATGACACAAGCGTCAAACTTGGTGTGATTATAGTGCAAACTCTACAGTGTAATAAAAACTGGCCAAGTGTGAGTCGGTCTCACGCTAATGGTCCCAGAGCAAATTTTTTTTCGTCAAGGCCTTGGCCGGTTTTTTATCGTAGTAATGTTTCGTAATAATAATATCGAAGTATCTTCAAGAGTGTGCCCTTTACGAACCATTATTTTCGTCAACAGCGAGGCCGAGGACGACTATCTACCCTGGCCCCGTGGCAGGCGTTACGACCGTTATACCGACAGTGGATCTGACGGGGATTCCGACGATGCCTCCGACTCCGGCTCGGGCGACGATGCCGACACGACCACCGGCACCGGCACCGGCAGCGGCGCGACCACCACCGGCAGCGGCAGTGCTAGCGGCACGAGCGCCGGCAGCAGCGGCGCGTCCCTCAGCGGCAGCGGCACGGCTTCCGGCGCCGATAGTAATACAGGAGCCGCCGCAGGTGTACCGGATAATACAGCACGTGAGTAAACTTAATTGCACCCTCTGTTCCCGGATTTGAAACTCACCGCTATTTGACAACTAGTCAAATCAGGAACTCTTTATTGGACGTGAAAAATTGTACTGAATAACACACAGTGATGACATCAACATTTCAATACTGTTATATATTTTATGCTGTTATTAAAATATAATTCAAGCTAAAAACGCGTGTTGTACGCGCTGTGTTGTTATGTAAAGCCTGACCAGAAAAATAAATAACTGGCGAAGTGCGTGTCGGACCACGCGCAGGGTAGGGTTCCGTAGTTGCCCGTTACAAATATAATATGGACTTAGAAGGAGGCTTTTTGTTTTATACTATGGTTTAACGGCTAATAAAGTCTAAAAAGTACATTTTATTATTTGGTCGACTATTACTCGTAAACTTGTAAAGCCTACTTAGCGGTGATAGTTTTCCTTTTAAATTCGTTATATATGCTATTGCCGTGAATTTTTTACATCTCCAACTACAACCGTTTAGCTGGGAGAGGGGGGCGAACACTTGACTAACCAAAATTTTCGCTTTAAAGCTTAATATTTCGCTAACGGATCCCTAAATCGAAAAATGGTTTTACCAAACCCACATTTTTTTTTTTTTTTTTTTTTTAACGATACCCCACAACATGGGATAAACGAGAAAAAAAATCATCCCCAATTCACGTGTAGGGGAGGTAACCTAAAAAAAATATTTTTCAAGATTTTATTTTACCACTTTGTGGGCGTGATAAATATGTATACATATTGCCAAATTACAGCTTTCTAGCATTAAGCGTCTCTGAGCTAAGCCGCGGACAGACGGACAGACAGACGGACGGACTGACGGACGGACATGGCGAAACTATAAGGGTTCCTTTTTGACTTCGGAACCCTAAAAACCTGCTTTGGGTGCGCTTGGCAAAGTTTCAAGTACAAAAATTGGTTCCAATGGTTTTCGGCAACATGGCGAGGTGTTTTATTTTTCTGGTCAGGCTTTATATTCTTACGCCTTTCTTCGGTTTGGGTTAACAGAAAGAACAGAACGCCACTTGCCGCGATCCTGACATATCTTACTCGCTTTGTCGACTTGCATCAGTCTCTTTTGGCATGTTCATCATTTTTGGTGACATTGGACCGAACATAAACACTTTGATCAGTGTGCGTACGTCTGGTAAAACGTAGTGATTACTTGCTCCTCAGTTTAGCGATGATAGCCCATACGGAAGAGAGCTAGCGCCTCAATACTGAGGCCGCGGTTCGATTCCTGGCCTGTACCACTAAGTTCTTCGGAATTTATGTACGGTTGTATTTATCATTTACTAGCTCGGCGGTGAAGGAAAACATCGTGAGGAAACCTGCATTCCCGAGAACGAAAAGAAAATACCATAAGTTCGGAGGTATGCCTAAATATGGGTGAGCTTGGGGCGAACACAAAAGGACCAGCGCTGGTCTCCGTGTTACAACCACCCTTGCTTGCAATAGCCCAACCACAAATAATCAATAATAATCAATGCTCCTCAGTGGTCTAAGGTTCCGTTTCAAAATGTGTAAAAATCACTCGGGGTCTTAGATACTTTGGTCTAAGCTCGGGGTATACGAACGAGGAATGGCATACGATGATATATTGTACGCTTGAGTGAGACTCCTAAGGCCTCGTTCAAGGAAACGATGCACTTCACGCGTCACTTCACGCGGCACGTCACGCGGCACTTCAAGCGTATTCTCCGTTCATGGTTCCGTCCGCGGCAGCTGCCGCTACATCCGCCGCGTCGCCCGCCGCGGCTACCGCAGCTTTTTTTTGCATCCTGTCAGTCTTTATACAACGTGTTAATGAATTAACGCAAAACCTCATACACCCCCACTGCTTTATAACAAAATAATTAGATTGAAACAATAATTTCATTATTTAAATTAAAAGTTATTCGCATTTTAAGTTTTGAGGCAAAAATGATTTGTTATCATTTCAGCAATGAATGAAAGCGCTAACGTACTCATGGATACATTTTAATAATCTTGTTTTGGTAGTAAGTCGGGTGAGTGTGCCTGTGCGGAGGGTTTACGCTGGGTTCAGTAAATTTTAAATTTTAGACACAAATTAAATAATATTTTGAAAAAAATTACCTATGTTGAAACCATGATAATTCGATTCTGATCTCGATTCTAAACAAACTACTTTCTAGTTTTGCGTTAATTCATTAACACGTTGTATAAGCTACTTGGTCTTATCCGTAGGAATTCGTTTTAAACCGCCCGTTTCGTTTTAAACCGGTTTTAAACCGCCCGTTTACAACTATAGCCGTGTTGCCCGCCGCTGCGCCCGCCGCGTCAGACGCCGCGTCAGCCGCCGCGTCACCTGCCGCGTCGGCCGCCGCGTCACCTGCCGCGGCTGCCGCCACATGCGACGCCTCAAATCAAACAAAAGCACGCAAAAACGCTTCTCCATGAACGCTCTTATACATCTTCATATGTTTGTTTTTCCGCCAGGCCGCGCCGCGTGAAGTGACGCGTGAAGTGCATCGTCTCCTTGAACGAGGCCTAAGAGTTATTTTTACACGTTATAAAAAGGACTCTAGGTCATCCCCTTCCAAATGAAATGTAAAAAATGTATGCTTGCATTATAAATTTAATATTCTAGTGAATGGCGTATTAACACTTTAACTGCTGAAGACCTACGCCGCCGTAGGTCGGCGACAAATGGGCCGCAGTGCTGAAGAACCCACTTAACGAGCCGGTTCAATTGCATTTCGCCCATGCTCATGACCTACCGCGCGAGTCATCCAAACCTTACGCCTGTGCGGGTGACCCACGAGGTGAGCCGCATTAGTCTGTTTACGCTACGACTGTGTGCACGACCCAAGAGGTGCGTCAGTTTCAGCACTGCGCGAGGATCATGGTTTTAAGCTTAGCAGCGAAAGTGTTAAAAGCCCTTTAAAACATTTAATTCTCAAGCACTGTATTGTTAAAACTGCTTTGTTAAACAGAACGGTCAAACGCTACTGGTACTAGAAGAAGGCGTCGCGGGACCGTCCCGGGCCTCCCCGGCGCCTACTACGGCGGCTACGGGCGCTGCTTCAGCTGCGGGGCACGCGGCCACTGGGCGCCCGGCTGCCCAAACAGATAGCGGGCCCTATCTACTGTGATGTCCTTGTTATATGAACTCTTTTAATTTTACCTTGTTATTGCTTGTTAGAGCGTTTGTCCACCACCGCCGTTATTGAGAACGAGATCACGTTGCAAAAGTAAAGGCGCGACTCCAGCTAATGTTTTTTATGAAGAAAACAAAACATAGCTTCAGTTTTTGTCGTCCGCCATCTTGTTTTTAATTAAATTGTATGAGACGACGCCATTTTTTTCTATGTTTTTGTGTATTATGTGCTGAAAAACAGTCGCTGGAGTCACGCCTTGAGACGACGCGATTTTGTTCTGTTTTTGTGTATTGTGTGCTGAAAAACAGTCGCTGGTGTCACGCCTAACGATACAATAAAACCGACCGCTCGTTACGAAACATTTTCCTATAGAAAAATTATATCGCTGCACTCTCGCCAGAAAGTGCTCCGTGCATACATTTTGTATTAGACCCCGCCACAGACTTTCTTACTGGTCTGTGGACCCGGACACAGTACGAAATTTTCCGGACGCGTACGTTTCTGATTCGTGCGCGAGATTTTACGATATACAACTAGGGCCGCCGTATACACGCCGTCACGTCATCGAACTTGCATCGAACTCTATTGAAATCGGCTCGAAATAATCTCGTTTCTCAATGACGGCGGCGGTGGTGGACAAACGCTATTAGACTAGTTATCAGAGATTAGCCACAGTGTTGTAAGATAGTTCTTTACGACACATATTTTTAAATACCCGCCGAGCTATTATTTCAGAAGATTAAATGTTTATTGATTGGTCACATATTGTTGGTACAGGTACGCGTAAAAGAAATCTTTGAGAGTTAGTTTTCTTTTCATAAGCATATGCTCACGACTATATTCCCCGACGGGATAGTCAGAGATATTCTGAAACCTCAGAACATCCACGTTTCACTAGTACCGTATCTCGTACCGCAGTTTTTTTAAAGATATTGTAATTAAATTTGACCTCAAAAAGGTGTTAAAATTTCTGGGTTAAGGCCACATCCATTTTTGCCAGGGTCAAGAAAAAAATTTTCCATACATTATGTATGTACTTGTTGACACTAGGCAATCTTGGCAAGGATATAATTTGAATAAAAATTAACAGCTCTAAACTCAATCTGAATACCTACTGAATCATTTGACATCAACGCAAAATGATTTATCTCATTGAGACCTTCCTTCGCGATACAAATAACAAATAAGAGGAATACAGACATGAGTAGACACTATCTATTATTTGCTTTCGAATTAAATAGTGCCTACAGTCTGTAAATGTTATGAATGTTACATATTATCTGATCAAAGAATCTATTTGCGCAGTAACATTATGGTAGAATGTCCATAAAAGTAATACCTTCTGCAGTCTTAAAAAGTATCCTATCTAGCGGATTAAATCCAGGGCCCCATTTAATAAAAAAATGACTATTGTAATTTACAATGACAATTCAGGGTACATTGCCGGTAGTAACTATTGAATACTCTGTAACATTACTGAGATAAGAACACATTAGTAACCAGCAATGTACACACGGCGACACATCAGTGCTGGTCGCATGCACACCCGCGATAGCCGTGATACGGCTTTATCACGTCTTTTATCTCGTTCTTTTGCGCGCGAACGAACGAGATAAAATACGTGATAAAGCCGTATCATGGCTATCGCGGGTGTGCATGCTACCAGTGCAGATTACGCACCCTATATTATACCCATAACTACACGCACCCTCTCACACGATTCGCAGCGTTCAACTTCTAATAGTTCAAAGTCCAAACAGGGTAACCTGACCTGTCGCCGTGTGTATCCTGAATTGTCATTGAAAATTACAATTTTCATGTTTATTAAATGGGGCCATGGAGTGCGATTTTTGAATCTCATACGTTGAACTCAGCAGTTGAAAATGTATGGGGATACGCGTCTTTCTACTACTGATTTGACTTTCAAAAATCACATGATTTTTCTACACGCGCGCGACGCGCCTTCGCTGCATTCAAAATAACCTGTTCCCGCGCTTTTCGGAGAGCTAAAGCCGCGCTTGCCGCGACTTGTAGTATGGAAAATAGCCGAGTCGCGCGCAAGTAGAGAAATCATGCTAGGGGGTCTGGAGTATGATTTATTAAATGTCAAATCAGCAGTAGAAAGATGCACGTCTCCATAGTAATATTGACATTTCAACTACTGAGTTCAAAGAATGAGTTTCAAAAATCGCACCCCTGAACATATTCTATCAGTTCAGCTGTTTTTGTGTGATGTGATGAGCTGATGAGTCACAAACATCCAAACTTTCCCATACCATCTACAAATATAAACGCGGCGCGCGGCAAGTATGTCGCCATACTTGCCGCGCGCCGCCTAGAATGTTCGTCTCAACTCTCAAGTAACATTTCTGTGATAAATAATTACTCTAGCAATTTACGTATAAGATTGCTTCAAAATCGATTTGTAACATTGTATTTTTGTTGTAGTCATTTCTGCTTTACAAAATTACAAATGTTCTTTTGGTAGGCATTCAAGCAAGAAATCGATCTGCTGTTTTATTTGAAATCCAATTTGTAACACTTTCTATTACTATTAGTCAAGGTTGTCAAAATCCATTCTAATATTACCTATACAAACACCAATTCATTTGTGAATAGTTGTTGATTACTTTAGATTTTTACATATTATTTTTAAGTTAATTTTAATTACTTACGAATTGTAATATTGATTTAAACCAAGTAAACATAATAAAAATTTGTTTATTTTAAATAACTTTTTATTGTAATAATAATACATACCTTCTCAATGTTAATATCAAATTACACACATACATATTCGAAACTCCAATACTTCCGGCAAAATAATATGATGATGATATTCGAAACAACGAATTATTAAAGATACATTAGATACATTTTGAAGTTACAATAATTGTATGATAGAAATATGTATGAAACAGATTTAATTAAGTATAAAGATAAACATACTTAATTTAAAGGGTGTTAGTTCAACATAATATAAAAAAAAAATCAGTAAGTTATCAGTAAATAAATATAAGATAATATTTGAAAAGGATAAATATTTCGTCATAATACATACATAATATATCGCATACATGTACAATAATATAATAATACGAGCTTTTACCCGCGACTTCGTCCGCATAAATTATATACCAGATTTTAAGTCAGATAATAAGCTATCAAACAAAAAAAGTTTCATCAAAATCGGTTCAGTAGTTTTTGCGTGATACTCGAACAAACAAACACCCAAACAAACAAACAAACAGACAGACAAAAAATCTAAAAATTAGTGATATGGAATCAGGGACACCTAAAAACCATATTGTAACTTTTTTTTTGTTAATATCTTCAATGTACAGACACACTCTTGTTACAGTTTTATAATAGTTTAGATACATACAATGATACTATCCAACTATGGGTAATAGTGAAGTGCTAAGAATATGTGTTGTTTCAAAAAGCGGTATATTTCTCTAATTGTGCTTACTCGCCCGCATACATGCTTTATTTTCAAAGATCCTTTGACACACTACCAAATTAAATATTAATAACATGAAGTAATCATTAACAACATTTAAAATTAAATTATCAACAGCACAATGCCTCACTTCTGGTGGTCTCTTAAGAAATAAAAACATAATTGTTTATTCTATCGAATGTTTTGGTTTGTATGATTATAGAATTATACCTAGTAAGACTAATATAAAATGATAGATTCGGAAATAAATCTAAAATCGAATTAAAATACCAACGATTGTTTTTTATCTACGCAGCGAAGACCAAAAAAAAATCTTTGTAAAATACCTACTCTGAGTTAAATTCCGTTGCTATAAGTACACATGTAAAAGCAACCCAAAAAAACAATAATAGCTTCGTTATTATTAGTATAGGTATAAAAGGAGAAGGGTCACGGCCCATACAAAATTTACCCAGGTCCGACAACAAAGTGACCTATCCCAGTTTTTTATATATATTTAGTATGACTAAAATATATAATTTTTATTTTCAATTTGTATGGCTAACACCTAAATATTGCCTTGTGAACTTCTCCAGGCGCAATACTAAACCAATACTTTTCACATACTTCTAGCAATTCTATCTATCAAGAACTTTGTATATGGATGTGATTTTGATGACAATACGATAATATGGTACTATCCGGCTGATCTGATGATGGAGTTGGAAGGTGGCTAGTGGAACTCTTGGGTGGCTACGAGCATACCCATCGAGTTTGGGCTCATTGGAATTGTCTTCATGAGTCCTATACATTGCAGTTGGTATCGAGGGTCTGATGATGGAGCTAGAAGGTGGCTAGTGGAACTCTTGGGTGGCTACTAGCATACCCATCGAGTTTGGGCTCATTGGAATCGTCTTGATGAGTCCTATGCATTGCAGTTGGTATCGAGGGTCTGATGATGGAGCTAGAAGGTGGCTAGTGGAACTCTTGGGTGGCTACTAGCACACCCATTGAGTTTGGACTCATTGGAATCGTCTTGATGAGTCCTGTGCATTGCAGTTGGTATTGAGGTCGGATGATGGAGTTGGAAGGTGGCTAGTGGAACTCTTGGGTGGCTACTAGCACACCCATTGAGTTTGGACTCATTGGAATCGTCTTGATGAGTCCTGTGCATTGCAGTTGGTATTGAGGGTCTGATGATGGAGCTGGAAGGTGGCTAGTAGAACTCTTGGGTGGCTACTAGCATACCCATCGAGTTTAGACTGATTGGAATCGTCTTGATGAGTCCTATTCTCTGCATTTTGTAACAAGTAGGTATCTAATGATAGAGCTGGAAAGTTTCTTGTAGGCATGTAATTAATGCTGCAACTTATCAAGACCAGCAAGCTCCTGGCTGCTGCCCCTGCCCCTGCCCCTGTTACCATTCCAAAATGGTAAATGTCCAAGATGTTAGGCGAGCAGGTGGTTAGGTTTTAGGTGTTTCTTTGATAATTGCAACAGCACCCAACTTTGACAAGTGCCTAATTCGATAAACGTGAATCTTCGCAGCTGCTACCAGTTCTTTGTATCCAATCTTGCCTACATTTGCCAACATCACTTGCTGCACAAGCCGTTACAAGATATTCCTCAGCACATAACGAACCATCTAACTGGTTTGAATGGAGGTCATGTAGGTGACATTATTAGTATGCAGAATACACTGGCTGGTCAGTATTAGCAAGCTGAAGTGGCAATGGGCTGTTCATATCTGCCAAAGAACTGACAACCGATGGGGTGTCAGAGTTCTAGAGTGGAGACCACGAACTGGCAGGCGTAGTGTGGGATGCCCTGTTGCCCGCTGGACAAACGACCTAAAAAAAGTAGCGGGGAGCGACTGGATGAGGAAGGCCGAGGACAACGTTTTGTGGCGCGCCTTAGAAGAGGCCTATGTTCAGCAGTGGACGATGATAGGCTGATGATGATGATGATGATAATGATGATGATGATGATGATGATACCCTGGCTTTCGAACAAAGGTCATCCTTGAACGAAAACATAGATGAAATAAGTGACGAAGATTGTACTTGTGTATTAATTAGTATAATGTTTTACCTGGGGTGGGCGTGGACTGACATGGATATATCAAAATTATTTTGATCATCCTACACTGGGTATGTATGTATTAAAGAACATTGAGAATTAGGTTATTAAGAATTTTCTACTTTCAGACCAAACTTAAAAATATTAATGAAAATATAGTAGGTATCGAATAAAATCAACATAACTTTGTGTAAAAACACAGGTTGATTTTAATTTTATTTTACAAAATAACTGTCAGACCTTCGCTATCAACTGCAATGCATAGGACTCATAAAGACGATTCCAATGAGTCCAAACTAGATGGGTATGCTAGTAGCCACCCAAGAGTTCCACTAGCCACCTTCCAGCTCCATTATCAGACCCTCGATACCAACTGCAATGCATAGGACTCATCAAAACGATTCCAATGAGTCCAAACTCGATGGGTATGCTAGTAGCCACCCAAGAGTTCCACTAGCCACCGTCCAGCGCCATCATCAGACCCTCGATACCAGCTGCAATGCATAGGACTCATCAAGACGATTCCAATGAGCCCAAACTCGATAGGTATGCTAGTAGCCAAACAAGAGTTCCACTAGCCACCTTCCCGCTCCATCATCAGACCCTCGATACCAACTGCAATGCATAGGACTCATCAAGACCATTCCAATGAGCCCAAACTCGATTGGTATGCTAGTAGTCTTACAAGAGTTCCACTAGCCACCTTCCAGCTCCATCATCAGATCAGCTGGATAATACCATATTATTATATTGTCATCAGAATCACATGCATCTGCAGAGTCTTTAATAGATATAATCGCTAGAAGTGTGTGAAAAGTATTGTTTTTTAGTATTGCGCCTGGAGAAATTCACCAGGCAATATTTAGGTCTTAGCCACACAAATTGAAAAAAAAAATTATATATTTTAGTTATACTTAATGTCACAAAAAAACTGGGATAGGTCACTTTGTTGTCGGGCCTGGGTCACAGATGACCATTCTCCTTTAAAAACCGGTTTTTATTTTATACTTACATTATTTTAGAATAAATTATGATGACAAAAACTCTGTACTATTCCACATAGCTTTAATTAATTTAACTAACTACACAAACTGAATTCAAATACTAATAAATACATACCGTTCACAACATAGAATGTACCAAGGAAGAGGCATTTTTACGAAGGTACATTTAACATTATTTATCTAATCGTTCTTCTTGTCAGCTGGTTGTTCCCCCTCTGTGATGGCAGGGGTAGGGGTGGGGTCACCATTCTTCACTTGTTTCTGCTGCTCTTCCATCTCTCCGGAGAAGCCAAATTCATTGAATCTCTTGTGGTCAACCTTGTAGATCCAGCGCTGGTACAAGAATATGAAGAACACAATATCTGTAACAAAGAACCATCATTAGAAAACTAAAATTAATTATGTTTATATAAAACTAACTCAAAATGTAACAGGAGAAAACTGTCTGTAAATTGAAGATATTTATAAAAAAGGTTACAAGTTACAATATGTTGAGGTGTCCCCAACACCAAGTGCTGCGGTGCTGTGGTTCAAGCATCAACAGGTGTTATTTTTTTAAAGTCACTCATTCGAATCAGCCAGCAGTAGAAAATGTCAAAATCACTGGAGATTATGCATCATTTGATCATGATTTTGAAAGTGTGAGGTTCAAAAAACTCCTAGACCAATTTTGATGAAACTTTTTGTTTTAATAGCTTTGTGATGACTTAAAAACTGGTAGGTATATATTTTATCTCACTACAATGGATGACGATGATGGGACCTGGTGCAAACGAAGATGCGGGCAAAAGTAATTATTAAATTAATGAACAATTTGCACTTACCATCTCTGAAGCATCCTATACGATACATAGTGGGCATCTTGATGACAAATGCAAAGATGTCGTCAATGAATGTGTTCAGGAACTTATATGTCATCATACGCCATGGTAGATGAGCAACAGATTTCAGCTTATAGTTTATGAACAGTTGAGGTGTCATCATGATAAATCCGAACGTCAACAGGTATCCATACATCATGTTCAGAATAAATGAATACCATCCCTTGTGCTCCTGGTATAACAGTGAGTAAATCCCATATCCAATCAGGAGAGGGAAGCATGCCCAGCTTAGATAGCGGAAAGCCAGGATGTCATATTGCCTAGTGCTGGACTGCACATAAGATCCTTTATCAGTAAAACTCAACTTTGGTATCCCAAAGATACGGTCTTCCCTATTTAGCTTAACATCCATTACTTTATTAATCTTCCAAATCTCTATTATCAACCCGATGAAGCATGAAATTCTAACCATGACATTAGTTTCATTGTCAAGGACATACAGAAGTACCACAGTAGATTGAAATACATTGAAGAACACAGATCTCACAGAAAGACCTTCTAACGACTGCCTGTTATTCCAGAATTGAATATCATTTTTGAAAGCAAGAAGCTCAAATATGGAATGAAGTATGGATACGGATATGGTGAGACCCAACAGGTATGGAGAAGTATCCAGGAGCAATTCTTTAACAGTATCCTGTTCCTCATCCTGCTCTTCGGCTCCGAGAGCCGAGAACATACTCAATTTGTCCCTCATAGCTTGAGCTGTGTACAGCTGCCACTTGAACAGACTTAACGGTTGGTATGTTAAAAGCAACTCTAGAGTTGTAGTAGTCATATTGATGGGAACATATTCGCGCATCATGTTCCAGTAATCGTTCACAAATACAGCCGGTTTGTACTGCTTGCCATCGGGCACAAAGAATATGAACTCATCGAGTGGTGGTGGAACACTGCCCTGCAACCAATTAGTTTGGTCTGTGACCAAGTTTACTGTCAAATTAGGATGCCAGTGTGAAACAATTTCCTCAGTCATTGTCTCGGCTTTCTTAACTTCCTCAGCAGACTTTTCTGTCTGTCCCGTTAATAAGTTATGAGTTTTTTGGTATTTTAATTTTTTGTACTTATTCAGCATTTTCTTGCCGTATGTAACATAGGGTCCAGCATAATTTTCTTTATCTTTGGGATCCGGTGATTTTTCAGTTGGCACTATGAACACGTGAAGGTATACTGAGCCATTGTTTTTTAATGATTGTGAGGGAACAATGCTTGCCGAATGTGAGAATGTACCATCTCCATTTGGCCCTCCGTTCCAATCACCGTAAATAATTCCAGTAAGCTTCCAAATCAAGTTAGCATCGTCAAAATTTTCAAACATTTCCTTTTCTGATACGTATGAATACATGTCCAAAACGGTGCCGTTAGAAAACATATTGACGGCGGGAAGGCGTGCAGCACCGGTAGCATTATTAATATCAGTTTTTGGTGCAGCCGGTTGACGGAACATCGATGTTATAAAATACACCACTAACGCTCTGATAATAAGTGATTTTGTTATTGCAAAAAAAGATTCCAGTTTAGTTGGCTGCATTCTCGCTCGTTGTGCGTCTATCTGTGCATTGATCTGAAAAATTTGTCTCTTAAAACATGCTTAAGGGTGACCGACAGCGAACGACAGCAGGCCCATACAAAAAAACCACCATTAGGCTGCCTGTCCATTGCCGCGAGCTGGCTGTGCAGGCTGCGTAGCGGTGTAAATATTAACCAATCAGGAGCTCGGCCAACCTCGGTCGGATCTCTGATTGGTTAATATTTACACAGCTCGCACAGCCAGCTCGCGTCAATGGACAGGCAGCCTTAGTATGGGAATGCAGACGGTGTCCGATATTAAGGGTGCCTGTCCATTGACGCGGAGATAGGCGGCGGAGCGGAGAAATATTAACCAAAAACATTGCATAAAACATCTGCTCTGAGATTTTATGCAATCTTATTGGTTATTATGTATTTCTCCGTTTCTCTGCTCCGCCGCCTATCTCCGCGTCAATGGACAGGCAGCCTAAACGTGCTTTTTGTATGGGCCCTCCTTCGTCATTCGCTTTCGGTCAATGTGTCTCAACCCTAAAACAATTGTCATGATGACAGTTTATATGGAAGTAGGTCAACACTTTTATATGTAGATAATTACATTATATTCTCTTTGGATAATTATGCAAACAAAGCAATAAACTATAGTAAAGACAGCAAAATACATAAAAAAAATTACTGTGAAGGTTATGTTCGTTTTTAGAATGAAATTATTGATTCAACATTTCCAAGCCAGAAAATTTTTATTTTTCGCCGTTTTTATACAGTGAAATTTAATAGATGTAGGTAATTTTATCCAATGATTTACTTACGTCGACTTCGCCCTCAGTTTCTGCACCACTTGCTTGAATTGCATTTTCAGAAGGAATCAATCTGTCTTCTGTAGACTCACTGGCTGGGTGTTCTTCATTTTCGTTAGCCATTTTGATTTAGAAATTATTGCTTGTCGGTGGATAACGTATCAAACCATTGGTAACTTGCTCTCAATTCTTAATTTCCTAGCAGAAAATTTATCATGGATTTCAACAAATTTTGCTGAAAAGCGAGAGACAATAGACTAGCTGCTTGGTCCTCCCCCTTTGACAGCTTTTTTTTCTTGCTAGATCTGTTTTTTGAAAGTCGCTAAATTCGTTTTCGTTTACGCAGAGTCCCGATTGGCGGCGTAGCAAGGGTAGAGATGGAATGATCTACCGTAGTCTACCAAGTCGTGAGGTAGACTACCGGTAGGCTACATAAGCTACGGTCTTACGGTAGTAATTGTAGATTATTCAGTCGTAGAAATTTTGGCCAGTTCACGATATTTAAGGTGGCTGCCATTTATTATTTGTGATAAATAAGCTAAGAGAGCTTCGGCAATAATTTTAGAGAAAGTAAAAATCTATCTAGAACGCGAATAAATGACATTGACATTCACTATCTATAAAAGGTTGTTTAAAATGTGATATTATGTAATAAGTCACGATAGCCTATGGGGTATGGATTCGATCCCCAGGGCACGTATACGTAGCTGAAATATGGTTTTTATTTCAAGTCGGTACGGACGGTTTCAAAGAATTATCGTTGGCTTTTTGGTGAAGGAAAACATCGTAAGGAAACCTTCATGTCCGAAAAGTGGGGAAATAGGCTAATGACAATTTAAAATAAAATAAATTTTAAATTGTCTTTTGTTGACATTTGAAAATATTTAAATAATTTTAATGAATTTTTATTGATTTGTACTTTCTCATATTAGATTAATAAACAATATTTTTATTTGAAATCTACATAATCTATGGTATAAATCGGTAGTCTACCGTAGTCTACCCTACCGGTAGACTACGAAGCATTTACAACTCTAAGCAAGGGGGGGGCAGAGGTGGGCGATTGCCCACCTATCAGAAAGCTCGTTGCCCCCTTAAAAAAATGGAAAGTATTGAAGAAATAATTAAATAGTAGTAGGCACTATTTCAACATCATCTTGTGAAATTCTAGCCAAAACTCAGAGGCAATACTGCAAAATTTCGAGCTCGCTTCGCTCGTTCAAGATGTATAGGCATGCAAGGTTGCAAGGCCTGAAGCACCCATACCACAACTGTTATTGTTTATGAAATACATGGAGCCTTAGGAAAATGAACTTTTGGATCCGACCTTGCCACGAGCAAGAATCGCACTGATTCTTGCCACTGGGGCGGTGGTAGCTATGAGCTAGGTGGCCGGTTGCCCCCCTCAGGGACAATCTCTAGCTACGCCAATGTCCCCCGACAAAACCCGACGTCGTCGTTTTGTAATGAAAGGGTCTGAAAGCAGCGAGAAGGGCGCGAAAATAACTAGCCAATCCAATCATGGCAAAGGGTCAAGGGATTGATCCTGATTCCTCAATATAATTTCACGCGCTATTAAGGGGCTATGTGAATAAAATAGGATTCTTCAAAGCTCCATATATCATGAAGTACTAACAGTAGGAGTATGATTTGCGGATATGTGTAAATTGAACATATAATTGAAGTTTTGATTAGAGCCAAAACACGATTAAGACAAATTTTCTCGATAGAAAAACAAGCCAAAGTAGCCTCCGTTTTTGTCTATAAACGCTTGTAACTGCTAAACGGTGAATAATAGAAACATCAGACTTGATTTAAAAAAAGAGATTGCTATTATCTAAGTTTTGATTAGAGCAGAATTGAACTAACATAAATAGTACAATCACAATTAAATAAAGTTTGTTTTTTCGCTTGATTCGTTCCAGGCGCGCGCGCCGCCCCATCTCTTTCTCTCGCATCTGGCAGTAATATAAGCTATCACACGTCCGTTTCGCTAAAATTATTTTTCGACATAGGCTCTTAAAATTTTTCAACTGCGCAGAAGTGCGATTTTTAAAAATCATACGAGCGACTTGGCAGTAGAAAATGTCAAACCTACAGTAAAAATTGCTAGATCTAGCCCCAAAAGGACTAAGGTGGCAACACTGGCCGTGACGTGACATATCATAAAACCATAGATACCTAGGTATATATTTTTTTGTTAGTTCAAGGCAAAAAAGATCTAGCCCATACAGCTGTTATGTTCTGTTTTTGTATTTATTTGAGATTCCCGTTATACTTGTCGCTTTACGAAACTGTTTGGTACATTATCCCAGCCAATAAGGAGTATGCGCTGCTCCCCTTTAACCGTTTTTACTATTTGGCCTTGGCATGAAGCATGCAATCATTTACACGTCTAAAGGCTACTTAAGTATGATTTTGATGCATAGATATAGTAACTAGTTGTAATAACGTGGCCGTACATGAAACAGCAATAGCGTGACTTTTGCATACTAAAAGACGATTTGTTTGGCAAGATGTCATCAACCTTTCATAGGTTTGACAGTGGTTTGACATCATGCCAAACACAAAAATCGGCCACGGTGACCGAAACAAAAAATAATATTTCTGTCTTTTTTGTTAACATAAATTTTCATAACTGGCTATCTCGCTCTCTCATTTCTTGGCTACATCTTTCTCTTTCAGCGTAAGCGAAAAGGACAACCGCCACATTCCCTGTACAAAATACCAGAAAATGTATAGAAGTTTTGACTGTAGTAAAACTTGTAATAAATTATGGGGTTTTATAAAAATTACTCAGATTTTATAATTTATTTTTATTTATTGAGTTATTTAGTAATTCATTACTAATAAATTATAAAAAAGCAGCAACCCCAAAATGGCTGCCAATGTTGTTTGATAGGAGGTGATGCAAGCACAATGTTTTTTTTTTTATATAAAAATATTAAAAACTAATAAACCATTATAAAATAAACTAATGCCTGCAATTAGTTTGTAGTGTTCCATTTATTATTAGCCTTATTCAGACATCTATACAGGGTGTAACAAAACAACCTAGTAATACTTAAGGGGGTGCTTCAGACTATCAATCTGAACTTTCACTATGGAGCCAAAGTCGATAAAAAAATATAAAAAAATGCCATTTGAGTTGAGACGGTACTGCAGTTTTGTATGAAAGCGTGGATTTTTTTTTCGCAATTTCGATGTTGGCTCCATAGTGAAAGTTGTTCAGTTTGATGGTCTTAAGTATTACTAGGGTGTTTTGTTACACCCTGTATTATTTTCTTTTTATTCTAGTAGTTGTGCTTTGTTCGTTTTTTGTATGTCTGTTTGCCAATCGGCAAAGGCCTCCTCCAACCTTCTCCATTCCTGTCTGTCGCCTGTCATTTTGTGCCATGTGTTATGTTATGTCGTCAACCCATCGTCTCGGTGGTCTACCTCTTTTTCGTTGCCCTTCTCTTGGGTACCATTGGGTGATTATCTAGTGTTCCGTAGTCCCCCTTTAGACGGGCAATGGATTGTATGCTTACTCAAGGTGGAATCACCCGCTAGCAAAATTGCACATGTAAATCGCAAACCCGGTCTCAGCCAATGAGAAGCGCGTGCAGTGCGTGCTCCACAGCAGAGAGTAATATAATTATTATACAGGGTGTCCCAGAAATGGTGAATCAAACTGCTATGGGAGGCAGCTTGACTAATGTCCTATCCATAAAAAATATTAAAAAAAATAAAACGCACATGACCATAAAAAAAAAAGAATATCCAAAAAAACGGGAAAATCATCAAATTTTTCTAAGTTTCCAGCTCTAATTATCGCGTTTTGGGATAATTTGTAATTTTTTTCTGCCAATATTAATTGTTAGAGGTTGCTTCGACTGATTGTTAACATTTTACAAAAAAAAATGTCTGCACTTCGAGCACAGACCACTTAGTTTAATTGTTTTTTCTGAACCGAAAAATTTTCTTGCTATTTTAACCAGCTGTAGTATAAAAAAAAAGTATGGGACTTGTGCGGCAAACTACTTCAAAAAGTTGCCTATTTAATGACGATTTTAAAATGATACGAATCACTGAATTTACTTTACAAAATTGGGAGATATTAATTTTCTTGTGTGCTAGGGTGAAATTTGTGCAATTTATTCTTTACTTTTTAATTCATTTTCCACTTCTAATCCGTTGCTTCTAAGGTTAGAATTGGCTAAAAAAGTTGTTTCAATACCCGGTAGTAATGGCACGGTTTTTTAGAATCCCGGTTTTTCAAAATCCCGGTGTTTTAAAATCCCGGTTGTTTAAAATCCCGGTTTTTTTAGGAATCCCGGTTTTTTTTAAATTCCCGGTTTTTTGGGAATCCCGGTGTTTTAAAATCCCGGTTTTTTGGGAATCCCGGTTTTTTGGGAATCCTGGTGTTTTAAAATCCCGGTTTTTTAAATTCCCAGTTTTTTGGGAATCCCGGGAATTTAAAAAACCGGGATTCTTAAAAAAACGGGATTTTAAACAAACGGGATTTAAAAAAAATCGGGTTTTTAAAACACCGGGATTTTGAAAAACCGGGATTCTAAAAAACCGTGCCATTACTACCGGGTATTGAAACAACTTTTTTAGCCAATTCTAACCTTAGAAGCAACGGATTAGAAGTGGAAAATGAATTAAAAAGTAAAGAATAAATTGCACAAATTTCACCCTAGCACACAAGAAAATTAATATCTCCCAATTTTGTAAAGTAAATTCAGTGATTCGTATCATTTTAAAATCGTCATTAAATAGGCAACTTTTTGAAGTAGTTTGCCGCACAAGTCCCATACATTTTTTTTATACTACAGCTGGTTAAAATAGCAAGAAAATTTTTCGGTTCAGAAAAAACAATTAAACTAAGTGGTCTGTGCTCTAAGTGCAGACATTTTTTTTTGTAAAATGTTAACAATCAGTCGAAGCAACCTCTAACAATTAATATTCGCAGAAAAAAATTACAAATTATCCCAAAACGCGATAATTAGAGCTGGAAACTTAGAAAAATTTGATGATTTTCCCGTTTTTTTGGATATTCTTTTTTTTTTATGGTCATGTGCGTTTTATTTTTTTTAATATTTTTTATGGATAGGACATTAGTCAAGCTGCCTCCCATAGCATTTTGATTCACCATTTCTGGGACACCTGTATGTGCTCCATATACATCTTTGCTATTTGGCCTTGACGGGAAGCCTGCGATCAGTTGCCCGTCTAAAGGCTAAATGGTACTTCGCAGCAATGTACTTCATATTGCATGCAATCGATTGAATTATGTATAGCGGCCATTATCTCTGCGTCTTTGCCTACCTCTGCCGCCATAATGAACCATAGACAATAAATAAAACATTTCTGTATGCTTTTTCAAGCTTCACGAAGAAAACGACGAAAACAACGGATAGTGTGTATGGAAGTGCGTTAGATTGATTGCGCCGCAAATTATTTACTCGGGTGAGTATTTCTTGGAATTTGTGATTAGAACAGAATATTGTATCTCCGAGAAAACCATATAAATGTCTAATATGAGTCGATACCATCACAACCCCGAAAAACGTCGGCGATAATCTTACGGGGTGTGTGCTCTCTATATTTTCTCTTCCAACGAATAATATCAATTCGGTTCAGTTTTGCATTTCTATTGATATTGTAATTCACAGCTCAGTATATACATTTTTATTTAAATATTATTCGTGACCATAAAAACACAGCATTACCTACTACGTATTTGAAAGAGGTTAGAGTTGCGTCTTTCCTAAATTCGCCTTTATTTGTTCCAGTGTTGCATATGTTGAGGAATGAATGTGAATATATCAATCTAAGCCTGATTTTATACAAGGGGAACAAATTTACATAAGTTTGTATCAAAATCAGAATGGCAACTTTGGAGCAACAAGCTTCCAAGCTTTTGGATTTCAATCAAAAACTAGACATAAGCTTGTTGGATAATATCGTCGGGTGTCTGTACTCGACCGTCGGGGACCAGCAGCGCATCGCCCAGGACATCCTCACGGCCCTCAAGGAGCACCCTGACGCCTGGACCCGAGTCGATACTATATTAGAGTTCTCCCAAAACCAGGAAACCAAGTATTATGCACTACAAATATTAGAACAAGTGATACAGACAAGATGGAAAGTGTTACCGAGAAATCAGTGCGAAGGTATAAAGAAGTACATCGTCGGTCTCATTATAAAGAATTCATCAGACCCCGTCTCTATGGAGAACAATAAAGTATACTTGAAGAAGTTGAACATGATTCTAATTCAGGTGTTGAAAAGAGAATGGCCGCATAACTGGGAGAGTTTTATCAGTGACATAGTGGGCGCTTCTAAAACAAACGAGAGCCTCTGTCAGAACAATATGGTGATACTCAAGCTGCTGAGTGAGGAGGTGTTTGTGTTCAGCACGGGACAGCTGACGCAGACCAAGGCGAAGCATCTCAAAGACACCATGTGTTCAGAATTCAGCCAAATATTTCAGCTTTGCCAATTTGTCCTTGAAAATTCACAAAACGCTCCTCTGGTGGACGCTACGCTTCACACTCTCTTGAGATTTCTAAACTGGATCCCTCTCGGCTACATTTTTGAAATGAAGCTGATAAGCACACTTATTTTCAAGTTTTTGAACGTCCCCATGTTTCGAAATGTGACCTTGAGCTGTTTGACAGAGATTGCCGGCGTGACAGTGAGCAACTACGAGGA
This sequence comes from Agonopterix subpropinquella, assembly GCA_922987775.1. Taxonomy (NCBI): domain Eukaryota; kingdom Metazoa; phylum Arthropoda; class Insecta; order Lepidoptera; family Depressariidae; genus Agonopterix; species Agonopterix subpropinquella. The sequence goes on along the minus strand of OV277703.1, from coordinate 14,142,803 downwards.
GCAGTTTGTGGCGCTGCTCGTGCAGACGATGGAGCAGCTTGAGGTGATGCTTCCCCTCACTACTAACATTCGAGAAGCGTACGCAGCCGGCCGAGACCAAGAGCAAGTGTTCATACAAAATCTTGCTCTATTCCTGTGCACCTATCTGAAGGAACACGGCGAGCTCATTGAAAGAAGAGGACTGACTAACACTTTGATGAATGCACTCCGCTACCTTGTTCTCATATCTGAAGTGGAAGACGTGGAAATATTCAAAATTTGTCTGGAATTCTGGAATGCATTAGCTGCTGATTTATACAAAATTGCCCCATGTTCACATTCGGCGAGCTTGATGAGCCTCGGTAAGGTTGCGAGCAGGAAAGCGTTGTATGCAGATGTACTGAATAGTGTGCGGTACATCATGATCTCGAGAATGGCAAAACCGGAGGAAGTACTGGTTGTTGAGAATGAGAATGGAGAAGTCGTAAGAGAGTTTATGAAAGATACAGATTCCATTAATTTGTATAAAAATATGAGAGAAACATTGGTATACCTCACTCATTTGGATTACCAGGATACCGAAAAAATCATGACAGAAAAACTTCAGAATCAAGTGAATGGTACTGAGTGGTCGTGGAAAAACCTCAACACTTTGTGTTGGGCCATCGGATCCATTTCAGGTGCAATGATGGAGGAGGACGAGAAACGTTTCCTGGTTGTCGTAATAAAAGAACTTTTGGGTTTATGTGAACAGAAAAAAGGTAAAGATAACAAAGCGATTATTGCCAGTAACATTATGTATGTTGTCGGACAATATCCACGTTTCCTACGAGCTCATTGGAAGTTTTTAAAAACTGTTGTGAATAAACTTTTCGAATTTATGCACGAAACTCATGACGGTGTTCAGGATATGGCTTGTGACACATTCATCAAAATTGCACTTAAATGTCGTAGACACTTCGTGACGACACAAGTCGGAGAGGCATGCGCATTCATTGAAGAAATTCTGAGCACAATCAGTTCCATTATCTGTGATCTGCAAACACTTCAAGTGCACACATTCTATGAAGCTGTAGGATACATGATCAGTGCACAAGTTGATCAGGTGGCACAGGAACAGCTCATTGAAAAGTACATGCTGCTTCCCAACCAGGTTTGGGACGATATAATATCACAAGCATCTCACAATGTGGACATTCTCAAAGATCCAGAAGCTGTCAAACAGCTTGTGAGTATCCTTAAAACCAATGTGCGAGCGTGCCGAGCCTTGGGACATCCTTACGTTGTGCAACTTGGCAGAATATACTTGGATATGCTAAACGTGTACAAAGTGATGTCAGAAAACATCAGTCAAGCGATCGCCTTGAATGGGGTCGTTGTCACGAAGCAACCACTCATCAAGAACATGAGAATAATAAAGAAAGAAACTCTGAAATTGATTGCGAGCTGGGTGTCACGTTCCACAGACAACAGTATGGTGTTGGAAAACTTTATTCCGCCTCTACTCGATGCAGTTCTTCTTGATTATCAAAGGACTACCGTGCCCGATGCACGAGAACCTGAAGTGTTATCTTGTATGGCTGCAATTGTGTACAAACTCGGAGGGCATATAACATCTGAAGTGCCCAAGATTTTCGATGCTGTATTTGAATGTACGCTCGAGATGATCAACAAAGATTTTGAAGAATATCCAGAGCACCGGACGGAGTTTTTCTTGTTGTTACAAGCTGTCAACACACACTGTTTCAAGGCATTCCTAAGTATACCCCCAGCTCAGTTCAAGTTGGTTTTGGATTCCATAATATGGGCATTTAAGCATACAATGAGAAACGTGGCTGACACCGGCCTTCAGATTCTTTACCGATTGCTACAAAATGTAGAGCAGCATCCGCAGGCAGCGCAGAGCTTCTACCAGACTTACCTGTGCGACATTCTAGAGCATGTATTCAGTGTGGTTACGGACACATCTCACGGAGCTGGCCTCACGATGCATGCTACTATTCTGGCGTACATCTTCTCGTTGGTGGAAGCTGGCAGGGTCACGGTGCCGCTTGGGCCTACACCTGATAATGTTCTCTGTGACAATATCCTCTACATACAGGTAATTAACACATTAATATATTGGAGATGTTAAGGTAGCATTAGGATCCTAGCGACCGCGACCGGCGACCACGACGCGTGACTGCGAACAACTGCTCTGTATGAATTTATATGAAGCACTCACAAATGCAAGCGACCGAGTCGCGCGACTGGACGGTCGCTGTTTCTTAAAGAGCAGTGGGTCGCGATCGCCGCCGTATGCAGTCGCTAGGATCGGAATGCTAACTTTAGTATTATTTTGCACATTTGTAAAAGCGCATTGCAAAACATTTTTCACTGCCAAACAATTATCAGCTTTGCGTGCGTTGAAATAACAACGAAAATAGATTACCTACCTTTCACATCAACTCAAGTCATTTCAACGCTCTCAGGTACTTGTAGTTGATTTTCGATGCTATTGTATTGGCTATGTGCGAAGTGGGTGTTGGGAACTGTCAAGTCTGTCAACAAACAACAATCAACTGTCTGGGGTGGCAGAAATTTGTACTGTTGCGGGCCAAGCAGTGAAAATATGCTTGAATCTATGCAACCCCCAAAGGTGTTAAAACGGAGGTAAAAGTTTGTATGAGAATTCCGATACAATTTAGATTTTGCCCGTGGCTTCGTCCGCATCAGCTCCCGTTATCGTACCAGGATAAAATATAAGCTAGTTTTTAAGTCTAATAATAAGCTTTTAAATATAAAAAGTTTTATCAATATCGGTCCAGTAGTGTTGGCAGGATCCTCGAACAAACACAGTCACGCACAGGTCACTCGGTGTCGGACGCTCGGCGGAGTAACAACTCTGTATCGAACGTTCGTCGGTCTAACTCCTGAGGATGCTCCTTGGTGGAGCGAAACACGTGTAGAGTAGAAATTATTTGGTAAGCAGGTTGTATTTTATTACGTAATACAACTTTGTCTACTAGGTATTTAGAGGCGGAGGTCTTGATACAATCGTGTCATCTACCTATTTTTCAAACACAGTCTTTACAGTACTATAATAGTGTAGATAATTCACGGCTGGCCGACATATTTCATGCGCTCCGCCGCGCTAGTGTGGCGCTAGTGTCGTGCACATAGCCAATACACAGTGAAAAATGCTCTGCGATGCGCTTTGCCAGGAGTGCGCCGGCCCTTAAAATTGTATATACAGGGTGTAAGGAAAAGTATCATTATCCTTTTTACCCATGAAACTGAACAACTTTTACTAGAGGAGCAAACTGATTCGAGCAAAAAAATGAGCTGTCCCATACTAAACTCCAATACCTTCTTGACTCAACAGCAGATTTTTTTTTGCTACGATCGGGATGCTCCCATAGTAAAAGTTGCTCAATATGATGGGTAGAGTATGTGGTTTAAAGGTTAATGATACTTTTTCTTACACCCTGTATATACAACTTATAATGAAGATATCTTATACCTATTGAAAAATATTGTAGTAGGTAATTAAATTAATCATACTGGCTATTACAGGAATATGTGGCGAACCTTCTCAAAACTGCATTCCCACATTTAACGGACAATCAGATCAAGATAACTGTCCAGGGGCTGTTTAATTTGGACCAAGATATTCCGGCGTTCAAGGATCATCTCAGAGATTTCTTAGTACAGATAAGAGTAAGTATTGTAATAAATAATAACAAAGTACCTTTGTCATGTAAAATGCAAAATTCATATAAAAAAGTATTTATTCAAAAATATTCAAACGAAAATATCTCAATTGACTTTTCATGACTTGGATCTCCAAGTGCCAACTCTCAAAAACTGTATTGCCAAATAACATATTGTTACGAGCTACGGGTTCCGGGATTGGAGTGAAACGCTAAGTCCAATTTTACAGAGTTTATTTGGGATACACTTACAAACGGTCCACCTCGCAGAGGTTCCCCTAAACGGTTCACTTCACCGGGTCCTCCTCGCAGGGATTTCCCATGCACCACTTACTGTCACTGTTCACAGTCCACTACGTCACTACTGTGACGACACGACACGCGTCACGGCTATGACGTCACGACGTACGACACTATGACGTCAAGACGTACGACACTATGACATCACACACTACACTGACACTATGACGTCACGTACTACACCGACACTATGACGTCACGCACTACACTGACACTAGTCTACTCACTGTTCCACCCTTAGCACTTTTCTCTTCACTAGTACTTTTCCACTTTCACTTTTCTTCCTTTTGTTTCGCACTGTTCACTGTTTAACCAAGGACTGCCGCCAGTCGAAATTCGCCGCCTTTTTATATCCCGCAGAACATTCCGGAATACCCTTTTTTCGATCTTCTTTTCTTTACTCGATTGTTTTCCTCCAGATAGTTCTAACCCCGCGTTCCTTTTTCGAAACCGATCGAAGACACGCCCACTTTTCTGGTTCTTTTCAAATATTCGTAATTTCGCCTCCTTTCTCGAAGTTCCTAGACACGTTCACCTTTTTGTCCCTTTTTAAATATTCCTTCTCTCTCTTCCTTCTAGAACATTTCTAAAAACACTAAAATCTAGAAATATTTTTGGCGCGGATCGGATTCGAACCGTCACCCCCTAGCATGGGAGGCGGAACCTTAGACCGTAGGACCACGGCGATTGTTAATGAGCCGACCGAATTTTCGAATGCCTTCTTTACGTTTGACGTTTGACAGCGGCCGTAACAATATCAAATATTTTTTACCTTATAAAATCCTACCCTGTACAGGGTGTATCAAAACACCCTAGTAATACTTAAGGGGGTGCTTCAGACCATCAAAATGAACAACTTTCACTATGAAGCCAACGTCGAGAAAAAATAAAAAATAATTGCCATCCCATACATTTGAGTCGAGACGGTACTGCAGTTTTGTATGAAAGAGGGGATTTATTTTTTCGCGATTTCGACGTTGGCTCCATAGTGAAAGTTGTTCAGTTTGATGGTCTGAAGCACCCCCTTAAGTATTACTAGGGTGTTTTGTTACACCCTGTATAATTAACAAATAATGTTTACGTGATGTAGTAAATAATACATCCAAATGTTTGCTGTTATAAAACTATAATAATAAAGTACTTGTTGTACCTAATTGCTCACCATCAGCCTATTTACGTCAGAGGCGTACCTCCCTCAAGCACAAGCACGCGTGCCCAATGCGGCTTGCGACATCACAGATGCAACAGAATTTCTTTTTATTAGCATATACAGTAGTCCTCCCAAGGTTTTCCTTCACCGTTTGAGAGCAGTTTGTATTACGTACATAGCTCATGCTAAAAGAAGAAGAAGAAGATTACGTACATAAGTTAGATAAACTCTTTGATACACACGGCGACACATCAAGCTATACAAAGCCAAAATAAGCAGGCCGCGCGACTATTTACCGCGCGTTATTTACCTTACGCATTTACGTGGCATGTCGTCTGCGGATTCGAACCCCAGGAGTGCGATTTTTGAATCTCATACGTTAAACTCAGCAGTTGAAAATGTCAATATTACTATGGAGATATGCAACTTTCTGCTGCTGATTTGACTTTCAACAATCGCACTCCTGTAGTATGATTTTTGAAAGTCAAATCAGCAGTAGAAAGATGCACGTCTCCATAGTAATATTGACATGTTCAACTGCTGAGTTCAACGTATGAGATCCAAAAATCGCACTCCAGATACTCTTGATTGAGTGTCCATAATCTCCGCAATGCGCCACGACGCTTGCCTGACCGACCTGATTGTCTATCTAATTTGTCGATAACGTAAAATTGCAGGAGTACACGGGAGAAGACGACAGCGACCTCTATCTGGAAGAGCGCTTGTTCGCCCTCCGTCAGGCGCAGGAGGAGAAGCGGCGGGTGCAGCTGTCCGTGCCCGGCATCCTCAACCCCCACGAGCTCCCCGAGGAGATGCAGGACTAAACTGCTTCTCCGCACGGTAACAGTCCAGTCATACGATGTCTTATAACCAGTCTATTCATATTTAGCCATTGACTTTTATGAGGAGTCAATGTACTTAGCGTTTGCATAATCAAGGGCAAAATGTTAAAGTACTTAATTTATTTATTTGTTGCACATTCGTTGCGCTCAGTATACGGTTTTACAGATCTATCATACAAGCGATTTTTGAGCTTAGCCGATTTTGCAACTGCCCCGAAATGACATGGCAACTGAATCGCCGCGATTCCGCCGCGACACTGTTAATCTCAGAAATATCGCGACGGTAATGCGGCGATATCGTTCAGTCAACGCCTAAGCTCAAAACTCGCTTGTGTGATACGGCCCTAAATATAACATACATATTTCTTAGAAATATTCCACACTAATTTGTATGTAAATAACTACATAAACAATGTTAAGGGCAATGCTTCCTAAAAATGGGGCTTTTACCTATATGTTTAGCTTCTATATATTTTTATTGAGCTATTGTGCACTCCCAATTATTGATAATTATATCGCGACTAATACAATCCATATACAGTGTGTTAGAGTAAACATTTGCTTTACCTTAAGGGTCGATTACACCCATGATACTGAATAACTTTCCCTAAGAAACAGAAAGGAAATTTGCAAAAAATTGACTTTACATACTAAGTGCAATCAGCTGATTGAACTTTGGTATGAAAAGCAGATTTTTTTGCGAATTTCTCTTATGTTCCTTTGGGAAAGTTGTTTAGTATCATGAGTACAATCACCCATTAAAGTAATGCAACTGTCTACGCTAACATCCTGTAGGTGAAAACTTAGTTTAAAAATTAATATGATACCTGCTTGGTAAAGTTGTTAATTATTTTTACACAACACGGTAGGGGCTGTTCTTATTATAATAAGTACATGTAATTATAAATATGCTTAATAGTTTTATGCAACAGAAATAAACTTCTTTGATAGGAAAAAGTATTTCTTAGGGAAACACAACATTCGACACAGTAGAATTAAAGATTCTAAATAACTAAGAATAATTGAAAATTGCTTAAATTTAAACGATGTAAATAATGCCCTGGTAATATACAACCATAACATTTTGAATATTTTGGCTTGTTTATGCAGGGTGATAATTTGAGATTGGTCCACACCTAAACAGTCGTAGCTACAGCATAACTTTCTTATGTGACTGTACTAGTTTTTCGATATATCTCGACCTGCATTCACCGATTTACATTAATAAAAAAAACTATTAGTCAGCAAGATCAAAAACAATCTTAACTTTTTCTTAAGGTGCTGTTTAAACAGAAGTGACGTGGCGCGGACGTGAGGCGGGCGGAGTGCGGCAATATAAACCTTAGAGGGAGGTTACACGGTCAGTATTTCATCAGTCTGTTCCATCAGTCTGGTCATGTATATTTGATTTGAAGGGAAACTGACTCGAGATTGACCCGACTAACATGGTGCTTCAGTATATCAGTTTCCCTTCAAGTCAAATAAACATGACCAGACTGATGGACCAGAATGACGAAATACTGAACGTGTAGTGACAAACGTGACGAAGTACCGAATAGTACGCAGCATAGCGTCGTTTTTGTCGTAAAGGAAAATCGCGCCTGCGCCTCCAGCGACGTCGCCTAGTGGCGCGGGCGCGATTTTCCTTTACGACAAAAACGACGCTATGCTGCGTACTATAAGGTTGAATATTATATTACTTTGACTATGCGCCACCGCCACGCGTCTCTTCTGTATAAACAGCACCTTAGACGCACTGCTTCTTATAAGAATCAAAAGACTGTCGAACTAACGGATTAGAGTAATAGAAATGATAGTAATAGCAAACCCAGCACACGTATACATTCACTGACCTCTATTAATGTCACTGCATACATTTCTATTTTTAAATATGCAAATGTAGGTCGAAATACTTCAAGTTAGGCATAGTAGTCATCTAAGAACGTTTTTCCTTTAGCTAAAACGGTTTAGCTAGCTGCCCTTACTGCCATATCTCGAATTTCTAACAAGTATTCTACTAAAAATAAACTGCAAACTACAATTTATGGATATCCGAAGCAAAAAAACTATGTTTTCCTTATGCACAGTGCAAGAATAAATTCTGTTCCTTGGAGAAGTGTGTTTTTTATTGGACACTTGTGTCTAATAAAAACACATTACTCCATTAAACATTGAAGAAACCGCCGCGTGGTGAGTTGGTTTGCGAACGGTCCTGTAGATCGTGGGCTTTCGGACTGTACTCGAGGCTCTGCCATTTTGTACTAGCTCAAATGTTTTTTTAGTGTTCCGTACCAAAATTGGCAAAACGGAACACTTTTTTCATAATAAGATTACGTTACTCCCAGAATCCACTTGCCATTGGCAGAAATGCAGTGCTCACAGCAAAAGGCCTTTAATTGGAAAATAAAAAAATTTAGATGCAGATTAGATCTGTTTGGCGATGAATGATTATTTAAGTTAATGCTGATTATAAAAGTTTTCTAACGCAGTGTCTATGTGGGCGTAGTCCTGGCGGTACGCCTTCGAAATTCAGTAAAATTGTTCATGAAATTCGGAGCGATTGATCTTTGGTCCATATAAATCCATTTGACCCGTAGCACCAAAAAATAAAAAAACAGAGAGGATTTATGACGTCATCTTTTTTTTTGTATGGAAAAAATTTTTTTTTTGTTCTGTAACCTATTGTGTGGGGTATCAAATGAAAGGGATTTTTGAGCTGGTTCTAAAAATATATCACATCATTACATTTCATTCACTTGTTTTAAATTAAAGTTAAAAACATACCAAGTTTGAGCTCCTCCAGATACGATACCGTTGAATCATTTTTTATAAAGTAGGGTAAACCATCCTTTCATAGGTCGAAAAAACAAGGAAAATATAGAACATTCAAGTTCAGTTTTGCACAAAAAATATAATTTGTTTAAATTATATTTTTTGTGCAATACTGAACTTGAATAGTCTATATTTTCCTTGTTTTTTCGACATAAACTCTAAAGTGCCAATAATTGGAGGGGTGCCAATAAAAGGATGGTTTACCCTGTATCTCAAATGATACCTATTATCCTCATATCTAACCCCAAGAAAGCAATTTTGAAAATATTTTCATTTAGTATTATTTTTTATTTGTTTTGAAAATGATTTTTATTTTAATTTAAAACAAGTGAATGAAATGTAACGATGTGATATATTTTTAGAACCAGCTCAAAAATCCCTTTCATTTGATACCCCACACAATAGGTTTCAGAACAAAAATTTTTTTTTACCATTTAAAAAAAGATGACGTCATAACTCATCTCTGTTTTATTTTTATTTTTTGGTGCTACGGGTCAAATCGATGTATATGGACCAAAATCAATCCCTCCGAATTTCATGCTTTTAACACCATTTGCAGCGTTTTTTTGGCGTACCGCTAAGACTAGCGTAAGGCTAGCCTAGCCACCTCTCACCACTTGACGCGTCATTCCATCCAGAAACTTAAATTGCTAAATGTGAGCGTTGCTACAACTACATTCTTAAACAAAAAGTTGGTGGTTGTAGCAATGTTTCTAGCCACCCCGAAAGGGATTACGTCCGTATATTTATGTATGTATGTATGTTAATTTAAATGTTATGTATGCTGAGGCTCTTTTCTCTTTTTAATTTGTCATCTTACAATAAGATAACCGCTGTTTCGGGGGTTTGCGCCTTGCTTCGTAACCGTTGTTCCTACATGGATAAAGATTTTTTGCAATATTTGCATTGCCCTTTAGGACCATAAACTTAATAGATGTAGTAATTTATTAATCTTTTTACACACCTATTAGTTTTCATTAATTCTACTGTGCGAAATCGATTTGAATTCTAAATAAAATAACTAAATTAAATTGAATTAAATCCATTTTTATTGTTTAAATGTTGCTAAAACTGATTAACTGTACAGTTGCTTTTCTCATTAATTTTGTATCGAATTGACTTGGTTAGTTGCATCGATAATGAATGACTACAATGGACTGTTGCCATTAGTTTAGGATTGTTCTTGTGCCTATAAAATATACCTTATAATGTCAGTTTGTACAGTAGACCGCATGGACAATGCAAGGTGATGAATGCAAGTGGTAAAGGTTTTACAGCTCAAACCTTTTATGATAAAGGTATATTTTGCACGCACAAGGCATAGCATTGGGCCTTTATTAATTATAGGCAGCAAATCATGCATCAATTTACATTGCTAGAGAGGAAATAGAATATTTCTATGTTTTTAAGTAATCTTCAAGTGTAGGTGATGAAATCTCTGTGATGGAAACCAGTGTCGGATGTTGAACATGTGCGCTACGGAATCTGAGTATTACTGAGTAGATTCTAGGAAAACTTTATAAACTGAATTGCTGTTAGTAATATTTTTTATGTTTTGTTTAAATGTTGTCAACACTAATTTCATGATGGTTTGGGAATCTTAACATTCACGTAGGTTTCCGAAAGCATTTGGATCCGATTAACTGTCAGTCTTTCAATTTGTGTTTGAATAAACAAATAAAGGTAGAAAGGTGTTTTCTTTATTTTAGTATGCACATTCCACTCCTAGCAAATTAAAATTCTCATGTAACTTAGAAAGAACCTAACAATACAACGTGTTAATGAATTAACGCAAAACTAGAAAGTAGTTTGTTTAGAATCGAGAGCAGAATATAATTATCATGGTTTCAAAATAGGTATTTTTTTTAAATAATTTGTTTGCAAAATTTAAAATTTTCTGAACCCGTTATCAATCCACCGCACGGGCACACTCACCCTAATTACTACCAAAACAAGATTATAAAAATGTATCCATGAGAACGTTAGCGCTTTCTTTCAGTGCTGAAATGATAACAAATCATTTTTGCCTCAAAACTTAAAATGCGAATAACTTTAAATTTTAACTATCAAAATAATGAAATTATTGTTTCAATCTAATTATTTTGTTATAAATCAGTTTGGGTGTATGAGGTTTTGCGCTAATTTATTAACACGTTGTATAAGTAATACCCAGTGGTCTCCTCAAAGTCAAACTTTAGGCACAGTCTATACCATAGACGAAGAATTTTTCGCTTACGCTGATAGACGGAATGTCGGTGTAACCGGGTATGAGATAGCGATACTCATGAAATCCTATACAATTTAAATGAAGTGACAGTTGTGAGTCAGGTGGCCGTAGTACAAAAAAGTGGTTACGCCGATAAGGACAGCAATAAGGTAGCGATCTCCTTTTTTAACTGGAGCGAATTTGATATGTGCATCTCTTATTGAGTAAATATGACAAGACATGTGCTTCCTTCTAGTACCTTCTCTTTCTACGGTCTATACTATTACATGTTCTGTGGCGCAGTATAAGAAAGTATCTATTACTAGATACTTTAGGGCTCCCAACACAAAACTGCGAATTCGCATCGCATCGCAATTATCTGCGAGCGCTCGATGACTTATGTATGATTTTCGCTCGCAGATATTTGCCCTTAGACCATCTTTTTCTGTCACTTTTTGCGGGGGACGATGTAGCATGAAATCCGCAACTTTGGATTTTATTACATTACTTTAGATTCATATTCCGCAATTATGGACTGTCTCGTTTATTGATAAGGTATAACATTGTATGTACATTGTACTTGATCAGTTAGTCTTGTACCTTGGCCGATAATGCTCGCGAGGCTGGTCCTCAAACATTTTCCTTAATCAATGCAGTCTCGACCACAATTATTTAACGTAAAATTCTTTACTGTTATCTTTATATGTATAGTTGTATTGTAGCATTCTTTGTTTTTTTTAAACTTAAAAACGTATACTTACTTACCTACGTTATCAATAGCACCTACATATTACGCAAATTAATTAACGAAAAACAAGCTTCATCACCGCAGTTCAAGTTATCCAAAAGATAAAATATGCGTTACGTATTCCTAAATTGGGACGACATTCCTTGAAAGGAAACAATTCAAGTAATAATTAACACTTGATTAATTTATTTATTTTATTTTATTATTCTTAGGAAGATTTACAGCTTTGATTACATACTAAACACAACTTTAAATAACTGTAAGCTAATTACAAATCTCCACCTATAAATTTCATTTTTTTTTTCAAAAAACGTGTTTGGTGGTTGGTGTAGTTACAACCAAAATTGTGTTACCTTAAAAATTAACTATACGAATCAAAATAATGCTTAGCATATCTATTATTTCAACGCTTATTCTAATTAGGTATGTACGATATGATGGTCACACGTTTTAAAAAATCATACTCAACTGTTTTACAAAACATCACAAAAGGTGCCATCATATGTATTTTAATTGGTCACGATCGAGTTATACTTTTAATTTTAACGTGATTTTTTATAAAATGCGAAAGCCAATTGTCACAGTAGGTATTACAATATATTATGTGTATATGCGACTACGCTTCGATATAGGTACCTATCTAAGTTAATTAATAAAAAACCCATATATTTCTACGACTTACTTTCCCAAATTAGATTAGATTCGAGTAGATTGGTTTTGTTTAGGTGATTAGTAAAACTGGTAGAATTTTCCCTTAATTGCGAAAACAAATAACAGTTTCTCTTATCATTTTATCAAATATCGTTCAAATTGATGCTGCTGTACCACAGATTAGGGAGGCCTATAATTGATAGTAAGTATTATTACTTATATTTTGTTTAGTTTTCTTTCCTGCACCTACAACTCAATACTTACACTCAACAACAATGAAAACGGGTCACCACGGGTCACCAAAAACATAAACCTTAATATCTCGGAAACTATAAATGATAGCTTATTCAAATAAAAAGTATTTTATAGACAACGAGCTTTTACCCGCGACTTCGTCCGCATAAATTATATACCAGATTTTAAGTCAGATGATAAGCTATCAAACAAAACAAGTTTCATCAAAATCGGTACAGTAGTTTTTGCGTGATACTCGAACAAACAAACACCCAAACAAACAAACGAACAAACAAACAGACAGACAAAAAATCCAAAAATTGGTGATTTGGAATCAGGGACATCTAAAAATCATATCGTAATTTTTTTTTTGTAAATATCTTCAATGTACAGACACAATTCTGTTACAGTTTTATAATAGTTTAGATTTAATACTACTACTTAAATTGATACAATTTCTGGTTGCTATAAAGTAATGCCAATAAAGAAGGCAAAACCTAAACAAATGATTTTTTGTAAATTTAATTTTTAGTATTCAACATTTATTATTAATGTTGTAATTTTATCACTCACATGTATGCACTAAAATATGGGGAAATTTTATATCTGTGACAAAAAATGGTTATTTTTATTCTAAGTTAGAATTGAAGCATTTGTATTTATGTATTACGCGGCCAGCATTATGGCCACGTTTGGGCCAGGTATGGCTAGGGGCGGTCTTTTTGATTAAGTGTTTGACGTGGCGTGTTGCTGAATGGTTCTGTATAAAATTGACGACGCATGTTGCTGAAGGGAGTTTTGTAGGAAATTTGACGACGCATGTTGCTGAAGCAGTTTTTGTTTTTATTAAGATGGTTGACGACGCATGTTGCTGAAGTGAATTATGTGAGTAGTTTAATTTTGGTTTTTGATAATAAACTATTTTAGATATTTCTAACAGAGATGTCATTTATGTATTTAAATTTAATTAAGTCAAACAAATGAAAACTAAAAATGTTATCAATTAATTTAAGCAAATATTAAATAGTCCATGAAATACTTTTTATTTGAATAAGCTATCAATCTTATTTTCCGAGATATTAAGGTATGTTGGTGACCCGTTATTTTAGGAACCGAGTGTATTAGTTTTATTAACATGACTACTTTTTACATTAAACTTACACTTTTATCTAAGTGCTTTAAAATAGAACAATCACATTACGTACCTACTAGATACCTAATTAAAATATAGATTCTTTTACCCCATCACCATTTACGTGAATAATGGTAATATTATGTATTGGTAAAGTAGGCAATTTACTCACATTGTTTTTCAGCCAAATGTATAAAAGAAAGAAAACCTTGCAGTTGTCGAAAGTTATCTGAAAACATGGGTCGCAATATTTTACGCGTTTATTTTATCTGTATAGTTTTCATAGAGCTTTTTGTAAAAGGTAAGTTTGATTGATTAATAAGTTTCGATTAGCGTATGTACAGGGTGTAACAAAACACCCTAGTAATACTTAAGGGGGTGCTTCAGACCATCAAACTGAACAACTTTCACTATGGAGCCAACATCGAAATCGCGAAAAAAAAATCCGCTCATTCATACAAAACTGCAGTACTGTCTCGGCTCAAATGTATGGGACGGCACATTTTTTTTATTTAGTTGGCTCCATAGTGAAAGTTGTTCAGTTTGATGGTCTGAAGCTCCCCCTTAAATATTACTAGGGTGTTTTGTTACATCCTGTATAAATATTACCTAATTGTAATGTTTATTAATACTCATAAAAATAAGCTAGTTGGTAATAATTATTCCAAGAAAACAAATACCTAGCAATAATATCATATCACCTTAAAATTGTAACTGTGACAGGCCATTCGTCTGACGTAGAAGAATCTTACGATACTTATAGTGACGATGAATACGGCGCTAAATGGATGTATTTCCCGGACGGGGACGGCATTCCGCGTCCCATATCCTTGGAAATACCACCAGCTCCGTTTCAACGAGGTGGATCCACGTTTGGGTTCAATGACATTGAATTTAGACTCTACACTAGGTAAGATACCTAAGTATACATTTTGCCCACGGAGACCGTATGTACAGTCGCCATCAGATATATCGTAGCATACAAGGTGTCGAAATATTTCGGAGCAGTGCTAATTTTCATTAAATTCTTTACAGTAAATGCACGGACCTATAAAAAAGACGGACAGAATTTCGTCTAATCAAAAGTGAAGCACCCATTTATATGGGTGTGCGTGCTGTCACCCTGTCGCGCGGTACATAATGGCGACGGGTTGTCGGACCTGCGCCTAGGAGTGCGATTTTTGAAAATCATACGAGCGACTCGGCAATAGGAAATGTCAAAATTACTATGGAGATTATGCATCTTTCTACTACCGATTCGCTCGTATGATTTTCAAAAATCGTACTCTAGAACTGGTGCGTCTGTGTGAGTTTATTTCCCTTGTAGAACAAACGAAATTGTAGGTCCTTGAATGCTTCACCTCTTTTTAGTGTGACATTACGGCCGTCTTTTTTTCAGGTCCGTGAGTACCTAAATGTTAGCAATTATTATATCGAATTTTCAATAATCTCTACAATCTAAACTATTATAAAACTGTAACAGAAGTGTGTCTGTACATTGAAGATATTTACAAAAAAAAAATTACGACATGGTTTTTACCTGTCCCTGATTCCAAATCACCTATTTTTGGATTTTTTGTCTGTCTGTTTGTTTGTTTGTTTGTATGTTTGTTTGTTTGGGTGTTTGTTTGTTCGAGTATCACGCAAAAACTACTGAACCGATTTTGATGAAACTTTTTTTGTTTGATAGCTTATCGTCTGACTTAAAATCTGGTATATAATTTATGCGGACGAAGTCGCGGGTAAAAGCTCGTGTTATTTAAAATTAAAATGTAAAACAACGGAGTAGGGTTTTTTTCCGAAACTGTTCAGATGTTTGACCAGCCCGACTGCGTCGATATATTTGAGTTTTAGCTTTTTTGATTGGTTATGAGTAAAGAAATAATTGAAAATTAGAACTGCGTAGAAATATTTGACCACCTTGTTTGCTACGATATATCTGCTGGTGACTGTACCTTTCAGAAAGTAACTTATGTCTATTAAACTAACTTCCCTATTATTTGATATTATCCCGCAGACAAAATTTTGAGGACTATATACTTCTCGATAAATCAGCAACACAATACTCGTACAACGTGTCTATTACCAGTATTGTGCAGAAGTTATCAAACTCACCAATCAAGTTAGTTACACACGGTTGGGAGTCATCGGCCGATAAAAATGCTGTCATCAACATCAAGAACGCTTATTTAAAGAAACAGGACGTCGTGGTTATCGCTGTGGACTGGAGCAGCATTGCTAACTCTGTCTGGTACCCTGTTGTGGCGTACCAGACTAAAATGGTTGGATCACACGTCGCAAAGTTTATAAATGCCCTGAATAAACGTTATAACGTGCTCGGCAGTCAACTGCATCTGATTGGTCACAGTTTAGGAGCTCATGTCATGGGTAATGCTGGACATGAAACGAAGCTCAAAGTAGACAGGATTACCGGTAAGTGAATGCGACAAACACTCATGATCCTGGCTAAAGGAATTAGCAGCATCAGATAAAGGTTGTCCATGGCTAAAACCGTATATAGGTACAGGGCCGGATTAAGAGGTGTGGAGGCCTCGGGGCAACAAAGGAGTGGAGGCCCCTTGGGCTCAAATTATTTTCCAAATAAAATGGAAAAAAAATGTCAGCCTAGTTTTCCAATAAATAATTTATTGTGAAACCAAAGTATAGATTCTTTTATTATCTTTATATCGATGGAATAGTGGTTTACTAGTGTTTAAGTACTAGTCTGAATTTGATTTTTTTCCGGAGTCTCTATTGTGGGGGCCCCTCTTTTGTGGAGGCCCGGGGCAGTAGCCCCGGTTGCCCTCCCCTAAATCCGGCCCTGTATAGGTATGGTGGCGCATTTCGAAGAGGTACGGAAACTCAATCTTGAGTTCCGGTATTCGAAGCCGCACGGATATTGACATGCCATGTACCAATAAGTTTTTCTAAGTAAAGGAAAACATCGTGAAGAAACCTGCATTCGCTGAAAATTTCGACGTATGTGTGTAGTCCACCAATTGGGCACGCGTGGTGGCCAAACGCCCAGGGTGTATGGGCGTAGGCTTGTGCCCTGCAGGAGGACGTATATGGGTATACAGGGTCCTTCTTAATATGTTGACACTTTTTTAAGGCGATGACCAGACTATGAAACTGAACAACTTTCTCTATGGAATCAACATCGAAATCGCGAAAAAAAAAACAGTTGTCCCATACGTTTGGCTCCGAGTAGGTTTGCAGTTTTGTATGGAAGTGATGATTTTTTTTTCGCGATTTCGATGTTGGTCCCATAGAGGAAGTTGTTCAGTTTGACGGTCTGATCATCCTTTTAAAAAAGTGTCAGCATATTAAGAAGAACCCTATATAGGCTGATGATGATATATACCTACCTAACTGAGACAGAGTAGACCCATCTTTCACGGCAAAGCGTCTTATCTCTCAGGATGCGGGTCGTTTTAGGTTGAGACAGAAGTTTTAACCCTTGAAAACCTTACTAAGTAGGTATTAGGTACAGTCGACAACGAAAGTTCATTAACATTTGTAATATTTATTTCTACGACTGTAGGTTCAGAACAGTTCATCAATTTCATTTGTTGCCGACCGTACTTGCCTACTCTTATCCTTTGAAAGGCAAATAGCCCAGTCATTTTACGGACTTTTGTTAGGAGAGGTGGGAAGTAATTATTAATTGGACTTTTAGTCTGCAACCGGTACTATTTAGAGACAAAAAGACTATCTGAACACAAATTAAAAAAAAATCACTACGCAACATAGAAATCTAAATTGTGAGTCCCAGAAGGCTTTTAAATTTTATTAATAATATTAATACCATGCACTACTGCATGCACTCATTTGAATAAGATTTTACAACATACATTATTTTTAGCAATAAAATAGGCATTGAAATTTAAAAAAATGAGGTTTTTATTAGAAAAACGAATGTATTTTTCAAAACCTTCTAAATAGACAAAAATATTTATACCATGTATATATTTATACCATACTTCAAGTATGTATAATGGTAAAGCCTTAAATAGGTGCGAAAATAAAATTACCATCTGGTTTTTTAGAACGAGATAATATAAAAATTTTAAAATTGGATCTGTTGCTGACGTGATTTTTTTTTAAATTTTGGTACATTTCTAAGCTCAAATTGGCTCTTCAATATTAAAGCGAAAAAAAATCAATTATTAATTAACTAGTCCCGGCTCAAACCGTTAAATGACTGGGCTATTTCTTATTCGGCAGGCTTGGATCCGGCTCGACCACTTTTCGAATTTCCAAAGAGGACAAACTCGGTAAAACTTGACCCTTCCGACGCAAACTTTGTTGATGTTATTCATACCTGTGGCGGTGTGCTGGGGGTTGAGGAACCTATTGGGCACGCAGATTTCTTCCCAAATAGTGGGGCTGCACCACAGCCCGGCTGCGGCGATTTGCAACATTTAATGGGTAAGTCATTTATTAAAAATTAATTTCTTCTGTACCTCATAATACATTGTCGTCGGTTTCGGCTAGGTACCTGCTTTTGACCTGACTTATTCTAACGACACGTCCTCAATTTCTGCCTAAACCAACTCTTTCTGAAAATGGCATTGGCTGCTAGACTCGAATGTATGAAACATCAGATTTTTATTAGCGATTTCAATGTTTGTTCCATATAGTAAAAGTTGATCAGTTTGGTGGTTTGAAGCATTCAAATTTACACCTTGTAGATGTACGTATGTAAAGCCTAACCAGAAAAATACAAAAACCTGGGCCTCAATTGCGCAATTTTATACGGTTTTGGTTTGGTTTTGGTTTAGTTTTAGTTTAGTTTTGGTTTAGATTTGGTTAGCTAAAGTAAAAAAGCTATCGCGATATTTTTTCTGAATGGTTAAATCGCACAATATAGAAAATTCGATCGAACGGACATCAAACGTTACGCCAACGTATCTTCCGAAATAAAGCTAAATCGTTACCGTTAATATAATTTGCGCGATACGAATTGTGCTTTGCCAGGCGGAATGATAGCAGATGGACGAGGGCAGTGACAGAGTGGCGGCCGTGGGAGGGGGAACGGTCAGTGGGCAGACCAGCGGCCAGGTGGTCGGATGACATTTGCAAAGTAGCCGGTAAAAATTGGATGAGACTAGCGTGGGACCGTTCTGGTTGGCGTGAAAATGAAGAGGCCTATACCCAGCAGTGGGGTTTACCAGGCTGATGATGATGATGATGATGATGATGAATTGTGCTTAACGTAACGTTTTTGGTTGTGGTTTTGTTCATTTATTTTTCATTTATTCAGATTTAGGATTACTAACAAGGTTAACACAGATTCAATCACAGTTCTAAAGATAATACAATAAGCATGTGCCACCTCACTTATAAGTAACCACGGCATTCAATTGGACAATTGTTACAAAATTTATAATAATCTAGATATACATGCGCAGGCATAATTAAAATTTAAAAAAAAAAAAAAAAAACTTGAAACATATTCATTAACAATTTGATTACAAAAAAATAGGGGAGTGGACTACATAAAATATATTTTAGTTTTAACTGCTCAGTAAATAAACTGCTTGAAAATAACGCTAAACTCACATTTTCAGTAATTCTGTTGCTTAAATACTATTTTTAATAACTGGATAAACTATAAAAAGTATCAATACGACGACGAAAAACAATGACGTCACTATGCAAATTTTAGTATAATATTTCATACAAAGCATGCGTTTTGACGTTTGATAAAGAGTTGTTCATTTGACTAGTTGGAAACTAGCGGATTACAATTAAAATTAAAAAATTAAGATTTACAATTAGGTACATACAATATTGATTGGTATTAAATATTAAATAATTGAATGTAATTAAAAATTTTACTAAATGTTACTGAACAAAAGGCAAGTGCTATGAGTTATCATAACTGAACATAATTACAATAGAAGATTAAGATACTTGTTTGAAATAAACAAAAACGTGGAATAAACAATACATTACAATTACAAAATTATTGATTCAATTTATACAATTAGAACTGAACCTTAATTTCTCCGAGACAAGGCCTGGCAAACCTTGCCCTTAAACTTCCACAACTTGTCGAAACATAAGTTGTTTTGGTAGTATCGTTCAAACTTAGGGCGATTGAGGCTCTGCTTTGGGGGCACCAATGAATATAATACTCCCAAGGCGGGGGGGGGGCACTGCCATCGATGACAATGTTTCAAGTACAGTCAAGAGCACGTCAAGCTTGACACATGTGCTCTTGACTGTACAAAAATTAGTTTCAATGATTTTCCGCAACATGGAGAGGTTTTTTATTTTCCTTGTCATAATGCTTTACTTATAAATCTTATAATATAGTTAGAGCAAAATAAAATTGACATCATGTAGGTAGGTTAGGTAGATAGAGCAACCTAATAGCGACCCCTCACAAACGGTGAACCTAAACTTCGTGACGAAATCTGCATACGCTTGTTATTTGCTAAGGCATACGCTGAAGAAGAAATGATGTCCACCATTCGCATTGGGGGTACCTTAGTTAAGTGGACTAGGTACGTCTTGAGCCCCGATTAATTAAATAATTGTTTTTATTGCAGAAGCCTGCAGTCACAGCAGATCGCATTTTTTATTCGCCGAATCCATTTTAAGGCCGAAAGCTTTTCGTGCGTTTCAGTGCCGTAGTTGGTCTGATTATTTAAATAACAGATGTAGTCATAACGCTTTCATGGGTGAAGGTGTTAATTATAATGAAAACGGGACGTTTTATTTGGAGACTAATCAAGATTTCCCATATGGGCGAGGGCTGGATTTTTAATGCAAACAACTGCAGTCAAGAATGACTAATTGTTTAATTAAATTGTAACTACGTTTATGTAGTAACTAGTTGATACTACATCTTATACAACCCGGGCGAATTAACTTGGCACCTGGCTCGGAGCATCTCCTTAGATAACGTTGCACGTGTCCCTACGCATTTTCGAATTATTCTTTCCGAGTTTTCTGGAGTTTTCCGAGTTTTTTATTCCGAGCTACGTGCGAGCCAGGTGCCAATTCGCCCGGGTTGTAGTGTAGTTACTTAGTTAAGTAATTTTTCGAAACTTTACATAACTCGATCATTAGATCCATTTCTAGGGAGATGTTTTTTTTTTCTATAGGTATGTCCATAGAGAAAATAACGCGCTCCCCTGGGGGTATGTCTATTATTAAAAACCAACTTTTATTTCGTTTTTATTTATTTATCCACACCCATGTCATAGTCTGTAGTGTACAGCAATAAAGAGTAGTTAATGCGGAAAGCGCCGGTAGCGCCATCTATCGGCTGGTGCGGTCTGTGGTCAATATCTATCGTTCATTCGCTCGGTATTCGTGCACCGACCGCCGTGCTGTGCGGACGTGCGCTTGTCACATTACTAGTGAAGACTATATCTGTGTTTCATTATATACATCAACCTCAACCAACCCTTAGTAGAAATGGGTATTCTACATTGGCGACGACGGGATTCGAAATTCACGTGAGTAAAGTGTTTATCAGTTTGTTGAGGGTTGAAAATTAAAAAATACAAACGGTGCCAACGAAATAAAATCCACCAGTTAAGGACACCCAGTTAAGGAAGCTAAGCGAGTTATTTAAACACAATCGAAGACGGTTTCTACTGGCGTTGCTTTGTTTGTTGCCTAAAAAGTTACACAGTGTTAAAATATATTTCAAAAGAAAAGTAAAAATAGTTTTGTCCCGATTTTAAATCGTTTATTTGGAATTAACTTAATTATCTGGTTTCTGCTAGCATTGCTTTGTTTTTGCCTTTGCCTAGTGATAAAAATATATTTCAAAAGAAAAGAAAAAATAGTTTTTTGTCCCGATTTTAAATCGTTTATTTGGAATTATCTACATACTGTATTTCTTTTCCCACATGTCGACCATCGAATGCTGGAGGAAAGAGGGGAGACCAGACAGGAGGGAGGTGTGGGACAACACGGGACGGCGCGGCGCCTAGGATGAACAAATGTACGCCAGCGCCAGCTGTGGACATCAATCTTTAAGGTCACGTAATCATTCCTTATTACTTTAAACGATTGAAAGAATTTATTCAAGTCCGTAGCTCCAGGCTCACTGCCCGTCACACGTGACTGGACGGAGTTCCGGTGCTGGTGGGGCAAGGGTGTTCTGGGGTTTCTGAGTCTCTGACTGCTCCTCGGGGAGTGTACTCGTGAGCATATACTAATGCATGCTTGTAGTCCGTCATTATGCCCTAATGGGTATCCAAAATACGCGCATTAACCTCTCGTATGCCGGAAAAGCCAGACACAATAGATATAAATGGTTTTCATCATGCTGATGCGCGTTCCTGCATACCAAAGGTTAAGAATAGTGTCTTGATTCGAGACAAACAGGATTAGGTAACCAAGATATGCCAAGTGAGTTTATTCCAATAGTTTTTTATACTTATATTGACACATTGTCATTTTTAAGTAATTGTCTTACTTCGTAGTTGTCTCTAATAAAAGTTACTTATTACCATTATGCGTACCGAACATTCTACGTATAGAACATTCGGCGTAACCGATGTTCGGCGTAACGAACATTCGACGCCACGAACATTCGGCAAACGAACTTTCGGCGTAACGAACATTCGGCGTAACGAACATTCGGTGTAACGAACATTCGGCGTAACGAACATTCGGCGTCACGAACATTTGACGTAACGAACGTTCTGAGTAACGTACATTCGACTTAACGAAAATTCGGCGTAACGAACATTTGGCGTAACCAACATTCTGATGTCACAAAAATTTAAGTTGTAATCCAAAGTTTTACTTATTGAGCATTCTCAGTGTAGGTATGCGAGAACAATAATAATATACAACACTTTCGGAGCTTATTTGGTGGTACTAGTTCATGAAAATATTTCAATTCAAACATCAATAGTACCAACATAATTTCCGATCATCATCATCATCATCCGATTTGTTACCGGAACTTGTTTGACGTATTCTATACTTTATAGAACTTCAATTCAGTAACCTTACGTTGATCTTATCTTTGCAACATTGTTGTTAATGTCATAATTATGGATATAATTACTCCAGGTGAAACTAATTAGTTTCTTTGGCTATTTGAGCAAGGAATTTTATATTTTAAGGATCAATGTAAATTCAGACAATTATTTACAAAAAGTATTAGGAAATGATTAGGTGATTTCTTATTAAATTTAGTATTTCTGGAAATACCTACTCACATTTTAACAAGAAACATTTCATCTCAGTTGAGAGAAGATTAATAACTATATCATATTCAAGCATCATAACATTCATGACCAAACCGATAATACTGGTTAACAATTTTGTTCGCAGATTGTATGTTCCTAGATGTCACAGAAAAACCAGCCTTCAACAGGACGACTGCTAAGGCGCCGATTGAACCATACCTCCTTGCTTTAGTGCTTAATAAAGAGAAAATGTCTCCAATTAATAGCTAAGAGGTTTGAAATGGTCAGGGTGATTACTCTCATATTGTCAGCTTGTAGCTGGTTAATGGTTAGTGCTTTACCATGTACAACAAACAGTTACAAACAGTACAGTTGGTCATTCAATTGACATTGGCAGCTTTTAGCTGGTCATTCAATTGACATTAGAAACTTGTAGCAGGTCATTCAATTGACATTAGCATCTTTCAGCTGGTCATTCAATTGACATAGGCAGCTTTTAGCTGATCATTCAATTGACATTAGAAACTTTTAGCTGGTAATTCAATTGACATTAGCATCTTTCAGCTGGTCATTTAATTGACATTAGCAACTTGTAGCTGGTTATTCAGTCATTCAATTGACATAGGCCGCTTTTAGCTGGTTATTCAATTGACATTAGAAACTTGTAGCTGGTCATTCAATTGACATTAGCATCTTTCAGCTGGTCATTTAATTGACATTAGCATCTTTCAGCTGGTCATTTAATTGACATTAGCAACTTGTAGCTGGTCATTCAATTGACATTAGCAACTTTCAGCTGTTCATTTAATTGACATTAGCAACTTGTAGCTGGTCATTCAATTGACATTTGCAACTTTTAGCTGGGCATCAAATGCTATCAAATTTACTATCAGCAGCTTGTAGTTGGTCATTCAGATGACAAGTCAAATAAATAAAATAATTATTAGCAACTTGCAGCTGGTCATTCAATTGAAAAAAACTGTTATTTCATTATCAGCACCTTGTAGTTGGTCATTCAAATGACAAGTCAAATAAATTATTATAAGCAGCTCGTAGTTGGTCATTCAGATGACAAGTCAAATAAGTAATTATTAGCAGCTTGTAGTTGGTCATTCCATTGACATTAATATAAGGAATTAATGACTTATTGCTCTTTCTTCTTTGCATAGATAAAATCGGTATCTTACCTAATCACTGCAGGCACTGCACTGTTAATTTATTCATTTGTATGTGTTAAAGTATACTACACTGTACTTGAACCAAATCGGTTAGTTATAAATTCATAATATTTTAAATAAAGAATATAATTTCAGTGCAAGCAAGTCAAAAAACAAAATGATTTGCAGTTCTGTAATAATATTACGCCACGCAATTAAGTTGAAACAACAGTTGCACTTAATTCATGTACATTGTAATTAAAAATAGCATTATTTTTTTTAAAGCCTACCAAATGATATAACTGTATGTTTCGTAAAAGGAAAATATTATTAGTGTTTAAATAATAAGTAAGTAACTAATGTTTCAGATACATACCTAAGTATACCTTACATTAGACAATATTTTCATGAGTTTCATGACGTTACATGTAACTAACAACTAATTGCTAAATTGGTTATAGTTTATTTTATTGTTATTGTTATAGAAATGTATGTATGTATAAAGGAAATTAATTATAATAACTTATTCACTGTTGAACGGCAGGAAATATTATGCCAATTTATAAAATTTATTTGGAATACTGCTTTAGTGACTGAATACTTATGTATAGCAGACAAAATAACTCATAGGGTAGACCACCATCAGACCCTTTGCTAAAACAATATTCGTGAGTACCAAGATAGCGGAATCAAATCTCAAGTTTCTAGTCTAGCATACTGTTGTAGTAGGCTAGACTTCTTTTTATTTTTGGTTTATGGACGGAATGACTTACCAAATGGTGAGAGAATGACAAGCTTTTCAACCACAAAAATTTATTCCAATATTAGGAACAATCGAAGCATAGCATACCTAATGGGGTAGAACTTTTTACAGACAAAAGGGGAAATAGATGAATAAGACAGGGCGTTGGCTGAAATTGTGCTCGTGACATAGAGCCCTAAATGAGAGCGACAGTAATGTGTGGACTCTGATTTTTTGCTTGCCCGTAACATTAAATTGTGACTGCGTATTAAATTGCGAATCTTTTGAGTAATTGCAACACCGTCAAAGATCAGCATTAAAGTGGGTCAAAGAACATTTAATTAAATTATTACGATTATTATTTTATTTAGGTATCAGCATTTTATCTGTATAGGTTGAGTAAAATAGTATCTATTTATTAAACGGGTCCATTAAATTGAAACTGCTGATTTCTCAAAACTAGTCTAGTTGACTAACTAAAGGTAACTACTGTACATAGCTGGTAACGAAAGCGACCTAGTGTACCTTACTTAATATTGTTGTCAGTCAGCGTTATATCAGCATTCATGAAACTGTAAAATTATATGGGTTATAGGACATGCAACTATGAAGTTGTTAGCGAAAGCTAAAATATCATGCAACAATAAAATGATATGGGTTACAGAGCCATGCAACTATCAAATTGTTAGCAAAAGCTAAAGGGTCATGCAAATAAAATAGCTGTGAGTGCTTAATTGCAATGGCTGGCACTCGCCAGAATATTTTGAGTGCATAAGTGTATGTGCTTATCACAGATTCACTCTTTTGTCCTTACCTCCTTAATTTGATAAAACGGAAATGGATACGATCTTGAAGCAGTGACTTTGACTAGTAGTTAGCCAAAATAAATAAATAAGAGATAATAAAGATCTATGGAACGTTATTTTTGTAGGTTTACTTACACCTATCAATAGAAAAATATTTTTACAGGGAAGGGATAGTATAGAACAGAAGTAACAATAACTGAAATGTGTTAATATAATGAGATTGTAATTTCCATAAACATTGTTTATCGTTGAATTTGGTGTTTGACAATTTCAGATCAATATTTGATAAATATCTATTTTCTGTAAACAAATTAGTCTCAATAACTTATTCGTAATTTGTTTAATGTAATAGCATTGATAACAGTCAACACTGTATTGTAAATAAGATTTAAGAGATTAGCTAAACTGTGGAGTTTCTTGCGCCGCTTCTTCTCCACGGGCTATACCTTCCGAAGCGGTGGTAGATTCGAGTAAACGTAAAAAATAAATTAAAACAAGAAAGGGATGTAGTGTACAGCAATAAAGAGTAGTTAATGCGGAAAGCGCCGGTAGCGCCATCTATCGGCTGGTGCGGTCTGTGGTCAATATCTATCGTTCATTCGCTCGGTATTCGTGCACCGACCGCCGTGCTGTGCGGACGTGCGCTTGTCACATTACTAGTGAAGACTATATCTGTGTTTCATTATATACATCAACCTCAACCAACCCTTAGTAGAAATGGGTATTCTACATAGTCTAAAAAAACAAGGTCTTCTATTCCCAGAGTGACACAAGCCTACGTCACAAAAAAATGGCCGCTAAACATGGTAAAAGGGTATGATGGATGACGTAGGCTTGTGTCAGTCACGTGATCGGAAGAGAATACCAGGCGCAGTATATTATTGTACCATGTATTGTACCTTAACTTAAGTGCTTACTGCTTTTACTTAAGTATAGGTACAGAAGGTAGGTACCTATATAGTGCCAACTCCACCTCGTCCAAACTACTGCCCCGGTAAAGGCCAGGCCACACAGAGGCGGTTTTGCGGGGAAAGCGGGACGGAGGCAGAACTACGGGAAGCGAATATCTCTGGACCCGGGCGTATTTTTGTGTGGTAGGTTAAATACAAACTCGAACATTACCACCACACCACACCATACACAACAAAACAGACAGAAAACCGAGCGGGTCCGGAGATATTCGCTTCCCGCAGGTCCGCTTCCGGCCCGCTTTCCCGCAAAACCGGCTCTGCGTGGCCTGGCCTTAATGGCGCTCGCCCCGATACACACGATACACACAGCTATTTTGATATTTTGACTTTTATTCGCACAGACCGTAGCGCCATCTATCGATCCACTAGAAAACCAAAAGAAAAACGCTCATTTACTCCGTAGGCTGAGATTCAGAGACGTTTTTAAGTCTTAGTTCGAACTCCCGTATGTCAAAATCCATATACATTTTTAGCTGCGACCAAAATTTTGAGTGATTTTGACCCTACTTAGTTCGAACTATGACTTAAAAATCGTCTCTGAATCTCACCCTTAGGGTCAGCGCACACCCAGCGTAAAACTGTTCGAGCATGCGCGAGCAGTATTCATTGATTCAATTGATAATGAACTCTATTCCCATTGAAATAAAGTTGAAAATAGCTTGCAAGTGATTAAATCCCTTCAGCGTCTGTTCGAGTATGCTCGCGCATGCTCCTCGCGGCAACGGGAGCAGTCGCGAGCATGCTCGCGCATGCTCGAGCATACGCCCGTGTCGATGCTTGCGATCCGTCGTAAGTGTTGCCGCCTCGGCCGGTTTCGGACTAAATCTAGCATATTTTTTAACTACTTTAGCCCGAAAAGGGCAATTTACTACAGATAATATTATATAATAATCGAACTCTTTTTGAAAATACACAGAAAATCTAAAAGGTCTTATCGCACGTCTTTACTATAAAATATTGTAAACACAACGCAAAATTCACTACGTCAAGTGTAGCAACACGGGAGCATCCGCGAGACTGTTCGAACACGCGCGAGCATGCTCCGCCGCTGCCGCCGGCGGATTTTGCCGCTAGGTGTGCGCGACTGCAAAGAACATGCTCGAGCATGCGCGAGCAGTTCTACGCTGAGTGTGCGCTGACCCTTAAACTTATACAAATTCGGCTCTTTTTCGCGTGCAGTCCTACATGGCGCCTACGCGTAGTGTATATTTTCTTTGCCTACGCCTTGGGGAGCCACGGGTCTTTACGGTGAAGAGCCATCGGAAGTGCGATTTTTGAAAATCATACGAGCGACTTGGCAGTAGAAAGATGCATAATCTCCATAGTAATTTTGACATTTTCTACTGCCAAGTCGCTCGTATGATTTTCAAAAATCGCACTTCGGGTTTCGAATGGGTTTCGAAGGGTTAACTTTTAAAAAAAAACTTTGCTTGATTGATTCGTTCGTTTCGTTCTCGTTCCAGTGCTGCCACCTTAGCGCTTTCGGGGCTAGATCTAGCGCTTTTTTTGTATGTTTAGCTCCGTATCTAAGAATTTAGCGCCTACCGGAGAATCTAGCGCTTTTTTAGCTCTTGATAAACCATCATTATTTGTGTTTCAATATGCTATATTTTGTGTTTTTTGATTGGAATATGATAATTATTGATAGCATGTTGTGGTCAAAACATGTCCATAGAGAAATCAGAAATTTTTATTGCAGAACAGAACTGCGTAGTGTTCGAGAGATTCAAATACTAACGCTAATTGGAAGTGTTATCATAAATTTTATAAGTGACTTACGAATTGATTGACTTAAATTGACTAAAAAATTTATTTCGGAAAGGCTGATAAGACTATTTAGATAATTTTAAAGGACTTTTTATGTGATATGGATTTAGCGCCGAATCTAGCGCTTTTTTAAGCCGCGAAAAATCGCGCTTTTTTCAGTTTTAGCTCCCAATTGATTTTTTGAGGTGGCAGCCCTGTCTCGTTCATTCATTCTATCGATTGATCCTTGAAAATTTGTTTACATTGTAGGTTAGTTTATTTTTATTTAACAAAATAATAAAAATAAATAAAAGCAAGTGATTCTATAATCATGAACAAAAAACGAAATATCAGCTACATAAAACCGGAGGACCCAGAGTTTCTGAAAGTGTTGAAAAGGCAGGCTGGCTATGACGATAAAAATCACAAATTTGACGAACTTCAAAATGCTGCCGAAGACTTTGTGGAGAACGAGGACAGTGAACAGCCGCAAGTAGTGGTGCTCAAGGAAGGGGACCTCACCGCTGAACAGGCAGAAACTGAAAAGAAAAGGATCGAAAAAGAAGAATCCGAAGCAAAGGCAGATCTCACTCAGAAGATTATCTTTCAATCTAAATCCAAGATAACAGATCCAGTGAAGAACAAGCGCAAACTAAGAAATCCAAGAAGTACATCGAGTAGGGAAAAGAAGAGCCGTCAACTGCTATCTTTTGGAGAAGAGGATCAGGATGAAGATTGATATCTCAGTAGTTTCTTGTTAGGTTGTGTACCTATTATCTTAGACAATTTTATAGGGACTTGCCTTGCGGTAGCATTTCCCCTCTGCCACGGTATTAGATCAATTAATCTTGCGCATTTACACACAATTTTATACCTTAACACTAGACGAGACAGCCTATATTAGCGAAACAATAATTTTGAACTTAGAACGTTTGGGGTTCACACGAGACTACTTTTCATGATTTTTAACATTCAAAATTAGAATCTAAACTTATGGGGAATAAAATCCAATGTTGCGGATTTCATGTTACATCGTCCCCCACAAAAAGTGGCAGAAATGTTTCTTAGTAGAATGACATGCGTAACTCGTCCCTATTAAATTGTCTAAGACCTATTATAGATACAAAGTAAAGTTATTAATTATAAGATTAAATTAAATAAAAGATGCTTCTTGTACGAAATCATGTATTTAAATAAGTTACATTAATAATCACATTGTACACTCCAGTGCTGCCCTCAATATTTTTTAAATTTCTTATCCATATCTTACCAAATTTTTAAATCTGTTGAAAGGAGTCACATTGCAGGAACTGACCCGAGTACACGTCTCGCGTGGTTTCGCGCGTCGCGTTTGTGCCTGCCACGAGGCTCCACATTCCTCAATCTCTTCTTGTTCTTGTCCAAAAACAGTCCCAGAGATTGGGATAGATTCTCCCAATAAACTACTTGACACTGGCAGAAATGCAGTGCTAACGCACAAGCAAGAGTCCGTTTAATTATAAATAAAAAAAAATCTGTTGAAAATCAGCAATGACTGCAATATGACATTGTCCAGATAAATCGAAAATAAGCAATTACTACAATGTGACATTGTCCAGATAAATTGAAAATCAGCAGTGACTACAATGTGACATTCTTGTTTTTTGGAAATGTAGAATATGATTGAGGGCAGCATTGGAGGCTAGTCGCCTCCTTAAGACATCGACATAGTTCTTCCATTGTCTTCGCTACTAAACTTTTTCTTTAGTTTGACCCTGGGACCATTTGATGCAATAGAATCATTCCTGTAGTAAATTTGTGACATATCAGCATCATTCTCATATTCCAAAAGTTTGCGAAGCAAAAACTTGCGTTCATCCTTCACAATTTGAATACTTTCTTGAATTTTGGCTACTTCATCACATAGTGCTGCATTCTCCTGTAAACAGACAGAATGTATTTTACATCAAAATAATTTTGTTTAGTACCTATAATAAGGGTCCTTCTTAATATGCTGACACTTTTTTAAGGGGATGATCAGACCGTCAAACTGAACAACTTTCTCTATGGGACCAACATTGAAATCGCGAAAAAAAAATCAGCCATCCCATACAAGACTGCAAATCAACTCGAGCCAGATGTATGGGACAGCTGATTTTTTTTTCGCGAGTTCGATGTTGGTCCCATAGAGAAAGTTGTTCAGTTTGATGGTCTGATCATCCCCTTAAAAAAGTGTCAGAATATTAAGAAGGACCCTGTATAAGTACATTAAAGATGAGATTCAGAGACATTTTTTTCAAGTCTTAGTTCAAACTTCTGTATGTGAAAAATCAAAATCCATACTTTTTGACCCTAATTAGCTCACACTCATAAGACATCTTTGAATCTCTGACCTTAGTTTAAACATAACTAAAGTAATAAAATTAATTGTATTTAAAAAAAATGTTTTAATCCTTAACATAGTAACATATCTTGCAAGTCAAGTTTGAAACGATCATTTCAAACTCCACTATTACTGCAGTCCTCACCCTGCACCCATAATGCATGGGATGGGTCGGGACTGAAAAGGTTAAATTATTATCAAGATCATGCTGAAATTGTGTCTGTGATATATTCTACTGATGTGATGATGATGATGATGACACCTGCCTGCATGCATCAAACAATGCAACAAATGCGTGAATATCACTGCATTGCATCAGCTCCAAGCTGTTCCATCATAATATCTATACAACGTGTTAATGAATTAGCGCAAAACCTCATACACCCCAACTGATTTATAACAAAATAATTAGATTGAAACAATAATTTCATTATTATGATAGTTAAAATTTAAAGTTATTCGCATTTTAAGTTTTGAGGCAAAAATTATTTGTTATCATTTCAGCACTGAAAGAAAGCGCTAACGTTCTCATGGATACATTTTTATAATGTTTTGGTAGTAAGTAGGGTGAGTGTGCCCGTGCGGTCGGTTGACATCGGGTTCCGAATATTTAAAATTTTGCAAACAAATTATTTAATATATTGAAAAAAATTACCTATGTTAAAACCATGATAATTCGATTCTGCTCTCGATTCTAAACAAACTACTATCTAGTTTTGCGTTAATTCATTAACACGTTGTATACTATTATAAAACTGTAAATGTTTGTTTGTTTGGAACAGCATCAACTATCATCAGCAAAAACTACTGAACCGATTTTGATGAAACTTTTTTGTTTGATAGCCTATGACTTCACTTAAAATCTGAAGTGTGATTTTTGAAAATCATACGAGCGACTTGGCAGTAGAAAATGTCAAAATTACTATCAAGATTATGCATCTTTTTACTGCCAATTCGCTCATATAATTTTCAAAAATCGCACTTCTGGTACATAATTTGTGCAGATGAAGTTGCGGGTAAACTCTAATAAATAATAAAATATAGTTAGGGTAGACAGTTGCATTAC
The DNA here is from genome assembly GCA_922987775.1 of Agonopterix subpropinquella. Taxonomy (NCBI): domain Eukaryota; kingdom Metazoa; phylum Arthropoda; class Insecta; order Lepidoptera; family Depressariidae; genus Agonopterix; species Agonopterix subpropinquella. The sequence continues at coordinate 14,111,017 of OV277703.1, read as the reverse complement.
TTTAATGGGTGATTGTACTTATGACACTGAACAAATATCCCAAAGGAACAAATGGAAACTCGCAAAAACTTTCTAACGTTCAGTATCATGGGTGCAATCACCCCTTAAAGTAATGCAACTGTTTACCCTAACACCCTTTATAATGTTACCAAATTTTTTTCTCAAATATTTCAAAATAATTAAATCAAATATTATTGTGGCTCCATCGTTGATGATTTTGCCAATATTCAGTATAAATGGGAAATGTGCTTAACATTGTTCGGTAATAATAATAATAAATCAAAATCTTGTGACCTCAAGGATAATTTTAAGCATAACAAAGCCACCACAAAATGGTGGAGCTTCATATCAAGACGGTGAACAGGCAACCATCTAATAAGACTTGCACCGCGCTCCTAAAGATTGAAAAGTTAAGCTTTTCTCTCAACATTTTATACAAACTGGGCCATATTACTATTTAATTAACCCTTAGGCTAAGGAGCACAGGCCCAAAGGCCTTTTGTCTGATAAGGCGTGATATATACACAACAGTCATGGGGCATGTGTATGGCACGGGCATGGAACGGATAAAGCACCGATGCGACACAGAAGAGGCAAAGATATGGTAAGGTCATTATACAGGCGGATTCCGGTCATGGCTAGAGGCGAGACGGCAAGGGTACAGGACGGGCAAGGCAGGGGCATAGAAGCAGCATGCCTGTTCCATGCCACTTAGTATAATTCACGACGCATCGCTTGCATACATTACGTATGAAAAAGTTTTGAAGCGGCACGATGCCCGCGCCGTGCCCGTCTCTTCTTATCTTGTTGTGGGGGCTGGCAAGCCAGCAACACTTCAACCCAGTGGGATCTTTTGTGTTAGCACCAAATGGCCCCAATACTTTTTGCTTTCTTCACCCTTCAAATACATGGTCAATGAAGCTCGTGCCAGTCCCTTACCCTTGCGCCTTGCCTCTTCAGTATGTTTGACGCTTAAGACAACCCTGATTCAAAGTACTTTGAAAACTTACCAAAATAAGGCTTTTAATTCTTATTTTCATATATTTGTACTTTTTTCGATACCGCTTATTTTGATTTTCATTTGGGATTTGATTCATTTTATGAGCTTCACGAAACAAAGTGGTTGAATTATTTCCTCCACTAGGTTTGCTTCTAAATTCTCCACAAAGAGTAAGGTGGGTACTAAATTCTAAATAATTTTTGGTAAAAATAAAATTAAATCAAACAAATTGACAATATTGACATTTCGAGTTGATTCAGCGTGACCACTTTTTTTTCAGAGAATCTACCAAAATGACTGCTGAAATCTACCAAAATCTACCAAGTCCTGTTTCAAATTCTACTTAAAATCTACCCACTAATATTTATGTCGTTCCAGATGGTTAAAATTCAATAAAAAACACGTTTTTGAACAAAATATTATCATTTTCACACTAACGCTCATCACTACTCATGTTATTATCGCATTTTTGTAAAAAATATCGGTTTTCATCACTTTGTAACTTGGATGCTCCAATCTCCAATTAAATCTAAATAAGTAGGTATTATTGGTCGTCCTTAAGTAGGCTTAAAGTTTGTACAGTTTTCTGTGTCTTATAAAAGCCCCCTTTTATAAAAACAACACTAAGCGATAAGAAAAATTTTGCTGTACACCACTAAAGCTTTACTAGAAGTTCCAGAAAACCCCCTGCAATCGTTTTCTCAGCTATTTTTATTTCCCGCTATGATTTTTTTTTGCTTGAAACCTTGCATTTTTGATCATATTTTCGAATACCAAATTTCTACCAAAATCTACTAAACGATTTCCCACTACTAAATTATCGTTCTCTTTGCCTTAAATCTACCAAAAAAGTAGAAATCTACTAAAAGTGGTCACACTGAGTTGATTAATTTTTTTCATTGTTGTTGTTGTTTAAAATTTCAAATTAATCTTGCGGAAAGGAAACGGGATCGATTGAGCCCATAGTATACTCTTGGTATACTCTTAGGCTGAGATTCAGAGACGATTTTTAAGTCATAGTTCGAACTCCCGTATGTCAAAACCGATGCTAAGTTCAATTTTCGTATTCAGAGTCGAGTAAAACTTTGCTTAGTCTGAACTCAAACTAAGCCGAGCATTAGTTTCCGAAATCGGCGACTTAAGTCCTACTTTGGCCCTACTCAGCAAGGAATCAGGGCCATAATGCCAAAAATTTGCCAGCAAAACGAACTTGATCCTCAATGTAATGTCAAAGTCCCTTTGACATATTTATCATAAATATTTGTTTGAAACAAGAAAATTCGGAACAAATAAGTGGTTTTTAAATAAAATGGACAATATCACAATATTGGCCGTGTTATTGTCCAATTTCTGGAGTATGTTGTGTTGAGAAATTACGATTTTTACGAGGATTGTTCAAGTCTTCAAGTCCTGTTCCACTTCGTCAGCAAGAATAAAGATCCCTTTTGATGGTGCTTTCGATTACATAACGAGAGTAAATTAACCGATCCCCACATAACCCCCGATACCCAGTATTGAAAACATGATTGTTACTTTGATTAATGGAGAGCGATATTATACAAAGGATACCTACCAATATTGTGATGAGTAATGTAATCTACCACTGCGCATTGATTAAGCGTGGTGAACTACCTAATGCCTCAACACCCTCCTTGACGGAATGCCTGTGCCGGAGAGTTTGTGAAGTTCCCATACTTTTTACTCAACAAAGCTTTTCTCAACACGCAACATCCTTGGTTATGTCAGCATCAATGTTCATATCTTATCTCCCTAAATAGGTAAGTAATAATCTTTTAATAATCAACACATTCGAGGACAGTGACAGGCTATAGCAGTAATAATAAAAGTTCTATTGTGTCTCGTTCACTGCCCGCGAACGTGTTAAGATGGCTGTGTGATTTTGGCTACCGGTGTGAAATTGGTAGCCAAAAGTAGTAGCTTTTTATAACCTGACCAAATTAAGGAGTCGTCAAGTTTAATACATTATTAAGCTTTAAAAACATGCAAAAATAATAAAATGAAAGTGTTTTATTATAATAACACGTTTCCTACGTAAAGTGCATTAAAAAAAAGTTCATATAAATAACTTTTTTTTTCTATACATTACATTGTTCGAGATTGGTTCCAACCATGATGCCAAAAGACCTGACAGGTTAAATTGTAGGTAGCCATAATATATGAACACTAAGCTATATTTTCAGCTTTATTTTATATGGTTTGATATAGTATGTGTGCTCGATATGGCAGACAAAATGTAGGAGAAATTTTTTCGCAATGGTAAAAAAAAGCTACTGCAAGTTTGTGGTATGATGCAAGAGACCTGACAGGTTAAATTGTATAAAGATATAATACTTGAATACTAAGCTTTATTTCAAGATACATTTTATCAGGTTTGATATGGTATGAGTGTTCGATATGATCGACGGAACGTGGGAGTAATTTTTTTCACTATAGTACCAACTAAAAAGCAAGCTACTGGTACGATGCCAGAGACCTGACAGATTTTATTGTAGATAAAAATAATACTTGAATACTAACCTATATTTTAAGACTAATTTTATATGGTTTGATATGGTATGAGTGCTTGATATGACCGATGGCACGTGGGACTTATTTTATTCGCTAAAGCGCCGAATCAAATGCTAGCTACTGGTATGTTACAAAAGACCTGACAGGTTAAGTTGTAGATAGGCATGATACTTGGACACTAAGCTGTATTTGAAGACTAACTTTATAAGGTTTGATATGGTATGAGTGCTCAATATGCCCGACAATAGGTAGGAGAAATTTTTTCGCTGTGGTAAAAAAAAAAGCCACTGCAAGATTTTGGTATGATCCTAGAGACCTGACAGGTTAAATTGTATCTATACATAATACTTGAACACTAAGCTATATTTTAAGACTAACTTCATAAGGTTTGATATGGTACGAGTGTTCGATATGATCAACGGAATGTGGGAGTATTTCTTTTCACTATAGTACCAACTAAAAAGCTAGCTACTGGTATGATGCAAGAGACCTGACAGGTTTTATTGTAGATAAGCATAATACTTGAACACTAAGCTATATTTTAAGACTAACTTTATATGGTTTGATATGGAACGAGTGCTTGATATGACCGATGGCACGTGGGATCTATTTTTTTCGCTAAGGCGCCGACTAAAAAGCTAGCTACTGATATGTTAAAAAAGACCTGACGGGTAAAATTGTAGATAAGCATGATACTTGAACACAAAGCAGTATTTTAAGACTAACTTTATAAGGTTTGATATGGTATGAGAGCTCGATATGCCCGACAAAAGGTAGGAGAAATTTTTTCGCTGTGGTAAAAAAAAAGCCACTGCAAGATTTTGGTATGATCCTAGAGACCTGACAGGTTAAATTGTATATATACGTAATACTTGAACACTAAGCTATATTTTAAGACTAACTTCATTAGGTTTGATATGGTATGAGTGCTCAATATGGCCGACAAAAGGTAGGAGAAATTTTTTCACTTTGGTAAAAAAAAAAAGCTACTGCAAGATTGTGGTATGATGCAAGAGACCTGACAGGTTAAAATGTACATAGACATAATACTTGAACACTAAGCTATATTCCTAGATAAATTTTATCAGGTTTGATATGGTCCGAGTGTTCGATATGATCAACGGAATGTGGGAGTTTTTTTTTTTGCTATTTTTTGCTGCTAGATACTGGTATGATGCAAGAGACCTGACAGATTTTATTGTACATAAGTATAATACTTGAATACTAACCTATATTTTAAGACTAATTTTATATGGTTTGATATGGTATGAATGCTTGATATGACCGATGGCACGTGGGACTTATTTTTTTCGCTAAAGCGCCGAATCAAATGCTAGCTACTGGTATGTTACAAAAGACCTGACAGGTTAAGTTGTAGATAGGCATGATACTTGGACACTAAGCTGTATTTGAAGACTAACTTTATAAGGTTTGATATGGTATGAGTGCTCGATATGCCCGACAATAGGTAGGAGAAATTTTTTCGCTGTGGTAAAAAAAAGCCACTGCAAGATTTTGGTATGATCCTAGAGACCTGACAGGTTAAATTGTATTTATACATAATACTTGAACACTAAGCTATATTTTAAGACTAACTTCATAAGGTTTGATATGGTACGAGTGTTCGATATGATCAACGGAATGTGGGAGTATTTTTTTTCACTATAGTACCAACTAAAAAGCTAGCTACTGGTATGATGCAAGAGACCTGACAGGTTTTATTGTAGATAAGCATAATACTTGAACACTAAGCTATATTTTAAGACTAACTTTATATGGTTTGATATGGAACGAGTGTTTGATATGACCGATGGCACGTGGGATTTATTTTTTTCGCTAAGGCGCCGACTAAAAAGCTAGCTACTGATATGTTAAAAAAGACCTGACGGGTAAAATTGTAGATAAGCATGATACTTGAACACTATGCAGTATGTTAAGACTAACTTTATAAGGTTTGATATGGTATGAGTGCTCGATATGCCCGACAAAAGGTAGGAGAAATTTTTTCGCTGTGGTAAAAAAAAAGCCACTGCAAGATTGTGGTATGATGCAAGAGACCTGACAGGTTAAAATGTACATAGACATAATACTTGAACACTAAGCTATATTCCTAGATAAATTTTATCAGGTTTGATATGGTCCGAGTGTTCGATATGATCAACGGAATGTGGGAGTATTTTTTTTCGCTATAGTACCAACTAAAAAGCTAGATACTGGTATGATGCAAGAGACCTGACAGATTTTATTGTACATAAGCATAATACTTGAATACTAACCTATATTTTAAGACTAATTTTATATGGTTTGATATGGTATGAGTGCTTGATATGACCGATGGCACGCGGGACTTATTTTTTTCGCTAAAGCGCCGAATCAAATGCTAGCTACTGGTATGTTACAAAAGACCTGACAGGTTAAGTTGTAGATAGGCATGATACTTGGACACTAAGCTGTATTTGAAGACTAACTTTATAAGGTTTGATATGGTATGAGTGCTCGATATGCCCGACAATAGGTAGGAGAAATTTTTTCGCTGTGGTAAAAAAAAAAGCCACTGCAAGATTTTGGTATGATCCTAGAGACCTGACAGGTTAAATTGTATATATACATAATACTTGAACACTAAGCTATATTTTAAGACTAATTTCATTAGGTTTGATATGGTATGAGTGCTCAATATGGCCGACAAAAGGTAGGAGAAATTTTTTCACTTTGTTAAAAAAAAAGCTACTGCAAGATTGTGGTATGATGCAAGAGACCTGACAGGTTAAAATGTACATAGACATAATACTTGAACACTAAGCTATATTCCTAGATAAATTTTATCAGGTTTGATATGGTCCGAGTGTTCGATATGATCAACGGAATGTGGGAGTATTTTTTTTCGCTATAGTACCAACTAAAAAGCTAGATACTGGTATGATGCAAGAGACCTGACAGATTTTATTGTACATAAGTATAATACTTGAATACTAACCTATATTTTAAGACTAATTTTATATGGTTTGATATGGAACGAGTGCTTGATATGACCGATGGCACGTGGGATTTATTTTTTTCGCTAAGCAGCCGACTAAAAAGCTAGCTACTGATATGTTAAAAAAGACCTGACGGGTAAAATTGTAGATAAGCATGATACTTGAACACTAAGCAGTATTTTAAGACTAACTTTATAAGGTTTGATATGGTATGAGTGCTCGATATGCCCGACAAAAGGTAGGAGAAATTTTTTCGCTGTGGTAAAAAAAAGCCACTGCAAGATTGTGGTATGATGCAAGAGACCTGACAGGTTAAAATGTACATAGACATAATACTTGAACACTAAGCTATATTCCTAGATAAATTTTATCAGGTTTGATATGGTCCGAGTGTTCGATATGATCAACGGAATGTGGGAGTATTTTTTTTCGCTATAGTACCAACTAAAAAGCTAGATACTGGTATGCCGTATGATGCAAGAGACCTGACAGATTTTATTGTACATAAGCATAATACTTGAATACTAACCTATATTTTAAGACTAACTTTATATGGTTTGATATGGAACGAGTGCTTGATATGACCGATGGCACGTGGGATTTATTTTTTTCGCTAAGGCGCCGACTAAAAAGCTAGCTACTGATATGTTAAAAAAGACCTGACGGGTAAAATTGTAGATAAGCATGATACTTGAACACTAAGCAATATTTTAAGACTAACTTTATAAGGTTTGATATGGTATGAGTGCTCGATATGCCCGACAAAAGGTAGGAGAAATTTTTTCGCTGTGGTAAAAAAAAAACCACTGCAAGATTGTGGTATGATGCAAGAGACCTGACAGGTTAAAATGTACATAGACATAATACTTGAACACTAAGCTATATTCCTAGATAAATTTTATCAGGTTTGATATGGTCCGAGTGTTCGATATGATCAACGGAATGTGGGAGTATTTTTTTTCGCTATAGTACCAACTAAAACGCTAGATACTGGTATGATGCAAGAGACCTGACAGATTTTATTGTACATAAGCATAATACTTGAATACTAACCTATATTTTAAGACTACTTTTATATGGTTTGATATGGTATGAGTGCTTGATATGACCGATGGCACGCGGGACTTATTTTTTTCGCTAAAGCGCCGAATCAAATGCTAGCTACTGGTATGTTACAAAAGACCTGACAGGTTAAGTTGTAGATAGGCATGATACTTGGACACTAAGCTGTATTTGAAGACTAACTTTATAAGGTTTGATATGGTATGAGTGCTCGATATGCCCGACAATAGGTAGGAGAAATTTTTTCGCTGTGGTAAAAAAAAAAGCCACTGCAAGATTTTGGTATGATCCTAGAGACCTGACAGGTTAAATTGTATATATACATAATACTTGAACACTAAGCTATATTTTAAGACTAACTTCATTAGGTTTGATATGGTATGAGTGCTCAATATGGCCGACAAAAGGTAGGAGAAATTTTTTCACTTTGGTAAAAAAAAAGCTACTGCAAGATTGTGGTATGATGCAAGAGACCTGACAGGTTAAAATGTACATAGACATAATACTTGAACACTAAGCTATATTCCTAGATAAATTTTATCAGGTTTGATATGGTCCGAGTGTTCGATATGATCAACGGAATGTGGGAGTATTTTTTTTTGCTATTTTTTGCTGCTAGATACTGGTATGATGCAAGAGACCTGACAGATTTTATTGTACATAAGTATAATACTTGAATACTAACCTATATTTTAAGACTAATTTTATATGGTTTGATATGGTATGAGTGCTTGATATGACCGATGGCACGTGGGACTTATTTTTTTCGCTAAAGCGCCGAATCAAATGCTAGCTACTGGTATGTTACAAAAGACCTGACAGGTTAAGTTGTAGATAGGCATGATACTTGGACACTAAGCTGTATTTGAAGACTAACTTTATAAGGTTTGATATGGTATGAGTGCTCGATATGCCCGACAATAGGTAGGAGAAATTTTTTTTTACCACAGCGAAAAAATTTCTCCTACCTATTGTCGGGCATATCGAGCACTCATACCATATCAAACCTTATAAAGTTAGTCTTCAAATACAGCTTAGTGTCCAAGTATCATGCCTATCTACAACTTAACCTGTCAGGTCTTTTGTAACATACCAGTAGCTAGCATTTGATTCGGCGCTTTAGCGAAAAAAATAAGTCCCACGTGCCATCGGTCATATCAAGCACTCGTTCCATATCAAACCATATAAAATTAGTCTTAAAATATAGGTTAGTATTCAAGTATTATGCTTATGTACAATAAAATCTGCCAGGTCTCTTGCATCATACCAGTATCTAGCTTTTTAGTTGGTTCTATAGCGAAAAAAAATACTCCCACATTCCGTTGATCATATCGAACACTCGGACCATATCAAACCTGATAAAATTTATCTAGGAATATAGCTTAGTGTTCAAGTATTATGTCTATGTACATTTTAACCTGTCAGGTCTCTTGCATCATACCACAATCTTGCAGTAGCTTTTTTTTTACCAAAGTGAAAAAATTTCTCCTACCTTTTGTCGGCCATATTGAGCACTCATACCATATCAAACCTAATGAAGTTAGTCTTTAAATATAGCTTAGTGTTCAAGTATTATGTCTATGTACATTTTAACCTGTCAGGTCTCTAGGATCATACCAAAATCTTGCAGTGGCTTTTTTTTTACCACAGCGAAAAAAATTCTCCTACCTTTTGTCGGGCATATCGAGCTCTCATACCATATCAAACCTTATAAAGTTAGTCTTCAAATACAGCTTAGTGTTCAAGTTTCATGCCTATTTGCAGCTAAACCTGTCAGGTCTTTTGTAACATACCAGTAGCTAGCATTTTATTTGGCGCTTTAGCGAAAAAAATAAGTCCCACGTGCCATCGGTCATATCAAGCACTCATACCATATCAAACCATTTAAAATTAGTCTTAAAATATAGGTTAGTATTCAAGTATTATGCTTATGTACAATAAAATCTGTCAGGTCTCTTGCATCATACCAGTATCTAGCTTTTTAGTTGGTACTATAGTGAAAAAAAATACTCCCACATTCCGTTGATCATATCGAACACTCGGACCATATCAAACCTGATAAAATTTATCTAGGAATATAGCTTAGTGTTCAAGTATTACGTCTTTTTACATTTTAACCTGTCAGGTCTCTTGCATCATACCACAATCTTGCAGGAGCTTTTTTTTTACCAAAGTGAAAAAATTTCTCCTACCTTTTGTCGGCCATATTGAGCACTCATACCATATCAAACCTTATGAAGTTAGTCTTAAAATATAGCTTAGTGTTCAAGTATTATGTATATATACAATTCAACCTGTCAGGTCTCTAGGATCATACCACAATCTTGCAGTGGCTTTTTTTTTACCACAGCGAAAAAATTTCTCCTACCTTTTGTCGGGCATATCGAGCACTCATACCATATCAAACCTTATAAAGTTAGTCTTAAAATACTGCTTAGTGTTCAAGTATCATGCTTATCTACAATTTTACCCGTCAGGTCTTTTTTAACATATCAGTAGCTAGCTTTTTAGTCGGCGCCTTAGCGAAAAAAATAAATCCCACGTGCCATCGGTCATATCAAGCACTCGTTCCATATCAAACCATATAAAGTTAGTCTTAAAATATAGCTTAGTGTTCAAGTATTATGCTTATCTACAATAAAATCTGTCAGGTCTCTTGCATCATACCAGTAGCTAGCTTTTTAGTTGGTACTATAGTGAAAAAAAATACTCCCACATTCCGTTGATCATATCGAACACTCGTACCATATCAAACCTTATGAAGTTAGTCTTAAAATATAGCTTAGTGTTCAAGTATTATCTATAAATACAATTTAACCTGTCAGGTCTCTAGGATCATACCAAAATCTTGCAGTGGCTTTTTTTTTACCACAGCGAAAAAATTTCTCCTACCTATTGTCGGGCATATCGAGCACTCATACCATATCAAACCTTATAAAGTTAGTCTTCAAATACAGCTTAGTGTCCAAGTATCATGCCTATCTACAACTTAACCTGTCAGGTCTTTTGTAACATACCAGTAGCTAGCATTTGATTCGGCGCTTTAGCGAAAAAAATAAGTCCCACGTGCCATCGGTCATATCAAGCACTCATACCATATCAAACCATATAAAATTAGTCTTAAAATATAGGTTAGTATTCAAGTATTATGCTTATGTACAATAAAATCTGCCAGGTCTCTTGCATCATACCAGTATCTAGCTTTTTAGTTGGTACTATAGCGAAAAAAAATACTCCCACATTCCGTTGATCATATCGAACACTCGGACCATATCAAACCTGATAAAATTTATCTAGGAATATAGCTTAGTATTCAAGTATTATGTCTATGTACATTTTAACCTGTCAGGTCTCTTGCATCATACCACAATCTTGCAGTGGCTTTTTTTTTACCACAGCGAAAAAATTTCTCCTACCTTTTGTCGGGCATATCGAGCTCTCATACCATATCAAACCTTATAAAGTTAGTCTTAAAATACTGCTTAGTGTTCAAGTATCATGCTTATCTACAATTTTACCCGTCAGGTCTTTTTTAACATATCAGTAGCTAGCTTTTTAGTCGGCGCCTTAGCGAAAAAAATAGATCCCACGTGCCATCGGTCATATCAAGCACTCATACCATATCAAACCATATAAAATTAGTCTTAAAATATAGGTTAGTATTCAAGTATTATACTTATGTACAATAAAATCTGTCAGGTCTCTTGCATCATACCAGTATCTAGCTTTTTAGTTGGTACTATAGCGAAAAAAAATACTCCCACATTCCGTTGATCATATCGAACACTCGGACCATATCAAACCTGATAAAATTTATCTAGGAATAAAGCTTAGTGTTCAAGTATTATGTCTATGTACATTTTAACCTGTCAGGTCTCTTGCATCATACCACAATCTTGCAGTAGCTTTTTTTTTACCAAAGTGAAAAAATTTCTCCTACCTTTTGTCGGCCATATTGAGCACTCATACCATATCAAACCTAATGAAGTTAGTCTTAAAATATAGCTTAGTGTTCAAGTATTATGTATATATACAATTTAACCTGTCAGGTCTCTAGGATCATACCAAAATCTTGCAGTGGCTTTTTTTTTACCACAGCGAAAAAATTTCTCCTACCTTTTGTCGGGCATATCGAGCTCTCATACCATATCAAACCTTATAAAGTTAGTCTTAAAATACTGCTTAGTGTTCAAGTATCATGCTTATCTACAATTTTACCCGTCAGGTCTTTTTTAACATATCAGTAGCTAGCTTTTTAGTCGGCGCCTTAGCGAAAAAAATAGATCCCACGTGCCATCGGTCATATCAAGCACTCGTTCCATATCAAACCATATAAAGTTAGTCTTAAAATATAGCTTAGTGTTCAAGTATTATGCTTTTCTACAATAAAACCTGTCAGGTCTCTTGCATCATACCAGTAGCTAGCTTTTTATTTGGTACTATAGTGAAAAAAAATACTCCCACATTCCGTTGATCATATCGAACACTCGTACCATATCAAACCTTATGAAGTTAGTCTTAAAATATAGCTTAGTGTTCAAGTATTATGTATAAATACAATTTAACCTGTCAGGTCTCTAGGATCATACCAAAATCTTGCAGTGGCTTTTTTTTTACCACAGCGAAAAAATTTCTCCTACCTATTGTCGGGCATATCGAGCACTCATACCATATCAAACCTTATAAAGTTAGTCTTCAAATACAGCTTAGTGTCCAAGTATCATGCCTATCTACAACTTAACCTGTCAGGTCTTTTGTAACATACCAGTAGCTAGCATTTGATTCGGCGCTTTAGCGAAAAAAATAGATCCCACGTGCCATCGGTCATATCAAGCACTCGTTCCATATCAAACCATATAAAGTTAGTCTTAAAATATAGCTTAGTGTTCAAGTATTATGCTTATCTACAATAAAACCTGTCAGGTCTCTTGCATCATACCAGTATCTAGCTTTTTAGTTGGTACTATAGTGAAAAAAAATACTCCCACATTCCGTTGATCATATCGAACACTCGGACCATATCAAACCTGATAAAATTTATCTAGGAATATAGCTTAGTATGTACATTTTAACCTATCAGGTCTCTTGCATCATACCACAATCTTGCAGTAGCTTTTTTTTTACCAAAGTGAAAAAATTTCTCCTACATTTTGCCGGCCATATTGAGCACTCATACCATATCAAACCTTATGAAGTTAGTCTCAAAATATAGCTTAGTGTTCAAGTATCATGCTTATCTACAATTTTACCCGTCAGGTCTTTTTTAACATATCAGTAGCTAGCTTTTTAGTCGGCGCCTTAGCAAAAAAAATAGATCCCACGTGCCATCGGTCATATCAAGCACTCGTTCCATATCAAACCATATAAAGTTAGTCTTAAAATATAGCTTAGTGTTCAAGTATTATGCTTATCTACAATAAAACCTGTCAGGTCTTTTGCATCATACCAGTATCTAGCTTTTTAGTTGGTACTATAGCGAAAAAAAATACTCCCACATTCCGTTGATCATATCGAACACTCGGACCATATCAAACCTAATAAAATTTATCTAGGAATATAGCTTAGTGTTCAAGTATTATGTCTATGTACATTTTAACCTGTCAGGTCTCTTGCATCATACCACAATCTTGCAGTAGCTTTTTTTTTACCAAAGTGAAAAAATTTCTCCTACCTTTTGTCGGCCATATTGAGCACTCATACCATATCAAACCTAATGAAGTTAGTCTTAAAATATAGCTTAGTGTTCAAGTATTATGTCTATGTACATTTTAACCTGTCAGGTCTCTAGGATCATACCAAAATCTTGCAGTGGCTTTTTTTTACCACAGCGAAAAAATTTCTCCTACCTTTTGTCGGGCATATCGAGCTCTCATACCATATCAAACCTTATAAAGTTAGTCTTCAAATACAGCTTAGTGTTCAAGTTTCATGCCTATTTGCAGCTAAACCTGTCAGGTCTTTTGTAACATACCAGTAGCTAGCATTTTATTTGGCGCTTTAGCGAAAAAAATAAGTCCCACGTGCCATCGGTCATATCAAGCACTCATACCATATCAAACCATTTAAAATTAGTCTTAAAATATAGGTTAGTATTCAAGTATTATTTTTATCTACAATAAAATCTGTCAGGTCTCTGGCATCGTACCAGTAGCTTGCTTTTTAGTTGGTACTATTGCGAAAAAAATTACTCCCACGTTCTGTCGATCATATCGAACACTCATACCATATCAAACCTGATAAAATGTATCTTGAAATAAAGCTTAGTATTCAAGTATTATATCTTTATACAATTTAACCTGTCAGGTCTCTTGCATCATACCACAAACTTGCAGTAGCTTTTTTTTTACCATTGCGAAAAAATTTCTCCTACATTTTGTCTGCCATATCGAGCACACATACCATATCAAACCATATAAAATAAAGCTGAAAATATAGCTTAGTGTTCATATATTATGGCTACCTACAATTTAACCTGTCAGGTCTTTTGGCATCATGGTTGGAACCAATCTCGAACAATGTAATGTATAGAAAAAAAAAGTTATTTATATGAACTTTTTTTTAATGCACTTTACGTAGGAAACGTGTTATTATAATAAAACACTTTCATTTTATTATTTTTGCATGTTTTTAAAGCTTAATAATGTATTAAACTTGACGACTCCTTAATTTGGTCCGGTTATAAAAAGCTACTACTTTTGGCTACCAATTTCACACCGGTATTTTGGCTTACAATTTGCCACCCCGTATCTCTCTGTGGGTGTTGTACAAGGTGACTAAAGGATAACGGTATCTTATGTAGTGTATTTGTCAGTGAAACCCTAGCCACCTATCACCGTTAAACATTATTCAATGTTTACACCTACAATATGCTAAAAGAGCTTTGCTATGACTGCTTGCAAGACAGTTGGTAGTTGTATATGTATGTGGTATATCATCTGTGCGGATTCGAACCCAAATCCTCAAAGTGTTGATACCTCTCCAAATCGCACCACCAATATCGAAAACTTGATTTAATTTATAATTATAATGATAATATTAATATGGACAAGTCTTGTGATCCCATAGCAATAAAAGTTTAGCGATTAGATTACATACCTAGTAGTATAATAAACATAATTTTTATTTTCAGGCTGCCGTTGCACCAACGATGAAAATGTTTGATGTTGCAGCGTGATGGACAAATAATGATAGGTACCGGACCACGCACTGTGTATGTGCTTACTCCCTTTTTGAATCCCAGCTCGAGAGCACTACAAAAGTATAATTATGTGGAAGTTCAGACCAGAAATGTTTTGGCGTGTTTGGTGCCCTAAAAAACGGATTTGAGTGTTTACAATCTTGTTGGACTGAGCACCAAAATAAAGCAAATATATCTAATTGTGGCATACTGTGTGTGTAGTTCTGCAATGCCAATAAAGTGCTGAAAGAAGATAATCTAGTTGTCCATTTTTATTAAAATTATTTCTTTGTATTGTATTGCATTGTATGATAAATATTTTGTGTAAATAAACCCCTTTTATGAAAATTTCCATAAATCAAACCTTGTTTTATTTTGAATGTGGTTTTTCATCTTAGTTTTTCACGTTTTTCATTAATTTATTAGCCGATTTTACGCATCAGCGATTCAAATCACCCGCGTAGTTTGAATATAAAGTACTCTTTGGTTTGAATTTTCCATTGTGTTCCATTAGCGTCGGGCCATCTTTGACAAAATCTTCTACCTCTTTTACTCTTATGACGACTTCGTATGGTTCTATCACTTCATTCTTTCATGTAGCAGTTTTAACACCTTGGCAACACCATGCCACAGAGTGTCTACTGAATGAACGAATGATAACTCGTACTTAGCCGAGTAGTGGCTTAGCATCGGTTGAAACTTGAAGCTCTATTCATATTTGACGGGACGGGACGGGCACGGGACGGGACGGAGCCAGCGAGGGCAATGAAAAATGAACCTTATTTACATAGTAGGAGAGTATTAAATCCTTTGACGGCCAACGGCCTCCGTGCTCCGTCCGTTGCCGTCCCGTCTCCGTCCGTCGCCGTCCCGTCTCCGTCCGTCGCCGTCCCGTCTCCGTCCGTCCACCGCCCGTGCTCCGTCCGTTGCCGTCCCGTCTCCGTCCGTCGCCGTCCCGTCTCCGTCCGTCGCCGTCCCGTCTCCGTCCGTCCTCCGCCCGCGCGGTGCTGCCAATAGTTGATCTCGAAAAATCGAGGAAAATTTTATGGTGAAAAGAATGAGGGATTTTCCAAAAGCAAAAAAAAGTAAAAAGTTAGTTCTAAATTTTTCGATAGATGGCGTTGACAAGAGAGGGGTCGATTAGGTATGACCAGCACTGCAGGCGTAGCATGCATACCCGTGATAGATATATTTATCAAATCTAAGTCGAGTGAATGCAGTTGAAATGCGCTCCTTACGAAGTATGTGTGGTATTACTTTGGTTGATCGAATCAAGAACAGTGTGATAAGGGATTGGTGTAAGTTGAAGGATGATATAGTAACAAGGATTGAGAGGGGTATGCTTAGATGGTTTGGTCACGTAGAGAGAATGAATGAAAGAAGACTTACGAATGAAATTTATCGAGCACAGGTGAGTGGAAGTGTTGGGAGAGGCCGTCCGAGGAAAACATACCACGATCAAATCAATGATCTTTTCCGAAAAGGACAAGTGCGTAGCACCCTCAATCGACGGAAGTGCATGAAAAGATGTATGAATGTCAATGAGGCTAGAGAAGTGTGTCAGAGTCGTAGCGTGTGGCGATCTGTGGTCTCTGCCTACCCCCTTGGGACAATGGCGTGAGCTTATGTATGTATGTATCTTTCATATCACGCGCGATAACGTATCAAATTTGCGAACATGGCTGACACTGTGATACGCTGTGATATGCATATCACGACTATCACTTCATTCGTTCACCATTCGTTCGTTTTGCTTATTTGTCATCCTTCTATTCGCAACAATTTCATAGAGAGAGAGAGAGCGATATTAAATTATCTCTCCGTCGTGTATCCAACTTCGCACAAAAATCTTTCCAAATAAGCACGTCGTGACGTTTTACAAACAACAACCAACAACGTGAAATTATAGTTTAATTGGATTTAATTCGAAATCTCAGTAGAGAGTAGTAATTATATTCCTTAATTCAAAATAAGGATGAGTGATAATAAAGAAAATGACATCCCGAAGAAGAAACGGTAAGTTTACAAAGAGCTCGCGAGTCAGTTTTTGGTCAACCGTAATAGTTCTATGCAAAACTTAAACAAAAGCTTAAAAATTTACATTTATCGTGGTTAGAGTGTTATCTTGGTCACTTTATTAATAGTACTTTCTACCTACCAGACAAAAATATATGAAGTTAACTAATAAACTTTTGTGTTCTTTAATTTCTAGAGACCAAAGCACCACTACTCATAAATGTTATAGGACTATATGGCAGCTCACCCCCGGCTGGCAAATAACGAATTCAATGGGCCGCAAGGCAAGGCGCAACTGGACCGACAATGGGAAAGTCTCCGGACAATACTTAAAGAGCATGGTCCGGATAAAACCACAGACCAGTGGGAGCATGTAAGAACTATAATTTTCTTTTTGTAACAACACGCACTATGTACACAGACCAATGATAAAGCTTTAGGTAAGCCTCCTTCACTTGACTGTACCTACCGCTATATGTAGCTACACTTTCATGGAGAGCCCGCACTCCCTCGCTATTCAATTGCCACGAGCGCAAGCGAAAGCGCTGATCAGAATTTTGCAGTGAGAAAGAGCGGTAATTAAAGCTGGATAATTTATTGTTTTGTAAGGGAGTGATGTATCTGTCATGTAGTAACTCCTTAATCTGTGCTTTTGGTTCTAATTCTTAACATAGAATTGTGGCTCCATTCCATCGTAGTGCCAATCTCCAGTATAAATAGCAAATGTGCTTGACGTTATTCAGTAATAAATACAGGGTGTAAGGAAAAGTATTATTAACCTTTACGGTGCCCACACATAACTGCGATGTCAAATCACAATGTCAAATATCTGCTAGCGCTCGATGACTTCCGTCTGAGTGGCTGGATGTCCGCAGGACGAATCGGGGGAGCAGGAAAGGCGCGACCAGTGTTATAGGAGAAACTTCGATGCATTGGTGAATGGCCCAAGTTGCTAGCGTGCAACTACTTTTGATTTAGTTAGGGCTTGGTCCAAGTAGTAGCGGATTGTCGCTACATGTGTGTGGTGACCTCAAAGATTCTTTTATGCACAAAAATACACTTGTGCTAGTGCTAGGTACTACGAAATGGTGGAGCCTCATTGCCAGATGGAGAGCGGTATCAGACTCATAACTGCCCAGTAAAAGACCATTTAAACCTTTTCAGACTTCGCGTGACCTGAGGCGAAATGCACGTAACATTGGCGCACGAGTAAAGTCAGTTTTAAAAATACTTGGGACCATAGGCCCTGAAAGTGCCTTTGGTACTACAGGGGCTGAAGAAACAGGTGTAAGTATAATCGACATACCTAGATTATAAAATTCATGCATGTACGTACGGCGACACATCAAGCTATACAATACCAAAATAAGCTGGCCGCGCGTCGGTCGCGTAACGTATAACGTCGCGCGGCCAGCTTATGTTGGTTTTGTATAGCTTGATGTGTCGCCGTGTGTACATACCAACTCACAATATACGCATATATTCGGAAAACTCATAACATACACGTTTCAATAGTAGTTCTTCTTCTCTACGAATCGTTATAAGATAGAGCTCCATCAAAATATTGTTTTCCCATATTTACCACTCCTAACACTCGCCTACGCACTAGCGTAACTTAGTCACAAGGGACAAATGACTTACTGACCGGGACATGGGGACAAGCGTTGTCTTTCTTAAGGGTTTTTATAATTTAAACTATATTGTAGTCATCATCATCATCATCATCTCAGCCGATGGACGTCCACTGCTGGACATAGGCCTCCCCCAAGGATCGCCATAACGACCGGTCCTGCGCTGCCCTCATCCAACGTTTTCCCGCCGCCTTCACCAGGTCGTCGGTCCACCGTGTGAGGGGCCTACCCACGCTGCGCTTTCCGGTACGCGGTCGCCACTCGAGAACTTTTCGGCCCCAACGGCCATCGGTTCTGCGAGCAATGTGCCCCGCCCACTGCCACTTAAGTTTAGCAACTCTTTGGGCTATGTCAGTTACCCTGGTTCTTCTGCGGATCTTTTCATTTCTGATTCGATCTCGCAGGGAAACTCCGAGCATAGCCTATATAGTATATATTGTATATATTGTAGTAATAGTAAGTAATGTAATTTAATTTGATAAGTTATTTACTTTTCTCCCCTCCGGACGGAAAGCGTCAATTGTCGTCCCGCTGCGCTAAACGAAGTTGTCGCTTTCCACCTCCGTCGAGGAGAAAAATAGTATACTTAATTAAATTAAAATTAAATAACGCTCACATGCACATACATTGAAATGATCCCAAATTAAGCCTTAAGGTTATTGTTATGGGAACCATATACAACAATGGCACACACATATAATATCCATGACCGAGCCGGGATTCGAACCCAGGACCCTGGCTTGGCATTTCGGCGTGGTAACCATTACCCCAACCGGGTCGTCATTCATACTAACTTCGGACTGTGAATAAGAAAGCCTCAGATGACATGTTTATTGACCTCGGCGAGACCTTTCTTACTTTCCTGTCCTCGGTGTGTAATCTACTATTTCAAACTTAGGTCCTCAGACATACACTTAAATGTATCCAGTCAGCCGTAATAATTTAGTTTCATTAATTTTAAGAGACCCTTATGCAAAACTTTTAACATGTGTTTTTTGTAGCAATAGACAACGTAATTTCTTGACTATTATAAAACTGTAAATTTTTGAAAAAATAATTTAGTCTGTTTGTTTGTTCGAGTATCACGCAAAAACTACTGAACTGATTTTGATGAAACTTTTTTTGTTTGGTAGCGTAACATCTGACTTAAAATCTGGTATATAATTTATGCGGACGAAGTCGCGGGTAAAAGCTCGTAAGTAATAAATGTAAATATAGTTTGTCGATGCTACTACCAATATCGTGACACAGTCAAGAAAAAACATTGATAACACTTCATGAAATGTTGAATTTTCTCGAGTTACGCTTGTGTTTTGGTGACACAGACAAACAACAGTTTTTACTGTAAATGTCACAGGTTTATGAGTGATTTTAACATTGCCATCTAGTCCTTTTTCGATTTACTAGTCTTATCGTGACTAGTAAATCGATCGATCATTGTATTACTTATATACATTTCATATATAGGTTGAATTTGAATGTCTGTCACATGACCACCCAGTAAAAGACCTTTTAAACCTTTTCAGACTTGGCGTGACTTGAGGCACAATGCCAGAAAAATTGGGGTGCGAGCTCAGACCAAATAAAAAGGTGCGAGGAAACTCAGCCCAACGCGCAACTGGCAATATAGCAAATGTACCGGAACTAAGCCCACATGTTTTAAAAATACTATAGGCCCTGAAAGTGCCTTTGGCAGGACAGGAGCTGAAGAATATGAGAACGAGTGTAAGTATAATAGTTGTAACACCTAGATTATAAAATGCATGGGGCTATAGGGCCAATGCTGTGAGCGAGCCTTTCTCAAGCCACGGGAAGTGAGCCCCTGCCTAGAGCCAGAGGTAGTGCGCACATTCCTAACAGAGAGCCACTATAAGAGCGTGCAACAGGCAGAGAGCCAGTCCGACGTCGCCAAGGTCTGTTATACTGAGTGTATACAGGGTGTAACATAACACCCTAGTAATACTTAAGGGGCTGCTGCAGACCATTAAACTGGCAACTTTCAAAATGGAGCCAATACCGAGAAAAAATAAAAAAAAGTGCAAGTTGTTCAGTTTGATGATCTGAAGCACCCCCCTCAGGAACGTCATTTGCTAGAGCAAATAAGGTAGACGGAACGCGATCGCGCGCGGCGGTGCTGCGGCGTCCGTTGGCGTTCCGTCTACCTTATTTGCTCGAGCAAATGACGTACCAAAAAGATGGAGCGACAGAAAAAGGCAATGCGGTGCTGTCAGATGAGGTTCAACCCTAAGTAGTACTAGGGTGTTTAGTTACACCCTGTATATGTTTTAATATTCTTAGATTTTGAAGTACACAGGTTGTTTGGTACGTTCCTTTTTAAGGTGATAATCAAACTGAATAAACTTTCTCTATGCGACTAACACTGAAATCGCAAATAATATCAGCTGTTTGTTTCATACATTTGAATAGAGTAGTACAGCAGTTTTATGTATGGAAAAGCAGATATTTTTCTTTCGTAGTTTCTAATTTGGACCCATAGTGAAAGTTTTTCAGTTTAATATTCTGAAGGAATGAATTTAACTACCGAACACCGTGTATTATCCGGATGGCGATAAAAGTAAATTAAACACAAATTTCATTAACAAATATTATAATTATAGCACGGTCATTTTTAGGTTTTCAAAATTATTGTACAACTTCCTAGTGAATTAAGAAACATAGATTTTTTATTTTTTATACCTGAGCTGAGATTTAGGAAATGCCATACTAAATGCTCGATGGGAGACTACCTTCTTTGATAATTTCACTCAAAACTTTTTGATTTTATCTATGCTCTTTAAATAATGTTTGAATACTTTTCTTTACAGGATGTTTCTAAACAGCTGATGGACATCAACATCAACAATCAGTTAGCCACATCAAACACCATAAAATGCCATATGGATAAGACTGGCGTTCAGGGGAGAGGTTGGTAACCATTGTTCATAATAATGAAATAAAAGACTTCATTCGTTTTGGTCCAAAACGCGAAAGAGCAAGCCAAAAAGAAAATCAATATTCTGTTAGAACTTAGTCTGTCTCAGCATTTATAAGTAAAGCACCAAAGCTGTAGGGTATCCTTGGTTTTATGAAAGGTAGAATGAAAATTCCGCCTTTTCATATTTTTGATGTTATAAAACTTACAGCTACAGCACAGCTGTCATGCCATTATAATTTTTTTTTTTTTTTGGAAATGACTATTACAGCTTAGCTCAGGGAGCTATTACTCCTTTTTACTGCGGACTATTGGACCACGAAGGGTCTACCGGGCCAAATGAATGAACTTAAGCAACCGACCTAGGGGCACCCCAGAGGGGTACGGACCTCGGCATAGGACGTTGCTGGGGCTACGCGGCGGATTGGGTAGCGGGGATCGGTGAGAGCCATTATAATAAATGCTTAGATTGACAAGTTCTGACAGAATATAGCATTAGTTTTCGGTGGACGGCAATTCCACATTTGGATCAAAAATGAAAAATATATGAAACGTTGACTACTTATATAGGGACTAGTTACGCGTGTAACAAACAAACATACTAACAAACATTTCTGCCACTTTTTACGGGGGACGAGGTATCATGAAATCCGCAGGTTTGGATTTTATTTCCTACTAGCGTTATGCGACTTCGTTCGCATAAATCACATACCGGATTTTAAGTCAGATCATAAGCTATCAAACAAAAAAAGTTTCATCAAAATTGGTTCAGTAGTTTTTGCGTGATACTCGAACAAACAAACAAACAAACTAAATTCTTTTTTGTAATAGTACTTATAGATAACTTTAGATTCTAATATTGATTGTTAAAAATCATGAAAAGTAGTCTCGTGTGAACCCCAAACGTCGTAAGTTCGTAGTTATTGTAGCAATCATAGGCTGTCCCGTTTAGTGATGATAATGTATAAAATTGAATGTAAATGCACATGATCAATTGTTCTTATACCGTGGCATAGAGGAAATGCTACCGCAAGGCTAGTCCTTATAATAAATAGTCAAAGATATGAAACATGGATGATGTCCTTCAATACTAGATTTTAGGAGAAGTAAGTTTCACCTCCTTGTTGGCGCTTTTGTTGACCAATTTGCAAATAACTTGCATTTCCTACGGCTGCTGGTTCACCAGAGGGTACGACGGCAGTTCCTCGGTTGGTACTCGTATCTCAGCCTCAGTGAGGAACTCTGAAATAATAACTTGACTTGTTATGCGATTTCTTATTATAAATAATTAAAAGTAAAATTTTTTTGTTCCAGAATATGGTGACTTGAACAACAAGAAAGTGAAGAAATGGCAATTGGGGAGTACGGAACAGGCATAAGAAATGACAATGGACAGAGACTAGTAAACATGGCACTGGAAAACAACTTCAAAATAATGAAAAACCCGAAAAACAAGTGGACACGGCTTTCACCTGGCGGACTATTCAAAAACGAAATTGACTATATAACTTTTAACCGACCGAAGGCATTCCAAGACGTCAGTGTGATCAGGCAATTCAATTTCAACACCAATCACAGGATGGTCCGCGGAGTGCTCTATACAAAGGAACCACCCAGCCAGATCACGAACAACAATAGGGAAACCGATCAACATACCACATAACTGGTTAACTCCAAACTTAGAGTCCGACTCTCCTGCCTCAGATATCCAGACAAAAATATGACTCAACAATCAGTTAAATATTACCCCTCAAAAAACAACAACAACCAGAGAAAGAAAACTGCATCAACGAAGATACACAGAACTTAATTTCACAAAGAAGGGAATTACTAAAGAACAGAAAGGATAAGGAGACACAGAAACAAATAACTGAGATAAGCAAAAAAATTAGCCAAAGCTTAAAACGAGATATTAAAACTAAACGAAACAAATGCATTACCAAATTCATAAATAAAACAGGAGGGATCAAGAAGGCCTACAAGGAACTAAGGAACAAAAAAGAATGGATACCTTCGGTCAAAAACAAAAGTAACAAGTCGAGAGCAAGAGCAAGCTATACCCCCCATCTTAACATGGGAAACAGATATAGCAATAGCATCACAGAAGAATGACAAATCCCCGGGGCCAGACAACATAGTAAATGAATCCCTCAAGGTGCTCTCCAAAGAAAACCGTGCAAAGCTGACTGAACTGTTCAATCTTATCCTCAATTCTGAAAGCATTCCTGTACAGTGGACAACAAGCGTCATCATTCTCATCCACAAAAAAGGCACCCGTGACGACATCGGCAACTATCGACCCATAAGCCTTATGTCAAACATATACAAAATATTCTCAAAAATAATATTAAATAGAATAACAAGGAAACTCGATGAACAACAACCAAAAGAACAAGCGGGTTATCGTGCCAGCTTTTCTACAACGGATCACATATTTGTACTCAAACAACTAATTGAAAAATCCCAAGAGTTTCAGAGGCCTTTATACCTGGCCTTCATCGACTACAACAAAGCTTTCTATTCCTTGAAACACAAGTACATCTGGAAATGCCTTGAGACCAAGGAGTGGAAGACAAATATGTGAGGATCATCAAAAACATATACACAGAAAGCTCGGCAAAGGTCAAATTAGAGACGGAGGGTGAATTGTTCCCAATAAGTAGAGGAGTAAGACAGGGCGATCCCCTATCACCAAAGATCTTCTCGGCTGTTCTCGAAGAGATATTTAGACAACTGGACTGGGAGAGCTATGGCGTAAACATAAACGGAGTAAGACTTAACCATCCCTTAGGTTTGCCGACGAGCTGGTGCTTATCTCAGAAAACACTACAAATCATGCTACAGGATCTTTCAACAAAAAGTAAAGTAGTGGGACTGACAATGAACAAGAGCATAACAAAAATGACAAATTAGGCACCAACTAGCATAGAAGGTGATGGAGAAAGTAACGAATGTACAGAGAGTTATATCTATCTGGGTCAACTGATATCATTCGAAAACCAAATGGAGAAAGAATTGGATAGGCGAACTGCAAATTCCTGGAAAATCTACTGGAGCTTGAAAGAGGTCATGAAAGATAAATCATACCCAATAACTATTAAAAGAAAACTCTTCAATACTTGTATGGGAGTATACAAGTGCCTAACATATGGGTGCCAGACCTGGGTGCTGACTAAAAAGACTGTGCAGAAACTAACAACATGCCAAAGGGCCATGGAAAGGAGCATTCTAGGATTGACACTTCTACACAAAAAAAGAGCCAAGAACATCAGGAATGTCACTAAACTAGACAATGCAACATTCAAAGTGAAAAAACTAAAATAGACTTGGACAGGGCATATGCTAAGGGACCGAAAGGAAAAGTAGAACACAATAATAGTAGAATGGCAACCGAGAGACTGTAACAAAAGGGAAAGAGGACGTCCAAAGAAACGATGGGTAGACGACATCAAAGCAGTCGCGGGCCCTCTATGGACGAGACTCACAAAAGACAGAGTGCAATGGAAGATGCTGGAGGAGGCCTATGCGTATCTAGACGCGCAGAGTGAAGAGAACTAATTGAAGAGTGTAACATTGCAACTAATGTGTCTCTGCAAAAGGCTAATAATAAAATGGTGACTTGGAACCGAAGATTTACTTTTTAAGTTTTAGTTTTAGATCCTAATATTTATATTTAAGCTGATTTGTTGCCGTTTTAATTCAGACTTATTTATAATCGTTATGTTAACTAAATAATGTCACGTTGTGCTTTGGTCAATTCACGAATTTCATGATGATTCAAATCCATAGGACGACATGCTATTTATGTACCAATAAGTTATACTAACTTATGTACGTAACACTGACTGCTCTCGAACGGTGAAGGAAAACATCTTAAGGAAACATGCATATGCTGAAGAATAAATTTTGATGCATATGTGAAGTCTACCAATCCGCATTGGGCATGCGTGGTGGACTAACGCGCATACTCCCTCACTGAGGAGAGGCCTGTGCCCGGCAGTGGGACGTATATAGGTATGTCATGACATGATGATCATAACATGTATAAGCTTTTATTCAGTAGCGACCACTAGTGCAGGTAGGTATATATCGAATAAATATGCTTTTTCTCAACCTACTGCATAAATGCTTATAGAACAAAAGTTTTAACCATTTGATGTTACCACGAGCTAGACCACATAGCTATATCTTTAAGTTTCTGCGGGCTTTTAACCTTTTCCATGAAAATTCCACCTTCAGGGAAGTCTGTACTCGTACCTACGTATATCTTAATTCATTTCATTTTTTTCATTTCATATATTTATTGCTTTTCTATGTGTTAGTTTACATGGTCTTAGGTTTTAAGTTAGTAGGTACAAGACATAGAAACCCTGTAAGGGCACTGCAACACAGTATAAGTCTAAAATACATTATTTTAAAGTTGGGTACATTTTATCGGTCGCTAGTATGCATGAGGAATTAATAATTGATATGTCAAAGGATAAACTATAACAGAAACAATAGATACAAAACAAATAAAATAAGAATAAATTAGGAATTCATTAGAAATAATCATGCTAATCGCCTATTTATAAATGCATGTCAATAGTATTATAGTTTTTTAATATCTAGGTACCTAATGTTTATAACCTACAAAGGATCGGCGAAAAACTCTTGCAGTGTATAGTATGCCCTATTGTTTAAAAATTTTTTTAGTTCTCTAACAAACGTTTCTTGCCCATGGGTCTTTATAGTTTCCGGGATTTTATTGTATATCTTGATACACATCGAATGCGGACCGTCTCTGACCATTTGGAATCTCGAGGAAGGTAAAGCTAACTTGTTTTTTGGTCGTAGGTTAGCTGGTCGTATGAGCTGCGGAAATAAATTAAAATGTTTTCTTACAAACTTGCAGTTTTCTAAAATATATATTGAAGTTAGGGTTAGAATTTTTTGTTCAATGAAATGTGGCTTGCATGACTCTAGTTGCTTGATATGAACCAAAATTCGAATGCACTTTTTTTGCAATACAAATAGTTGATTTACTTCCGTACTATTACCCCACAGCATAACGCCATATGATAGCCAAGAGTGGGCAAGAGTGGGCATGATTCACTTAACCAAGCTTGTTTTTGCTACTTTTGTCTACTATATTTAGCACTTTTGTAACTGTTTATCATTGTACCATATTCCTGAAAATAAACGATTGTATTATATTCTAAAACCATAGTTTTCTTTACGGATGGCCGGGCTGCGGGCTAGCCCAAATATCTCGGGCAAGAGGCCTGTACCCGAGTGACCCAGTACACTCTCAGGACATTTATGAAAACAGACAACATAACATAACATAAATATTCTACAACAGACAACAACAACAACAAGACAACTCTAGACAACATGACTCCCTCTGCACTCCACCTCGAACCTGTCCCAGGGTCCCTCGGAGAGTTTACAGTAGGCTTAGGTACTGTCCTTAGGGCGTCCTTTCTTCCTTCCTTATAGATTTCTCCTGCGAGGCCAATAGGTAATTGTAGCCTTACATGCCCTCTAGAACTCTGACACCCCACCGGTTGTCAGTTCTTCGGCAGATATGACCAGCCCATTGCCACTTCAGCTGCTAATTTTCTGAGCCATGTCAACCACTTTAGTTCTTTGACCTATCACTTCATTTCTAATGTGATATCTCAGAGAAACACCGAGCATAGCTCTCTCCGTAGCTCGCTGAGCGACCTTGAATTGATGAACTAGTCCTATCGTCAGAGTTCAGGTTTCCGTACCTTAGGTCATTACTGACAGGACGCACTGATTGAACACCCTTGTCTTGAGGCATTCTGGTATAGCCGAGGAGAATAAGTATATGACGGAGCTTCCCGAACCGATCGCGAACAGGCGTAGTGTGGGACGCCCTATGCTGCCCGCTGGAGAGATGACCTAAAAAAAGTAGAGGGGAGCGACTGGATGAGGAAGGCCGAGGACAGTTTTGTGGCGCGCCTTGGGAGAGGCCTATGTTCAGCAGTGGACGATGATAGGCATCAGCCTAAGAGGGTATCATCATCATCATCATCAGATGATGACTCTTGACATTATGGGATTAGGGGATTATTTAATAAATTAATTAACTACGTTTGTTGATTTGGAACAAAGAACACAAAAATTATAGTCCAAAGTACTCTATTCTATGTTAAAATCCTGTTTGGAATGGGCGCAAAGAGATACCACATACCACTATTTAGGAATTGACTACGTGGGAATTGAGCAAATTTTACAGATTTTTACAAGCTCTATAGCCAAAAAGATGTCTATCGCGTAGAATTTTGTGGACGATAAGTTATCTCTCTAAACTGTCAAAAAGTGAAAAAATTTGAGCGCGCGTAGCTGTCAAATGGTGGTCATGTTCGGCACTGTGATACAGTTTTCGCGAGATATCGATGTGATAAAAAAGTGACGTCACAAGCGTGCGCCATGCTCGCTGTTGCGATAAAATTTCAAGATGGCGGCTGTATCACCTACATTTGACAGATGAATGTGTTACATATCGCTATCGCGGGTGTGCATGCTACCCCGGCTGGTAGCATGCACACCCACTATAGCCGTGATACGGCTTTATCACGTCTTTTATCTCGTTCTTTCGCGCGCAAAAGAACGAGATAAAAGACGTGATAAAGCCGAAACACGGCTATCGCGGGTTGGCATGCTACCAGTGCTGGTCTACCCAATATCAAACTGTACAAAAACATGTATAGTCTTTCCTTACAGTCGCACACAGATTGCCATAAGAGTGACAGAGCTAGATTAGACGTAAATCTGTTAAACAAATGTCACCACTTTTTAAGCAAATTCAAGCAAAATTCGTTCTTAACGTAAGGAAATAGCGGAGTCTTCCAGCTGGATGTCTGGTGACAAAATGGTTCAAGACGGTATCTGTTTACTATTGACATTTCACTTATTCTAATGGGCGGTTGTCATAAGTGTGAATGGGTGTCAAGTAGCGTTTCTATGTCTTGCTTTATATTATTTATCTACCCCTATATTTTATCTTTGAGTATGACCAATATAAGCTGACCGCGCTCAGGGTGAATAACGTATAACGTCGCGCGACCACCTTATTTTGGTTTTGCTTAGCTTGATGTGTCGCCGTGTGTACAAACAAACCCTTTCTTATTGTTGTTGGCTTATTATAAACTATCTGCGAGGCTAGTATGCCAACCCACTATAGCGTGATATATAGCTATCACACTTCCGCTCTCTTTCTATTTTCGCACGAACGAACAAGATAAAAGATTTGACAGATGGATGTGTTAAATATCGCAATCACGGGTTGGCGTGCGTAATAGCCCCGCTGTTGATGAAGTAGTGATTACAAGTTTCCCGGTTTATTTGTGTTTTTCTGTTAAGCCGGGTCCGCTGCGCCATGTTTTCGTGTTACGATGTTAGCAAACATGAAAACATGGCGTAGCGGACCCGGCTTTAGGTTTTGTAGTTTGTTATTGTCGTTATATTCAAAATGGATACAAAGCCCATACAGCCACGTCCGATACTTGATTCATTGTTGACAGACAATAACACCGAGATTGTTAATAATAAACCGACAATAATATCAAAGGGTTTATACTGCGTCTTTTTATTAATAATATTCATAAATATACCATAGGTACCTAATCGACCCCTCTCTGTTCAACGCCATCTATCGAGAAATTATGAACTAGCTTTTTTTTTTCTCTGGAAAATCCCCCATTTGATATGGTGAAGGTGACAGTTCAAAATGGCTCGATAGATGGCGCTGAAGCGAGTTACATAACAGTACCCGTTTGTAGTAGTACTTAAGTAACTTCTTTGTTTTTCAACCGATTGCCTCCAAAATCGATATCTGAGAGGCCGCGTGGACCCCGAACACGAATACAATGTTAGATTTGAGAAAAGTGGCCGCCATCTTGAACTTTTTTGTTTCTCAACCGATTGCTTCCGAAATCGATATCTGGGGGTCCGCGTGGACTTCGAACACGAATCCGATGTCAGATTTGAGAAAAGTGGCCGCCATCTTGAACTTTTTTGTTTCTCAACCGATTGCATCCAAAATCGATATCTGGGGCTCCACCTGGACTCCGAACACGAAACCGATGTCAGAGTTGAGAACAGTGGCCGCCATCTTGAACTTTTTTGTTTCTCAACCGATTGCTTCCAAAATCGATATCTGGGGATCTGCGTGGACTCCAAACACGAATCCGATGTCAGATTTGAGAAAAGTGGCCGCCATTTTGAACTTTTTTGTTTCTCAACCGATTGCTTCCAAAATCGATATCTGGGGGTCCGCGTGGACTCCGAACACGAATCCGATGTCAGATTTGAGAAAAGTGGCCGCCATTTTGAACTTTTTTGTTTCTCAACCGATTGCTTCCTAAATCGATATCTGGGGGTCCGCGTGGACTCCGAACACGAATCCGATGTCAGATTTGAGAAAAGTGGCCGCCATCTTGAACTTTTTTGTTTCTCAACTGATTGCTTCCAAAATCGATATCTGGGGGTCCGCGTGGACTCCGAACACGAATCCGATGTCAGATTTGAGAAAAGTGGCCGCCATCTTGAACTTTTTTGTTTCTTAACCGATTGCTTCCAAAATCGATATCTGGGGATCTGCGTGGACTATAAACACGAATCCGATGTCAGATTTGAGAAAAGTGGCCGCCATTTTGAACTTTTTTGTTTCTCAACCGATTGCTTCCAAAATCGATATCTGGGGGTCCGCGTGGACTCCGAACACGAATCCGATGTCAGATTTGAGAAAAGTGGCCGCCATCTTGAACTTTTTTGTTTCTCAACCGATTGCTTCCAAAATCGATATCTGGGGGTCCGCGTGGACTCCGAACACGAATCCGATGTCAGATTTGAGAAAAGTGGCCGCCATTTTGAACTTTTTTGTTTCTTAACCGATTGCTTCCAAAATCGATATCTGGGGATCTGCGTGGACTCCAAACACGAATCCGATGTCAGATTTGAGAAAAGTGGCCGCCATTTTGAACTTTTTTGTTTCTCAACCGATTGCTTCCAAAATCGATATCTGGGGGTCCGCGTGGACTCCGAACACGAATCCGATGTCAGATTTGAGAAAAGTGGCCGCCATTTTGAACTTTTTTGTTTCTTAACCGATTGCTTCCAAAATCGATATCTGGGGATCTGCGTGGACTCCAAACACGAATCCGATGTCAGATTTGAGAAAAGTGGCCGCCATTTTGAACTTTTTTGTTTCTCAACCGATTGCTTCCAAAATCGATATCTGGGGGTCCGCGTGGACTCCGAACACGAATCCGATGTCAGATTTGAGAAAAGTGGCCGCCATCTTGAACTTTTTTGTTTCTTAACCGATTGCTTCCAAAATCGATATCCGGGGGTCCGCGTGGTCTCTGAACACGAATCCGATGTCAGATTTGAGAAAAATGGCCGCCATCTTGAACTTTTTTGTTTCTCAACCGATTGCTTCCAAAATCGATATCTGGGGGTCCGCGTGGACTCCGAACACGAACCCGATGTCAGATTTGAGAAAAGTGGCCGCCATCTTGAACTTTTTTGTTTCTTAACCGATTGCTTCCAAAATCGATATCTGGGGGTCTGCGTGAACTCCAAACACGAATCCGATGTCAGATTTGAGAAAAGTGGCCGCCATCTTGAAATTTTTAATTTCTCAACCGATTGCTTCCAAAATCGATATCTAGGGGTCCGCGTGGATTCCAAACACGAATCTGATGTCAGATTTGAGAAAAAAGGCCGCCATCTTGAACTTTTTTGTTTCTCAACCGATTGCTTCCAAAATCGATATCTGGGGGTCCGCGTGGACTCCGAACACGAATCCGATGTCAGATCTGAGAAAAGTGGCCGCCATCTTGAACTTTTTTGTTTCTTAACCGATTGCTTCCAAAATCGATATCTGGGGATCTGCGTGGACTATAAACACGAATCCGATGTCAGATTTGAGAAAAGTGGCCGCCATTTTGAACTTTTTTGTTTCTCAACCGATTGCTTCCAAAATCGATATCTGGGGGTCCGCGTGGACTCCGAACACGAATCCGATGTCAGATTTGAGAAAAGTGGCCGCCATTTTGAACTTTTTTGTTTCTTAACCGATTGCTTCCAAAATCGATATCTGGGGATCTGCGTGGACTCCAAACACGAATCCGATGTCAGATTTGAGAAAAGTGGCCGCCATTTTGAACTTTTTTGTTTCTCAACCGATTGCTTCCTAAATCGATATCTGGGGGTCCGCGTGGACTCCGAACACGAATCCGATGTCAGATTTGAGAAAAGTGGCCGCCATCTTGAACTTTTTTGTTTCTCAACTGATTGCTTCCAAAATCGATATCTGGGGGTCCGCGTGGACTCCGAACACGAATCCGATGTCAGATTTGAGAAAAGTGGCCGCCATCTTGAACTTTTTTGTTTCTTAACCGATTGCTTCCAAAATCGATATCTGGGGGTCCGTGTGGACTCCGAACACGAATCCGATGTCAGATCTGAGAAAAGTGGCCGCCATCTTGAACTTTTTTGTTTCTTAACCGATTGCTTCCAAAATCGATATCTGGGGATCTGCGTGGACTATAAACACGAATCCGATGTCAGATTTGAGAAAAGTGGCCGCCATTTTGAACTTTTTTGTTTCTCAACCGATTGCTTCCAAAATCGATATCTGGGGGTCCGCGTGGACTCCGAACACGAATCCGATGTCAGATTTGAGAAAAGTGGCCGCCATCTTGAACATTTTTGTTTCTCAACCGATTGCTTCCAAAATCGATATCTGGGGGTCCGCGTGGACTCCGAACACGAATCCGATGTCAGATTTGAGAAAAGTGGCCGCCATTTTGAACTTTTTTGTTTCTTAACCGATTGCTTCCAAAATCGATATCTGGGGATCTGCGTGGACTCCAAACACGAATCCGATGTCAGATTTGAGAAAAGTGGCCGCCATTTTGAACTTTTTTGTTTCTCAACCGATTGCTTCCAAAATCGATATCTGGGGGTCCGCGTGGACTCCGAACACGAATCCGATGTCAGATTTGAGAAAAGTGGCCGCCATTTTGAACTTTTTTGTTTCTTAACCGATTGCTTCCAAAATCGATATCTGGGGATCTGCGTGGACTCCAAACACGAATCCGATGTCAGATTTGAGAAAAGTGGCCGCCATCTTGAACTTTTTTGTTTCTTAACCGATTGCTTCCAAAATCGATATCTGGGGGTCCGCGCGGACTCCGAACACGAATCCGATGTCAGATTTGAGAAAAGTGGCCGCCATTTTGAACTTTTTTGTTTCTTAACCGATTGCTTCCAAAATCGATATCTGGGGATCTGCGTGGACTCCAAACACGAATCCGATGTCAGATTTGAGAAAAGTGGCCGCCATTTTGAACTTTTTTGTTTCTCAACCGATTGCTTCCAAAATCGATATCTGGGGGTCCGCGTGGACTCCGAACACGAATCCGATGTCAGATTTGAGAAAAGTGGCCGCCATCTTGAACTTTTTTGTTTCTTAACCGATTGCTTCCAAAATCGATATCTAGGGGTCCGCGTGGACTCCGAACACGAATCTGATGTCAGATTTGAGAAAAAAGGCCGCCATCTTGAACTTTTTTGTTTCTCAACCGATTGCTTCCAAAATCGATATCCGGGGGTCCGCGTGGAGTCCGAACACGAATCCGATGTCAGATTTGAGAAAAGTGGCCGCCATCTTGAACTTTTTTGTTTCTCAACCGATTACTTCCAAAATCGATATCTAGGGGTCCGCGTGGACTTCAAACACGAATCCGCTGTCAGATTTGAGAAAAGTGGCCGCCATCTTGAACTTTTTTGTTTCTCAAGTGATTCCTTCCAAAATCGATATCTAGGAGTCCGCGTGGATTCCAAACACGAATCCGATGTCAGATTTGAGAAAAGTGGCCGCCATCTTGAACTTTTTTGTTTCTCAACCGATTGCTTCCAAAATCGATATCTGGGGGTCCACGTGGACTCCGAACACGAATCCGATGTCAGAGTTGAAAAAAGTGGCTGCCATCTTGAACTTTTTTGTTTCTTAACCGATTGCTTCCAAAATCGTTAACTGACTAACTGATAACTCCTCAAATCTGACATCAGATTCGTGTTCGGAGTCCACGCGGACCCTCAGATAACGATTTTGGAAGCAATCGGTTAAGAAACAAAAAAGTTCAAGATGGCGGCCACTTTTCTCAAATCTAACATCAGATTTGTGTTCGGAGTTCACGCGGACCCCCAGATATCGAATTTGGAAGCAATCGGTAGAGAAACAAACTAGTTCAAGATGGCGGCCACTTTTCTCAAATCTGACATCGGATTCGTGTTCGGAGTCCACGCGGACCCCCAGATATCGATTTTGGAAGCAATCGGTTGAGAAACAAAAAAGTTCAAAATGGCGGCCACTTTTCTCAAACTTGACATCGGATTCGTGTGTGGAGTCCACGCGGATTATCAGATATCGATTTTGGAAGCAATCGGTTGAGAAACAAAAAAGTTCATAATGGCGGCCACTTTTCTCACATCTGACATCGGATTCGTGTTCGGAGTCCACGCGGACCCCCAGATATCGATTTTGGAAGCAATCGGTTGAGAAACAAAAAAGTTCAAGATGGCGGCCACTTTTCTCAAATCTGACATCGGATTCGTGTTCGGAGTCCACGCGGACCCCCAGATATCGATTTTGGAAGCAATCGGTTAAGAAACAAAAAAGTTCAAGATAGCGGCCACTTTTCTCAAATCTGACATCGGATTCGTGTTTGGAGTCCACGCGGACCCCTAGATATCGATTTTGGAAGCAATCGGTTAAGAAACAAAAAAGTTCAAGATGGCGGCCACTTTTCTCAAATCTGACATCAGATTCGTGTTTAGAGTCCACGCGGACCCCCAGATATCGATTTTGGAAGCAATCGGTTGAGAAACAAAAAAGTTCAAGATGGCGGCCACTTTTCTCAAATCTGACATCGGATTCGTGTTTGGAGTTCACGCAGACCCCCAGATATCGATTTTGGAAGCAATCGGTTGAGAAACCAAAAAGTTCAAGATGGCGGCCACTTTTCTCAAATCTGACATCGGATTCGTGTTCGGAGTCCACGCGGACCCCCAGATATCGATTTTGGAAGCAATCGGTTAAGAAACAAAAAAGTTCAAGATGGCGGCCACTTTTCTCAAATCTGACATCGGATTCGTGTTTGGAGTCCACGCGGACCCCTAGATATCGATTTTGGAAGCAATCGGTTAAGAAACAAAAAAGTTCAAGATGGCGGCCACTTTTCTCAAATCTGACATCAGATTCGTGTTTAGAGTCCACGCCGACCATCAGATATCGATTTTGGAAGCAATCGGTTAAGAAACAAAAAAGTTCAAGATGGCGGCCACTTTTCTCAAATCTGACATCGGATTCGTGTTTGGAGTCCACGCGGACCCCTAGATATCGATTTTGGAAGCAATCGGTTAAGAAACAAAAAAGTTCAAGATGGCGGCCACTTTTCTCAAATCTGACATCAGATTCGTGTTTAGAGTCCACGCAGACCATCAGATATCGATTTTGGAAGCAATCGGTTAAGAAACAAAAAAGTTCAAGATGGCGGCCACTTTTCTCAAATCTGACATCGGATTCGTGTTTGGAGTCCACGCGGACCCCTAGATATCGATTTTGGAAGCAATCGGTTAAGAAACAAAAAAGTTCAAGATGGCGGCCACTTTTCTCAAATCTGACATCAGATTCGTGTTTAGAGTCCACGCAGACCATCAGATATCGATTTTGGAAGCAATCGGTTAAGAAACAAAAAAGTTCAAGATGGCGGCCACTTTTCTCAAATCTGACATCGGATTCGTGTTTCGTGTCCACGCGGACCCCTAGATATCGATTTTGGAAGCAATCGGTTAAGAAACAAAAAAGTTCAAGATGGCGGCCACTTTTCTCAAATCTGACATCAGATTCGTGTTTAGAGTCCACGCAGACCATCAGATATCGATTTTGGAAGCAATCGGTTGAGAAACAAAAAAGTTCAAGATGGCGGCCACTTTTCTCAAATCTGACATCAGATTCCTGTTTAGAGTCCACGCGGACCCTCAGATATCGATTTTGGAAGCAATCGGTTGAGAAACAAAAAAGTTCAAGATGGTGGTCACTTTTCTCAAATCTGACATCGGATTCGTGTTCGGAGTCCACGCGGTCGCGGACCCTCAGTTATCGATTTTGGAATCAATCGGTTGAAAAACAAAATCATTGTTTTTTTTTTAACTTAGATCATAGTGAACGTTGTTCAGTTTGATTATCTGAAGCACCCCTGTAATAGCGCATTTAAATGTACACTCTGTACCTATACCTCCTGAGTCTCTATAATATAAGGTAGTTCTTGCGCGATTTGTGTCTTGATCTTCTTCCCAGGAGTGCGATTTTTGAAACTCATAGAAACTCTTTGAAATCAGCAGTTGATAAATTTAATATTAGGTCTTCTTCTTATCGTGTGGGCAGGCCCTGGTGTCAGAGTTTTTTCAGACCGCCTTACGGCCTCTGACGTGGTTTTTATGTAACGACTACTACCACCAGAGATAGTAGCCGGGACCAACGGCTTAGCGTGCCATCCGAAGCACGGAATCATTTTTCTTTTCGGACAATCAGGTGATTCAGCCTGCAATGTCCTAACCAACTAGGGAAAAACGCACAAAGTGACATATCACTAGGTGTCCCCCGTGGGATCCGAACCCACGACCTCCGTATCGAGAGCCAATGCTCTTAACCACTAGACCACGGAGGCAGTTAGGTACCTACTATTGAGACGTGCATCTTTCTACTGCTGATTTAACATTAAAAAATCATACTCCAGGAGAGTGATTTTCGAAAGTCAAATCAGCAGTAGAAATATGTCCATACATTTTCAACTGCTGCCGCACTCTTCCGCATTTTTCAAGTCTGAAGTGCGATTTTTGAAAATCATACGAGCGACTTGGCATTAGAAAATGCCAAAATTACTATGGAGATTATGCATCTTTCTACTGCCAAGTTGCTCGTATGATTTTCAAAAATCGCACTTCTGTTTGCCGGGTACTGACTGTTCTACCGTACGGGGTATGAAATTACCGTTAAAATTCGATAATTAAAGTACGTCTGGCAACACTGGGTGTCGGTTTCGCGTCGTGCCCGCCCGTCCTCCGCCCGCGCCCGTCCGTTGCCGTCCCGTCTCCGTCCGTTGCCGTCCCGTCTCCGTCCGTCCTCCGTCCGTGCCCGTGCTCCGTCCGTTGCCGTCCCGTCTCCGTCCGTTGCCGTCCCGTCTCCGTCCGTCCTCCGTCCGTCTCCGTGCCGTTGTAGTATGACTAAAGCTTGACTGTGAATACGAAAAAGTAAGTTCGCGTTAAGTACTACTTTGGCTGTCTTGGCTTAGTTCGTGCTTAGCACGTCTTAAGGCGTAATGAGTTTATAAACTCGTAAAAAATCGCTTTTTCGATTACGTTTTTTCCATTCAAAATGTAATAATTTTGATTTGAATGAAATATATATTATAGTTGGGGATATTTCCTAGGCAGGAAGGTTATTCAGTACACGATTGGAACAATTTGGCTAGATAGAAAAACATCCCGAAGTTACCCCTCTTTCTTACTTTTAATATCATTTTATATCTAGAAGAAACTGTATTTACGCAAATAAAATATACTATTATCTTGGCCATAACATAAGCTTGGCAGCTAGGTATATTTCGTTTACTTTACTTTATATACTTCAACACAATTCCAAAATATCTACGAAATTTCGAGCGACTCGCCATTTTGCCGATGCGATACGCCATTTTAGAAGCGCGGCAGCGCTTGTAGAGGTAAGACCTATGTCAAACTTTTCTTCAAATTTCACGTCTTATTTTACAACATTTCCGGCTTTTTTCTGTATTAATATCTATATAAATATTTCTAATATTGCTCAAATTGTAAATAATAGCTGTGATTATTGTAGATATAACTAATTTGTAAAAATTTTTTTGAATTGTAAATTATGTAGGCAAAATGACAGTTCCATCATAGTGCCACAGTTCACGAATATAGCTTTCAGTAGGACAACACCAAAATGACTCGTGGTGCTACGAATTGCTAAACTGATGTAGGTAAAGTTGTTTTTGTAGCGCATAGCGAAGCATCCTAAGAGGTAAGCGGTTCCCAAAGTGTATCTTAGGGTTTCGTGGAAAACAGTAGGGTTCCTTGAATCCAAGAGCGGATACTTACATTTTCTGAAAAGGGATCGTCTTGCGAGTTTAGCTTAGGTATTTTCTCATTTTATACTTTTATTTCCCACTGTACAAAGAAAGTACACTACAATTTAAAAAAAATACTGTAATAAAAATTGCTTTAATATTTACAATTTAGACTATTTTATTTAAAATATACCAACAGATATTGTACTGAATAAAAATTTTTTAACAAAAAATTAAAAACGACTTCAAATTTCAAAAAGTACCTAAAAATAATAAATATTGCAGCCGATGAATTTTACGTTAGCATCTATAAGAATATCATTTTGTTTTATCGAAGTCGCTGTCAAGCCTGTACGATTCGAGACTGAGCTTGCAATAATTTTTTGGCTAGGCTTGACACCGACTACAATAAAACAAAATGATATTCTTAATAGATGCTAACGTAAAATTCATCGGCTGTAATATTTATTATTTTTTACTTTTTGAGTTTTGAAGTCGGTATTCATACTTTGTTAAAAAAAAAAAATTTTAAAAATTTTCAGCGTTGGTGTTATATTGGGTTAACATATCCGTTGGACATGTAAAGGGAACATGAACACGAATCTTTTATTTCAATCGTCGATGATATGCTATAGATCTTTGAGGAGTCTATTGTCTATCTCCGAAGCCCTTTACCAAATCTTCATCAAATTAAAATGGGACCACTTTTGAAGTATGACCTAAAAGAAAACTTGAACACGAATCATTTATTTCAATCGTCGATGATAGGCTATAGATCTTTGAGGAGTTCTATTGTCTATCTCCGAAACCCTTTACCAGATCTTCACCAAATTAAAATGGAACCACCTCTGAAGTATGACCTACTAAACAAAAAAAAATATCAAAATCAGATTACCTACTCCGTAAAAAGTTATGCGTACATACATAAAAAAAATATATATATATACAAGGTGTAACAAAACACCCTAGTAATACTTAAGGGGGTGCTTCAGACCATCAAACTGAACAACTTTTACTATGGAGCCAACATAAAGAAAAAAAAAAATCTGCTGTCCCATACATTTTAGTCGAGTCGGTGCTGCACTTTTGTATGGGATAACAGATTTTTTTAATTTTTTCTCGATGTTGCCCCCATAGTGAAAGTTGTTCAGTTTGATGGTCTGAAGCACCCA
The DNA here is from genome assembly GCA_922987775.1 of Agonopterix subpropinquella. Taxonomy (NCBI): domain Eukaryota; kingdom Metazoa; phylum Arthropoda; class Insecta; order Lepidoptera; family Depressariidae; genus Agonopterix; species Agonopterix subpropinquella. The sequence goes on along the minus strand of OV277703.1, from coordinate 14,072,345 downwards.
GTTAAGTATTACTAGGGTGTTTTGTTACACCCTGTATACGCGTCGACTTGAAAACCTCCACCGTTTTTTGTTTTGTTTTCGTCGGTTAAAAAAGCGAACAATTTTGGGCGGTGCCACAAATGGCAAAACAATCAAGACTGTTGATTTACAGGTGCGTACCGACTTCGCGTGGCAAACCATCGAGCATTATCTATCACTATCCCTTTACACCCTAGACGTATCGATCGTGCGAGTAACATTTGAAAAATTCTGATGACCGCGCAAATTAATTTTAGCGAACGCAACCGGCACTGATCGCTCGTGCGAGTGCTACTCCCTTTCAAAGCGCCCTGCATTAGTTTTGATGCTTCAATAGCCGGTGATTAGACTGAAAAGGTGACTGCGTTTTTTGACCCTAGAAGGCGCTCACGTAAATATTAATTTTTCTCAAACATGCTTGGAAATGTGAGCATTATTTTGACAACCTTCTTCGAGATAAATCGAAATTGCTGTACTGGCCAAATACATGCGTGCAGCGGCCGGCAATGTTGTATGAAAATCCATATCTGTCGTGTTTTGCGGCCAAATAAATTACATAGTAAACTCATATCTGTAACTACCGCCCTATCGCCATTACTTCCATTCCCTGTAAAGTCATGGAAAGAGTACTTAACAGTAAGTTGCTGTCATACCTAGAAGACAATGATCTACTCAGTGATCGCCAATATGGCTTCCGCCGGGGGCGATCGACTGGGGATCTTCTTGTGTATGTCACGCACTGCTGGGGCGAGGCCATCGAGAAGCACGGTGAAGCACTGGCTGTATCACTTGACATCTCGAAGGCCTTTGACAGGATATGGCACGCTAGTTTGCTGAACAAGCTTCCCGCTTATGGCATCCCCGCTGATCTTTGCAGCTGGATATCTAATTTCTTGAGAGAACGGTCGATTAGAGTTGTCATTGACAGCTGCTCTTCTGACCTTATGGCAATTGATGCTGGAGTTCCTCAAGGGTCTGTTCTCTCCGCGACACTTTTCCTGCTGCACATCAATGACCTCCTTGTGTCAGGTATTGTTGGGTATGCAGATGACAGTACTGTCATGGAGAGATATGTATCTGGCGCAGGGGCCAGCGGGTATAAAATACGCTCGCAGAGGGAGGCCATGGTTGAGCGGATAAACTTGACTTTAAGTCTTGTCTCCCAGTGGGGTGACAATAATTTAGTCAACTTCAACGCCACCAAAACACAGGCTTGTCTGTTCACCGCAAAAAGGAGTCCGTTTAATCTGACTCCTACTCTCCGGGGTACATCTGTCCCTGTTTCCGACAGTCTTGGGCTTCTGGGTATAAGCTTGACCACGAAACTCAACTTCGGCGCTGACATCGAGTCTAAGGCTCAAACTGCGGCCAAAAAGCTGGGCATCTTAAACAAGGAGAAGCGGTAGTTCACTCCTGGACAGCTCTTAGTATTGTATAAAGCTCAGGTCCGATCATGTATGGAGTACTGCTGCCACCTGTGGGATGGCTCAGCCAAGTATCAACTTGCCGCACTCGACTCGGTTGAACGCAGAGCCAGGAGGCTCATTGGCGATAGTAAGCTGGTGGAGGCCAAGCTTCATAGCCTAGCCCACCGCCGCAGTGGCCTGCTTGTCGGTCTTCTACAGATTGTACTTCGGTGAGTGTGCCCTTGAGCTGCATGAGCTCATCCCACCTTCCCCTTTCTACTATCGGACTTCCAGACGCACCGCGGGATATCACCCCTTCTTGGTTGACATCCCACATATCCGCACCAAGCGCCTTTCTGAATCTTTTATAATGCGCACAGCCAAGGAGTGGAATGCCTTACCTGCGTCAGTATTTCCGAGTACTTACAACCCGAATTCCTTTAAAGTACGAGTGAATAGGCATCTTCTGGGTAAGCTCGCTACATCTACGACCCCATCTTCGTCCTGAGGACTGGATTGAGGTCAAGAGCAAACCCATAGTTAATAAAAAAAAAAAGGTGTCTTCCTGTATAATTTTATGAATATGCACCATAGCTGCGTAGTAAAAATTTAGGACGTGTATTATTGAAGGCTGTAGATTCCAAACATGGAATAAAAGTGAAAAGGGTGTTATGGCACTTTACAACTTTATTCGTTCGGGGGTGCGTTATATCCATTAAAGACTCTGCAGGTGCATGTGATTCTGATGACAATACAATAATATGGTATTATCCAGCTGATCTGGTGATGGAGCTGGAAGGTGGCTAGTGGAACTCTTGGATGGCTAATAGTATACTCATCGAATTTCCGCTCGTTAAAATCATCTCGATGAGTGCTTTTGTAACAAGTACCTATTTAATGATGGAGCTGAATAACTGTTACAAAAACTGCTCACTGGTATTTTCAATTTGTGTTTCTCAACCGATTGCTTCCAAAATCAATATCTGAGGGTCCGCGTGGACCCTGAACACGAATCCGATGTCAGATTGAAGAAAAGTGTCCACTTTAGAGTCAGTATGACTCATCCTATGCGTCTGTAAAGCGTAGTTGTGGCAAGGCATGCCTTTTTTTGCCGAGTCCAGCGCAGCACCAGTTGGTCGAGTGGTCTCGGTACTCGCCTCCAGAGCAGAGCGGCGGTTTGGTGCGGTTGGCGCGAGTTCGATTCCGGTCGCTAGCAAGGTGGCAAGGAGCTCGTAGCGAATCTTAGTAGGAGTTCGTTGGGACTTTATTATTTAATATATATTTTTTTTTTGTTTTTTATTTTTTGCTGGCGAATTGTCACCTAACCCCAACTATTAACCATCTTTTAAAGCGTGTAGTTTTAGCAAGGCTCACTTATAGCATATAATTGATGATTTCAAACAACTTATTCAATTGCCAATGATTTGTTTTCAACTGTTGAGGAGTTCCATTTACCTGTTTCCAAAGCCATTCATCAGATCTTCATCAAAGAATTACTTATGCCAATAGCCTACAATAATACCTATAAATAACTTTAACTTTGTTATTGGTGTTGTTCAACTGGTATCAATTATATGAAATGTTGGTATACTGTGGCATCTTGAAGAATTATTGAACACTCTAATATTTAAATTCAAAATTCGAACGAATTGCTCGCGATCTCCCCTCAGACCCCGCACCTCACCCCCTTTATCGGAGCTTAGCCCTGCCTTCACGTTGCCTTAACGAATCGTCTCTGAATCTCAGCCTTATATATTCTGTGCCCATAGACCATAGAGCCGTGTGGCGTAAAAACCGCTTTACATTATGCAACCGATCGCATGCAATTTGAAGTACATTGCTGCATGCTTTAAAAAAAACTCCTTTTGTTTTTGTAGCCTATCTGGCAACCCTGTGCGACGATCGGCCGGCAATAAAAAATATTTTGCAACCGGCGCGACGGGGCTTTATTTATTTTTATTTCATTTGTTGAAACTGGAAATTATGTGAAAAACTGAATAATGACCGGTATAACTGAGTACAAACATTTGTTTCCTATAGATAGCATCCAGAAAGTATGTGGTCTATTCGAGGAGCAACTACGCAGCGAAAAAGAGCCGGATCTGGCTTTGTTTTCAATAATCGTAGGAGCGGTGGAAAATAACCTCACAAACGTTAAGAATAGCGACAGAGATGTAAACTTGGCGACAAACAAGTTTGTGAAGGTGAAGTTTCCGTGTGTAGAGTGGGACGAGGTGAAGGCACTGCACGAGCGTTTCGTTTCTTTGATGCGTGGAGGTGTCGATGCGAAGTTGTTGAGCGGCGAATACGCTACGCGGGAACTGGTGAAACGAGTCGCTGACGTGGTCTGGAACTCCTTGACGCGGAGCTACTATAAAGATCGGGCGCACCTCCAGTCTATCTACAGTTTCCTTACGGGAAACAAGTTGGATTGCTTTGGAGTCGCCTTCGCGGTGACCGCGGGATGCCAGGTGTTGGACAAGCGAGATGTTCACCTCGCTTTGTCAGAGGATCACGCTTGGGTTGTATTTGGAAAAGATGGGACAGATACGGCTGAAGTAAGTAAAATTAAAATGTATTAAATTAAAATTTTACGAGATATTAAAAATTACCAACTACTAGATGTAGGGTTCGCGCTCTAAAGCGTCTGAACCAAAAGTGAAACAAAGCACATAAAGAGAAATAATTATGCACCAGTCTTCGTTTGATTAATGGACTACATGCTCGTCTGCATGCTGTGCTGTAAGAATTTGTAAAAAATATGCAAGGAATATTTCAGCCAATCTCTTCACCATGAAAGCAAGACAAACTCAATGATATGCTGTAGACTCTACAGAAGTAAACCGTCACCACAACTAAATTAAAATTATGTAGTCATGATGCCATCCTTATGACCAATGACCATACAATAAAGATATTGCGAGTGACTATGCCTGCCGTGTAGGTGGCGATGGGTTGATCCCCGCAGTCTTGGCAGACTCATACCAATGATTTTTTTGGAATTAATTTATGATTTGTACCACTACTGACTTCTCGGCAAAGGAAAACATTGTGAGGAAGCATGCATGCTTCAATTTCGATGCATGGATTGTACCCACTGTCCATTATAAGTGGCAATGGTCTCACTCCCCATCAGACCTATATCTGACTACCCCATCGGAGTATTAGTCGTGAACCTATGCATGCAATAAAGATTTTCATCAAAAGTTGTCTGAAAAATGCTTCTAAATAAAATTTTCACAGGTAACATGGCATGGCAAAGGCAATGAGGACAAGAGAGGTCGCTCGGTAGGCGACGGAGTGCTGGCTCGCTCCTGGCTGTACGTGGCTGGTAAACCGGTAGTTTGCTCGAGGGTCATGGAGCTGGCTGCCCTGGTTTCGTCCATAAATCCTACGCTCACACCTACTATTGATGTACATGAAGTGGCTCAAATGCAACATAGACTACTCTGGCTGTTATATGACAGTGGTAAATTTAATACTATTTATTTATTATACCTACTTATTCACATTTTTTCAACGTTTTTTTCACCTGCAGCAACTGTCTCAGGTTTAAATGATTTTTAATTATCTAGGGTAAGGGACCGCCCTACGAACCCATAAAGTTTATTGCTCTGCATGACAGAGGGTCAGCCAACCAGCAGTTCAGCTGCCCTTTGTGATAATTAGCAGCATAAATCTAGATCTTAGATCTCCATTCTGGACATCTTCCAGCATAACATGTATTCTTCCACCTTATTTCAGACAGTACATAATGTCTTTAATACCTATCAGATGATAAAACTTGCAACTTATCAACAGCTGCCGTTGCATGATGTGCGCGGTTATATCGCGCCTTTTATCACGTTTGCTCACGCGCAAATAGAAAGAGGGCTAATAGACTGGTAGATTTTTTTCAAGTTGTATTGGATTTATAACGTCTAACGGCGTTTTGAGAACTTTTTGGCACTGGGTTTTTTTAGACTAATTAGACCCCGCTGAACACGATTCTGCCCGGTGCCACCCCGTCCCCCGCTTCCTTAACCCCCCACCCCCCAAAATGTGTCCCTAACTGCGTTTTTTTTAGTTTTATACAAAAACTATTACAGATAAAAGAAAACCGTCAATGACAAAAATAATTTCCATTAAATTCTCTACAATATTTGTGAAACAATTTTTTTGATAGGAATAATAAGTTAGGAAATATGTGTGTCCGAACTGCGTGTAAATTTTTGGTTTTGCAAATTTTTGCTTTCAATTTATCGAAAACCGGCCGAAGCTGTGATAGAATAGCCAAGAAGCGAATTAATCTTCATACATTTACCTACAAAAAGAGAACTTATTTATTTTCGTACGAGTATTCGTTTACGATTTATAGCTCAGTGCAGACAGACTCCACCGCGAGTATCGAGTACTGTGCTACACTACTATGCTCGATGCATCAGAAAGTTATGCATGTAATAATAACTATTTTATTTATATTAACATTTTGTTGGTGACATTAAAGAGACAGAGGGTGTATGGGCGTTAGTCCACCACGCATGCCCAATGCGGATTGGTGAACTTCACAATAAGCATCGGAATTTCTTCTTCAATGTATGCAGGTTTCCCCGCGATGTTTTCCTTCATTTATCGAAAAACGGCCGAAGCTGTGATAAAATAGTCAAGAAGTGAATTAATCTTGATACATTTACCTACAAAACAACACCTAGCTTATTGTTATACAAGTATTAGTTAAGGATGTATAGCCTGCAGTGGCTGCAGTACAGATGCCGCAGGGAGCTTTTTAACCACGGTTTAAGAACAAAATTAATAGTAAAAGGGGAATTATAACTTCATTTTTAAATGTTTATGTGCACGTTTATTTACATAATTAAATCGTCAAAAATGCTTCTTAAAATGTGCTAACACCTAGCCCTTTACCCTGATAACTGCTTCCTTGCCGTCATGCTTAGACCTAACATATTTCATTACGAGTTGTTGAGGCATGTCGTACCATTCAGCAAAGACGGCATCCTGGAGGTCTTGAAGGGTGGCATATGGGTAGGACCATGGATGGGCCCGAACTCGTTGGTTCAGCTCGTCCCCAATCAAATGACATGCCATCGACTCGATAGAAGAAGATTCCTATCAAAAAAATTGTTGTATAAATATTGTAGAGAATTTAATGGAGATTATTTTTGTCATTGACGGTTTTCTTTTATCTTGAATAGTTTTTGTATAAAACTAAAATAACTGCGGGTCGGGACACATTTTGGGGCGTGGGGGGTTAAGGAAATGGGATACGGGTTGGCACCGGGCAGAATCGTGTTCAGCGGGGTCGAATTAGTCTAAAAAAACCCGGTGCCAAAAAGTTTCACAAAACGCCGTTAGACGTTGAAAATGATAGCATAATCTACCAGTCTATAAGGCGCAATATTGTATATCACGCTGCCATGCTGCTGCGGCTGGAATTTTCTATATTTATTTATACATTCATGCTTGCTTGCTGTTTAATTGTAATAATATATAATCCCCGCAAGTTGATATTGCCATTGGCGGCCATCTTGGTGACGTAATTTTGACGTAGTCGACTGTGCACCATCAGTACCGTTCGCAAGGTCAGCCCGTGCTTGATGACGTCACGCAGCTGTTATTGTGACAAGGTTCCATCGCAATATCAACTTGCGGGGATTATATCAGTGTGCTTCACGGCTATGTTACTACTAGTGTATGTCAACTTTAGCAATATTATAATACAAATAAACCCAAGTATTATAATACAAATAAACTATTTCCAGGACACCTAGATGCATATCCAATGGCATTAGGAAACTTGGGAGACCTGGATGAGTATATGAGGATATCAAACTGTTCAGAAGATTCCAAAGAGACCTTAACTGAGGAGATAAGCGCAAAAGCGGATGGAACAACCAGACCGGATTCAGCAGCTCTCTATACACAGGCCATAAGGTCGTCGCGGACGAACTACGAGGACCGACATGTGTATCCATACACTTTCCAAGGAGGCTATTATCACCGCCACAAGATGTACAAAGAAGCTTTCAATGCTTGGGCATGTGCCGGTGATGTTATTCGACAGTATGTACCTTTTCGATATCTAGCATGCCGCCACAGATTATTCAATAGTTACTACTATAAATACTAACTAAAATGTGCCTTGTGTCAATGCGCGACAGTCTGTACTATCAGTTTAAAATAACAATGTGCATGACCTTGAAGGGCCGTTCGATAACTTCACTCGTTTGACAAGGGAATGTAGACTCTATGCAAAGGAAACAATCATTTGAATGACTCGAGTGAAGTTCGTGTGATTGAGTGACGTCACACCAACAGTCCTCTATGCAGGGTGTGCATGGAGGTTGAAGAAACGGCTGCGCACGTGCTGCTGGAATGCAACGGGCTAGCACACTATCGGGCACAACACCTCGGATCACCGGGGTCCCTTCCAGAGGTCTTCAACAGCATTAACAAGCTGGTGGGCTTCCTGGAGGAGCTGGGATGGCAGGAGTAGTCATTCCCACCCAACGCAAAATAGGCGCCTAAGTCGTCGAGTTGCGGAAAATGAGCCCGCTCAACCAATACCAATACCAATACCAATGAGTGACGTCACATTTGCGAGCGAGGTCATGCACATTGTTATTTTAAACTGATAGTATCTCATGAGATATTGTAGCTGTCAAACGCGAGGGACGGAGCACTGCGGGGCTATTACGCTAACCCGCGATAGCAACATTTAATTTAGCACATCCATTTTGCATCCATTTGTCAAATTTAGTTTTTTATCTCTTTCGTTCGCGTGCAAATAGAGAGCGGAAGTATGATATCGCTATATCACGCTATCGCGGGTTGGCGTACTAGCCCCGCAGATGCCGCCTCCGAGAGTCCGAAATCAAGAATAGTGTTGCCAACTTGATTATTTGTGGTTGGGCTATTGCAAGCATGGGTCGTTGTAACACGGAGACGAGCGCTGGTCCTTTTGTGTTCGCCCCAAGCTCACACATATTTACGCATACCTCCGAACTTATGGTATTTTCTTTTCATTCTCGGGAATGCAGGTTTCCTCACGATATTTTCCTTCACCGCCGAGCTAGTAAATGATAAATACAACCGTACATAAATTCCGAAGAACTTAGTGGTACAGGCCTGGAATCGAACCGCGGACTCAGTATTGAGGCGCTAGCTCTCTTCCGTATGGGCTATCATCGCTCTTCAACGTTGCCAACTTAGTAGATTTTCCACTAAAACTGGTGGTTCCGACCCCCCGCTTAGTGGAGAAATATTGCTCTTAGGCTTAATTCACATTACGAGGGCGGGCGCGGAGGGTGCAATTTAAAAATAAAACAATACCTATTTCAATAAAGATAGAGTACACACTACACAGAGAAAGATCCGCCCTCCACCGTATGGGCGTTCTCTCTGTCAACTCTATCAGTATTGAAATCTGGATCTGAAACTAAATTTTATTCTACTGAACCACTAGAAAAAAACTACCAGCCACTAAAGCTCTATTCACATTTCGACGTGTGGGCGCGGAGGGTGCAATGTAAAATAATGTATTATTTGTGTGTCTTACGTTCCGTAATCACGGGCAATTAAGTCCCGGACCTTTGGAAGGCGTGCATGGGGCCGAAGCCAACATGTAGAGGCCCGTTCAAAAGACAAGTTAATCTAAACGTAAGGGATACACAAATGGCGGATACCATCTCCGAGCGCACAACATGATACACACGGGGATGGTCCCCGCCATTTGTGTAAAGACTATTGGAGTACGGCGCTATGGCCGCGATGGAAAAATAAGGTCTTGGGCTATGGAGGTGAAATTTTGATGGATGGATACTGGGCTATGGGAGGAGACTAACGGACGCCTGCCATGACAACTAGTCTCAAAATTGTAAATAGGGCAGGCGGTGACTCGCCGACTCGTCGAGTGGGCCCCATAAAACGGCCGCACGCACAAAGTGCGACAATGGGGCAACATCTCGTTGAGCGGCTGAAGGTTGTCGAGAGGTGCGGCTCCGGTTTCACCATCGCGGGGTTTACCCCCGTGAGCGGGTTTCCCCGTTATTACGCCATTACGTGCAATACACTTCCAACCTGGAGCATAGGTTCTGCTCTTGCGATTCCACTCTGGACGGCCAATTAAGGCAAGCCAGAGGTAGGGGGGTGTGTTACTGTGTGTGTGGGTGTGGGGGTGTGTGTGTGGGTGTGTGTGTGAGCGCATGTCTGTATGGTCCCCCTGGATAGGGGTCCGCGGTGTCGCCACTCACCGTCAGCTCGCCACAAGCTGCCCCCGCGGGGTTATTTGTGTTATTATTATATGTATTATTATTTAACATTGCACCCTCCGCGCCCACACGTCGAAATGTGAATAGAGCTTTAGTGGCTGGTAGTTTTTTTCTAGTGGTTCAGTAGAATAAAATTTAGTTTCAGGATAGATGTTATTGAATCTCAAACATCCTAATTCATACTCTATTAGTGGTTGTCTAAGGGCTCTTACGGACGAGCGACACTTTGCTGTCGCCGTGGGTCGCAGAGCGTCGCGCACATTCCATTTATGGACGCGCGACCCTCCGCGACACACGGCGACCGCAAAGTGTGGCTCGTCTGTAAGCGCTCTAATGGTTTTAGAAGTAGTGTATTGTGCAGTGTTGCCAACAGTTAAATAGCTCAATTTAACTGTTGGCAACACTGCATAAGAAAGAGATGTGCTTCTGTATTTGTTAGGTTGCCTGTCCATTGATCCTCCTGTTTGGTTAATATTTACAATGCTACACAGCTCGCGCAGCCAGCTCCCTTCAATGGACAGGCAGCCTTAAGCCGGGTCCGGTGCGCCATGTTATCGTGTTCGCTAACATGGCGAGTGATGTTATCAATTTGCATCGGATAACACACCCGCGTTCGCCTGCGGGGAGGGGAAAGTTAGAAAACGATGTTAGCAAACACACACGATAACATGGCGCAGCGGACCCGGCTTTACTTGCACATCACATGCAAACTGTAGATTTTTCGTATGTGGCATGCTAACCCTACTAAATTATAATAAACTGTGACATAATTATAGGTGTATTGAATAATAATAATATTATATTTCAGCTACAACTACTCTAGAGATGATGAAGAAATATACAAAGAGTTTTCCGAAATTGCAAACGAATTAATACCTCAATTAATGAAAGTGGAAAGCTCTGGACATTCAGCAAGATCTATTTTGAAGGACCCTGAGTGCTTTGCCTCATTACTAAGGCAAGATTTCATTAAAAAAAAAACTTTAAATATGTAAATTGTTTAATTGTAAACTTTTTCTTCAATGAAATAACTTAAATATACAGGGAGGGTCCTTCTTAATATGCTGACACTTTTTTAAGGGGATGACCAGACCATCATACTGAACAATTTTTTCTATGGGACCAACCAATGGTTTCATGGTCTGATCATGCCCTTAAAAAGTGTCAGCATATTAAGAAGGACCCTGTATAATATAACTTACTTAAATAATTATTTAAATGTATATTGCAGGTTTTACGATGGAATTTGCAAATGGGAAGAAGGCAGTCAGACCCCCATCCTGCACATCGGGTGGGCAAAGCCTCTCGTCAGCACCATTTCAAAATTTGATGCAGAAGTCCGGGCGCAGGTTCACATAATATGCAGCCCCGACACTGACGACCACACAGAAGATCTGAAAGAATCTCCCAAAACCGACAAAAGTGAAGAAGGTGATAACAAGGAGGGTGTTAATAAAGATAAGTGGAACAACAATTCTGATAATGCGGAGATGAGTGTTAGGGAGCAGTTGACGGCGGCGGTAAACAGTCGGCCGCGCGTCACTCTCTATAGTCATAAAATGGCTGCACTAAAGCCGCTGCTTCTAGCGGAGAGGCTAAACACACACGCGTTGCAGCTTCAGCTGACAGCACAGAGTCAGTTGCAGCGGCCACAGGCGCCGACCAAGAGGCGCGACGACGACGATCAGAACTCGTCGATGCCCACCGCGCGGGCCAAGCGCGCCCGCAGGGAACGCTAAAACTACCTTTAAACAACCTCATACGCTTTCTCAGACTGGTACTTGATATGCCTAAATGGTTGATGTATTCGTAAAATGTTAAGGGCTCTGTACCGATCCTTTTATTAATTATTTAAAACAGTTATACAAGTATTTTTAATATGTTGTAATTTGTCTGTGATTTAAAAAAAATCTCATACAAGGGTTATGTTTGTAGCTTAGAGTATGTATAAGCAAGCTATAGAGCGCGCCTAACTGAGTATGAACCGTAAGCACGGATATGAACAAACAAGTATCAAAATAAAACGCGTCCTTATTGTGTCCGTGAGCATTTTCATCATTATTATAGCGGCCCGTCCCGGCTTCGCACGGGTGGACGTCTAATCTTTTCTAGCAATAAATATAGCCTATGTTACTCAGGGTGAATGCAGCTTTCTAATGGTGAAAGAATTTTTTAAATCGGCCCAGTACTTTTTGAGCCTATTCATTACAAACATACAAACATACAAAAATAGGTACAAATCTTTCCTCTTTATAATATTAGTGTAGATACGTCTGGTCTGTCTATCATGGAAATTTAAAAGAAAATTAGCGTTATTGAAACACTATGAAGTTTGACAATCATTTTGCTTACGCTCGACGCCAAGGGCCGTGACAGATGCGCGCGCTCTATAACTTGTTTATACATAGGTCCTCTAGGTTGGTAGCATACTAGCTATGAGGTGCAGAACCCTAATTAGTGTCAGGTGTGGCATAAGTAAGATAATGTTTAAGATTACATCTGGTCAAAAAGAACAATTGCACTTGGGTGTTATTTTCGTTATTAGGATGTAGGAACATAAGGAACTCAATAGGATTAGCACTATGAACGTCTACCTGTATGCCTTTCCATTTAATGCTATTTTTCGTAGGCTTCTTAAACAGGAGGGATGGCTCTCTGGCTAACTTTATAATTTTGCCTAAAGAAAACTAATATCATGGAGGTTGATAAGTAATTCTCATTTCTTGATCAATCACTTGACTGATGTTGAAATGTACAAATAGGTAATAGTTAGTACCTACTTTTAATATATGTTTGAGATGTTAATTGTTACAAAAAGTGCAAAACGAAAATGTTTAAATAAATTTAAAATTGTTGAATATCACAAACAGTTACTTTGTCTTAACCAGAACTGAAAGGTTCGAACAATACTTATAATATAATGTTGTTTTTCTACTAAGTTATAATTATAAAGGTAGAATATTTTAATTTCCAAACATCTATCTATGCCACTTACAAATCGGATTTACGTTGAACAAAGTTTCTGACAGCACCATTTATGGAAGCAAAGTTTCAAAAGTAGTATTTACCTTCTAAAATGTAGAGTACAATACAAGTACATTTTGTACATAGTGTTCAAATGTGAAAAGACTGCATAATGCTTGTTTATATTGGTAATGAGAGGCTATTGTCATGAAGTCATGACATTTAAATCGCATTTCAATAAAACTAATGTAATCATATTTATCACAATTATAAAAAGCCGGCCAGAAAAATAAAAAACCTCGCCATGTTGCGGAAAATCATTGGAACTAATTTTTGTACATCACTGACATTAAAGGTCATATCGATTGTCGCGCCTCCAAACCACGTTTTTTATATTTGTCGTCAGGCTTTACTTTTTAACCATTTTATAAACAAAAAATAGGAGAAAACGTTGACTTTAAAAATTAGTTATGGTTACGAAGCATTAAGAGCATCACTTGGTACCTAAACCACAGAGTACTATAATTACTACCCCTAAACTAATATTTTTATTCGGATAGTCAGTGCCGAGAGACGTGGCAAAGCGTTTCATTGACAGCAGTATATCATATTTGAGACAACATTTGTTTCAAAATGTTGGGGAATTAGCAATAAATGTAACCACACTCAGTTTTACAGCGATATGACGTGATTTATCTTAAATAAATTAACCCACTTTGCCACGACTCCCTGCACTATAGCTTCATACATTATAATGGTTCTGGGTTTAGCCAAACTAAGTCAATACGAGGTTTTTAAACTGTAAACTTACGGCTGTATCGTTTCAACTCATAAATTAATTTTTAAATAATGTTGCAGTCAAATCAAATTTCAAAATAAATACAAAATATTATATAGATATAAATAGATACGAACGAATGTTATAAGTATGAGCATTTAGCTTCATGAATGTCTCTTTCCCGAAATGTCCCTTGCCCCAAAATGTCCCTTTTATAGAATGTTCATCAATTTAGGTATAATCATTTGTACTTCTTTGTATTTTTAAGTTTTAAACAACTAAAATTTTACGTTATAAAATTAAGTTTCTTACCACCCCAAAAAGTAGTCCCTTTCAGTCGGAGTCGTGAAGTTTATGGTTATGGATTTAATTTAATCATTTTACAACAAAACCAAAATAAAATAAAAATTGTTTAAGTATTATATTATAGAGGTTTATTTTAAATTTATTTTGAATACATAAACATTAAACCTCTAAAATCTACATTTTGGGAAAGGGACATTTCTGGAAAGTGACATTTTGAGAAAGGCACTTTATGAAACCTACGTTTATTTACTACTTAGTCGACTATTTTAAACAATGTGATAATGATAATGTCAAAACATATTTTGTGTCTGAGTGTTAGCTGGCATTCTGTAGTAATTTCATAAATATCGCGTTCGCGTTAACTGCTTTTATGTGATTAATTATATTGCATTTATAATGTTTAAACTAATATTAGTTATACTTCAATCGTAGGCATGTACTCTTAGAGGACTAGAATTTAAATCAATTGTGATTTATCAGCGCCCCTATTAGGTATTCCGCTGAATTGTTTGTGATCCAAGTTATCTATTTTATTGCTACACATGTTTGTTATGTCAAAACTTCTTTAATTTTTATAATTATTATATCACAACTTGAGGTAGTACAACGCATCACACATTTTCTCTTTAACATGCATCACGTGCATTTTCTTTGAGTGATTATAATTAACTATTTGTATTTATTTGGTTACCTAACCATTAAGGTAATATGATCGGTATTCAAACTAGGGCCATTGCTGCGCTACCCAATAACCTTGGGCTATTGTAAATTCAAGTTACTAATTATACAGGGTCCTTCTTAATATGCTGACACTTTTTAAGGGGATGATCAGACCATGAAACTGAACAACTTTCTCTGTGGGACCAACATCGAAATCGCGAAAAAAGAATCTGCTGTCCCCCATACATTTGGCTCGAGTAGGTTTGCAGATTTGTATGGACGAGAGTTTTTTTTGCGATTTCTATGTTGGTGCCAGAGAGAAAGTTGTTCAGTTTGATAGTCTAATCATCCCCTTAAAAAAGTGTCAGCATATTGAAAAGGACCCTATACAACGTGTTAATGAATAAGCGCAAAACCTCGTACACCCCAACTGATTTATAACAAAGTAATTAGATTGAAACGATAATTTCATTATTTTTATAGTTAAATTTTAAACAGTGCCGTAAATAGCCTTCTATGCGCCCGGTGCAAGCTTCTATATCTGCGCCCCCATGAAAATGTTAGTTTAAGATAGGAAGCAAAAGGTTACCGAAATTGAACATTACCAAGACTCAAAACAGTGGTGGCTGGTATTGAAGTCAAGTAGCCTATGCATGCTTATATTATACCACTATTCAAAGGCTAAAACGAGCGAAGAGAGCCCGGAATTTCACAGCACTGCGACTTAGTTGTGACCAAAATTCGGACAGTTTAAAAATTCAAAAAATCGAGTGATTTCAAAGATACGACTCAGTCAGTTGTGAAAAGCTTTGGCGGTTTGTATAATATAATGTAACAAAATACATTAGCAAGGAGTTCGCGAAGCAAGCTCGTCCTAGTCAGAATGAGTTGCAGACAACTCATTCTGACACTAAAAGAAGGTCGTGTCTTGTCTTGTCATAGTATCACTTTGCCTTAGTTATGATGAGGAGTTTGGTAAAAATGATTTATTTATGTAGGGCATCGCAAGACATGCATAGACCAAAACTTGGTCCTTTCCTGGTATCATTTATGCGCCCCTCCAGGGTCTGCGCCCTGTGCCTGGGCACCGCTCGCACCGCCCTATTTACGGCACTGATTTTAAAGTTATTCGCATTTTAAGTTTTGAGGCAAAAATGATTTGTTATCATTCCAGCAATGAATAAAAGCGCAAACGTACTCATGGATACATTTTAATAATCTTGTTTTGGTAGTAAGTAGGGTGAGTGTGCCCGTGAGGTGGGTTGACATCGAGTTCAGTAAATTTTAAATTTTAATAACAAATCATTGTATATTTTGAAAAAAATTACCTATGTTGAAACCATGATAATTTGATTCTGCTCTCGATTCTAAACAAACTACTTTCTAGTTTTGCGTTAATTCATTAACACGTTGTATATTGAACTAATTGGACGCTTCTAAAGCCACTTATAAAATTGTTATATAGGGATAGATAATGTTTTTTATCACCCTTTACTAGGCGCTAGCGCTATTTTGGTAAAACCAATTGTCGTTAGCCCAAGTGATTAGTTAAAAACTATCCCTTAACACTTTCGTAGCAGTGATAACAATAAAGGTTCTATTGTATTTCGTTCACTGGCCACGAACTTGGTTATTGCATTTCACGTTTTAATTAACTTCGTAAAACGAAGTTATACACATCTTATTTCTTATTATGTTGTATAACCCAAGATACCTGTCTACATTCCATAGCAATTTTAAAGTGAGAAATTTAGAATCCTCTGTACATTACAATTTAGTATTTATTAGAATTGTATTAATACTACTGAAGGTATTATAAATTAGGTACATTTTAATTTAACTCAAACTTAAGCGTGCATAGTCATATACCTTAATGTTGTATTGTTCAATTAATGATAAGATATTTGTTACATGGGTGCACATTATTTTCTTTTTTAATGGTTAATTATTGGTTTGCGAAAAAAATTTAAAGTACCTAAATAAGAACGTTTTTTTATTATAAAGTCGACTAAGAAATTACTTGGCATCTTAGGTTCTGCTCTGGTAACTACAGCTCGCGCATTTTCAGTATTCTCAAAAATGAATTTTTAGTACCTATAGGTACAGAATGTTAAAAAAGACGATTTTAACCTGTTATGTAGTGTTTTTTTAAACTGTCGGGTTAATAATTTTCACATACAGCGCTGGAGAGACGGAGAGACTTGATTATGAGTAGTTCTACAGTGCGACAAGCGCAACTAAACATTTTAATAAAATATAGCTTGATACCTGTTACTACTGTCACGGGGCGATGTGTAAGAAATAAGAGCGACAGAGACTTTTACTATGGGAGCAAACCTGTCAGAATAAAAAAAAATCTGCTGTCCCATACCACAGTATAAGAAAGATAGTGTCTATTACTACATACAGTACGGACACTCCCTGCCTCCCACCAACTTTTTACCTCACCCCCTCTATCGCCCTCCAGTTACCTCGGCAGTTACCTAAGAAGAAGACTTAGGGTTGAACCTCATCTGGCAGCACCGCATCGCCTTTTCTGTCGCTCCATCCTTTTTTGTCACTCGGGAACGTCATTTGCTAGAGCAAATAACGTAGACGGAACGCGATCGCACGCCGCAGCCTCGTTCCTGAGTGACAAAAAAGGATGGAGCGACAGAAAAAGGCGATGCGATGCTGCCAGATGAGGTTCAACCCTTAAGGTTCAATTTCTTTGGCTTCGCATGTGCTGACGTCATCTTTTCTGTTTATGTTTTTTGTTAGCAGTGTCCGGGGTGTGCCCCTATGAGCAAGGATCTCCTTTATTCTAAATGAGATCTTAGGTGTGCCCATACCTTTGAATCGAGTCGGTATTACAGTTTAGTATTGGACAGCAGATTTTTTTTGTTCTGACATTTTGTTTGCTCCCATAGTAAAAGTTGTTCAGTTTGATGGGTAGAGTATGTGGTATAAAGGTTAATGATACTTTTCCTTACACCTGTATTTTTACAAACTGTCGTGTAGGACATTCCAAAGCGATCAACTGCTTTCTTGGCCGTATTTACTTAGCAATTTAACATTATTTGAAAGTAAACTTGAGTTTGAGTAAATTGAAATTGATTACAATCAATAAGAACAAAATATTATATTTATTGTGATGTTTGTCTGTACTATATACATAGTGTAATGATTACAATTAATTTATTCGTAATATTTGTCACAGTATGTTATACACTTGTGACAAAATAATTAATTTATCAGATTTTAAACTTTTTTAAATTGCATCTGTGCATTTATGCAATGAACAAGCAGAATACAATTAAAGATGGGTTGTAGGGGGAATATTCCTCACTCAATGCAATATCAAACAACATTATTGTTATACTATCGTAAAATCTGTTTCCTTTTGGTACCTTACCTCGATTATTAGTATAAGCCCCGTAAGTTGATATTGCGATGGAACCTTGTCACAATAACAGCTGCGTGACGTCATCCGTCGCAAAAAACTCTAACGTAAGCGCGGGCTGACCTTGCGAACGGTACTGACGGTGCACGTCGACTACTTCACAATTACGTCACCAAGATGGCCGCCAATCGCAATATCAACTTGCGGGGCTTATAGGTACCTAGGTTAGGTATATTGCTCGAACTATACAGAAAAAGAAATTAAAGAATCATTGTGAGAATCCATAACTATGGACAATAATAATTGGATATAAATATTTTTTGTTTAAAAATTAACTATTTACATTTAAAAATTAATTGTTTTATTTATGTACCTATAAAAACTACAATATGCATTTGTTTCCTTCCAATAAAAATCTTCGAATTGTATTGTTTTGATTTTATTCAAATTAAGTTTGCCGCGTTTTAGAATGGATAACCCGAGCACACTAGAGAAAGTACACTATAGCCGCCGAGAGAGACTTGAGACTAAGGGTCAGCGCACACCTAGCGTAAAACTGTTCGAGCATGCGCGAGCAGATTTCATTGATTCAATTGATAATGAACTCTATTCCCATTGAAATAAAGTCGAAAATAGCTTGCAAGTGATTAAATCCCTTCAGCGTCTGTTCGAGTATGCTCGCGTATGCTCCTCGCGGCGATTGCGATCCGTCGTAAGTGTTGCCACCTCTGCCGGTTTCGGACTAAATCTAGCATATTTTTTAACTACTTTAGCACGAAAAGGGCAATTTAGTACAGAAAATATATAATAATCTAACTCTTTTTGAAAATACAATGAAAATCTCAAAGGTCGAAGCAGATTTAGTAGGTTTTCAAATTGTTCATATTCCATTTTATAGTAGTCATAAAATAACTGTCCCTTGAACTTTAAACCGTAGCACAGGGTGTGGTATTCCCCAAATGTACATCTTTCTTGCCAGGTTGCTTCAGCCCATATTCTTCTTTCAATTTTGTGTCGTCCTCTTTTCATTTTATTGATGTGCTCTTCTTGCTCCTCTTCCTCTGCTAGTAACCCAATAATTACCAAATCCCAGTCCACCATACTTTAAAATTACTCTTCGCACGTCTTTACTTTAAAATATTGTAAACACAACTGCAAAATTCACTGTCAACTGTAGCAACACGGGAGCATCCGCGAGACTGTTCGAACACGCGCGAGCATGCTCGCGCATGCTCACGCTGGGTGTGCGCTGACCCTAAGGGTCAGCGCACACCCAGCGTAAAACTGTTCGAGCATGCGCGAGCAGATTACATTGATTCAATTGATAATGAACTCTATTCCCATTGAAATAAAGTTGAAAATAGCTTGCAAGTGATTAAATCCCTTCAGCGTCTGTTTGAGTATGCTCGCGTATGCTCCTCGCGGCGACGGGAGCAGTCGCGAGCATGCGCGCGGATGCTCGCGCATGCTCGAGCATGTTCGAGCATACGCCCGTGTCGATGCTTGCGATCCGTCGTAAGTGTTGCCACCTCGGCCGGTTTCGTACTAAATCTAGCATATTTTTTAACTACTTTAGCCCGAAAAGGGCAATTTACTACAGATAATATTATACAACGTGTTAATGAATTAACGCAAAACTAGAAAGTAGTTTGTTTAGAATCGATAGCAGAATCGAATTATCATGGTTTCAACATAGGTAATTTTTTTCAAAATTTTATTTTTTTTTTTCTTAAAATTTTTAATTTACTAAACCCGATGTCAACCCACCCCACGGGCACACTCACCCTACTTACTACCAAAACAAGATTATAAAAATGTATCCATGAGTACGTTAGCGCTTTCTTTCAGTGCTGAAATGATAACAAATCATTTTTGCCTCCGAACTTAAAATGCGAATAACTTTAAATTTTAAGTATCAAAATAATGAAATTATTGTTTCAATCTAATTCTTTTGTTATAAATCAGTTGGGGTGTATGAGGTTTTGCGCTAATTTATTAACACGTTGTATAATAATCGAACTCTTTTTGAAAATACAAAGAAAATCTGAAAGGTCGAAGCAGATTTAGTAGGTTTTCAAATTGCTCCTCTTCCTCTGCTAGTAACCCAATAATTACCAAATCCCAGTCTACCATACTTTAAAATTACTCTTCGCACGTCTTTACTTTAAAATATTGTAAACACAACTGCAAAATTCACTGTCAACTGTAGCAACACGGGAGCATCCGCGAGACTGTTCGAACACGCGCGAGCATGCTCGCGCATGCTCGAGCATCCGCCGCTGCCGCCGCGCCGGCGGATTTCGCCTCTGCCGCCGGCGGATTTTGCCGCTAGGTGTGCGCGACTGCAAAGAACATGCTCGAGCATGCGCGAGCAGATTTACGCTGGGTGTGCGCTGACCCTAAAGTTGTGTTAATTGATTTTCGACGTTACTTCTACGCTTGCAAAGTCTATAATGGTTTTGTGAAAAAGGCTCTGCGCAGCGCTTCGCTAGGTGTGCGCCAGCCCTATGGGACCACCTCATTTATGGCACTACTATCCTGTTCTACACTACACTGACTAAACGATAAGGTTTCAGATAACAGAGGGTGTAACAATACCCTGTTTGAGCCTTAAAGGGTTGCTTCAGACATGCTGACACTATTTAAGGGAATGATCAAACCGTCAAACTGAATAACGTTCACTATGGAGCCAACATTGAAATCGCGAAAAAGTCAGCTTTTCCATACAAAACTGCAAACATCATTCTTCCGAAATGTATGGGACAGCTAATTTTTTTTTGCGTTTTCGATTTTGGTCCCATAGAGAGCGTTTGAAGCAACTTTTACGCCCTGTATTATTAAATTGTAGGCATACCTACTACAAACACATCCCAATGTAGAGATAATATGCAGAGCTGACTGCAAACCTTTAGTAATGGGCCTCCCCATTACTAACCCAAAGAAAAAAGGCATAACTACGTTAATTTGAGTTGGTAGTCTTATTTATATATTTTTTTTAATTCGATACGATATTATATCGATATTCACAGTATCGATACAAAGCCATGCGATAATATCGCGTATCGATACAAGCAGTAACGATACATTACGATACGATATATCGATACAAAGCAAAGTATCGGGCATCGCTAGGCTACGGCTGAACCAAAACGGCTGTATATGCTCGATCCCTATGCCTTTACGAAAGAAAAAGCGACAGTGACAGTTTGACGTATTCGACGCGATATTTTTCAGGGCTGCAAAATTAAGTGCTTTTTGGCGATTTCGAGGGAAAAAATTTGCATTTGGGGAAATATAAGGACAACAAATAATTTCAGTGAGGAATTTTGGGGTTGATAATGGCTCAATGGACCTGTGTTTATGGACAACATTTTATGTTTAAAAAAAAGAAATTATATTTTTTGTGCAAATGTTCCTTAGAAATAGGAACATAGTACATTGTATCCTTTTTTTACTATTTTTTTTTGTATGTTGGAGCTTTTAACCCTGAGCTAGGTATATTTTTTCCGAATTTGTCGCCCCTAATAAAGTGCCGCTCGAAGCATTTGCTCCCCCTCGCTACACTACTGTTTATAGATAACATTCTGTCAATACTTCCTCTTCTTTCCTGCCAAAAATCGGCCCGTTTTCAGCAGAGCTTTCGGTTTCGGTTCCGCCGTTTTTTAATTATCTGCTAGCAACACTGAATACTGATTGATTGTTTGCTTACGTAGGTAGCTATCTTATTTTACCGTGTAACTTTCGTATAGTTATTAAATATATATCAATAATAAACGTTTAGTTATTTCAGCGAAACATGATAATAGTGTGATGTCTAACCCTTTCAACAAAGATACAGTAGTTGAACTTGTAAAAAACCTTGTGGATTGTAACCGTTGTCTAATTTGGTAAGTAGAAATTCACCCTAGTTTCGAATAGAATTAAAACCGCCTTCAAAAAAACTAAAAAGTTAGAAAATAATATTGCAGCCGATGACTTTTTCGTTCGCATCATAAGAACATTAATTTGTTTTATAGAAGTCGCTGTCAAGCCGATTCGCGACAGGGCTTGCATTAGTTTTTTGGCTTGGCTTGACACCGACTTCTATAAAACAAATTAATGTTCATAAGAACATGTTCATGTTTTTCGTTCGCATCATAAGATGCGAACGAAAAAGTCATCGGCTGCAATATTATTTTTTAACTTTTTAGTTTTTTTGAAGGCGGTTTTAATTTTTTGTTAAAATTTTGTTTATTTCACAATTTTCAGTGGTGAATTCATTAGTTCGATTTAACAGTAGTGCTTCAAATTATCAAACGCACTAATTGGCATTACGATTTTCGAAGGTTCCCCTCGATTTCTCTGGGATCCATCATCAGATCCTGGTTTCCTTATCATGGGACCACCCTTGGGATATCTCCTTTCCAACAAAAAAAGAATAATCAAAATCGGTTCATACATGACGAAGTTATCCGCGAACACACATTAAAAAAAATATATATATACGGTCGAACTGAGAACCTACTCCTTTTTTTGAAGTCGATTAAAAATAAGCTTCAAACTAATTTTAGCTTATTAAAGATTAAAGCTTATTTTACATTGTACTTGTGGTTAACTTTCTCGTTTCAAAAAAGGATATCATTATCTAAATCGTGAATTTTTGTAAACAGTGATAAATTCGATGGTCCACGCTGGAGATATGCATGTGGCCACACTGCATGCGGGAATTGCATAAAAACTGAATGCTCGCTGTGCCTGACTCCTCCACATGCGTCGACATTCCATGAACCACTACTTGATGACCCACTGAGTAGAAGAGTATCAAATGCTTTGGAACTGTTGAAGGCTTGCCAAGATTCTTTCAAAGTTGATGGTAATTCAGAATTTAACCCATCGAGCACCAACCTATAAAAAAGCCTTAGAAGAAGAAGAAGAAAAAGCCTAAGATAAAAAGAAACCTTTTTTTTTCAATAGGGTATAATTTAGCCTTTAGCTTTAGCCTACTTTTTCGAAATACGGTTCAACCGGAGCTGGACAGGTTAAGGGTTGAACCACATTTGGCATTACGGAATCACATTTTTTGACGCTCCATCCTTTTCTGTCGCTCAGGAATGTCATTTGCTAAAGTGAGAAAGACAGAGTGCTAACACCACAAAAAATGGGATAGCTTATTGAGCTTTTTGACGTCATTTTTTGACTCTACCACCGCGTCGGAAGGTGTTCCGTTGAGAGAAGATACGGCCAGAAACTCTACAACACACATCTTTTAAACAAAACAAAATGTACAAAGTACAATTAAAATACAATATTGCATTACATTACATTACAGTATAAGAAAGAGTATCTATTACTAGATACAGTACGGACACTCCCTTCCTCCCACCAACTTTTTACCTCACCCCTCTATCACCCTCTGGTTACCTCGCACTGGTTACTCGTTACCTACGAAGAAGACTTAAGGTTCAATTTCTTTGCTTTCGCATGTGCTGACGTCATCTTGTGAATTTAAAATTTTTGTATGCAGTGTCCGGGCTGTGCCATAAGCTTTTACACAAAATGTTTCATCAAACTTGGTCCTATAGCTTTTGTGTGATGCTCAAACAAACACAAACTTTCACTTTTTTATAATTGTGTAAATATTTTTATTTTACAGTGTTCAAAAGGCACAGAGTTTCTGAAAAATTGAAAATAGAAAAAGATTTGTTTCCAAAATGTATTCAAGCTCCAGTAAAATATTTTAACAAAAGAAAAAGTTTGAACATCTCAGACAAAAATAAAGAAAACAGACATTCATGTTTACCTGGTGAACAAATATCACCTCTTAAAAACAATAAAATGGAGAATTTTAATTATGTCCAACAGTGGCTTGATGGGAATGACAAAAGTAAAACGGAAAATAAAAGTAGAAAACCATTTTCTGATTTAAAAGTTAATAATCAAAGTCTACACAGAAAACAGATAACACCGATAAAGAAAAGAGTTGATCTCATACTAGACAATGTTCATAATAATTGTGAAAATGTTACAAAAAGGGAAACAAATAGAAAGAGGACTCATTTCAACAGTACTCGTTCTATAGTTGACAGTCAATCGCTGCTAGATAATTATTTGAAGCCTATAGAAAAAAAGAAGCCATTGGAATATACTCCGAAAAAATTTAAACTTGAAGCAGACATCGAAACGAGTAACGTTCTAGATCAGAATCTGCTAAATAAATCTGACAAAGATGAAAGTGGGATTGTAATTGATGCTGAACCTATTGTTATAGATGATTCTCAAAGTCAAATAATAGATAAAGATAAACTTGCTTTGCTGGATGTTCTAAAAGCTGATGAAAATGAAACATTTCATTCCACACCTTCAGAAAGATTAGAATGCAGTCTGATTAAAGCAGAAGAAAACATATTACCGAAATCTATCAGATATGAAATTGAAAAAGATAAATCTGGATTCAATAAAGTACCATTTTTCAAAAAGGGTTTTCTCTCTGAAACTTGCAAGTCTGGTAATGGAGAAGATAACAATGAAATGAACATAAAAGGGCCTAGTAGCAAATTTAAAGATGTTTCAATAACTATTGAAAGTAAAAGTTTTACAACTATTATCACAGTGACAAATTCTACCCAGAGTCATTCAAAAGGTTTGACACAATCCGTCCCCGTTCAAACTGATATACAAGGAGTGCAGCAAATTAAGGAAGATCTGGTGGAAAGTATGGGAGCTATTGAACAAAAACATTACAATTACTTATTACTTGAAAACAAAAATCATCAAATAAAGACTAATGAGCTTAACAGTCAAGATTTATTTACTGATGAAGCAAAAGAATTTCCCGAAAACATTTTTGATAAAGCCCTTGCTAAAGAATCCGAAAGAGAGCTACAAAATGAAAATAGCAACACAAAAGAGGCTAAAAATATAGTTATCGCTGACTCAGACAGTGATGATGATGTAAATCTATCCAGCACGATACAAGTGACTGCACAAGTTCACAGGTCCAGTGATCAGTTGTAAGTTTAAATAACAACAGAAAACAACAATAATTTGAATAACTCATTAGTAGAGATCGGATAATCGGATGCATATTTACCTAAACTTCACTTTATTCGCCATGAAAACTATGGCTATAGGTTATGGATATGCCTTTCTGAATAAAGTAATTAAAAAAAATTGGGCCACCCGCACCGTTTTGTCATATTGATCCTCGAGTTACACCACTATGATATAACGTGACAACATGAACAACTTGGACAACATAAAAAACTCCGAAAACATGAAAAACTCTGACAACGTTGTTCAAATATCCAAGTTCTACAATATTTTGTATGTCGATAAATCTTTTAGCACTCCTGGGACTTCAGAACGATCCTGGGAATGTTTCATAAAATAAACGGACTAAGACGTGTCCACATTATTCTTGTGAAAAATGAAGTTTAGGTAATTATGCATCCGAATATCCGATCTCTACTCATTAGTAAGTTTGTATAATGCTACTATTTTAGATAACATTTTTATTTACAGTGATTGTGACATCCTTACTGAGATCGATCAAAGCGAAATTCGTCAAAGATCAAAACGCGCGGGACGCGGCATCACTCCCACCAGCACAAACTCGTCTGATAAAGAAAATTATGACCCCAATAGAGCTAAAAGGATCAATCGTGGTAAAAAAGGCGTTGGAAAGAAAGACAAAAAGAAGCATGATGTGATTTCATTTATTGTTTGATATAATTTTATTATGTACACACGGCGACACATCAAGCTACGTAAAACCAAAATAAGCTGGCCGCGCGTAGGTTGAGTAATGTATAACGTGGCCAGCTTATGTTTGTTTTGCGTAACTTGGTGTCTCGCCGTGTGTACTGTTGAAGTGTAATTTTTATTCATACTGTTGTTACCGTTATACCTCTAACTTATTTAGGTTTATTATGCTGGGTCACTTTCTGGAAGAAAAGGATCCAATACGATTATAATTTTAATTATTTTTATTTTAGTGTTGATTTGTATAATTTGCATGATTAAAGATCAATATTGAAAACTTTTTAATTAGGAATAATAATTTTTTAGATCTTTTATACTGTTTTATTTACGCAATAGTAAAACTTCCAGTATAGGTAGGTACTTATGGATTTTTCGGAAAACACCGCAGTACCCGCGCGCTTTTGCACGCTTAACGCTGCGTATGGCCTTATCCTAAAACTTCAAATAAGTAAGTGGCTAAGTGCCAAGGTAAGTACAAGTACATATTATAGCATTATTTGTCTCGAAGGTTAATTTCCCAGTGTTCTTCCTACATCACAATCGTAGTCTGCTCATTCCCGCGGGATAATGGTGCGAATAGAATAGGTAGTTAAAATAAAATAAATGTGCTGTTGCCAGCCATATCCTATGTAATGTTACCTTGCCCCTAGCAAAATCGAATAACATAACTGATAATAAATACTATTATGCACGTTAGTATAATAGAACGTGTGTGTGGTATTACAGTAGGTACTAGCTGTTGCCCGCGACTTCGTCTGCGTTACCCGCATAAAAAGTACCCTATGTGTTAATCCAGGCCATGTCTATTTGTAGACCAAAAGCCTATGCCTAAAAAAAATGGCGCCTTTTCTTTTTTTAGCGCGGCCATTAAGAGGGCTATTGCAGTCCAGTGGCGCCCTCATCACATTAAAAAAGATTTCTCAATAAAGAAAGCCTAAATTAAAAAAGTAATTAACACGAACACTATTTGCATAGAATACTTTTATAGGTTTTTTAAAGGTCTAAACATACAAATTGGGAAAAAAGAAAAAAAACGGCCGCTTTTGTTTTTATTCGCAAATATTCTAAAAGTGGAATGTTTAGAACCTATAAATGTATTGTATAACAATGGCTTGAAGGCTTTAGTAGTGTTCGTCTTAATTACTTTTTTAATTTAGGCTTTCTTTATTGAGAAATCTTTTTTAATGTGATGAGGGCGCCACTGGACTGCGATAGCCCTCTTAATCAAACCTGAATATTATAGTTCAGAATAAAGTTAAAAACAAAACTTGTTATTACAAATATCTCGGAACTCAGTCCGAACTGAGATATAAAGGCTTGTAGTGCTTGTAATGGTAATATTTTCAACTTCAAGCCTTTATATCTCCGTCCGGACTGAGTTCAGGGATATACATGTTAATAAGTTTTGTTTGTTACTTTATTCTGAAATAAAATATTCAAGTTTGGTTACTGGCCGCGCCAAAAACACCGGTGATAAATAAGGCGCCAACCTTACATACAAAACCCGCATTGTCTTTTCATCAAAATCCGTTCAGCAGTTTTTGCGTGAAAGCGGAACAAACATCCATCCATACTTACAAACTTTCGCGTTTATAATATAGGATAGTCACTAAAATAAAAACGTCAGACATAGAGGTATTTCTGTATTGTGGAAAAATTTGTACTAGTTATAATATCACATGACACGATCACCACCAGCCGGAAGAGCCGCCTCCGCCGCTGGACCAGCCGCCACCGCCGCCGGACTTCCAGCCGCCGCCTCCGCCGCCACCGCCCAGTTTCCAGCCGCCGCCTCCGCCGCCGCTGGACCATCCACTGCTGCCCCCGCCGCCGCCCAGTTTCCAGCCACCGCCGCTCCCGCCGCTGGACCAGCCGCTGCTACCGCCCCCGTAACCGCCGCCGCCGCCGCCGGACCAACCACCGTGACCGCCGCCTGTAGTTACACAAAATAAGTTAATGTCGTGGTCAGTAAGAGTCAGTTTTTTTGGCAAAGGTCAGTCAAAGTCAGTTTTTTTCGATAAATGGTCAGTAAAGTCAGTATTTTGAGGATCAGGGGCTACGTTCGCACAGAAGTAGTCTGTTTTCAGTAGATTGAGGTGAAAAAAAAATCCGTTTTGGAGTGGGAGTACCCTTAAAAATCTCTTAACATATCTTTTTCTTTTTGGTAGGTCCCTAAACTTATCTTATTAAGAATTTGTATAATATCTTGGTGATTATAATTCATCAAATCATAAGAAGAGTTTTAGTGAGTAAAATCTGTATTTTTGGCCATGGAATCTGTTTCCGCCCATGATAGCCCTTAAAAGTCTCAAATGCGATGATGATTACGTGTTTTTAGATATAATAAGGTCCTTATCCTACGAATAACAATAACTATATTCGTAGTCCCTATCTATTTAAGAGGATTTAATCTCTGAAGAAATTCTTTCTGTAGACACTACAGTTTGTGTGTGATTAAAGAGTTTGCTTATTGGCTATGTGCGAAGTGGGTGTTGAGAACTGTCAAGTCGATCGCAGCGCACGCTGTGGCAGAAATTTGTACTACTGACGGTGAAGTTGTGTCATATTTGCTTGAATCTATGCAAATCCGCACACTAACTTAACACGAAATCTCCAAAACTGTCAAGACTATTAACTTAAATAAGCATAAATATTTACTAGCATATAACAACCACAGCAACCATGAGCATAGATCGTATATTGATCATAGCATTGGCACCAGAGCACAAGTACAAGGTAAATATCAAACCGAAAGAGTCAACAATTACTTTGGAGGAAGGTTACTAAAACGTAAGTTACCATCATTGTATAATGAAATGCCACCCTCTTTAAGAACTGAGGAAAATAAGCGTAGGTTCGGTAGATTATTTAAAATTCATCTGCTCAACTCCATTCAATAAATAGATATTTAGTATTATGTACCTAAGTCACCCTAAGTTTCGTTTTATGTTATAAAATTTATAAAAAAAATTATAAAATATTGTATTGAGAATTTGAGACTCTTGATCCCACAGACAAACCGTGGAAACGGTTTTGTGGGTCTTTCCTATGTATGTGTATTCAAGAAATAAAGTTTTTGAAATTTGAAAAAAATTTTTGATTTTTAAAATTTGGCATGGAAGTTTCTATTGGCATCTAGATGCTCACTTAAAAAAGGCTTGTCGCATTTTCAACCCCCAAAGGTGTTAAAACTGAGGTACAAGTTTGTATGGGAATTCCGATACAAATTAGATTTTGTCCGGGGCTTCGTCCGCATCCGCTCCCGTCATCGTACCGGAATAAAATATAAGCTAGCTTTTAACACTAATAATAAGCTTTTAAATATAAAAAGTTTTATCAAAATCGGTCCAGTAGTTTTGGCAGAATCCTCGAACAAACCAAGGGCGGATCCAGGATTTCATAGTGGGGGGGGCCCTCGGCTGACTCAGGCCACGTATTAAGATATAAAAAAATTAAGTTAGAGACACAGACCCGAGACGTCTTGTATACATAGAAAACTAAAACAATCAGCCCCGGATCTACGATTTTTCCGAGGCGGGGCAATAACATGAGATTGGCGCTGGGCCCGGGCCTCCTCTACAAGAGTGTAGCAATAATTTTTTCTTAGGGAGGC
Source organism: Agonopterix subpropinquella (assembly GCA_922987775.1). Lineage (NCBI taxonomy): Eukaryota > Metazoa > Arthropoda > Insecta > Lepidoptera > Depressariidae > Agonopterix > Agonopterix subpropinquella. The sequence continues at coordinate 14,043,211 of OV277703.1, read as the reverse complement.
CAGGTCCATGTTGAGTGGTTGCAATAAAACGTTTAACATAGAGCGAGCGAAGCGAGCTCGAGATTTTACTGCAATATGATTAGGTCGAGTCAGATATTTGCAATATGATCGAATACTGCAATAGGTAATTTCAATACAACAAAAAAACCAAGAGCGAGCGAAGCGAGCTCGAGATTTCACTGCAATATAATGAGACGACTGCAATACGATCTTAAACCGAGAGCGAGCGAAGCAAGCTCAGATTTCGTCACTGCAATATAATGAGATGACTGCAATGAGATCTAAAACAAAGAGCGAGCGAAGCGAGCTCGAGATTTTACTGCCATATGATTAGGTCGAGTCAGAAATTCGCAATATGATCGAATTCTGCGATAGGTAATTTCAATACAACAAAAAACCAAGAGCAACCGAAGCGAGCTCGATATTTCACTGAAATATAATGAGATGACTGCAATAACATCTAAAAGCAAGAGCGAGCGAAGCGAGCTCGAGATTTCACTGCAATATAATGGGATGACTGCAATACGATCTTAAACCAAGAGCAAGCGAAACAAGCTCAGATTTCGTCACTGCAATATAATGAGATGACTGCAATGAGATCTAAAACCAAGAGCTAGCGAAACAAGCTCAGATTTCGTCACTGCAATATAATGAGATGACTGCAATGAGATCTAAAACCAAGATCGAGCGAAGCGAGCTAGAGATTTTACTTCTATATGATTAGGTCGAGTCAGAAATTCACAATATGATCGAATTCTGCGATAAGTAATCTCAATACAACAAAAAAACCAGGAACGAGCGAAGCGAGCTCGATATTTCACTCAAAAAACGAGATTTTACTGCAATATGATTTGGTCGAGTTAGAAATTCGCAATATGATCGAATTCTGCAATAGTTAATTTCAATACAACAAAAAAACCAAGAGCGAGCGAAGCGAGCTCGATATTTCACTGAAATATAATGAGATGATTGCAATCAGATCTAAAAGCAAGAGCGAGCGAAGCGAGCTCGAGATTTTACTTCTATATGATTAGGTCGAGTAAGAAATTCGCAATATGATCGAATTCTGCGATAAGTAATTTCAATACAACAAAAAAAACCAAGAGCGAGCGAAGCGAGTTCGATATTTCACTGCAATATAATGGGATGACTGCAATACGATCTTAAACCAAGAGCGAGCGAAACAAGCTCGAGATTTGGTCACTGCATTATAATGAGATGTCTGAAATCAGGAGCGAGCGAAGCGAGCACGAGATTTTTTTGCAAAATTCTCAAGTCGATGCAATATTTTTTTTCCATCTTGAATTTGGCGCCCCCTAAACCTGCCGCCCGGGGCGTGTTCCCCGGTTTGCTGTTAAATCTTTAGGATTATATTATGTGTATAATCCTTAAGATTTCTGACCACAGCCTTGTTTTAATTATTGTACCTACACAGGTACAATAATTAAAACAGTAACATAGAGCGAGCGAAGCGAGCTCTAATTTTCTCCGCTCTACGAATTGGTTATGGACAGAGCTCAATCAATCTATGCCCTAGTAAAGTGCCGTCATTACTCAGCCTCGAAATTCAATGCAATCCGCAGAGGTCCGTGGGGGGGGCCATGGCCCCCTGGGCCCCCCCCCTGGATCCGCCCTTGGAACAAACACAGTCTTTACAGTACTATAATAGTGTAGATAATTCACGGCTGGCCGACATAGTTTATGCGCTACGCCGCGCTAGTGTGGCGCTAGTGTCGTGCACATAGCCAATAGGTAGAGATAGGTACAGTACGGGGTATAACAGAAAGATACGGTCAGACTGTACAACTTAATTACTACCCAGCAAAAATTTTACCGCAAAAACATCTCTTGCTCCATACAAAACTTCACATACCCGACTCAAATATATGGAACAGCAGATTAATTTTCGCTTACGAATGACCTTTCTGTTACATCCTATAATATTTACTCGATTACAAGAGTTAAAATTTACCTATCGTAATTTAAAAAATGTTTGTGTTACTTTAGATATTTTAAGTGCCTCAAAATACTTTAAAATTAACTTAAGTCCACTGAACTTATATTAAATGTAGACCTTGAACCGGTAATGTGCCAAACACAGCATAGAAATAATTATTATCGTATAATAGTCGTAGCAATTATTATTTCTATAATATAAAAGATTACCGTCTCCTAACTCAAGGCACGACATGACTGGACTAAGACTTTGAACGTTAACATTGCGAAACGCATCTTGATCGTCCGGTCGTGCGAATTGTTTGACCCCATGCCAGGGCCGGATTAAGCCATATAGAGGCCCCTAGGCACTTCAAGCCTCGGGGCCCTATCCCCGTGGGCCGTGGGATGGATTTGTCCCAGATACAGGCTAGGTGGTCGCAGTAACATAACTGAATCAAGGACCGAGCGAAGCGAACTCGAGATTTTACTGCAATACGACTAGGTCAGCTCATTATTTTATTATTATGTTTATTGCACCTACCTAGAGCTCATGTCAAAATGGACTTGATTTGTGTATGAGACGAAAGCATGAGTGAGCAATAATAGCTCTCGGTATATTAAACAGGATATAATAACTCGATTACAGCAAGAAGTCTGTTTTAAAGCCGAAAAAAAAAACAACAAAAATGAGCGAGCGAAGCGAGCTCGAAAATTTGCAATAAATATATATTTAATACCTTTTTAATGACTTTCACAGACTTTTTAATAATTCGATTAAATTTTGGGGTGAGTTAAATCTTCGAGTTTTTAATTATTTTTCTCTCAGGCCGCGGGGCCCCTAGGCGGCGCTGGGCCCATAGGCCCGTGCCTACTTTGCCTCTATGGTTAATCCGGCACTGCCCCATGCCTGTACGATGTTAAGAACTTTTGTCCTTTTGCGATAATTTCTCTGTATCGACTTATTTAATAATACCATAATACTTGTTCTTTCGGTGGCTCCAATACAGGCCTTGACAAATAGACGACCTCCTAAAGCATTATCAAATCAACTTCTCAGTGCTACAATGATTTATCTATCTACAAGGTAAAGTAGAATAATTCCGAGAGATTTTGCGTAATTATCTGCCTCTTATTTAGTGACCCTCGCTCCATTGTTCAGAACTTGAGTAAATACTGCATCTAGGTGACTTGATTAGATCAGCCACTTCTTGCATCCTAACAATTAGAACGTGTGTATCTTGAGAGCGTTACGATTCTACTTATTTTCTTATAGTGATTCTATATTTTTAACGTAAGTAGGAATATTGAGGATTAATACGGTTTTCTTGTGAATGTTAGGTTACTGGTGACTATTGTACTGACGATGTAAAATAATAAATCAATTGACTTACCGCCGCCGCCAGAAGAGATGATCTTGATGATCTTCACTTCTGTAATGTAAGAAACAAATATTTAGGCTCAGAAAATATTATGCTAATCAATAAATAAACAGTCAACAAAGCATCGTTTTGTTAGGTAAAGTTGGGTGACAAGAATAAATAGGTAATTTAAGCCGTCTAGGGCATGCATATTAAAATATTTAATGGTTTATACAGGGTGTAAGGAAAAGTATCATTAATCTTTAAACCATATACCTACAACTCTACCCATCAAACTGAACAACTTTGACTATATGGGAACAAACCTGTCAGAGCAAATATCAGCTGTTCCATACTCCAGACAGCAGACTTTTTTTTGTTCTGACAGGTTTGCTCCCATAGTAAAAGCCGGGAAATAAAAAAACTAATACGCACGTCCACCACTGCCGCCGCCGTAGCCGCCTCCACCGCCGCTGGACCAGCCGCCTCCACCGCCGCTGGGCCAACCGCCTCCACCACCGCCGCTGGACCAGCCACTGCTGCCACCGCCGCTCTTCCAGCCGCCACCGCCACCGCCGCTGGGCCAGCCGCCCCCACCGCCGCTGGACCAGCCGCCTCCCCCGCCGCTCTTCCAGCCGCCACCGCCGCCGCCGTAACCGCCACCGCCACCGCCGGACCAACCGCCGCCGCCGCCGCCGATAAATCCGGCTTGGGTGGCTACGGCGAATGCTAACAGGCACACGAATACCTTTGAAACAGGAATAAGTACATTAAATTGTTTTTGAAGTGAAAACTTCTTTAGCGGCGTTGTGCACTTTTGTAAGTGAGTTTGAGTTTTTAAGTAAGACATTCGTAAGACGTAAGATCTCTTAGTTTTCACTTCTGCCGGCACTCCCGGAGTGCAACCCGTTGTTTTTTTTAATTGCCTCGAATTCTTGGACTCACTTGTTTTCAGAATCTTGGATGTAGGTACACAGGGACGTAATATGATGAGATGAGTTATTTGTAGTCATTAAATTGGAATAATTAAGACTTTACTAATAAAAATAAATGTTGTGAACAAATGAAAGGAGGAAGAAGTTAATGGCAAATGACGAGACCGAATTCGCCGAAAGCTTTTTCTCGAAGTGTGTAAATTTTTTACGTGTTACATAAACACCTTTTTGAAACAAAATCTGAATAGGTACAATTTAGTTTAATAACTCATTGCGTTGCGTTGATATGATAGTCTCTTGAATCTTTCAGATTGAACATTAATGCGGTTATGAAATGTTGTTTTCGAATTGCATAGGTAGTTGAGTTATAAATGACGTGTATCTATAGAACTTGTGAGTAAATGTGAGATTGTTACCTTCATGCTGAAGCTGTGGTAACTGCTTGTTGAGGGGTCTGTGATCTCGCGTTATATATGTGAAAAGGCATCTCCCACTCGAGTGCTCCGAGGGCCGTGAAGAGGCGAGCGGAAGCTGTTCCGCGGCTGCGCTGGCGCAACTCTTTGTCCCTGCGCGCGCTGGTCTGTGATCAACGCATCTTAACGGCCGGCATGCTTACGAAAACAGGATCAAAGGAGGATTCGTGTGAGTGAAGACTCTAAACATTACTTGTTTATTTACGTGATTTACCTTTGTGTATAATGGACTACCTATTTAGGTCACCTAGAATGGTCACCTATTTAGAATTTTAGCACCTACCGAAAGTTTCGATAAGCATACACAATATCTTAGACTAATTCACAATATCAACCTTAGGCACATCTTATAGTTGCATTTGCATCACTTTGGCTACTATTTTCCGGCACCAATTTTGTTAGATTTACGGATTTACTATTCTCTAAGGATTTATTTATCTTTTGTCTTGCGGAATGTTTTAATACTTATTAGTAAGTACAGGTAAAAATTTTCCGTACCTACCTAAGTAAATATCTCTACCTACTAACATCGAACCAAACCTCTAATCTAAGACCAAACCACTGAAAATCCAGAAAATTCAGTGGTCTTTTCTTGTCTTGTTTTCATTTCGTGTTTCTTAACATTCGTAGTTCTTAACTCATTGTCAGGATCGTAGCCGATGGCGAAAAATTGTCTCTGCCTACCCCAATCGGACACAGGCGTAAGTATGCATGTACCTAACTGATCGATCTTGCTTGGAAATGTTTATCGTACCTACTTACCTATATAAGTTCTTTGTTTATAGATAAGACGTTTTGCAATCAAGTTGGTATCGATGTTTCGAGTTTAAAATTGAGCAATTTTTTTCCCGTAAATCACCTGAATCCATCTGGGTATACCTATCTACCACGGGTATTTTCCCGTGGTACGTCCACATTGATGTGTACCTGTACATTTCTTTGGCACGGTCAGCTCTGTAGCCTAATTAATGAAATTTTAGACTGCAGGATACATTAACCACACCATACCGAATCTCCTGATTCGGAGTGTGTAGCGTTGGGTAACGAATGGTTTCACCGCCACAGTTTGCTAAACTTGTTAAGTAGTAGTCTGTTTTAGTAGACAATCGTCGTCGGTATAATTTTGCTTTTGTAAACTAAATAATTATGTACCTACTTAGACCTACTTACCCTCGCGTAGGACGCAATGTCATATTATGAGCACTTTTATTAATTTATTTTTTATTTTCTTAAAAGCATACAGGGTGTACGGAAAAGTATCATTAACCTTTAAACCACATACTCTACCCATCTAACTGAACAACTTTTACTATGGGAGCAAAGCTGTCAGAACGAAAATAAAATCAGCTGTTCCATACTAAACTGCAATACCTACTCGACTCAAACGTATGGAGCAGCTTATTTATTTTTGACAGATGATCATGAACATTAAGACAGATCAGATCAGATGTCATGTAGAGTCAAGCTTCTAACTGTAGGTACCTACAAACCCTAACACAAACTCTACACCTTAGCGCTCTCACAGATAGACAAGCGACACTTTGCAGTCGCCGGGTGTCGCTGAGCGCGACGCTCTGCGAACCCTTCTGTAAGAGCCCGGTTACACGTTCAGTATTTCGTCATTCTGGTCCATCAGTCTGGTCATGTTTATTTGTTTTGAAGGGAAACTGATATACTGAAGCACCATGTTAGTCGGGTCAATCTCGAGTCAGTTTCCCTTCAAATCAAATATACATAACCAGACTGATGGACCAGACTGATGAAATACTGACCGTGTAACCTGTGTCTAAGAGCTCTCAGTCAAAATATGTGGCTTGGCCGTTTCGTTACTACAAGAACTATTGTATAATAGAAAAATAATGAACAGTGAATAAAATTTTCAACTTCGCCCATGTGAATGTAGCGAAATGCCCAAGCCACATATTTTAACTAAGGTGTAGAGTTTGTGAAGTTACGGATTGTAGAGTTAGGGCGTGTAGAGTTAGAAGCATAGAAAAAAATATACACCTAGTTGAAGCTTGGCTCTACATGAGATCTGATAACTTTTTTTGTCAGTGCCACATGGTCTCGTCTCGTCTTGGCAAAATTTAACATGAAAATGTTTTTAGTGGGTACTTATTTCTGTGATGGTTTAGTCAGAGCAGTTTTGAATTGAGGTATAACATAATATATACTTGGTCGTTATCCTTGGGGGAGGCCTATGTCCAGCAGTGGACGTCCATCGGGTGAGATGATGATGATGATGATGATGATAATAATATATAAGTACTTGTTAGTTTTATTTTATCACCACATTCGCTTATTGGAACTTCCTACGTTAATTATAAGGAATTTAAATAAAAACCGGTCAAGTGCGAGTCGGGCTACTCGCGCACCGAGGCGAGGGTTCCGTACCACACCACCACAGAACACAACATTATTAACTTTGAAAAAAAACTTTTTTGAAACCTATATTGGTACCTATATTGTCCGGGACCTTTAGCGCGAGACCGACTAACGCTTGGCCGGTTTTTAGTATTTGTTGTTATTCTGTAGAGTTTGCTATTTAATCATAATCACACTAAGTTTGACGCTTGCATGTATTACCGTTTTTAAGATAGATCGTGAAGAAAAAACTAGTTTTTTGTTGTTAATTTTTAACTTTTTGACATTTTTATTATTTGTTAACTAGATTATGAATAAAATAAGCATTCCATAATCTGAGAAAATTTCAACTGTCTAGCTATTACGGTTCAAAAGCTACAGCCCTAAATAGGTAGGACAGACGGACGGACGGACGGACGGACAACGTATGCTTAGTAATAGGGTTCCGTTTTTACCCTTTGGGTACGGAACCCTAAAAAAGTAAGACCAGGAAAATAATTAACCTCGGCAATTAGTAATCAAAGGGTGCAAAGTCAGATCGCAGCGAAAAGGGCGCGAATACAATTTGCCAATCGTGACAAGGCATGGCAAGGCACATCCTGACTGAAGTGCGATTTTTGAAAATCATACGAGCGACTTGGCAGTAGAAAGATGCAAAATCTCCATAGTAAAATTTGACATTTTCTACTGCCAAGTCGCTCGTATGATTATCAAAAATCGCACTGCAGGTCAATGTAATTTCGCGCAAATAAAATTTGTCAACTGCGCAGATACGATTTAGGCGACTAATGTCTAAAATGAATAATGACTAGGTATAAAAATGTCTATTAGTATAAAAATGTCGAAAATGTAAATTGGCAAAATATAATAATGACAAAAAAGAAATTTATCAGGGGAACTTATAAATCTGGTACTACTGTACATTCAAATGAAGGTAGGTACCTATATTGTGTTAACATATAACACTGGTCTACAGTGGTTTTGTTGCCCTAGATATAAGATTGATTTTGAATATATTTATGCTCACAATTCATAAAACTATCAATGATTTTGTAAGATTTGCTCTCGTTGTTTCTGAGAAAATAAATTTTATTGCTAACAAACCCATACTTATTTAAAATATAAGATATGTGAAAATCATAAAGAACAAGAGCACATTCAGTACTTTCATGAACGTATTCGTAATTTGGGCACTTGAAAACATAAAAATTTTCAAAAATATCCGGGGTAACAAAAAAAAAAATATTTTTGTAGAGCTGTTTAATATTAGGTCGAGTATTAAATTTTATCAAATACATTTTAACAGATGATTCATGCATGTTACAGCGCAGGAGGGGTCAGTGGCGGGAGGTACAAACTTGTCAATGCAAGGTTAACTGACGATCGCTTCGTTAACTTTAACCTCTGTTTTAGAGCATGAAATATTACACATTCGTTTTTATAGTTCTCAAACAAGGTATCGTTTTGACTGATAAATTTATATTTATATAGTTACTTGTATTTAACCGCGTTCCCACCTTACTAGTAGTTACCAATAATACTGGGTTAGTATAGGAAAATTAGTTAAATTTATAAGATTGACTCAAAATTGTCTCTTGTGGTAAAAATTTATGAATTTCAGTAAGATTTTGTTGTTCTCTTCACCTTTAGCAAAAAATAGATAAACTAGCTTATGTTATACGATTAACCAAATAACGGAAGAGAAAGGTCATTTTTTTGTAAAATGCCAAGATGTTAGGTCTCATACTGTATTGTGTGGTTTCATGCTAAAAACTATTCCCCTAAGCTCGTATAGGTATTCTAGGTATAATTACAGAATTAATGAGACTATATGCATAGACACATAAACACACGACCCCTTTCGGGGTGGTCAGAATTATTACTACAACTAGGATCAACTTTCTGTTAAGAATGCAGATTGTAGCAATGTAGCAATGCTCATATTCGTGTCAAGTGGTGAGAGGTGGCTAGTCTTTCGCCCACATAAACACTGCCTAAGAAACCTTTAATCCCTTAGTCGCCTCGCACCGGAACCAAACGAAGGACTATAATGTATAGGTATATCTTTCAATAGGTATACCCATCTTAAGTTTTCGGCTTACCCTAACTTAAAGGGTGGCAAGGTTTAGGTGCCTATTATTTCTACTTTGAGAAAGTCTTTTAGCCTCTCTTGTATTTACATACCCATGCACCTATAACTTTAGACTAATTATATCCGGATCGGCCTTGCGGTAGCATTTCCCCTCTGCCACGGTATAAGAGCAATGATCATATACATTCAACATTCAATTTTATAACTTACGAGCTTTTACCCGCGACTTCGTCCGCATAAATTATATACCAGATTTTAAGTCAGATGTTACGCTACCCCAAACAAAAAAAGTTTCATCAAAATCGGTTCAGTAGTTTTTGCGTGATACTCGAACAAACAAACACCCAAACAAACAAACAAACTAAATTCTTTTTTCAAAAATTTACAGTTTTATAATAGTCAAGATCACTAAACTAGACAGCCTATTATTGCGAAACAATAATTTCCAAGTTAGAACGTTTGGGGTTTACACGAGACTACTTTTCATGATTTTGAACATTCAAAATTAGAATCTAAAGTCATAGGGAATAAAATCCAAACTTGCGGATAACAAGTTACCTCGCCCCCCGCAAAAAGTGGCAGAAAGTTTGTTAGTAGAATGACATGTGGTTACGCGTCCCGATATAATTAGTCTAAGCCTATACCTATAACCGACAATACTGACAAATAATTGTGTAATGAGAACATTGCGTCTATTCGTGAGTCATTGCACCAAGAAACTACCTAATTATTCCAAACGCGAAACATTACACTTGGTTCATATATCGACAATATGTGAGATGCGATGGCGGATGAAGTAATTACCGGTCTATGACCATTAGTGATCCGATCACGACTGCCGATTGTCACGATAAAAGATCGATTTCAAATATCCATATCAGAGTAATTCATCCATAATCGATTATTTAGCCGTGGTGGTTCAGTGGCGAGTAACCTATTGGCTGCCGCGCAGGAGGCGATAGTTCGATCCCCGTCCGGGCCGACTCGTACCAATGAGTTTATCGGAATTTATATACGATTTGTAACACCACTGGCTTTTCGGTGAGGGAAAACATCGTGAGGGAACCCGCGTGCTTCAATTTCGAGGCATGTATTGAACCCTATACAGGGTGTAAATTAAAATAGGACAGCTACTTAAAGAGGTGCTTCAGACCATCAAACTGAACAACTTTCTCTATGGGACCAGTATCGAAATCGCGAAAAAAAAATCTGCTGTCCCATACATTTCAGTCGAGTTATGTTTGCAGTTGTGTATGGGAGAGCGGAATTTTTTTTCGCGATTTCGATATTGGTCCCATAGAGAAAGTTGTTCAGTTTGATGGTCTGAAGCACCCCTTTAAGTAGCTGTCCCATTTTATTGTACACCCTGTATTATTGTATACCCACAGTCCATTATCAGTGGCGACGGACTCACTCTAGAATCTAGATAGAGTAAACGTGGATATTCTGAGGTTTTAGAATACCTCTGACTACCCCCTTGGGGAATATAGTCGTGAGCTTGCTTATGATTATATTCGTGTATTCGATTCGATCAAGAGACTACATTAATTCTGTCATCGAAATAATTTAATGCAGGAGAACGGCAGTCAACTCTGAGATAATGATGAGTAATCGGAAGTGGTATTGAACAATTTGAACATAAACAAAATGTATACCTACCGAAAGTCCATCAGATTACCTGCCTACTGCTTTTTACAGATATGATCTTTATTGCAACAACATAAAGTGCACCATTCATTGCCTTTGTGGCTGACCGTACGAGATGAATCTTGAAAGAAGGCCACGGAGGCGGGTAAACACTAATTACCTATTACGCGAGGTTCCCAAATAAAAGTGTGGCAAGTCTTCTGCACCTAATATGAGGTCACCGCTTTTGACTTTATTGTGGACAGTGGTTTGGTCCCATTTTGGTTTAGTAACCTTTTATATTACTACCTGTGCAAACCACCAAACCATCGCGCAGTACCACTGCCAAAAAGCCAACTTAATGTAGTACCTACCTAACCTACCTGCCTAATTTTAATAACACAACATGAACACAATTAAGTAACTATCCATAGTTTTTTATATTAAATTGATAAAAATTCTTATAATTTGTGATCGTCGAAAACTTTACAGGGTGTAACAAAACACCCTAGTAATGCTGAAGGGGGTGCTTCAGACCATCAAACTGAACAACTTTCAATATGGAGCCAACATCGAAATCGCGAAAAAAAAATCCGCTCTTTCATACAAAACTGCAGTACCGTCTCGACTCAAATGTATGGGACGGCAGATTTTTTTAATTTTTTCTCGACGTTGGCTCCATAGTGAAAGTTGTTGAGATTGATGGTCTGAAGCACCCCCTTAAGTATTACTAGGGTGTTTTGTTACACCCTGTATAAGTAAGTTTGGTTGGTACCTACATAAGTTTTGCGGTTTTATCAAAATATCAATCTCTTAATACGAAATCTTCTGAAATCTCGGTTCTTTAGTTTCATTCGATTGCCTAAGAAGGCTTAGATAATAATTTCTTTCGATAGGCTTTTCTTGATAATTAGTACCTACATAGTGTACCTGTACCTACCTAGGTACTCTACTCATCCAGACTGCTCTGAGACAAGCCAAGTAGTGCCAAAATTATAGGCACTTGATATTTTTGGTAGGTATGCCTACTGTACAAATATAATGCAGGCATTAGTACATTCCTACACTGTGCCATCGATGCGGTGATGCAAATCTATACATAGGTATAGTCCCCTATAATCATCATTAAGGGACTATTAGGTACCTACCTACCTATTAAATACTTTCTCAAAAAGGGTATAAAGAAGATTGGCAGATTTGGACCCAGCCATTTTTTACGAAAACTAAAAGCCATTCAGGACGCGGCGGTCATAATTATTATAAACAGAAAAATTTAAGGCGTTTCCCCGATGGAGCGACCTTGAGCATTTCAGTTCCTCCTCGCCCCGCCTCACCTCTACTTAACTACGTAATTTTAGTAGCGACACCTATTGGTAGCTGACTTGTACTTCATTACGTCACTGTGGTGCCATCTAGCAACAAACTGTGTAGAACCTCTGACATTGGCTAAATTGCCTCATAGCAGATGCCAAAAAAAAAAACAAACTGTCAAAGGAAGCCCAATACGAAAAGCCTAAGAGTCTAATAGAAGCGGCAGCGTACAATATTTTTTTTTTAACAATACAAGAAATTTATTGAGCGTCAGGATGTCTGGACCAAGCCGGCGATTCGATTTTTAAGCTATCCACGATTTAGTACCTATTTAGTACTATTTGATACTTATCATCATATATTAAGTACCTCGCTACAAACGGAGTAAAATAGAAAAACAGTGGTTTAGTCATCCTGACGACCATTGTCTGGACCATTTTTTTTACCTAGTTGTAGTCCTCCTACCTTTTTTATTTTTACATAATGATTTAGTACCTAATTAGTACAGGCAAAAAAAAATTTGCCAGCTTCTTTAGATGTACCAAAAAAAAGTAGCATCTGAAAATCAAGGTCATGAGAGATATTGAACTTTAAACAATACTAAGTTTTAGTACGGATTAGGTAAGTACTAAATCATACTTACCTTCAGATACTTAGTACCTCGCTGTAATCCGAGAAAAATAATAAAAACAGTGGTCTAGTCATCCTGACGGTCAGGTTGTCTGGACCATTTCGTTTGACCAAGTTCTAGTCTTCCTACCTTTTTTATTTGTCCATTTGTACAACTATAGGTATTATATATTTTTCCAGATTCATTAGAAGCACCAAAAAAAGGGTAGCATCTGAAAATCAAGGTCATGCGAGATTGAGAGATATTTAACTTTAAACAATACTAAGTTTTAGTACGTATTAGGTACTAAATCGTACTTACCTTCAGATATTTAGTACCGTCCCACCCATCGTTTCGTGCGTATGTGTTTGTAATGGTTGTTATTACAAATAATTAATATTATCACGATATTGTGCTTAGAACCAGATACCAAATGCGTCTGTTAAGTTTCCTCATCTTTTGCTCGGATTACCGTGAGGTACTAAATATCTGAAGGTAAGTAAGATTTAGTACCTAATACGTACTAAAACTTAGTATTGTTTAAAGATAAATTCTCTTATGACCTTGATTTTCAGATGCTACCGTTTTTTTTATGCTTCTGGAAAAAATATATGTACATGTACAAAAAAGTTACTAAATCATCACGGAAAAATTAAAAATGTAGGAAGACTAGAACTTGGTCAAACGAAATGGTCCTGACCGTCAGTTTCCCGAATTACAGCATATGGTAAGTACGATTTAGAACCTAATACGTACTAAAAATTTGTATTGTTTAAAGTGCAATATCTCTCACGACCTTGATTTTCAGATGCTATCCTTTTTTTTGGTGCTTCTAATGAATGTGGAAAAAATATATGTACATCTCAAAACTAGGTACTAAATCATAATGGAAAAATAAAAAAGGTAGGACGACTAGAACTTGGTCAAACGAAATGGTCCAGACAACCTGACCGTCATGATGACTGGACCACTGTTTTTATTATTTTTCTCGGATTACAGCGAGGTACTAAATATCTGAAGGTAAGTACTTTTTTTTGGTACATCTAAGGAATCTGGCAATTTTTTTTGGCCTGTACTAATTAGGTACTAAATCATTATGTCAAAATAAAAAAGGTAGGAGGACTACAACAAGGTAAAAAAAATGGTCCAGACAACCTGATCGTCAGGATGACTGGACCGTTGTTTTTCAACTTTTCTCCGTTTGTAGCGAGGTACCTACTAAATATTTGATGATAAGTACCAAATAGTAGTAGTAATGACGACCCGGTTGGTGTAATGGTTACCACGCCGGACTGCCAAACCAGGGTGCTGGGTTCGAATCCCGGTTCGGTCATGGATGTTATATGTTCGTGCCGTTGTTGTATGGTTACCATATTAAAAAGCCTAATTAACTTGGGATCATTACAATGTATGTGCCTGTGAGCGTTATTTATTTTAATAGTGATCCCCCCATTTTGGGGGAGGCTTATGTCCAGCAGTGGACGTCTATCGGCTGATATGATGATGATGACCAAATAGTATTAAATAGGTACTAAATCGTGTATAGCTTAAAAATCGAATCGCCGGCTTGGTCCAGACATCCTGACGCTCACGAAATTTAAGAGGATGATTTGACCATCAAACTGAACAACTTCCATTTTAGTGCCAACACCGCAATCTCGGTACTATGGTTACATTCACCCCTTAAAGTAATGCAACTGTTTACCTGAACACCCTGATAAATTTACATTTAGATATTGCAGTTTTATATGAAACAGCTGATTATTTTTTTTGCTTTTCTTGCGATTTCAATACAGGGTGTAACAAAACACCCTAGTAAATACTTAAGGGGGTGCTTCAGACCATCAAACTGAACAACTTTCACAATGGAGCAATGGATTTCTTTTTCGCGCTTTAACATCTAAAGAAATCCGCTCTTTCATACAAAACTGCAGTGCCGTTTCGACTCAAATGTATGGGACGGCAGATTTTTTGATTTTTTCACGACGTTGGCTCCATAGTGAAAGTTGTTCAGATTGATGGTCTGAAGCATCCCCTTAAGTATTACTAGGGTGTTTTGTTACACTCTGTATATGCGCAATTTGTTCAGTTTGATTGTCTGATCATCACTTAAAAAGGAACGCATCTGATAATGCAAAATCGCTAACGCTCTATACAAGGTCTTTCTTAATATGCTGACGGTTTTTAACCGACTTCAATAAAACAAATTTTTAAGAAAAAAATTAAAACCGCCTTCTAAAAAACTAAACAATTAAAAACAATATTGCAGCCGATGACTTTTTCGTTCGCATCTATAGGAACATTAATATGTTTTATTGAAGTCGCTGTCTGTTTTTAATGTTAATTAATGTCCCTATACAGGGTGAAATTGATATTATTAGCATCCTTTTAAACTAAGAGTCATTGTTTGCTCTCTGTATACTATGTTTTTTCTTATTGGTGTGAAATAAAGTATAATTGATTGATTGATTGATTGAGTCTACCCATCAAACTGAACAACTTTTACTATGGGAGCAAAAAAAAAAAAGTCTGCTGTTCCATACTAAACTGCAGTGCCTACTCGACTCAAATGTATGCAACAGCTGATTTTTTATTTGCTCCGATCGGTTTGCTCCCATAGTAAAAGTTGTTTAGTTTGATGGGTAGACTCTTAGTTTAAAAGGATGCTAATGATATCAATTTACCCTGTACATGCGAACGAAAAAGTCATCAGCTGCAATATTATTTTTAATTTTTTAGTTTTTTTTAAGGTGGTTTAAATTTTTGTTAAAATATTGTTTATTTCACAGTTTTTAGTGGTGAAATACATTAGTTCGACAACCCTGTACACGCTAAGGGTACATCGATACGAAGAAAATGTTGCTGACGGTTGACGGATGACGGTTTGCTGTCTTATTTTGAGGAGTTCTATTGTGTAGCTCCGAAGCGCGTTATCAGATCTTCACCAAATTGAAATGGAACTATCTCGGCGCTAATTCCTTCAGAACTAAAAAGGCTCATCCGAATCTGTCAAGAAATGCCGAAGTTATCGCGTAAATACTTACAAACCAGACCATTACACTTACACGTATAGTCCAAATCTTGAAAACTACTAAACCGATTTCGATGAAACTTGCACTGTTCCCTAAGTTGGAGTAAATATAAGCCAATAAAAAATGCTCACAATCCGATTAATAATTTCGGAGAAATGCTTGGATACATTCGATATATTCGGGTAGACTTAGGCTTGCTGTTTTGTAGGGAACAGCATTGGATATGGAACGATTTCCATGTTGTTCACTTAGAGCAAGTTGTTCAGTTTGGTGGTCTGATCATACATACCCTTAAAATACTTTCAGCGAATTGATGAAAAAATAAAACGAATATCGATGCTTCAAAAACTAAATTATTAAGAGGGTACCGAGTCTTTGGTGTATGTGTGTGTGCAATGAGAGATCACATCGCGAAATCGTAAATAAAATAATGCAGGTTTTAGCAGTAGTTCTAAAACAATTGTAGAATTGCGTCCTAGAATTTTAAAGAGATAATTAAAAAGATACAACCTAAAATGTGTGATCTCTCAATCCTCACAGAGGACCTTCTACATCTGGGAAAGTATTAAGTTTAAACAAAGTTTTTGCTTGCGGAAATTTAGAAGTACTTTATTTACAATAAATCTACCATATTTTATAACAAGATACAAAGCATCGTATTGGCTATGTGCGAAGTGGGTATTGGGAACCGTCAAGTCGATCGCATTCGATCGCAGCTTGAATCTATGCAAATCCGGACACTCACTCAACGCTCAAATACCTAAAACTACAAAGACTCATAACTTAAATCTGGCAGGGATGTCTTTATTGTCATCTACGTGTTCACCAAAAAATATTTTTCGCAATTCAACCCCCAAAGGTGTGAAAACGGGGGTGAAAGTTTGTATGAGAATTTCGTAACAAACAATGGGAATTTCACCTAGTTAGGTATAATAATATAATTTTTAATAGCGACAACATTGCTCATTTATTTAGTTTTTACTTTATTTTAATATAAAAGAACAAACTTTATCCCAACATTTTATATACAAAAGTAACTCACGGGGCTGTACTGCGCTAGATGGATCTAGTCTGGTTAAGTAACTTGTTGTCAGCATCTGACCATCAATTTGTCTTTGTTGAAACCGAACTGTTATTTAGCTGTAAGTTCTCCAAAAAGGAAATAAATAAAATAAATAGTGTCGTGCATATAACCAATACATTTTTTACTGTGCTTTCAATCCACACGCTGCATCAAGAAAAATGTAGAAACTCAAGAAAAATGGCTTAGAAATTAACAAAACAATACGCGTTTGGTAAATGTGTTTAGATGCCCATTTAGACTGACATAATGACTAGTAACGGTGGTAATTTTGCACATAAAATTCATTTCTTCATTTTTTTTTCATTTTTTTTATTATTTATTAAGAAGCGCTATTTTAAACATTTTTAAAATCTAGATACAGAGAACATATAGGCATACTGACATCGACCAAAACATCTGTATTATCTTCCATTTCTCTGGTTTCCACTTTAGTTTTCTTAGCGTCCTCAGCACTTTTTACTAGTTTTTTAACCGGCTTAATATCTGCATCCAAGCGGTCCATGGTTTGAAATTTCTTGCAATTTTGAAAAAAAGTGGGTAACTGACACTATTCTTCTTCCAACAACTTTTTCTTCTCTTTCTTTTTCGTACGTTTGAAACTGCAAATAAAATCAATACCTAGTCAAAAAAGTGTATTAGTGTAGAAAGTTTCTTTATGGAACCAACACCGAATCGCAAAAATAAAAATTAACTGTCCCATACATTTGGGTCGAGTAAGATTGCACTTTTATATGGAACAGCTGATTTTTTCACGATTTCGAAAATGCAAAAAACCGCAGCATATAAAGAGGGCTATCGGAGTCCAGTGGCGCCCTCATCACGTTAATAAAGATTTCTCAATAAAGAAAGCCTAAATTGAAAAAGTGCTCAATTGACAAACTACAAAAGCTTTAAAGCTATTTTCGTAGAATATTTTTATAGGTTTTTTAAAGGTTGAAACATACACATTTTGAAAAAAGAAAAAAAACGGCCGCTTTTGTTTTTATTCGAAACTGTCTAAAAGTGGAATGTTTAGAACCTATAAAAGTATTGTATAACAATAGCTTAAAGGCTTTTGTAATTTGTCGATTGAGCACTTTTTTAATTTAGGCTTTCTTTATTGAGAAATCTTTATTAATGTGACGAGGGCGCCACTAGACTCCGATAGCCCTCTTAAGAATGACCCTATAGATCGTTCATGACCTAGATTAACAAAAGGCTACATTATTGGGATATTCCCGTTGTTCCCCACCGCTTCGGCGTTAAATGTTATGAATTCGAATACAACACTTACACTTACAACAAATCAATATTAATAAAACTGAAAATTTTATATAGTTACGTTATTCGTTACGATTAGCGAAGTATATTACGAATCTTTCTTCAAAACATAAATAATTAATATGTGTTGTATTCGAATCTATAACATCATCATCATCATCATCATCATCATCATCAGCCTATAAACGTCCCACTGCAGGGCACAGGCCTACCCTCAAGGAGGGTGTATCTATAACATTACAAGTTAATTATTAATGTTTAAAGCACACTATATTATTGAAAAAAAAAATCAAAATACAGTTGATTATAGAACTATTTTCAGTGGTTCCCTATTAAACGCAACTTTATAACCTTTAGCAACGCAACCTCGTACGGCACGTCCGTCCCGGTCGCTAATATCGCTTTTAATTTTAAATTTTTATTTGCTTTTTATATTATTTTTTGTCGACGGGACCAGTTAATGTGCCTGTGACGAAATTTTGTAACGGTCATCGACGGCCAACTCCAAGCAAACGGGTAGTATTTTAGTGGGGGACATCGATCATTTGTTTCCCGTTGGACACCACTGGGGCCGAAGCGGTGGGGGACAACGGGAATAATCCACATTATTACATGTCAATGCGGACAAAGACGCGAGCAACAAAAGCAAGTAACACACAACAACACATCAACATAATACAGGTTACAATATGGTTTCAAAATATTGTATGTAGGTACACTCACCAATTCAGAATCTTCATACTCAGTATCTTCATGGGTTTCAGTGGCGTCAGTCCCGGTCTGCTTTAATTCTTCGAGTTTCTGCGTTAAATAACACTCGAGCACCGATCGCATTCAGTCTGCAATAATACAAAGTATTAGAGTTCACCCGCGACTTCGTTCGCACAAATTGTATACCAGATTTTAAAAATGATGAGCTATCAAACGAAAACCTTCTAGGATTGCGCCATTTTGAATTTTTTTTCACCGCTAACCAAATCTGACCAGGGTCCACTATGAAATTTGTTCGAGGTCCATACTACTATCTGTCATAGTTTCCGCGGGCTGTTGACCTCATCCGTCAAGAGTCGAGGAAGTCGAAATCATTATAATCATTTTCCTTTATTCATTACTATTATTCCCATCGTCGCAAACAAACAAAACACGAAAAGAAAAAAGAGAGAACGCTGTGCGTGTCTGTTGTTTTCATAACTCTATGGATGCGTTCTGACAAATAAATTTTATCACTTGTTATCACTCATATCCAAGGAATATAATACTCCCTAGGGAGCTCATATCACTTATCAATTATCATAAGCAGATCATTTAGTGAGTAAATCTTTATTAGTACTCACCCGTTATCATATTGTTGAGATTTGGATGATGACATGTCATGTTCTCTGGATTTATCTTGACCTGTCGTTTGCATATGCCTAAAACAAATATCATAATTATTTATAGTTTACAGATGTTTACAGATAGCATGCAGCTTGCATGATTTGTAGGTTCTTAGGGGGGTAAATACAGGATGTAAAATAAAATGGGACAGCTACTTAAACCATCAAACTGAACAACTTTTACTACGGGACCAACACTGAAATCGTGAAAAAACATTCCGCTGTCCCATACAAACTGCAAACATAACTCGGCTGAAATGTAGGTATAGGACAGCCGATTTTTTTTCGCGATTTTAATATTGATCCCATAGAGAAAGTTGTTCAGTTTGATGAAATAAAATTTACACACTGCAACTAGGTAATATAAATTACTTACATGTTATGTGCATTCCTTATGCTCGCTCACTTTTGTCTTCGATATTTTGGGATTTTCACTCGGATAATAATGTCCAATTAAATGTCCAAAATAAATCCAGCACAATTGAATATAAAACAAATTCACAGCTTCCTTCTCGGTAGATATGTTAGAAAAACGTCTTTTATTAAAGATGATTACTGATGATAACTTTAATCCACCTCTAACAAAACCATAAAATCCATAAATGAAATATAATTTCACGAAAAGAAAATTCGAAACGGCCGACGGGTGGCAGCGGACGCGAGAGTGACACGTACGTCTCGCATAAGCGCCGGAGGCGAACTGCGAAACCACCCGCCCGTCGCCCGCGCACTCTCTTCGTGGACGAGATTTTAAAATTTTCAAATTAACTCATTAAATATTGGTCTTAAAAAAAAAATTTCAAATAGCAATTTTAGATCAAAATATTGTCTACACAATGGTGTGCGTCGCAAGTAAAAGCGACTTCAACTTGTAAAGTAGATGCACATAATACCGATTTTTTCCAATATTTAGGCTTTACTTTGAGCACAGGTTTCATATGTATTTTATATAAAAATAAAAAATATATTGTATGGCAACTAAAGCCGAAAAGCTGAAGATTATTGCTATACTTTTCATAAATTTCTATGTCTTTCAAATAAGGAGAAGATAGCTTTTGAAAACCAGCAAAATATGGCCCGGCCGTGCACATGCCATGAGGGAGCGTCTTAAGGCATTTGTAAAAAAAACTTCCACATCTCCAGAAGTCCGGATTCAAAAGTAGAAATTACTAGTAAAATAGACAAATTTTCTAAAAAGCAGTAGCAAAACGCAACCACGACAGCTATTTTCATCTAATATTGTCACTAAGGTATTTTTGATCCTTGCGGAACGTATTTGTCTTCGTTGAACTGATAGTGAGTGTGATTTCGTTTTCTTCCATTATCATAATAAGGTACGGTTATCGTGACTTTTCATTAAAATAAACAATGAATTCGTAAAAGATTGAGTGAACTATCTAATAAGAAAGATTATGAGTTTAACACACTTGATACAAAAGGTATCATAAGGAGAACTACCTTTCCACAACTTCTACAGATTACAACCAATTTACACTTTCGTTTGTTTTCTTTCACTCTACACGTATTACAAAGTTTCATGTATGGGACCTCTATGTCTGGGTCTCAAATTATATGGCCTTCCGCCAAACTTCTTTTGCATAACTAAGTATATTAATTTATAAGGTATGGGATGGGATCTACGAATAAGAATGTATAGAAATGTAAATCAAGCTCAAAGGACGTGGACGTTGGAAGTGACCCCAAAAAAAGTACACAGTGTTCGAAATTTGTTCCTTAAAAACTACACCTTGCCGCCAAAACTCATACAAAATGTCATTTTTCAAAAGGTGCCAAAAATTATGTTGCTTTTGTTTAGAGTTATTCTTCCATAGTTATTCTTATTCGTAGGATGGGATGGGATAATATTTTATCTATAGGCAAGGCACTGAATATAATAGGTAGCAATGGGCAGTCTTAGTCATAGCTGGTGCATTACCAGTCGAAGGTAAGAGGGAATTGTGTAACATTAGATTTGGGCTTTAGATCAAGATGCTTTCATTTGTTCGAGACGAGCCTTAATAAAGTTATTGTTGTGCATATTAGTACATACCTATACACCTACTATTATACCTAGTGGTCAGAGCTCTTTTAAATTTATATGTTGCTCTTTTGTATTACTTATGTATTAAACTGAAACATAGAGCAAGCGAAGCGAGCGACTTTTCACCGCGCTATGAATTAGGTAGGACGACCGGCACTGGTAGCATGCACACCCGCGATAGCCGTGATACGGCTTTATCACGTCTTTTATCTCGTTCGTTCGCGCGTAAAAGAACGAGATAAAAGACGTGATAAAGCCGTATCACTGCTATCGCGGGTGTGCATGCTACCAGTGCTGGGACATTTGCCCTCCTAATAGGCATACAGGTGGTCTACAGTCTACAGGGTCCATAAAATGTTGACGGTTTTTTAAGGGGTTGATCAGATAGTCAAACCTCGATGGGACCAACATAAAATTCGCAAAAACATCTGCTGATCCAGTTCCATATGCAAAACGGTAAATCTACTCGGCCCAAATGTACATAGGTACCTATGGGACAGCAGATTTTTTTTTTACTAGTTCTAAGTTGTTAAGTTTGATAGTCTGAACATCCCCTTAAAAAACCCGTCACCATAGATAAGGAATCTGTATACAATAATAAGTAGATAGTAGATAAAAGATGGCGCACCGAGTTCTTTTTTTTTGTTGCCTATCGTCGTTGGAAATTGTGTGGCAATACGGGCAATCAAAGTACAATATACAACGTGTTAATGAATAAGCGCAAAACCTCATACACCCCAACTGATTTATAACAAAATAATAAGATTGAAACAATAATTTCATTATTTTGATAGGTAGTTAAAATTTAAAGTTATTCGCATTTTAATTTTTGAGGCAAAAATGATTTGTTATCATATCAGCAATGAATTTTTAAATTTCACAAACAAATTAATTAATATTTTGAAAAAAATTACTTAATGATGAAACCATGTTCTGGGTAAGCTCGCTACATCTACGACCCCATCTTCGTCCTGAGGACTGGATTGAGGTCAAGAGCAAACCCATAGTTAATAAAAAAAAAAATACCATGATAATTGGATTTTCCTCTCGATTCTAAACAAACTACTTCCTAGTTTTGCGTTAATTCATTAACACGTGGTATACCTATAACTATACAGGGTGTAAATTAAAATGGGACAGCTACTTAAAGGGGTGCTTCAGACCATCAAACTGAACAACTTTCTCGATGGGACCAATATCGAAATCGCGAAAAAAAAATCTGCTGTCCCATACATTTCAGTCGAGTTATGTTTGCAGTTTTGTATGGGAGAGCGGATTTATTTTTCGCGATTTCGATATTGGTCCCATAGAGAAAGTTGTTCAGTTTGATGGTCTGAAGCACCCCTTTGAGTAGCTGTCCCATTTTATTGTACACCCTGTATATTAGTTAACTCACGCTCAACAAGCCAATTATTTCAAACTGTTTGGTTAAAGGTTTTTAAACAATTGGTCTAGCATAGACAGCATAGTCAAAAACTTAATAGACGATTTATTTTGGATATCTAAAGATAATACTAAGGAGTGCCATGCCGTACAGTACAAGCAGGTGTGTCCTGAATACTTGATGGCGACTGTGACTGTGACTAAACAGTGGGTTCACCGGACGCAGGAGCACGGGTCACGGACAATCGGACACCGCTTGATGATGATGACACATGACATGATTGAGATAACCAGCTTCTTATCCTTTTGAGCTTTGTTTGTTCTAAATTGTAAGGCGAACTCATTGACGTTGTGAACGAACGACTAGATTTAGGTCGAACTTATAATAAAGTGGGCTCGAATCGAAGTTTTATTAAGAGGGCTATCGGAATCCAGTGGCTCCCTCGTCACAATAATAAAGATTTCTCAATCGTAGGTATATCAGATTATGGTATTATTTCCTATGACATGTGATGATAATGTTTCGATGCATTGAAAGTCAAACAGGACTACAATACCTACAATGTGACATTCTTGTTATTTGAAAATGTTTAATTGTTTAGAAATAAAAAAAAAAATACGATTGAGGGCCGCACGATAGGCTCGGTGCACATTCTATCCAACATTTCTAGACAATCTGCGTTGTGTAGGTATTTTTTAGGGGTTTGTTTAGACCATCAAACTGAACAACTCTCACTATGGGACGAACATCGAAATGGCGATATTTTTTTTTCGCGATTTCGATGTTGATCCCATAGTGAAAGTTGTTCAGTTTGATGGTCTACACCAGGGGTTCCTAAACTTTTAAGGCCACGGAACACTAAATCAATCCCTTTTATTTTGCGGAAACCCACACAAAATAAATAAAGGGCACTGAAAAACATTAGTGAGCATGCTCATGAGAGTCATGAGTCATGCATGACATGGTTTAGACCAGGCGGAGGACATTTGCCTTTTGGTGGTTTTTCCGATTTAGTTTGCATAGAATGTGCTGCCATCTGTTAAATATATCTTTTACTATGAAAAAAAATATTATATTGTCTATGTCAATGTCAAATTGACAAATTTACAAAATGGCGACCTACCTTGTAATGTGCGTGTTGTTTGTAGTTTTTGTTCAATTTTGTGCCGATTTAGTGATGTTCTGGAGTTTCAGTTGTTCTCTTACCAATGTACAGATTACAGGAATAGTAAGGATACTGGAATTTCACTCGATCGGTGCGGGATTGGACGAAAACTAGCATTCAAACAACGGTATGAGTATATAACTATATATATAAGTAGGTATGTATAGTATAGGTAGAATTATTTTCAGAGAAACACAGATGGCGCTAGCTAGCCTTCAATTTGACATAAGGTGGATGCATAATGTTGCCACGAGTGGGTTCTCTTTTCTAATATACTTATATTACTCTTTGGTTTAGACTCTAAACCGTCCCCTTATTAAATGTTTATTTATATTTTTGTAACACCTTGTAAGTATTTAATAGGATTCTTTTGATGACGGACGAAATTGCATCTAAAGTGCTGGTTTTTGAACTATCTAACTAGCTGGTTATTTATAATACAGGGTGTAAGGAGACTGAACAACTTTTACTATGGGAGCAAACCCGTCAGAACGAAAAAAAATTAAAAACGTATGGAGCAGTCGATTTCTTTTTGCTCTGACCGGTTTGCTCAATAGTAACAGTTGTTCAGTTTGATGTGTAGAGTATACAGGATGTAAGTGACAGCCTAGCAAATACTGAAACGGTGAACTGAGACAATCAAACTGAACAACTTTCACTATGGAGCCTACCTCAGGAGATTTTTTTTGCGTTTCCTGAGGTAGGTAGGTTTGCATAGTGAAAGTTGTTCAGTTTGATTGTCTGAGTTCACCGTTTCAGTATTTCCTAGGTTGTGACATACACCCTGTATGTGGTTTAAAGGTTAGGTCAATACTTTTCCTTACACCCTATACAACAAAACTAGAAAGTAGTTTGTTTAGGATCGAGAGCAGAATCGAATTATCATGGTTTCAATTCAACATAGGTAATATTTTTCAAAATTTTAAATAATTTTTTCGTAAAATTTAAAATTTACTAAACCCGATGTCAACCCACCCCACGGGCACACTCTCCCTACTTACTACCAAAATAAGATTATTAAAATGTATCCATAAGTACGTTAGCGTTTTCATTCATTGCTGAAATGATAACAATAACAAATCATTTTTGCCTCTGGAGTGCGATTTTTGAATCTCATTCGCTGAGTTCAGCAGTTGAAAATGTCAAAATTACTGTGGAGATACGCATCTTTCTACTGCTGATTTGACTTTCAAAAATCGCACTCCTGAAGTATGATTTTTGAAAGTGGAATGAGCAGTAGATAGATGCATATCTCCACAGTAATTTTGACATTTTTAACTGCTGAACTCAATGAGAGAGATACAAAAATCGCATTCCTGAACTTAAAATTCGAATAACTGTGTATGAGGTTTTGCGCTAATTTATTAACACGTTGTATAATGCATATAATTTAAACACAATTTCGAATATGAATTAGGTTAGGTTGTGAGAAATTAAAAAAACGCACTTCTGGTCAACATTATATTTAACTCAAGCTTACTTACGAGCTGCAACACTAATCCTTAAAATGTAAGCGCAGTTTATTCCGTTTCACCTACGTTTCACAACATACATTACAGAAGAACAAACACGGTGAATAGAAACACTCTATTATTTGCGTTTTATTGTTCTAATGTCCCTGTATCAGATACGCGGTAGTTCCTATGACTCAAGTAGGTATTGTAGCGCCAGCTCATAAACTTAGTATGACAAGATTAAGGCAGCTATCATAAGCTATGGAATGTGCAACTATTCATCATCATCAGCCTTTCACCGTCCACTGCTGAACATAGGCATAGCCCGGACACTACATTCAAAAAATTGAATTTGACAAGATGGCTGACGTCAGCACATGCGAAACCAAAGAAATTGAACCTTATGTCTTCTTAGGTAACGAGTAACCAGTGCGAAGTAACCAGGAGTCCGATAGCGCTAAGTTAAAACATCGAAGTTCTATTCTTATCTAATTACAGTTCTAATCACATTGCAATCCTTAATTTATATTCAACTTTGCTGAATTCCGCATCGCGCTAAACTCTATGTGACTGACAGCCCTTAACGTCTGAGCGATCTGTCAAAACGGCTCTAACGGCTGTCAAGGGCAGTACCGCGATTAGTGCAATATCAAATGTGTCAAAAGTTATGGTTCGTACGTAGTCCATTAACGGTTCAATCACAGAATATTTACCGCGATTGCAGCCCAGACGGCGATAGAGTTAAAAAGTTGGTGGGAGGAAGGGAGTGTCCGAACCATAGAGTAAGAAGAGATGGCATATCGGCTTGTTTCTATAGAAAATGTTGTCGCCAACAAAGGGGGTGAAAAACGGGTGAGGGGCGGGTTACCATTAAAATACGCTACTTCCCGCTAGTTGTGTATGATATGACGTCAGGCCCAGTTGAGTATCTGTGCACAGTTCGATACAACATCTCTACCCCAGGGGAGCGCGTTATTTTCTCTATGGTCCGAACTGTATCTAGTAATAGATACTCTTTCTTTTACTGTGACAATAGGCCTCTTCCAAGGCCCAACACGCCACCACTTATAGGTCGTGTCGGTACAGCGAGCCGCAGGGCGTCCCACGCGTCAGCTGCCAGAAGAGCAACCGCGGTAAATAAATCGCAACTGAACCATGATTGGACCGGGTGCGAACCACAAGTTTTAACACATTTGGTATTGCGCTATTCATTTGACAGCTGTCAGAGCCGTTTTGACAGATCGCAAATATTTCAGTTTAGCGCGATACGAAATTCAGCACAGTTGAATAGTAATTGGATTGCAATGTTATTAGAACTGAAATTGGAATAGGATTGAACTTGGATGTTTTAAATTAGCGCAATCCCCCTTCTGTTCGTTGTCAGTTTAGTTCTTCGGCAAATATGATCACACCATTGCCACTTAAGCTTGCTTAAGGTAACAAGCCCATTTATTTTATTTCAAAATCATGAAAACTTCATCCGTACCTATGGTTCAGTAAGTTACTACTTTGAGCGTGCACAAACAAACAGACAATTCCAAATATAAGGTCTAAAAAAAAAAAAAACTATTTTAAGGGGATGATCAGACTTTTACTATGGGAGCAAACCAATCGGAGCAACTAAAAAATCTGCTGTCCCATACTAAACTGCAATGCCTACTCGACTCAAATGTATGCAACAGCTGATTTTTTTTTGCTTCGATCGGTTTGCTCCCATAGTGAAAGTTGTTCAGTTTGATGGGATGACTCTAGTTTAAAAGGATGCTAAAGATATTAATTTCACCCTGTATATCCTGTAACACCGTTTTACAATTACCTACACGCATATCTCTGACTACCCCTTCGAAGAATATCGTCGTGATCATATTTATACTTATGTATGTATACAAAAATAAAAATCTGTAAGTATTTATATAACATTCGATAAGTTTTATTTTGAAATCATCATATCGTACAAGTAAGCATCGCCTCGTCATCTCCATGAAATGCGCGACTCGAGTCTTTTAGTTTTTATTTTATTAATTTTATCATTTTATCGCAGTAAACGAACGTAAGCTTCTCTACCGATTGCAATCAAATGTAAGAGCTTGGTTCAACTACAAAAATATCATATTTCTTACCTTGTACAGCAAACTACATTTCACAACAGTCATTAATTTATTAAGCTAATTTTTTTATGTTAATCACATATTGCGAGATTTATGCAGTTTGCTTCGTCTTGATTGTGATCAAAATCACAACCTAATAAACAAAAGATCACAATCCTCATATAATAATCTACACTTCCATAGTTCCATTACGAATATTTTTCATCGAAAGTTACAATCAGAACCAGAAACAATAAGATGTAATATACTTAGGTAGGTACAGTCATACGTATACGTCCGTTATTTTATACCACCTTACCTAACTATTAGTGGTAAGGTAGTTTATTTGTTATTCTATGAGCATACGGGCTCACTCCACTCCCCGTCACACTGGACGGAGTTTCGGTACTACTGTACTAGTGAAACGTGGATGTTCTGTGGTTTCATAATATGTCTGACTACCCCCTCGGGGAATATAGTCGTGAGCATATGCTCTATGAGCATGCCAAGATTTTTTTTAAATACATTTGGACATCTCACTTCATTGCTCCAGGAGGGCGATTTTTGAATCTCATTCGCTGAGTTCAGCAGTTGAAAATGTCAAAATTACTGTGGAGATATGCATCTTTCTACTGCTGATTTACCTTTCGAAAATCGCACTCCTGAAGTATGATTTTTGAAAGTCAAATCATCAGTAGAAAGATGCGTATCTCCACAGTAATTTTGACATTTTCAACTGCTGAACTCAGCGAATGAGATTCAAAAATCACACTCCAGAACTGTTACAATCGCATTTATCTATGCATAAGTGCCCCATTTGCCACACCCTGTCAATTACCCATGGAGTTAAAGTAAAACGCCATCTTACTTTGATAGCGTATTGAAATTAAATCTGACCCAATGTAGATCGAAATTCTAGCCTATTTACAGAACGGTGTTGCAAGCGAAAAGTCAGGCGATCATTTTACTGCCCAGAGAATGGATTGACTACCGATTGATAGCGTAGCCCGATGTGGTATCTACTTATATTACATTGCACAAACTAAAATTCGTCTAGCCTTACCAAAGCCTTACCTATTTTTAATGACGTACATTACGAAATAGAGATACCTAATCTATTTCGGTAGTTATTTGTGTAGTCGAGAAATAAAAAAACAAAGAGTATAAGATTTAAAATGAGTCGATCAATATCGCAAATATTTTTTAAGGATTCAGCATTCCAAAAACGCAATCGTATAAGTAAATACTTTAAAATACTCCATAAAGAACTTCTTTATTGCGACTCTGAAAATATTATTATAGGGTATTTCTTAATATGCTGACGATGACCATCAAACTGAACAACTTTCTCTGTAAGACCAACCTCGAAATAGCGGATAAAACAATATGTTGTTCCATACAGGAGTGCGATTTTTGAATCTCATTCGCTGAGTTCAGCAGTTGAAAATGTCAAAATTACTATGGAGATACGCATCTTTCTATTGCTGATTTGACATTAAAAAATCATACCCCAGGAGTGCGATTTTTGAAAGTCAAATCAGCAGCAGAAAGATGCGTATCTCCATAGTTATTTTGCCATTTTGTACTGATGAGTTCAACGTGTGAGTTTCAAAAATCGCACTCCAGAACTACAAACTGCCACTTTTCCCAAATGCATGGGCGGCCTGCATATGGGACAGCTAAAAAATTACCATAGAAATCGCGAGGTGATAGATCATAATTATACAGGGTGAAATTGATATCAATAGCATCCTTTTAAACTAAGAGTCTACCCATCAAACTGAACAACTTTTACTATGGGAGCAAACCAATCGAAGCAAAAAAAAAACAGCTGCTGTTGCATACATTTGTGTCGCGTGGGCATTGCGGTTTAGTATGGAACAGCTGATTTTTTTGTTGCTCCGATCGGTTTGCTCCCATAGTGAAAGTTGTTCAGTTTGATGGGTAGACTCTTAGTTTAAAAGGATGCTAATGATATCAATTTCACCCTGTATACCTATTACCTCTACCTACTTGCCCCAAGAGAAAGGGTGCAAGATGGATCATAATCATCAGCCTTCGTACGGTGGCGACTGGATGAGAAACGCCGATGAAGAGTTTTGTAGCGCTTGCTTGCGAACGCAAGTCATGATGCGCAACTGCTGATGATGTAGGTAGGTATGTAGGTATATAAATATCCAAATGCTTTAAAGTATACAGGGTGTAAAATTTAATGGGTTGGCTACTATTTAGATCATCAAACTGAACAACTTTTACTATGGAGGCAACACTGAAATCTAATAGTGAAAGTTGTTCAGTTTGATGGTCGGAAGAAATTCCTGAAATATTGTAGTTAACGCATTAAAGATTACACGCAGGAGTGCTATTTTTTAATTTCACAAATTCCAATTCGTATACGAAAATTACAAAATAAGCAACTATGGAGTTTATGAATCATTCGTTAGGTAAGTATACGAATTTGAAAGCGTGAGAAAAAAAAATAGCACTTCTGTAGGATGCGTAGGTGCCCACGTACATTAATATTTTCACTAATAAAGTTATGTTGTAAAATATCATTGATAAAAAATTAAAAATAGATACCTACTCAAACGACTTTTCGCGGAATATTGATTGGCAATCCAGTCCTTTATTTCATAATGTAACAAACATACATATCCTATACCTACAGTCCATATACAGTTTCGTCAGTTACAGTCTTAGTACCTACGTAATACAAGTCTAAGTACTACTGATAACATCAACTGAAATATGTTTTTTGAAGAACCGACAAACAGAATAACAATAATTATAATGCGAGAGGCGAATGAAGGCCGCGCGCGCCAGCCATCCACCATGTCTGTTCGAACTTCATAAAACGTACACGACTTACGCAATGTTGATGTGATGGCCTACCTAATAATTACAATTGCAAGTAAATAAAGAGACCACCTAAGAATCCTTCAACGGAGATTGTCTGATCAAGAACGCTGTACGTTCTTGTAGGAGATCGCGCGAGATAATTTGCGATGCTTCCACTAATATCTACGGTCTTAGCCGATTAACTGCGGTACACAGTGAAATGAGAGTCATTGTAGTGCCGAGATAAATATACGAAAATTGTGGTTGTTAATTCGGATTTGAGGAGGTACACTCAAGGTACACTTAACGCTCATTAATAAAATCTACATATTTAATGAGGAGGTTTAGCTCATTAAAATATGTGTACAACCTAGCCACGAAAATTTATACTTATTTCTGTCACAGTGGTAAAACTAGGTACGGTATCTAATGTTACTACTTATAATGGTAGGTAAGTACGGAGTAGGTAAACTAGGAAACAAGAAGACCATCTTATTTCTTTTCGTATGGGTTTCGTACATTTTTTTTTTTTTTTTTTTTTTTATTAACTATGGGTTTGCTCTTGACCTCAATCCAGTCCTCAGGACGAAGATGGGGTCGTAGATGTAGCGAGCTTACCCAGAAGATGCCTATTCACTCGTACTTTAAAGGAATCCGGGTTGTAAGTACTCGGAAATACTGACGCAGGTAAGGCATTCCACTCCTTGGCTGTGCGCATTATAAAAGATTCAGAAAGGCGCTTGGTGCGGATATGTGGGATGTCAACCAAGAAGGGGTGATATCCCGCGGTGCGTCTGGAAGTCCGATAGTAGAAAGGGGAAGGTGGGATGAGCTCATGTAGCTCTTGGGCACACTCACCGAAGTACAATCTGTAGAAGACCGACAAGCAGGCCACTCTGCGGCGGTGGGCTAGGCTATGAAGCTTGGCCTCCACCAGCTTACTATCGCCAATGAGCCTCCTGGCTCTGCGTTCAACCGAGTCGAGTGCGGCAAGTTGATACTTGGCTGAGCCATTCCACAGGTGGCAGCAGTACTCCATACATGATCGGACCTGAGCTTTATACAATACTAAGAGCTGTCCAGGAGTGAAGTACCGCTTCACCTTGTTTAAGATGCCCAGCTTTTTGGCCGCAGTTTGAGCCTAAGGGTCAGCGCACACCTAGCGTAAAACTGTTCGAGCATGCGCGAGCAGATTTCATTGATTCAATTGATAATGAACTCTATTCCCATTGAAATAAAGTCGAAAATAGCTTGCAAGTGATTAAATCCCTTCAGCGTCTGTTCGAGTATGCTCGCGTATGCTCCTCGCGGCGACGCGAGCAGTCGCGAGCATGCTCGCGCATGCTCGCGCATGCTCGAACATGTTCGAGCATACGCCCGTGTCGATGCTTGCGATCCGTCGTAAGTGTTGCCACCTCTGCCGGTTTCGGACTAAATCTAGCATATTTTTTAACTACTTTAGCACGAAAAGGGCAATTTAGTACAGAAAATATATAATAATCTAACTCTTTTTGAAAATACAATGAAAATCTGAAAGGTCGAAGCAGATTTAGTAGGTTTTCAAATTGTTCATATTCCATTTTATAGTAGTCATAAAATAACTGTCCCTTGAACTTTAAACCGTAGCACAGGGTGTGGTATTCCCCAAATGTACATCTTTCTTGCCAGGTTGCTTCAGCCCATATTCTTCTTTCAATTTTGTGTCGTCCTCTTTTCATTTTATTGATGTGCTCTTCTTGCTCCTCTTCCTCTGCTAGTAACCCAATAATTACCAAATCCCAGTCCACCATACTTTAAAATTACTCTTCGCACGTCTTTACTTTAAAATATTGTAAACACAACTGCAAAATTCACTGTCAACTGTAGCAACACGGGAGCATCCGCGAGACTGTTCGAACACGCGCGAGCATGCTCGCGCATGCTCGAGCATCCGCCGCTGCCGCCGGCGGATTTCGCCTCTGCCGCCGGCGGATTTTGCCGCTAGGTGTGCGCGACTGCAAAGAACATGCTCGAGCATGCGCGAGCAGATTTACGCTGGGTGTGCGCTGACCCTTAGACTCGATGTCAGCGCCGAAGTTGAGTTTCGTGGTCAAGCTTATACCCAGAAGCCCAAGACTGTCGGAAACAGGGACAGATGTACCCCGGAAAGTAGGAGTCAGATTAAACGGACTCCTTTTTGCGGTGAACAGACAAGCCTGTGTTTTGGTGGCGTTGAAGTTGACTAAATTATTGTCACCCCACTGGGAGACAAGACTTAAAGTCAAGTTTGTTCGCTCAACCATGGCCTCCCTCTGCGAGCGTATTTTATCCCCGCTGGCCCCTGCGCCAGATACATATCTCTCCATGATAGTACTGTCATCTGCATACCCAACAATACCTGACACAAGGAGGTCATTGATGTGCAGCAGGAAAAGTGTCGCGGAGAGAACAGACCCTTGAGGAACTCCAGCATCAATTGCCATAAGGTCAGAAGAGCAGCTGTCAATGACAACTCTAATCGACCGTTCTCTCAAGAAATCAGATATCCAGCTGCAAAGATCAGCGGGGATGCCATAAGCGGGAAGCTTGCTCAGCAAACTAGCGTGCCATACCCTGTCAAAGGCCTTCGAGATGTCAAGTGATACAGCCAGTGCTTCACCGTGCTTCTCGATGGCCTCGCCCCAGCAGTGCGTGACATACACAAGAAGATCCCCAGTCGATCGCCCCCGGCGGAAGCCATACATACTTAGTATACGTACATATTTAGTATGAGGCAAATGAGAGAAGGGTCAAGGGATGGTGTTTCTTTTGCAAGGTTTTCACCAAGATAAAAGGTAAACTGGTAAAGATCCAGGGGCCTATTTCATAAAGTAAATAAAATGAAAAAAAAATACGTACCTACCGCACTGCCTAAACGGTATAAAGGCAAGGGATTGGTGGTAAGGAATAATTACCTAACATTATTCTTTGTGGACTCGTTTTTATGCCAACTACGAAGACTGAGCTAAGCAGAGAAATAAGAGTCTTTACCATGTCTTTACAGATTTAAGTACCACAATTAATTAAATTTACTAGCATCAATTTATGAGTTCCATAAATTGTGTACATTATCAGCATTTATGAATAAGTTATGCATACAATTACAACCGCTATTGGCAAATACTTAGTACAAATAGAAGGGCCCAAATATAATTAAACTCAAGAAATACTTGCAAAACAACTATTATTTATTATAACTACTTAACAAACGTCTACCAAACTACTTATAAGTAAACACCATAAATACGTTTACTAACCATTTAATGAATTTACCATTTAGCCATAAACGAAGTAGTAAACAATTATAATTCGTTCCACATGCAAGTTTCGCGAATATTTTATTTTCAAACTACGGCATTGGTGTTATAAATCGGTCAGGTCACTTCGGGCCCTGTTTCACTGTATAAGTTCTTTATGCTTATCTGACAGAAAGATTAGATCTTCTACTTTCTTTCTTTTCTTTGATCTGTCAGATAAGCATTAAGAACCCATAAAGAGCTTAGCTAGAAGTGGTGAAACAGGCCCTTAGTGTACTAGATTAATAAACCGATCGTAAAGATAAAGATAAAGAATATTTATTGTTCAAACTGTAAGTGCTCGCGCGCGCTTAAGATCCGTTAATTAATACGAGCCTAAGGTCGACTTGCACCACATCATATTTAAACACAATTTTGGCTTACTGTCACTGTCATGCAGTATGAGATACGTCGCTAAATACGTTTAAATTAAAATATGCCGTGGTGCAAGACCTGAGGCCGAGATTCAGAGACGATTTTTAAGTGATAGTTCGAACTAAGTAGGGTCAAAAATGTATGGATTTTGACATTATGGGAGTTCGAACTAAGACTTAAAAATCGTCTCTGAATCTCGACCTTAGTGTGGCAACAATTCAAAGCAACAGCATATTATGATAGTTACCTACGTCAAATAAATAAATAACATAGTCTATTTCCGTTTCCTCTTCTCAGCGCGGCTGCCGCCCATGTCTTGTAGTTGTTGTTTAAGGTCGATCAGCTGGTTGTCGGGCACGTATCGGACCTCCTCGTGGTCGGCGGTGTGCTCAACGACTCGCAGCGAGCATCCCTCGGGCAGCGCCGCGCGGGACATTCGCAGCAACGTGCCGAGAGCCCACGCGGGCACGTCTGTCACCTTAGGATATATATAAGATAAGATAGAGATAAGATAATGCCTGTCATTTTGTAAGAGTGGCGACGTGTGATATGAACTCAAAAACCCGAGATCAAGAATAAATAAGTGGAATAAAATAACGTTCGGATACCCCTGGGGTTAATCCCACTGAAAATCCCGTCAAATCCGAATATTTGTATGGAACAGTGATTACAGCTATAATTTTGTCATCGTTTTTCAATGAAAATCCTCCTCCCCGACAATGAACGAACCCAAAGTCTGGATATGTGCTTGCATAGATCAATATATCAGAATTTATCAGATCTTTTTTTTATGAGATATATCAAAAAATCACATTGAAGCGTTCAGTTTTTGTATCAATACCGAATTAATGTTTGTGAATAATCCAAGCAGTGTGTAATGAATATTTATTGATGAATGTACCTGGACATTTCGCTCGTAGACATTTAGATGGTACTCGGCGTCAACCGCCGTGCCCCCGGGCTTGAATCTCTGCACCTTCATCTGGTGTGCTGGGGTCGCCCAACTGAACACAATAGACAAATTCGTTATTTGATTACGCATTAATGAATTAAATTCGGTGAAATCTGAAATGAAAATTAATGTCCACTAATTTTAGGCCGGCATTAGGGCCATATCACACAAGCGATTAACGCCATTGCGACATCGATCGCCGCGATATTTCTGAGATCAATCAGAGTGGCGGCGGTAAACTTGCTACATCGCCTACCCTCAAAAATCCCTTGTGTGATAGGGCTCTTTATTGGTTCCATGCAGCCCGGTGGTGTTTTTAGATTCTCCGTACTAAATACAATCAGCTGATCAAACGTTTATATGAAGCGTAGATTTTTTTTTGTGAATTTTCCTTTGTTCCTTTAGTCAATATCATGAATACAATACAATCACAATCACCCATTAAAGTAATGCTACTGGCCTCGATTCGGAGTGTACCACGACTAAACTAAACTAAATGTATTCCTGTCACTTTCTAAAATAAGATTAAGAAAAGAGACAGAAAACCAACAGCTGACTTTAGTGCTGTCAAAGTGACGTTAAATGCGCAAAATAAGATGCCATCATAATGGCCTCGATTCGGAGTGTACCACGACTAAACTAAACTAAATGTATTCCTGTCACTTTCTAAAATAAGATTAAGAAAAGAGACAGAAAACCAACAGCTGACTTTAGTGCTGTCAAAGTGACGTTAAACGCCCAAAAACGACTTAAATAAGATGGCGTACATTGGCCTCGATTCGGAGTGTACCACGACTAAACTAAACTAAATGTATTCCTGTCACCTTCTAAAATAAGATTAAGAAAAGAGACAGAAAACCAACAGCTGACTTTAGTGCTGTCAAAGTGACGTTAAATGCGCAAAATAAGATGCCATCATAATGTACGCCATCTTATTTAAGTCGTTTTTGGGCGTTTAACGTCACTTTGACAGCACTAAAGTCAGCTGTTGGTTTTCTGTCTATTTTCTTAATCTTATTTTAGAAAGTGACAGGAATACATTTAGTTTAGTTTAGTCGTGGTACACTCCGAATCGAGGCCATTATGATGGCATCTTATTTTGCGCATTTAACGTCACTTTGACAGCACTAAAGTCAGCTGTTGGTTTTCTGTCTCTTTTCTTAATCTTATTGTAGAAAGTGACAGGAATACGTTTAGTTTAGTCGTGGTACACTCCGAATCGAGGCCACTGTCTACCCTAGTATAGACCAACCAACCAAGTCTGAACTGAATTAAACTATTTGAATGATTCAATGTTAGTTTAATTCAGTTCAGCAATGCGACTCATGTATAGGATTCAAATTGAATCCTATACATGAGTCGCATTGCAAGTTTGGTCACGAGCGGTTGTATCGTTCGCGCGGTTCGGGGATGCTTCGCCATTTTTACTCAAATGCATTTTTGTTCCTAAATAATACTTGAAATTAAGATAGATACTCCCACGAACTACTGGATACTGGCAGAACTGCAGTGCTAAGCATAAGTAGTTGTACATATTAAAAGAAGAAAGTATACCATTCATCAACCTGAAGGCCCATAATTTCAGCATATTTGTGTATCTGACTCTGGCAGGCCTCCAGCAGAGCAAAGTCATATCCCGTCAGTTGTAGGTTCAGACAGTCGTACACCGGCTCGTCGGGCTCCATGCTCTGAAACAATTGACCGTCATTATCATACAAATAACAACAGGGTACAGCTAAAAATGTCATTATCATACAAATGAGAAGAGGGTACAGCTAAAAATGTCATTATCATACAAATGCCAACAGGGTACAGCTAAAAATGTCATTACCATACAAATGACAACAGGGTATAGCTAAAAATGTCATTACCATACAAATGACAACAGGGTACAGCTACAAATGTCATTATCGTACAAATGAGAACGGGTTCAGCTAAAAATCAGGGCTGAGCTCGCTGTGATCTCTAATCACATCACTTGGCCGGCACAGCACTGAGCAGATCCTTCCATCGTAAACAGATTTTGTTGTGTAGTTCCCTATATTATGAGTATAATAAATTTTTCTCAAACATAACAAAACCAACATTAGCTGGCCGCGTGATGTTATACTTTATTTGAACCTAGGCACAGCCAGGTTATTTTGGGTTAGTGTAGCTTGATGTGTTGTGTGTGCAATATTATATGTTACAAAAGACAACCACCAACTCGGGCCATTTTTGTACTACCAACTTTTTCTACGGCGTTATAAAAATATGGGAATAATACTTCGCATACTCATATTACTAAAACTAATTATTTCAACGTTATATTTTATGGTACAAACGAGATATCTTGAATTGAATTTGGATATTTTTGTTACGAAATGTGAAAAATGGCGAAAAAAACACTGAACAAGTAGTCACAAACTTTTTGAAAAAACAAGGCCTTGACAATAAATTGATTGACATATTTTGACATTGACCACTTGACATTGACATAATTTTTTT
Source organism: Agonopterix subpropinquella (assembly GCA_922987775.1). Classification (NCBI taxonomy): domain Eukaryota; kingdom Metazoa; phylum Arthropoda; class Insecta; order Lepidoptera; family Depressariidae; genus Agonopterix; species Agonopterix subpropinquella. The sequence continues at coordinate 14,005,655 of OV277703.1, read as the reverse complement.
TTAGGTTTTATTTCTCTAATTCTCTATTAAGGCCCCTCACACAGGTGCGATTTCATCGAGCGATAATATCGCTGCGATTTTACAATTTTTATTTTCAGTACAGCATTGGCTTCAAATTTTTTGAACACGATTGGGTTTAATAGCAAAACTAACATTTAAACCAAGATCTGGTGCTAAAGCCAGGAATGTCTCCATATGAGGGAACTCTTTCTATTTAGGAAAGCCTTTAGCGACAGTTACCAAAAGTATGTCTATCTCAGACTATACTTGTTCCTCCATTGGTGGGGCGGACGCGTGACGCTGATCGCAAAATCGCACCTGTGTGGTAGGAGTAGGACATGCGACGCGGTCACAAAGTCGCCGGGATATTATTGCTCGATAAAATCGCAACTGTGTGGGGGAGCCTTTAGTATAGGTAAATGGTGAAATAAAACAGTATTTGATTAAACAACATAATTATTATTCATTATCCACATCTTCTTTAACAATTATTTATCATCCAGATATATGCAGCAAGAGGCTCAATATTTGTCTGGTATCGTGCCCAACCCATGTACCAGACTACCTTCAGTATGCACAACACCCCACAGTCCTTTTACCACTAACACTGCTACAATTTAATAACACAAATGCTATCTTCCTACGACTGTATCACACTTTCATTAATAAGTAGGTATAAAGCAGAAAAACACAGAAAAACTAAAGCGCAGCCGAATCGAACAAAAACATCAGATAATTCCACTGGATAATTCAGAGAAAGTACTCTTTGATTCAGAGCCATTTCTGAGCAAAATTCAGAGTGTGCTATCCATAAAGGAAGTAATGTGTAGTTTCACCTCCTTGAGGATTACCTCCTTGATGACGCTATCATTAACCAAGAAGTTTTACTGCAGTAAAGATCGCTTTTTTTTATATTGCTAACTGCGCTATTTGTAATTACTTCGAGCTGTCATCATATTACTTTAAATATTTTGTAACACGAAACAACTTTATTTGTAGCTATTATAGCAATTGGTTTGTATTTTTATTATATTTGTCTATATTAAAATGCGTATATAAAAGCTATCACATGCATATGCATGCATATCACAAATTGGCCTGACGACCCATACATTGATGAATGATGTCTTTTATCTCTCTCTAAGGTATATTAATTATTCAATTACATTAAGTGATAATTTCATAGCATAAACTTTGTAAGTCTTGACTTTTATGTTATTATTGATTAAATAATTTTTTTTGTTGTTTTATGGATTGTTTTTTTTTTCAATAAACCATGTTACAAAAAAACACTTGACTGACTACCCCCTCAGGGAATATAGTCGTGAGCATATGCATGCCAAAATACACTCGAACCACCACAAAATGGTGGAGCCTCATGGCAGGCCGGAGAGTGGGCACCTGACTCACGGGACCACATTGACCGACGGCAAACGACCGAGGGTCCTCACAGAAAACCGCAATTAGTATGGGAATGTGATCAGTGCCATTCACCGCGTCGAGATGAGGACGGCGGGAGTCCCACACTAAACGTGCTTTCTGTATGCGCCCGCCGTCATTAAATGTGTCTTGACCCAAACAGACCTGTAAAGCAACTCCCAACTAGGTTATTAGAAAACATAATGGTATAAGTACTTACAATAAGATAATCTGGTTCATACAGATCACTTCGCAGCCTATTTTGTTGCCATTGCGTGCCTGTGGCTGAGCCAAGCTGATCCAACACATTTTTCCCAAAGAATTTGTTAACTCTTGCCTAAAATAAAAAAAATTACTTTATTTAAAAAAAAATCCACATTATAAGGTTTAGATTTTTTTTTATAACTACTCACAAACTTTATAAGCCTAATCCCAAACATTTTAACAAATTATCAGCTGTATTATCCCAATAATTATATTCTATGCGACATAACCTCAAACAGTCTGTATTTTTTAAATATAGGTGCTTCACTAAGCAACAAATTATACTGATTATTTAGGTAACACTTTTTATGGACGATGGATTTTAAATATTTTTATTTTAGGGAGCAGAATTATCTTCAAAACTTAAAAATTTCTTAAACAAAACAACATTTTCCTTTTTTTTTTGCCAACTGACTGACACTGACACACTAGTGACAGTGACACTGACAGATACATTTTTTTTTGTTAAATTCAAGGTAAAGGGATCTGATCTGACCCATAAAGGCGATGTCTTTACTAAATGAAGCACGCGCGATGCCGCTAAAATCACAACTTGAACCAAAACTTGTTCTGTTTACGTATTTATTTTTGAGATTCCTGGTATGTTGGTCGCTTAAAGGTGGACTTCCGATGCCAGCGGCCGATGCGACTAACGCGCGCGTCTGACGCGAGGTTCTGTCATATTTGACAGAACCTCACGTCAGACGCGCGCGACCGACGACAGACCTCACTTCCGAGGTCAGCGACTGACGCGTGCCTATTGTGCAGAGTGTTATCACTTTAGGGTATTTTCCCCGAAATTTAGGGTACGTTTTTATGTTTTGGTGTTTAAACAAAAACATAAAAACACAAACAAAAAAACCAATACATATTTTAATAAACAATATTTGATTGATTGATAGATTGATAGGTTTAGAGAATATATGAATGCATTTTTTTTTAACAGGATTTTGATAAAATACATTTTTGGGAGTAATTAGACAGGGATGCGTTGCGTCCCCATGGCTTTTTAACCTGTACATGTATCGCTGTCTAGCTAATAATTATGTAGGCAAGAGGGATTTTCCGAAAAAAGAAAAAGTAGTTTCAAGTGGCTCGATAGATGGTATTATCGCTACGTTGAGCGACCTTGTAGATAATAAAATACAAATAAAATAGTAAATTTTAAGAAAATTTTCGGTAAAATCTTCGTAATATTTCTGGCAAACATTCTTGTTTTTCGTGACGTCAGAGCATAGCCGCGCGCGGCCGCGGCCGATGCGATAGACATCGGCCGCGCGCGTCTGACGCGCGCGTCAGTCGCTGGCATCGGAAGCGGCGCCATACGTTTTCATAGTAACTAGTATGGCCGCATCGGCCGTCGGCCGCGAGCCGCGCGCGTCAGACGCGTCGGCCGCTAGCATCGGAAGTCCACCTTAACGCAACTGATTGGTACACAATCCGTTTTGGCCCGGTAGACCCTTCATGGCCTCCCTTCTCACCCGTATGTCAAAATCCATACATATTGATCCTACTTAGTTCGAACTATGACTTAAAAACTTACCTTGCGGTAGCATTTCCCCTCTGCCACGGTATTAGATCAATTAATCTTGCGCATTTACACCCAATTTTATACCTTATCACTAAACGAGACAGCCTATAATAACGAAACAATAATTTTGAACTTAGAACTTTTGGGGTTCACACGAGACTACTTTTCATTATTTTTAACATTCAAAATTAGAATCTAAACTTATGGGGAATAAAATCCAATGTTGCGGATTTCATGTTACCTCGCCCCCCGCAAAAAGTGGCAGAAATGTTTCTTAGTAGAATGACACGCGTAACTCGTCCCTATTAAATTGTCTAAGCTTAAAAATCGTCTCTGAATCTCGGCCTAAGAGCAATGGCGTCAAGCAAACTCCCAGACAGATACGATGAACAATGTGTGACAATGGCCCCGATTCGGACTGTGGCACGACATAACTTAACTAAATTTATTCCTGTCACTTTCAAAATAAGATTAAGAAAAGAGACAGAAAACCAACAGCTGACTTTAGTGCTGTCAAAGTGACGTTACACGCCCAAAAACGCCTTAAATAAGATGGCGTACATTATGATGGCATCTTATTTTGGGCGTGTAACTTACACGCCTATCTCTTTTCTTAATCTTATTTTAGAAAGTGACAGGAATAAATTTAGTTAAGTCGTGGCACAGTCCGAATCGGGGCAAATGTTGTACAAGCCAAGCTGCTGGGCTAGCACGTTGCACGTGATACTGCTATATCACGATATCATGTCTTTTATCTCGTTGGTTCGCGAGCAAATAGAAAGAGAGCGGAAGCGTAATAGCTCTAACGCAGAGAAGTCCACAGGAAAGAGGTGAACCGACTGCTTTGCCGCGCTACAAATGACGGAACACTTTTCCTGTTTACGACCCATACACCATAATATTTCCCTGAACCGTATATTGTTCAGTTTCACTACACTTTGTTACGCAAAAAAACACCAACTTTATGAACCAAAACTAACACCGATAAAATATATGGACACCAAACGTACTAAGTATCAGTTTAAAATAACAATGTGCATGACCTCGCTCGCAAATGTGACGTCACTCATTGACACGAACTTCACTCGAGTCATTCAAATGATTAGTTCCTTTACATAGAGTCTACATTCCTTTGTCAACCGAGTGAATCTATCCAACGGCCCTTCAAGGTCATGCACAGTACTATTAGTTTAAAATAACAATGTGCATGACCTTGAAGGGCCGTTGGATAACTTCACTTGATTGATAAAGGAATATAGACTCCAGGCGGAGGACATTTGCCTTTTGGTGGTTTTTCAGATTCAGTTTGCATAGAATGTGCTGCCATCTGTTAAATATATCTTTTACTATGAAAAAAAAAGATTATATTGTCTATGTCAATGTCAAATTGACAAATTTGCAAAATGGCGACCGACCTTGCGTAATGTGCGTGTTGTTTGTAGTTTTTGTTCAATTTTGTGCCGATTTAGTGATGTTCTGGAGTTTCAGTTGTTCTCTTACCAATGTACAGATTACAGGAATAGTAAGGATACTGGAATTTCACTCGATCGGTGCGGGATTGAACGAAAACTAGCATTCAAACAACGGTATGAGTATATAAGTATATATATAAGTAGGTATGTATAGTATAGGTAGAATTATTTTCAGAGAAACACAGATGGCGCTAGCTAGCCTTCAATTTGACATAAGGTGGATGCATAATGTTGCCACGAGTGGGTTCTCTTTTCTAATATACTTATATTACTCTTTGATAGACTCTATGCAAAGGAAATAATCATTTGAATGACTCAAGTGAAGTTCGTGTGATTGAGTGACGTCACATTTGCCAGCGAGGTAATGCACATTGTTATTTTAAACCGATAGTACAATGCTCCTGCACCAACCGACACACAGCACAAATGCCGTAAATGCGGCAGGCATTGCCGCTCCCGAATCGGCTTATATAGCCACGAACGTCGGTGTCTTAAGCAAACAGACGCTGTTTGAAACATCTATTTAGATGAAACAAGGCCCATGATGATGATGATGATGATGAGTACAATGACGAATTCCCGCCAAAAACTCCCGAACCAAAGACAACGCAAATATAAAAAGTGAACTGTCAGAATTTTGTCTATTCATTGTCAGATTTGTCAGTGATGACTTTTATTGCCCGTTTCAGGTGCATATCAATGGATGGAGCGGATTTTATTCACAAAAATTAGGGATTTTTGTTAATATTTTGGTGAATTTGGTAAATGGTGAAGTGTTTTGAAGACTTTATCCGCAAACAAATCTCTTTGATGACATGGCATCGACGGGCAGCACACCTTTTCCTAAATGGCAACTGGCCATTCTCCTCGGTGCGCCTTTGGCCATCGGTTTAGGTTACCTTTATCTACGGAACAGATTAGAAGATCCCGAAAAGAAGAAAGTAGCGGAGTTGAAGGCGAAAACAACGATTTCTTTGGACAACGAAGAAAATAATGCCAAGGCCACCGAAAGCGCTATCGACCGAGCCATGAAGTTGAAGGGAGCCGGGAACCGCGCGTTCCATGCAGGCGAGTACGACAAGGCGATCACCCTGTACAACGAGGCGATCGAGGCCTGCCCCGCGGATCGCTCCATCGACCTCGCCACTTTCTACCAGAACCGGTCTGCTTGCTACGAGAAACGCGAGATGTGGGACCAGGTGAAAGAAGATTGTACTTTTGCGCTCAAACTGAATGAAAAGTACGTGAAAGCCTTCCTGAGGCGCTCTCGTGCGGCTGAAAAAAGTGGTGACCTCGTACTGGCTCTCGAAGATGTTACATCTGCATGTATTCTGGAACGATTCCAAGTACAGAGTTCTCTAGTCAATGCCGATCGTATCCTGAAGGCGCTCGGCCGGCAGCACGCCCGCGAGGCCCTCGCCAAGAGGTGCCCGGTCATGCCTTCTAAGCACTTCATCAGAACTTACTTCTCTGCTTTCTCTGAGGATCCCATAGGCAAGATTCAACTTGACGACACAGCTACCGGCGGCTTCGCTAAAGCTAAGCGTGCTCTCGATACACAAGATTATGAATCCATCGTAACCTTTTGCACTGAGGAGCTGGAAGCCAATGGAAAGTATAAGAACGAGGCCCTCCTACTGCGTGCTACATTCTACTTGCTTCTCGGCCGACACGAGGAAGCCCAAGCTGATCTTGGAAACGCAATTGACAGTGATGCCTCTAGTAAAGTAAAGGTTAATGCTCTGATAAAGCGCGCATCACTATACACACAGCTGGAGGAGACCGGACTATGCCTGGAGGACTTTGCACGTGCCGCAGAGTTGGACCCTAACAATTCGGACATCTATCATCACCGTGGACAAGTTTATTTGCTGTTGGAGCGCATGGATGCCGCTACTACAGAGTTTGCCAAGGCCGTGGAACTTAACCCTGACTTCTCTATTGCTTACATCCAGAAATGTTATGCGGACTACAGGCACGCACAGATAAATAAGAATGTAGGAGCACTGACTCAGGTGCGAGCTGACTTTGAGCGTGCGTTGGAGAGGTTCCCTAGATGTGCGGAGGCATACATTCTATTTGCTCAAGTCCTGTCGGATCAGCAAGAGTGGGGCCGTGCCGAGTCTCTGTTTGACTCGGCTCTGTCCGTGGACCCCAATAATGCAACACTGTACGTACACAAAGGCCTGGTGCAGCTGCAAAAGAGCACAGACTTTGAAAAAGCTGTCAAATTGATAAACAAAGCCATTGATATGGATGAAAAGTGTGACTTTGCCTACGAAACTCTTGGAACCATTGAAGTGCAGAGGTGAGACTTTATTTAGTTCATACTTTATTACCTACTAGCGGCCCGTCCCGGCTTCGCACGGGTGGACGTCTAATCTTTTCTAGCAATAAATATAGCCTATGTTACTCAGGGTGAATGCAGCTTTCTAATGGTGAAAGAATTTTTTTAAATCGGCCCAGTACTTTTTGAGCCTATTCATTACAAACATACAAACATACAAAAATAGGTACAAATCTTTCCTCTTTATAATATTAGTGTAGATTTGGCTCAGTCGGTAGTTGAACTGCCTGCTGGGGCAAGGATCACAAGTTCTAATCAATAAAAAGGGGAAAATATTTATATGATGAATAGAGATCGGATATTCGGATGCATATTTACCTAAACTTCATTTTTGGCTATAGAATTATGGAATCTTAATTTTTTTTTATTTTTCGGGATGCCAGGAAAATGCGGGAATTCATAACTGATCCGATGCCATAGTATGGAAGCAACTTCTTAAAAATATTTAATAATAAAAAGAAAAAAAAATTTCTGTAAAATAAATCTCGGAATGTCAGGAAGTCCGCGAACGCATAACTACTTGGATGCATAGTATGAAAGCAACTTCTTATAATCATAAAAACAAACAAAAAACTTTTTTTTCGTTACAAAAGTGCACTCCATAATAGCCAACACCTCAACTTCAGGTAAATATGCATCCGATTATCCGATCTCTAATCATAATACTAGTCCAGGCTATATTCTGGTATTTTCAATAGAATTAGTATATTCACTTATTCTTCTTATCGTGTGGGCAGAGCCCTGGTGTCAGAGTTTTTTCAGATTGCCTTACGGCCTCTGACGTGGTTTTTCATGCATGCATTCACTTATTAGCTAGTTAATATGGTTAGTTTTCTTCTCCATTTTTGATGAAGGCCTCATCCATCCCCTTCCATGAACTTCTTTGCAGATAGTCATCCATTTGTTTCCAGCTATTTCCACAATATCACCAGCTAATAAACCTCTGGTCATTAGGCTTCTCTTTGTCTTGAATTGAATATGTTACTTGTGTTTCTACTATAGAATAGCTGTTGTGGCCCTGAGCCAATCTTAATTTAAGACATGACTGACAACATTAGTTAATCAGTGTTTGTCTTTGAGTCATTTAACTGTATTTATCAGTTTCTTTTATCATAACTATGTTTGACTACTTGCATCAATCAATAGTGCTCTTCAGATTAGCCTTATCTTTTTGATCTTATTCAATTTCATGAAAAACCGTTACATAATGACACTAGAATGGTTAAAATTATAACTTTACCGAATAAAATAAATTTTATTTACTATTTGCCTGACTTCATAGATGGGAGTAGACATAGAAGTATGTACGTGTTTTGCCTATTCACTCAAAAAGAGATGCACATAGCACAAGAGATCACTGTATTCGTTCCAAATCGTTTCACTACAAGCAAATGAGTATGATCAAAGAACAAATACAAAGAGTATAATAGTTAAAATTATACACAAAATAGGAGGAATATCATACTTCCCAAGGAAATGGAAATTATCCTTTTCTATCAGTAATATTTACATAAGAATGGTATATATAACTATTAAATAAATCAAAACCTAACCTAATATAAACACAATTTACAATACTAAGCGGTGCTTTGAAAGCTGAGCTTTATCTAATTAATTGTGGTCAGTCAAAGAGCCCGCCTCGGGTCGAACCCGGTTGAAAAGTGCCCATCACGCCCGTGGCGTTTCCACGGTGTATAGCTATGGAAATGTGTTGAACTAGGTACGAACCGGAGCGGGGGTCTTGGCCCCTCTCCCTCAAACGACGGCCGATGGCTTTAATGAAGTTTTTGGCTTCGGTACCCCAGCATAGCATTTCTATCATAGCATTTCTTATAAAATTCAGATTTACCCATTTTGTAGGCGAAACGCGATTGGGCAATGTGTTTTCTTCTAGTTAAAAAAGGAGATCGCTACCTTATTGCTGGCCTTATCGACATAACCATATTCATGTATGTACATAGCTAGGCAAGTGTGAGATTCAAATCCAAGAGGCTCAAATTGTAAATGTTCAACTTTATATTTCTATCACATATGTGGTTACACTGATGTTCTGTCTACTAGCATCAGCAATACTTCCCAGTCAATGCCTGATTTGTATTATTATCATTTTCAGAGGCAACCTGAGACGTTCATTAGAGCTGTTTGAAAAGGCCATAGCACTAGCCAAGACGGAACTGGAGATGACACACTTATTCTCGCTGAAGGACGCAGCGGCCGCCCAACTGAAGGTGTCCGAGCGCTGGGGACTCGACTGGACCGTAAGCTAGGTGATCCCGGTATCTGCCGCTCGTCTCACCAACATGCAACGAGAATAGCACCTGGCAATTACTTGTAGTATGTCCACGTAACCCAACAAGGCATATTCCATCTTTTTCTAAATTCATCGTAAATGTCTTGTGAATTCACAAATAAAATTTGTTGTTACTGTTTTTAACATCTGGGCTATTAATGTATGTAAATTATGTCCATTTTAGGAATAAAACTAACTAGTAAATTAGCTCCAGATACTATTCTCGATGTGAATGAACGGCATCCAGCCGCCGCCGACTCTATTGCTTTATTATTCCTGTAATGTTTAGCTGCTGCGGCATCCAACTTTGTGAGTTATAAACTTGTTTGCATATAACATGCAACTTTAGGTGCACCAAATGTACATACAAACGTAAATCACACTTCAGATAATACACACAAAGCTTGCCTGTTATGTATCTAACTAAATACATTCTCTGTCTTTAAATTTTTAACAGAAAATTACAGAGAATGTTGTTAGTTCAAAATTTAGCCTGTTGTAAATAATTCTTCTTAATATTTTCAGAACAAAATATTATTTAGAAGATTCAAAAACTAAGTTGTTTGCATTAACGTTGATCTACATTTAGTAGGTGACTACTTCATATTGAAGTTTGGCTTGTCTGTTAAAATTCCAGCTTAAAAAATATTTATTTATTTGTATTTTTGCATTTAAAACCAACAAAGAAATTGTTGTGCTGCTAAATTTGATGGTTGACAACCATATACAGGGTGTTAGGCCTCGTTCAGGGAGAGGCGGGGCGACGCGCGACGCGTTGGGCGTGGCGTAGCGCGGGCTATAACAACGCTTCGCCCTGAACGCTCTACACATCGCCGTATGCCGTGTTTCCGGCCGCCAGCTCCGCGCACCGCGGCGCCTGACGCCCCGCGTCGCCGTGAACGAGGCCTTAGGGTAAACAGTTTCATTACTTCAAGGGGTGATTGTACCCATGATACTAAACAACTTTTCCCAATAAACATATAAGAAAATCGCAAAAAAAAATTGGACCTTCCATACTAAATGCAATTAGGTGATCTTTTGTATGTATGGAAAGTGAATTTTTTTTTTGCGAATTTCCTATGATTTCTTATAGAAAGTTGTTCCGTATCATGGGTACAATCACCCTTGAAAGTAATGCCACTGTTTACCCTAACACCCTGTAGTATAATGGTAAACTGAATTTTTATAAATTTAATAATTAGAGACTGAGCGAAGTATAATTTTGGAGAGTAGAAATAAATGAGTTACTAGTGAAATTATATGTTTTGGATTATTTCAATGTAAATTCGCACTGGTACTATTGTTTTTATGTATATTGTCCTATGTTAAACACTGCCATTTTGACTTGTCCATGCCTTGATAAGAAAAGTAATACGAAATGATTAACAGTATCACTTGGTATTACTAAGGTTTTAATATTTATAAAAATGGGCAACACACTACAAATGGGCTATAATAGTTATTAAAAACATTAAAGTATCTTTGCGAAGATGTATATGTATCGCTCAGTCAGTTGCTGCATATTTTTATTCAGAAATTTATTTTTCACAATTTACTTGACATTGTAAAATTAATATGTTGTTATCATCTTTCTACTGTAGGTAGGTAATATAATTAATTAATTATGTTTGTTTAGTGGCGCCGGCAATCCACTATTGGGTGTATGTAGACAAAATGTTTTAGAGAAGCGGCTTGAGGCACTTAAATAAATGACGTTGGTATGATGTGAATCACGAAGAAAAGAAGGGAGCGGAGGTGAGGCAAGGCAATTTTTCTATTCAGGTAAGTGTCGCCAAAATGCGGGGGACGAGGTAAGAGGTGGGAGTAGGCTCCGCCCCAAAAACCGAAATCCATCTAGCGGCGAAAGGAGTATCTACAACAAATGCACAGTAACATGACAACCAACTAGTTCATCTACTCGTCACTATTATCGACCTGATTTATATCGTTGATCTCTCGTCTTACACGTGCTTATGTAATTTTGCACGTGTTAGAAGAGTACAACTATATAATTTAGCTGCCGTCTGTTGTGACCGTTATCTACTTGCCGGTAGATGTCGTTTTGGAACATGAAATGTTTACGATTTTTTTAGTAATTGACCAATTCAACAAAGAAATAAAAGAAATGCAAATAACGATATAAACGAGTTAAACACTTTGTTTATATCGTTATTTGCATCTATCATTTACACTTTAAGTTTCTAAAATAGATTTTTTATCATCTTAAAGAGCGGCATCTTGCGGTTAGTAGAAAAACTTATGTTCCTTCAAATGAGAGAATTATTTTCAAAAAACAACTCTTATTAAATTAAATTGGACTTACCTATGAAAAGTTATACCATCTGCAAGCTTTGTCTGTGATCCTGAACAATTTTTACATCCAGGAACAGCGCACTTCAACGTTCTAAATATTTTTTATTGACAAAACACGTCTCAGGAAACGAAATAATAACGTACGAAAACAATGGCGGTCCGATTCGAACTGAGCCGTATAGGCCAAGCCCACTGTGACGTCACGACCTCATCGAATGGCGACTGACCTCACTGCCTTGCCTCAACTCCGTCCTTTCTTTTCTCCATGATGTGAATAGAACACGACAAAAAATGCATTGTATAACATGTTGAATTTAAATGCTTATTCAAAAGACCTAAGAGTCATGATTGTGTATTTCATATTGCCGCAAAATAATTGCCTGTTTTAACTATTTTTGTGGAGCTTTGATGTGTCTGCTAAGTAAGATTTGTTTATATTTTTGGGTCCAAACATGGGAACGTTTACTATTGTAGATGTTATTTTATTCGTATATACTTAAACGAATTGTGCGCCTGAGTCTGCGGCGGCAATGCGTGCGCGCAGGGTGCATCCAATACATACAGGCCTTTAATCAATTTAGCAAGCATCAATGTAGTAATTTAATTCTCCGCTCTGGCATTTTAGTTTTAGAATTGTTAACCTTGCACAGATATTTCATGTTCAATGCCTCCGAACTATGTTTTGGATGCACCCAAAATTATCAGTTAGATTGTGAATTAGAAATATAGCTCGCCGAGACGGTTCTGCAAGAGTTGTTACCTCACCGATAGTGGATAGTTATCAATTTATGAAAACTACTAAATACATTATTGAACGTATTACATTTTTAATTTTACTCTAAATTTTCGCTGTCTGCGTTTGCAATGAGCAACTGAAAGCTACGAATAAAAAAATATTTATTTCTTTACTCGTAGCCTGAAAGTAACTGATCCTGATTCAACTCTGCTGTATTTCTCTGAAAATATATAAAAAAACTTATGCTAACATATACAGGGTGTAAGTGACAGCCTAGCAAATACTGAAACGGTGAACTTAGACCATCGAACTGAACAACTTTCACTATGAAGCCTAACTCAGGAAACGCGAAAAAAATCAGCTCATATCCGTCCTGAACCGTCAGCATATTAAGAAAGAACCTATATAGTGAAAGTGATGATACTGATACTGTAGGTGATAAGGCTCGGCGCAAACGAGGCACCAGTGGCTGTCACGGCCGCACACACTGCTGTAGCGAGTGGCGGCCACCGGCCACAAGTGCGGCGGGTCCCTAGAAAATGTATGAAAAGCGTGCGAACTGCTTGTTGCTGGCCACCGGTGGCTGTGGCCGGTGGCTCGTTACCGCCGAGCCTTAGTGTCGAGACTACACCATATCTGGACAACTATTTTAGTACCTGCTTGGTGCTAGTAGGTCATGAATCTGTCACCGCGACATGTCTCTCGTACAAATTGTTTTAATATTTTTATACATGACAACAATAGACGCCTTGCTCTGCTACAACGCTACGTTCTCCTACAAGGATGTAGGGGATGATCCGGTGACAACCAGGGGGTGGTTCGGTCCCAGTCGTAGAACGATCTCGAGGATGCGCTGCGCTCTGACGATTCTTTGTCCAGGTTAGTTTAGTTCCTACTTGTGTTACCCGCGACTTCTTTCGTCTTCAGGATGCAAGCTCCCTGCCCTCCATTGAGATTAGCGGTTTAGCCGTGAAAAGATAAACAAACATACACTCAGACACACCTGCGCATTTATAATAGCAGTGTGAAGTGTTTTTTTATACAAGGTGTAAGGTTCAGACAACGTCGAAAGAAATCGGCTGCCTCATGTATTTGAGTCGAGTGAGGTATACAACGTGTTAATGAATTAACGCAAAACCTCATACACCCCAACTGATATATATCAAAATAATTCGATTGAAACAATAATTTCATTATTTTTGTAGTTAAAATTTAAAGTTATTCGCATTTTATGTTTTGAGGCAAAAATGATTTTTCATCATTTCAGAAATTAATGAAAGCGCTAACGTACTCGTGGATACATTTTAATAATCTTGTTTTGGTAGTAAGTAGGGTGGGTGTGCCCGTGGGGTGAGTTGACATCGGGTTCAGTAAATTTAACATTTTACAAAAAAATTATTTAATATTTTGAAAAAAATTACCCATGTTGAAACCATGATAATTCGATTCGGCTCTCGATTCTAAACAAACTACTTTCTAGTTTTGCGTTAATTCATTAACACGTTGTATAATGCAGTTTTGTATGAAACATCAGATTTATTTAGCAGATTAATAATGGCCGGTTGCTTATGCTTTCAAGTATGTGGGAGAATCTCAAGGATTATTTTATGAATAAAACCAGTAATTTAAATTTAAAAACATTAATATTATTGAATAAAACATAATGGCGGAGCTTCGTTGCAAGCTCGAAAGCGAACGTCCACTCTCATTAATATCATTGTCCACTCGCTGTCCACTCGTGACTTATATTCCTTGCTCGTGACCAAACTTGCAACGTGATGTAGAACTATACAGGGTGTAAATTAAAATAGGACAGCTACTTAAAGAGGTGCTTCAGACCATCAAACTGAACATCTTTTTCTATGGGACCAATATCGAAATCGCGAAAAAAAATCTGCTGTCCCATACATTTCTGTCGAGTTATGTTTGCAGTTTTGTATGGGAGAGCTGAATTTTTTTTCGCGATTTCGATATTGGTCCCATAGAGAAAGTTGTTCAGTTTGATGGTCTGAAGCACCCCTTTAAGTAGCTGTCCCATTTTAATGTACACCCTGTATACCTACTACAGATATACTACTATCCCAAGGAACACGTAAGCTATATAGCAGCTGTACAGTAGCCGCATAAAGGAAATCTCCTTTATGCAGCTACTGTGCTGCTGCTATATAGCTTGCGTGTTCCTTGAGTATTCTGTGACGTGACGTAGTAATTCCATTCTCTGACTCCATGGTTATCAGTCCATAAAGGTTCTAGTCGCAAGTAGATTTCTTGATCGACTTGATTATTTTCTATGACCTTTGACAGATGATTGTCAATTTCGATCATATCTCAATTGTAAAGTAATTATTTATTATCATTTTTGTGGTAAAAATTTTATGCATTAATCAAATAAACCAGTACCATTATTCCATAATATGAATACGGACACAAATGTCTTGGAAATTGCAATGGTTTATGTTAATTCATTGCTTTGATTCGACGTTGGGCCTGTTCTGTTTCAACTGCTCCTCGACGCAGACTCTCAAGCAGCGTTGCGCCGGGGACTTCGCTCCTCCTTATCTCCCTTTCAATAATACCAAGAATTTCGTAGTCAATTGTACTGGAGCTGCTGGTTTGTACTCATTTACATATAATTATTATACATTCATCTTCATACAGCACACCCGTATTTATTTGTACGTATCTACCTGCTTTACATAATAACAATAATTTGTAACAATAAATGAGACTCCAGTAAATCTCGTGCATCAAAACGCCTTAAGAATAGTGTTTAGCAAAAGTATTATTAGAAGTTGTGTTAATATGTGTTTAGTTTAATAATACTTACCTACCCTATTATGTGTTTTTATGTTGATTAAGATTTGTGGTACGACATATAATGGACCACCCTATTTCTTCCTGTGGTTGTCTTACGAGGCGACTAAGGGAAAAGCTAGATTTATTCGGCAAAGTCCAAGTACACACGGCGACACATCAGGTTACGCACCCTATATACCCATAACTACAATACGTACAAAACACAAAATAGTGCGGTAGAGAGCCTGCATAGACGCGGCTCGAAACAACAACAACATACCGCACCCTTTCGCACGATTCGCAGCGTTCAACTTCTAATAGTTCAAATAGTCCAAACAGGGTAACCTTACCTGTCACCGTGTGTACCTATCCCAGATGCTTGATACGTCGTTTCATCCTGAAACCTGCAACATGGGTAGAATCACCCCTGAAAGTAACGCAACTGTTTTCCCTAACATTCTGTATGTGTCTATCTTTATAACGTCACGCATCTTTCACATTGGGGTAGGCAGAGACTTGGCGCGCCACTTACTACGATCCATACACATTTCTTACCTCTTTCGCCTCATTCGCATCCATCTTTTCATGATATACCCACTGGTTGCAAGTACTTCAGGTACTCCGCATCGCTCCGCACCTCACCTTTCTGTAGTAGGGTAACCAATTTGTTCAGAATAGGTACGTCCTTGGTGTGGATATTCAGAATTTGGCATATTTAGAATACCCCCGACTACTCCCCAGTGGTTAATAGTGTGCCTCCTGGGAGATGGTTATCCAAAATCGGAAGATTACAGGTTTCTTCCCCTGAACGGAATTGCCTTCCATCATTTACCACGTTTTTGAAGGATGATTAGGATCACTTAAATTTCTTTTCGCATAATTTCGCGCATAATTTTATTGTTTGGAAACTATTCATTCATTGGTCTATTCATCAATTGGGCGGGGTTAGACAGCGCTTTTATTTTTTGGTATCCAAGCAAAAATGAGCCTAGTGGTGGTCGGAGTGCGATTTTTGAAACTCATTCTTTGAACTCAGCAGTTGAAAATGTCAATATTACTATGGAGACGTGCATCTTTCTACTGCTGATATGACATTAAAAATCATACTCCAGGAGTGCGATTTTTGAAAGTCAAATCAGCAGTAGAAAGATGCGTATTTCCATACATTTTCAACTGCTTAGTTGAACGTATGAGATTCAAAAATCGTACTCCAGGCGGAAAAGTCAGCGATAGTACCTACCTGCTAGGGGTCAACAACAAGATCCCATTTGGTCGATGTGCCCCAGACTTAGAGGTATGCCAGCCCCCATAAAGATAAGAAAAGATTTTTATAGTCGTGAGCATTCCTTCTCCAAATTAATAATCGGTTGATCGCGAGACGATATCTTTGAAGATGTTTTTCACGAATTTGTAAAAGTTGCAGAATAAAATTCGACTTACCTATTATTGGATGAACCGAGTAGATTAGGTATTGGGTATTTTGAACTTCTTGAATCCTTAGCAAGTTTGTTCAATTACCCTGATATGTTTCAGAGAACGCAATGTGTTTCGTGCGGTCATGGAGGGCGCGTGCCAAGCACGCCTGGATCGTGCAGCGCGGCTGCTACCACGCGGACAAAGACGATCCCATTCCGCCCAGTATGAACAACCCCACCAGAGCCATGACTTGCAAATCACAAAGGTAGGTAATACAAATTACGATTACTACCTTATAATTTAGGGAAACTATACAGGGTGTCCAACGGGTTCCCGCCGCCTTCACCAGGTCGGTGGTCCATATTGTGGGGGGCCTACCCACGCTGCGCTTTCCTGAACGCCGTCGCCACTCGAGAACTCTTCGGTCTCCTCGGGCCGTTGGATGAGGGCAGCGCAGGACCGGTCGTAATGGCGATCCTTGGGGGAGGCCTATGTCCAGCGGTGCACGTTCATCGGCTGAGATGATGATGAATTGATGATACAGGGTGTAAAAATAAAGGCGTTACATATCGAACAGAACATTGCGTTGTTCCATATTATAGAAAATGTCAATAGCTACTCGACCAAAATGTATGAATCAGCAGATTGTATTTTTCGCTATTTCAAATATGGTTCCATAGTAAAAGTTGTTCAGTTTGATGGTCACCCCTGCACCCTCTTTAGTATGTAACATACTTATTTAAGTTTACACTCTGTACAGGGTGTAACATAACACCCTCAGTCCATACAAACGTTTGACGCACAATACGCGTAGACAAGGCGTAGACGGAATTAATAAAAGTAGGTAATATTTTATATATGGAAAAATAGTTTAGAAAATCTAGATGTCGCGTATCAAATAACATTTGCAATTTATAATAAAATTACGAAGATATAAAGCTTTGAAAGTTTTGTATGAAAAATTTCAAAGCTTTATATCTTCGTAATTATATTATAAAGAGCAAATGTTATTTGATACGCGACATCTAGATTTTATAACCTATTTTTCCATATATACAAAGTTACTTATATTAATACCGTTTACGCGTATTGTGCGTCAAAGTTTTGTACAAAAATTACCCCTCGGGCCATCAAACTGAACAACTTTCACTATGGGGCTAACATCGAGAAAAAATAAAAAAATCTGCTGTCCCATATATTTTAGTCGAGTCGATACTGCAGTTTTGTATGGGACAGCAGATTTTTTTTATTTTTTCTCGATGCTGGCCCCATAGTGAAAGTTGTTCAGTTTGATGGTCTGAAGCACCCTCTTAAGTATTACTAGGGTGTTTTGTTATACCCTGTAGGTCCTTCTTAATATGCTGGCGGTTTTTTAAGGAGATAATTAGATCATAAAACTAAACATCTTTTTCTACGGGATCAAGGTAATTAAAATTGCGGAAAACGACCGCTGTTCCATATAAAATTGTACACCTGCTCGAATCAAATGTGAGGGACAGTAATTTTTTTTCGCTATTTCGATATTGGTCTCATTGAGAAAGTTCGTCAGTTGGAAAGTCTGATCATCCTCGTAAAAAAACCTTCAGTATATTAAGTTGGCTGTATATTTTATTTCAGATTTATTGAAGCGGAGTATAAGGTGTGCCTTTGTCAAGCAGACTGGTGTAACTCTGCATGTATAAACAGTACTTCCCACACGCGGTTCCTCGTGTACAGTGCCATAGTAATGCTGGTTTACGCGCTCAATACATACAGTCATATTTTGTAACCAGTTTACACATTCTCATCTTTTCTCACCGTACTTGTATTTTTGACATCGACCCTTCATTATCATGTTTCCCTATAAGCTGCGGTGGATCTCAATAAATGTTACTTTATCGGTTTATAAGCAGCTTTCACTTTGTCTAAGGTACCTGTGTCTATTTCTACGAAAAGGATGGTAAGAAATGTGTGTGTCAGTGGGCCGCGTCCGTTGCCTCGATCGCGTCTTTTTTGTAGACATGCTTCAATCTAAACCTACATAATTAGAAAAATAGAAAATTTTCCCTTTACCATAATATTTTCTCGTAAGGAGCGAAGGAAAATTTTTATAAATGTTCGTAGGTATCGACTTTCCTGTAGAGTCGATCGCATGTCATAGAGTTTAACTTCTCATTGTGGTAAGGAAAGCCAATCGTATTACGTTACCTATTAAAAAACCCCTACACAATAAAACAAATGTAATTTTAAAAAAGCCTTGATCGTGTTGACATGCTCATGAAACCCATAATAGGGTTCCGTAACCGTAGTTTACCGTAGCCCCTGCCAACAAAATGTTTGGGCCATACAAAAGTGCGGATCATTTTTCAATGTCCAGAAATTTTTGTCGTTCTTCTACCCATGGTGCTCAGGGAAAGTTGTTTAGTTTCATTATCTTTAATACAATCTTAAAATTTTTCTAGTTTAATTCCAAAATAGGGGTGTGTGTATGAGATCAAATCTTACTTTGAAAAACGACATTAATAATCATTATAGTATTAGGTATGCCCAAATCAATCCGTCGCCATTGTAAGCTACGGAACCCTACCATGGGCGTGTCCGACATGGTTTTGACCGTTTTGTTTACATTTTTCGACTTGTCCTTTAAGATTTAATTCGCTAATCGGCTCTCATTTTTTAATTAATAGGCAGACTGAATAGTTATGTAGATACTAGACAAAAAAAACAACGGGTTGCACTCCGGGAGTGCCGGCAGAAGTGAAAACTAAGAGATCTTACGTCACGTGACGTCACGGTCTTACTGTATCTATGCTTACGAATTTTCGATCAGGTTACGTGACGTCACGGTTTTGACGCGAGTTTAACATTTTTTACCCATCCCAAAAAGTGCACAACGCCGCTATAGAAGTTTTCACTTCATAATTTTTGAGATTACTTATATTTAAGTAATCCATATTATCACTGTATCGGATCATAATATTTCAGAATACTTTTTTCACTCTCGCTTCTAACAAATCCATGTTAGAAGCGAGAGTGATACCTTTTATTATGTAGGTACTTACCCATGATTACAGTCGTAATAAACTTACCCATGATTACAGTCGTAATAACTATTGAATAATCTGTCCCCATGATCGACAGCCACCAAACAGCATGGGGCTAGGTACGGTTAAATCTAGGTAGGCTAGGTATACTACATCTTTATAATTTACTAAAATTATTTATTTTATTTCCACTCTTATCCTAAAATAAATAAGTTTTTTGTTTCACGTTTAGGTACTTTAAATGAAGATTTAACAAACATATAATAAATACAATACTACGATAAGTCTTAGACGAAATGCAAGCTTTTTGATTGCTCATATCATAAATTCATAACGCAATTAGTAACACAATATTGTACCTATTGTATGGTAAGTAATTATTGCCTCTATAGAGTAACTCTTACGTAAATAACATTACAGTTTAGTAAAAAAATACGGGAATGTTCATGCGATTTGAAACAAATTATATGACGCACGGGGGAAATTAAGACTAGTCCAGAGAACACTAATATTCTGAAATAATGCAATATAATTCCACTCGAATATGATGGGAGTCTAAAGAAGTACTATTAAGTATTCGTGGTCGAACCCACCTGCTATTTTCGACTGCGTCCAAACTAAGATCATGGATAACGAATTAAGACATCTTTAAGGTAACTACGAACTTGCACAAAAAACCGGGTTTTGGTATTTTGCTACGCAAATTATACTAAAGTCTCTGAAACAACTGTCACGTTGATTATCACATCATCTGTCTTCTCCGTCATCATCATCATCATCATCATCGTCAAGATCACCGATGACGCTGTCGGCTGCGTTACCGGTCACCGCCTGCGCTATCAGACCAGTAATACCAGTCTCATTTTGTCGTCCTTTGAGGAAGTCAAAGACGTACTCCTCTACTGTATCCTCATCGAAAGGAATGAGATCTTCTAGACCAATTTGCCTCTTCGTTCGATTATTTTTCTTTATGGTTTTCTTTGAAGATGAATAGTCATTTTCATCGTTATCTACAATACCTTTTCTATAAATCTCTACTGGTACATTACTACCGTCACTCACGTCATATTTAATTCCAACATCTGTTTCTAGAATTTCAATCGATCCGTGGCCTTCGTTTATCAACGATTTTAAATTCTGGGCTCTGCTTCTTCTAGTCGGATCTTTTTTTTCAATTTTCTGTGAATATTTGTCTTTTATCGGATGCAAATGTTTAACTTCATTAGTTTCGTTTGGTTTCGGAATTTCATTGTTAATGGTATCAGTCTCATCTGTAACTTTAGGTTTGGAACCGTAAGTTTTAACTTTTGAATGGCCTTGTATGATCAGGTACATGGGTGCTGTTGCACCTTCTGTGGTAGATTTTGTGTTTTCAACTGAGTCGACCGATGAAGCTATAGTCGGCATCGGCGTTGTAAAACGCATGTGGAGATAGGGATCGTGAGTATGTAAAGAAGGTTTTTTATGCATAAAGTTATTGTGGAAAGGTGAATTTACATGGAAATGTTGTTTATGAGATGTTGTTGTACTTTCCGTTTCTGTGACGGGCGGGGGCTGCATAGTTTGCATCGTCTCAAGTTGCTTAGAGTCCTCGGTTGGATGTTCTTTATAAACTTGTTGGTTTTCTGATGCATGAGCGTAAAGATTGTCTTCCAATCTCTCTGGACCGTTAACTAAGGGCATGGACATCATGGGATTTAGCATATCAAATATAGTTTTTTCTGGAATTGGTCTTGAATGAGATGAACTTTGGATGGAATGGAATGTGTTGATAAAGTTCTTCTCTGTTGTTGTTTCTTCATTATAATCCTGACTATCGGTGTATGCTTCTGTTGTAGTTCGTTCTGGAGGCCACGTGGCTTGAGTGAAGCTTTCAGTATTCTGTTGAGCCGACGGTAAGGGTGGTAGAGCAGTAGGTACAAACGTCGGCAGCATCAATGGATTTGGTGTATTTTTAGGTGGAGGCGGGGCTTCTGATAGCATCGGTTTGTAGAACGAGTATGGGTGGTTGTGGAATTCGATATGGTCGTTGGAAATTAAGTTATGGGTGTCATTAGCGACGTCGTCTAAAGGTGTCGTGGGTCCCCACCCTGCGTAGTCACTGCTCACAGCGTTGTTCGGTAAAGATTTTGTCTGATTCAAATCCAGAATCCAATTTTGGCTGGTAGTCGATGACTGGTAAATTAAGTTGGCTTCCTGTAGGGCATACAAGGAAGTAAGATGTTCTGGAGCACTAGTAGTATCTCTAACAATCTTTGGAGGCTCGGTGATTTTTATTTCAGGAATGGTTGACGGTTGTTTTTCGTCTGTGAGGAGATACAGCGAAGGCTTATGCCCTGGCGGAGGTGGTGGAGGCGGCACGAGTATGGTCATAGGATAATGGTCGCTGAGTTTGTAAGAATAGTCTTCGTATTTTTGGGGTGCGGGTCTGTGGTGCCTCCGGGGCGGTAGGGGTTGTCGGGGGGCGACGCTCGGTTTGCGGGAGGAGACTCCCAGCATGAGGACCTCGGACTTCCTCTCGGGGTAGTGCTCATGCTCGAGACGCGTGTCTTCGGCCCAGTAGTGGACGCGCTCGAGCACGGGGGGCTCGTAGTCGTACGTGGGGTCGTTGCGGAGCGGGTCCCCGCGACCCGTCAGGGGCTTCCATTGCTCAAAGTCCATCCGCGGAGAGAATATTGACGCAAGCCCACTCAGATTTGAGTTCTCTGCTGCATCTGGAAGTTTTCGGTGAACAAAATTGTAAAGGGGCAGTCACTAGGATTAATTAAGGTTTAATGTAAAATTTATTAGCTATTAACACATTCGCGGACACTGAACGAGGCACAATATAATTTTTATTGTTATCACTGCTATAGCCGGTCAGTGTCCGTGAAAGAGTTAAATACTTACACGTAACATTTGCGATCTGTTTAAGTGATGTGGTGTCCACAAAGCCAGGCTCCGGGGCAGCTGAGGCGAGCAGCCATGTTAACACCACAGGTATCGTTCCAATTGCCCCCTGTTAATATTAAACATTTATTTTAGCTTAGCTTTTTAGCTTATAATTAGAGATCGGATATTCGGATGCATATTTACCTAAACTTCATTTTTCTACCCCCTCGGGGAATATAGTCGTGAGCATATGCTATGCTATGCTCATTTTTCACAAGAACAATGTGGACACGACTTAAGTTTGTTTATTTTATGAAACAATCCCAGGATCTTTCTGAAGTCCCGGGATTGCTAAAAGATTTATCGACATACAAAATATCGTAGAACTTTGACATTTGAACAACGTTGTCAGAGTTTTTAATGTTGTCAGAGTTGTTCGTGTTGTCCAAGTTGTTCATGTTGTCAGTTGTGATCAGTATGACAAAACGGTGCGGGAGGCCCGATTTTTTAAATAACTTTATTCAGTAAGGCATATCCATAGCCTGTTTTCGTGGCGAAAAAAGTGAAGTTTAGGTAAATATGCATCCGATTATCCGATCTCTACTTATAATTAATATTTATTTGGCTGTTTATATATCTTTTAGATTTTTTGTAGAGTTGGTTAAGTGTGTTACAAACGAACGATATGCAATTCAATTAATTATGATTAATGTTTGGTTTCCATATAAAGAGGGTATTCAATCAAATAAGTCCCCAAAGCCCATAATTGCTTCGTAAATAATCAGCACGTGTTAACTTATCCGCAAGACGGTTTCCATGCAATTAGACCGGTGGTGGATTGTCTGTTTTTTGGTTGGTTTTCTGCGCGAGAGCAGCTCGTTAAAATGCCAGGCGGCGCGGCGGGAGGAAAGACGAGCTAATTTAATATTTTAACCATCCTCCTTATTTATGTAGGTACCATGAAATGCTTGACCCCGATCGCTCGTTTTGGAAAAATGGTTGGAAATGTGTGTTAACGAGCACTTGTTATTAATATTGGTGCTTATAGTTATTGTTATAAAATGTCGGCACTACAGCACAAAGTGGGCCAGACATAATTATGTGTCCCTTCCTACGCTAAATTAATTAATTAAAGATAAACACTTCTACGACGCGACGCGACCGTCTTGTGAGTTAACATCGTTGACAAAGCTGTTTGGTACAAGTTTAAATGTATGGTTTATTGCTGATTCCGATGTGAACATGAAGTTTAGTGTTTTAAAGTAAACAACGTGCTACATACCTCAGTTCGTAAAGTATGGAATTTATTACAAAGATTCATTGCATTCGATTCGTAGAGCTAGCTAAGTTTGCGCCTTTATGTTTCAAGCAGTTTCAAGATATGTTCGCGACGTTTTAGTAATGGGAGTTAGTAGACGTACGTGGAAAATAACATAATCTAGGAATTATCCCTAATATTATAAATGTGAATGTAAGTTTGTTTGTTAGGAGCTTTCATATGCGAAAATTACTTAACCGATTATCATGAAACTTTGTACACATATTCTTGCAGGTTTTAGAAGTAACATAGGATTCTTGGGGTTTCCGAACGCGGACGAAGTCGCGGGCATATGCTAGTATTTTATAAAGTACCACATATTTGACCCTTTTGGATCTTCGTCAATAAATACCACATATTATTACCAAATTAAGAATTGACCTTATTCACATCTAGGTTTTGAATTTTAATAAGATTACTTCTTACTCAGTTATGTTGTAGGTATAGATATGTCTAGTACAATAAAACAGTCAGAGTGACTGCTAACTTTTATTGACACAGATTGACGAGATCGTGATAATTATGAAGATTTTTAGAAAACGAATTTCCAGTATCTGCCGTTTCTGCTCGAATGCTTAATTATTCGATCTTAAAATCAACACTACCGATTTTAGGAAGTAGAGTATAGACTCTCCTATAAACAGGAGTGCGATTTTTGAATCTCAACGTTGAACTCAGCAGTTGAAAATGTATGGAGATACGCATCTTTCTACTGTTGATTTGACTTTCAAAAATCGCACTCCTGAAGTATGATTTATGAAAGTCAAATCAACTGTAGAAAGATGCGTCTCTCCATAGTAATTTTGACATTTTCAACTGCTGAACTCAGCGAATGAGATTCAAAAATCGCACTCCTGTAACGCCCACCTTCCGATGCTATTAACAGACAAAGAAGTTTGGCGAATTTGGACCCAGCCATTTTTACGAAAACTAAAAGCCCTTCAGGACGGGGCGGTCATAATTATTATAAACAGAAAAAATTAAGGCATTTTTTTAAAAACTTCCACATCTCCAGAAGTCCTGATTCAAAAGGAGAAATTAGTAGTAAAATAGACAAATCATCCAAAAAGCAGTAGCAAAACGCAACCACGACAGCTATTTTCATCTAATATTATCATTAAGGTATATTTTGGACGTTACGGAACGTATTTGGCTTGGTTGAACTGATAGTGTGTGATTTCGTTTTCTTCCATTATCATAATATTGTACGGTTATCGTGAATTTTCATTAAAATAAACACAATGAATGCGTAGAAGATTGAGTAGACTATCTAATAAGAATGATTATGAGTTTCACACTCTTGATACAAAAGGTATCATAAGGAGAAATACCTCTCCTCCAACTTCTACAGCACGGCTAGCATGCCACCCACGACAAAGCGATTAAACGAGAAAAACGTCATGCGCGCTCTTTCTGACATACGTAAAATAATAAAGATGGAGGCACATCTCGATTTTTCTCGTTTTCTCGGGGGTGGCATGCGAGGCCTATTGGTTACAAACAATTTACTTTTTTGTTAGTTTAGTTTCATTCTACACGTATTGCTAAGTTTCATTCATGTTCGGGTCCTCTAAGTCTGGGTCTCAAATTACATGGCTGTCCGCCAAACTCCTTTAACAAATGCAATTTATTCTTTTGATATAAAAGTTTTTATTCGTATCGCATATTCATAAACCGTTCGACCAATGACAGGATACTTCTAGTTATCTTAATTATGAGTGTATGATTAAGTTAGTGCGGTCAGTTGGACTGATACGTCACTGGCACTAGTGGCTAGATGAGAACACGGTACCAGGATACGTTGGATGCCGCAGTGAAAGCGTCGCGTGCGCCGTGCGCAGAATCACTAAATCTACCATTACACGTCGGGAATCGGACTGAGGTGTTTTGCATCTGATTTACCCTCTTCCGATCGTCCTTTCACTCTCTTATATCATATAGAGAAATTCGATTATAAAGAGCAACTGAATTTAACAACGGTTTTTGTTAACGATTGCACTGAAACATGCAACGATTACCTAAACTTATGCGGAAAGATGTAACTGTACATAATTGTCTTTCGTGTTTTGTGCTCGTCTAACTATTAAACGTGTTATACGTACCTATATAAAGCCAGTGCCTAGTGGCTACCTTAAAATATCTTGGACAATGTCACACAAATTATCTAGCCACATTTAAAGTACCAGAATCTAGCCTGGACTTGTATTATGATGACTAGACAACGATATAGAATACATATACAGATACAAACGTCTATGACTCTGGTACAAATATTCATATTCATCATACAAATATTTGTCCCTTACGAGATTCGAACCCGCGACCCTCGGCACAGCAGCCAGGTTCACTACCGACTGTGCTACCGGGCCGTCAAAAACCTAACATGCTACGATACACAGAAAACTTAATCAGTTCTTTTTTACGTTACAATGTTTGATCTCGAGGATCAACGTGTTTGCTGTCGTCTGCGTAGCATTGCATTGAAATACTTTAGGGGTCAATTTAACGCATTGAATATTGAATATTTATCTGACTCTCTAATTCATCTGGAGCAGGAATGCGATATTTGAATCTCATTCGCTGAGTTCAGCAGTTGAAAATGTCAAAATTACTGTGGAGATATGCATCTTTCTACTGCTGATTTGACTTTCAAAAATCATACTTCAGGAGTGCGATTTTTGAAAGTCAAATCATCAGCATAAGAAAGATGCGTATCTCCACAGTAATTTTGACATTTTCAACTGCTGAACTCCGCGAATGAGACTCAAAAATCGCACTCCTGGACGTTGTTATTTTTTACAATTAAAAAATCTTATTTATCGCGAGTTACCTATGTGGACGTTTGTAAGTAATTTGTTATGAATAGGATAATCCATACAGAGAAATTGTAAAAAGAATTGCGTCCGGATGAATTGCATACAAACATTGACTTAGAACCAATATCATATATCCCTTTCTCTACATTCTCATATACCTAATAATAGGTTTGAAAGTTATTTCAAGGTGCATTGCACGCGATGCACTTGATGAGCCGAGGGGTCGGGCACTGCACCTGCAGGCCTAAAGCCTCCAAAACAGGCCTCTTCTCGTCAGCACGTTCCGCAAACATTTGCTCTTGCCGACGCCGACGCCGCCTCGACTTTCCATTTCTAATTTTATCAGCCATTGTGGTTAACCCAATCCTCTAGTTTTACTAACTGAATGAAACTTATACGTATTTACTGACCACGTGCGCTAGACAGTGAAAACGTATGGCTGTGGTTAGTTTGAAACTTGACGTTGTTGCTAGGTAGATGATTATGCTCTTTAGAGATTTACATATACAGAAACTTACTAGAGTAGGTATCGAAAGACTGACGGAAAATTGCCTGCAGCAAATAACAGATTGGGGATACAGAAATCGTCTTCAGGAGTGCGATTTTTGAATCTCATTCGCTGAGTTCAGCAGTTGAAAATGTCAAAATTACTACGGAGATACGCATCTTTCTACTGCTGATTTGACTTTCAAAAATCATACTTCAGGAGTGCGATTTTTGAAAGTCAAATCAGCAGTAGAAAAATGCATATCTCCATATTAATTTTGACATTTTCAGCTGCTGAACTCACCGAATGAGATTCAAAAATCGCACTCCAGTTCGCCCCGCATAAAACATTCCAACTACTGCGCAAAGGTAACTTGAAAGTACCACCAAGAATAAAATTTCAAGGCATTAATATTAAACTAGCGACCCGCCCCGGCCTCGCACGGGTGCAATGCTGATACTGAGCTGCGTCCACAACCTTTTTATGCGGTTGTTTTTTCAACTCGCTCTATAGTAAAACGTGCACTGAGGCTCTGAACGGCGTTTAGTGCGAAAAGTTGCGCTCAGGGTACACTCTGGGTGCACATAGGGTGTAGGTTCGGAACGCAGCTCCATGCATGTGTTAATATACACATAAACCTGCCTTTTGAATCAGTTTTTCTATTAAAAAAAATCGCTTCAAAATCCGCTGCGGTTTTAAAGATCTAAGCATACATAAGGGACAGACAGACAGCGGGAAGTGACTTTGTTTTATGCTATGTAGTGAAGTAAAGATTCTGCACTTCATTGTCTAGCGTGAATGGTCGCCGCTGTTGATCCTGGTTTACAGGAGTTACAGCGGTGGGAATGTGTGGTGGGCCTATATATACAGAAACTTTACGATGATCACAAGAATTTAAGTAGGTACCTATGTATTTGTATGTGGATTTATTTAAACATGTCAAACCCCGGACAAATTACAAGCTGATTTAATTCTTGCAAAAACTTGCAAGTCGTACAATTCCTAACAGGCGGTTTACAAGTTTACATTCGTGCGTCAGACCTGACCGAATTAAGTCCACGCTGCACGGTGCACGCCGATTTGTTGTTGTGATATAATAAATTGCTGGCCATCCATTTAGTCGGTTTAAGTCTTGTAAAATTTATGCTAAGATTGAATTATGTGACTTGAATTTGAGTTTGAGTTTGATGGCAGAATTCTCCTAATTCGATTCCAGGAGTGAGATTTTTGAAACTCACACGTTGAACTCAGCAGTTGAAAATGTCAAAATTACTTTGGAGATAAGCATCTTTCTACTGCTGATTTGAATTTCAAAAATCGCACTCGCTTTTTGAAAGTCAAATCAGCAGTAGAATATCTCCATAGTAATTTTGACATTGTCAGCTCCTGAGCTCAGCGAATGAGATTCAAAAATCGCACTCCTGCTCTCGATTCTAGATAAACTATTTTCTAGTTGTATTCATGTAACACGTTGTATTTGTTAGCAATCATTATTACTACACGCTGAATTTTTAGTGGTCTTACACCGACAGCCATATTACTACATTAAACGTTTAATATTGATCCACAATGTTAAATTTTTAATATGTGAACATTACTACAGTTTTTATCAAAAATAAAAAATACAAAAAAATATTAAATCATCCTGTTAATATTGTTTACAATTTCACTAAAGAATGCGAGCGGTGTCATTGATACACAGGTCGACGCCTGCCATATCATACACCCTACAGGATGTTGTCTGAGTTACCTAATAATTTAAATTTTTATTTTTATTTAAAAAAAAATCTACAATATTACAAGTTTTATTTTGCGAATGGATAGTAACCATCGGTTACATTAACATGGCTTTCGATATCCTAAACGATCAACTACCTCTAAAAAACTACCACTAAAAAATCAGCGTGTATAGGTAATAAATAATATAATTATTTAAAAAAAGTAACTCTCCCAAAATTAACCTACAGAAAGTAAAAAAGTGCATTCGTTGGAATCAAAACACGTAAGTATGTATACGGCGGATATTACTAGGTAAGAAGCGATAATATTATAATTTTTATGAAGCATAATAATTTTGAACACGACCATGAAGTGATATTATAGGCCATTACCCTTTACATACTGGAACATTCAAACAACACGATCGACGGTCACTAGGTGGATAGGGTAAAAATATGCTCACTCAAAAATTTAACGTCCGGAAAGTATGGGTAGGTTCGATCCTGTACAGGGTGTAACAAAACACCCTAGTAATACTTAAGGGGGTGCTTCAGACCATCAAACTGAACAACATTCACTATGTAGCCAACATCGAAATCGCGAAATAAAATCTAAAAGCTCTTTCATACAAAACTGCAGTATCGTCTCGACTCAAATGTATGGGACGGCAGATTTTTTTTATTTTTTCTCGACGTGGCTCCATAGTGAAAGTTGTTCAGATTGATGGTCTGAAGCACCCCCTTAAGTATTACTAGGGTGTTTTGTTACACCCTGTATGTATGTACATATATACGTATACAGGATCCTACATAATATACTGACTGTTTTTAAAGGGATGATCAGACCATCAAACCGAACAACTTTCTCTATGGGACCAACATCGAAATTGCGTAAAAATTCGCTGTCCCATATATTTTGGTCTAGAAGGATTGCAGTTTGACATAATTATTTTTATTATTTTTTTTACTTAAGGTACCAATAAAATGACTTGTAAAGAAAATGATTATATAAATAAATGTCTATGTCTATGTTGTATATGGGGAACCGCCTTGAAACCGCAGATTTTTTCCCATAAAGAATGTTATTCAGTTGATAGTCTAATCATCCCCTTAAAAAACAGTCAGCAGAAGAACCCTATACAGGGTGTAAACCTAAATGCGTTACATAATTAAATTACTTTATTATGGGTGCATCAGACCATCAAACTGAACGAGTTTTACTATCGGACCAACATTCAAACCGCGAAAAAAAATCTGCTGTGCCACTGACTTTGTCAATGGAACAAGTAATATTTTTTTCGCGATTTCAATATTTACTCTATAGAAAAAGTAGTTCAGTTTGAGGGTCTGAAGCACCCCTTTAAGGGCCTATGTCGAAAAATAATTTAAGCGAAACGGGCGTGTGATAGCTTATATTACTGCCAGATGCGAGAGAAAGAGATGGGGCGACGCGCGCGCCTGGAACGAATCAAGCTAAAAAACAAACTTTATTTAATTGTGATTGTACTATTTATGTAAGTTCAATTCTGCTCTAATCAAAACTTAGATAATAGCAATCTCTTTTTTTAAAATCAAGTCTCATGTTTCTATCATTCACCGTTTAGCAGTTAAAAGCGTTTATAGACAAAAACGGAAGCTACTTTGGCTTGTTTTTCTATTGAGAAAATTTGTCTTAATCGTGTTTTGGCTCTAATCAAAACTTCAATTATATGTTCAATTTACACATATCCGCAAATCATACTCCTACTGTTAGTACTTCATGATATATGGAGCTTTGAAGAATCCTATTTTTTTTACATAGCATGCCCCTGCATTTAAGTTTACACCCTGTATACAAGCACAATTTCAACAATACAAATGAAAATTCCCTATCTAGCAATAAGTGATTCGTTCCCTATTTTGTTTTAAAAGATTTCTTACGATTACCTTTGACAATTTTTATTTCACTTCGCATTTAGTGGTCCGCGGTAGGGTTCCCAACTTTTTTTAGACCAAATATAGTATTTCGAGCCTTAGTGCCCGAAAAAATATAGTAGATCAGAGAAAAATAAGAAAAAATATAGTACCTACCTAGGTATTTTTCGAATTTGTTAGTAATTTTTTTATCAAAAAGAGATTTTTTTGCTACTTTTTGGTTTCAATACCAAGTTCTTATTTTTAAAGAACAATTATTTCTCTATTTCGTATTCGTTATAGAAAATAATGCATCCTGTAAAAGCAAAAGTCGCTGGATTCGATACAGAAATAATATAATTTCCAAAAAAAATCGATAAATCGGACTTTAGGAAAACTTGTTGTCACTTTTCAGTAGTAGATTTAGTAGAAAATTGTTTAGGAAGTATCTACATGGGTCAGTCTAATCCAAATGGAACAAATGTGATGAAGAGAAAGAAAATTGTTAAAATAATGTTAAGTTATTGGTCATTTTTATTGGTACCTAAGTACCAATATATTTAAATTATCTATAACTTATTTGCTCATTAATATTTATAGTAGTTTTGCCTACTATATATTTTTCCCAGAATTATAGTTGTAGGGCCCCTAATATAGTAGGATACTACATTATAGTATAGTAGGGTTGGCAACCGTAGTCCGGGGGTAAAACATCGGAAAGTTTCATAATACACTAATCTAGACACTAATACAGTAATAATTATTCTGAGGTTCTGAGACTATAAGTAGGTATTCTAGGTACAACAACTGCAATTCTATAACATACTGAGAACAATGCTAGGTGCAAGAATGTTAGCTATGTGGTTTATAGGCACATAACACAAGTAACACGTAAAAGTAGCATGGACATGACAATACGCAAGCTTCCGAACCAGCTCCGGCGGTAATTCCGTTAGGTCTTACAGAGGTGAAATGTAACCATAGAATGTAGCAGAATAACACTTAGCTTGGCCATTGATGTTAGGTTGTTTAGCGTTCAACTTTGTTTTAATGTTGGACCTTTGTTAAAATTATGAAGTGTGCTGCAAAGGTTTTAGGTTAAAAAGCTCACGACTTTATCTACCTATGTAGGATGTTGGCGGTTTTTGAAGACCAGCAAACTTAACAATTTTCTCCATGGCACTAGCAGAAAAAAAAATCGAAAAAAAAAATCGCGAAATCGCTAAGAACAAAATCTGCTGTGGAATAGATAAATCTGCAAATTTGCAGTTTTGTATCAAAGCGCTCTTACAGACGAGCCCTAATGCGATCCTACTCGTAATGCGTATTTAGAACTAATATTATAAACTCGAAAGTTTGTAAGTATGTAAATTATTTTACAAAATAAATGACTATGACTATGGATGGATGTTTGTTCCGCTTTCACGCAAAAACTGCTGAACGGATTTTGATGAAATTAAGCATACAGATAGACCATGGCCTGGATTAACACATAGGGTACCTACTTTTTATCCGCGGGTAACGCAGACGAAGTCGCGGGCAACAGCTAGTATACCTTAAATACAGACACATCTTCTATTTCTTGCTTATCGTGTGGGCAGAGCCCTTGTTTCAGAGTTTTTTCAGACGGCCTTATGGCCTCTGACGTGGTTTTTATGTAACGACTACTACCACCAGAGATAGTAGTCGGGACCAACAGCTAAACGTGCCATCCGAAGCACGGAATCATTTTCCTTTTCAGAGAATCAGGTGATTCAGCCTGCAATGTCCTAACCAACTGGGGAAAAACGCACAAAGTGACATATCACTAGGTGTCCCCCGTGGGAATCGAACCCACGCACGACCTCCGTATCGAGAGCCAATGCTCTTAACCATTAGACCACGGATCTATTTACAGGGTGTTACAAAAATACAAATAAATATTTAAGGGGTGGTTTAGACCGCCAAACTAAACAACTTTTAGTATATGGGACCATATCGAAATCGCGCAAAAAAAAACACAAATGTTCCATACTAAACTACTGTTCCATACTATACAAATCTACTCGAAATGTATGGTATGTATGTATGTATTGTATTTGTATAAGTAGTCCTTAAAAGTTTAAAATTTTTATTTTTACTTCTGTAACACCCTGTATATCCCTAAATTCCCTATATTATAATTATTTTTGTCAAAATGAGATCGCGGTGTTCTTATAATCAAAACGGAAATTTTCGTGTAAAAGGAACGCAGCATTGCGTGCATTTGGCAAGTTTTTGAGATGCGCATCTTTCTACTGCTGATTTGACTTTAAAAAATCGCACCATCAGCAGTAGAAAGATGATGGTCTCCATAGTAATATTGAAATTTTCAACTTTAAACTCAGCAGTTGTCTTTAAAAAATCGCACCATCAGCAGTAGAAAGATGAAGGTCTCCATAGTAATATTGAAATTTTCAACTTTGAACTCAGCAGTTGAAAATTTCAATATTACTATGGAGACGTGCATCTTTCTACTACTGATGGTGCGATTTTTTAAAGTCAAATCAGCAGTAGAAAGATGCGCATCTCAAAAACTTGGCAAATGCACGCAATGCTGCGTTCCTTTTACACGAAAATTTCCGTTTTGATTATAAGAACACCGCGATCTCATTTTGACAAAAATATAATATCGTATTAGGGAATTTAGGGATATACAGGGTTTTACAGAAGTAAAAATAAAAATTTTACGGCCATTTTACTCAGCCGGTGACTTTCAAAAATCGCACTCCAGGTTACGTTAAACGGAACCTTATTTTAAACAAAAAATAATTTAGAATTAATATTTTTATCAATGTGTAAATGCCCGTTTCGTTTTCCCTAACGAACGTTGTTAATTTGTTTTATTTGGCAACAAATATTATTGGCGACGTATTTTCATATTGCCATACCTAGGTATAGATAGTGGGTAGAGATATCCTAATTTCTATACTGCTATTACTCTCGCAAATTGGAAGCTTTAGTGACTTTCGAATTTTCGATACCACATCAAATTACTTACCTACATGTTTTATATCGATTTAGGATTATGATTAATATCAAAATAGAACAGCTTTGTTCCCCGATCTTCTTCACGACCGTGTCGAAAATAGTTTTAAAAAGAGATTAATAATTAAAGTGCACCCACCATGCGGTGCGGATAGTGACAATGCTAGCAATGTACCTTAGATTTATCTCCATCTGATATATGAACAGGTTTTTTGCAAGTATGAATAATTATTCACGCACTTCCGTAAAACTTGTATTTATTTGGCAGTGAAAGTTTTTGGGCATTTATTTATAAAAGTTCATATTGATAGGAGTGAGGCGTGTGGTGGGGTGGTGCGGGGCGGAGGCGTGGGAACGACTCGCGCGCAGACCGAGTGGCGCCACGGGCGGTTTCGGAGATAAGCCCGTGCCGCCGACAATGCGTCGCGCGGCCATGTACCCCGGACTATCGATGATCGATATATCGCCACTGTTTCGATACGCACTTCATTGTAATAGAGTTGACATTGGAACGAAAACGTTCACGCAATTGCAAAGTTCGAATGTCCGGGTAGAGGCCCTGCCTCCGCCTGCCATCAGTTCAGGGGCTGATCATGTGGGGAGGTCATGTCAAGAGGTTAATTTATGCCTCCTATTGAAGTCACTGGAGATATTTCTCTAATAGTGACATATCTGTTGAACAAGCATGTTGCACGTGATACGGCTATATCGCGCCGTTTATCTCGTTCGTTCGCGCTTAAATTAAAAGAGAGCTGAAGCGTGATAGCGCTATATCACGCTGGCATACTACGACGGCTGGAATAGTGACATATGTATTCAATACCTACAGAGCCTTTTAGAAAAATAAGATCTGGAGTGCGATTTTTGAATCTCATTTGCTGAGTTCAGCAGTTGAAAATGTCAAAATTACTATGGAGATACGCATCTTTCTACTGCTGATTTGACATTCAAAAATCGCACTCCTGAAGCATACTTCACAAATTTTTAAAAATCATAATTTTTGAAAGTCAAATCAGCAGTAGAAAGATGCGTATCTCCACAGTAATTTTGACATTTTCAACTCCTGAACTCAGCGAATGAGATTCAAAAATTGCACTCTAGGTGATGCTATATTTATTTTATACTATCCATTGATATCATAATATACCTAATTAATAAAAAGCCCGACCACCATAGCGGCTATACAATATCACTATGAGAAGGAAGTGCTTACGTGCCCGCTATGTACGAGGATCTTTTCTATGAAGATCGCTAGCCACATGCTAGCCACATGAGAGCTCATCAACACCAACAACGTAGATGAAGCAGTTGCCGTGGCCAAAATTGGTCAGGAGCAATACAATAAATACATTTAACGCCTACAATAAAGTTTTGCCTGCATCTTAAAGGGATGACAGTGTTCATGGATTTACCTAACTGTGGCCAGCGATGAGACCATGTGGGTGGAAGGAAAGAAATATTAACACTTTCACATGGTTTATGTGTCGATGACCCGGCGCGGCGCGGGCGCAGCGCTTCGCCATCGACACAGAGCTGAGGATGAGCCCACGCACCCACCGGACGGTCGATCGACGGTCGGTCGACGGTCACTATCAAGGTTAGTTTTAAGACGAGGATTCATTAGATACGAGAATCCAAGATTTGATTTCTTTAATTGCTTACTGTTATTGGGTATATGCTCCGGAGTGCGATTTTTGAATCTCTTTGAACTTCTGATTTGACTTTCAAAAATCGCACTCCTGAAGTATGATTTTTGGAAGTCAAATCAGAATTAGAAAGATGCATATCTCCAAAGTTATTTTGACATTTTCAACTGCCGAACTCACCGAATGAGTTTCAAAAATCGCACTCCAGATATCGGAGATCAACGGAACATGCAGTGAACATTTAACATATTAAAATGAGATAGCAGGTGGTACATAGGTAGAAGGTATCTACTTAATTATTATAAAAATTTATCTAGTACAGTTGCCGGCAAACTTCTTGAGCAAAGATTTGGCTGCGCAGAACAACATTTGAACGTGAAACCAGTACCGTGCATACCCCTCACCTCCGCCCGTTTTTAAAGATGTTTGCCGATGTTTGGTAGAGTCTATAATTTACTACGTCAAAATGATAATGTTTTATGTAAGGTATCTTAGAAATATTATAAAATTGTAACAGAATAGTTTGTCTCGTGTTTGTGTACCTGATTCCAAATCACCAATTTTTTGATTTTTTGTCTGTTATTAATTGTTCGAGTATCACGCAAAAACCAGTGCTTTCCCGTGGTCCACCCAATTTGGTTCACCTGGTGGACCATGGACAGACATTTTTACCCGTGGTTCACCAAACTACAGAACCGATTGAAAGAAAGTTTATAATTTGACTTAAAATCTGGTAAAAAGTTGGCATAATTTGTGCGGACGAAGTCGCGGTTAGTAAATTGAATTAAACAAATTGGTTGAGTTAAAAAACAAAACAGAAAATAGCAAAATGCGTTGAATAAGCGGTACTACGACGCTACTACTACTTAGGGTGCTGATATTGAACAAACCTATCAACATTATCGAATTATGATTTGCAAATGAAACGGCAAGTAATCAGAAAAGAATCATTAACAACAAACATTTTCAGCAACACTTGTAACTCGCGTTTATGTCTTTTGTATGAGCACAAGATTGTCTACCTACGACTCTTGCTACGAATAGGTACTACACTTGGCGCCGCTGCGCTGCCGTTTTGATAACCTTATGAATTATGGTAATAGAGTGTCATTTTGTGGTTTTCGGTATGCAAATAATGGTATTGTATTTTATTTGTTAGTGTATAATATTCGGAAAAACTTTATCGTTTTTCTTCAACGATTTTACGTTTATTACGTTTTTACTATGATTGGATGACAATAATTGTAATTGTAATCAGGAGTGCGATTTTTGAATCTCATTCGCTGAGTTCAGCAGCAGCAAAAATCGCACTAATGAAGTATGATTTTTGAAAGTCAAATCAGCAGTAGAAAGATACGTATCTCCATAGTAATTTTGACATTTTCAACTGCTGAACTCAGCGAATGAGATTCAAAAATCGCACTCCAGAATTATGTTGTGGTCGTCACATTCCATAGGTGATGGCCATTTTAAAAGGTAAATTGACGAATTAGACATTTTCTTATACTTAATTGATAAATTGGTAAGATTAAAAGGACAATTTTTAAATTTAAATTTGAAAAGAACAAACAATAATTTAGGTGACCTTACATAATAGTTCATACATTAAAACTATAAAATAAGTTGTTCCATAACATACCAGATACATATTTCCAGCATAGGCGTAAAGCACTAAAAGCACGGTAAGTCACGAGCGCGAGTGGGTGCGGTGCGGTGCGGTGGTGCGGAACGCGTGGTGCGCGCGGTGTCTGCGCCGCGTCTGGCCTGGCCTGCCGATGCCGGGCTGCGGGCTGCCATAGCGCACGCCGCCGCCGCGCCGCACGCGCATGCCACCCGTGAAGCCTGTACACTTGCTTACCCATTCATTTGTATACTTATCATACATTTCCAGTAAGCTTTCTTTAATCTACTGTCATATCCATGAGCATTTGGACATTCGGCATTTGGGCATTGTCTCATCTATATAAAATAGTCCGCGACTGACTGACAGACTACACAACGCACAGCCTAAGACGCTGAAGATAGAAACATACAATTTGGAATATATATTCTACAGAGGATGTCTGCCTCTGCCTCCGTGGTCTAATGGTTAAATGCATTGGCTCTCGATACGGAGGTCGTGGGTTCGATTCCCACGGGGGACACCTAGTGATATGTCACTTTGTGCGTTTTTCCCCAGTTGGTTAGGACATTGCAGGCTGAATCACCTGATAGTACGAAAAGAAAAATGATTCCGTGCTTCGGATGGCACGTTAAGCCGTTGGTCTTGGCTACTATCTCTGGTGGTAGTAGTCGTTACATAAAAACCAAGTCAGACGCCGTAAGGCGGTCTGAAAAAACTCTGACACCAGGGCTCTGCCCACACGATAAGAAGAAAGGATATAGGGGTGCACTAAGAATTTTTTTTTCGAAAATCGACCCCTAATGGGGTAATCCACGCGGACGAAGTCGCGGGTCATTATATAAAAGTTTACGATGATCTTTTAAGTCGCTTTTCAAGCGGCAGCAGCTATTTGAGGCCACAGCAGTGCATAACAATCGCTCATGTTGTAGTGTAAAGATTAGCCAGTCAGCAATGGTCGTATCGGGGCTGACTGCTGCCCAGGGTGCGCCAGACGAACTCAGGTTTCGTCATTCGGGGCTTACTGCTGACTGAAAAGGAAAATGTAGGACTCTTACTAGGAAAACAGAAAACAATGTCATTTATTCACGGAGTTAGTCCTAATCGGTTACCATTACCATTTACCAGTGGCAGCGTAATAAGTTTACCTACATTATTTTCAATTATTTTATTAAAAACTTGTCTGTTAAAGCTCAGGAGTGCGATTTTTGAATCTCATTCGCTGAGTTCAGAAGTTGAAAATGGCAAAATTACTGTGGACATAAGCGTCTTTCTACTGCTGATTCGACTTTTAAAAATCATACTTCAAGAGTGCGATTTTTGAAAGTCAAATCAGCAGTAGAAAGATGCATATCTCCACAGTAATTTTGAAATTTCCAACTGCTGATCTCAGCGAATGAGATTCAAAAATCGCACTCCAGAATGAAAGAAAGCGAAACAGAAGAGCGTAGGTGTAAATAGATAAATTATGTTCTAGACACGTAAATCTTGTTGAATACCTATACTATGAGTAGGTATTAAATTTTATAGAATAGGACACATAATTTGTATGATTTCCAGTTTTTGTAAATTCGCCATTGATCAACTTCATCTAGCTCTACACAACGATATTAATTTTTAAAGCAGACTCGAAGCGGCTAAACTATTGAAAAGAAAGAGACGTTAATTTAATTTACATCACACATGGCCTACTTTGATGGATTTCGATAAATTGTTGTTAGTGTTTTTGGGTTTTTGGTTATGATTTCGCGGGCGCTAGTTTAGCGGGCATTGTATGTTAATTTTGCGATGGAGGCTCCACTAGAATCCGTAATAACTATGGGCCTCCGTTGACCCCACACTGAGGGTAGGTAGGTACAGCTCGGCTGTTTTTGGATCATATCTCTTACTATAAGTTTAAAATAACAATGTGCATGACCTTGAAGGGCCGTTCGATAACTTCACTCGGTTGTAAAGGAATATAGACTCTATGTAAAGGAAATAATCATTTGAATGACTCGAGTGAAGTTTGTGTGATTGAGTGACGTCACATTTGCAGACGAGGTCATGCACATTGTTATTTTAAACTGATAGTACATGTCTTTTACTTAAACTTTAGGTAGGTACGCAAACCTCACGATATATCTATCATCCGTTGCAAAGATGATGGTAACAATTTGGTAGAGTCCAAGGGTAGAGTAGAGCACATACTTACCTATTTGTGACGTTCTCTGGGTATAGGGACCATATTTATTTAGAGGAAATGTAGATTTTGGACCCATTAATAACTCCATACCTTACCGACAACAAGGTCCCTTTACCCTTAGAACGTTACATCTATAAAAGCTCTAATCTATTTGGGTCGAGATCAAGGCCGAGAGACGTCTTTTGAGCGTGAGATTAGTCTACAGTTTTGTCTAAGTAGGGTTGAAAACTTATAGATTTTGACATTGGTTTGGCAAATAAGAAGCGTCTCTGAATCTCAGCATAATGTCTAGCTAGAGAAACGTGCCTAAATTATTTCGAGACGAGTAAGTTTTTGGGCGATAGACACTTTTTCAGAGGTGAAACAACTTTTACCAAAGACGAAAGCAATACTGAAACAGTGAAAAAAATCGGTCGTTTGTTCCGTAGGTACATCGCGGATAGGTCGCGCAGATAATAATAGTTTGGTTCAGCTATATGGAAAAGCGGATTCTTTTGTTCTATATTTCAATATTTATCCCGTACCGGACTATTAAAAGTTCTCGTTCAGCTTGGTCATCTGAACCACTACGGAATGGTGAATCAACAATGATTACCTTTAGTTATGTAGAAACTGGGTATTAAATAAAGCTGTACATATAGGAACGAAATACCTAACCACATCGGAATCGTAATAAAGATAGTTATGCAGCTATGTGAAATTTCGCTCTGCGCTCGTATGCACACCACGTATGACATTGCCTTTTGAGGCGACAAACAACAGCGGCTGTGAAACGCTAGTGGTATACTTACGAGCGATTAGATACCATATAGATAGGATTAATGCACAAGTTAAGTTGTGCAACGTCGTGCGATAGCTTAGGGCTCCTAATTGTTTTATAACTGCATTGTAATAGTTACGTAAAATGTTACCTACGTATAGAAAGTTATGTAAGTCGCTGAAATAGTTAGGTATACGTTCAATTTAACTTTTTGTCAGTATAATTTTAGTAACTAGGTACTTTGTAGGTCCCTGAAGAGCTAGCATGCCGCGCACGACAAAGCGACAACGAGAAAATCTTAATACGCGCTTATGTTGGTATGCGTAGAGTAACAAAGACAGAGGCACATCTCGATTTTTCTCGTCTTCTCGGGGAACTATATACTATTACCTATTCTGTGTCTCGGGAGTGGATATTCGTCAGTTTGATGGATACGTCCCACTGCAGGGCACAGGCCTACCCTCAGTGAGGGTGTGGGCATTCGTCCACCACGCATGCTCAATGCAGATTGGTAGACTTCACAACTTCACATATGCATCGAATTTCTTCTTTGATTTAGCGTATGCAGGTTTCATCACGATGTTTTCCTTAACCGTTTGAGAGTAGTCGGTATTACGTACATAAGTTAGAAAAACTCATTGGTACATGGCATGTTGTCCGTGCGGATTCGAGCCCGGACCTCAAGATTGAGTTTCTATACCTCTCTGCAACGCGCCACCGACCCTCTTCAGTACATAGGTATATTTCTAGCACAGACGTAATAAGTTTATATTACGTCTGTGATTTCTAGCCATTTTCTAGCTGTGTTCAATTGTTAAATCAACCATAGCATAGCCAGGAGTGCGATTTTTGAAACTCTATGAAAATGAAAATGTCGAAATTACTATGGAGATTCAACTGCTGAACTCAGCGAATGAGTTTCAAAAATCGCACTCCAGCTGAAAGGGTCATGAAGTGCGATTTTTGAAAATCATACGAGCGATTTGCCAGTAGAAAATGTCAAAATTACTATGGAGATTATGCATCTTTCTAATGCCAAGTCGCTCGTATGATTTTCAAAAATCGCACTTATGGTCATGATAGATTGTTAGCGTGAGGGTGGGTAGTTTGTAGGGAAACTGGTTTGGTCTATCCCGTCTGGTATTGGTATCTATAGGTAGGGTATATTATGTGCAAATACCTATCAGGAATGCGATTTTTGAAACTCATTCATTGAACTCAGCAGTTGAAAATGTCACGTGCATCTTTCTACTGCTGATTTGACGTTAAAAAAATCATACTCCAGGAGTGCGATTTTTGGAAGTTGAATCAGCAGTAAAAAGATGCATATCTCCCAAATATCTCCATACATTTTTAACTGCTGAGTTCAACGTATGAGATTCAAAAATCGCATTCCAGTAGGCCTCGCATGCCACTCTCGAGAAAACGATAAAAATCGAGATGTGCCGCCATCTTTATTATTTTACATATGCCAGAAAGAGCGCGCATGACGCTTTTCTCGTTTAAACGCCGTGTCCTGGGTGGCATGCTAGCCGTGCAGGAAATAATATAATATACAGAGTCCTTTTAAGCGTTTCTACTCGAGATTTCTCGAGAAATCAGTTCAAAGAACTAACTAACGAAACGCGCGTGTCACGTCTGTTTTTAATAGACTTCAAAAAAGGAGGAGGTTCTCAATTCGACTGGTTTTTATTTTTTTATTTTAGTCAGATAATTCCTATTACCTATGAATGAATATATTACATATTTGATTTGTAGAAACAAATATGAATTTACCATACACCAGCGATATGTAGGAAAATTGCTGGAAAAATCTCGTAGTTTGGAAAAAATAGGCACCAAAGAGACTTTTTTGGGAATGCGGATAAAAACTTTTTAATGATTCAAATTTTCATATAAGTGAACTGGCAAGATTGTCTTGAAAAAAAATATACCAAAAACCATAAAAACTAAAAAGGAAGAAAATTGTTTTCTTTTTAATTGAAGTATTTGGCTTAACGTCATTTTTTTCTGACAGATTGCTGCCAGACCTCTATTTCTTAGATGTAATGAAAACTCTTTGCTTTTATGAAAAATTCCTAATGCTTAGGCAAAGTGCGTAGGATAATGTCCTTACGGGAGTATTATTATATTCCTTGGTCCTTATACTATGCCGCTGCTATGCCGTGATTCCATTCTCTTTGCCTATGCCAGCTTCTTGTTTCGACAACTCGAGAAATCAAAAACCCTAGTCCTCCTTCCTTACTATGCTAAACCTATACTACAGGGTGTTAGGGTAAACAGTTGCATATAAGGGTCAGCGCACACCCAGCGTAGAACTGCTCGCGCATGCTCGAGCATGTTCATTGCAGTCGCGCACACCTAGCGGCAAAATCCGCCGGCGGCAGCGGCGGAGCATGCTCGCGCGTGTTCGAACAGTCTCGCGGATGCTCCCGTGTTGCTACAGTTGACGTAGTGAATTTTGCGTTGTGTTTACAATATTTTATAGTAAAGACGTGCGATAACAACAATTTTAAAGTATGATAGACTGGGATTTGGTAATTATTGGGTTACTAGCAAAGGAAGAGGAGCAGGAAGAGCACATCAATAAGATGAAAAGAGGCAAGAAAGATGTACTTATATTTGGGAAATACTACGCCCTGTGCTGTGTTACGGTCTGTGGTTACGGTTTAAAGTTCTAGGGACAGTTATTTTATGGCTAGGAACTATAAAATGGAATATGAACAATTTGAAAACCTACTAAATCTGCTTCGACCTTTCAGATTTTCTTTTTATTTTCAAAAAGAGTTCGATTATTATACAACGTGTTAATGAATTAGCGCAAAACCTCATACACCCCAACTGATTTAAAACAAAATAATTAGATTGCAACAATAATTTCATTATTTTGATAATTAAAATGTAAAGTTATTCGCATTTTAAGTTTTGAGGCAAAAATGATTTGTTATCATTTCAGCACTGAAAGAAAGCGCTAACGTACTCATGGATACATTTTTATAATCTTGTTTTGGTAGTAAGTAGGGTGAGTGTGCCCGTGCGGGGTGGGCTGTCATCAGGTTCAGTAAATTTAATTTTTTGCAAAATACATATTTAATATTTTGAAAAAAATTACCTATGTTGAAACCATGATAATTCGATTCTGCTCTCGATTCTAAAAAAACTACTTTCTAGTTTTGCGTTAATTCATTAACACGTTGTATAATATTATCTGTAGTAAATTTCACTTTTCGGGCTAAAGTAGTTAAAAAATATGCTAGATTTAGTCCGAAACCGGCCGAGGCGGCAACACTTACGACGTATCGCAAGCATCGACACGGGCGTATGCTCGAACATGCTCGAACATGCTCGAGCATCCGCGCGCATGCTCGCGACTGCTCCCGTCGCCGCGAGGAGCATACGCGAGCATACTCGAACAGACGCTGAAGGGATTTAATCACTTGCAAGCTATTTTCAACTTTATTTCGATGGAAATAGAGTTCATTATCAATTGAATCAATGAAACCTGCTCGCGCATGCTCGAACAGTTTTACGCTGGGTGTGCGCTGACCCTAAGGGGTGATTGTACCCATGATACTGAACAACTTTCCCAAAGAAGGAAGGAAATTCGCAAAAAAAAATCGACTTTTCATGTGCTTTTCATACAGAACTTCGATCAGCTGATTGCATTTTGTATGGGAAGTCCAAATTTTTTTTTACTTTTTCCTATAGGTTTCTTAGGGAAAGTTCTTCAGTATCATGGGTAAAAATCACCCCTTAAAGTAATGCAACTGCCCTAACATACAGGGTGTAAGGAAAAATATCATTAACCTTTAAACCACATGCTCTACCCATCAAACTGAACAATTTTTATTATGGAATCAAACCGGTCGGAGTAAAAAACAAAAACAATCAGCTGTTCCATACTAAACTGCAATGTCTACTCTACTCAAACCAATGGACAGGCCTTACGCGAACATTTCAAACCAGAAAATTGAGGCAAAACAATTGACAGTTTTACTTCGAAAATGTACTGAGATGACAGACCAAGTACCCTAATTTGTATTGAAGTGCCCTAGTTTTGCGTGCTTCAACTTAAAGCGACTCAAACACAGATTTATTTTTTGCTCAGACAGGTTTGCTTCCATAATAAAAATTGTTCAGTTTGATGGGTAGAGTATGTGGTAGGTTAATGATACTTTTCCTTACACCCTGTATAAAATGAATGCAAAGGCTGAGATTCAGAGACGATTTTTAAGTCTTAGTTCGAACTCCCATATGTCAAAACCCATACATTTTGACCCTACTTAGTTCGAACGATGACTTTAAAAATCGTCTCTGAATCTCAGCCTTAGAGCGCTTACAGACGAGCGACACTTTGCGGTCGCCGTGTGTCGCGTAGGGTCGCGCGACCGTAAAATGTATGAGAGCGACGCTCTGCGACCCACCGTGACAGCAAAGTGTCGCTCGTCTGTAAGAGCCCTTAAAGAAAACATAAATATTTAATGATTTTTTTTAATTGTAATATGTTTCATGAAAACATCCAATGGATCATCATCTACGCTATATGTACTAGATTTCTGCCGTCCGTATTCTTCCCTGAGGTCCATGTGCTCCTCTAAGTTCTCCACGTCATTTGTTTCTGAGTCGAAATACCTATCCTCAGCGTCCTGACACACTTGCTGCAAGTCATCGT
The DNA here is from genome assembly GCA_922987775.1 of Agonopterix subpropinquella. NCBI lineage: Eukaryota > Metazoa > Arthropoda > Insecta > Lepidoptera > Depressariidae > Agonopterix > Agonopterix subpropinquella. The sequence goes on along the minus strand of OV277703.1, from coordinate 13,961,055 downwards.
ACTGCTCATCATTATCAATACCATTATAATCTACTTCTATGTCTCTACCGTCAATGAAACTACTGTACATCTCTTGAAGGAATTCCTTTCGCAATAGTTCTCTTTCCGGACCATTTATCATCGCCTGCTTTCGTTTTTCAGGTGTAAAACTGGGTACTGTGTCCGGAGTATCAAAATCCCCCCATTGCTTTTTAGTTTTGCATCTACTTTCATTATCACTGTCGTCATCAGACAAGTAGGTTTCTCCATCCTCTTGGACCATTTGTACGTTCTTTATTTCTCTCATTTGATTCCTGTCGACAGTTTCGAGGATCATATTGAGGAATGTAAGGTTCTCGTTGTCAACTCCGTCTCGTTCTCTAATCTCATCGTCCGTTAGATATTGTCCGACCAGCTGTTCGTAAAGGAGAGGGTTTCTAAACATCATTTGTTTTTCAGAAAAGTAGTCACTTTCTTCTTGTAATTTCTGCAGGGCTTTGTACCGTCTGTTTCTAACTCGCTTATGTCTGCAGTCATCCGAGTGGTACCTCTTCAACTTGGTGACACATTCCTGATAACAAACTCTTTCGTCACTTTCAGGGTGAAGCTTTTCAAAGTATTCCATGTGATATGGAGCCAAGTACTTTCCAAATTGCATTAGGAAGTCTGTGGGAGATCTCTTGAAAAGATCGCAGGCCATTTTGATTTTTTCTTTGGTCCGTATCTCTCTTTCATCCATGTGTGCGTTTTTGAATGAGATTTTAGCGCAGCGCACCAAATAATCGACGATGTCGTTGATGGGGTCTACGTTATCTTCGTTTCCTTGCTCTGGATTATCTATATCGACAGATTTACCTTCATCTATACTGGTTTCCATGGCACACAAATCTGAGAAAGGTGAGTGTCGATAAACCAAGGATCTTTGGTAAGAAGAGGTGAGGTTAGTTGTGGGTACGAGCTTGTAGTCTTCTACTTGTAGTCGAAGAACAATAATTTCTGTATGTATTTTTTTAGATTGCTTGTTGTTGTTCTACAAACAGGGTTTATGAGGGTTTACTTTATCATTATGCAGTTGCAGTTTTCAATTTATTTACAAAATGCACACAAATGACAAAATGCAATTTTTCTTTTTTTTCCAGTGTTGCCAAGTCCCAGCCGGTCTGAATCGCCAAAAATCTCGGGCCAAGTAGCCTAAAGTCGCCTAATTTTTTCCTCGTCTAATATAGCCTCAATTCGCCTAAAAATACAGCAAATTGGCCAAAATAAATGCTATATTGGCTGCTCGTGACGGAAAATATATATTTTTTTACCAACTGCAATCTCTACTCACAATTTAAAAAGTAGGTACCGCAAAACATACACGTATACGTTATGCGGTACATAGGTAGTGTGTTTTAGTGTACAGTTTATGAAGTCTGCGATAAAAAAAAACATATAATATTACTTACAATAAGTGTAATATTTCTGATTTTTCTTAAAATAGCCTAAAATAACCCGAAAAAGTAAGTTTTTCTTAATATAGTCTAAAATCGCCTATTTTAATTTGGGATATAGCCTAAATGGCGACCGGTCACAAATCGTATTTTTTGGTCGCCGATAGACCCCCTGCTAAAAGGCGATAAATCGCCTAACTTGGCAGCACTGTTTTTTTCCTTCATTTTGTTGATTTTTTTTTTTTTTTGGTTCAATTCAAGGTAAAGCGATTACAGTATCGCATACAACCGATGTCAGGAATAAATACTCTCATTTATAGCAAATAAAACGTTGGTGTTCGACGTTTCAACGCTTCTTTGGAGTTTTTGGAGGCAATCGAGAAACGCAGGAAACGCAGAGAAGTCCACAGGAAAGAGGTGAACCGACCGCTTGCCGCGCTACAAAAGAACGGAACACTTTTCCTGTTCACGACCCACACCAACATATTTCACTAAACTGTATATTGTTCACTTGCACGACACTTTGTTACGCAAAACAACACCAATTTTACGAACCAAAACTCACTATAAACCATAAAAATTCGATGAAATATGAGGACTCCAAACGTATCTGTTCTCATCATTTTGTTGATGATGATGTTATTTTTGCGGAAATGCAAAAGGTACATGGGTACATGACCATTCAACCAATTTGTTTTGTAAAATGGAGGATTTTCTGACAGCCGGCGCTCTTACAAACGAGCGACACTTTGCGGTTGCCGAGGGTCGCGCGACCGTAAAGTGTATCAGCGCGATGCTCTCCGACAACTATAGAAGAATAACTATAAACAAAAGCAACATAATTTTTGGCACCTAATGAAAAATGCCATTTTGTATGAGTTTTGGCGGCAAAGTAGAATTTTTAAAGAACAAAATTAGAACACGTTATAGTTTTTTTGGTGACACTTTGTACATTACTATACATTTTTATTCGTAGTCTGCGACCCACGGCGACAGCAAAGTGTCACTCGTCTGTAAGAGCCGTATGTTGGTATACATTTCGTTGATTGATTGACGTTGCCGTTGTATAACGGCAACGAAAGAAGTGCAATTTGAAGTACGTATTTACTTCAAATTGCACGCGATCGGTTGCTTAGTGACGTGCATTTCTTTTTCTTTCTTAGACTGAGCTATAAAATTATCAACAGTGGCGGCGGCGTTCCCACTATCTTCATAGCCATGTCACGACATGCCATCTATCAAGGCATGTTGAACGACGTTTTACTTTGGAATTAGCTGTCAGAAAATCTTACAAAACTTTGCTTCATGGGCTTTGTAGATATCATCTACCATATGCCTTTCCGCAAGGAAAACTTTAGAAATGAACGACAACAACTGTCATCGGTGACACCGCTGACACCATTTGACGACGTTTGACGTTACGTTGCGAAAAGTGTTGCTACCTTAGTCCTTTTGGGGCTAGATCTAGCACTTTTTACTGTAGGTTAACTCGTTGTTTTATGATTTAGCCCGGAAAGGGCTATCTAGCCCTTTTCAGGCTTTTCATTTTCTTAAAAATATTGCACCATCATCATTCTCTTGCCCATTTCCCATTATTTGGGGTCGGCGCAATATGTCATCCTCTTCCATTCATCTCTCTTAGCCGTCGTCTCAACACTCACCCCTTTTTTACACATATCATCCTTCACACAATCCATCCATCTTTTCTTCGGCCTGCCTCTCCTACCACTGCCATCCACATTCATACTTAACACTCGTCTCGTAACATGACACTCATCCCTCCGCATTACATGCCCATACCACGATAATCTATTACCCTGCAATTTTTCCGTCATAGGTGCTACTTTCAAACTTCCTCTAATATACTCATTCCTAATCTTGTCCATTCTAGTTACACCACACATCCATCTCAACATTCGCATCTCAGCTGCATGCAGTCGTTTCTCATCCATCCCTTTTGTGGCCCAACATTCTGATCCATACATAACGACAGGTCTTATTATACTCTTATATATTTTCCCCTTCAATTTGAGGGGGATTCGGGAGTCGCAAATCGTTCCCGTAACCTGCCGCCACTTCATCCACCCTGAGTTGATTCGGTGCTTCACGTCGCGATCTATCTCTCCATCGTTTTGTATTAGTGAACCGAGGTACCGGAAGTCGGAGCAGACTGGCAAAGGCACGCCATCAAGGGCAATAGGCATGCAACTGGAGAGACCGCCGAAATCGCAGAACAAATGTTCCGTTTTAGTTCTGCTAATTTTCAAGCCAACACTCTCCAGTTTTTGCTGCCATTTTGCCAATCTGCTCTGGACCTCTTAAAAATATTGCACCAAAATCTGAAATTTGTGCCATGCTAACATCGCGATAACCTAGTTATATGTCACTTTGTGCGTTTTTCCCCAGTTGGTTAGGACATTGCAGGCTGAGTCACCTGATTGTCCGAAAAGAAAAATGATTCCGTCCTTCGGCACGTTAAGCCGTTGGTCCCGGCTACTATCTCTGGTGGTAGTAGTCGTTACATAAAAACCACGTCAGAGGCCGTAAGGCGGTCTGAAAAAACTCTGACACCAGGGCTCTGCCCACACGATAAGAAGATCGCGACTCGACGCCGCGCCGCGCCGATCCGGGTTTAGTTTAAATAACAGGTAGGTAATATGTTTAATTTTTGAACCTATTAAACTTCGATCAGCAATAGTTTAATATTGAAAAATGTTATTGGCCTCGATTCGGACTGTGCCACGACTTAACTAAATTTATTCCTGTCACTTTCTAAAATAAGATTAAGAAAAGAGACAGAAAACCAACAGCTGACTTTAGTGCTGTCAAAGTGACGTTCATCATCATCATAGGCCTTTACATCTGTTGCAGATGATTTAATCAGTGTTTTTGGAGAAGCACTTTTTCTCATGGCTCTACAGTCCTATACGAGAGCCGCATACACGTCCACAGCCTCTACAATAGAACTGTACGCCGGTGGATGACGAAGGGATTGTGGCGGCATTATGCCTTTTGTCACGTTTCTCTGCCAGGTGTGCGAACCAGGCTTCGTCATGAGTAGTCCGACCCTCTCTTGTTTTCCCTCTCCAGCCTCCTCTATTTTCCGCGTGCTCTTCCCAATTTGTGGGGCTGATTCCGAAAGCGGTCAGGTCTCTCTTGACGCAGTCCTTAAATCGCAGCATGGGTCTTCCGACTGGCCTCTTCTTATCTGCGACCTCACCAAGAAGGATGCGCCTTGGCAAACGAGAGTCATCCATACGATGTACGTGCCCCAACCACCTAAGCCGCCTCTCCTTGAGAAGAGCGGTGATACTAGGCAGCTGTGCAACCTGAAGTACCCTCTCGTTTGTCACCTTATCCTGCCAACGTATGCCCAAGATACTCCGAAGGCAGCGCATGTGGAAGGTGTTCAGCCGTCTCTCCTGTTTTGCATACGACGTCCAGGTCTCAGCTCCGTACAAGAGTACACTCAAGATGCATGTCTGGTACACGCCCATCTTAGTCTTGGTAGTTAGATGTTTATTATCCCATACTCTTGCACTGAATTTTCCGAACGTCGTGGCCGCCTTGCCGATACGAGAACCGATCTCCACGTCCAGTGAGAGATTGTTCGACACGGTCGACCCAAGATAACAGAATCGATCGACGACCTCCAGGGGCGATCCGTCCAACAGGATCATTGGAGTACAGTCAATTCCCTGCGCCAGCACAACGGTCTTTTTGGCATTTATGGACATGGAGAAGAGAGAACATGCAGAAGCAAATTTGTCCAGTTGGGATTGGAGCTCAAGCGGAGATTCGGCTACAAAAGCAGCATCGTCGGCGAACAGGAGCGAGTCGATAAACGCATCGTCACGTTTCCCCTTCGACCGCAGAAGGGAGATGTTAAAAAGCTTCCCGTCCCGTCTGGTGTGAAGGTGAATACCGTGCTGCTCGCCACCGAATGCTGTTCTAAGGAGCAATGAGAAAAATACTCCAAAGAGGGTCGGTGCGAGAACACACCCCTGGCGGACGCCCCTACAAACGTCGAACGGTTCCGATGTTTCGCCATCAAACACCACCGAGCCCCTCATTCCCTCGTGGAAGGATTTGATGAGCCCTAGTAATTTTGGCGGGCACCCGATTTTCCATAGTACGTCATACAGCCCCTGTCTGCTAACCGTATCGAAGGCCTTGTTTAGGTCCACGAAAGCAATGCATAATGGGGTTCTCTGCTCGCGACACTTCTCTTGCAGTTGCCGGAGAGTAAATATCATGTCCACAGTTGACCTTTTCGCGCGAAATCCGCACTGGGCCTCAGGATATACGCGTTCGGCTAGTTTCTGCAGTCTGGCCAAAATGACTCTGCCGAAAAGTTTGCCGACTATGCTTAGAAGGGATATGCCACGGAAGCAGTTACAATTGCCGCGGTCGCCTTTTCCCTTATACAAAGTTACTATGTTGGCATCGCGCATATCCTGAGGGACACATTCACTCTCCCAACACCTAGCAAGAAAGTTGTGCAGAATCGGTAGTACGCACTTTAACTTTAGCACCTCTGTGTGGATTTCATCGATTCCCGGACTCTTTTTGCCTTTAAGTTGCCGGACTGCCGCGACTAACTCCTCTATGCTGGGAAAAGCATCTAGCTCGTGGCAGGTCTCCAAGCTTGGGATCCGCTCTGCGGCTTCCTGTGCGATGTTAACCGGCTGTGAGTATAGAGCAGTGTAGTGCTCAACCCAGCGTTGGAGACGACGAGTGTTGTCTGTGATGACTGTCCCGTCAATCTCTTTTAGAGGAGCAGTCTTTTTCGGCAGTGGACCGATACCTTCCTTAATTCCGGCGTACACACCATTAAGGTTTCCCGTAGCAGCACACGCTTCGATCCTTTTGCAAAGTTCGGTCCAGTACTCGTTTGCGAAATGTCGAGCACTTCGCTGAAGGCTAGACTTGGCTTTGCTTAGGGCTTCACGCGTGCTGGCATTCGGGTTCACCCGATGGTTCAGCGCGGCTTGGCGTTTAGAGTCGAGCAGTGGATGTAGCTGCTCACTGTTTGCTGCAAACCAGTCCTGACAGTTCAGTTTTCGGAATCCGAAAACTTCTCCGGCAGTTTTGGTGAACAATGATTTGATCGATGTCCACTGGTTTTCCAGGGGCGCACCCCAATCCCATTCCGCAGTGATCCGACCGACCTTTTCACCATAAGATTCAACCAGATCAGGAATCCTGGTTTTTAGGGAGTCAAGTTTCTTCCCACCGGGAGGTCTGGCAGAGTGGATCCTTTTGGGGGCCAGTCTCACCTTAGAGACTACAAGTGTCTGTGTCGCATTCCGCACTATGAAACGATCTCGTGTGCAGAATCTCGCGCAGGTCCCCTCCTCGGGATAAGACAAGATCTAGTTGGTGCCAATGTCCAGATCGTGGGTGTTGCCAGGAAACTTTGTGCATGGATTTGCCTCTAAAAAAGGTATTGGTGACACACAATTGGTAACGGGAGCAGAACTCGAGCAGACGTTGGCCATTTTCATTTAGCTTCCCGATGCCGTGTTTGCCTATGCAATCTGGCCAGTCTCTAGTCTCTTGGCCAACACGTGCGTTAAAGTCACCCAGTATTAGTACCCTCTCGTTTCGGCTTATTCCACGCACAGCTCCGCTGAGCTGATCATAGAGTGGGGGAGATGGACCTCCTTAGCATTGGTCTGCAACCATCTAGGAGAAGGATACTCCGAAATCAAACCCGGTACTGGAGTTTACGTTAGGCGCAAGTACGGTGCAACCAGAAATAAGCGGCGAACTCCTGCAACTGAGCTGACTCCACACGTATCGACTCGTCGTTCCTGTGGGTACAGTCAGTGAGGTTGAGAGGGTGGCGCAAGTGCTGGGCAAGCTTGTGTTTCCTTAAACGCGTCCCAGGCGATGCAGTGTCTGTGGAGAGGTCACTTCACCCGTAGCAGCTGGCTGCGCGGAAAACAACACGGAGAGTGGCAGTCTACCAGTTATAAGTTCGCACAGATAGGCGTAAGTGCGGGCGCTAGGGGTCACTCTCGACAGTGGAAGGATCCATCGAAGATCCACTGATCAGCTATCGTCCGCTTAAGCTGGGCAGCCCCCGGCCAATAGGGTTCTGATCCGCCTCGGCGTTGGTTTGTTTCTTTTGGGTGTAGGAAACACTAGCTCAAAGCTAGATGACTGGTGCCGTTATATGTCACACCTGCGCAAACAAAGAACAGAAAATATTCCAAAACTCACGTATCCATGCGCTTAGCGACATGGAATGTCCGTACTATGAGGACAGGCCACCCGGACATCTGTGGAGGTTCCCAATGCGCTCAAGATCTGCGCAAAACTGCTGTGATTGACGCAGAGCTCAGCAGACTGAATATTGGAATCGCAGCTCTCCAAGAAACCAGGCTTCCTGACGAAGGATCCATTCGCGAGAACCACTATACTTTCTTCTGGAAGGGTAGGAGTGCAGCTGATCATAGACATCACGGGGTAGGATTTGCTGTTCGTAACGATCTCCTTCAGTCCATGGCCAGTCCGAAGGGTATCTCAGAACGCTTAATGACACTTCGCCTCTCCACTACCGGCGGCTACATAAATGTAGTGTCGGCCTATGCTCCTACCCTGGGCTCGTCTCAGGCGGCGAAGGACGAGTTCTATGTGACGTTACACGCCCAAAAACGCTTTAAATAAGATGGCGTACACTATGATGGCATCTTATTTTGGGCGTGTAACGTCACTTTGACAGCACTAAAGTCAGCTGTTGGTTTTCTGTCTCTTTTCTTAATCTTATTTTAGAAAGTGACAGGAATAAATTTAGTTCGTGACACAGTCCGAATCGGGACCATTGTGATTGAAACTAAAAAATAAATACATAATTGAAATCATTAGTAAAGGTGTTTTTTAGCCTTTTTTTACAGCATGTCTTTTCTTGGTAACTTGTGCTCCATCTAGCCCATCTGTATCTGCTGCCCCCATTACTAAAACTAAGGTGGCAACACTGTGCGAAAAGGAAAAGTAATTTGTAGTTGCTAATTTGCGATTTGTTGTGAATCATGACATGATCAAATATTTTTTTGTATACCGCATATGTAGCCGCATAATGGAATAATTGTTTGATTTGTTTACTATTTTGTGTTGCTCAACACGACTAGTGCAACTCTGAACAATACAAATAGGTACCGCAAATAATCCGGTACGCAATCCAGTGATCGTGCATTTACAATTTTCCAAACATAATCCTGACTTTTGTTACACAATTTAAAAACTATCAAACTAGGCTAATCGTGAAGATAATGGGAAGATGATAACAACGCAAACATCGCAGTAGTATTAGTGTAATGCTTTGTTTGTAAACACAAAGTTCACATTGGTTATGGAATACTTGATCAACATAACATGGAAATGGGAGGACATGTGTGGGCCAGGCGGCCTCAAACCATGGGACGATTCAACGAAAGACTTCGGGCAGTGTTTCCAAGAGCTATTCCTCCAAATACCAGTATATTTCATAATAGCTGTAGTGTCTGGTTATTATGTGGGATACCGAAAAGACTGGGTGATAAGGGAGAAGACGCAAGAGCGGGCGATAGTTGTCCGTAGCTTCGTTGTATTAGCGCTAGTATTTATTCCTATTATTGAGTTGTATATTTTCATAACAAACGGTAAATTTGTTTTGTATCCTGTTGATTACTTTGCGGCGGGTGCGTCATGTTTGTCGTGGTTGGTGCACTTTGGGTACGTGCTGGCGTTGAAGCACCGTCTGGGGCCGAGTTCGAGGGGACCTCTGCTGCAGTTGTTGCTCTGGGGAGCAGCGGCGTTCCTAAACTTGGTTGCTCTTCGCACGAGCATAAGGACCGGAGGGGCAATTGGGTTTAACATCGCTGTACTGTGCTGCGATGCGGTGTACCTCCTGACTCTGATACCATCGAGTAATTCAAGACCAACTTATTATTCCGAGTGCCTTGTGGGATCTCAGCATTCTCATGTAAGTTTTGTTCTTTATAGTATGCATTCTTTTTTTACATACATACAGTCAGCAGCAATAAGTTGTATACAATTTTGTTCAACGTCGTAGTACTAAAGTGTATACGTGTGTAAGTGTGTGTGTGTGTAGTGTATACTATAACTTATTGCTGCTGACTGTACATAAACTAATGACTGTAATCCTTTTTGGGGTGGTCAGAAACATTGCTAATGTACCAACTTTCTGTTTAAGAATGTAGTTGTGGGAACGATGTATACTTTCTTGATTATTTATTAAGAAATTACAAAAGATAGCTTATTTTAAATATCATGAAAATACACAATTTGCTTACTATGCTACTATTGTAAGTATTTAAGTATATGTGTAGGGATTTATTATGATTTTCAAACATTATTAGTATAACAGACTGTTGGATGGTGTTTTTTCAGAATGAATATACTCCATTACTTCCTCATATGGATGAAGGCATACTGGGTACGGCAATGCAAGGCACTAACTGGTTTTCTAAGTTAATGTTTTCATGGGTGAATCCACTTCTGCAAAGAGGTATAAAACACATATTATTATGCTGGTTCCTATATGCTTTGTATGGTAAACATCATCAAGACTAATAATTAAGCATCATAACAATATTTCCATTTGCCAAATTAAACTAAAATATTTAGAAACAAATGTGTACCAGGAGTGCGATTTTTGAAACTCATTCACTGAGTTCAGCAGTTGAAAACGTCTAAATTACTATGGAGATATGCATCTTTCTACTATTGACTTGACTTCAAAAAATCACACTCCTAAAGTATGATTTTTGAAAGTCAAATCATCAAGATGCATATATCTCCACAGTAATTTTGATATTTTAAACTCACTCACTCCTGTACATCATTAATAGAGATCAGATAATCGGATGCATATTTTTATTTACCTAAAGTTGAGGTGTTGGCTACTATGGAGTGCACTTTTGTAAAGAAAAAAAAAAATGTTTTTTTTTGTATAATTTTAAAATTTTAAGACTTCGCTTTCATACTATGCATTCAAGTAGTTATGCATTCCCCGACTTCCTGACATACCGGGATTATTTTACCAAAAAGATTTTTACTCTTTTAAATTGAATAATTTAAAAAAGTTGCTTCCTTACTATGCATCCGATTAGTTATGCATTCCCGCAGTTTCATGGCATCCCAATAAATATTTAAAAACAATAATTTTAAGAATTCGCTTCCCTAATATCTAAACTATTATAAAACTGTAACAGAAATTTGTCTGTACATTGAATATATTTACAAAAAAAAAATTACGATACGGTTTTTAGATGTCCCTGATTCCAAATCACCAATTTTTGGATTTTTTGTCTGTCTGTTTGTTTGTTTGTTTGTTCGTTTGTTTGTTTGGGTGTTTGTTTGTTCGAGTATCACGCAAAAACTACTGAACCGATTTTGATGAAACTTTTTTTGTTTGATAGCTTATCATCTGACTTAAAATCTGGTATATAATTTATGCGGACGAAGTCGCGGGTAAAAGCTCGTTATAACTAAAAATGAAGTTTAGGTAAATATGCATCCGAATATCCGATCTCTAATCGTGAAACACAACTATCAACAAATACAGAGTCAATTAAATTAATCATATCATCCCCCTACCAGTTGACATGTTCGGAGGAGAAAAAGAAATTAATTCAGCACTTTGATGTTTTATTTGCTGGTTTGGTTGTGTTGGGATTGGGATGTGATATGATAACATAAAAGTTATTAAGAAAAGTTTTGGTGTTTTCTCCAATACCAATTGAACTTGGAAATAATTGCAAATATTTATTTCTTCTCTCCATCTTAAATCACATTTAAAAATGTGCTCTTGAACCTCCTTGGTCTCTCTTTGAATTCCTATTTATTCATAACTAGCGACCTGCCAAAGCTTCGCACGGGTGCAATGCTGATATAAACCTTCCTCTTGAATCACTCTATCTATTTAAAAAAACCGCATCAAAATCCGTTGCGTAGTTTTAAACATCTAAGCATAGATAGGGACAGACTGACAACTTTGTTTTATACTATGTAGTGATATGTAGTAAGACAAACAATTTTCACCTCACTGCACATAGCAGAAATGAAAATTTATTTAAAATATTTTAGGATTGGAAAATAAGTTGCATGATCCAGAGGAACTATTTGATCTGCCCACAAAATACAGATGTTCGTATATCGGCGCCAGGATGGACCGGGCACTGATCGGCAATGTTGATCATTACCAACAGTTTGAAGATGTACCTCATGAACCATTTATTAGTTCAGGTAAGTACAGGAATCTTATCAAATATTATCTAAATACCAAAAAAGATTAATTCATTAAAACTTGCAGGCAGTGAACGAGAAACAATAGAACTTTTTTTGTTATCACTGCTATATACGTTTACCGTACACAAACATGATAATGATAAGATTGATTTTGGATACAAATAAGGAATGCATTTTATTAATTATTTCCTTATGGCTTCAAGAGGAACATTTTATCCATATACGTTTACCGTACACAAACATGATAATGATAAGATTGATTTTGGATACAAATAAGGAATGCGTTTTATTAATTATTTCCTTATGGCTTCAAGAGGAACATTTTATCCATATGCAGACTTTAAGCAGATTTTAATTGTTTTGTGAGTTTGCATGTTGCAGCCAGTTATTCCAGTTTCCCACAGTTATCTTATTTTGGCCAAAATTAAAAACAAATCAACATGTCTCTAGGAATTAGACAATATATTATGTTCTGTATTCTGACCAATACAATATTTATCAGATAATCTTGTGCATTTCTTAGTATGATAAGATTTACTATAAGCTGAAAGCTTCAACAAGTTTGACTTTTGTCTTTGGTCATGTAGACCCCGAATGAGGCAGAGGGCACAATATTTTTCCATCTCGCTTTGTCTGTGGCAACTGGTAACATACGTAGTTTAGCTCTAGATAAAGCAAACGATTGCCTGACACTTCATCTTCACCATTTCTTCTAAATATCCTGATAATCCTTATTAGCAGTAAAATGCTTATAAATAGAATTTGATGTTTAAAGTAGGCCATTTTCAGGTTACGGAGCTGTGGGTGAGAGTGTGCCCCAAGCATCGACCCCAGTGACGCCCACGTCTCGAGTGCGAGTCCGCACGCCGCGACGACAGAATGTATCTCTACTCCGTGCCTTACACTACTGTTTTGCTGCTCAGTTCTATAGCATAGGAATATTGAAATTTGTGGCAGATATGGCAGGCTTTGCCGGTCCTTTGCTGCTCAATAAGCTAGTCTCTTTTGTGCAAGATGAAACCATTGATCAACATCTAGGGTATGTTTGGATATATTTATTTAAGTTTTTGCATGTTACACTTTGTTTTTTAAGTAAATTGGTATCTTATTTTCTGACTAGTTAACAGAGAGTGTACAAGGAGAGGATGCAACTGCATCATTGCCCTTTTGATCTGTACCATATTATCTTAATAATAATGCCTACGCATGAAATGGGACTAAAAAATCTGTGTGACAATGTCCAAGATATAAAAAAAATATTTGAATTAATGTTTATTTTCATAGTGACTAGCGATGAAGCCATATGATAGACTCGTGGCTATAAAGCCCTATTAATACTCATATTCGTATTGATCTTTATGGAGCAAGTGAATCCTCTGCTATAACATTATAGAAAACTATTTTATGACCTCAACTGAACATATTACAGCTACTCATACGCGGCGGGCCTTCTGACGGCAACTCTAGTTGTTGCCCTATTCAACGTGCACTTCAACTGGCTGATGTCGCTCGTGGGGCTCAAGATGCGAGGCGCCATAGTCGCCACGATCCTGAGGAAGACGCTCAGCGTTACCTCCACTGAGCTGACTAAGGCATTCTCCGTCGGGGAAATAACCAACTTTATGTCCACCGATACGGATAGAATTGTTAATTCGTGTCCCAGTTTTCACGCATTGTGGAGTATTCCTTTGCAGGTTTGTAATATTTCGTTATTCATATTCTTTATGGTAATCTAGTTCATGCATTATCTCAATGCCAAGAATAATCGAAATAGCTTTTTGGAATGATTGAGTAAAATTACATCTATCAGATTTCTTTAGGGTTTTAAATTCTTTAGGTTTATGATCTTTTCTTAGTTAAACTACATTATTATAATTACATATGTATGTATTTATAAAATCCACATGTGTGCGGCGAGTCCCTATTAAAATGTATGAAAAAGTGTGTGTGCTTGTTGCTGGCCACCGGCACCAGTGTCCCGTTTGCGCCGAGCCTTTTTGGAAAATATTTAGTGAATAAACATTTTTAATTAGAAACATGTTCGAATCACTAGCATTTATGCAACATAACTTTTGTACAGTTATTCATCACATTATTCCTGCTCTACCAACAAGTGGGTATATCGTTCCTCGCTGGGCTGGCGTTCTCCATCGTCCTAATACCGATAAACAAGGTGATCGCGAACAAGATCGGCCAACTGAGCACCGAGTTGATGAGGCACAAGGACTCGAGGGTCAGCCTGATCAGCGACCTGCTGAGGGGCATCAGGACTGTGAAGGTGCACGTTTGGGAGGACTATTTCATAAAGAGAGTCACTGGTGAGCTTCTTTGATTGCAAATAAATGTTTTAGTTAGGGCCACCATACTAAATGGTATTTACTGACGTAATGTGAGCCCAAGACTGTCTGTAGCTCGGTCTGTATTTTTTTCGGATAGTGCCATCAGATGGCGGTATTACTGCCATGTTAGCATTGAAAAAACGCGGCGGCGCTGTTAGGCGGTCTGAAAAAAACTCTGACACCAGGGCTCTGCCCACAAGATAAGAAGAAGCGCTAAAATTATCTGACAACTAGTTGACCACTATCTTGCCCCTATCAAATCCGCACTGGGCCGGTCTGGGCCCGCGTGGTGGAGTATGGCCCACTCCCTCTCACCATAAATCGAGAGAGGAAGCCTTTGCCCAGCAGTGGGATCCTACATGCTATATTGAACTTTTTAACCTACTTATAATAATTGTTCAATGTCCAAGTGAAAGTAATACTTGATCTGATCTCATAGCAGTCTATTACCACGCTATTCGCTCTATATTATTAACACGTTGTTTACTCGCCATTTATATCTAAGGCTCCACCCAAACGAGCTACCCGCCACAGCCACCGCACCCGCGTTTGTAGCGATCGCGGACACTGCTGTAGCGAGTCGCAGCCGCCGGCTGTACGTGTGCAGCAATTCCCTACAATATACTGCTTGTCGCTGGCCACCGGTGGCTGTGGCCGGTGGCTCGTTTGCGCTTAGCGCTAAGCTAACAAAATTAAGTCATCTGCTTAATTAGTTAAGGTGTAAATCAGTCTGAATGATCTATGATGATAATATAATGTAAGTTGAATCTCGCAGAGTCTCGCGTGGAGGAGTTGCGTTACTTGCGCGGCAGGAAGTACCTGGACGCCATCTGCGTGGTGCTGTGGGCGACCACGCCGGTCCTCGTCGCCGCACTAACCCTCGGCACGCATGCGCTACGCAAACAGCCGCTAGATGCACCCACTGTGAGTATTATTATCATCTCACTTTATGTCCTTTGACGAGCTATGTGATAGACCAAGGCTGTGGCCAACCCTAGGCCCGTCCTAGCCTAGGCCCAACAGGCAGCTCACCATTTAATAAACTTAATTATAATTAAACGATGTTAAGTACCTAAAACTTTGTTTAGATTTCTATTCATCGGCAATCATTGGGTGACCCACCGGCTGACATAGAATCGAAATTATGTCTCTCCTCCAAAATTGGTTTGAAATTGTGGCCCACGTCCAAAATTTGTTGGGCAACCTTGTAGTGTTGTTGTGATAGACTCTAGGATATTGCCACAGAACTGGCTGTAGGTAGTAGTGAAAAAAAAAATCGCTGGAATCGATCTTTAAACTAACACAATTTTGTTAAGTTACTTCACCACACTAAATTGCTTACATCATTACATACACATTTTTAACCGACTTCAAAAAAGGAGGAGGTTTCTCAATTCGACCGTATATATATATTTTTTTTTTTTTTATGTGTGTTCGCGGATAACTTCGTCGTTTATGAACCGATTTTGATGATTCTTTTTTTGTTGGAAAGTAGATATCCCAAGTGAGGTCCCATGATAAGGAAACCAGGATCTGATGATGGATCCCAGAGAAATCGAGGGGAACCTTCAAAAATCGTATCGCCGACCAGTGCGTTTGTTAATTTAAAGCACTACTATTAAATCAAACTAATGAATTCACCACTGAAAATTGTGAAATAAAACAAAATTTTAACAAAAAATTAAAACCGCCTTCAAAAAAACTAAAAAGTTAAAAAATAATATTGCAGCCGATGACTTTTTCGTTCGCATCATAAGAACATTAATTAGTTTTATAGAAGTCGGTGTCAAGCCAAGCCAAAAAATTCAAGCCCTGTCGCAAATTGTACCGGCTTGACAGCGACTTCAATAAAACTAATTAATGTTCTTATGATGCGAACGAAAAAGTCATCGGCTGCAATATTATTTTTTAACTTTTTAGTTTTTTTGAAGGCGGTTTTAATTTTTTGTTAAAATTTTGTTTTAAATTGAATCATGGATGACACGTAAAATAATAGCTTTTATATCTTCTCTATATTTTGAAGCTTATATTGATTACTCCAAGATTAAGGCCTGGAATCCACCAAAGCGGAGCAGAGCAGAGCTGCATTAGCATCTCCGCTTTACTGCGCTTTGGTGGACTTCGGGCCTAAGAACGACAGCCAATTCTAAAACATTTAAGTCTGGAATTCGAACATATCCGTCAGTGAACAATGTTTGCAGGTGTTCACAACAGTGGCTTTAATAAACATGCTAATAGCGCCTCTAAACGCCTTCCCCTGGGTACTGAACGGACTGACGGAAGCCTGGGTCTCCATCAAGCGCATACAGAAACTGTTAGACGTAAGTATATAACTTCTATATTATAATTACATTAGGTCACTATAGGCAGTTACATTTCATTGCAATATCTATGTTCTTAATCATTAGATTGTGATTTGTAAATAGCGAAAGAACAATTTTGTTCTATATTGTTTTGATCTGTCATATCTATAGGGCTGCATCATTTAGGGAACACGATTTTTTCCCAATTTCAACGATGCTCCCAATATAAATATAGTTGTTCAGTTATCATTGCAACCCTAAACCGACGACCAACTAACCTTCACACTGCTCTGTCCCACCCTTAGTGGTCTCACCACCAGTGTGAAGGTCAGGAAACATTGTTCCTAACCTTGACCTAGTTAGCCAAATTTTCTACCTATCCTAGGTAATTTGGCTTTTCATGTTTTCTAATGAATTTCATATTTCATATATTTATTGCAATCACAGGGTACAGTTAGGTCTTAAATGTACTTTTGATCTACATATGATACCCTCTGGGCACGGCAACATAAACAATAGGTACATAAGATGCATTTTAAGTATTATGTTTGAACGCATGCACATATAGAAAAAAGAAAATTAAAAAATATAATACAACAATAATATTTATGTAGCTTCCAGATATGGATTCAGATAATTATTACGACCGAGTGAACACTAATCGTGACGAAGATAAGATAATTATATTCAAACAAGCATCCTTCGCGTGGGCCAAACCCAGCACAAGACGGAAATCTAAGCAGAAATCAAAGAAAAACAAGGGAAAGTCTAAAAAGAGGTTGTCCGTACAAAGACGCGATTCCGATTCTTCGACCGAAGCCCTCATACAGAATGAACCTTTCACGCTGAAAGACATTTCTCTTGAGATCGGTAAAGGCGAGCTGCTGGGTATAGCCGGAGCGGTAGGCAGTGGAAAGACCTCACTATTACTGGCTATCATTGGGGACATGGTGAAGAAAGATGGTGACATCCAGATACCTGACAATTTGAACGGTATTTACTTTAATAATCATTTATAAACTCTGAAAATACACACTGTTGACTCTAATAAAAATGTGATTTGTATTTTTGTTTCTAGGCTTCGGCTATGTGTCCCAGAAACCTTGGCTGGTTCGCGGCACGATTCGCGATAACATACTGTTTGGAAAGCCGTACGATGAGACCAAATTTAGAAATGTGGTCGAAGCATGCGCTCTTACCGGCAAGTAAACTTAACATTTTTAATTCTGTTATAAGATATTATAAAAAATATATATACATTTCTTGTCGTCATCATCATCGTCCAGATAAATGGCAATTTATTCATATAAAATATTTCCGTGATTGACCGACTGATTGACACAACGCACAGCTGCTGAAGATAGAAACATCAAAGTTATAGTTGTCATCTATAGTATAGAATAGACTATAGAGGATGATTTTGGAAAATCAATCCATAAGGGGGTCAAATCGGGGTAAAAATGTTTGTAGTCCACGCAAAGGAAGTCGCTAGCGAAAGCTTGTCAAACAATAAATAGACAACCTAGCATACACTCCTGAATTTCACTGATATGGGTTCAATACTAAACAGTCTTCGAGACAACAGATAGACGGACAAACTCTTAAAGATATTAGTGTAAAAGTGCGGATGGGCATAAGTATGGTTTCATAGAATTGAGTATGTGACTTTTAAGTTGTGAATATTATCGATTTATTGTGCAGAGGACTTGAACACCCTCGGCTGGAACGCGTACGTGGGTGAAGGCGGGTGCACGGTGAGCGGCGGCCAGCGTGCGCGCATCGGCCTCGCGCGCGCCGTCTACCAGGACAAGCAAGGTACTATTATTATGCTCTATTCTAGCATGGGAGATGGGTACAGAACGTCGGTGGCGCGTTGCGGAGAGGTATGGACACTCAATCATGAGGGTCTGGGTTCGTATCCGCACGGACGATATTCCATATAAATACTAATGAGGTTTTCTAACATATAAATATGAGGTACCGACTAATGTCAATCGGTGAAGGAAAACATCGCGATAAAAACTGAATTTCTGCGTATGCACGCTAAAGATGAAATTCTGATATGTATGTGAAATCTAACAATTCGCATTGGGCGCGCGTGGTGCACTAACGCCCATACACCCTCCCTGAGGGTAGGCCTGTGCCCTGTAGTGGGACGTACATAGGCTGATGATGGGTGTCCGTCACTCGCACTTAGGAACCGTGGTAAGCACCTTTACTTTGTCACATTGTAAGCGATGCCCTTGCTAGATTTCTGCCACTCGCACTACACAGCAACGTCGCGCGCTGTACGAAGTAAAAACAACGCAAAGTCAAGCTTCATGTGATGATTTTTTGCGCGTATCTTGGGAATTCATCGTTTTCTAAAGATGTAGGTATCTGTCACGTTTTAACTCGGTCACGTCACGGAGATGATGAATCATACTTTATAGTAAAAAGATAAAACGCGATAAATACCAATATCCATGATATATATGTTAAATTAAATTGTTGGCAGTGTACTTATTGGACGATATATTCTCGGGACTTGACGGCGTGGTCGCTCAGCACATAATGCAGCGGTGTGTGCTAGGCCTGCTGCGCGACACGACTCGCGTGCTAGTCGCTCACTCGCCGAGATATCTCGCGAGGGCTAACACCGTCATACTGCTGCAAGACGGACGACTTATCAAGCAAGGTATGCATAGGACATTTACGAGGGTTCATAAATATCTCGACTTTCTGTAATCGTATTATTATGTCTTTCCCTTCTTTTTACCAAAAGGCATACTCAAATTTATTTACACTTGAGTAAACAATTGTTGCTACGGAACCATTTTTTTTAACACGAATGACTGGACTGGCCATTTTGGAAATCGTGACTCGATTTCCCGAAAATGCATGTGTTGTATTATCAATGTGTTTTATAATGGTTAGACTTTCGATCTCTAATATTAACTTATAACGGTAGCCTCCATACCCTCCGTTAAGGTAGCTAAAGAACACCGCAGCATTAGATAACAGACCCAAAAGGCTGGGTCCATACAATGTGTGCGTGCGTGTATACATATATCGTTGTATTGGAGCTGGTCTTCAGGGTCTACCTTTAGATAAAAATCCTAATCCTACTTATTTGTGACCAGGTCCCCCGGAGATGGTACTAAACGACATAGACGAGTACCTGCCCAGCGAGTCGGAGTCTATAGGCGAGGAGCCGGCGCGGCCCGCGGAGCCGCCAGGAGACGTGGTCGCGCAGGACAATGTCAGCAGGAGTAGCTTGGAGGACGAGGTGAGTGGTGGTTGTTAATTTTGAAAGGCACACGTTCAAATCAGCAGCAGAAAATGTCAAAATTCGTATTGATTTTGAAAGTGAGATTCAAAAATAGCCCAAAAAACACGATCGAGAGTGCATCTTGCTTTGTGCCCTTGTTCACTAAAACGTATCTTGCGTACGAGACTGTTTTTGTTGCTGTAGTCAGAATCAACTGCGAGCATATCACTGATATATTTATTTCTCCATGATCTACAACGTATACAGGGCGCAAAAAACATACTAGTAATTTTTTTCTATGTTGGCTCCATAGTGAGTGTTGTTCAATTTGATGATCTAAAGATCTAAACCACCCCTTTAAATATTGTAAGCATATTTTGTTACACCCTGTGTACTTAACTTTAAATTTACTTCACTTTAAATGTAGTTCTGATCATTGCAGGAAGCGATGTCGCAAGGGACCGTCGGCTGGTGGGTGATCGGCTTGTACCTCCGAGCTGTGGGAGGTTTCATGACCCTCGCGATCCTCCTCTCTCTAGTCCTCATGCAGCTGTCTCAGAACTTCACATTCCTCTGGCTCACGTTCTGGCTCAAAAACAGAACTAAAAACTCCACTACCGTCACTGAAGATACTCATGAAACAACATCGCTTATGGATCACGGATTTAATGCCGTTGACAGTGTTGTACACTCGATTATCAATGCCACGATGTCGTTGGTTGGAAACAAAAATGTAACAGAAAACGCTAAGCCAAATGTAGTGTCTTTGGACGATCCAGCAGTAATCAATGACAATTACTATTTGGAGATATACTTCGCTCTGGCCGCATTGAATCTGGTGTTTACGATAATGAGAGCTTTTCTGTTCGCTTACGGCGGAGTTAAGGCTGCTGCAAAAATACACAAGATTCTACTGAAAGTTATTGTGACGGTAAGCAATTTTTTTGTATATTAATGAATAATGACCGACTTCTAGATGGCGTCACTGACACAAGGTGTATTTTATGCTACGCAAAATTCTTCCGAAAATCTTCAATTTGCTATAAGAAGGCAGTAGGACATTCCAGCCAGTGTTTAGCGTTTAAGTTCAAGTGTGTTTTTATGAAATTAAACTTTTTCGTCTCTACGATCAGAAATAATCTGGTGAAGGTGGCGGAAAACCGTTCGATGAGGGAAGTCTACGACCGATCGTTGTGGCGATCCTTAGAGGAGACATATGTCCAGCAGTGGACGTCTGTCGGCTGTGATGACGATGATCAGAAATAATAGCTACCTCACAATCCAGTGCATCTAATAGTGTCGCGTTGTTACCCTAGTTGTGTTGATGTGACGTCTAAATTACTGTGCATTTGTTTATCTTGCAACGACTGTTTCAGGCGAAGGTGAAATTTTTCGACGTAACACCGACGGGTCGTATTCTCAACAGGTTCTCGTCCGACACTTACACAGTCGATGACTCGTTGCCCTTCATATTAAACATATTACTTGCACAATTTTTCGGATTAATGGGTAAGTGGCTTGTAATAAATTGTATTCGTACCACGAAATCTGATCTCAAAAATGTTAATGACTTTGTATTGTATTTATCTAAGGGATCCTTCTTAATATGCAGACAGTTTTTTAATTGGATGATAGGACTATCAAACTAAAAAACTCGATATTGAACTAACATCGAAATCGCGATTCTGATTTCTATTATACAGGGTGTAACAAAACACCCTATGGTAATACTTAAGGGGGTGCTTCAGACCATCAACCTAAACAACTTTCACTATGGAGCCAACTACGAAATTGTGAAATAAAAATCAGCTATTTCATACAAAACTGCAGCATCGATCGGTTCGAGTCAAATGTATAGGACAGGTGACATTTTTTATTTTTTCTCGATGTTGGCTCCATAGTGAAAGTTGTTCAGTTTGATGATCTGAAGCACCCCTTTAAGTATTACTAGGGTGTTTTGTTACACCCTGTAGTACCGTAGATAAATGTACCGTTGTTCAGTTGTATGGCTTGATACCAGCAAATCACTTAAAAAGCAGTCAGCATTATTATTAGTATTGTATACTGTGTGTAGAGCTGTGTAAAGGATTTAAAAAAAATAAAAATATCTATCAATAAATCAGGCCTTGCTTAGAGTGTGCCCGACGTATCAGGGGCTTAATAGGTCACTGTGGGAGGCTCTCTCTGTAATTACACGACCGGTAATACAATCATCTCCACGTCGCGTCGCCGTAATAATTGAGATCCCCTTCGTCGCGGTGGACAGTTGCGATCTCTGCCCACTCCTTTTCCTTCTGGCGTCTACAGACACTACCGGCGCGGCACGTCGCTGGCCGGTTCCCACCTATCCCCACTACCCAATCCTACACGTAGTCCCAGTAACGCCCATTGCCTAGGTCCGTACCCCTCAGGGCAGGGTTTCTTAACCTTTTTCTAGTCATGGACCTCTCTCAAAATTTCAAAGAGCCCACGGACCCTTTCCAAAAAACAAAATCAATGTTTACCTTCAATCAGCTTTATTGTTTGCAATTAAACTTTACATGTAAATAATTAATTCGTGTGACGGTTGCTGCTGCTTATGCCGCACTGGTAGCATGCACACCCGCGATAGCCGTGATACGGCTTTATCACGTCTTTTATCTCGTTCTTTTGCGCACGAACGAACGAGATAAAAGACGTGATAAAGCCGTATCACGGCTATCGCGGGTTGGCATGCTACCAGTGCTGGATTAGAACGTCAAATTGAGGAGCCGTTTTTGATAACGCAAAGCTCATGTCATGTTTCATTTCTAACCGATACTTTGTTTTTATGGACACACTAAAGTTGAAAACCCTGCTTCGCAGATATGAAAAGTAGTTTCAAACGGAATCAGAACAACGCGAACGCGAACTATAAGTAATATAATGATAGATCACCGTCAAAGGGCGCGAACCGAAAGTATTTACAATATTTACTCACAACGCAACGTAAGTAGGCTTGCCATGGACCCCCAGCTTTCATTACACGGACCCCTTAGGGGTCCATGGACCACAGATTAAGAATCCCTGCCTTAGGGGTTCCCTTGGGCAGGTTGCTTAAGTTCATTCACTGGTTGGGTTGAACTACCAGGGCGCTTCGCCGTCACTGGTGTGGTCCCCCCATAGTCCACAGTAATAAGCAGTCACAGCTCCCTGAGCTATGCTGTATTTGTCAGTTCTCTCGGTGACTAATATAATGTATCGATTGTGGCAGGTGCGATAATAGTGACGGTGTACGGGCTGCCGTGGCTGATGGTGGCGGTGCTGCCGCTCGGCCTCGCCTACTACCGGCTGCAGCGCCTCTACCGCGTCACCTCGCGCCAGCTGAAGCGGCTGCAGAGCGTCACACTGTCCCCCGTCTACGCGCACTTCAACGACACGCTCGAAGGTAAGCTTGTTTTACATTTGTTTAATAGTGACGGTGTACGGGCTGCCGTGGCTGATGGTGGCCTCGCCTACTACCGGCTGCAGCGCCTCTACCGCGTCACCTCGCGCCAGCTGAAGCGGCTGCAGAGCGTCACACTGTCCCCCGTCTACGCGCACTTCAACGACACGCTCGAAGGTAAGCTTGTTTTACATTTGTTTAATAGTGACGGTGTACGGGCTGCCGTGGCTGATGGTGGCCTCGCCTACTACCGGCTGCAGCGCCTCTACCGCGTCACCTCGCGCCAGCTGAAGCGGCTGCAGAGCGTCACACTGTCCCCCGTCTACGCGCACTTCAACGACACGCTCGAAGGTAAGCTTGTTTTACATTTGTTTAATAGTGACGGTGTACGGGCTGCCGTGGCTGATGGTGGCCTCGCCTACTACCGGCTGCAGCGCCTCTACCGCGTCACCTCGCGCCAGCTGAAGCGGCTGCAGAGCGTCACACTGTCCCCCGTCTACGCGCACTTCAACGACACGCTCGAAGGTAAGCTTGTTTTACATTTGTTTAATAGTGACGGTGTACGGGCTGCCGTGGCTGATGGTGGCCTCGCCTACTACCGGCTGCAGCGCCTCTACCGCGTCACCTCGCGCCAGCTGAAGCGGCTGCAGAGCGTCACACTGTCCCCCGTCTACGCGCACTTCAACGACACGCTCGAAGGTAAGCTTGTTTTACATTTGTTTAATAGTGACGGTGTACGGGCTGCCGTGGCTGATGGTGGCCTCGCCTACTACCGGCTGCAGCGCCTCTACCGCGTCACCTCGCGCCAGCTGAAGCGGCTGCAGAGCGTCACACTGTCCCCCGTCTACGCGCACTTCAACGACACGCTCGAAGGTAAGCTTGTTTTACATTTGTTTAATAGTGACGGTGTACGGGCTGCCGTGGCTGATGGTGGCCTCGCCTACTACCGGCTGCAGCGCCTCTACCGCGTCACCTCGCGCCAGCTGAAGCGGCTGCAGAGCGTCACACTGTCCCCCGTCTACGCGCACTTCAACGACACGCTCGAAGGTAAGCTTGTTTTACATTTGTTTAATAGTGACGGTGTACGGGCTGCCGTGGCTGATGGTGGCCTCGCCTACTACCGGCTGCAGCGCCTCTACCGCGTCACCTCGCGCCAGCTGAAGCGGCTGCAGAGCGTCACACTGTCCCCCGTCTACGCGCACTTCAACGACACGCTCGAAGGTAAGCTTGTTTTACATTTGTTTAATAGTGACGGTGTACGGGCTGCCGTGGCTGATGGTGGCCTCGTCTACTACCGGCTGCAGCGCCTCTACCGCGTCACCTCGCGCCAGCTGAAGCGGCTGCAGAGCGTCACACTGTCCCCCGTCTACGCGCACTTCAACGACACGCTCGAAGGTAAGCTTGTTTTACATTTGTTTAATAGTGACGGTGTACGGGCTGCCGTGGCTGATGGTGGCCTCGCCTACTACCGGCTGCAGCGCCTCTACCGCGTCACCTCGCGCCAGCTGAAGCGGCTGCAGAGCGTCACACTGTCCCCCGTCTACGCGCACTTCAACGACACGCTCGAAGGTAAGCTTGTTTTACATTTGTTTAATAGTGACGGTGTACGGGCTGCCGTGGCTGATGGTGGCCTCGCCTACTACCGGCTGCAGCGCCTCTACCGCGTCACCTCGCGCCAGCTGAAGCGGCTGCAGAGCGTCACACTGTCCCCCGTCTACGCGCACTTCAACGACACGCTCGAAGGTAAGCTTGTTTTACATTTGTTTAATAGTGACGGTGTACGGGCTGCCGTGGCTGATGGTGGCCTCGCCTACTACCGGCTGCAGCGCCTCTACCGCGTCACCTCGCGCCAGCTGAAGCGGCTGCAGAGCGTCACACTGTCCCCCGTCTACGCGCACTTCAACGACACGCTCGAAGGTAAGCTTGTTTTACATTTGTTTAATAGTGACGGTGTACGGGCTGCCGTGGCTGATGGTTGCCTCGCCTACTACCGGCTGCAGCGCCTCTACCGCGTCACCTCGCGCCAGCTGAAGCGGCTGCAGAGCGTCACACTGTCCCCCGTCTACGCGCACTTCAACGACACGCTCGAAGGTAAGCTTGTTTTACATTTGTTTAATAGTGACGGTGTACGGGCTGCCGTGGCTGATGGTGGCCTCGCCTACTACCGGCTGCAGCGCCTCTACCGCGTCACCTCGCGCCAGCTGAAGCGGCTGCAGAGCGTCACACTGTCCCCCGTCTACGCGCACTTCAACGACACGCTCGAAGGTAAGCTTGTTTTACATTTGTTTAATAGTGACGGTGTACGAGCTGCCGTGGCTGATGGTGGCCTCGCCTACTACCGGCTGCAGCGCCTCTACCGCGTCACCTCGCGCCAGCTGAAGCGGCTGCAGAGCGTCACACTGTCCCCCGTCTACGCGCACTTCAACGACACGCTCGAAGGTAAGCTTGTTTTACATTTGTTTAATAGTGACGGTGTACGAGCTGCCGTGGCTGATGGTGGCCTCGCCTACTACCGGCTGCAGCGCCTCTACCGCGTCACCTCGCGCCAGCTGAAGCGGCTGCAGAGCGTCACACTGTCCCCCGTCTACGCGCACTTCAACGACACGCTCGAAGGTAAGCTTGTTTTACATTTGTTTAATAGTGACGGTGTACGGGCTGCCGTGGCTGATGGTGGCCTCGCCTACTACCGGCTGCAGCGCCTCTACCGCGTCACCTCGCGCCAGCTGAAGCGGCTGCAGAGCGTCACACTGTCCCCCGTCTACGCGCACTTCAACGACACGCTCGAAGGTAAGCTTGTTTTACATTTGTTTAATAGTGACGGTGTACGGGCTGCCGTGGCTGATGGTGGCCTCGCCTACTACCGGCTGCAGCGCCTCTACCGCGTCACCTCGCGCCAGCTGAAGCGGCTGCAGAGCGTCACACTGTCCCCCGTCTACGCGCACTTCAACGACACGCTCGAAGGTAAGCTTGTTTTACATTTGTTTAATAGTGACGGTGTACGGGCTGCCGTGGCTGATGGTGGCCTCGCCTACTACCGGCTGCAGCGCCTCTACCGCGTCACCTCGCGCCAGCTGAAGCGGCTGCAGAGCGTCACACTGTCCCCCGTCTACGCGCACTTCAACGACACGCTCGAAGGTAAGCTTGTTTTACATTTGTTTAATAGTGACGGTGTACGAGCTGCCGTGGCTGATGGTGGCCTCGCCTACTACCGGCTGCAGCGCCTCTACCGCGTCACCTCGCGCCAGCTGAAGCGGCTGCAGAGCGTCACACTGTCCCCCGTCTACGCGCACTTCAACGACACGCTCGAAGGTAAGCTTGTTTTACATTTGTTTAATAGTGACGGTGTACGGGCTGCCGTGGCTGATGGTGGCCTCGCCTACTACCGGCTGCAGCGCCTCTACCGCGTCACCTCGCGCCAGCTGAAGCGGCTGCAGAGCGTCACACTGTCCCCCGTCTACGCGCACTTCAACGACACGCTCGAAGGTAAGCTTGTTTTACATTTGTTTAATAGTGACGGTGTACGGGCTGCCGTGGCTGATGGTGGCCTCGCCTACTACCGGCTGCAGCGCCTCTACCGCGTCACCTCGCGCCAGCTGAAGCGGCTGCAGAGCGTCACACTGTCCCCCGTCTACGCGCACTTCAACGACACGCTCGAAGGTAAGCTTGTTTTACATTTGTTTAATAGTGACGGTGTACGGGCTGCCGTGGCTGATGGTGGCCTCGCCTACTACCGGCTGCAGCGCCTCTACCGCGTCACCTCGCGCCAGCTGAAGCGGCTGCAGAGCGTCACACTGTCCCCCGTCTACGCGCACTTCAACGACACGCTCGAAGGTAAGCTTGTTTTACATTTGTTTAATAGTGACGGTGTACGAGCTGCCGTGGCTGATGGTGGCCTCGCCTACTACCGGCTGCAGCGCCTCTACCGCGTCACCTCGCGCCAGCTGAAGCGGCTGCAGAGCGTCACACTGTCCCCCGTCTACGCGCACTTCAACGACACGCTCGAAGGTAAGCTTGTTTTACATTTGTTTAATAGTGACGGTGTACGGGCTGCCGTGGCTGATGGTGGCCTCGCCTACTACCGGCTGCAGCGCCTCTACCGCGTCACCTCGCGCCAGCTGAAGCGGCTGCAGAGCGTCACACTGTCCCCCGTCTACGCGCACTTCAACGACACGCTCGAAGGTAAGCTTGTTTTATTTACATTTGTTTAAGGGATGACAGATTAATTAACTTTCTTTTTTAGGGTTCTGTACCCAAAGGGTGAAAACGGGACTCGGCGGAGTTGTTAACAAATAATAAAAATGTCAAAAAGTTAAAAATTAAGGGAGGTTCTCAACAAGAAACTAGTTTTTATCAACGTTTTTTCTTCACGCTCTATCATAAAAACGGTAATACATCATAGATATATTTAATAAATACAAGCGTCAAACTTAGTGTGATTATAGAGCAAGCAACAACAACAAATACTAAAAACCGGTCAAGTGCGAGTCGGTCTTGCGCTAAAGGTCCCGCCCAAAAAATGTTTTTTTTTTCTAAGTTAATAATGTTTTGTTCTGTGGTGGTGTGGTACGGAACCCTCGGTGCGCGAATACCGACTCGCACTTGACCGTTTTTTTTTAACGCTTGGCTTTGTGATATAGCGCTATCGCTACTTCGCTCTTTCTATTTGCGGGTTAAAGAACGAGATAAATGCTGTGATATAGCCGTATCACGCGCATCATGCTACAGCCACGGATTTAAACGATAGTGAAAGTGCACATTTCTGTATCTTAAAAACATTACCTACTATTTGCTGGGCCCGCGTGGTGGAGTGTGGCACAATTTATTGCTCTCACCCTTAGTGAGGGAGGACGCCTTTGCCCTGCAGTGGGTGGCATGGCATCCTACAGGTTATTACTTATTTAGCTAGTGTTTTGTTAAATGCTGTGGAAATTTGACAAAAAGCTTCAAGCGTAAGCATTTTTGATGTAGAGATTTTCAATTAGCGTTTAAGATTATAATATAGGGTCCTTCATAATACGTTGACACTTTTTTAAGGGTATGATCAGACTGTCAAACTGAACTACTTTCTGTATGGCAACAATATCTAAATCGCGAAAAAAACAGCTGTCCCATACCAAACTGCAAACCTACTTGAGCCAAATGTATGGGACAGCAAATTTTTTTTGCTTGTTTACTGTTGGTCCCATAGAAAAAGTTGTTCAGTTTGACGGTCTGATCATACCCTTAAAAAAGTGTCAGCATATTAAGAAGGACTCTGTATAAGATTTAAATGCTGTACCTAATTATTCATAAAACCGACCTTAAGGTCGATCTTAAGGTCGAAGTGGGGAGAGTTTAAACTCTCCCCAGATCTCCCGCGAGTCTCCCGACGTCTGGGGACAGTATAATATATATAATTCTGATCTTCGAGGGAAACTATCAGTCTAGTCTACCTACGTTATTTGGAATAAGGTGAATTTTTTTATTTTATGAATAATTAGGTACAGCATTTAAATCTTATACAGATTGTACTTCGGTGAGTGTGCCCTAGAGCTGCATGAGCTCATCCCACCTTCCCCTTTCTACTATCGGACTTCCAGACGCACCGCGGGATATCACCCCTTCTTGGTTGACATCCCACATATCCGCACCAAGCGCCTTTCTGAATCTTTTATAATGCGCACAGCCAAGGAGTGGAATGCCTTACCTGCGTCAGTATTTCCGAGTACTTACAACCCGAATTCCTTTAAAGTACGAGTGAATAGGCATCTTCTGGGTAAGCTCGCTACATCTACGACCCCATCTTCGTCCTGAGGACTGGATTGAGGTCAAGAGCAAACCCATAGTTAATAAAAAAAAAAAAAAAAAAAAAAAAAGTATGTTTGTATTATAAAGAATTCGACTCTGATAGGCTCTTAAGTAACGTCAAACGCATACTAAAACGTCATGTCAAGAGGCCGCCAACGTTGGAGTTTCGTTTATTAATACGGGCCCTAAGTGTATGAATGGCATATTGTATCTTATTAACGGTCAGTGACGTTCAGGTCTGACGACGGTGCGGGGGCTGGGCGCGGGCGCGCGCTGGGCGGAGCGCGGCGACGAGCTGGTGGAGGCGTGGCAGCGCGCCGCGCTCTGCGCTGCCGCCGCCGCCGTGTGGCTCGCGCTGCGCCTGCAGGCCGCCGCCGGCGCCGTGGTCGCCGCCGCCGCGCTGCTCGCCGTGCTCCAGCGCAGCCTGCACGCCACCGACCCCGGTAACTATCCTACATCCTACTGTCAAAACACTACACTACACTACACTACACTACACTACACTACACTACACTACACTACACTACACTAGTGCTCTGTACTGTACTGTACCGTGTGGCTCGCGCTGCGCCTACAGGCCGCCGCCGGCGCCGTGGTCGCCGCCGCCGCGCTGCTCGCCGTGCTCCAGCGCAGCCTGCACGCCACCGACCCCGGTAACTATCCTACATCCTACTGTCAAAACACTACACTACACTACACTACACTACACTACACTACACTACACTACACTACACTACACTAGTGCTCTGTACTGTACTGTACCGTGTGGCTCGCGCTGCGCCTACAGGCCGCCGCCGGCGCCGTGGTCGCCGCCGCCGCGCTGCTCGCCGTGCTCCAGCGCAGCCTGCACGCCACCGACCCCGGTAACTATCCTACATCCTACTGTCAAAACACTACACTACACTACACTACACTACACTACACTAGTGCTCTGTACTGTACTGTACCGTGTGGCTCGCGCTGCGCCTACAGGCCGCCGCCGGCGCCGTGGTCGCCGCCGCCGCGCTGCTCGCCGTGCTCCAGCGCAGCCTGCACGCCACCGACCCCGGTAACTATCCTACATCCTACTGTCAAAACACTACACTACACTACACTACACTACACTACACTACACTAGTGCTCTGTACTGTACTGTACCGTGTGGCTCGCGCTGCGCCTACAGGCCGCCGCCGGCGCCGTGGTCGCCGCCGCCGCGCTGCTCGCCGTGCTCCAGCGCAGCCTGCACGCCACCGACCCCGGTAACTATCCTACATCCTACTGTCAAAACACTACACTACACTACACTACACTACACTACACTACACTACACTACACTACACTACACTACACTAGTGCTCTGTACTGTACTGTACCGTGTGGCTCGCGCTGCGCCTACAGGCCGCCGCCGGCGCCGTGGTCGCCGCCGCCGCGCTGCTCGCCGTGCTCCAGCGCAGCCTGCACGCCACCGACCCCGGTAACTATCCTACATCCTACTGTCAAAACACTACACTACACTACACTACACTACACTACACTACACTACACTACACTACACTACACTACACTAGTGCTCTGTACTGTACTGTACCGTGTGGCTCGCGCTGCGCCTACAGGCCGCCGCCGGCGCCGTGGTCGCCGCCGCCGCGCTGCTCGCCGTGCTCCAGCGCAGCCTGCACGCCACCGACCCCGGTAACTATCCTACATCCTACTGTCAAAACACTACACTACACTACACTACACTACACTACACTACACTACACTACACTACACTACACTAGTGCTCTGTACTGTACTGTACCGTGTGGCTCGCGCTGCGCCTACAGGCCGCCGCCGGCGCCGTGGTCGCCGCCGCCGCGCTGCTCGCCGTGCTCCAGCGCAGCCTGCACGCCACCGACCCCGGTAACTATCCTACATCCTACTGTCAAAACACTACACTACACTACACTACACTACACTACACTAGTGCTCTGTACTGTACTGTACCGTGTGGCTCGCGCTGCGCCTACAGGCCGCCGCCGGCGCCGTGGTCGCCGCCGCCGCGCTGCTCGCCGTGCTCCAGCGCAGCCTGCACGCCACCGACCCCGGTAACTATCCTACATCCTACTGTCAAAACACTACACTACACTACACTACACTACACTACACTAGTGCTCTGTACTGTACTGTACCGTGTGGCTCGCGCTGCGCCTACAGGCCGCCGCCGGCGCCGTGGTCGCCGCCGCCGCGCTGCTCGCCGTGCTCCAGCGCAGCCTGCACGCCACCGACCCCGGTAACTATCCTACATCCTACTGTCAAAACACTACACTACACTACACTACACTACACTACACTACACTAGTGCTCTGTACTGTACTGTACCGTGTGGCTCGCGCTGCGCCTACAGGCCGCCGCCGGCGCCGTGGTCGCCGCCGCCGCGCTGCTCGCCGTGCTCCAGCGCAGCCTGCACGCCACCGACCCCGGTAACTATCCTACATCCTACTGTCAAAACACTACACTACACTACACTACACTACACTACACTACACTACACTACACTACACTACACTAGTGCTCTGTACTGTACTGTACCGTGTGGCTCGCGCTGCGCCTACAGGCCGCCGCCGGCGCCGTGGTCGCCGCCGCCGCGCTGCTCGCCGTGCTCCAGCGCAGCCTGCACGCCACCGACCCCGGTAACTATCCTACATCCTACTGTCAAAACACTACACTACACTACACTACACTACACTACACTAGTGCTCTGTACTGTACTGTACCGTGTGGCTCGCGCTGCGCCTACAGGCCGCCGCCGGCGCCGTGGTCGCCGCCGCCGCGCTGCTCGCCGTGCTCCAGCGCAGCCTGCACGCCACCGACCCCGGTAACTATCCTACATCCTACTGTCAAAACACTACACTACACTACACTACACTACACTACACTACACTAGTGCTCTGTACTGTACTGTACCGTGTGGCTCGCGCTGCGCCTACAGGCCGCCGCCGGCGCCGTGGTCGCCGCCGCCGCGCTGCTCGCCGTGCTCCAGCGCAGCCTGCACGCCACCGACCCCGGTAACTATCCTACATCCTACTGTCAAAACACTACACTACACTACACTACACTACACTACACTACACTACACTACACTACACTACACTACACTAGTGCTCTGTACTGTACTGTACCGTGTGGCTCGCGCTGCGCCTACAGGCCGCCGCCGGCGCCGTGGTCGCCGCCGCCGCGCTGCTCGCCGTGCTCCAGCGCAGCCTGCACGCCACCGACCCCGGTAACTATCCTACATCCTACTGTCAAAACACTACACTACACTACACTACACTACACTACACTACACTACACTACACTACACTACACTACACTAGTGCTCTGTACTGTACTGTACCGTGTGGCTCGCGCTGCGCCTACAGGCCGCCGCCGGCGCCGTGGTCGCCGCCGCCGCGCTGCTCGCCGTGCTCCAGCGCAGCCTGCACGCCACCGACCCCGGTAACTATCCTACATCCTACTGTCAAAACACTACACTACACTACACTACACTACACTACACTACACTACACTACACTACACTACACTAGTGCTCTGTACTGTACTGTACCGTGTGGCTCGCGCTGCGCCTACAGGCCGCCGCCGGCGCCGTGGTCGCCGCCGCCGCGCTGCTCGCCGTGCTCCAGCGCAGCCTGCACGCCACCGACCCCGGTAACTATCCTACATCCTACTGTCAAAACACTACACTACACTACACTACACTACACTACACTAGTGCTCTGTACTGTACTGTACCGTGTGGCTCGCGCTGCGCCTACAGGCCGCCGCCGGCGCCGTGGTCGCCGCCGCCGCGCTGCTCGCCGTGCTCCAGCGCAGCCTGCACGCCACCGACCCCGGTAACTATCCTACATCCTACTGTCAAAACACTACACTACACTACACTACACTACACTACACTAGTGCTCTGTACTGTACTGTACCGTGTGGCTCGCGCTGCGCCTACAGGCCGCCGCCGGCGCCGTGGTCGCCGCCGCCGCGCTGCTCGCCGTGCTCCAGCGCAGCCTGCACGCCACCGACCCCGGTAACTATCCTACATCCTACTGTCAAAACACTACACTACACTACACTACACTACACTACACTACACTAGTGCTCTGTACTGTACTGTACCGTGTGGCTCGCGCTGCGCCTACAGGCCGCCGCCGGCGCCGTGGTCGCCGCCGCCGCGCTGCTCGCCGTGCTCCAGCGCAGCCTGCACGCCACCGACCCCGGTAACTATCCTACATCCTACTGTCAAAACACTACACTACACTACACTACACTACACTACACTACACTAGTGCTCTGTACTGTACTGTACCGTGTGGCTCGCGCTGCGCCTACAGGCCGCCGCCGGCGCCGTGGTCGCCGCCGCCGCGCTGCTCGCCGTGCTCCAGCGCAGCCTGCACGCCACCGACCCCGGTAACTATCCTACATCCTACTGTCAAAACACTACACTACACTACACTACACTACACTACACTACACTAGTGCTCTGTACTGTACTGTACCGTGTGGCTCGCGCTGCGTCTACAGGCCGCCGCCGGCGCCGTGGTCGCCGCCGCCGCGCTGCTCGCCGTGCTCCAGCGCAGCCTGCACGCCACCGACCCCGGTAACTATCCTACATCCTACTGTCAAAACACTACACTACACTACACTACACTACACTACACTAGTGCTCTGTACTGTACTGTACCGTGTGGCTCGCGCTGCGCCTGCAGGCCGCCGCCGGCGCCGTGGTCGCCGCCGCCGCGCTGCTCGCCGTGCTCCAGCGCAGCCTGCACGCCACCGACCCCGGTAACTATCCTACATCCTACTGTCAAAACACTACACTACACTACACTACACTACACTACACTACACTAGTGCTCTGTACTGTACTGTACCGTGTGGCTCGCGCTGCGCCTACAGGCCGCCGCCGGCGCCGTGGTCGCCGCCGCCGCGCTGCTCGCCGTGCTCCAGCGCAGCCTGCACGCCACCGACCCCGGTAACTATCCTACATCCTACTGTCAAAACACTACACTACACTACACTACACTACACTACACTACACTACACTACACTAGTGCTCTGTACTGTACTGTACCGTGTGGCTCGCGCTGCGCCTGCAGGCCGCCGCCGGCGCCGTGGTCGCCGCCGCCGCGCTGCTCGCCGTGCTCCAGCGCAGCCTGCACGCCACCGACCCCGGTAACTATCCTACTGTCACTACACTACACTACACTACACTACACTACACTACACTACACTACACTAGTGCTCTGTACTGTACTGTACCGTGTGGCTCGCGCTGCGCCTGCAGGCCGCCGCCGGCGCCGTGGTTGCCGCCGCCGCGCTGCTCGCCGTGCTCCAGCGCAGCCTGCACGCCACCGACCCCGGTAACTATCCTACATCCTACTGTCAAAACACTACACTACACTACACTACACTACACTACACTACACTACACTACACTAGTGCTCTGTACTGTACTGTAGTAGCAGTACGGCGCGGTAGTCGCCGCAAAAAACAACATCGATTTTCTCTTTCTCATCTCACTCAATGCGATTAGCGAACGAGCCTCTCGTTTTCGCGACTATTCTAATTATAATGCCTTTTCTAGTCATACTCTTTTTACGAGTTTAACTTATATTTTGACTAAAAATTATTTTTAAAATCGTGTTATATGAACAGGTCTGGTGGGTCTCGCGATATCGTACGCGCTGTCCATGACGTCGATGCTCAGCGGCGTGCTTAGCTCCTTCACCGAGACCGAGCGGGAGATGATCGCCGTCGAACGCGTCGGCGAATATATCAACCAGGTTTGTGCACCACTTTCATCCAGACATGTCAATAAATTAGGCCGTCCGCTGCGTTAAGCGGAACACGCGTGCTGATGTCCCGCGTGCACAAGAAAACGGCCGCCGGTGGCACTCACACATATCGCGCGTTTGAGGACGTAAGAAGTCCTTTGTTCGTCCATCCTCTAAGCCTCTAACACCCTATGTATGTTTTTATTCTGTAGGGATATTTATTAATGTGCCTGCTTCTTGAAAATCAAAGAGCATCGCTACGCAAGCTCTTATCTAGGGAGACGGTAGATGGGATTTATCTGTGTTTAAATCCCTGAATTAACTGGGCTCGTCGGCCAGGTCACGCAGTGCGTGCGTGGCCTCTATTATAGGCCACTGATGGCCATTCGGCAAAGGCCTCCCTCCGGTCTCTCCAAGTGTCTCTGTTCTGCGCTTCGATAGGCTAGTTCTTTAGGAAACCATCAATTTCGCCACCTTCGTCAAGGTCTGCCTCGACGCCGATTTCGTTTCGTTCAGGACCAGTTGGTAATGGTTTTGGCCCATAGGTCATCTGGCATGACGCAGACATGTCCTGCTCAATCCCACTTTAGATTGGTAGCAGTGGTTGCGACGTCTGTCACTTGGGTTATGGAACGAACGAATTCATTTCTGACCCCGTCGATCAGTTTTAAGCGTAGGATTCTGATCGTTCGTCAAATGGCCTCAGTAGTCGAAAAAAATCAACCACTTTTAGCTCACTACTATATTGGAATAAAATTTTACTTGTTGAATTTATATTGCAGGTAGAAAGTGAGAAACTTGACGGTGAGACTCCGCCTTACGGATGGCCATCACAAGGCGTTATTACCTTCGAGAACGTATACCTTAAATACAGGTCAGTCTCCGATTTCCTACCCGCTTTCAAATCTTATGATCTCTCTCTTATCTTGATCTTACTAATGTTACAACTATCATGATCATTATCAGCCCATATGTCCCACCCACTGCTGGGCATAGGCCTATTCTCACGAGGCAAACAAGTCGTCAACTTGCTGTCAGAGCAAGCAGTATCAATTGGCTTCACGAATACCGTCATCTAAAAGCATAAGACTGCTTAACGGACTTTTCAAGCATAGAGATAAATTCGAAATAAAATACAACTAAAAAGGTCAACCATCCAATATACTTGCACCGATCGGTTGCTTGCGGTCATTTTCGAAGCTTAGGTATCCAGTTTGTGTGATGATTACCACGCCGCACTACCAAACACAAGGTCATGAGTGCGAATCCCGATCCGTCTGCCATAAATATCATGTTTGTATCGTTGTTGGCTGGCTTCTATAACAAAGAACATTTCATCAGTTTGGAGTCGGAACAGTGTATTTGCCTGTGAGCATTTTTATTATAAATACGCCACAAGCTCCTCTTAGAAAGCTTCAATGAATTGATTAATTCTTATAGCCGTCGCTGTGGTGGAAGTCGTTCCACCACAGCGACTGCTTTATTAGGAAAACAGGTACGCAGACAGCTAAACACATGCATCTCTCTTCCTGTCCTCCTGAACCTGATGGAACGGGAAATCGATAGGATCAAAGGTGGTATCGAATGCAGTGGCTATAACCGCTAGAAAGCTATCATTTTATGTTTTTACAGTGGTAGAGAGAACGGTTCAATGGCTCTCGACGGGGTGTCGTTCTCGACGTTCCCCGGCGAGAAGCTCGGCGTGGTGGGTCGCACCGGCGCCGGCAAGAGTTCCATCCTGCACGCGCTGCTGCGGCTCGCGCCGGCGTGCGGCGGCCGCGTGCTGATCGACGGCGTCGACCTCTCCACCGTGTACCTGAGGTCGCTCAGGTGAGTGCACTGACTGATAATGATAAGCTGAGCGCCGGCAAGAGTTCCATCCTGCACGCGCTGCTGCGGCTCGCGCCGGCGTGCGGCGGCCGCGTGCTGATCGACGGCGTCGACCTCTCCACCGTGTACCTGAGGTCGCTCAGGTGAGTGCACTGACTGATAATGATAAGCTGAGCGCCGGCAAGAGTTCCATCCTGCACGCGCTGCTGCGGCTCGCGCCGGCGTGCGGCGGCCGCGTGCTGATCGACGGCGTCGACCTCTCCACCGTGTACCTGAGGTCGCTCAGGTGAGTGCACTGACTGATAATGATAAGCTGAGCGCCGGCAAGAGTTCCATCCTGCACGCGCTGCTGCGGCTCGCGCCGGCGTGCGGCGGCCGCGTGCTGATCGACGGCGTCGACCTCTCCACCGTGTACCTGAGGTCGCTCAGGTGAGTGCACTGACGGTACCTCCGTTTTTAAATTGGTCGATAGGCTTTCGAACACTGACAAATGAACCGAAATCAGTAGTTTTTCTGTGATATTCAAAAGAAACCGACGTGAAATTATTATTTTTGGGCTTAAAGACGTCCCAATAAACTATTCCAAATATTATCTGGACTATCTTTCATACCTACAAATAGCGTTATTTACAATCACTTGTATGCATCTCGTATGAATAGGATAATTTTTAGTCTACTTTTTTGTGTCTCTGCTGGGTAAATGAGAATCTTTTCCTCCAATCCTCCCCTATCAAATAAATTTCCTTCCATATCAGTTTACGCATTTGAAATGCGATTTTATAAAGTACGACCATGTACCCACGACTTCGTCCGCATAAATTATATACCAGATTTTAAGTCAGATCATAAGCTATCAAACAAAAAAGTTTCATCAAAATCGGTTCTGAAGTTTTTGTGTGATGCTCGAACAAACACACAAACAAATAGACAGACAAAAAATAAAAAAATTAGTGATTTGGAATCAGTGACATCTAAAAATCATATCGTAATCTTTTTTTGTAAATATCTTCAATGTACAGACACACTTCTGTTACAGTTTTATAATAGTTTAGACACTACCGTTGATTGCAGGACCCGTATCGGCATGATACCGCAGGAGCCGTTCATATTCACGGGCAGCATCCGGGAGAACATAGACCCGCTGAAGCAGTACCTGGACGCGGAGGTGTGGCGCGCGGTGGAGGCGTGCGGGCTGCGCGGGGAGGTGCGCGCGCGCGGCGGGCTGGGCGGCGCCGGCGCCGGCCTGAGCCGCGGCCACGCGCAGCTGCTGTGCCTCGCGCGCGCCGTGCTGCAGCGCGCCAGGGTAACTTAGTCTTGACCTATACTCCGTTCAGGAATTCGTAGCGATGCCCGATACGTATCGATATTTTGGTATATCGATACAACGCAATGCGATATCTCGATATTTTGTATCGATACACGCCAATTCGATATGTGGCTGTATCGTATCGCTTCCCAAGTATATTGCATCAAAAATATCGCATTAAAAATCAATTAAAATATTGTAATATTTGGACAGTGAAATGTTTAAAAAGGGATCTTTGAAGACTTGAATCTTTGTTATGATGAAATTTATACTTAATCAAGGTTCAAAATGTAAACAACCTTTTTT
Organism: Agonopterix subpropinquella; assembly: GCA_922987775.1. Taxonomy (NCBI): domain Eukaryota; kingdom Metazoa; phylum Arthropoda; class Insecta; order Lepidoptera; family Depressariidae; genus Agonopterix; species Agonopterix subpropinquella. The sequence continues at coordinate 13,923,082 of OV277703.1, read as the reverse complement.
TTCATACAGTAATTTAGCTCTAAAAGATTTGTTAGTGGTTGAGTGGTGGTTGCGACATCATTGGCTGTTAGAGCGATTGTTTTCTTCGGCTCACATCATTACTTTTACAGTAAATCGAAACAGTCTACTTAGATACTTACACAAATTTTTAAACAGCTCGGATATATAGTAGGTACATTGGCAAATATAATAATGCCATTGGTTGAAATTTTATTTATTTATTTATTTATTTATTATTTTACATCGGTCAACAATACAAACTTAATTATAGCAGGCCCATATTATCAGCTGATCCACATTTGGCTAGTGTAGGTTTGTAGTTTTGTATGGACGAGTTGATTTTTTTCGCGATTTCAATGTTGGTCCCATAGAGAAAATTTCTCAGTTTGATCGTCTGCACTGGTAGCATGCACACCCGCGATAGCAGTGATACGGCTTTATCACGTCTTTTATCTCGTTCGTTCGCGCGCAAAAGAACGAGATAAAAGACGTGATAAAGCCGTATCACGGCTATCGCGGGTGTGCATGCTACCAGTGCTGATCATCCCCTTAAAAAATTGTCAGTAAATTAATTATATTACTAAATTGTAGGCATACCGCATACCCAATTCAGAGATATGCAGACCTGACTGCCAACCTTTAGTAATGGGGAGGAACCTAAAGAAAAAAGGAAAAACTACGTAAATTTTAGTCGGTAGTATCAATATAAAATTTAGATTCGATATTATATCGATATTCACGATATCGATACAAAGCCATGCGATAATATCGCGTATCGATACAAGCAGTAACGATACATTACGATACGATATATCGATACAAAGCAAAATATCAGGCATCGCTGGGAATTCGAGCGACAAAATGTAAACAAAGAAACGTCACTGTCAAAGTGACATTACGTGGTCAGAAACCTTTGGTGCATTTTTTAAGAATAAAATTATGTCGGCACGCGGCATATAATAAATTGCGTTGACATTAATAATGTATTGTCTATCTATAAATAATAAAAAGAATCGTGACAATTTGAATGAGATTTTTAAATTATGTTATGTAGCCCGCTACTCTGTCTGTGTGGGCTTTTTGTGCTATTCGTAGCATCTGCGCATAGCGTACGGACTCAAAAGAAGGTATTAAACAATCAAGAGACGCGTTTACGTTATTGTGTATAATAAAAAATCTTTTTTAAAACGAACTTTGTTACAACGAACCAAAGGTCTAAAATATCTGATTGTTGCCAGACCACGAAATAAAATATTTACAGTCACGCTTTCTTTTAATCTAAACTATTATAAAACTGTAACAGAAGTGTGTCTGTACATTGAAGATATTTACAAAAAAAAAATTACGACATTGTTTTTACCTGTCCCTGATTCCAAATCACAAATTTTTGGATTTTTTGTCTGTCTGTTTGTTTGTTTGTTTGTTCGTTTGTTTGTTTGGGTGTTTGTTTGTTCGAGTATCACGCAAAAACTACTGAACCGATTTTGATGAAACTTTTTTTGTTTGATAGCTTATCATCTGACTTAAAATCTGGTATATAATTTATGCGGACGAAGTCGCGGGTAAAAGCTCGTCTGAAATAAATGTATAACTTGCGTTTTTTAAATTATTTTCCATACAAAATTAATAAATCATTTGTCGTAATCCTTTGCGAGTAGAATAGATAATTTACTGTTAATCATTCCGGAGATAAGTTTTAATAATTTAATAATAATAATAATATAATGTCAACATCATCCTATAACCGTCCTACTGCAGGGCACAGGCCTACCCTCGAGCTACCCCTTGAAGATAGGACCACAGAGTACTATAAGTAGAACGTCAGTCCACCACGTGTGCTTAATGCGGATTGGATAATGTAAATCGGACTTAGTCAGTTCCTGTAACCAAGAGGTTGAGATAAAAATTGGTTGTGCCAGCCTCTTTATTATAATGTGCTTAAACTCTGACTAAAAATCATTACGCTTGATATTAAGGGGCTTTCGATTTCTGGCATAATTATTCATTTGATAATTTTTTTTATGTTTTAGTTACTATTAGTCGATGATGTGTTCTAAATAGATGAGGCGGCTTATGCCATGTAGACGTAGCGTTTTACTGTCTACACCATAAATATATTATACCTTACGGAATAGAGTAAGTGACATGAGTTGTCAAATGTAACCGTTTTTGGACGTTTTTTGGAGTCCTCGGCAGGGTAAAAATTCGATTTCTGTGTATAATTCTCAATCTAACGTGAAATGGTGAATAATTTAATGAAACAGTGTTAGTATATTTCACAAAATTATCTACGATTTCACTTGAGGTTCACGATTATTCACAGAAACCGAATTTTTACCAGGACTCCAAATCCCTAAAAACGGTTCTATTGCCTCGCGTCACGTATCTCTTTCTATTATACAGGCATGCCGCTAGGTACATCTCGCTCTATCAGCTGTCACCGTCTCTCTTACGTAGTATAATACCTTTATGGTCTACACATACATGCAGAGGCGGCTCGCTCTAAGGAGCGCTGGTGCAGTGAACTCCCATAAATAATAATAATAAAATTATACTCCTTAATTTCATTATCAATATTACTTTGTAGCTCTAGAGATATAATTTATACCCATCATCCCCTACACTTGTACTGTATTATTTCATAGGTAACGCGCGAAGCGGAGCCACAGAAATTACTTTTCTTTGGCGGAGCGCCTAGCGGAGCGGTCGCGATTGCGCTCCAATGAAACAAAATTCAGTACATTGGCTTATACGAAATCCAATAGGAGTGAAAGAGAAATTTCGCCAGAGTCCTGCGCGTGAAACAAAAGATTTTCTATGAAAAATTAGCTAAATTCGGAGCGCCGCTCACGCGACGTTGCCGGTTTAGCGCTCGGCCGCACGACAGGACAGCAATTGCGCGCGACGTTGCCACTCCTATATAAACAAACACTTAGTCAAAAACAAATTCGGGAATTTTCTAATTAAATTAATTAGAAAATTAATAATCATTTAATACGTGTTGAAATAGCTTGTACTTATCAGTTATAACTTGTGAGTGTTAAAATTGACAATTATAATGTGGCGTTAATTAAAAAGTGTGAAAAAACGTTACAAATTCGGCTTGAATTGAAGGCAAAGGGACTGAACTTGACCTTACGCAAAAATGTACGACAATTCATCGTTTTATTTCAAGTGAACACCCGTACAATTTTGTCACGAGCCGCCTCTGCATACATGACACTGTCTGTCTAACATGACGCTTATTTGTTAGTGTTCATTTCACTTTCGACATTAAAAATCCTACTACCGCGGAGAGTACAAAAGACAATGTGGGTTTTGTATGTAAGGTTGGCGCCTTATTTTTCGTCGTTGTTTTTGGCGCGGCCAGTAACCAAACATGAATATTTTATTTCAGAATCAAGTAACTAACAAAACTTATTAACATGTATATCCCTGAACTCAGTCCGGACGGAGATATAAAGGCTTGAAGTTGAAAATATTACCATTACGAGCACTACAAGCCTTTATATCTCAGCTCGGACTGAGTTCCGAGATATTTGTGATAACAATTTTTGTCTTTAACTTTATTCTGAACTTCAAGTACTTCTTTATTCAAGTTTTATTGAAGGCCGCGCTAAAAAAAGAAAAAAAGCCGCCATTTTTAGGCATAGGCTTTTCAAAACCAAAATTTTAATATCATTGACTGATTCACAGATATGATGGAATCACCGACAGTATTATAAATTCACACAAATCATTCACAGATACTCCTAGTGGACGAAGCGACCGCGAACCTCGACCAAGAAACGGAGCGTTCGATCCTCGACACGATCCGCAGCGTGTTCGGGGGCGCGAGCGTGGTGTTCGTGGCGCACCGCGTCGCCGGCGTGCTCGAGTGCGCGCGCGTGCTCGTCATGCGCGCCGGAAAAGTGCTCGAGCTACGCGCGCCCGACGACGCTCTCGACGACCCCACCTCACATTTGTACAAGCTAGTTCATCCTGATGCTAGTTTTGACAGCTCCGGATGATTTAGCGAGTTGACTGACAGATTTACAGTTAAAGAATTGGTTTAGTTTGTGTGTGGTTGATTGAATGATCCAGTAGGCAAAGGAATTAAATATATCTGTGAGTTATGAAGTTATGATACAGTAAATTATTGAAAAGAAGTCGTTTAGTGTGTGATTGATTGAAATCTTTTTTTTTTTTTTTTATGTTCGATAGGTAAACATTTGACCCCAATCTCACCTGATGTTGAGTGATGATGAGGCCGAAGATGTAGCATGCTTACCTAGAAAGATGCCTATTCACTCTTGCCTTGAAGAGGCCCAGGTTGTATTGCTCAGGGAACAGGTCCGCAGGCAGTGCGTTCCACTCCTTAGCCGTGCGCACTATGAAAGAAGAAGCAAACTTCTTCGTGCGAATTGCTGGTAGGTCAACGACATAAGGGTGGAAACCCAGCCTGCGTCTCGTCCCCCGCAGATGAAAGGGAGAAGGAGGTATTAAATCGTGTAATTCCGTCGCACACTCTCCGAAATGTATCCTATAAAAAACAGATAGACAGGCTACCTTGCGACGATGCTCAAGACTTTGTAGCTTCGCCACAGAGGTTGGATCACCTATGAGCTTCCTGGCACGCCTGTCGATTGAGTCCAACGCGGCCAGCTGGTATTGGGCAGACCCGTCCCAAAGATGGCAGCAGTACTCCATACACGATCGGACTTGTGCTTGATAAAGTTGTAGAAGCTGTCCCGGAGTGAAGTACCGTCTGACCTTCGAAAGGACGCCCAGTTTTTTCGCTGCGATTTTCGCCATGGACTCAATATATTCATATCCAGTGGGTAAAAGGATTAATCAGTCAGCGAGTAATAAGCAAATCAGTTTATTTTCTAAAGAAAATCTCTTTTAGGTAGGGTCAATTCAGATTAGGCAGGAAAATGCTATAGCATATTCGAGCATTTTCTTAGCCGCCGGATAGCGGCCAAGAACATGCTCGAATATGTGAAAACACTTGGAATTTGGTTGGTATATGATTACCACTTTAAAAGTGCTCGAGGCAGTGAACGCAAATGCTCGAGCATTTCTCCGCCTAGTCTGATTTGACACTTACGCGAATAGTCAGCTTTATCCCGTAAACTTCTACGTAAGACTTCGTCAGTGGATGTCAATAAGTAAATGAATGAACGGATGAAATGTACTTTAGTTATATCAACAAATACAATAAAAACAAAACTTAATAAAAAAAATATTAGGACGAATAAGTGCAAGAATGGTATTGACGCTATGAATGGAGAATGTTCATGGGTCTGCAAAATCGATCAAAACTTTGTCACAGTAGAGCTTATATAAATACAAGTACACTAGTCTTTGTTTTATTCAAAAAGACCCAGTAGTTTTGATTTTACAAGCATTTAAAACTGCCGTAAATTTTGAACACTCCGCGCGGGCCCACGATTGGCGTGTGACGTCACGGTATATCGAGTCGTAACTTACGTTTTCTCCAGGATTCGTAGCGCGAGTCCAAAACACACTTGGCCGGTTTTTATGATTTCTTGTTTTATTTTATAGTATGGACTATAATCCAACCAAGTTTGACGCTTGTATGTATTACCGTTTTTACGATAAAGCTAAAGCAAAAAACGTTAAAAAAATCTATAAAGGGCTCTATCTTTTGAACCGTAATCGCTAGACAGTTGAAATTTTCACAGAATATACGTAAATGAATGAAATGTACTTTAGTTACATCAACAAATACAATAAAAACAAAACGTAATAAAAAAAAGTTTAGGACGAATAAGTGCAAGAATGGTATTAACGCTATGAATTATGATGAATAAACGGACACTACGTCAACCAATCGGCTTTGGTGGACTGTGCGCCATTTCCACTTCTCATCTTTAGGGTGCCTGTCCATTGAAGCTGTGCGAGCTGTGTAGCTGTGTTTTTTTAACCAATCAGGAGCTCGGGTGAGGCCCAGCTAAACAGCTCGCATAGCTTCAATGGACAGGCAGCCTTAAATGGGTATTGAAATATGGGAATCGAATCGGAATAGGTTCGCATCTTCTTTTATAATGAGAACCGGTAAGGTTTGGAACTCTCTCCCTGCGTCTGTTTTCCCAAGCAAATACAATCAGGATATTTTTAAAAGAAGAGTAAATAGGCTTTTTCTGGGCGAGCGCGCTACATCCTCGGCTTCATCTACACTTTCCATCAGGTGAGCTGAAGCCAAGCGCAAACCCATTATGAATAAAAAAAAAAAAAAAAAAAATCCTCAATCATTGAATGAAAACGTTTGATCCGGAATACGATCTACACCATATTTGCAGCTTAATATTCATCCTCATTTCCATATAAGATACCCTGCTTTAATTATTTAGTCGCTAACATCAGTTGACAAAAGACTATTGACAAAAAGTGTGTGATGTGAATGTATTGGCCAAAGTTACTTTTTATTATTATGAAACGGGATGTCAAAGATATTTTTCTAGTGTTGCGTGTTGCACATTCTGCGTATTGTTCATTGTGCGATTTGTGAATTTTGAGTGTCGTGCTCATTTTACGTTTTGTACATTATGCTCCAAAGGGTTGGCATGATTGCTTGTTCCAAGGGTCAATTGCCACTGTAAGAGCAGCGGCCGGCAGCGCGCGTTTTGCCTGGCATACTGAACTTTATCTACAGTGAGAGAAGAGGAAATTCCAACTGACGGGATATAATTTCTGTTCAACCGCCGCGACGTCTTCTTATGTCAAACTAGATTAATGCTACGGTCCAAAATGCGCAAATATGCGCTATCGGTAGAGATAGCATGCACTCAATCGGTTCATGATGCGCGAATGTGCGGATACGTTTGCTGTCTGACGTCATCAGTGACGTCATTAACTTGCGCTTACGCCGCACACGAAAAATAGTGCAGCATATGCATGTCAAATTGACAGCTGGTTGAAATTGTACAAATTGTTTAGCAGTGTATACGTACTTACTAATTTGGACCGACCGGTAAAGCGTGTGCATAGCGTTTGCACTATTGGCATAATTCGAACCGTAGCATAAGTTCAATATGCTAGGCAGAATGCCGCGCGCAGCCGGCCGCTGCTCCATCAGTGAGAATAGACCGTAAGGCGTTCTTATCGTAGATAGAATAATTAATGACGAAGCATAACGCTTAGAGTCATTATTAGCAATAAATGAAAACAAGAGTATTGGTGATGCGATGAGACTGATTGGTCGATGGATAATTTTATTAATGACGCTTCTAATTAATTTAAACTCTCTTGATCTCCAGTCTCTTGAACCACAGATTCCATTGATTAATTATTAAGTAATGTTGAAATTGTTCCTTCTTGTTATTTATAGTTTATTTAAAAACGAAATAGGTATCTATTGTGTCTAGTTAAGATATTGTGGTAACTGAGTATATTCTATGCGACTAGTCGTAAATAAAAGTTGAATAATAATATGATTAAAGTCAATTGCATAGTATTTTTATATGAATTGTAGTTCTAAGAAGAATTTTGTCATTATTTCTTAGTTTGTATGAACATTAATAGTAATAATTTAATTTCAGATTATACCTTTGTTCATATTTCTATGTATATTGGAGTCTATCGAAACCATGTGATATTCTTATGTTTTTTATTTTGGCTGTAATAAACAAATCAGAAAATCAATTTGTGTCTTTTTTTCGATATTTCTTGGACTGAGATTCACATGTTTCTCTCTTCCGGTTTCTTGTAAGGATAATCGATGTAGTCAAAAATGTCTTCTTCAGATGAAATAGGCACCGGCTCTCCCGGTACACCTAGAAAGAAGCACAGTTTTTAAATCTATATTTATAAAACAGTTCCGTGACTGTCTGATGGAATATAGGTACCTATAGGTATTATATAGAGAATGTAGGGGTGCACTAAGAATGGATTTTTGAAGATTGGACTCCTAAAGGGGTTTTCCAAACTCACGCGAACGGAGTCGCGGGCAAAAGCTAGTAGAATGTAGAATATAATTATGTTTATATCAGAATGTAAGGTAGGGTCATCAATGGACAAGCAATTTAAAAAACAATTATCAGTAACCTAGGCAAATTTTAATAAATTACAGTCTGGGGAAACAATATGGAAATATAATTAGGTCAAATCCAGATGAAGCGAAATATGACAGATATTTGCATTGTTTGGCCTTAGTAATCTAAACTATTATAAAACTGTAACAGAAGTGTGTCTGTACATTGAAGATATTTACAAAAAAAGATTACGATATTATTTTTAGATGTCCCTGATTCCAAATCACCAATTTTTGGATTTTTTGTCTGTCTGTTTGTTTGTGTGTTTGTTTGTTTGTTCGTTTGTTTGTTTGGGTGTTTGTTTGTTCGAGTATCACGCAAAAGCTACTGAACCGATTTTGATGAAACTTTTTTTGTTTGATAGCTTATCATCTGACTTAAAAACTGGTATATAATTTATGCGGACGAAGTCGCGGGTAAAAGCTCGTGTTTTATATAATACATCCATGCTTAGTACCTAATAGTACCTATAATAACGTGAACCTGGAAACGGAACATAGACGTGAATGTATGTAAAACTATGTATGTAGGTATCTAATGTATCTTATCTTACCCGTCACACCGACTGGTCTCAAAGAGTACTCGTTGAGGGTGAAGCCGTGCTCGAGAGCGTGCGCGCGCATCGTCTTGTTGAACACGTCGCTCCCGGTGAAGTACAGCACCGCGCAGAAGTACTGCTCGCACGGAATCAGCCGAATGTCGAGCCGGCGCGATGGAAGGTCGCTGGACAGTCTGCATACACCCTAGTGTAGAATGTTGTCCAATCAGTATTGGTTTAATTAAGTAACGCTAGATAACCTCGACATCGCCAGGTCTTGCAAAAAATACGAGTGGATATGGTAGAGGTAGTAAAGTACTATCGGTTTAAAATAACAATGTGCATGACCTCGCCTGCAAATGTGACGTCACTCAATCACACGAACTTCACTCGAGTCATTCAAATGATTATTTCCTTTACATAGAGTCTATATTCCTTTACAGCCGAGTGAAGTTATCGAACGGCCCTTCAAGGTCATGCACATTGTTATTTTAAACTGATAGTACTGATCACTCTGCATGTTTGAAACACAAATTTAAATCATAATCATTTGCGTTTGAGGGAGAAGAAGAAAAAATAGGTATACTAATTTCAATTTCACCAATAGGTATAGCTGACTGAAATTAGGCAGGTGTCAGCGCACATCTGGAGATCTGCTCGAGCATTTTCCAGTGTGCAATGAAATGTCTTCCTTGTCCAATTTAAATAGGACATAATAGGAAAATAAATGTCAAGTTATAAGACTTATAAGTTTACCCAGCGGACGGGGCGGCGGCGTTTGCATAGCGCACGCTATTTACAACTCTATTTGTGTTGGATAAGGGTCAGCGCACACCCAGCGTAGAACTGCTCGCGCATGCTCGAGCATGTTCTTTGCAGTCGCGCACACCTAGCGGCAAAATCCGCCGGCGGCAGCGGCGGAGCATGCTCACGCGTGTTCGAACAGTCTCGCGGATGCTCCTGTGTTGCTACAGTTGACGTAGTGAATTTTGCGTTGTGTTTACAATATTTTATAGTAAAGACGTGCGATAATAACAATTTTAAAGTATGGTAGACTGGGATTTGGTAATTATTGGGTTACTAGTAAAGGAAGAGGAGCAAGAAGAGCACATCAATAAGATGAAAAGAGGCAAGAAAGATGTACTTATATTTGGGAAATACTACGCCCTGTGCTGTGTTACGGTTTAAAGTTCTAGGGACAGTTATTTTATGGCTAGGAACTATAAAATGGAATATGAACAATTTGAAAACCTACTAAATCTGCTTCGACCTTTCAGATTTTCTTTGTATTTTCAAAAAGAGTTCGATTATTATATAATATTATCTGTAGTAAATTGCCCTTTTCGGGCTAAAGTAGTTAAAAATTATGCTAGATTTAGTCCGAAACCGGCCGAGGCGGCAACACTTACGACACGGGCGTATGCTCGAACATGCTCGAGCATGCGCGAGCATCCGCGCGCATGCTCGCGACTGCTCCCGTCGCCGCGAGGAGCATACGCGAGCATACTCGAACAGACGCTGAAGGGATTTAATCACTTGCAAGCTATTTTCAACTTTATTTCAATGGAAATAGAGTTCATTATCAATTGAATCAATGAAACCTGCTCGCGCATGCTCGAACAGTTTTACGCTGGGTGTGCGCTGACCCTAAGAACGACATTTCATTGAGCATTGGGAAATGCTCGAACTCTAGATGCTCGACTAGATGTACGCTGACCCTAATTCGACCTATTCCTTGAAAGAGCTCATATTAGAGGTATTGGATTGGTATTGGTAATACTGACTTTAAAAAAATTAAATCGTTTGCGGACTTGGTCCCGCATAAAATACTCTAATAAGGGTTGATCCACATCTGCATGCATCGCCGACGCTACTGCGCGCGATAGCACGCATGCTATCTTTCTCGCTCTAGCAAATGTCGTTCCTGATCGACAGAAAAGGATAGAGCATGAAATAATGCTATTCCGTGCTAACAGATGCAGATGTGGCGTGGGTTTACCCTAAGCCTGGAAGAAAAATACTCTGCGCTGGAAATTGTTATATAAATCTATTGCATTTGTTATAGAGTACATGGGTAAATGAGATGTTTGTCTTACCATAAACTTAGTATCTCCGATGGAAATGGTATCAGTGACGAGGTGGTCCAGCCCAGCTACCAACTTCTTCAGCAGTTGTTCTCCGTGCTTCTTCTTGCCCTCCACTACTTTCAGCGAGGGATGCGTGACCAGGACGTCTATATCACCGCTCTCTGTCTTACCGCGTCTTGTAAAATTATTTACAACCGTTGAAAATATAGGTTTATCAAATTAAGAGGGTTTACCATATTTACTATACTCTTTGGGGTTTACAACGTTCAGTGGCGCCCTCAATACAAAATTTTAAGATTACTCAAACAAGAAAACGTAACTAAAAATGCAAACGCATAAAAGCTATTTTATTTTACAACAGGTACTTTTATAAGTTCGAAACATTCCACTTTTAAGAAAATCTTAATAAATAGTGTAAGTCTAAGTACCTATGTTACCTATAAGTAAAAGTGTTGTCCCTAATGAACGGCGGCGTAAGGACTTTCATAAAAAAATAGGTTTAGTAGAAATACATTTTTAGGGTTCCGAAGTCAACAAGGAACCCTTATAGTTTCGCCATGTCCGTCCGTCCGTCTGTCCGTCCGTCCGCGGCTTAGCTCAGAGACGCTTAATACTAGAAAGCTGTAATTTGGCTTATGTATACATATTCATTACGCCGACAAAGTGGTAAAATAAACCTATAATGTTACCTCCCCTACACGTGAACTGGGGATGATTTTTTTTTATCCCGTCTATCCCATGTTGTGGGGTATCGTTGGATAGGTCTTTTAAAAATATTGTGGGTTTGGAAGACCATTTTTCGATTTAGGGATCCGTTAGCGAAATATTAAGCTTTAAAGCGAAAATTTTCGGTACGGTCAAGTGTCCCCCCCCCCCCCTCCCCGCCCCCTCTCCCAGCTAAACGGTTGTAGATGTGAAAAAATTCACGGCAATTAGCATATTATATAACGAATTTAAAAGGAAAACTATCACCGCTATGTAGGCTTTACAAGTTTCCGAGTAATAGTCGACTAACTTGTAAAATGTACTTTTTAGACTTTATTAGCCGTTAAACCATAGTATAAAACAAAAAGTCTTCTTCTAAGTCCATAATATTATATTGTGACGGGCAACTACGGAACCCTACCCTGCGCGTGGTCCGACACGCACTTGGCCAGTTATTTTTATTACAAATAGGATGTACCTATAGACTATATAAAAAATAAAATGCGAACCTGTAACTTCCACAAATAGTAACGGTGAACTCGGGATCTAAATCTTTGACCAACTTATTGAGTTTCTTTTCAATGTCTTGTATTTCAGCTCGAGGTATCTTCTTTTCAAAATCCTCGAAATACCTAAAATAATATATTTACGTTAAAATTATAATTTAATTTTCGTGGTAGTATAATTGGTATCATTGGTATAAAAATAGTTGAGTTTTTCAAACATATGTAGGTACGTAATACCGCCTGCTCTCTGAAAATATAGTGAGGCAACCTGTATACAGTGAAGAGGAATTCTGATACGTATATGAAGTCTACCAACCCGCATTGGGCACCCGTGGTGGACTAACGCCCATATACTCTCCTTGAGGTAAGCCTGGCCCTGCAGTGGGACGTATACAGGGTGTTATGGTAGACAGTTGCATTACTTCAATGGCTGATTATACCTAAGTACTTTAAATCAGCTTTTCATACTACCTAACGTTCGATCAGCGAGCGGATCGTATTTAGTATAGAGAGACGATTTTTTTTTTCGATTTTGCTATATCTTTAGGGAAAGTTGTTCAGTAGCTTGGGTACAATCACCCCCCTAAAGTAATGCAACTGTTTACCTTAACACCCTGTTTAGGCTGATGATGATGATGATCAAATGGTCGTTGCTTGTTCAAGGAATATACCTACCTACTAGGGTGGGACTCTTGGATGCTTGTCCACTAGTGAACAAGAATTTAAAATCGTAACTCGGTGGACAAGACTTGAACAAGCGCAAATATGTGAAAAAGGAATGTAAAATTTTTGTTCGTGCAAAATTGCACGAGTTGCATTGTTGTATTGCTGCGTTCCTAGAATATATATTACTCTGCAGTATCAGACACTTACTTCAAACCAAGAATTTGATGGTGAGTTAATTTACATTGATTCTTTTTTAGGTCTTCTATAGTTTTGATGCCAGATTTAACCAGATCAGCCGCTTTAACGGGTCCTATGCCCGACACCCGGGTGAGAAGACTTATGGCTTGCGCGTCTTCGTCTTCGTGAATATTTTCAAGTTTCCTCAGTTTACCGGTCTGCAGGAACTCGTCAATCTTCTTAGAAATTTTGTCGCCTATCCCGCTCAACTTCTTGGCCTCGTCACCGGACTGAATTCTTTTACCGTGTGAAGATAAAACACTAGCCGCTTTTCTGTAGGCGTTATATTTGTGAATGTTGCGGCTTACGTTCTTTTCGTAATCAGCTAGTTCCATGAGAAAGTCACAGAAGTCCGCATTGAGGTTGTCTGATCCTGAAGGGTTTTTGCGTTTGCTCATTGTAAAGTAATCTGTAAAAGATCTAATTTTTATTGGAAGGTTCCGACCTTCAGCAAAACTTTATAAGAAAGCGAATATAGAATGTTATAAAGATAAAGTAAAACATTGGATAGCAGCAGCGGACTTTAGTAGAATAAATCTGTCTGATATATGTTCTTTGCTCAAGAATAATTTGTGTAAATATATTCTTTGAATTTGTGCTTCAAGGAATATTCCTTACTTAAGGGCCAAAGAATCAGCAAAGAATCAGGAACATTAGAACTGTAGTCTTTGAACAGTATCTTTTCTGTAGACCATTTCAAAAAGTAGCGGGTGAACTGTTTTCATGTTGGTACACATGTTCGAAAGCTCAAGGGTGTAAGGTGAAATAACATTCCGTTTATCGTTTTCGATTTGATGTCCAGTGAGGAAAATTTAGGTATTTCGTGGCTTTCGACTAGTTTATTGCCATTTAATAGCTATCAATAACTTTTAAAATAGAGACTGTGAATTTTTAACATGTACGAGGAACGTAAGTTTATGAATACTTTATACTTTTCAACATTCGTTGGCACGCATACTGCATGCAAAGAAGCGGTCGCAAACAAGAAATGTCAAAGTTGCGTTTATGATGATAGCTATCATGCGCACAATCCACAATAATTATTCCAATAGGATGTTTTGTCTTTTTCTAGTGGATATCGGGAGCAAAAGACGGAATGATGTCATGACGTAGTTTGCGATTGCCAGCCCAGCTAAGCCGCCAAAAGCTCGTCTGTCATTGCTGTTATTTATGTTTTGGATTGGTTTCGGATTTTACTATTTTAGGAGTGATTTGTGATAAAATATGATTTTTGATTTAGGTTTAATTCGTGCAGTTTTATGTTATAATGTAAGTGTAATACCTGTGGTGTCTGTGCGACTGAAATAAAGTCCTCGATATGGATAACGTAACGGAAAAACTATTGGAATGTTTCGGACACAGAAAGTTCAAGAGTGAATTGCAAGAACGCGCTGTTAGAGCTATTGCTAGAGGTAAGCAATTGAAATTCTTGTATAAATTATGACTGGAATTAAAATATTTTAATCACACGCAATAAGTTTACACTGCTAAATGGAGGTTGTTAAGGTTAGATCGACATTTTACTTGCAATGTGACATATCGAAATGAGCCGCGTTATATCAGGGGTACCAAAATAACAGGTGTAAATATCTGGCTGGCTACTCTCACACGATAGGAAAAGAAATAAAATAAACTTTTTTAAGACTTACAATTTTTGAACTAAAATTATACAGTTTTTTTACTGACGAAAACTTTGCATTGATTTAGTAGTGAAAAAAAAAACGGTCAAGTGCGAGTCGGGCTACTCGCGCACCGAGGGTTCCGTATAGCACCACCACACAACCTAAAACAAAAACCAAACAAAGCTTACAAAAAAAAACTCCGGGACCTTTAGCACGAGACCGACTCACACTTAGCCGGTTTTTATTATTTGTTGTTATACTGTTGAGCAGGGGTGGCCAAACTTCATACATTTGCGGTCTACACTAAAATTTTAAATATACCTGGCAGTCTATGTTCAATCGCAACAGGCTTAGAAATGAATGTATATGAATGCTTCTGATAGATATAATGTAATTTTTTTTCGTCTTTAATTTAGTTATTAATCTGTTTGCGAGACTACCATAAAAGTCGTCCGCGGGCGACCGGGTAGACCGCGGTTGACATCTTGGCCACCACTGCTGTAGAGTTTAATCTATAATCACACCAAGTTTAACTATAAATTTTTCACTTATTGTCATTTTTATTTGTTTTGTTAGCAAATCCGCCGCCCTAAATAGGTAGGACAGTCGGACGGACGGACGGACAACGTAGGCTTAGTAATAGGGTAAAATTTTCACCCTTTGGATAAGGAACCCTAAAACAGAATAATTTTTTGATCAAACAAACAAACAAACAAACAACAAACAAATATACTTTATTTTACACCAAGACATAAAGAGTAAAATACAGAGAAAAAAATACAAAAGGCACAAAATAAGGCGGTCTAACAGTACCTAATGCTACAATAAATTATTCAATTCAATTCAATTCAATTCAATTCAATTATACTTTATTTCACACCAAAAAGAAAAAACAGTATAGTTATAGTATAGTTAATTATAGTATAGTACCATTATTATAGTTTATTTACTTATTTAATAGTAACTGTTATTTTATAAAGAATAAAGATCAATCTAACCACGCTCAGGCTCCATCGGGCTTTGCTTACTCTATCGGCAATTGAATGTTGAACAGTTGCAAGTGTGTAGACACCCTAAAGAAAGTTTCACACTTTCACACTTGCTTTACGGCCGTAATTAACTAACTTTTTTCACCTTAGCAAAAATTTCTGATCGGTCCATTATGTACTAATCATGTGAGAAATTAATTTTTATGTATAATTTTACTTTGTTCACAGACGTGCATGATGTTTATGTTTCTATGCCAACGGGTTCGGGAAAGTCTCTGTGCTTTCAATTACCAGCCATGTTACATGACAATAAGGTTGCTATTGTCTTTTCACCATTGCTGGCCCTCATAAAAGACCAAATTGACCATCTTATGAAGTTAAAAATCGCAGCTGAATCGATAAACTCTAAAATGACGACAAAAGACAGGGAACGGGTGCTCAATGATTTGCGTAGTATGAAACCTGCGACAAGGTTCTTGTACGTGACTCCTGAACAAGCGGCTACGAGTACATTTAGATCTCTCTTAGAGCACCTTGTCAAATACAGGAAAGTTTCATATATAGTCGTAGATGAAGCTCATTGTGTAAGTGAGTGGGGACATGATTTTCGGCCCGACTATTTGAAGTTGGGTGAATTGAGGGAGAGATATAAAGGTGTTACTTGGGTGGCGCTCACGGCAACCGCAAGTACAGAAGTGGCTAAAGACATACAGGAGAACCTGAAGCTTAGACAGCCCGTAGCTCAGTTCAAGACGCCGAGCTTCAGAAAGAATCTGTACTATGACGTGGTGTACCAGAATTGCATAGAGGATGAAGTCGGACATTTGTTGGAATTTTTGCAGAAATCTTTGAAGGAAGATGAAAATGTTAAACCGGTTAGTATCTTTTATTCTTTAATGCCTTTTTACCCGACTGCGCCAGAAGGAGGGTTATGTTTTTCGAGCGTATGTATGTATGTTTGTATGTATATTTCTTTGGCACTGCCTACAGCCTAAACGGCTTGATGGATTTTGAAGTATGAGGTGTCGTTAGATTTGTAAAAATCGTGAGAGTGACATAGGCTATATTATTTTAATAAGGCGGTTGCGAATTAAAAAAAAGAGGGGGAATAAATTTTTTTTAGTAAAAAATTTCAATATGGGTATCAAATGAAAGCTAGTGAACAGCCGATTCCAAAAATATATATATTATAGTACTTTTATGCTACCATTTAATTTAGACACAAGACTAAAAAGTATGAAACGGGTTTGACGACCCAGTTGGTGTAATGGTTGCCACGCCAGACTGCCAAACCAGGGTCCTGGGTTCGAATCCCGGTTCGGTCATGTTATATGTTTGTGCCATTGTTGTATGATTCCCATAATAAAAAGCCTAGGCTTACCTTGGGATCATTACAATGTATGTGCCTGTGAGCGTTATTTATTTATGAAATAAACTAAATTATAAAAAACAAAAAACCCGACTGTATAAACAAACTATTAACTGAAAAGAGAAAAACAAGCTCTTTAATCACTAATCAGCTATACCAACTTTGTTTTCTTTAGCAAATAAAATTTCAATGTTATTAGGTAGGTATTGCAGGCGGGGACAAACCAATATGTAGGTGTTTTATAATTCTTCTTTGTCCCCGTTTGCGATACCTACCTAATTACATTGAAATTGGCCGGCCTGATTTTGCATGTTCGCAACTCGAATGCCAGGTCTCCTGCACCATGTTTTAGGGAAATCAAACATGTTAAATTTAACATGTTTTGTTAGAATTTTGAAATTTTTGATACAGGAGATCCCAATACAGATTTATAATATCAGACCGCGTAGCAGAATGATGATGATAAGGTTTTATCATGCCTTTTATCTTGTTCATTCACACTCAAATAGAGAATAAAGAAGTGAGAGCGCTATATCACGATGCCATACTATGGCCGCAGAGTGATAACTTGACAGTTTTAATTTGTACTATTTATATTTAAACTTCTTGAAATTGATAGGTATTATGTTATTTTCAGAAAGAGAAAAATGCAGTAATAGTGTACTGTCGTACGCGAGA
Source organism: Agonopterix subpropinquella (assembly GCA_922987775.1). Taxonomy (NCBI): domain Eukaryota; kingdom Metazoa; phylum Arthropoda; class Insecta; order Lepidoptera; family Depressariidae; genus Agonopterix; species Agonopterix subpropinquella. The sequence goes on along the minus strand of OV277703.1, from coordinate 13,905,649 downwards.
ACACACTGAGGATGTAGCCAACATGCTCACTAAGAAAGGTCTGAAGTCACTCGCATATCATGGAGGTAATTTATTATTCAATATTTCTTTCAACTAGAGTCAAAATGGGAATAAATAGCATGCAAGGTTTCTTGATATGGTATGCAGCCTGTGAATGTTTATTATAATGTCCTTATCAAACTAGTAAATTTTACTAGTGCTTTTTATTTACCTATTTTCATTTCGTAATCTGGTGTGGTTTATATGCAAGTTTAAATATACTCTCATACATTAACTGCTGCTTTACCCACTGCAGGGCACAGGCCTACCCTCAGTGAGGTCTGGGCGTCAGTCCACCACAATGCATAAGAATTTCTTCTTCAGTGTATGCCAGTTCCCACTGTTTTCCTTCACCGATTAACAGCAGACGGTTGGTATTACATACATAAGTTTGAAAAACTCCAGATAACATCATCTGTGGGTATTCGAATCTGGATTCTGGAGTTTGAAAAACTGACTGGTATGTACCAGTCAGTTTTTCAAACTTATGTATGTAATACCGACCGTCTGCTGTTAACATAACATAACACAGATAACATTATCTGTGGGTATTCTAATCTGGATTCTGGACCTCCAAGATTGAGTGTCCATACCTCTCCGCTAAGGTCACACTTTGCAACCAAATCTTACGTTTCAGGTCTAAAGGCGTCGGACAGGATATCAATACAGGAGCAGTGGTCGCGCGGCGAGTGTCCGTGCGTCTGCGCCACCGTGTCGTTCGGCATGGGCGTCGACAAGGCGACCGTGCGCGCAGTCGCGCACTGGGGACTTGCGCAGAACGTCGCCGCCTATTATCAGGTACAATAAAGTGATGGAGATTACTTGAAGGAGCTCTTCAGACCAAACAACCTTTCTATGGGCCCAACAATGAAATGCAAAATAAAAATTCTGTTCCATAGACAACGTCAATAGCTACTCTACGAAAATGTATGATTTTTTAATCACATTTCAATGTTGTTCTGTTTGATGGTCTGAAGCACCCTCTTCGATATGTAACGCATTTCAGTTTATACCTTGTATACTTGGAACTGTCTCATTGACACAGTATATGCATAGCGTAAATACAATACGCGTGGGTGCGCTTAGTGGCCGCGTTGGGTCTATGCTTGCGCGGAGTGCGGGGGAGGTCGCGCGGTGTGCGGAGGGGTGTGGGGTACAGCGCGCAGGTGAATCGGTACTGGGACCGCGCCCCCCGCCACCCGCACCCCCCGCACTATAGGCCTGCCGCGACCCAAGAACGCCCTCACTATTAGTTAGTATATTCAATTTGGTATATGATATGCATCTCAGTTGGCAAGGTACGCGGTTATCACTGGTCTTCCCTTACTATGAAATTATTCAAAACACATGGCCAGTCTTTGTATTAAGTTCAATACAATACATACAATATGATACAATATGTTTATCCCATTGAAAACACTTATATCGTCCGACAGGAGTCCGGCAGAGCGGGGCGTGACGGTAAGCCGGCGTTCTGTCGCATCTACTACTGCCGCTCGGAGCGCAACGCCGTCGACTTCCTGCTGAAGAAGGAGCTGGCGATGGCGCGCACGCCCGAGCAGAAGCAGAGGTGCAAGAACGCCTACAAGAGCTTCGAGATCATGGTCAAATACTGCGAGGATGTTAGGTGAGGTGCTGGTCACTTCCTCTCACCCTTATCCGCGAGAGGACGACTACAGTGGAATATTCCGTAGTTAATTTTGGAATTAAAGTTTCTAAACAAATTAAAGATTGAAAAATTAAGGGGATGTCCCCTCAAGACGCAACAGAATGAAATTTTCGTTCTCTGGCTAGTGGACTCGTTGGCGAAATTGAATAACGCATTTCCCCGGTTAGGAAGAGTGCGGGTCCGCCCGAGACTTAATTTTTCAATCTTTAATTTGATTCGAAATAGCACAACATGGCCGTAACATGTTTAAAATCAATAATATTCAAAGTTTCTAGCGCTAGCGTCGTAGTGTTCAAACTGATTGTAACACTTCCGTATTATTTATTCACCCCATGTATCCGAATTTATTGAATAAATATATTTGTATTCAAATAGTCAAAAAGCAATAGCTTTTTTTAGAATTTATTTTTTCATAGTAAATTATGAGATGATTTTTTATGATAACTATTTTTTTTTCTTGTTTCTAAATTGACATTTTAGTGAGCTGAAAATCATAATTTTACGCCCAGAATTTTACTATGGTGTCGATTCACAAATATCTACGTCTTAGGGTCAGCGCACACCCAGCGTAAAACTGTTCGAGCATGCGCGAGCAGTTTTCATTGATTCAATTGATAATGAACTCTATTCCCATTGAAATAAAATTGAAAATAGCTTGCAAGGGATTAAATCCCTGTGGTGTCTGTTCGAGTATGCTCCTGGCGGCGACGCGAGCAGTCGCGAGCATGCTCGCGCATGCTCGAGCATGTTCGAGCATACGCCCGTGTCGATGCTTGCGATCCGTCGTAAGTGTTGCTACCTCGGCCGGTTTCGGACTAAATCTAGCATATTTTTTAACTACTTTAGCCCGAAAAGGACAATTTACTACAGATTATATATAATAATCTAACTCTTTTTGAAAATACAAAGAAAATCTAAAAGGTCGAAGCAGATTTTGTAGGTTTTCAAATTGTTCATATTCCATTTTATAGTACCTAGCCATAAAATAACTGTCCCTAGAACTTTAAACCGTAGCACAGCACGGGGCGTAGTATTTCCCAAATATAAGTACATCTTTCTTGCCTCTTTTCATCTTATTGATGTGCTCTTCTTGCTCCTCTTCCTTTGCTAGTAACCCAATAATTAGGTACCAAATCCCAGTCTACCATACTTTAAAATTGTTGTTATCGGACGTTTTTACTATAAAATATTGTAAACACAACGGCAAAATTCACTACGTCAACTGTAGCAACACGGGAGCATCCGCGAGACTGTTCGAACACGCTCGAGCATGCTCCGCCGCTGCCGCCGGCGGATTTTGCCGCTAGGTGTGCGCGACTGCAAAGAACATGCTCGAGCATGCGCGAGCAGTTCTACGCTGGGTGTGCGCTGACACTTACTATTATTTATTTCATTGTATGAAGCTTGACTTTACTATCAGTTTAAAATAACAATGTGCATGACCTCGCCTGCAAATGTGACGTCACTCAATCGCACGAACTTCACTCGGGTCATTCAAATGATTATTTCCTTTACATAGTCTATATTCCTTTACAACCGAGTGAAGTAATCGAACGGCCTTTCAAGGTCATGCACATTGTTATTTTAAACTGATAGTAAATTATTTTAGTTATCGCCGGCGGCGCCATTTGTGGTTCGGCCACCAGTAGCTCCATTTTCGCAGTGGCGCCGCAGAGTGTTGGGCCACTTTTTTTGTCGTCGCTTCTCTGGTTTAGGGAAGAGGTTTCGTCCCTACTATTAAAAATCAATGCAATAATATATAGTGTGATGGTGTAGATGTCGTCACAAGACGTTCGCGGAGTACTTCGGGGAGGAGCCGCCGGTGTGCCAGACGCGGTGCGACGCGTGCGCCGACGAGCGCGCCGTGCGCCGCGCGCTCGACCAGCACCAGCGCCGCGCCATGAGCGCTAGGCTCGACCGCGGCGGCTTCCTCTCCCACGACGACGTGTCCGACCTCTACGGCGAGGGACGGTGTGGACAGAAGAAGTGAGCATATGATCATGATCACTGTTGTATTCCCTAGGAAATACAACGTGTTAATGAATTAGCGCAAAACCTCATACACCCCAACTGATTTATAACAAAATGATTAGATTGAAACAATAATTTTATTTCATTATTTTGATAGTTAAAATTTAAAGTTATTCGCATTTTAATTTTTGAGGCAAAAATGATTTGTTATCATTTCAGCACGAAAAGAAAGCGCTAACGTACTCATGGATACATTTTTATAATCTTGTTTTGGTAATAAGTAGGGTGAGTGTGCCCGTGCGGTGCACGGTGGGTTGACATCCGGTTCAGAAAATTTTAAATTTTGCAAACAAATTATTTAATATTTTGAAAAAAATTACCTATTTTGAAACCATGATAATTCGATTCTGCTCTCGATTCTAAACAAACTACTTTCTGGTTTTGCGTTAATTCATTAACACGTTGTATACAGGTGTTGCAAAACTGGAGTGGTTTAAACCATCAAACTGAACAACTTTCACTATTGGAGTCAACGTCGAAATAAAACGCTTACGCCACCTTTACGCACAACGTTGCTGTCCCATTAAAAGCACGCCGATGCGGAGTCCTTGGTATAGAACGTCATTGAACGTCCCTAGTCATACCTGGTCCAAATGCGGCCATAATGCTGACCGCTTTGCGCGTTCTTATCTAAACTATTATAAAACTGTAACAAAAGTGTGTCTGTACATTGAAGATATTTATAAGAAGAAGATTACGATATGATTTTTAGGTATCCCTGACTCCAAATCAACCTTTTTTAGAATTTTTGTCTGTCTGTTTGTTTGTTTGTTTGTGTGTTTGATCGAGCATCATGTAAAAACTACTGAACCGATTTTGATGAAACTTTTTCTATTTGATAGCTTATGATCTGACTTAAAATCTGTCTGTGTGTGTATATAATTTGTCCGGACGAAGTCGCGGGTTAACTCTCGTTATTTATAACTGTGTAGAGAAGCGGAAGGGTACGAGAAGGATGACAGCGAGGGGTCGGACGGGGAGGGCAGTCGCCGGCGCGTCGCGGCCGAGACCAAGACGCTGATCATGCAGGAGTTCGCCAACAGGAAGAAGGGCATCGAGAGGGACAGGGCGCGTAGTAACGACACAGAGTCCGCCAAACACTCCAAGTGCAAGGCGGCCGATAGTACTGGCACTAAGGTTGGTATACTATCTAAACTATTATAAAAATGTAACAGAAGTGTGTCTGTACATTGAAGATATTTACAAAAAAAAGATAACGATATGGTTTTTAGGTGTCCCTGATTCAAATTAAAAAATTTTGGACTTTTTGTCTGTCTGTTTGTTTGAACGAGCATCACGCAAAAACTACTGAACCGATTTTGATGAAACTTTTTTTGTTTGATAGCTTATGATCTGACTTAAAATCTGGTATATAATTTGTGCGGACGAAGCCGCGGGTTAACACTAGTACTATAGTAAAATTATAACATTTTAATGCGTTTTTGGAAATATTTGAGTATCCCATAACTATCGGTGCATTTTATAGTTTACGAGCTTTTACCCGCGACTTCGTCCGCATAAATTATATACCAGATTTTAAGTCAGATGATAAGCTATCAAACTAAAAAAGTTTTATCAAAATCGGTTCAGTAGTTTTTGCGTGATACTCGAACAAACAAACACCCAAACAAACAAACAAACAAACAGAGAGACAAAAAATCCAAAAATTGGTGATTTGGAATCAGTGACATCTAAAAATCATCGTAATCTTTTTTTTGTAAATATCTTCAATGTACAGACACACTTCTGTTACAGTTTTATAATAGTTTAGAAATAGTAACCGCGTAACTCTAACCGACTTAACTAAACATATAAATAAGAATGTCGATTCGTCTGTTTCACTTTTACGCCTAAACAATCGTTTAACCCGGTGATTCCCAAAGTGGTCTATATCGACCCCCAGGGGTCGATTTCGACCTGCTAGGGGTCTATGTCAGCGAGAAAAATAATTGGGGGTCCATGTGACTTAAATGGGGGTCCACAAGAATGTATCCCATTTGAGTAGGACGTGATCATAATTTTGGCTTTCCATGAATGGAAAAATCCACATAATACAGCTAGTACCTATTTACTCATTTGCCCCGGACGCCAGTCTCTCCCAAAGACAGTAAATGCCATGCATGTATACTTCTTTAACGTCCTTCTTTGTGTGAGCCAATAAATACAGGATTACTTTTTTTACTCACATAATTCTTTCCTATAAAAACAATATACATCTTTGTATCATCTGAAGGCAGGAACGTATTCTGATATGGGGAAAATGGGCAAGTGCTGAGGCCAGCCCGTTTAGAGGGGGCGGCTTGCAGAAGGATTTTAATGCTAGGGTGCTTCTGGGTGTATAACTTCGTAGGCGAAGTTATACACCCAAAAGCACGACCGAGCAGAGGGATCCAAAGGCGCATTACCAAATATACGGCATAATGTAGCCTAAAGTTAAAAAAATCAGAGCTCGCTTCGCTCGCTCCAGGTTTTTATTTTAATTAAATTCAGGTCAGTTTATGGCCAAAAAATAAATAAAACAATATTTGGAAAAATAAAATATTAAATAATTTAGATTCGTTGGTTCTTTCTATGAAGTTTCGAGAGAAGAGTGCTAAAAAATTTCGAGCTCGCTTCGCTCGCTTTATTTCTATTCTTATTAAACACATACACACAGACAAACAGGTTTATGTTCATAGTCAAATGATATTGCGAAAAAGTTTTGTGTTCGCTTCGCTCGCTCTGGTTTCTATTTTTTTTATTATTGTACTGGTTGCATAGACCGAAAGAAATAAATATAATCACAACCAAGTCGAGCTGAGAAATTTCTAGTTCGTTATTGTTGCGAAGTGGAGGTAACCGCGAGTCGGGGGTGGTAACCAAGGAAACAACCAGAAGGTACATAGGAACCTTAGATCAAAGTAAAATGTCATTGCATAGGAACACGCATATTCACTGACCAGGCACTTGAGCGCGGGACGCAGCCACACGCATAGATCTATACACCGTGTAAAAAGACATCTCCCGAAAACTTTAAGAACATATCACTGAACCTATATAAAAATTAATGACGCTAACCTTTAAATTTAAAAAAATTATTCGTGATTTTTCCATTTTCTTGCCACGATTGCGTGGAAAAATCACAGCGAGCGGGCAGTGACCTAACAGCTGAGTGGCGCGCGACCATGACTACCGAGTCTACCGAGTCTACCTACATAACCGCAAACGGTCGTGTGACGTAGTGTTACGACAGCAGCGTGTTGTACGCGTTACATTGGTAAAGCGTACAACACGCTGCTGTCGTAACACTACGTCACACGACCGTTTGCGGTTATGTAGGTAGACTCGGTAGACTCGGTAGTCATGGTCGCGCGCCACTCAGCTGTTAGGTCACTGCCCGCTCGCTCGGGTGAGCGGGCAGTGACCTTACAGCTGTGTGGCGCGCGACCGTAGCTTGGCGACGAGTTTGATGAGTGCGTTTTACATTGCGGATTTTTGCTATTTTCGAAATGCTTGTGTTTAAGAATTAAAATTGTATTGCATTATGTCACTGGTAGGCTTTAATGTTCATAATTGTAGAAATAAAGGCCCGAAAAAAAATTAAATTTGTGAAAATAAAAAAAATAAATTTCAGTGCCAAAGTGTTAGGTATCATGGTCTGAATCCATAGTTTCAGTTTTCGGGAGTAGTCTTTTTACACCCTGTATACCGATAGAGTACTGTGGAAAAATTTCGAGGAAACTTCGCTCATTCTGGTTTCTATTTTTATTTATAGCACTGCATGTATGGCGCATGGTCTATATATGACAGAGATAGACTCCTGATCATAGCCAAGTTATATTATTGAGAAATTTCGTTTCGCTCGCTCCATATTTAAAATTTTTCTACTGCTCGCGCAATAATTTGTTCCGATCACAGTTCTGTAAAATTTCGTGCTCGCTTCATTCGCTCCAGATTTGGACCGAACTCTTGGTAGTACTGTCATGAAATAACTTAGACAATTTAATAGTAAGGACTGGCCTTGCGGTAGCATTTCCCCTCTGCCACGGTATGAGATTAATTGATCCTGTGCATTTACACTCAATTTTATACCTTATCACTAAACGAGACAGCCTATAATTGCGAAACAATAATTTTGAACTTAGAACGTTTGGGGTTCACACGAGACTACTTTTCATGATTTTTAACATTCAAAATTAGAATCTAAAGTTATAGGGAATAAAATCCAAAGTTGCGGATTTCATGTTACCTCGCCCCCCGCAAAAAGTGGCAGAAAATTTTGATAGGAGAATGAAACGCGTTACGCGTCCATACTATTAAATTGTCTAAGTGAAATAACCAAGAACTCTTTGGACCTATCTGTTAAAACCGTAGAATACCTTTGCTGGCACGAATCTTCGCTATGGGCCCGCCGGCAAGCTGGAATAAGTATTTGGAAATACGGCCCATGTAGGGGGTCTACCCAAAATCACAAAAATTTGCAAGGGGTCTACGGGACAAAATAGTTTGGGGACCTCTGGTTAACCAATCGACATGAAAGTTTGTATGCAGATGGCCTATGCTGCGCCGGCGTTGAGACGGAATTATTATGGTTTTTATTGCAGAAACGAATGATTTTCTGATAGCCAATTCAGAAGACAGAAATACTTCCTTATATCCCAATAGATGGCGCTGATAAGAGATGGCTGCGCAAAAAACAAAGCACATGACTCCGCTGTTAATAAATTAAATTTTTTTTTTTTCAAATGTCAAGCAAAACTAAAAGATTTCGCCAACAGCGTCAGACATACACTCAGTTGCAGAAAAGTCCATTAAAGTTAATCCTCCATTAAATCTCATGCTGTCACTTTTTGTCTTGTTGACATAGTTAAAGCTAGCAAGAGATTTAATGGAGGATTAACTCTAATGATCGTTTCTGCAACTGAGTGTCAGTGACATGCTTTTATGTTTACTTTAGTTTAGCCTAGTTACTGGCCTCGATTCGGAGTGTACCACGACTAAACTAAACTAAATGTATTCCTGTCACTTTCTAAAATAAGATTAAGAAAAGAGACAGAAAACCAACAGCTGACTTTAGTGCTGTCAAAGTGACGTTAAACGCCCAAAAACGACTTAAATAAGATGGCGTACATTATGATGGCAACTTATTTTGCGCACTTAACGTCACTTTGACAGCACTAAAGTCAGCTGTTGGTTTTCTGTCTCTTTTCTTAATCTTATTTTAGAAAGTGACAGGAATAAATTTAGTTTAGTTAAGTCGTGGTACACTCCGAATCGAGGCCACTATCTGCACAGCCATATCTTACGTCAACGCCATCTATCGAGGCACATAGAACTATTTTTTACCCGACTGCGCCAGAAGTAGGGTTGTTTACTTTGACTTCTTAAATAAGCTCTCAGAAAATACCTTATTCTATATCTATGCGGACACGGTACGTTCATAAAACTTTTGTTGTCCACAACAGGACAACTCTTCACTTCCTGAGTCTAGACAACACATATTATTGTTTCCAGGTAAACGGTTTAACGGTAGCGAGCCGAGAAGGATACATGTCCCTGCTGAAGGACGCGCTTACAAACAACCTCGCCAACATGAAGGGCGTTGACGAACCGGACCGACCGCTGTCGAGGCACGACGTGGAGCAATGCGCCGTAGAGATGGAGTACGAGGGCTTCTCCAGGAGCACCGTCATCAGTCTGTACAGGCGGGCTATGACTAAAATGGTAATACGGTTTGGAATTTCGTTTATTGTAGTTATAAAGTAGAGTAGAAAACTGCTTAGTTCAATCCCACATTCATTGGAGAAAGCAACCAGAACGATACATGCGATGGGTACAAGCCCCCCCCCCCCCCCCCCCCCCGTGTACAACAGGCTGCCAGTTGAAATACGGGATGCCCCGATCTTTGTTAATTTTAAATACAAGCTGCGTAAATGGCTTGTCGAGCAGTCCTTCTACAGTCATAATGAATATATGTTACTTAAAGTAACCACAAATTGATTATTTTTATATTTGACATTATTTCTCTTGACATTTATAATTATAACTTTGTTAATTGTATTATTATTATTTTTTGTGACAATTAATGAATGTTACGAATAAATTATGATTATGATGATTACACCCTCTGTATCTCAGTATTGTTTGAATTAAACTTTTTTTCAGATATCAGCAGTGAAGGCGTGTAGAGATGGCCTCTATCCTCAATTGAAGTCGTATGAGCCGAAGAAGCGTAACACTCTTGGTGAATTTGTTAAAGATTTCGAATCACAAAAACAACAAGAGAAATCGCAGAAACATCACGGTTTTATTACTGCTTCTGAACTAGAAAGAGGTAAGTTTAAAACACTTAAGCTGCATGATTTGCGTACCGTCTTCAAGGAATTAAGTTGTCTTATTTTTTTTTCAACGTGATTTATCGTTTCATTTTAGGAGAAATTGAAAGTAAAAACGAAGAGAGACCGCTTTCTAAAGCCGATAAAGAAACTAAAAGAAAAGCTAATTCTTTCAAAAGAGATCCTCTCATGCAAACAAAACTTCAGGGTTTCTTTAAGAAAGCTTCAGATAAATCCCCAGCTTCGACGCCCAGTCAGAGCGACGACGATGGCGGTCTAGTCGTTGACGAAAACGGTAAAGACAACTTTGACGATACAACTTTAAAGTTAGAAGAACAGGACAATTTGGACAACAACAATCATGACGACACTACTTTAAAAATAGAAGAAGAATCTGATAATGACGATAGAAAAGGTGACGGTAATAGAAACACTTTCTTCATTAATATAACATTACAAGGCGTACCCAATAAAAACAAAGAAAAAATAGATAAAAGTGAGGAAACAGTTGACATAAAAAAAGATATCTTGTCCCCTAATAAAATCAAACCGACGGCAAAAAGAAAACTGCATGACCTTTTTGGTGAATCAGATAGTGAAGAGGAGGTAACAGAATCGAAGAAAGCTAAAGCAGATAAACTTTCAAGAAAAGATAGTAAAGATAAAATGTCATCACAAGAATCAAAGAGTATTAAAACTGAGCGAAAAGAACCAAAAAGGACTAAATCTGAGCACAGAGATACAGAAAAAATTAAAAAAGAATCCCCAGACTCAAAAAAGAGCAAAACGGAACGAAATGATACCAAAAAGCATAAAAAAGAAAACGAAGAATCGAAAAGACATAAATCAGATGCAGAAGAAAAGAAAAAGGAGAAAAAAGAACACGAAAGAAAAAGAAGGTCAAGTGAAAGTAAAAATAGTCGTAGTAAAAAGAGTCGCGAGAAGGATTCTCAAAAAGTTTCATCTGATCACAGTAAAAGGAAAAAAGATGTGACAAAAGAATCAGTTTTTGGTGCATTAAACGACAGTGATTCTGAAAAGGAGCTAGTTATAGATGATGGCACTGAATCTCACACAAATAACAACGAAGCAGAAGGAACTATTTCAAATAATACTTCTCATAGTTCTGATGACATTAACAATTCTTCAGTGGATATAGATACAGAAGATGCCGAACATAAGAAAGATTTGAATGAAATAAAGGGCCCTCCCCTACCCGAGGTAGATGACTCTAAATTGGACAAAGCACATAGGCTAAGTAAAGAAGCAGATAAAGTTTTGCAGGCACTAAAACAATTCTCAGAAATGCCGCCTGAACCTGTGGTGGTAGAAAAACCACCAGATGAAGCTAAGCCGCCACTGCATGTACCTACTGTTACATCACAATCACCAAGCAAACACAAATCAATAGTCGATAAAAAGAGTAAGTTAAGTTTGAAAAGTAAATCTAAGGAAAGGCATAATAGTAAGGATAAGGATAAAACTAAGAAGTCAGACAAGCTCAAAGTTGAGAAGAAGAAAGTAAAAAAGGAAGAGGTGGTGGCAAAGAAAACAGAGAAAGTAGATGTAGCGGGACTAGTGGTGAAGTCGCTGATGCCCTATTACAAGAGCAAGCAGATCAGCAGTAGAGAACTGTTCAAGATAACGGCGCGGCACATCGTTCACCAGCTACTGGCCATCCAAGTTACTGGTAAGTTGTCATTCTGTTTATACTTATCTGAGATTTTGTGTGCTTGAGAAAACGAGTTTACCCATGACTTTGTCCGCACAAATTATATCCCAGATTTTAAGTCTTAAGCTATCAAACAGTAAAGTTTCATCAAAATCGGTTCAGTAGTTTTTGCGTGATGCTCGAACAAACAGACAGACAAAAATTCTAAAAAAAGGTTGATTTAGAGTCAGGGACTGCCTAAAAACCATATCGTAATCTTTTTCTTGTAAGTATCCTCAATGTACAGACACATTTCTGTTACAGTTTAGATAAATGATAGCAAACCGTAGAAGAAGAAGAGAAGGTACTAGAAGGAAGAACGTGTCTTGTCATATTCACTCAATAAGAGATGCATATAACAAATTCGCTCTAGTTAAAAAAGGAGATCGCTACCTTATTGCTGTCCGTATCGGCGTAACCACTTTTTTGTACTGACTCCACCTGACTCCGACATGTCACTTCATATAAATTGTATAGGATTTTATGACTATCGCTATCTCATACCCGGTTACACTGACATTCCGTCTACCAGCGTAAGCGAAAAATCTTCGTCTATGTAGCAAACCTAGGGCACACCTTGCTACTAAGCTGTCATTTCATACAAATGGAAAAATTTAAAAGAGGAAGTAAGCGTGTGCGATACTGAGCGAGTGCAAACGAGAAAGGAATACGCATTTGCTTAACATTGGTAACTGCAGTGGTAATCAGAGGGCAATAGAGGGGGTGAGGTATACAGTGCCAACTGTACCATTGATGGTACTTCCCGATTGTACTTCTGGTCCGGCGGGGGTAAAAAGTTGGTGGGAGGCAGAAAGTATCCGTACTGTATGTAGTAATAGATACTCTTTCTTATACTGTGCCTAGGGTTAGTTAAAACCCATAAAACCTGATAACTGTATATGAAGATTCTTTAACAGAATCAGTAAGTATTTTGACAAACATTTTTGAGTTGCAGATTTTAGTTCGTTTTCTTTGTATGTTGCTCCCGCTAAACTCTGGTCTACATATCACTATTTTGTATCTTTCTATAACTGCATTTATATTGAGAGCGATTAGTCTACAGGGTGAAATTGATATCATTGGCATCCTTTTAAACTAAGAGTATACCCATCAAACTGAACTACTTTTACTATGGGAGCAAACCGATCGAAGCAACAAAAAAATCTGCTGTTCCATACTAAACTGCAATGCCTACTCGACTCAAATGTATGCAACAGCAGATTTTTTTTTGCTCCGATCGGTTTGCTCCCATAGTAAAAGTTGTTCAGTTTGATGGGTAGACTCTTAGTTTAAAAGGATGCCAATGATATCAATTTCACCCTGTATAAATGACAGATTCTACAAATTACCTATTCGTGATCTGACAGATTAGGTTGGTTTATCGAAAGTTTTTTGTATCTTTCTATAACTATAATGAGAGGTTTATCAAAAGTTTGTTATTTTTCAGAGGAGGCAGCAATAAACGTACTTTTGAAGAAAGCATTCAGTGAAGAAGTTAAAATTGAAAATGAGAGTGACTTAGTAGTTAAACTAAATCTAGGCAATAATATGTAATTTATTGTTATTTATAATTATTGTTGTTTGGCAAGTTTAAACGCCGCTAATATTATTCTTATACACAATTTAATAAATGGCAATTTAAATGTGTTTGTTTGCTTTGTTATGAAATAAAACAGTATAATTATTTTTAAATTTTGTAGTTTATTTCATAAGTGTATAAAAATACATAATCTACGAAGTATAGATCAATAATAAAACAGATTCATTTAGTTGTTGGGTACATAAAATCTGAAATTGTCAACTTGATTAACATAATTAAATTAATGATTTTTATTCTTACCTATATCAATAGCCTGAGAAACACTTTACACTTAACATTTATTTCTTTATATCATTATGATTTGTACAAAAATAGTACCTATAAAAATACAATATCTAATTAATGCATCCACATCTCGGGCTGACATAACCTCAGGGTTAAAGCCCCAGTGTAAAAAAAATAATGATAAAAAAAACATATTTCACAGTCCTTTATCCGTCAAAACTAGTACTTGGTCCATCAAAACTAGTACTTCTCCCATCAGAACTAGTACTCTGTCTATCAACACTGGTAGTGGCGCTTGCAGGACTAGTGCTAGCACTATTATTAGCTTGGCAATTTCTCTGTCCGTCCGTGCGTTGTAACTTGTGTCTATCAACGAGAGTCTGCTCTGATTGGGTGTCCGTAGGCTCTTCGCCCGTAGACTTCAGAGCATACTGTGAGTGTCACCGTGCCCCCCTCTCCCGCACAGCCCCGCGTCATATCCGCAGCGCGCGCTTGCGCGGCGGGGACCGGGCGTGACGCTGCGCTCGTTTCCGGGTAGCTTTGGGCGTCTCTGGTTCGTGGGTAGTGGATGACGTCACGAGGTTCCGCGCGTTCCCGAATGAAGGCTCCAAGCCGATTGTCTCTTGGAATTGACGGACGCGTTCGACTAGTTCTTCGTCGTTTTCTATTAGCTCCTCGATCTGTTGGAAAATGATGTAATAATTTAGATTTTTTTTATATACTTAAGGAGTGTCTGAGAAGCTATTGCGAATAGTCTTTAGAGGCTTTCGTGGTCACTAATCTCATCTGCCCATATCCCATTATTCTTTTCCAGTAGCCGTCATTTCATTGCTTTGGCCTGGTATCGGCTAGGTATCGACCAAAGCGAAGCTGTGTAAAATCCACCAATAGGACTTTCGCACGAACGTGTCAAGAAAATTAATAACTTTTTAATGGTTGATTTTACACATCTCCGCTCCGTTCCGCTTTGACGGATTCCGGGCCTTACGTACACATTGCCATCTTTAACACTATCCGTATCACACAAGCTATTTTTGAGCTTCGGCGTTGACGGAATGATATCGCTGCGATATTTCTGAGATCAATCGTCAGGGTCGCAGCGATAACGTTACGTCAACGGCTGTGCTTAAGAATCGCGGTGATCCAATTGCGACGTTGTTGCGTTGCAGTTACGACATTGCCTGCGCGGAATGAACCGGGCAAAACATACAGGGTCCTTCTTAATATGCTGACACTTTTTTATGGGGATGATCAGACCATCAAACTGAACAACTTTCTCTATGGGACCAACATCGAAATCGCGAAAAAAATATCTGCTGTCCCATACATTTGGTTCGAGTAGGTTAGCAGTTTTGTATGGAAGAGCTGATTTTTTTTCGCGATTTCGACATAAGTCCCATAGAGGGGGACTTAAGGGGGTGCTTCAGACCACCAAACTGAACAACTTTCACTATGGAGCCAACATCGAGAAAAAATAAAAAAATCTGCTGCCCCATACAAAAGTGCAGTTCCGACTCGACTAAAATGTATGGGACAGCTGATTTTTTTTATTTTTTCTCGATATTGCCTCCATAGTGAAAGTTGTTCAGTTTGATGGTCTGAAGCACCCCCTAAAGTATTACTAGGGTGTATTGTTACATTGTATAACCGGTGTTATATAGATACGTGTGGTGTATACCTCCTGCCGGTAGTCGTTGAGCAGGTCGTTGGCGATGCGCACGAGGTAGGCGGCTACCTGACCGCCGCGCGACCCCACGCGCGAGTACAGCCGCAGCACCGCCGGCACCAGCACCTCCGCTACTGTACGCTTCATTTTCTGCAAGTTTAGCACTGCATAAGCATAGGCTCACGACTATATTCCTCGAGAGGGTAGTGATATTCTAAATATACCATGTTCAGAATATCCATTCACTAGCAGTGCCCAAACTTTCTAGGAATTTTCATAAGCCATTTTGCCAGTTATCCAATAAGAGCTTTAGGGTTGGACCTCATGTGGCAGCACCGCATCGCCTTTTTCTGTCGCTCTATAGATAGACGGAACGCCACCGCACGCCGCAGCACCGCCGCGCGCAATCGCGTTCCGACTATCTTATTTGCCCTAGCAAATGACGTTCCTGAGTGACAGAAAAGGATGTAGCGACAGAAAAAGGCGATGCGGTGCTCCCAGATGAGGTCCAACCCTTAGCCCGCACCAGATCCCGTCATCGTAGCGACATACAACATATACCAGTTTTTAAGTCTAATTAATAAGCTTTTTAACACAGGTTTCATCAAAATGATGCTCAAACACAGACAAAAAATAAAAAAGTATATGTTTTGGGGTCAGATTACATGATTAAAATTAGCTATAGATATCGTGAGGAAACAGGGCCTCTACCCGCACATTCGAACTTCGCAATTGGCTACTTGACAACTAGTCAAATCAGCTACTCTTTATCGGACGTCAAAACATGCGCTTTGTATGAAGATTTGTACTAAATATTGAGTTGTGATGTCATCAACATTTTCATTACTTTTTATAGTTTATCTTGTTATTAAAAATAGTATTCAAGCTAAAAACTCAATGAAAATGGGAGTTTAGCGTTATTTTCTAACCCTTTTTTTATTGAGTATCTACTCAATAAAAAAATAAAATATATTGAATGTAGTCAAATACCCAATTGCGTGAACGTTTTCGTTCCAATGTCAACTCTATTACAATGAAGTGCGGACCGAAACAGTGGCGATATATCGAACATCGAAAGTCCGGGTACAGGGCCAGGATGATTCAATTTATTTCGAGGCGTTCAAGACGTGTCGTGTAACGATGGGCTCACTACCAGCTGAAATATGGATATTCGAAATATGTTTTTCTCAAACATGCTAGGAAATGTAAGCATTATTTTGACAACCTTCTTCGAGATAAATCGAAATTGCTGTACTGGCCAAATACATGCGCGCAGCGGCCGGCAATGTTGTATGAAAATCCATATCTGTCGTGTTTAGCGGCCAAGTAAATTACATAGTAAACTCATATCTGTCATGTAATTTAAAAATGGAACCATCTTTTTTTTGTTGTTCGTTATTGATTTTGAAAAGAGTTAATTTCCGCGAATTATTTGAGAAAATTAACTGTTTTAATTTCCGCGCATTATTTGAGAAAAGTACTATACCTACAAGCCTTGGCCACAACTAGGCATTGATGGACTTACGTATGTGTGCCTCGGTTTCGCCTCGGCCCACATTTACACGTTCGTCCATCAATGCCTCAGTTGCTGGCCGCTGCAGTAATGTACTATACAACTTATGCAACTTGCAATTTCAATGTAGAGTAACCATATAAGACTTATACCTACTTGTCACCTGTTCAAAACAAAACATGTATGTCAACTTACATGGGATACGATGTTAGTAGTGACCCGTTCTTGAAGGTCATCTATGTCGGCTGTTTCTCCTTCCCGCTGTGGTTTCCCTGTGGGATAACATGCGTACTTAATTACATTGTTTCAGCCAAACAATACGCACCGGTACGTACCGCACATGCCTAACCCTTTTTTAACCGACTTCAAAAAAGGAGGTTTCTCAATTCGACCGTATTTTGACGATTTTTTTTTGCATATCTCCGTATAATCTGACGGGCTGATAGCTCATTCTGTAGTAAACTTGCCTGCTGTGCCGAGTCTCGAGTTCAAATCCCGCAAGGCAAGGGGCAAATATTTGTGGACTTACGATGAATACAAATATTTGTACCCGAGTCATTTATGTTTGTATCTATTTTCTATTCGTATATCGTTATCTATTTAAGTCTGGACTAGATTCTTGTGCTTTAAATGGGACAAGATAATCTGTGTGACAATTAAAAGATATTTACAATAATAAATAATCAAGGTTTTTTCACTTTCCACTATTTACGAATGCTTTTAACCTGGAGTGTGATTTTTGAAACTCATTCGCTGAGTTCAGCATGAACATGAGTTGAAGTTGAGTTGAGTTCGCTGAGTTGAACATATCAAAATTACTGTTGAGATATGCATCTTTCTACTGCTGATTTGACTTTCAAAAATCATACTTCAGGAGTGCGATTTTTGAAAGTCAAATCAGCAGTAGAAAGATGCGTATCTCCACAGTAATTTTGACATTTTCAACTGCTGAACTCAGCGAGTGAGATTCAAAAATCGCACTCCTGACCGGGTGATACTCACTGGGTAACTTCATCCTGGGTCCGCACAGTAAGGTGATAGTGTCGAGCAGGGCGGCGTTCAAGGCGGGCGGTATCTCGCCGTCGCCCTCGTCCGTGAGGTCGGCGGCGTGCTCGAGGATGTCGCGCGCCAGCCTGCACTGCAGGTTCAGCTTCTGCACGATGGACAGCCGCTGCAGCATCACGTCGTAGATCAGCTGACGGGCGTCGAACGATATGTTCTCTGCGGACGGTTTCAATTGTAATGTGATAGGTTTGGTGCTATGACATCAAGCAACAAGTGAGCAATCTAAACTATTATAAAACTGTAACAGAAGTGTGTCTGTACATTGAAGATATTTACAAAAAAAAATTACGACATGGTTTTTACCTGTCCCTGATTCCAAATCAAAAATTTTTTGATTTTTTGTCTGTCTGTTTGTTTGTTTTTTTTTTTGGGTGTTTGTTTGTTCGAGTATCACGCAAAAACTACTGAACCGATTTTGATGAAACTTTTTTTGTTTGATGACTTATCATCTGACATAAAATCGGGTATATAAGTTATTATTGTATAAATGAGTTTTTCAACGACAACATAAAATAAATAATAAATTATATAAGCTTGGATGGTATATAAAAGACTATTATTTGAGTAAATTGCAAATATTAAAAATAAATACCTAGTAAATGTACCTATTGTAAATCCATTATTGTAATGATAACTTTAATTTAATTTCTTAATGTTTTGTTAAATAGAAATTCTAATAATGTTTTTGTATTTTATATTATTTTATTCTTTGATTATAAATACGTTTGTCTTTGTCATAGATGTAATTTTATGATAATACGATACTATATACAGGGTGTCCCAGAAATGGTGAATCAAAATGCTATGGGAGGCAGCTTGACTAATGTCCTATCCATAAAAAATATTAAAAAAAATAAAACGCACATGACCATAAAAAAAAAAAGAATATCCAAAAAAACGGGAAAATCATCAAATTTTTCTAAGTTTCCAGCTCTAATTATCGCGTTTTGGGATAATTTGTAATTTTTTTCTGCCAATATTAATTGTTAGAGGTTGCTTCGACTGATTGTTAACATTTTACAAAAAAAAATGTCTGCACTTAGAGCACAGACCACTTAGTTTAATTGTTTTTTCTGAACCGAAAAATTTTCTTGCTATTTTAACCAGCTGTAGTATAAAAAAAATGTATGGGACTTGTGCGGCAAACTACTTCAAAAAGTTGCCTATTTAATGACGATTTTAAAATGATACGAATCACTGAATTTACTTTACAAAATTGGGAGATATTAATTTTCTTGTGTGCTAGGGTGAAATTTGTGCAATTTATTCTTTACTTTTTAATTCATTTTCCACTTCTAATCCGTTGCTTCTAAGGTTAGAATTGGCTAAAAAAGTTGTTTCAATACCCGGTAGTAATGGCACGGATTTTTAGAATCCCGGTTTTTCAAAATCCCGGTGTTTTAAAAACCCGATTTTTTTTAAATCCCGGTTGTTTAAAATCCCGTTTTTTTAAGAATCCCGGTTTTTTAAATTCCCGGGATTCCCAAAAAACTGGGAATTTAAAAAACCGGGATTTTAAAACACCGGGATTCCCAAAAAACCGGGAATTTAAAAAAAACCGGGATTCCTAAAAAAACCGGGATTTTAAACAACCGGGATTTTAAAACACCGGGATTTTGAAAAACCGGGATTCTAAAAAACCGTGCCATTACTACCGGGTATTGAAACAACTTTTTTAGCCAATTCTAACCTTAGAAGCAACGGATTAGAAGTGGAAAATGAATTAAAAAGTAAAGAATAAATTGCACAAATTTCACCCTAGCACACAAGAAAATTAATATCTCCCAATTTTGTAAAGTAAATTCAGTGATTCGTATCATTTTAAAATCGTCATTAAATAGGCAACTTTTTGAAGTAGTTTGCCGCACAAGTCCCATACTTTTTTTTTATACTACAGCTGGTTAAAATAGCAAGAAAATTTTTCGGTTCAGAAAAAACAATTAAACTAAGTGGTCTGTGCTCGAAGTGCAGACATTTTTTTTTGTAAAATGTTAACAATCAGTCGAAGCAACCTCTAACAATTAATATTGGCAGAAAAAAATTACAAATTATCCCAAAACGCGATAATTAGAGCTGGAAACTTAGAAAAATTTGATGATTTTCCCGTTTTTTTGGATATTCTTTTTTTTTTATGGTCATGTGCGTTTTATTTTTTTAAATATTTTTTATGGATAGGACATTAGTCAAGCTGCCTCCCATAGCAGTTTGATTCACCATTTCTGGGACACCCTGTAGATTTATCGCATGTAATACCTAATTTAAGTCCTCTCCATATTGTTATGCCCTGACGGGGTGCTACATTGTAAAATTATTAAGATCTCATGTACCATACCCATAACCTATGTACATACAATGTGGCAATGCAATAAACATTTGATTTGATTTGATTTGATGCGGACGAAGTCGCGGGTAAAGTTAAAGTAAGGTAGGTAAGTAAGGTAAAGTAGCTGTGAATTCTGGGTTCGTCAGCTGATAGAAAGTTTGTATGAAAAGTAGATTTTGTTGTTTTTCATTTTCCTTTGTTTATTTGGGAAAGTTGTTTAACTTCTTGTGTACAACCACCCTTTAAAGTAATGCAATTGTCTAACCGAACATTCATCATAATTTCATGTCAGGCAGCCACGAAAGAAGTGAATTCAAAAATAAAAAACAGTT
Source organism: Agonopterix subpropinquella (assembly GCA_922987775.1). Lineage (NCBI taxonomy): Eukaryota > Metazoa > Arthropoda > Insecta > Lepidoptera > Depressariidae > Agonopterix > Agonopterix subpropinquella. The sequence goes on along the minus strand of OV277703.1, from coordinate 13,885,161 downwards.
TTCGAAAAAGGTAGTTTTTTTGATTCGAATTGATTTTTTTTTGACATCATGTTGAAAATATGTTTTTTCCACATCTGATTTCAACTTCAAATTAATCCCCTCTGTGCCTTATGTGAACTAGGGACCTACGACAAATAATATAAATTTGAAGACTGATAGAGAACGGAACGAAAGGATGAAAATCGAGGTGATTCTAAAATTTTTCCGCTCTTTAGAGTTTTGGCATGGACGACTATGATAGGATTGAACCTCATTTAGCAGCACCGCATCGCCTTTTTTTGTCGCTCCATCCTTTTTTGTCACTCAGGAACGTCATTTGCTAGAGCAAATAAGATAGACGGAACGCGATCGCACACCGCAGCACCGCCGCGCGCGTTCGCGTTCCGTCTATCTTCTCTGGTCTGTATGTTTGTGTGTGTACCAGACTCGTCGTTGTTGTAGTGCAAGACGCAGTCGACGAAGTGGTGGTAGATAGCGTCGGCGGTGAGGCAGCAGGTCACGTAGTACTCGGCCGGCTCGCGCACGTCGTGGTCCTCGTCCGCCAGCAGCGCGCAGTACCTGCCAACGAACGCTTCTGGTTACACTGACGGACACTGGGCAAGAAGCCTGTGTGGCGAGTGTATAGCATGTTTAACAATACCGGCGGCCGTGCCCGCGGATAGGCGGCCTGTATATATGTTACCGGTAATCTGTATAATCCGGTATTCTATACAATACCTAGGCAATGTATAGAATGCCTAAGGCGTCCTGGCAATGTATGAAATATTATTTATTTTATTCTTTGCCTAGGTATTCTATACAATACCGAATACGCAGCAGGTGTGTATAAAAGGCGAGGGCAGGGCAAGGTAGAGGGGTGCGAGCAGACAGTAAACGCGCTGCGACTTGTTTGCTTGGCTTTGGTGACAACTGGCCCTCTGAAATTCTGGTCCGGATGCGAGTTGTCCACTCTGTGAAATGTTAGGGGACAACTGGCCCGAATACGAGTTTTTTTTTTCTACGCACCCCTACGCACTCCTACTCCGTACTCGTACGCATATCCTACGCACCCCCTACTAACCTCCTAAACAAAGTGAAATTCCAAAAAAAAGACTACAACGAAAGTATTAGGCGCTGTCCTATTGCCATCGCTCGCGCGATCATGCGTTCGTCCGACGAAAATCATTGTGCCACTATGCGTTTTATATCTGAATAGAAATAGAACAATTCGATCGCATCTCATGATAGCACGACCTTCTATAGGATCACAGATTACCCCCAATAGATACCGCATGATGAACATTTTGTTCACGCCCGAAGTCACCATTTTTGGCGGTAGGTGCGGGTAGCGGGGCACGAAACGGTGCAATGTGATTGGCCATTTCAAGGTCGCACTACTTCTAGCTCGCTCACTCGCGTTGCTTACATCAGTGAAAAACCATAGATGTGTGGCGAGCGTCGGCGGCCCTGTATGCGGTATCTATTGGGGGTAATCTGTGTATAGGATATTCCGCAGATATAAGTATGTTTAAACGCACAGTGGCACAATAATTTTCGTCGGACGAACGCATGATCGCGCGAGCGATGGCAATAGGACAGCGCCTTTGTCTAGGAGAATTTGCAACTGTCTTTCAAACAGAGACGTATGCTATTATAGCCTGTGCGCAGGAGAATATATATAGGAAGGTAGCAAACAAGACTATATATATATCCTCAGTGACAGCCAAGCAGTTCTCAAAGCCTTGAACTCTTATTATGTGAGCTCCAGGCTAATCCTAAACGGAGTGAAGACCCTTAACAAGCTTGGTCTACACAATACCGTAAGATTAGTTTGGGTCCCGGGACATGCAGGTGTCCAGGGTAATGAAAATGCTGATGAGTTGGCGCGGGTTGGGTCAGAACGAAAAATGGTTGGCCCAGAATCAAGTGTGGGAATCCCGGCAGAATCCCAGCAGGTATCCTATACAATCCCTAGGCATTGTATACATTACCTAGGTAAAGTATATAATGGACAATAACATTTATAGTATTTCATACATTGCTAAACGCCTCAGGTATTCTATACATTGCCTAGGCATTGTATAGAATACCTGAATTATACACATTGACGGTAACATATATACACACGTGTAGTAGAGTGGTGTGCGCAGGCGCAGGTAGCCGGCGAGCAGCAGGCGCGTGAGGGCGCGCGCGGCGGCGCGGCGCAGCGGCGCGGCCGTGCCCGCCGACAGACAGCCGCACACGCAGCCCAGCAGCGGCTCCACGATGCACGTGTACCTGCGGGAATATACAATGTACATTGTGTCTAGCAGCGCGTTGAGGCGGGGCGCGGCGGGCGCGGCGGGGTCGCTCAGCAGCGCGGCGAGGGGCGGCGCGGCGGCAGTGTGTGTGTACCTGGTGCATATGTCAGTCAGCGTGAGCAGCGCGTTGAGGCGGGGCGCGGCGGGCGCGGCGGGGTCGCTCAGCAGCGCGGCGAGGGGCGGCGCGGCGGCAGTGTGTGTGTACCTGGTGCATATGTCAGTCAGCGTGAGCAGCGCGTTGAGGCGGGGCGCGGCGGGCGCGGCGGGGTCGCTCAGCAGCGCGGCGAGGGGCGGCGCGGCGGCAGTGTGTGTGTACCTGGTGCATATGTCAGTCAGCGTGAGCAGCGCGTTGAGGCGGGGCGCGGCGGGCGCGGCGGGGTCGCTCAGCAGCGCGGCGAGGGGCGGCGCGGCGGCAGTGTGTGTGTACCTGGTGCATATGTCAGTCAGCGTGAGCAGCGCGTTGAGGCGGGGCGCGGCGGGCGCGGCGGGGTCGCTCAGCAGCGCGGCGAGGGGCGGCGCGGCGGCGGCGGCCGCGTCGCGCGAACGCACGCACAGCCGCCCGCAGCCCGCCACGCTCGCGCCGCGGGCCGCGTCCGACCAGTCTGCACACAACCGAGAGCATTACACTTAAGAGCTATTTTTATAGGTGCCTATACACAAAGGCGGCAAGGAAGGCGAGCAGGAGCGCGGGGCGGGCGCGACAGGTCTTTGTGTAATCTAGCGAGTGTTACCGGGCGGGGGCTCCTGTATGGCGGCGAGGAAGGCGCGCAGGAGCGCGGGGGAGGGCGGGGCGGGCGCGACAGGTCTTTGTGTAATCTAGCGAGTGTTACCGGGCGGGGGCTCCTGTATGGCGGCGAGGAAGGCGCGCAGGAGCGCGGGGGAGGGCGGGGCGGGCGCGACAGGTCTTTGTGTAATCTAGCGAGTGTTACCGGGCGGGGGCTCCTGTATGGCGGCGAGGAAGGCGCGCAGGAGCGCGGGGGAGGGCGGGGCGGGCGCGACAGGTCTTTGTGTAATCTAGCGAGTGTTACCGGGCGGGGGCTCCTGTATGGCGGCGAGGAAGGCGCGCAGGAGCGCGGGGGAGGGCGGGGCGGGCGCGACAGGTCTTTGTGTAATCTAGCGAGTGTTACCGGGCGGGGGCTCCTGTATGGCGGCGAGGAAGGCGCGCAGGAGCGCGGGGGAGGGCGGGGCGGGCGCGACAGGTCTTTGTGTAATCTAGCGAGTGTTACCGGGCGGGGGCTCCTGTATGGCGGCGAGGAAGGCGCGCAGGAGCGCGGGGGAGGGCGGGGCGGGCGCGACAGGTCTTTGTGTAATCTAGCGAGTGTTACCGGGCGGGGGCTCCTGTATGGCGGCGAGGAAGGCGCGCAGGAGCGCGGGGGAGGGCGGGGCGGGCGCGACGAGCGACAGGTCCGCGGCGCGCACCCACTCGTCCACGTCCGTGCCCGACACAGCTCGCCGCTCCGCTGTCAAACAAACATGTCTATCTTTAGTATAATGGAATGTACAGTATAGCACTAAACTCGGAATGAATGAATGAGTTTGACGAAATTATGAATGGGTTGGTCATGGAATCATGAATTTGACTTTAATAGATAATCAATTCAGTTGCGTAGCGAGGGGGGGAGGGCAGGAGGGGCAAATACCCCGGACGTCACATTACTAGGAGCGGCAAATTCGGGTCAATATACATAGATTGAATTGAGCTCTGTCTATAACCAATTCGTAGAACAGAGAAAAATCATACAGGGTGTCCCAGAAATGGTGAATCAAACTGCTATGGGAGGCAGCTTGACTAATGTCCTATCCATAAAAAATATTAAAAAAAATAAAACGCACATGACCATAAAAAAAAAAGAATATCCAAAAAAACGGGAAAATCATCAAATTTTTCTAAGTTTCCAGCTCTAATTATCGCGTTTTGGGATAATTTGTAATTTTTTTCTGCCAATATTAATTGTTAGAGGTTGCTTCGACTGATTGTTAACATTTTACAAAAAAAAATGTCTGCACTTCGAGCACAGACCACTTAGTTTAATTGTTTTTTCTGAACCGAAAAATTTTCTTGCTATTTTAACCAGCTGTAGTATAAAAAAAAAGTATGGGACTTGTGCGGCAAACTACTTCAAAAAGTTGCCTATTTAATGACGATTTTAAAATGATACGAATCACTGAATTTACTTTACAAAATTGGGAGATATTAATTTTCTTGTGTGCTAGGGTGAAATTTGTGCAATTTATTCTTTACTTTTTAATTCATTTTCCACTTCTAATCCGTTGCTTCTAAGGTTAGAATTGGCTAAAAAAGTTGTTTCAATACCCGGTAGTAATGGCACGGTTTTTTAGAATCCCGGTTTTTCAAAATCCCGGTGTTTTAAAATCCCGGTTGTTTAAAATCCCGGTTTTTTTAGGAATCCCGGTTTTTTTTAAATTCCCGGTTTTTTGGGAATCCCGGTGTTTTAAAATCCCGGTTTTTTGGGAATCCCGGTTTTTTGGGAATCCTGGTGTTTTAAAATCCCGGTTTTTTAAATTCCCAGTTTTTTGGGAATCCCGGGAATTTAAAAAACCGGGATTCTTAAAAAAACGGGATTTTAAACAAACGGGATTTAAAAAAAATCGGGTTTTTAAAACACCGGGATTTTGAAAAACCGGGATTCTAAAAAACCGTGCCATTACTACCGGGTATTGAAACAACTTTTTTAGCCAATTCTAACCTTAGAAGCAACGGATTAGAAGTGGAAAATGAATTAAAAAGTAAAGAATAAATTGCACAAATTTCACCCTAGCACACAAGAAAATTAATATCTCCCAATTTTGTAAAGTAAATTCAGTGATTCGTATCATTTTAAAATCGTCATTAAATAGGCAACTTTTTGAAGTAGTTTGCCGCACAAGTCCCATACATTTTTTTTATACTACAGCTGGTTAAAATAGCAAGAAAATTTTTCGGTTCAGAAAAAACAATTAAACTAAGTGGTCTGTGCTCTAAGTGCAGACATTTTTTTTTGTAAAATGTTAACAATCAGTCGAAGCAACCTCTAACAATTAATATTGGCAGAAAAAAATTACAAATTATCCCAAAACGCGATAATTAGAGCTGGAAACTTAGAAAAATTTGATGATTTTCCCGTTTTTTTGGATATTCTTTTTTTTTTATGGTCATGTGCGTTTTATTTTTTTTAATATTTTTTATGGATAGGACATTAGTCAAGCTGCCTCCCATAGCATTTTGATTCACCATTTCTGGGACACCCTGTATAATCCTAGAGTTCTGGGTAAGAAGTGGTGCTAAAAATTTCGATTTTGCTTCGATCGATCAATAGGGTTTACTTAGGATACTTTGCACTTAATGTAGGTATTATAGGAATAATATTCACGTGAATCATCATAGCATTAGCAGAGAATGGTAGACACGGCGACACATCAAGCTACTATTACGCAAAACCAAAATAAACTGGCCGCGCATAGGTAGAATAATGTAGGTACAACGTCGCGCGGCCAGCTTATGCTTGTTTTGAGTAGCTTGATGTGTCGCAGTGTGTACATATGAAGGAACTTACATAACTGCATCAGTTCTGTAGCCCACTGTAAGTTGTCCGGGTCTAGCTGACCGGCCAGTGTGGTGCACGCGAGCCTGTTGCCTGCGGAATAAACACGTTTAGACAGGATTGAGGACATCGTACCATGATAGAATAAAATAGTTTGTCTCTACTCATTAATCTGAAACGGACGTGGCAATTTCCATCCAAATGGACCTGTTTTTTTAGCGATTTTGTTGTTTCTGAGTCCCGTGGAGAAAGTTGTTTCTTTTGATAGTCTCATAGATCATCCTCTACAAAAACCGTCAGCATCTCAATATGGTGATATATCGTGGCTTACTGAGGTCTAAATTAAAAAACTAAAACGAACTTTGACTGGAAATTGAACATTCTTTACTCTATGGGTAACAACCAACCTGATATCCAACTAGCCTAAGATTATACATATAGGCCAGTCATTTTACAGAGTTTTGTTAGGCGGGGTAGGGAGTAATTATTAATTGGACTTTTAAACTGTAACTGGCACTATTTAGTGACAAAAATACTATCCTAAACCATATTTAAAAAAAATTGCTACGCAACATAGAAATCAAAATTGTGTGTCCCAGAAGGCTTTTAAATTAATAATATTAATACCAATGCACTCATTTGAATTAGATTTAACAATATACATTATTTTTGATGAATAAAATAGGCATTAAAATTTAAAAAATGAGGTATTTATTAGAAAATACGAATGTATTTTTCAAAACCTTCCAAGTAGACAAAAATATTTACACCATGTTTGAAATATGTATATGATGGTAAAGCCTTAAATATGTGCAAAAAAAAATTACCATCAGGTTTTTTAGACCGAGATAATATCTAAATTTTAAAATTGGAACTGTTGCTGATATGATTTTTTTTTAATTTTGGTATATTTTTTAGCTCAAATTGGCTCTTCAATATTATAGCGAAAAAAAAATGCAATTAGTAATTAGTCCCGGCTCAAACCGTAAAATGACTGGGCTAATATTTAAACTCGTACGTGGTAGCCGAGACAGGAGATTACACTTGATCATAATCTCGTTTTAGGGTTGAGCCTCACCTGGCAGCACAGAATCCGTAGAAAGAGAAGGTACCTGCTAGAAGGAAGCACGTGTCTTGTCATATTCATAAGCGACGCACATAGCAAATTCGCTCTAATTAAAAAAGGAGATCGCTACTTATTGCCGTCCTTATCGGTGTAACCACTTTTTTGTACTACGACGGCTGTTTGACTCCAGAGTCAGTCATCTAGCTTCATATAAATTGTATAGGATTTTATGACTATCGCTACCTCATACGCGGCCACACTGATGTTCCGTCTAACAGCGTAAGCGGAAAAAAATTTCGTCTATGACAGAATCGCATTATTCACGCTCTATTCTTTTCTGTCGCTCAGGAATTTCATTGGCTAGAGCGAGAAAGGTCGCAGCACTGCCGGTACGGCCGCGTGCTATCGCATTCCCGCTGTCTATATCGCTCTAAATAACTTTCCTTAGCGACAAAAAAGGATGGAGCATCAAAAAATGCGATTCCGTTTTGTCAGATGAGGTTAAGTCTCTTCCGCTATCTCAGTACCTTACTTGAGGATATGTGATTTCCTTATCACAATGCTGACGGTTTTTGAAGGACCCTACAGAATGGTACCAGTAGCATTGTATAATGTAACTATACTCCGTTCAGGAATTAGAGCGACAAAATGTAGGTAAACAAAGAACGTCACTGTCAAAGTGACATTACGTGGTCAGAAACCATTGGTGCATTTTTTAAGAATATAATTATGTTGGCACGGCATATAATAAATTGCGTTGACATTAAAAATGTATTGTCTATCTATAAATAATAAAAACAATCGTGACAATTTGAATAAAATTTTTAAATTATGTTATGTAGCCCGTTACTCTGTCTGTGGGGGCTTTTTGTGCTATGCGTAGCATCCGCGCATAGCGTACGGACTCAGACGAAGGTAATAAACAATCAATAGACACGTTTACGTTATTGTTTACAATAAAAAATGTTTTTCATTAAAGCACTTTGTTAAGACGAACCAAAGGTCTAAAATATCTGATTGTTGCCAGACCACGAAATAAAATATTTACAGTCACGCTTTCTTTTATTCTAAAATAAATTATAACTTGCGTTTTTTAAATTTATTTTCCATACAAAATTAACATATCATTTGTCGTAATCCTTTGCGAATAGAATAGATAATTTACTGTTATTCATTCCGGAGATAAGTTTTCTTCCGTCTCGAGATGGTATTTTCTACACCCGTTGTTTACATTTTGTCGCTCGAATTCCTGAGTGGAGATTAGCGCAGCGGCGGACTAAGCCCGCCGGAGGCCCGGGGCGGCAAAACTAAATGAGGCCCCCGGTCTTTCCAGAAATTGATATCTTATCTACAATTCTTTCGAGCCGTGGCAAAAACTTAACATCGGAGCCCCTTCCTTCCATAGGCATAGGTAGCAAGTATTTTGTCCCAGGGAGATCCAGGTCCTACAACACGGAGCGAGCGAAGCGAGCCTGACATTCCTACAGTAAAACCTAGAGCGAGCGAAGCGAGCTCGAGTTTTCACTGGATTCTGGAGCGGGCAAAGCTAATTGAAATTTTACTGCAATATAATGAGACCAGTGGAATAAGATTTAAATCATTGCGCGAGCGAAGCGAGCTCGAGTTTTTTTACGACTTAAAATCTGGAACGAACAAAGTAAGCTCAAGATTTAACTGCACACCAACAGTGCAACTGCAACTGTATACTATGAAAAGACATAGGTAACATCCAAAACCAAGAGCGAGCGAAGCGAGCTCGAGACTTCACTGAATTCTGGAGCAAGCAAAGTGAACTCAAGATTTTAGTGCAATGTGTCTAGCCAGGAGCGAGCGAAGCGAGCTCGAGATTTTGCTTCATTATAACTCTACTTTTTCAGCTCATGCCGAAATCGAGGCGATTGATGTATTAAAGAAATAGCTAAAATGAGCTTATAATATAATGCTTATAATAACTCGATTGTAGAGCTCATCTTGAAATAGAGTAGGTGAGTATATTGGCGTATAAAATTAAAACCGGAGCGAACGATTCTATAATTATGACTGGGTTGTAGCATGAACTCAGGGTCAAAGCACAGAAAGCTAGCAAAAAAACCAAGCGAGCGAAGCAAGCTCAAATTTTCGAAACACATTCTAATTCCAACCACATTGACCTTTCAAGAAGCGAGCTCATAATTATGCTAACTGCATAAAAACTTGTAAAAGATTGAGCGAGCAAAGCGAGCTCGCAAATTCGCAATATTTTGGACTCGATTTCCTTCTTTGACTTTCAATGACTAACTTACGGGGCCTCCAACTTCAAACTGCAGTCCCAGTACCGGAGGCCAGGGCCTCCGGAGCGAGCGAAGCGAGCTCATAATTATGCTAACTGCATAACAACTTGAAAAAGATTTAGCGAGCGAAGCGAGCTCGCAAATTCGCAGTATTTTTGACTCTATTTCTTTTCTTGACTTTCAATGACTAACGTACGGGGCCTCCAACTTCAAACTGCAGTCTCAGAACCTGTTCTGCTTCTGGCCTCCTGAGGCCCGGGCCTCCAACTCTAAACTGTGTCTTTACTTGCTATATAAACGTCATTATTTTGGTTTTGATTAAAAAGGGATTCTCTTCTCGAGATTCGGAGGCCCCCCAGGACTGGGGGCCCGGGGCGGACCGCCCCTCCGCCCCCCCCCCCTTAGTCCGCCAGTGGATTAGCGCACTATGTTCAAAAACCTCGTCCGAGCAGACATTCTGAGTTAAGCTAAGCAAGCGATTCATTTTGATGTTCTGAACGCCTAGGTAAAGCTCCGTAGTGTCAATTCTATATAGTTACTTTACTGAGATATTTAAGTCCAAAGTTAAAGGATTTTTGATATAATTTATTATAATTTTCTGAGAGAAATTAATTTTTGAGATTTCTAAATCATTCGTATGTTTCTTAGTGTAGTTCTATTATACGTATGTAATATGTTGTTTATTGAAACAAAAAGCTAAGTTGTTGCTCTGTAAAGAGAAATTTTATTTTAAGACATGAATGAATTACAAAAGCGTTTGCACACACAACTTACATAAGTACAAATTATTATTATTTAGGAACTAACCTGTAAAGAGAAACAACATTAAAAGCTATTGCTTCAAATAATATCAATATTTTCACAATTAACAACGTGAAATATTTTATGACGTTTTATAAAGTCAACGAGAATAGAATGACCATAGTGCCAGCCTGCTGGTGCTGCCACCATGGATAAAACTTATAAGCTAAAGCGCGGACAATTCAAATGAAGGGCAATGGCAATCTTTTCATAATGGTTTTTATAAATTACTGTAATATCGTAATAGTTATGTAATTTAAATAAGCAATCAGCAGCTTTTTTAATTTGATAAGTTAGTTTTACTTACTTTTAAAAATTAGGTCCTCAGTTTTGAGTACCTACCTACACTTAAATGTCACCAGTCAGCCGTAATAATTTTGCAAATTGTACCTAAAAGACAATGCGGGTTTTGTATGTAAGGTTGGCGCCTTATTTTTCGCCGTTGTTTTGGGCGTTTAACGTCACTTTGACAGCACTAAAGTCAGCTGTTGGTTTTCTGTCTCTTTTCTTAATCTTATTTTAGAAAGTGACAGGAATACATTTAGTTTAGTTTAGTCGTGGTACACTCCGAATCGAGGCCATTGGCACACAAACATTGGCACTATGTATCAGTGATTGGCACTAAACCTCAATAATATTTTATAAACAGTTATTCTTAATCTTTGTACAAATTGACATGTACAAATCAACAAAATTATTATTTTAAGTAGGTAGGTGTAGTTGTTTTAAAAATATACAGGGTGAAATTGATATCATTAGCATCCTTTTAAACTAAGTGTCTACCCATCAAACTGAACAACTTTTAATATGAGAGCAAACCGATAGCAGCAATAAAATAATCAGCTGTTGCATACATTTGAGTCGAGTAGGCATTGCAGTTTAGTATGAAACAGCAGATTTTTTTTTCCTCCGATCAGTTTGCTCCCATAGTGAAAGTTGTTCAGTTTGATGGGTAGACTCTTAATTTAAAAGGATGCTAATGATATCAATGTCATCCTGTATAACGGTAAGTCATCCTCACTTTCATAGCTTTCGTCTAAATTTTGTTTTACAGCTTTCTCCTTAGCATTTTGATGTACAGTCTTTTTCTCTTTAATGTGTATTTAGTAATGTATTATACTAAAATTGCCCCAAACTGACTCCAACCTGCCCCAAACTGCCCCCAACGTGTCACAAAATTGCCCCAACTGGACTGCAAACTGCCCCAACTTGGGCCCAAATTGGCCCAACTTTGCCCGTAACTGTCCCAACTTGGGGCCAAACTGCCCGACCTGCACCAACTTGGCCCTAGCTGCCCCAACGATCCACAATGTGCTCCAAATTGCCACAATATTCTCCCAACTTGGCCCCAGGATGCCCCAAACTTGCTCGCAACCTGCCACCAACTTGTCCCGAAGCTGCCCAAACTCCACATATCTTGCTCCAAATTGACCCCAGCCTGCCCGAACTTGTCACAGCCTGCTTCCAATCTGCCTCCAACTTACACCTAATGTACCCCTAGTGGACCCCTAATTGACCCCTAGTGGACCCCTGATGGCCCCTTAATGTACCCCTAATTGACTCCTAGTTGACCCCTAATTGACTCCTAGTGGACCCCAAATGGTACTATAATTTGAACCCATTTCCCTAATTGAACCCAATTCCCCAATTGAACCCATTTCCCAATTGAACCCAATTCCCAATTGAACCCATTTCCCAATTGAACCCAATTCCCAATTGAACCCAATTCCCGATTGAAGCCATTGCCCCGATAGAGCCCAATTCCCAATTGAACCCAATTGACCCAATTTCCCTAATTGAACCCAATTCCCCAATTGAACCCATTTTATAATTGAACCCATTGCACAATTGAACCCAATTCCCAATTGAACCCATAGCCCTGATTGAACCCATTGCCCCGATTGAACCCATTGCCCCGATTGAACCCATTTCCCAATTGAACCCAATTCCCAATTGAACCCAATTCCCAATTGAACCCATTTCCCAACTGAACCCAATTCCCAACTGTACCCAATTCACAATTGAACCCAATTCCCAATTGAACCCAATTCCCAATTGAACCCAATTCCCAATTGAACCCAATTCCCAATTGAACCCATTGCCCCGATTGAACCCAATTCCCAATTGAACGAATTGCCCAATGGCTTCAATCGGGAATTGGGTTCAATCGGGGCAATGGGTTCAATTGGGAATTGGGTTCAATTGAGAATTGGGTTCAATTGGGAATTGGGTTCAATCAGGGCAATGGCTTCAATCGGGAATTGGGTTCAATCGGGGCAGTGGGTTCAATTGGGAATTGGGTTCAATCGGGAATTGGGTTCAATTGGGAATTGGGTTCAATCGGGGCAATGGGTTCAATCGGGGCTATGGGTTCAATCGGGGCTTGGGAATTGGGTTCAATCGGGGCAATGGGTTCAATCGGGGCAATGGGTTCAATCGGGGCTATGGGTTCAATTGGGAAATGGGTTCAATCGGGACAATGGGTTCAATCGGGAATTGGGTTCAATCGGGAATTGGGTTCAATCGGGGCAATGGGTTCAATCGGGGCTATGGGTTCAATTGGGAATTGGGTTCAATTGGGCAATGGGTTCTATTGTAATTGGGTTCAATTGGGAAATGGGTTCAATTGGGGAATTGGGTTCAATTAGGGAAATGGGTTCAAATTATAGTACCATTTGGGGTCCACTAGGTGTCAATTAGGGGTCAACTAGGAGTCAATTAGGGGTACATTAAGGGGCCATCAGGGGTCCACTAGGAGTCAATTAAGGGTCCACTAGGGGTCAATTAGGCTGTCTCGTTTAGTGATAAGGTATAAAATTGGGTGTAAATGCACAAGATCAATTGTTCTTATACCGTGGCTGACGGGAAATGCTACCGCAAGGCGAGTCCCTATATAAATTGTCTAAGGTACAGACACACTTCTGTTACAGTTTTATAATAGTTTAGATAGATACCGTCGTCGTGTGCGGCTGCGAGTCGGCGCACGAGGTGGTCGCGCAGAGCGGTGCGCTCGCTCGGGCCCACCCAGCGCGACCACGACGATATCAGCTCCAGTATGAGCGGCATCAGACGAACGTCGCGCGTCTGTGGGTACCAACAACCAACAGCTATAGATACAACTTTGTATCTATGATTATCATACAAAATAAATGGACAGGTTAGTTCTTAAACAAAATGATAAAAAATAAAAAAAAACATTTATTGTTTGCGTATCTGGGACGACTCTCTTTGCGTTGCCCGTTAGGTAGCTTCAGGTATCGACCATACGCATACTTTGTTATCAGAAACCAAGATCTAATTCGGGTCTTTGAGCCAGCGCAGTATTGTATGTAAGCATTGTGTAGTGTAGTAGAGAATATTTAATAATTAGGGTACAATATACGAAAAGTTACAAGAGACCTTAGTGTCGTCGGCGAGCCGGTAGTAGAACTCGAGCACGAAGCTGACGTCGTTGTAGTCGACGTGTCGCGCGGCGCTCGTCAGCAGCACGAGGCACTGCAGGTCCAATGACTCGTCACTACAGTACAGACCTTAGTGTCGTCGGCGAGCCGGTAGTAGAACTCGAGCACGAAGCTGACGTCGTTGTAGTCGACGTGTCGCGCGGCGCTCGTCAGCAGCACGAGGCACTGCAGGTCTAATGACTCGTCACTACAGTACAGACCTTAGTGTCGTCGGCGAGCCGGTAGTAGAACTCGAGCACGAAGCTGACGTCGTTGTAGTCGACGTGTCGCGCGGCGCTCGTCAGCAGCACGAGGCACTGCAGGTCTAATGACTCGTCACTACAGTACAGACCTTAGTGTCGTCGGCGAGCCGGTAGTAGAACTCGAGCACGAAGCTGACGTCGTTGTAGTCGACGTGTCGCGCGGCGCTCGTCAGCAGCACGAGGCACTGCAGGTCTAATGACTCGTCACTACAGTACAGACCTTAGTGTCGTCGGCGAGCCGGTAGTAGAACTCGAGCACGAAGCTGACGTCGTTGTAGTCGACGTGTCGCGCGGCGCTCGTCAGCAGCACGAGGCACTGCAGGTCGCGCTCGTCGTCGACCACGCCGAGGTGTGTGCTCATTATGTCCACGAGGCGATGGCTGAGTGCGACAAACAAGGGTACAAGACCTGAGATCAGGAGTGCGATTTTTGAAAATCATACGAGCGACTTGACATTCGCATACGAATTGAGATTTTCATTCCGAGTGGTTACGTTTTTCTCTATTTTTGAAATCGTTCGGATGTGCCAAAACCGTTTCGATTCACACAGAAAATGTTTCAATTGAACGAACGAACGAATGAATGGTTTCATAGTAACATTTCAAATCGGACTTTACCGCCAAAATTATGGGTTAACGGAACGTAGAATAAAAGTTAAATCTGTTGACGTCTGACAACATTACAAACGTCAAACATTCGAGTGGTAGAATTGGTTACGAGTGGTTCGGAGCACTCGTTGCGAGTGATAGAAAGTTGAATTCAAAAATGGCAAATCATCGATTTTACGTCATTTTCTACTACTCGTTTTGAACGTCTGATATTCAAAAATCGCACTCCAGGAGTGCTAGGATGCTATTGTGTAACATGCCGAAAAAGATTGAAATTCTGTATCAAGGATTTTTTTTACCAGGCAAAAACTTGTAAGAAATTACTGATCGTGAAAATACGACCGACTTACGACCTATTATTACTCAAGTTTTACGTTGCAAAGTCAAGTTTTACGGACGCCGACGTCCGATTTGTCTCGATTTGCTGGCTACTAGTGCTGTCGTGTTTTTTTTTTGTTTAATCCAAATCCCGACCGATATACAGGGTGTCCCAAAAACCAACGTCAAGCCGAAAACTGTTGATAGGCCAGGTGGTGACAGTTATCAGAAAAATAAAAATAAAAATCTAAGATTAGTACTTTCCATAAAAAACTTTTTTTTTTAAATTTACACCCTGTGATGATCTTTTAAGTACTATGACTACAAATCTTTACTTTTCAATTTTTTTTTGTGTGTGGTGTAACCCTGAATAACCCTTCTGTCATCTACAGTCTGAAATTAAAACACAACTGCCTCAGTTTTAAAGAAAATATCACTTTTTGCCCCACCATACACTAAAAATTATTACATCGCCCAACTTTAACTAACTGTACTGAAAAAAAAATGTACTGTGCTATTTCGGCAAGTGACTTTAAAAGATGGTGTATTTAGTCAGGATTCTAAAAAGGTATAATACTAGCTAGATTATTCATTAACTAAGAACACATAAATTTTTTTTCAAAAGAGACCCGATTTTAAGCTAATTTTTTTACATAGTTAAAATGGTTCTAATGCACGTTAGGCTTTCTCTAAGTCCCTAATTGCCAGGTACAAGTTTGAATGAGATGGATAGTGACCTACGTGCATTAGAACCATTTTAACGATGTAAAAAGAATTAGCTTAAAATCGGGTCTCTTATGAAAAAAAAATTATGTGTTCTTAGTTAATAAATAATCTAGCTAGTATTATACCTTTTTAGAATCCTGACTAAATACACCATCTTTTAAAGTCACTTGCCGAAATAGCACAGTACATTTTTTTTTCAGTACTGTTAGTTAAAGTTGGGCGATGTAATAATTTTTATTGCATGGTGGGGCAAAAAGTGATATTTTCTTTAAAACTGAGGCAGTTGTGTTTTAATTTCAGACTGTAGATGACAGAAGGATTATTCAGGGTTACACCACACACAAAAAAAAAATGAAAAGTAAAGATTTGTAGTCATAGTACTTAAAAGATCATCACAGGGTGCAAGTTTAAAAAAAAAATTTTTTTTATGGAAAGTACTAATCTTAGATTTTTTATTTTATTTTTCTGATAACTGTCACCACCTGGCCTATCAACCGTTTTCGGCTTGACGTTGGTTTTTGGGACACCCTGTATTGGCTCAAGTACTTTTTATTGACTTGCGACACTCCCTCCCCGACATTATTAGTGTTATCCATATCCATGCCGTTGATTGAGACCGTCTGTGCGTAGCGTATATGGAAACCCTTCCAGTACTCAGAGCCCCCGGTCCGGGAGGGTTTCAAGTATTATTTCAAAGAATGGTTCCAGTAAACCATTCCACTATTCAGATCTGAGCGCGATCTGAGTTCGGGTATTAATTTCGGAACACTTTTCAAGAAAAATAGAATAAAAAGCTTCCACTATTCAGAATCTTACTATAAGGTAGGTACTAACGAGTTGGATCTGAGCCGCGGGAGGAATTCGTGTGCGATACTCCCGGATTTCAAAGAGTGAGCTACATATATCGTGTATTCGTTTCGCTGTTTGTTTATTTTGTTTTGATTTCAATTAGTTCTGTTATAGTGAGCGAGCAAATTTACGTATTTGAGTCGGTAGGTACAAGTAGGTAGCGGTTTTATATGAAATATCCAATTTTTTATCGATGTATACAGGGTGTAAGTGACAGCCTAGCAAATACTGAAACGCTGAACTCAGACCATTAAACTGAACAACTTTCACTATGGAGCCTACGTTAGGAAACGCGAAAAAAAAATCTGCTGTCTCATACAATACTACCGTACCTACCCGACTAAAATGTATGGGACAGCTGATTTTTTTTCGCGTTTCCTGAGGTAGGCTACATAGTGAAAGTTGATTAGTTTGATGGCCTGAGTTCACCGGTATAGTATTTGCTAGGCTGTCACTTAAAACCTGTATATGTCAATAGAATTAACCACCCCTTCAAATATTACTAGGGTGTTTTGTTGAGAAAAATGTTCCAAATGCTCGGTAATTAGTTTATAGCGTTTATAGATACCTTATGTACCTACCTAGGTATTTACCATTATTTTGATATCACTAATGTAATTTTTTCATCATCATCATCATCATCATCATCAAATCATGATCTAGTTTTTAATTAACAAAATTTAAGGGTAGGTATATTCAGACAGTTAAAGTAAACAACTTTCCCTAACAAGGTAAAATTTTCCTTAGGGAAAGATGTTTAGTTTCATTGTCTGAATACACCCTTAAAATGTTTTTAGTATAATTAAAAACTAGTGATGTCTTTACGATATTTTTTTATTTTTTTATTTGCCTATTTGATCCCACTGCTGGGCAAAGGCCTCTCCCCTTTAAGATATTCGATTTTTATTTATTACCATTATTATTGAAACACCTGCTGTAAATACCATTATTATGTAAATAGTAAGTTCTTTATATAATTGTGTATACACCCTTTTCAGTCAATAAATCCATATTACCTACCATAATAACTTATTATAGTTAGGGGATTTGTACCTTTATACCTAACCGATCTAAAATTATTTTTAGTAAAATTATTATTACACGTAACCGATGTAAAAACAAATATCCGATCTTAATAAATTAATTAAAAAAAGTTTAAAATCTAAGAAAAATGTTCCTAATGCTCGTCTCTCGTTTATATTTTAATAAGTTTAAGTACTTATAATAACAGTACATAGCATATACTATGACTATTAATGTCACGAATTTTATGTTTTTGTTACCTACCACAATAACTTATTATTATAATGATTACTCTAATCCGCCGATCTTTTATTCCTTATAAGGTAGTCCCAGTCTCATGTATTTTATAAGGCGAAGTCACGGTAGGGATTCATGTTTAAAATGCTTCTAAATACCTTGTAAACCCTCCCGCGGTTCAGATCTTAAAACAGGGTAGCATTTAAACATCGAAGTTCTGAAATTGACCATTGTAAACCCTCCCGGACCCCAGCACTATGGAAGTTCTGAGTACTGGAAGGGTTTACATATACGCCTGTGCGTAAGTAATTTTCCTTTCTTTTTTCCACTTTAATGTACATAGCTAATAAGATTATTGTACACCTCTAAAGGTAGACTATATGGGACAATAACTTTAATTATATCAACAACTTGTAAACTACCTATAGTTATGCAATAAATTACTTTGACTTTGACTTAATCAAACCAAAAATATTACAAAGTTTAACAGGGAAATATCATAGTTTTAATGATATTCGGAGTTAATGAATTCTCCTACCTGATACAGCTGCCGCTCTTAGCGAGCAAAGCGCAGGCTTTCTGCAGGTGTCGCCGCATGTTGTGCCGGGTAACCCCGCCGAGGAACATCCAGGGCAGTAGGTCCTCGCACGCCCCCACGGAGTACTTCTGTAGACGGTCTATGAGCAGCTGCTGGATCAGCGCCACCACTTGCTCTTGTATCTAAGACAGTTAAGTTTTTAATGACTTGATGGAAAATAAATGAGGAGCTCGGTGTCAAGTTTCGAACCCCAATGGCCATTACAATTAATGTATCGTCATATATCAGTCGGGTCTCAAATTGATGTACCGTCACTTGTAATAATATATACAGGGTGTAACAAAACAACCGAACTGAACAACATTCACTATGGAGCCAACATCGAAATCGCGAAAAAAAAAATCCGCTCTTTCATACAAAACTGCAGTACCGTCTCGACTCAAATGTATGGGACGGCAGATTTTTTTATTTTTTCTCGACGTTGGTTCCATAGTGAAAGTTGTTCAGATTGATGGTCTGAAGCACCCCCTTAAGTATTACTAGGGTGTTTTGTTACACCCTGTATACGTTGTCACATTTTCTAAAATATCTTAACATCTACCATTACACAATATAGAATGAACATAGAACTATGCTAACATTTTATAATATTTATCAGTGTAACTATGTAATTATTAGAATAATTAACGATTTGCATTGCAATGAAATGTATGGGTCCTGTATAGGTTTTTCTGTGCCTTAAATAAGCAATTTTTATTTATTTTATTTATTTAAATCAGGTGTATTAATCGCGCAACAAGTCATGAGCGATGACATTGAATGCGCAGAAATCAAATTCGGGTCTATTTGGCAGGGGAAAGCGGGAGGCGGTCGTGTATAATGCATGTAAGTTGACAGCGTACCTTGGTCTCAGGGTCGGAGAGCTGGTGCATAGGTCCGGAGAGGAAGGCGTCGAACACGGCGTCGCAGGGCCGCTGCGTCACCAGCTCGCCGAGCGTCCCTATTGCCGACGACCGAACTAGGATGCTCGCGTCGCGGCAGAGACCAACCAGGATCTGTTACGTACAACACACAGATTACCCCCAATACAATAGATTCCGCATACAGGGTCGCTGACGCACGCCACAGATCTATGATTTTGCACTGATATAAGCAACGCGAGTGAGCGAGCTCAAAATAGTGCGACCTCGAGTTGGTCAATCACGTTGCATTATTTCGTGCCCCGCTACCCGCAACCTACCGCAAAAAATTGTGACTTCGGGCCTGTACAAAATTTTCATCATGCGGTAGGTATCTCTTGGGGGTTATCTGTGCGTACAATATTACTTTGTTACGCTAACTTAAAAAGACAGATTGGTACGAAACTTTTAAATTCAGATATTAAGCTAAAGTGCAGGTTCGAGTATAGTCTAGACATTCGAGATCTTCTTAAAGTGACTACTTCGCAAATCATCAATTCGTCATTCTGAGTACCCAATTTCTCATGGCGGTCGTCGCACACGACGTTAACATTTTAATCACTATGTAAATCTCATAAAGAGGAAGTGAAAAACGTCATAACTCTAAAGACTCGCGGTTTCATTGGTATTGTCACATGTTATAGTAGTAGTTACCCCGAGGTCGGTCGGCTGCGGGTCCGCCGCGCGCGGCGCCACGAGGGAGCGGTGCACGAGCGCGAGCGCGGCCTTGCGCACCGCCGCGCGCTGTCGCTACCATCACATATAGCACAAGTAGTTACCCCGAGGTCGGTCGGCTGCGGGTCCGCCGCGCGCTGACGCTACCATCACATATAGCACAAGTAGTTACCCCGAGGTCGGTCGGCTGCGGGTCCGCCGCGCGCTGACGCTACCATCACATATAGCACAAGTAGTTACCCCGAGGTCGGTCGGCTGCGGGTCCGCCGCGCGCTGTCGCTACCATCACATATAGCACAAGTAGTTACCCCGAGGTCGGTCGGCTGCGGGTCCGCCGCGCGCTGTCGCTACCATCACATATAGCACAAGTAGTTACCCCGAGGTCGGTCGGCTGCGGGTCCGCCGCGCGCTGTCGCTACCATCACATATAGCACAAGTAGTTACCCCGAGGTCGGTCGGCTGCGGGTCCGCCGCGCGCTGTCGCTACCATCACATATAGCACAAGTAGTTACCCCGAGGTCGGTCGGCTGCGGGTCCGCCGCGCGCTGTCGCTACCATCACATATAGCACAAGTAGTTACCCCGAGGTCGGTCGGCTGCGGGTCCGCCGCGCGCGGCGCCACGAGGGAGCGGTGCACGAGCGCGAGCGCGGCCTTGCGCACCGCCGCGCGCTGTCGCTACCATCACATATAGCACAAGTAGTTACCCCGAGGTCGGTCGGCTGCGGGTCCGCCGCGCGCTGACGCTACCATCACATATAGCACAAGTAGTTACCCCGAGGTCGGTCGGCTGCGGGTCCGCCGCGCGCTGTCGCTACCATCACATATAGCACAAGTAGTTACCCCGAGGTCGGTCGGCTGCGGGTCCGCCGCGCGCGGCGCCACGAGGGAGCGGTGCACGAGCGCGAGCGCGGCCTTGCGCACCGCCGCGCGCTGTCGCTACCATCACATATAGCACAAGTAGTTACCCCGTGGTCGGTCGGCTGCGGGTCCGCCGCGCGCTGTCGCTACCATCACATATAGCACAAGTAGTTACCCCGAGGTCGGTCGGCTGCGGGTCCGCCGCGCGCTGTCGCTACCATCACATATAGCACAAGTAGTTACCCCGAGGTCGGTCGGCTGCGGGTCCGCCGCGCGCGGCGCCACGAGGGAGCGGTGCACGAGCGCGAGCGCGGCCTTGCGCACCGCCGCGCGCTGTCGCTACCATCACATATAGCACAAGTAGTTACCCCGAGGTCGGTCGGCTGCGGGTCCGCCGCGCGCTGACGCTACCATCACATATAGCACAAGTAGTTACCCCGAGGTCGGTCGGCTGCGGGTCCGCCGCGCGCTGTCGCTACCATCACATATAGCACAAGTAGTTACCCCGAGGTCGGTCGGCTGCGGGTCCGCCGCGCGCGGCGCCACGAGGGAGCGGTGCACGAGCGCGAGCGCGGCCTTGCGCACCGCCGCGCGCTGTCGCTACCATCACATATAGCACAAGTAGTTACCCCGAGGTCGGTCGGCTGCGGGTCCGCCGCGCGCTGACGCTACCATCACATATAGCACAAGTAGTTACCCCGAGGTCGGTCGGCTGCGGGTCCGCCGCGCGCTGTCGCTACCATCACATATAGCACAAGTAGTTACCCCGAGGTCGGTCGGCTGCGGGTCCGCCGCGCGCTGTCGCTACCATCACATATAGCACAAGTAGTTACCCCGAGGTCGGTCGGCTGCGGGTCCGCCGCGCGCTGTCGCTACCATCACATATAGCACAAGTAGTTACCCCGAGGTCGGTCGGCTGCGGGTCCGCCGCGCGCGGCGCCACGAGGGAGCGGTGCACGAGCGCGAGCGCGGCCTTGCGCACCGCCGCGCGCTGTCGCTACCATCACATATAGCACAAGTAGTTACCCCGAGGTCGGTCGGCTGCGGGTCCGCCGCGCGCTGTCGCTACCATCACATATAGCACAAGTAGTTACCCCGAGGTCGGTCGGCTGCGGGTCCGCCGCGCGCGGCGCCACGAGGGAGCGGTGCACGAGCGCGAGCGCGGCCTTGCGCACCGCCGCGCGCTGTCGCTACCATCACATATAGCACAAGTAGTTACCCCGAGGTCGGTCGGCTGCGGGTCCGCCGCGCGCTGTCGCTACCATCACATATAGCACAAGTAGTTACCCCGAGGTCGGTCGGCTGCGGGTCCGCCGCGCGCGGCGCCACGAGGGAGCGGTGCACGAGCGCGAGCGCGGCCTTGCGCACCGCCGCGCGCTGTCGCTACCATCACATATAGCACAAGTAGTTACCCCGAGGTCGGTCGGCTGCGGGTCCGCCGCGCGCTGACGCTACCATCACATATAGCACAAGTAGTTACCCCGAGGTCGGTCGGCTGCGGGTCCGCCGCGCGCTGTCGCTACCATCACATATAGCACAAGTAGTTACCCCGAGGTCGGTCGGCTGCGGGTCCGCCGCGCGCGGCGCCACGAGGGAGCGGTGGACGAGCGCGAGCGCGGCCTTGCGCACCGCCGCGCGCTGTCGCTACCATCACATATAGCACAAGTAGTTACCCCGAGGTCGGTCGGCTGCGGGTCCGCCGCGCGCTGTCGCTACCATCACATATAGCACAAGTAGTTACCCCGAGGTCGGTCGGCTGCGGGTCCGCCGCGCGCGGCGCCACGAGGGAGCGGTGCACGAGCGCGAGCGCGGCCTTGCGCACCGCCGCGCGCTGTCGCTACCATCACATATAGCACAAGTAGTTACCCCGAGGTCGGTCGGCTGCGGGTCCGCCGCGCGCTGTCGCTACCATCACATATAGCACAAGTAGTTACCCCGAGGTCGGTCGGCTGCGGGTCCGCCGCGCGCGGCGCCACGAGGGAGCGGTGCACGAGCGCGAGCGCGGCCTTGCGCACCGCCGCGCGCTGTCGCTACCATCACATATAGCACAAGTAGTTACCCCGAGGTCGGTCGGCTGCGGGTCCGCCGCGCGCTGTCGCTACCATCACATATAGCACAAGTAGTTACCCCGAGGTCGGTCGGCTGCGGGTCCGCCGCGCGCGGCGCCACGAGGGAGCGGTGCACGAGCGCGAGCGCGGCCTTGCGCACCGCCGCGCGCTGTCGCTACCATCACATATAGCACAAGTAGTTACCCCGAGGTCGGTCGGCTGCGGGTCCGCCGCGCGCTGTCGCTACCATCACATATAGCACAAGTAGTTACCCCGAGGTCGGTCGGCTGCGGGTCCGCCGCGCGCGGCGCCACGAGGGAGCGGTGCACGAGCGCGAGTGCGGCCTTGCGCACCGCCGCGCGCTGTCGCTACCATCACATATAGCACAAGTAGTTACCCCGAGGTCGGTCGGCTGCGGGTCCGCCGCGCGCTGTCGCTACCATCACATATAGCACAAGTAGTTACCCCGAGGTCGGTCGGCTGCGGGTCCGCCGCGCGCTGTCGCTACCATCACATATAGCACAAGTAGTTACCCCGAGGTCGGTCGGCTGCGGGTCCGCCGCGCGCTGACGCTACCATCACATATAGCACAAGTAGTTACCCCGAGGTCGGTCGGCTGCGGGTCCGCCGCGCGCGGCGCCACGAGGGAGCGGTGCACGAGCGCGAGCGCGGCCTTGCGCACCGCCGCGCGCTGTCGCTACCATCACATATAGCACAAGTAGTTACCCCGAGGTCGGTCGGCTGCGGGTCCGCCGCGCGCGGCGCCACGAGGGAGCGGTGCACGAGCGCGAGCGCGGCCTTGCGCACCGCCGCGCGCTGTCGCTACCATCACATATAGCACAAGTAGTTACCCCGAGGTCGGTCGGCTGCGGGTCCGCCGCGCGCTGTCGCTACCATCACATATAGCACAAGTAGTTACCCCGAGGTCGGTCGGCTGCGGGTCCGCCGCGCGCGGCGCCACGAGGGAGCGGTGCACGAGCGCGAGCGCGGCCTTGCGCACCGCCGCGCGCTGTCGCTACCATCACATATAGCACAAGTAGTTACCCCGAGGTCGGTCGGCTGCGGGTCCGCCGCGCGCGGCGCCACGAGGGAGCGGTGCACGAGCGCGAGCGCGGCCTTGCGCACCGCCGCGCGCTGTCGCTACCATCACATATAGCACAAGTAGTTACCCCGAGGTCGGTCGGCTGCGGGTCCGCCGCGCGCTGACGCTACCATCACATATAGCACAAGTAGTTACCCCGAGGTCGGTCGGCTGCGGGTCCGCCGCGCGCTGTCGCTACCATCACATATAGCACAAGTAGTTACCCCGAGGTCGGTCGGCTGCGGGTCCGCCGCGCGCTGTCGCTACCATCACATATAGCACAAGTAGTTACCCCGAGGTCGGTCGGCTGCGGGTCCGCCGCGCGCTGACGCTACCATCACATATAGCACAAGTAGTTACCCCGAGGTCGGTCGGCTGCGGGTCCGCCGCGCGCTGACGCTACCATCACATATAGCACAAGTAGTTACCCCGCGGTCGGTCGGCTGCGGGTCCGCCGCGCGCGGCGCCACGAGGGAGCGGTGCACGAGCGCGAGCGCGGCCTTGCGCACCGCCGCGCGCTGTCGCTACCATCACATATAGCACAAGTAGTTACCCCGAGGTCGGTCGGCTGCGGGTCCGCCGCGCGCGGCGCCACGAGGGAGCGGTGCACGAGCGCGAGCGCGGCCTTGCGCACCGCCGCGCGCTGTCGCTACCATCACATATAGCACAAGTAGTTACCCCGAGGTCGGTCGGCTGCGGGTCCGCCGCGCGCTGACGCTACCATCACATATAGCACAAGTAGTTACCCCGAGGTCGGTCGGCTGCGGGTCCGCCGCGCGCTGTCGCTACCATCACATATAGCACAAGTAGTTACCCCGAGGTCGGTCGGCTGCGGGTCCGCCGCGCGCTGTCGCTACCATCACATATAGCACAAGTAGTTACCCCGAGGTCGGTCGGCTGCGGGTCCGCCGCGCGCTGACGCTACCATCACATATAGCACAAGTAGTTACCCCGAGGTCGGTCGGCTGCGGGTCCGCCGCGCGCTGTCGCTACCATCACATATAGCTCAAGTAGTTACCCCGAGGTCGGTCGGCTGCGGGTCCGCCGCGCGCTGTCGCTACCATCACATATAGCACAAGTAGTTACCCCGAGGTCGGTCGGCTGCGGGTCCGCCGCGCGCTGTCGCTACCATCACATATAGCACAAGTAGTTACCCCGAGGTCGGTCGGCTGCGGGTCCGCCGCGCGCTGACGCTACCATCACATATAGCACAAGTAGTTACCCCGAGGTCGGTCGGCTGCGGGTCCGCCGCGCGCTGTCGCTACCATCACATATAGCACAAGTAGTTACCCCGAGGTCGGTCGGCTGCGGGTCCGCCGCGCGCGGCGCCACGAGGGAGCGGTGCACGAGCGCGAGCGCGGCCTTGCGCACCGCCGCGCGCTGTCGCTACCATCACATATAGCACAAGTAGTTACCCCGAGGTCGGTCGGCTGCGGGTCCGCCGCGCGCTGACGCTACCATCACATATAGCACAAGTAGTTACCCCGAGGTCGGTCGGCTGCGGGTCCGCCGCGCGCTGTCGCTACCATCACATATAGCACAAGTAGTTACCCCGAGGTCGGTCGGCTGCGGGTCCGCCGCGCGCTGTCGCTACCATCACATATAGCACAAGTAGTTACCCCGAGGTCGGTCGGCTGCGGGTCCGCCGCGCGCTGACGCTACCATCACATATAGCACAAGTAGTTACCCCGAGGTCGGTCGGCTGCGGGTCCGCCGCGCGCTGTCGCTACCATCACATATAGCACAAGTAGTTACCCCGAGGTCGGTCGGCTGCGGGTCCGCCGCGCGCTGTCGCTACCATCACATATAGCACAAGTAGTTACCCCGAGGTCGGTCGGCTGCGGGTCCGCCGCGCGCTGTCGCTACCATCACATATAGCACAAGTAGTTACCCCGAGGTCGGTCGGCTGCGGGTCCGCCGCGCGCTGTCGCTACCATCACATATAGCACAAGTAGTTACCCCGAGGTCGGTCGGCTGCGGGTCCGCCGCGCGCTGTCGCTACCATCACATATAGCACAAGTAGTTACCCCGAGGTCGGTCGGCTGCGGGTCCGCCGCGCGCTGACGCTACCATCACATATAGCACAAGTAGTTACCCCGAGGTCGGTCGGCTGCGGGTCCGCCGCGCGCTGTCGCTACCATCACATATAGCACAAGTAGTTACCCCGAGGTCGGTCGGCTGCGGGTCCGCCGCGCGCTGACGCTACCATCACATATAGCACAAGTAGTTACCCCGAGGTCGGTCGGCTGCGGGTCCGCCGCGCGCGGCGCCACGAGGGAGCGGTGCACGAGCGCGAGCGCGGCCTTGCGCACCGCCGCGCGCTGTCGCTACCATCACATATAGCACAAGTAGTTACCCCGAGGTCGGTCGGCTGCGGGTCCGCCGCGCGCTGTCGCTACCATCACATATAGCACAAGTAGTTACCCCGAGGTCGGTCGGCTGCGGGTCCGCCGCGCGCGGCGCCACGAGGGAGCGGTGCACGAGCGCGAGCGCGGCCTTGCGCACCGCCGCGCGCTGTCGCTACCATCACATATAGCACAAGTAGTTACCCCGAGGTCGGTCGGCTGCGGGTCCGCCGCGCGCTGACGCTACCATCACATATAGCACAAGTAGTTACCCCGAGGTCGGTCGGCTGCGGGTCCGCCGCGCGCTGTCGCTACCATCACATATAGCACAAGTAGTTACCCCGAGGTCGGTCGGCTGCGGGTCCGCCGCGCGCGGCGCCACGAGGGAGCGGTGCACGAGCGCGAGCGCGGCCTTGCGCTCCGCCGCGCGCTGTCGCTACCATCACATATAGCACAAGTAGTTACCCCGAGGTCGGTCGGCTGCGGGTCCGCCGCGCGCTGTCGCTACCATCACATATAGCACAAGTAGTTACCCCGAGGTCGGTCGGCTGCGGGTCCGCCGCGCGCGGCGCCACGAGGGAGCGGTGCACGAGCGCGAGCGCGGCCTTGCGCACCGCCGCGCGCTGTCGCTACCATCACATATAGCACAAGTAGTTACCCCGAGGTCGGTCGGCTGCGGGTCCGCCGCGCGCTGTCGCTACCATCACATATAGCACAAGTAGTTACCCCGAGGTCGGTCGGCTGCGGGTCCGCCGCGCGCGGCGCCACGAGGGAGCGGTGCACGAGCGCGAGCGCGGCCTTGCGCACCGCCGCGCGCTGTCGCTACCATCACATATAGCACAAGTAGTTACCCCGAGGTCGGTCGGCTGCGGGTCCGCCGCGCGCTGACGCTACCATCACATATAGCACAAGTAGTTACCCCGAGGTCGGTCGGCTGCGGGTCCGCCGCGCGCGGCGCCACGAGGGAGCGGTGCACGAGCGCGAGCGCGGCCTTGCGCACCGCCGCGCGCTGTCGCTACCATCACATATAGCACAAGTAGTTACCCCGAGGTCGGTCGGCTGCGGGTCCGCCGCGCGCTGTCGCTACCATCACATATAGCACAAGTAGTTACCCCGAGGTCGGTCGGCTGCGGGTCCGCCGCGCGCGGCGCCACGAGGGAGCGGTGCACGAGCGCGAGCGCGGCCTTGCGCTCCGCCGCGCGCTGTCGCTACCATCACATATAGCACAAGTAGTTACCCCGAGGTCGGTCGGCTGCGGGTCCGCCGCGCGCTGTCGCTACCATCACATATAGCACAAGTAGTTACCCCGAGGTCGGTCGGCTGCGGGTCCGCCGCGCGCGGCGCCACGAGGGAGCGGTGCACGAGCGCGAGTGCGGCCTTGCGCACCGCCGCGCGCTGTCGCTACCATCACATATAGCACAAGTAGTTACCCCGAGGTCGGTCGGCTGCGGGTCCGCCGCGCGCTGTCGCTACCATCACATATAGCACAAGTAGTTACCCCGAGGTCGGTCGGCTGCGGGTCCGCCGCGCGCTGTCGCTACCATCACATATAGCACAAGTAGTTACCCCGAGGTCGGTCGGCTGCGGGTCCGCCGCGCGCTGTCGCTACCATCACATATAGCACAAGTAGTTACCCCGAGGTCGGTCGGCTGCGGGTCCGCCGCGCGCGGCGCCACGCGGGAGCGGTGCACGAGCGCGAGCGCGGCCTTGCGCACCGCCGCGCGCTGTCGCTACCATCACATATAGCACAAGTAGTTACCCCGAGGTCGGTCGGCTGCGGGTCCGCCGCGCGCTGTCGCTACCATCACATATAGCACAAGTAGTTACCCCGAGGTCGGTCGGCTGCGGGTCCGCCGCGCGCGGCGCCACGAGGGAGCGGTGCACGAGCGCGAGCGCGGCCTTGCGCACCGCCGCGCGCTGTCGCTACCATCACATATAGCACAAGTAGTTACCCCGAGGTCGGTCGGCTGCGGGTCCGCCGCGCGCTGACGCTACCATCACATATAGCACAAGTAGTTACCCCGAGGTCGGTCGGCTGCGGGTCCGCCGCGCGCTGTCGCTACCATCACATATAGCACAAGTAGTTACCCCGAGGTCGGTCGGCTGCGGGTCCGCCGCGCGCGGCGCCACGAGGGAGCGGTGCACGAGCGCGAGCGCGGCCTTGCGCACCGCCGCGCGCTGTCGCTACCATCACATATAGCACAAGTAGTTACCCCGAGGTCGGTCGGCTGCGGGTCCGCCGCGCGCTGACGCTACCATCACATATAGCACAAGTAGTTACCCCGAGGTCGGTCGGCTGCGGGTCCGCCGCGCGCTGTCGCTACCATCACATATAGCACAAGTAGTTACCCCGAGGTCGGTCGGCTGCGGGTCCGCCGCGCGCTGTCGCTACCATCACATATAGCACAAGTAGTTACCCCGAGGTCGGTCGGCTGCGGGTCCGCCGCGCGCTGACGCTACCATCACATATAGCACAAGTAGTTACCCCGAGGTCGGTCGGCTGCGGGTCCGCCGCGCGCTGTCGCTACCATCACATATAGCACAAGTAGTTACCCCGAGGTCGGTCGGCTGCGGGTCCGCCGCGCGCTGTCGCTACCATCACATATAGCACAAGTAGTTACCCCGAGGTCGGTCGGCTGCGGGTCCGCCGCGCGCTGTCGCTACCATCACATATAGCACAAGTAGTTACCCCGAGGTCGGTCGGCTGCGGGTCCGCCGCGCGCTGACGCTACCATCACATATAGCACAAGTAGTTACCCCGAGGTCGGTCGGCTGCGGGTCCGCCGCGCGCTGTCGCTACCATCACATATAGCACAAGTAGTTACCCCGAGGTCGGTCGGCTGCGGGTCCGCCGCGCGCGGCGCCACGAGGGAGCGGTGCACGAGCGCGAGCGCGGCCTTGCGCACCGCCGCGCGCTGTCGCTACCATCACATATAGCACAAGTAGTTACCCCGAGGTCGGTCGGCTGCGGGTCCGCCGCGCGCTGACGCTACCATCACATATAGCACAAGTAGTTACCCCGAGGTCGGTCGGCTGCGGGTCCGCCGCGCGCTGTCGCTACCATCACATATAGCACAAGTAGTTACCCCGAGGTCGGTCGGCTGCGGGTCCGCCGCGCGCTGACGCTACCATCACATATAGCACAAGTAGTTACCCCGAGGTCGGTCGGCTGCGGGTCCGCCGCGCGCTGACGCTACCATCACATATAGCACAAGTAGTTACCCCGAGGTCGGTCGGCTGCGGGTCCGCCGCGCGCTGACGCTACCATCACATATAGCACAAGTAGTTACCCCGAGGTCGGTCGGCTGCGGGTCCGCCGCGCGCTGTCGCTACCATCACATATAGCACAAGTAGTTACCCCGAGGTCGGTCGGCTGCGGGTCCGCCGCGCGCTGTCGCTACCATCACATATAGCACAAGTAGTTACCCCGAGGTCGGTCGGCTGCGGGTCCGCCGCGCGCTGTCGCTACCATCACATATAGCACAAGTAGTTACCCCGAGGTCGGTCGGCTGCGGGTCCGCCGCGCGCTGACGCTACCATCACATATAGCACAAGTAGTTACCCCGAGGTCGGTCGGCTGCGGGTCCGCCGCGCGCTGACGCTACCATCACATATAGCACAAGTAGTTACCCCGAGGTCGGTCGGCTGCGGGTCCGCCGCGCGCTGTCGCTACCATCACATATAGCACAAGTAGTTACCCCGAGGTCGGTCGGCTGCGGGTCCGCCGCGCGCTGACGCTACCATCACATATAGCACAAGTAGTTACCCCGAGGTCGGTCGGCTGCGGGTCCGCCGCGCGCTGACGCTACCATCACATATAGCACAAGTAGTTACCCCGAGGTCGGTCGGCTGAGGGTCCGCCGCGCGCGGCGCCACGAGGGAGCGGTGCACGAGCGCGAGCGCGGCCTTGCGCACCGCCGCGCGCTGTCGCTACCATCACATATAGCACAAGTAGTTACCCCGAGGTCGGTCGGCTGCGGGTCCGCCGCGCGCTGTCGCTACCATCACATATAGCACAAGTAGTTACCCCGAGGTCGGTCGGCTGCGGGTCCGCCGCGCGCTGTCGCTACCATCACATATAGCACAAGTAGTTACCCCGAGGTCGGTCGGCTGCGGGTCCGCCGCGCGCTGACGCTACCATCACATATAGCACAAGTAGTTACCCCGAGGTCGGTCGGCTGCGGGTCCGCCGCGCGCTGTCGCTACCATCACATATAGCACAAGTAGTTACCCCGAGGTCGGTCGGCTGCGGGTCCGCCGCGCGCTGTCGCTACCATCACATATAGCACAAGTAGTTACCCCGAGGTCGGTCGGCTGCGGGTCCGCCGCGCGCTGACGCTACCATCACATATAGCACAAGTAGTTACCCCGAGGTCGGTCGGCTGCGGGTCCGCCGCGCGCGGCGCCACGAGGGAGCGGTGCACGAGCGCGAGCGCGGCCTTGCGCACCGCCGCGCGCTCGTCGCACACCCCGCGCGCCGCCACTACCATCAGCCGCGACACACAACCATCACCGTTCAGCTCCTAAACAAGTACATACACTTATTAACAATCTGGTCAAGTGGAGTACAAACAAAAGCATAATCAGCCGAACTAAACTTTTAGTTGGCAATGCTGTTTTAAAAAAATGTTGATACCTTAGATCAAAGTAATTTTATTTTGATCTAAGGTTGATACCCTATCCCGTAATTAGTCCGTAAGTTTTCCTAAAATTAATAAAATAAAATAAACAAACAAATGATCAAATAAGAAAAAAAAATCTGGTGATCGACCGATCGGTAAAGCTATGGCATAGGAAAAAATATGCCATAGCGTGTATGTCCTCCGTCACTTGGTGGTCGAGCTGTCAGTACGTACGTTGATAGCGTCCCTCATGGGCGCGCGCTCGCTGGCCAGGCACTCGGTGAGGATGGCGAGCGCGCGCGTGCGCAGCGTGCTAGACACTATGTGCACGCGCATGTCCGTGTATGTCCTCCGTCACTTGGTGGTCGAGCTGTCAGTACGTACGTTGATAGCGTCCCTCATGGGCGCGCGCTCGCTGGCCAGGCACTCGGTGAGGATGGCGAGCGCGCGCGTGCGCAGCGTGCTAGACACTATGTGCACGCGCATGTCCGTGTATGTCCTCCGTCACTTGGTGGTCGAGCTGTCAGTACGTACGTTGATAGCGTCCCTCATGGGCGCGCGCTCGCTGGCCAGGCACTCGGTGAGGATGGCGAGCGCGCGCGTGCGCAGCGTGCTAGACACTATGTGCACGCGCATGTCCGTGTATGTCCTCCGTCACTTGGTGGTCGAGCTGTCAGTACGTACGTTGATAGCGTCCCTCATGGGCGCGCGCTCGCTGGCCAGGCACTCGGTGAGGATGGCGAGCGCGCGCGTGCGCAGCGTGCTAGACACTATGTGCACGCGCATGTCCGTGTATGTCCTCCGTCACTTGGTGGTCGAGCTGTCAGTACGTACGTTGATAGCGTCCCTCATGGGCGCGCGCTCGCTGGCCAGGCACTCGGTGAGGATGGCGAGCGCGCGCGTGCGCAGCGTGCTAGACACTATGTGCACGCGCATGTCCGTGTATGTCCTCCGTCACTTGGTGGTCGAGCTGTCAGTACGTACGTTGATAGCGTCCCTCATGGGCGCGCGCTCGCTGGCCAGGCACTCGGTGAGGATGGCGAGCGCGCGCGTGCGCAGCGTGCTAGACACTATGTGCACGCGCATGTCCGTGTATGTCCTCCGTCACTTGGTGGTCGAGCTGTCAGTACGTACGTTGATAGCGTCCCTCATGGGCGCGCGCTCGCTGGCCAGGCACTCGGTGAGGATGGCGAGCGCGCGCGTGCGCAGCGTGCTAGACACTATGTGCACGCGCATGTCCGTGTATGTCCTCCGTCACTTGGTGGTCGAGCTGTCAGTACGTACGTTGATAGCGTCCCTCATGGGCGCGCGCTCGCTGGCCAGGCACTCGGTGAGGATGGCGAGCGCGCGCGTGCGCAGCGTGCTAGACACGTCGTGCACGCGCTCGTACACGGCGCGCAGGATCTCCGCGTGCGGCACCGTGTGGGGCCGCTGCCGCAGCAGGCCCGCTATGTCCTCCTCCGTCACTTCGTGATCGAGCTGCCGATTCAAACGAACCTATGACTTTTGATCATTTAAGCTACACATTTTATGCTTACGACTATCCCCGAGGAGTCAGAGATATTCTGAAAATCTGAACATCCACGTTTCACTAGTAGTACCGCTACTCTGTCCAGTGTGACGGGTAGTAATGCCTTCCCCACTTATGATCATTGAACTATGTGAAAATCTAAACTATTGTTACGGCCGCTGTCAAACGTCAAACGTAAAGAAGGCATTCGAAAATTCGGCCGGCTCATTAACAATCGCCGTGGTCCTACGGTCTAAGGTTCCGCCTCCCATGCTAGGGGGTGACGGTTCGAATCCGATCCGCGCCAAAAATATTTCTAGATTTTTGTGTTTTTAGAAATGTTCTAGAAGGTAGAGAGGGAAGGAATATTTAAAAAGGGACCAAAAGGTCTAGGGGTGTCTAGGAACTTCGAGAAAGGAGGCGAAATTACGAATATTTGAAAAGAACCAGAAAAGTGGGCGTGTCGTAAAGAAGGCATTCGAAAATTCGGCCGGCTCATTAACAATCGCCGTGGTCCTACGGTCTAAGGTTCCGCCTCCCATGCTAGGGGGTGACGGTTCGAATCCGATCCGCGCCAAAAATATTTCTAGATTTTTGTGTTT